>OZ026626.1:66050762-67428262 GCA_964020975.1 Hermodice carunculata | reverse complement strand
TCAAACAATCTTATATAATATCAAAGCATTTAACCAAGTGCGTCTGGAGAGAATACAATACTGAAATAAAAGTTCATGCAAAATAGGAAAAGTCATGCGTTATCGTAATTTGAAATATTAAGGACCAAAAGTGCATCCTCATGATTGTGAATGCAATTTATCTTCCAGATCATTAACAGTTGACATTTTTCAATGATGGACCATGAAATAAGCTCGCGCGACAGATAGGTCAGGTGCATCCAAAGCGTGATTTCTTCGAGATTTTGAACATTATAACAATATTTACCTGCACCTTTACCTCTCAAACGGATTTCATATGTGTTATAAATTGCAAGTGACAGTCTACCTTGCACATGTCTGTGACAACTTCGAGGACTCCTTTAAACTTTTCCACAACGTCAGACAAATTCTTGTGTAGGTAAATGTCAGCAACGTAAGTGGTATAATTACTTGCACTAGAATAGGATAGAGTAGCATTGCGAGTCTTTTGACCATATCAGCGAAAAGGGGTACAGAATAACAGTTATTGCTTGATTGTCCAAATCCTATCTGTATGGTTTTAGCCCGCTGTAAAATAAGTATACACATGGAATTTGTCCTTGAATGTTTCAAATTTTAATGTTGCTCGCACAATACTCAACCGTTATTCGTACTCTTCAAGCTTTTATTTACTTGATGTTACTTTATCACTGAATAAACCTATCTGCGTACACAGGTGAGCATTTACGCGAGAATATGTCCGCATTTTTTATTTACCAAAAATGGATTTTCATTCTATATTTCCACTCTGTACAACTCTTCTATGGGAGGGACTCGTGGCACACTGCCCGGCATATATCTTTTGTTCTCAGATTTTACGTTGAAGGTGGACCATCCCTAAATTCCTGCTTCCACAAACTTTAAATCGATATGTCCTGATACAATGCACATCAAATAAATCTGCCGAACTACCTCGTGGTGAAACAACTGGGCAAGTTGGACAAGTGTGAAAGCTTCCAATAAAACTTTCACGACAATTGGTGTAATGAAAAGAGGATATCATTACCAAGAAATTGCGAGTATCAAAATATTGGTACTCTAACCGACCATGGAAGTTGTTGGCAGTTTCACGTCAATATGGAAATTTTCATGATAGTGGTCATTGTGTAGGATGCAGAAATGTAAATACCAATGTACACGATTCCGGACTTTGTTACATTTTATGCCTTAACTGTTGAAATACACACCACAAGCATATTGTCCTTAGCTGCGAATTCCTATACATTCTGCTTACTTATAATCCTGCAAGAAACAAATGGTTGCCTCCACCTCTAATTTTATCAGAATATTACGACTGCACGCTAGTCTATCGTATCTGTTAAACCTATTATGGAGATACTAATGTTGAGTAACTGTGTCTACATTGGGCATGACACACAAAAAGTAAGATCTCCCTTCTGCAGGCAGTAGGAATATTGATGGGGTTTCATCACCTCTGAAAATCAAAATCAGTTTGATTTTTTTGTTGTTGTTTTCAATTGAGGCATAAATGTTTGCCGGCTGAATTTGCAGCATAAACTGGGGTACTTTGAATTACATTTGAAAGTCTTTTGATGATGTTTGAATAACTTCGGGTGGGGCCTTTAAGAATTTGCCATCATAATACTCACATACAATGCTCTGAGGTATGTTTTGTTTTTATATGAAAATGCCTTCTCCTATTTGTGAACGTTACCAATTTAATCTGACTACGTGTCATTTACACATGTCAATGCCAACCTAAGCCCTAAATGGCATGGTTCTCCATACTTCGAGCAAAGCGGGCCTTTGGTTAGCATAAATTATGAAGAGCTGATATTATTTTTGAAAAAAATAATGATGATGATTATAATAATAATGATAATAATAATAATAATAATAATAATAATAATAATAATAATAATAATAATAAAGCAAACAAAAAACAAACGAAAACAAAAACAAAACAAAAAAACAACACAAAAAACAAAAACAAAAACAATAATTATTTTGACTTGACATCTGTTACACAAAGCCATTATATGACATTAGAGTCTAGTCTGCAATCGTCGGTGCACTAATGTCATGGGCATTAGGTAGTCATGGCTCTGTTCTTTAAGAAAATTTAGCATGTTTGTCAATGGGTCTACTCTATCTGCCTTTTGGAAGGATTAGGATTATACTTTCGACTATGTTACAGTTAAAATATCAATAGGTTTATGCTATGTTCCTTGTTTCTCATATGTACCTGATGTACTAATTGTACGTTATGCTTTATATATCATATATGTATGTGATAAAAACTATTTCTATATACCCATAAATAGATAGCTGGTAAGGCAACAATGATTGCAGACAGCCACATCATGCCGATCAGCAATAGTGTTCGATTGAGGGGATTCCATTTCAAAGCTTTCACTGCGTGACATATGATGATGTACCTATGAAAATAAAGAAGAAAAACCTTATATTATTCAGCTGACTCCCACTTATTTCTGGATATATACTAGTCATGCCTTTACCCGGAAACGCCACAAACACCGTTCAAATCTAAATATGGGTAGAATAATTGCAACAATCAACAGTTAGCCACATAACTGATAAGGTATTTATGAGCCCCTTGCTGAGCAGTCGTGATCTTCCGTACACATATTTCCAGAAATAAATTCACATTGAGGCAAGAAATCAAGCTTCCATACAATGCTTACCGGTAGCATGCTTGACATGTATTTTGCGCTTTGCCATAAAACATTTCTTGCGCTTTGTCATAAAATACTTCTGTGTTTTCGTAGCAACATATTAATGCCACATTTATTTGCTTTATCAAATGACCGATTTTATACCGACGAGCCAGTAGGTTTGCAACAAAAACTCGGTTTTGCAATCCCATTGCGATCAGATGCGGAAAGTCAATTTCATGGTGTGTCTAATACCATCGCTACATATAAGATCCAAAACGATTTACACAGATAAATAGGAAAATAATATATTTTGCAAGGCACTAGACAAAGGACCTTTTCTATATTGGTAAAACATTAGATTTGAACATACCCACTAAAGTGATATAATAATAATAATAATAATAATAATAATAATAATAATAATAATAATAATAATAATAATAATAATTTTAATAATAATAATAATAATAATAATAATAATAATAATGATAATGTTCATTATCATCATCATCATCATCATCATCATCATTATTATTATTATTATTATCATTATTATTATCATTATCATTGTTGTTATTATAATTATTGTTATTATAATAATAAACATTATTAGTATTATTTATTACAATTATCATTATAATTATTATTATTATTATTATTATTATTATTATTATTATTATTATTATTATTATTATTATTATTATTATTATTATTATTATTATTATTATTATTATTATTATCATTATTATTATGCTTTTACTTTGGTTCTTACGAATACAACGGTCGATATGTTAAACGGCATTTCTTCCTGAATAAAAACTTCATATGAGGGGGGCAGTATGTCCATGTGGTTCTTCTAATGTAACAGCCTGATTGCATTAAAAGTATAGAGACGTCCCAAGGTCCAGCTTTTACACAAATTCTTTTATCAAATATCTCCTTACTCCTACCTTGTTTTCTATATCTGCTCGATGTAAGTAGTGGATATGGGTGTTTTTCCTGTCTATATTTTAACCTTTGGATATCAAATTATTTCTGCGAGAGAAATTATCGTGATGAATATAAATACAATAATAGCATCGTCCTCTCTGGATTACATGAAAACAATGGAGTCATATGTACAGTTCAGGCAAAATTTGATAGCGATCAAGAACTATACTCGGTATCCCATAATTTCCATGTAGCTCATGACATCCTGCAATAAAACGACATTCAATTGGAAGTACATAGGGTTCAGGAACGTATCATTCACAGGTCCGACTGCTTGTGTAGGGGCCAATAGTGTTAGTGGGAAATAGGAAAAAAAGCATACCTGTCCATACCGATGAGAACCATTCCAGACATTGAAGAACCAAATGCCATATATTGAACGAAATGCACTAGCTTACAGGCGGCGTTCGATAGATTTATGGTTTCTAGAAAATAGTGTTCAAGAACCTACAACATAAAGCGATTCATGTATTTTATCTGATTCATACCTCTATACATTATGTTGATGTCTATAGAAATTGCAGCAGGAAGAACTACCGAACTTTTCATAAACATAAAACTTAAAGTTCCTGGTAACCTTACGTTCATTTTTGTTTGTTAAGTTAAAGTCAGACTTGACCTGGAATTGAAAGAACACCCAGTAAATCAACCTAATTGCTATTATGCAACCAATGAGATGACAGTTTAGTTAATAGATTAGGGACTCTAACTAGCTTCATCAACTTTTGCTTTCAAATTTAATCAAAAATGTTGTAATAATGTTTAATTTCAGAAAATGCCATATATTGAATTGACACATTAATCATAAGAGTTTGCTGACACAGACTGAAATTATGCATCTATTTTGTGCCATAAAGCAAACGAAACTGGACATAAGCAGCAGTTCAAGAGGCAAAGGAACCTAGACACAGTCAGCTGTTCCAGTAATCAAGATATTAAGAGCAAATGAAACACAAGCTGGCTCAGAGTGTGTGAGTGGTGAACGGCCTCTGGCTTCAAAGAGTGTTGGACTTGGGTAGGGAAAAGAGAAATCGGGGCGAAAAATCTATTTTCTTGGGAGTTGAGGTGCACACATCATGGTAGTAAAATGTGTGGACTCATTTCATCTTCAAGCATTGAAGTGCTTCTATATCCTCGTTCTATGTGTGTGTGTGTGGTTTTGTGCATGCGTGTGTGTGTATGTGTGATGTGCTATATATCTTCAGGATTAATACAAACTGTTGATGATCACAAAATATACAGGTACAGTGTCTCTGGTCTTATTTTTGATAGACTTTCTCCACACTGGTTACCACTGATATATAAATTCGCTGGTACATATCTTGGATACTGCCCCAATTGGGTCATTATCACTTATCTGCCGTTTTGAAAATTCCGGGTTTTTCACCCAATGGTTTGTAAATGAGGATAGTAATGGGACAGTCTGGGGGATGGTTTAACTAGGATAAGCTGTTCAGCTAGAAAGGGTACATATTGGTTCAGGCGTAAGTCAAATTTTTCTTATCTGAACCTGTACTATGCAAATTTGGTAATTATGGTTTCTTTGGCAGGTATTCTTCTTTCATATGAAGCTCTGTATTTATATGCAAAGCTTCCCGTATTTAGCTAATTCATCAATTGCCACGTTCATATTATTCATTTTTATGTGGGTTGTCTTTGCTGAATATTTAGCTTAGACAAGGAGCCCCTACTCAGAGAGACATGTACAGGTAAAAGGCTCCGAAACATGTTGAGTAGTTACCCGCCGAAGACCCTTTAATTTATTTGGGCTTATACAGCCTATGTCAAAATTTTACAGAGAAACGCATGCAATAAGGACAATAGTACTTCTATGTATATAAGTTAGACAGGGACAGGTTCGCTTATGGAAAGTAAAGAGTTCGGACTGCGGAATAGGGTAATGACTTCTAGGAAGTGTTTTTGGACAGAAAGACACAAATACAATACTTTATGCAACCAAAAGTATATATTTTGCAAATTTTTTAGAGCATCAAAGATTATATGATGTATGCTGTGGCCACGATTCACTTAGATATCCAAATCAAATGTATTTTTGTGCGGCGTTGTGCAATGTTCAAATTGGCGTTTACCACATGTCGGTTAGTTCAAGGTCTAAGGTGTAGCATTTAGATTTGTAACTAGCGATGAAAACTGCATCGGACACAGCCAACAGGGCAGATTTAAGTATCAAGTCATATTTTAAAAGTACTTTAAGGACCGTTTGCCCTGCTAATCAGAGAATGGACACTTGGAACCTAGCAACATATTACAATAATGATCACCGAACAAGGCTATGAGGTCCCAAAATGCTGACACAAATGGGGCTATAGCCTTTGCTGCTTCACCGAACAACGAGACTATGCCTTATTGAACCCTATGTTTCTATGCTGTTTCCCCGGCCAATGCCCCCCCCCCCCCCCGACAAGTTGAAATAAAAATTCTGTGTCTCAGTTTAAATTGTCAAATACCGGCACCTGACGGCCGCTTTCACCCTAAAAACTTTCAACTATCGCTATGCTGTTTCACGAACATCGTGGCTATGCAGCTAGGTTGTTTCCCCGACCCAAATAAACCCTTCACAGCAGACAGGTTGAAATAAACTACTGTGTTTGAGTTGTTCTTATTGCAAAATAACGGCACACAACGGACAATTTCTGGCTAAAATCTTTCAGCCAGGGTCGATCAGTTTTGCTCATTAGGGAAGGATGTCTTGAAACCCTTTTTTTTATTTTATCTTATGTTTCATTAAAATTGCTCAGGGTTGGTCGGGTGTATCGAAACCACACACACACACACACACACACATATATATATATATATATATATATATATATATATATATATATATATATATATATATATATATATATATATATATATATGTGTGTATATAATATATATATATATATATATATATATATATATATATATATATAATATATATATATATATATATATATATATATATATATATATAATATATATATATATATATATATATATATATATATATATATATATATATATATATATATATATATATATATATATCTGTGTGTGTGACAGGCAGTTTCCGAGATACTTTGTTAAATATTTTATTTTTTTAGTGAGATCATACAAATATAAATGCATATTTAAACCCTTGCGTGTACAAACTCTGAATACGCAAGTTGACAAATTACCTTTTCAGGGAAGGCAACTAAGAGCACTATGAAATCAGAAAATGCCAAATTCAGCAGCAGGATGTTTGTTGGGGTCCTCATGTCCTTGGAGCCTAATATTGTCATGACAGCCAGAATGTTTCCTAAATCATAGAAGATGTTTTGAAGTTAAGTAAAGATGGCATTATAGGGATGTTTTGCACATGCTTAAAAAAAAAAAAAAAAGAAAAGAAAACGCTTAACATTTTCGTTTAATAATAATAAATACCGCATTGAATTTTTCTAATGATGATAATTGATAGTCTAATGTATTGAAGCCTTATGGTGGCCTGCTATGGTCCAGCAGAGGTGGCTTATTGGGGGTGGGGGTGGGAATAGAAAAAATAGAAGAGGGCAGATCATGTTATGACACCACAGACTACTCCCTTATTTGTTTCTTGGGGCCATTGGCCAGGCATAAAGTAAATCACATACTGCGCTACAGCGGTGGTAGGTCAGTGTCCCGAGATAAATAAAGTTATTCATTTTGTATTCAAAACATCACGAAAAACTCCTTTGGCTTCACTAGCTATGGTATTGTCCACCTCCTGTACCTACTCCATGGCACCAACAAAGCCACTGGAGCCCCGATAAGCGATGTCACCTCTTACTTCCTCCCAGGAATCCCAACCCATATACAAAGTGTCTTGCAGTCCTGTCAATGTATTTCCTGCCGACATTCCAAATCCATCTTTACTGCTCTTTGTAACATCTGAAAAATCCCCCCCTGTAACATTGAAACTATATTATACATCCATGTCTTCTCTTTTAGATTATGGCACTTGTATTCATCATTATGCCATTTCGGGGGGTACATTTCTCACGTACTTGACTTCTAAACTAGCTGACTTCTAGTCTCCACCTAGCCCTATGTTCCCTAAAACGCTGTGCACATTAGGTAATTTTTGCAAGTTCTGCAAAATGGCTAGCAATTTTTAAGCCAACCAGTTAGTTTCAAAAGAAAGTGCAATTATTACACTGGTCTGATATCATAACTCTGGGCACTTGAAATATCAGCTATTACAATTGTAAGCTCAACGGAAAATGGACACGTCGACAATGGGTTAAAATTAAACATGTACTTCTAAACTGAAATATCAAATTTTAAATCCTTATTTAAACAAAAATTAAGGATACCTACCTGCATTTTCATTCAATAATGAACCGAAAAGTAATTAGTTCTGACATACCTTAACCATTGTAGGTAAATATGTGATTAATCACAGATTAGTCATCAAGTAAGGTCAAATAGAAACATGGTCAAATTTGGCAATTAACCTGTCCATACCGAGATGTACCGAATTGTTCCAGACGGTAATTAATAATGCATCCCATTGTTGGCCCTATTGTCTAATCAGCAATTGGCCCAGTCTGGCCCACACTTTCATTTTTACAACGGATAATACAGCTCAGAGGTCAAACGTCCAGTTTTTAGTTAGCTGACAGTTTGAATGTTCATTTAAACCAAGGACATCATGTGTTTTATTTTCTGATCCTTCCATCCATGTGTAATCCAGCAGCAAAGCAGCGTGCGCTTCTCTAGGTGAGCCAAATAAGGTAAAGTCCTATGAATTGGTATTCATAGCCTTTTCATCCCTTTACATTTGAAATTTAGTTTTACGTTAATGACTTTCAAAACTGTATTTATTTGTTGTTTGCAATTTATATTTGGTATTGACTGAAAGATATATGACACAAACCTAAGATAGGTACTTAATTATCGCCAAGCTAAAATGCAATAAAACATTCTAAATAGGCAAACAACTAACCTAAAAGTGCGATATATTGCAAATTGAAATATGACCATGCAGAGAATGGGTAGTTTGCACAAAAATAAAACAGAATGTTTGTGCACACAGATTTCACTTGCTTTTCATTCCTGCATGTGAAATAGTCATAACTGTTCGTTAAGTTACAGAATACAAACAATGTACACCGTTAGAATACACATACACGTCCACGTGCAGGTGGACACATTGTATTGCCATTGCTTACACTTACTTGGATAAATAAGCAAAAAGAACAGTTTTGTTTTCAGAGACAAATGTCATAGACAGAAAGAGGCAATGAACCAATCAACAATGCATGATTATACTAAAGACACTGATGGCCTTACTTACCTATAATACCTAACACAGTAAGAATTAACCAAATTATTAAAGTTATTGGGAAGGAGATCTTATGAATGTCTTTGATATAAAATAATGGGCGAAAGGCATCGTTGTATATGGAATCAACGACTGATTTCCGGTATGTTTTACAAACTGTATCCTTTGATATTCTTTTCACACCCAGGATGTCACCACATAGTCTAGTCAGTTTGAAGCAATATTCCAATGTGTCATTAGTACTTGCATCAAGCAGTATTTTGCCAAGGGTAAAATTGTCCTTTATCCACCACCAATTGCCCAGATTGAATGATAAATACTTAATCTCATGAAAGCTAACAACTACCCCGTCCATGTCAAGATTATCACAATTAAACCGAATGGTTTTGTAGGTTGCTGTTAGTGGCTTAAGATCAGATGAAGACAAGACTTGACTTGAATGAAAGGTGCTATTTGTACTTGTGATTTGAGGTTCAGCAAATGTATGCACTGGTAAATATTGTAGTCCCCGTCTGGTTTCTCCTAAACAACATATTGCAGTTGAGGTAATATACTTATATTAAGCGAAATCTATATGAAATAGGTAGAGTGACAAGTTGTTAAACTTTTGAAAGGTAATTACTACCCTGCCCATGTCAATATTATAACAATTAAATTTGTTCGTTTGTAGGCTGCTCAATGCGACGTAGGATGACATGATGACAAGACTTTATTTAAAGTGTGTATGTCATTTGTACTTGTAATTTGAGGTTCAGCAAATGTATTCACTGGTAAATACTGTTTTATTGGTCTGCTTGCTTCTTACGAAAATATTGCAATTCAGGTAATATACTTATATTAAGTGCAACATAACTAATTTCCTTTTTCCTTAACAAAGAATTCTGTATATTAATAGCATATTTGTTTTTCTTTCCACCCGTGTATTCAGCATTGTGTATTTTACCACTATCATTTATATTACAAGAAGCATCGATATTTAATGATGGCTACAAAAAAATAGTGAATTGCACACGATGTATCATGTTACGTATAGAGTTGGTACATATAGAGTCAAACCATGGACGCAGTTTGCATGCGCGTTTGACAATATGCAACAGTAGTTTCTATTGCTTTCATAAATGTTCAAAGTTTTATGTCACTGAAAAGGGGACTTAAAATGAGGTTATATATCTGAATACAGAGATCAAAGCATCAGTAGTGTCTACATCCAATACCGCCATATTGTAACCCGCAAATTTGCAACAGATGAAGCTTCAGTATCTTTTTTACACAACGGTTGCATTTTTCCCCAATTGGGTTTGGTGTATCTACATTCAAACAATGATTAAAACGAAGGAGGCAGAAGCAATGGTTGCCAACATAGAAGACCTTAGCGATTTATACCTCGTATCTCAGGCTTTCATTACAGTAGTTACTCCATGACAAGAAGTCATTTCCCATTCAGTCATCTTAAAAGAAGAATTGTCATTCTTACGCTTTTTAGATTAATTCCTGCTTGAGGAAAGGGCTTTGTTTTTTGCCAATGGCTATTTCTCAATCCTCGTTAAAGAAACAAAGTTTCTTAATACCACTATTACTACTGCTATTGCTACTACTACTACTTCCTGCTTTTCTGCGTTACTTCGAGTTAAGGTACTGAAATCGGGGGGGAGGGGTTGTCAGCCATATTTTTGGCAGAATGACAAAACTGTACAAAAAAAACATATAGGGTTGTTGCATAAATATGAGTACAAAATGCTTTTTAATCAGCCGCAAAATCAAACGTGTTTTGCAAAACGCTACAGAGACAAAACTACATTATTTGCAGTGTAGTTACTTGGGGCTGAGGGTTGAGCATGACAAAAGTAACAGCGAATTTAACATTCCTTAATTTTATTGTGCCTTAGTCGGATCTTCATGTTGGACCCCCTTTTTAGATGCGGCTTCCCAAAATCTACTGTCTCAATAATGTTGAATAAAATGCAAATGATTCAAATCCGTTTGAGGATATATTATACGCTGACGCAAACTGTCCAACAATGCACAGAATGATTACAAAAAGTAGTACAAAGTGTCCTTATTCTCAAAGCAAACAAGCTGAGGATACCGTCTTTTGTACTGACAACTATGTGCAAGGTGCTCGTGTTTGTACAAGAATCACGCGAAATTAGCTTCTCAATTTCATGCAAAATTCACATCTACTGTTTTATTTTTCACTCGAATGGAACAGCTCTAATGGCAATATTTAGTAAATAGTCTAGTTCAAACTTCAAAGGCATTGGCAGGTGAATACCTCTCTCAACAAATCTATTAAAGAAGTGAAACTCTGAAGCATGCTTTTTAATTGACGTTATAGCAGTGCTATAGTAAGTAATTTCAAGCATCTGTGAGCAAAACTGAAAGTAGGTATGGTTCATCTCTATGCATATGACTTTCATAGTTCGAGTTCAGAGATTTAAGGGATACTAACCCAACAATAAACTTAGAAGAAAAATATGAAGGTTGCTCATCGAAGTTTTATGGTTCTAGCTTGTAACCATACATCATAAATAGGCCAAACTCTAATTTCACAATGCATCATATGCCCTTAGTACAGGAGTAGTTTTTCATGGATGTTTTCATAAATTATTCTTCTATGCCATTAGAAGTTCTTTAAATGTACAACACTAAAAAGGAAAAAGAAAAAAAGAAAAACTTTAATATTTAGCAATCCTCAAACACAAGATGTTTGTTCATGAGAGAAGTGCTCCTGGATATATTGATGTATACTATGCCTCCCCCAGTTGCAGAGGAAGCGATACATTTCTAGGTTGTTTATCAGTCTTTATATCCCTACAAGTCATTTTAGCTCAGCTGACTTGTCAGTCAGGTGAGCTTATCTCACGATCCTCCTCAGATGTCCATCGTCCCTAGATATCAATTCACATTTTGGACTTCTCCGAAACCGCCTGCCAGATTAACGTCAAACTTGGTGAGCATGTACCTTAGGTATGTCTCTACCAAGTTTGTTCAAAATGTCATGCTACTTAATTTTGGGGGGATTTCTTTTTATATGTTTACAAACTTAAAAAAAATCTTCTCCAAAGCCGTTCATCCAATTGCTTTTATATCACAGGGAAACACTCATGGAAACACCTCGTATTTAAATTATTCACTGGGAGGCGCTGCAATGTTTTCATTTAAAAGAAAAATTTAATTACTTTTTGCGGGTTTTTGCGATTTACGAATCTTCCTGATCGCTAACGATTTTTTTTTAAATTTGGAAAACGCACCTTACCTATTGATTCCTATGCAAGTCAGTTGGCATTGTAATATTCATTCACATTTTCGACTTAAGCAAAATTGTCATCCAGATTTACCTAAAACCTGGTGGTAATGTACCGGGGGTGGGTCTTTACCACGTTGGTTTAAATGGTCATGCTTCAGTGATTTTTTTTACTTTAAATGCTTTTTATTTATTTTCCAATTTAACTTACTCATTTATTTACTTATTTATTTATTTACTTTACCACTTTATTTATTTATTTATTTTACTTATTTATTTCTTATTTTTTTACTTGGATGGAGGGGGAATCTTATTCCAAACCACTCATCTGATTGCTTTGATGTGATCACACAGGGACACTCCTACAGGCTCCCAGTTCTTAATTTGTTCACCAAGTGGCGCTGCATTTTTCTTATTTTTCTTTTTATTAATTTTTTATTGTTTTAGCTTTTCTCGACTTCTTATTTTCCAGAACCATCACTCAGATTAAGCTGAACCTTGTTGGAAATGTTTATGTGATTGGAATGTTTGTGGACTCCTGATTTTTTTTTTTTTCCAATTGGGGCACTTATTGGTAAATGTGAACTTGTTCAAGTCTCACTGCGCTGACTTCTGTATTGTATTTAAATCATATTCTTTACAAAATAAAACTTTAAGTGAAAATCATCGCACACGTTGTAGCCTTATACTGTTATAATAATACAGGTAGGCTCATCGTGTCTATAACAGATAACAGCGCCGGGCATTCTGCACTGTGTGTTTGTTTCTCACAGACAAGCTAGTGGTCATAACACACCCCTCTTCCGAAGCTGTTTATTGAGAAACCGTGTGATGAAGAATTAATTGCGGTGCACCACGTCAGGGGGAGGGCTTCCCATAATGGTCAGCTTTGTCTCGCTTGAGTGGTCAGTGACTACAAAAACCACGCATTCATCAAAGACCACTTAACTTACCCCTTAGCCTTATCGCAATGATAATGGAATTATAACTGACTTGGACTACCATGAAAACACGCGTTTGGCATGTAACAAAAATGAACTGATCTACAAAATGCCGGGCAGAAAGGCATTTTTTTTTTAATATCAGAAGAGTTTCAAATTGCCGCATGTTTGATTTCTCAATCCAATATTGCCCCGAACAATAGGTATATGGGCTAAAGTTTCAACTGTAGGTAATTTCTTTAAATCATAAGATTTCTCGATGATTTTGTTTCTCATACATTATTAACTAAATGAGTGTAATATTTGCATTAAACCTATTTTATAGACATATGTATGCCTGTTGTGTGAAAATGGAATAAAATAAGATTGGTAGTTAGCTGCAGCAATTCCTACCCGTCTTGCTCTCGTCTGAAATGGTCTTGTTCACATCTCTACATTCTTTGAAATGAGAATCACCCACAATATTTGCAACACAAACGGATTCTTTTGTTTCTGCATCTAAAATCTGAAAGCAAACAGGGTTGTCTGCTGCATGCAGATCCCGTCAAAGTTTGTAAGTTAACATAAACAACACAACAGGGGTAAATGGTCGTTACCCACTGCACGACTGCACTTTAAATTGCGCACTCGTACCCTTGTTAAAATTCTTCTCTTAAAATTAAGTTTTCCAATTTTATCGTCAGTGCGCCTTCTGAATCTTGAAGTTGACGCCATGATAAACATGTCGGCTGTCAGGGTCAAGACTCCAGGCACTGCGTGGCCAACACAAAGACGTCACGCCCCCTATTGGTTGCAAGGAGAACTCCTAGCTGCTGGTATAGATAATGTTTTACTCAAACTTAGCACAAGGTCTACAAAGCGCATCAGCAAATGTTCTTTTGTACACTTAATTACAATAAGCGTATGTTATAAATTGTACTTAACTAAAAGAGAACACGCCAATACAATGCTTGCCCTAAGAAAGGTATCTGTCAGCCTTGATTGCCCATTACCTTAAATATTGACCTAAACCTGCATGGAGATTTGAAAATTCATCTATACATAGAGATTCGACGTGCTTTCAGTCACTTTTGGCAGGCTAGTTTGCCACTATGAGGTCAGATATAATTCAAAAGGGTAACCACATAAACTATTGTTTAATATCCTTAGGGTTTTCGATGGTTAATTACAACTAGGATGACACACATACCAAGAATGTACATTGATTTCCCTCTGATGGTTGATTAACCATTGCCTAGTACATTGCATAATTTGAACCTGCCTATGGTATGAGTAATGCCTTTGTGTAAACAAAGGTCTTTTGTTATAGCACGAATTATTGCATTTTTGCTTTCTTTCATTTTTCTGTTTTTCCTTCCTTTGATTTTCAATTTCTCTTTTCAACCTCTAATAATCTACACTTTCCCCAACCTATGTGTTGCTGGTCAGCCGTGACCTCCTTATCGCAGCATTAATAACTCATGACACACAAAACCGAATTAACTGCCGTATTTTTTCATCATATGCCCATTTCCAAGTGCAATGCCAAGTACCTGTATTTGAAAAAAAAAAAGTGATATAAAACATTTCTGAAAATTAAGGATCTTTTCAGATGAACTTGAAATAACATTGAATGCAAATATAAAATCGTTATGCATGAGTTGTTGCATTGTCCTTGAGTTTTTTTTTTCTGGTGGAGTCATCCTTGTATACATCTTAGCCCTTAGGAAAAGAAAGAAAGCTTCTAAAACTAACATGCAAATATTGAAGATAAGTATCTGGCATTGTGTGTCACAATCTCGAATTTTTGTATGTTCAGAACATTTTATGCGCCTTTAAATAACGACGAGAACTGCAATCCAACGCCGGCCATGCCATTGGTTATGACTGCTTTAACACAATAAACATTAATATTTTGAATTTGTTGATAGCTCTGTCGGAGCATCATTTTGCATTGTTTTGGAACCCTATTTAAAGGTAGAAACAAGGCCATAAGCACGTTAAACAGCAGTGCTAAAATTCAAAAAAGAAAGAAGAAAGAAAGAAAAAGAAAGAAAGAAAGAAAGAAAAAAGCAAGAAGGGAATGAAAAATTCTTCTTGCAAAGACCACACCACTCTAAAGCCATCAGAGGTGTGCCTGCAGCACATACTTTGGTTATTTTTGAAGTTACTCTTTATAATTAATGATTTTCATCTACTGCTTGCATCGGTAATTGCGCTGAGAAAATCGGTCACGGAAAACAAGCAGAACATAACAAAAAGTAGTACTGTTAATAAAGATATCCACCACTTTGAGCATTATTAAACTGTATATATAGTTTTCTGAGGGTGCACCTTTGTTTTATTCCTCCACCCACCTCCCACCCACCCACCCCAAAAAATTGTAATCAATGTCATTTAACTGCCATTTTGGTCCTAAGAGGCAGCTTAAGATGACAGGTTGTTCCTTTTGGCAACTTTGACCTTTGCTTTCAAGATCAATCGCTTAATCTTTCATATTTAGAGGGCATGACTATTGCTGATAACTTTCTGGATGGTATATCGCCAGTGAAATGCCCTGCTTATTTTTCCTTTATCTTGCGCTACCTACAGCTACATTTGATGACGTGGTCGCCAATTTTAATTCTCATAAAACATACTTTTTTCTGCATGGTTTATATCGATTTTCATTAACCCAGTATATAGTGATCTTTTTCAATATCTTTATTCAAACACTTCTCAGCTTTTTTGTGTCCAATAAACTTGATAGATAAGTATCTATAGTCTTATGGTCTTGAAATGCATGTTATTGGGTTTCTCTCTCTCTCTCTCTCTCTCTCTCTCTCTCTCTCTCTCCTCTCTCTCTCTCTCTCTCTCTCTCTCTCTCTCTCGTATTTTGTTTTTTGTTTTTATCTTGGCCTAGTATTGTTTTGTCATTGAGAATGTCTTTGTTGGGTAATGGTTAGGTTAGAGAATGTCAGAGATCGGGTAATATTCCAACATCACATCACGTTACAATAGTGTTCTGGCAATGAAGTGTTATCAGGCTTAATTAACCAACATTCTTGACCTGCACGTTTCCTGTAAAGGTCCACAGGATAAAAGTAAGGTTTTGCAGCATGGGCAGTGGGGAAACTATGTCTCCAGGAATGCTAGTGATTAGAGATAGCCTGTCGTTTTATATTTTGCAGAATTGAATCAGCAGAAAACTAATTTGAACTTGCGCAAGGTCTTAATATATGTCATTGTCAACGTCATCACCATTTGCTTCTTCTTCTAGTTCTTCTTCCTCTTCTTCTTGTCTTCTTATTCTTCTTTACATTCTTCTTCTTCTGCTCCTCTTCCTCCTGCTGCTCCTCCTCCTCCTCGTTCTTCTTGCTGTAATCCGACATCTTCTATAATTTTGGAAATGGGGAATACTTAAGGATCTTGCGGCTCCCAACAGAAATTCATTTCATGAGTGGATATACCAAACTCTAATTAATGACTTGCTTTGCGGTGACTTTGACCCGAATAGTGCCAATTCTGGATAGTGAAGTTTTTGTGCAATTGTTTTCCTATACTATGGCCATAATTTGACATCAAAAATCCCTGTATGTAAAGAGGCATTTTAACATATGACGTTACAATAATTGTTTTCCTAATAAAGTGCCGTACGGTAGAGAATTATTTGCGGTTTTCATAATTTTATTTATCCATCTTTTATAACTGTTGCTAGGACATGCTTTGAAATATCAAAGTTTGATTTTTAAAATGTTTTTACAACAGACAAGGCTTTAACAACAAAATACTTACCATCAACACATCAATCTCTATTTTCCTGGAGGTTTCTCTGAATATCAGTGCAGCATGAGAAGCAAAATATTGAACTGCACAGCTTTATTAAAACCTCTTAGACAAGGGCACAGATGTGGTGGATCGTCAGGTTGGTTTTGCCTCCGCTTATTTGTAAAGATGCTGCAAAACACTGGAGTGCTTTCATCTGCTGCCCCTACCTTATTAATTGCTGCCCAAAAATGCATAAGTAGAGATAGCAGATAAAGGAACTAGTCATGTATGCACAAGAACGACAGAACTGCCAAAGGTCGGCAGCGGAATGACAAAGTTTGTCAAGTAACTCCCCCCCCCCAAAAAAAAATAAATAAATAAAAAAGTGAAGAAATTTTTCTGTGCCTATGAAGCTTTTAAGAAAGCATTGAGGTAGACCCGTCACTTCGGAAGACAAAAACTTCCCTTGGCCGTATATCATATTATTTTCAAACAGTAATAAATGGATTTTTCCTTCAACAGTAGTACGATTGAAACAGAGGATAAAACTATGGTTTGGTAGTTTTATCGGTAATAGGCAGAAAGTCAGGGTAAATAAAAGCATGTTATTATTTTGATATACAATGAGGGCAAGAGGCCGTGATCATACGAGTAAAAAGCGTGAAAAAGAACCGCTACATTATATTTGAAGCGAAGCAAGATCTTTGAACCAAGCATATTTTAAAGTAAGTACTAACAAGAAAGGTAATCAACATTATGTGGAAATTGTTTTTCGCTTGTGTTACTTGGGACTCTATGCCAACCTTGTCATTTATACAGGCAAGCTGCAGGTTATAAAGACGTTCCACGTACACAACCCGATAGTTTATATCCAAAAATGTTTAAAAACAAATTTTGCTTGAAGGAAAATGGTACTTGTGTATATCATGCACTTTTTACTAAGGTGAGTTTCAGGGTCAGAAGTCAGAAGGTCATTTTTAAAGTTAAATGTCATATAATTTAGCAGCTGTGTTGGAATTCGACCACGGTTGCATCCCGCAGAATGCTGAGAATTTAAGTACAGTCGCTTCTCGTGGTGACAAAGTTCACCCAAGTAGTATTAATACGTTGAGAACAATCGCAAAAAACAATGATGATGTATTTTTTGTCAAGGGGACCAATGAATCTAAAATTTGTTTGAAAAGTAGGGACTGGCAATGGCAAAAAAAAAGAAAAAACAAACAAAAAACAAAAAACAAAAAACAAACAAAACAAAAAAAAAAAAAAAAAAAAAAAAAAAAAAAAACAAAAACAAACACACACACAAAAAAACGACCTTATGAGTGGAATGGACCGGGTGTGTGAAATGTTATATACAATTCAGCATAAAAAAATAGATGGGGATCCCTGCAAACTGGGAAGGGAAAGCACTTAAGATAAGCCAATGATACCCGCCCGCAAAATAAAAATGAATAAAATAAAATTAAATTAAATTAAATAATAAGTAAAACCAAATGGTCTTTTGTTGAACACTGTTAATAAAAATTATTCCGATAGATAAATAGGCTGTCCACTTTATACGTCGTGGTATAGCGACATTTGTGCCTTTGAGGACGTATTTTAGAAAACAGTGACCATCATAGGGTTGAGTAAGCCTCTATTAGTAAAGAAAGAATAAGATATATCAGGAAAATTTAGCAACGAATATAATTAAAACAAAAATTGATTCACAACCTGAGGTAAGGAAATTACTTTTTCCCTGTTTCTTAGAAAGTATTTTCGAAGAATCTTGGCACTCGCTTTTTGCAAGCTTATTTTGGGAAGGCAGTTATAAAAGGACAGATACCAAAGTGCAACTTGTGTTAAAATCATAATGTAAGTGGCTGATGAATGTATCTGAGCCAAATAAAACAATGAAACTGAAGGGAGGAGGACTTTTTTTTCTCAATCTGATTCCCTGCTATCCAAAACCTGGTTGCTTACAATTGTTTGTGTTTTCAGGAGACATATAGCACGTGAGTTAGTTTGAAACTAATGCATGTCGATGTTGTTTGCTGTTACTATGCATGTGTTCTTGGCTTATTGGTTGTCTCGTAAACATTCTACGATAACTGCGTTACGTTTGTAGATCATATAACTTGCTATCTATTTCAGGTTATCCAACTTGAGCAATCGGAGGTCATATCTGAGCCAAATGATACAGAAGCCTTGTTTGATCTGACCAATTCCAAAACCCCTTCTAATTAGCATTTCAATCCAACATTCTCGCAATACATTCATATATATATATATATATATATATATATATATATATATATATATATATATATATATATATATATATATATATATATACCGACAATTGATCTGAGACATGTATTTTCAAAACAAAACAAAGATGCATTGCTATAAATATCGATGAATATCTTGGCAATACTTTTGGAGAGGGTACCTTACAGTATTAACATGATGAAAAAGTAACTATGCAGACCAGTGGAAAGCTCACAAGTATTTTTGTAACGTTTTTTATGGGCAGTGTAGATGTTGTTTGCACACGATGATTAGAGCTCGTTTTATAATGAATTTCACGTACATTATATTTGTATTTGCAATATCCGTAGCTAGTGATTCTGCTATGTGGCGCAAAACAGCATATTGCATTCATAAAATCTCCATCCCAAATGATTTCGGGTGTTCTTGAGTGCACTTCACGTGCACAACACTTTGCATATTGGCGACAATGAGGTTTCCCTTGCATTTCATGTATATTTGTGCAATTTTCCAGGCAGATGGTATCATTGTATTCTGACGTACATCTGCTTTTACCGTGCGGGGGAAGATACTCCTTTATTTGTTGGATTGGAATGCATAGTTAATTCACTTATCGCTGAAACCATGTTTGTACTTCACATTGAATTTCAATATTATTCTGGTTTTCCTTAAGTGTTTTGTTGTCTGATGGATCCCTTGGTGGGTCTATATACCACAGTGCATTAGATGCATCCAATATATGCAACATCTACTAGACTTCATTATTCGGGACCTGTCGAGTACAGATGCCTCTTGGATACGCTTAGGTCTTGAGCCACATTTGGGCGGACGTTAGAGTTTCTTGAATGGAATTGTGGAGTCTTCAACAAGACGCCTATTGGCCCGAGGTGCCATAAAATGTAGTTTGCATCCAGCAGGTGTCAGTTTCAAGACGATCTGGTTTCTACAGTAAATCTACATCTAAAACTCAAGCATTTTTTTTTTCAGAAAAACTTACAAAGGCTGTGTCTCGTCACTCCATTCATTCTGAATAGGTGTATTTGTATGCCAAAACTCCGTTGTCCAAGCTCATCAGAAACCTCAGATAAGATATTTAATCTTCAAATGAGCTGGGTGAGTTGTGTCAGCAGTTTTGCCAGAGGACGTTTATTGGGGCAAAGCTGGTCTTTAACAATAAATGCAAGTTTTCTCTGCCCGAACACTACAATTCCTAAATGGCTGATGGGCCTAAATGCGTAAAAGGTAAGAAACCACAATGCTGATTGAGATCGTGCCACCCCTTTCACAATACATAGACGCTTAGTATTTTGAAATTACTTTTCATACTCTTTCGATATATTAAAGAATAGGAAAGCCAGACCTTCTGTGCTTCTATGTTTCGGTGTTTCTGTGAATCGAAACCTTTATGTATGTGTGTCTCAGCCATGAGTCATTACAGAAGGAAGATGAACAAGAAAAGTAAAAACGTGCATACCAAGTATTAATTGATGATTGAAAAAAATCAGTATAAAGGATATCGTCAACCAGTCATTTCAATAGTTCAACCATAACCATTCTGTGAGTGAACTCTTCTAATTCGAGAAAATGTATCTAGTGGTGGCGGTGTTTGCTGCACAAAACTGTAGAGGTGGATTGCTAAATGCTTCATATCGGACAGCAATTTGAAACAGCAAGCCTTAAAATTAACGAAGCTTTATGTCATATTTCGAATACATTTCAGTTGCAAAAGACTTATCTTTTTCTCCACGTGGCAGAATAAGAATAACATGACATAAAATGCGGGAAAGGTGCCCCATCTTTTTTTTAACACATTGTCAAGATTAAACTCGGTATATGAAGAGCCATTTTGTTTATTCTGTAAGTACAACGCTATTGGTAAAGGGAGCGTGTCATCATCATCACTTTCCGACACATGAACCCAAAGTCTGATACCCCATACCTTTGTCAACATTAACTTATCTTGTTTAGTTTTCCTCCCTTTACCATTATTAATTGCATTAAATGCTGACACAATTTAAAACATTTTTTTAAGTTCACTATGGATACTGGTTTACTACATATGCCATAACATCTATATTATCTTTGATGCTATAAAGGAAAATCATTATTAGAAATGGTATTTGTGCAGTTGATACATCATCATAATTGTTAAAAATTGTCACAAAAATAGGAATATAAAGACGCAATAAGGTTTAGAAAAATTAAGCACTATATTTTGGTGCAGATAATAAGCAGCACGTTAGTCAGAGTTGACGATCATCATGATGGCAAAAATATTTATGAAGATGATGACATTTCTAAGTTTCATTATAGCACAGAGAAAGCATATACAGGCTATGAAGATAATGAGTTGGCAATAACGACAACGATGATGATGATGATGATGATGATGATGATGATGATGAAGAGGATGATGATGATGATGATGATGATGATGATGATGATGATGATGATGATGATGATGATGATGATGATGATGATGATGATGATGTTTTTATCTCTTAATATAATTTTGGTATCATTTTACATTATATAATAAGGACCTGTTACACTTTTAGGGTACTTTTCATAGAAAATCGACTTTGCTTCAAACATTTTTCATTTACATCAGACTACTCATTTGCGTTTATATAAACTACATATTTTCGAGAGAAAATCCTTATTTGCATTCAGCACTTCAAAATAATAAAATCTCTGTACTTATTAAATTAAATTTGAATTGTTAATTATAAAACTCTGAATTTACATTTTTTGGCAAAAAGACAAACAAACAATGGGTAGCATTATTTTCTTTTGGAAAAAAAAACAGTGCACCTCTAGAAGCACAACGGTATTTTAAATTTTGGAAAAGGATTTTATTTCTTAATTTAGAGGATGTTTGAATCAAAGATTTTTTTTTTTTATTGATTGAAAAAAAAACATAAGCAGCAATAAAGTTATAACTAAGCTTCTGCCAAAAAATACGGTTTAAAAAACGGTATGTGCCCTATCATTTGACACTAGAAGCTAAATCTTACTTTCATTTTTAGCAATGGTACTTTTAATTTCATGAACAAGTTAAGAATTTTAATCAAAAATTTGATTAGATTACTGATACCAAAAAGTTTTCTTTAGTACCAGAATTAAGCTTTATGTTACATTTTCGCTCAAAACATGCAAGGTTTAGGGTAAAAGATGGAAGCCATAGACAAATATTAAACATTTATAAATGGGAGTCATAATGTATGCCATGCCCTTAAAAAACACTGATTAAATGACTAAATAAACAAATAAATAGTCGTAATTTTTGTTTGCTCAATCAACCGCAATTATCATTCATCTTCTCAATTTTTTATCAACCAAGGAGGGAAAATTGGTAAAAAATCTCACCATATCTGAGAGGTCTGATCACACTGAGTCGTAATTGAGGTGAGAAAATCCAACACTCGTTTGGTGCAAAAGATTTGTCCCCTGGATATGTCGTGCCAGGTATTGTGCTATTTATGCCCTACCTCTTGGACCATAAGATTAAGTGAGGATATCGTATGGGGAAAAGATTTAATATTTGGTTTTTCATTTCCCATGCATGTGTAGACAAATTTATAAGTCTTTTTCTTTTAAAATATCCCCGTTTTATACACATATAGATCTGTGTATTCCACTCTTATCAATTCACTTGCTCATTCCCAAAGAAGACGTTCACAAGGCACCTGCCTTTCACTGTCAAATAACATCACTTTTTATCATAATTCGTGTCTTTTGATATATGCTTCGGGTGCAGAGTTAAGTCCTGCCATTAGAATATGCATGGGTGGCTAGGCCATAGTAAAAGAAGCAAGAACTAGCTCTGCAGGCACAATTGACAGGTTGTTTTTTGTGTGTGTTCATTGAATGGCAATATCAGAAATATGGCTTCACATTAATTTTAACAAAAATGCTCGTCCATTTACTGTTCCAACTAAGTAATTATCAAATACATAAAAGCACACACACATATGTATATATATATATATATATATATATATATATATATATATATATATATATACATATATACAGAGAGAGAGAGAGAGATGAAAGGTACATTTGGTTGTATGATTGATGAAATAAAGAATAAATTAAAATGCGTTCACAATTCATTAAAACAAAGGTAAATATCAATATATGAATTTTCGTTCACTTGGTTTATATAAATGGGCCATAAAATATCCAAGTTTCAGTTTCGCAACACGTTCAAATATTGAACTTGAAGATATACATTTTGGCCCACAAGAGCCATGTAAATCAATTCCAGCTCACGTGAGTCACATAACCTACTGATAGATCACACTCATTTCAAAAGAGATGTTGGAGTATTTTTGACAGTGTTAGTTTTTTGGAGGGAAGGTCCTGACAGCAAGTGTGGAAAGTGTATGATTATGAGTATGGGTGTCGCACATGGAAAATTGTTCTTTGTCCCTTAATATAACGCTCTCACTAGGCAATAGCATTGCCTGTACTGTACGTTTGCTAGCCTGAGGTTAATGCCCAGGAGAGAAATTAAGACGGCTTTTATGTCTGATCTATGCCTGTCATCTTGTTCAGGGATGCCAAGAAAACTTGAGCTCGTCCCCAGCTGAGACTGCTGGAAACCATTTCAATCCTTTCAAGTTCCTCATATTTTTTGTTAATTTGTAACTTTCATTGTTTCGCTCTTCAAAAAGGGTATCCTGGACTTGATGTTTGCTTCAGAATGACTTAATAGTATGTCCACGTTTTTAATCTTTGATGAATTTTTTGCTGAATTACTCTGAAAAAAGATCACAAAACCGGGTCTTTATGTCGATATAAATTGGTATTGGTAAAGGTTGTATGAAGGGGTTTGGAGGTTATACTGCACATAATTGATTTGGGTTTCTCAACGCCTTCCAGAAAAAAAAATGACAGGAGAAGCTGGCGAGGGCTCTACTTATCTTCTTTTTTTATTTTTTTTCTTTCTTTTACGTAACACCTATTGCCTCTCCTGATTAACAATCACTAATGCCGTCCAGTTAATTGTCACCTTGCAACTAGATTCTGCGTTGACGAACTCAACAGTATTGCTATAGATTACTTCCGTTAGTGATATTGTAATGGCATTTGACAGATCCTTCCATATTGTGAAGGAGCAAAAACAGTAAAATAGTTACATCAAGTAAGGTACCCCAAGTACGAATGACCATTGACATGCGCAAATTACGTGCATGGATTCACATTCAGATCTATTCATTCAACTTTAGATAAAATGCAGTGCACATGGTTGTTGGTAATAACACAACAAAAGTAACAGCAGCATAAGCTAACCATAGTCTAACAGTATCAATTCCCATATATACATGAAAGTCAGGATGACCCACCTAATGATAAGAAACATGTACTATCGTGTGAGCCACCTTGACAGATTTACTTCGCCAGCTTAGGCCTGATTTCATAACGTTACCACGTGTTTATAAGCATGCATCAGAAAATGCAACTTCAGTAGAACACCTTTGATGCAAAGGTAAAATATACACGGATATTACAGGCAACATTTGATATATTTCGACTTAGAATGGGGCAAATTTTAGAAAATTGGTTTATAAAATATATTTTGACATATTGAGATGAACCAGAATTAGAACGTGTCTGAATTTTATCTGTTATATTTAGAGGTGTCTCGATACGCAATTGGGATAACAGTATGAAATGCGCTTTTCAGTGGAGTCATAGTGGTGGGTACCATAGCAGTGGAAAGCACGATGCCTCGTGGAAAAATAATGGGGAATCGATAATATAGAAAACATGTTATGAAAGTAGATAGGAAATTCATTTTTAGCGTATAGATAGGAAAAAATTGGGGCTTAGAGTTCATGCAGGCAGAAAACCTTTAAAATGTTTAGATATTTAAATAATCTGTCGATGAGAACATTGTGACTTGCAGAGCATATCAAGCGGATTGCCGATTTTTTGTAACTTAACAATACGTTCACATGCACAACCCCATGTGAGGGCGGAATAATAATTGAAGTGTGGTAAGAACAGGAGATTTTTTATAAAAAGTAGTGTACTTTTAGGAAGAAAGTGAGTCAGTATTTTACCCTTTCTAGTTGTGCCAGCAGATCTTTTTGCCATTTAATTCATATTCGCTCCAGCTAATATTTTCATTGATTGTTAATCCAAGAAGGTCAAACTCACTAATTCTTTCTAGTTGTGTACTCGTCATTTTCAAAGCAAGATGAAGGTCCAAGTTTCGTTCCGAAAAAAAGCATGTATTTGGTTTCTGAACCATTAAGGGACAATCTGTCAGCTACAAGCCAGCTAAACAGGTTTTCAAGTTTAGATTTTATGTTATCTGAAATATTTCCGTTCTTTGATTGTTATGTGAAATTGAGGGTACAAAGTGAGTTGATAATGGTTGTTTTGTCAGCACATAGTACCGATTCGGAATTAGGGATAGCTACATAAATATAATTAACATATATTATGAAAATATGTAGCTCAAGGATGGAACTTTGGGGCACTCCCGTAGTTACAGGGAAAGGCGTAGAAGACACATAATCTATCTGGATATATTGAGATATATTCGTCAAATAACTTTCAAACGATGCTAGCGGTGTCTCATCAATACCACTGTACTTTAATTTGTGTAGGAGACATTTTTTTTTATCTAAAGTATGAAATGCTTTTGACAAATCCTCAATATTGTTAGAGGTATTTCACTAGAATCAATATTTTTGTAAAATATATCAATGAATTCCAAAGTGGCGATTACAGTCCGATGGAGTTGTTTTGGGGTTTTTTTGGTTTCTGTTTTGTTTGTTTGTTTGTTTGTTTGTTTGTTTGTTTTTTTTAATCCATGTTGATTTGTATAGAAAATATTGTGTAATACAAGATAATCATAGCGTTGTTAGTGTACAACTTATTCAAACATCTTAGAAAGAGCGGCAAAGGAGGATATGGGCCTAAAGTTATTTATAAACTTCTTTTTGTCCATTTTTATAGTTGGGTACCATCTTTGTTTTTTTTTTTTTTCAGTTTATCTGGAAAAAATGCCTAGGTTGAGAGATTAATTGATTACACGAGATAAGGTTCTACTAATGAAGACTTTATATATTTTTATAAGTCTCATAGATGGTTGTATCCAGTGCTTGATCTAGATCTTTGACCAATTCTGACAGCCAATTCCAGGCGAAGACCAGAGAAAAAATAAACTGAATCTTTCCACTATTTCACTTTTGTTCATTTTGGTTTTCGACAATAAAGAAGAATGGAAGTCTTTTTTTCCTATTGTTTATATTTAGAATTTAGTATAACACTTCAGGTTTTATATAAGTCGTTTTTGAAATGTTCAAATTGGGAATGATAATATAATCGTTTCTGCTGGTTGATTAAATTGTCAAGTATTTTCTTATCAGTTTTCAGATTTTGTTTTAGTATCAGCAATTCTGGGGATTTCAGGTAGCTATTTTTGAACTGTTTATACAGGTTGTCGGGGAATTTTATTTAATTCAAAATACCGCTTGTTATCCAAGGAGAAGTTAATTGGTCATATTTATTGAAGCGGGCAATTTTTATAAGAGAATGTTATTTTTTACAATGATGAATTATTACGGGTTTATCATAATTAAGGATAGGGTGAAGACGTTAAAAATTGACTACTGCCGGCATAATATACGCGATATGAAGTTCCTGGACACAATTATGAACAGATAC
The DNA here is from genome assembly GCA_964020975.1 of Hermodice carunculata. Lineage (NCBI taxonomy): Eukaryota > Metazoa > Annelida > Polychaeta > Eunicida > Amphinomidae > Hermodice > Hermodice carunculata. The sequence goes on along the minus strand of OZ026626.1, from coordinate 67,401,436 downwards.
AGGGGCATACTTTCGATTTGAACTTATTTAGGTGGGGCTTGTGAATTTAATTTCTGGTTAAAGCAAGTTATGTAGGGTAAGCAGTCAGACAAAATTGTGAATATAATACCCGATACACAGACTTTGTTGGTAAATGATGAACTACAATAATCAATATCAGTTACAGTTGCATCCCGGTCAGAGCAACCAGGTAAATTGACTTCAGGCCAAAAGTCATTATTCATTGTATTAGCCCAAACTAATTAAGGTCTTCAGCAAGTAACTACTTAGAACACGTTTTAAAGCCTCTACTCGTACATGTCTCTCTCTGAGTAGCGGCTTCTTGTCTAAGCTAATTATTCAGAAAAAGACAACCCATATGATAATGAATAAATACGAACGTGGGAAATGTTGAATTAGATTAGTACGTGAAATTTTGCTTATAAATGCATAGCTTCATTATGCAAGACGAATACCTGTCAAACCAAACATAGTTACTAAATTTGCATAGTACAATTTCAGATAAGATCAATTTTACTCACTCCTTAACCAGTGTGTAACGTTTCTAGCTGGGTAGCTTATCTTAGTTAAACCACCTGCCACTGAAATAAAAGCAAACTGGGGGCATTATATTCAGTACTAGTGACTGTAAAATAAACAGTTGCAGCTAGACCACCTGTACAGACAGAGGAGAATCCTGACAAGCACTGCAACAATGGACATCCTGCTCCAAAAATGTAAAACATACCTCATGATGACACCTACTCCTCACTTTGAAAGTCTCCAAACAAAAAAGCTCCATCCCACTGACTACCCACCCTGAGTCAATGTTTTAAAACAATGGGTCAGGTTTGTGACATTTGAGTAAATACTGTGGAATTTGAGTGATTATTTTTGTATTGAGTAAATCCGTACTTAGGCATGTCTGAAAGGACTGAAAGTCATCAAGGTTTGAATAAAAAATTTGTTATCAAGACATACTTCTTCTTAACCCAAGTTAAAGTACAATTGACCAAACGTGTGTCTGTCGTCATCAAATACTTACTACCGATAGCCCCTGCGGGGTTTCACCTGACAAAAAACATGTAAGATAAAATGTCTGAAAGTCATGATTAAAACAGAATGATGCCAGAAGATCAAAATTAAGTAGCAAAACAGGCAAGTCTAAAATCTGCAAAATTATTGTAGCCAAACGCCTTTTTGATAATAACAAAATTTGTAGGGCAAGTCAGAAAAGAATTAAAGTCATTGGCATTTAAGTAAAGACAATGCAATCAAAATATAAGTTTTCTTAACCAGATATCAAGTACAATTAGGCAAGCTTGTTACTGTGGTAGGCCACTGCTTGCTACCGATAGCCCCAGTGGGTTCATTCTTTCAGAAAGCAAGCTAGCCTTATATGACATAAAGGTGAATATAAAAAAAGAATGATCCCAAACGTTAAAATTAAGTAGCAAAACAGGCAAGTCCAAAATCTCTAATATTATATAAAGCAAACTTTACAACCATATCTGGGTATTTACAGAAGAATTTGTAGAATTTTTGATCCAAATTACATCTTTGAATTCTCTTGACTCAACATTATTGTAAAAAAATGTTTCCACATGTAAGGTCGTGAAATTAAAAACAAATACGACCAAATCTTAAACTTTGTGACAAAAATGTATTATATCAAATAGTTTTCGAAATATTACAGCCCTTGAAAGGATAGTTAAAAACTTCAAAGATAAACTCATCTTTTTTTGGGCCAAACTTTAATTCAAAACCTGTTATTGGTGACCTAAATATCCAAGTCCAGAAACACATCTCTGAAAGCATCTGAATCGTGTACATTGCAAAGGGATATTTTGGGGGTTAAATTTCTTTACCATTTAACAAATAAATTGTACATATAAACAAGCAATATCATCAATTTATCTCGCGTTGTTTGATATTTTTGTAGCCATGTGCCAGTCTTTTTTTTTTATCCAAATATGTAAATTCAAGCAAGTAATGGTGAACAGTTGCGACCCATTGGAATGCCTTTTTTTTTTTTTTTTTTTTTTTTTTTTTTAGTTGAAAAACGAATTGCATTGAACAAATTATTATTATCCGAAAGACATTTCATAGCATCTATCGTAAGATTCAACAGTGTAAGATTTACGTTACTCATTGAATATTTATTGTGTGGCCAATATGCTTTCTTTGTATACGAATTAATATTTATGTATGGTTACCATTATGTTTAAACATTTTGTTATTAATTCTGAAAGAGAACTTTTGACTTCATCTACTCAAGGATTTGAGTACAGTATAAAAAAATTGAAACATTTGATATATTTCGATTTTAAATCTTTGAGTTTTGATGGAAACTCTGCTCATACACAAAAAGCAATATTTTCACAGTTTCAAGAAATTTCATTACAGCATTTACGGAAATTATTCCTTATTGCAGTCAAACACAATGTTACTTTCTTTAATAATTGTTTTGTTGTCCATTTTGAAGCCACAGCACAACAGTGGAACTGAGGAGTCTTTTCAGAAATTTTGATACTAAAATTCCTGTTCATCTCATCTTTATGTGTATCAATCAAATTATTCATGGATTGTTTGTATAATTTATATTCGTCATGTCCTCTTATGTCTGAAATATTGTTTATACCAGGTTCATTTTTCAAACACATCTAGATGGTATTTTTTGCAGATCATCCCAAAATTGTTACCTGCCTTATTGTTAATGTTAATGATCACAAATCTTTCTTATGGTTCTCTGACTGCGTATATATGTATGTATGTATGTATGTATGTATGTATGTATGTATGTATGTATGTATGTATGTATGTATGTATGTATATATGTATGTACATATGAATGCATGTATGTATGTATGTATGTATATATGTATGTACATATGAATGCATGTATGTATGTATGTATGTATGTATGTATGTATGTATGTATGTATGTATGTATGTATGCATGCATGTACGTATGCATGTATGTAATGGAGGAAAGGCCCACCTCGATTGTGCCGACACCTCCACACCTTATCACAGGAACCACATCTAGTTGCATGAAATCATGTAACTCCTCACAAACATTCTTCCTACAAAAATATGATTAATTGAAATAAAAAATGAGTAAATAGATAAATGAATGAATGAATGAATAAATAAATAAATAAATGAATGAATGAATGAATGAATGAATGAATGAATGAATGAATGAATGAATGAATGAATGAATGAATTAATTAATTATAAATGAATAAACAATTTCTGCTAGTAAATAAGAATATTTTTCTTTAAAAACTTGCGTTATTATGGACAGGAGACCTTTAGATAAATGATGTTGTGTATGTAAAGCAATAGGGGTTTTTTTAGTATAATGTGTATAAATTACCCAGGCTACACATTTTGATAATTGGAAACCATATTTACTCTGACCAATAAGGGTCATCAGTATGCTGGCAAGAAGAGCCTTTCATCCGCTACTTCATATATATATATATATATATATATATATATATATATATATATATATATATATATATCCTTTTATGCGAAGAAGACTATTCATAGATCTTCATTCATATGGAAATCACTGTTTTATCGTTTTATGCGAAGAAGACTATTCATAGATCTTCATTCATATGGAAATCACTGTTTGCATAACGTTCTGTGGGGAATGTTGATACAGGAGCATTGCTATGGCCCACAGTCATAGCTCTTACACTCTGAATATATTACATACCCTGATAGGATACAATTTACATGTTTGCATAACAGTTTTTCCCTCTGTTTATAAATACAAATCAGTGCATCAAATACCCTTACTCCCTTTATGTACTAAGTTTTGTGTGGCAGTGGTGAACATTCCATACGTTATATAAAGTTTTTCCCACTGCTACTGCTAGATGATTGATTTTACTTGTATTTTTTCAGCATTCATCAATTTTGAATGTAGAAGAACTGAGGAAATAGTAGGTATTCTGCGTGCTTAACTTTCTGTGTTTTGTTTTTGTTTTTGTTTTCTGGGAAAGTGCCATTATAGAGTGGAACACATGTTATGGTTTACATAAATTTACCCATGATTCCTGGTCATACTGCTGCTCCCGCTCTCATTTACTTGTAGGGTGAAAAATTCACACCGAGTGCATTCCTTTGTTTTTACACCTCAACCCGACAGGCGTTTCTTTTTGCCGGTGGTGCTTTAGCACCCTGGTATAAATATCTCAGGTTCCGCTCGATTGGGGTCCTGGGTCTTATTTTCTGCCGGTGCTTTGAGGTACAGCTTTGCTTTGCTGTATTTTTTTCAGGGGAGATTCCGTAGCCGCGTCGAGGAGTTCAGGTGATGTAGACTTTTTTTCTGTTTTGACTTGCTTTGGCATTTGGGAGATCTTGATTTCAACATATAGCAAAAGAGTTCTCTAAAATTTGGGCTTTTCATTTTTTTTCCCCAGGGAGGTAAGTTCATTGTTTCGGCTGGGAACTTCATGGTGGACTCGAGGTTTTCTGTTTTGTGTTTGCTGTTGAACTGAGAAATGTTGGTGACTGACTCCTCCAATTTTGGCTTCCTTTCTTGTGATCCTCCTCCTTTATGTCATTTTTATGTTAGCATAATTTTTATAGGGGTCTCGGAGAATGACTAATTCACGATCAGGTTGCCTATATTGTCCATAAGTATGTTTTTCCGTGTTGATACATTTTCCCTTTCAAAGGTAAAATATTAAAATGGGGGGGGGGGGGGGGGAGCAATATGTATTAGTCAGGGCTATTGGACCATGTGGCAGTCTGATATCAATTTTTTGCGTCGAAGTCAGACGGAGTTTAGGATTTTGGAGGTAGTACGTGTAAAGTGTTGTATATCTGAACTGTATTTTGAGGATACACATAGCATCAGGAGAGGATTCAACCATTCATTTGAATAGAGACCGGTGCACTTTCAAAAATAATGTTTGGCGATATTTGCCCGAAGTTTGCAGAAGTAGGTATTCAGCAAAAACAATGCATATCTCAGTAATGAAATGCTTGAACCAGATTAAATTGCTTAGGACATGGGTGAAAATTTGATGAGATTATTTAAATTGATACAGTAATTAGATAACGAGATAAGTTTCTGCTGAAAAGGTTTCCTTTCGCGGCGTAAAAATCGAAACAAGATTAGGTTGAAGATGTGCATAATGGGACAAGTATGGTTAGGTAGTTGTTTTTTTTTATATAAAGATTGATTAGGATAAAATTTGAGTTGCAAACTGAATGTATTGGTAATCTCACGGGTCCAATTATCTGTAAAAACTTTAAGGGGAACTATGAGGCTATTTTTTCTGAAAGGCCTTCGGGTTTGGTATTTTCCTTCTTTTTTCTCTCATGCTTTTGCGAATTGTTCTGTTAACTTTAAGAGAAGACATTTGCTCAGTAAAGCATCTTTTCCGTAGTATAGAAAATCAAGATTAGAGGTTTATAGATCTGCAAAAAATAAATTGAATCAAATATGTCGGAAGGAATTCTCCGGCGTATTATCATTCCTCAAGTACAGAAGAAATAGTCCTCTCTTGACGACTTGTTTGTAATGTTTTAAATCTTTTCTTTGCTTCTCAAGAAATTCTAAAGTTTGAACCTGTAAATTTTTGTGTCTGTACCTGGTGACCGGACGGAGCCGGCAAAGTGATTACCTGCATGTGCGCCGTGATAAAATTGTTGGTAGTATGCTCAATTGTACGAGAGAGTTTTGGTCTGCAAATTAGTAACTTAAGATTGACCTTTCGTGGGTCAGGTCATGTCAAAGGTGAGGTCAACTTAAAGTGAGGCTGCTATGTTATACCGTGATAATAGAAGGTTTACGATTGATTACTTGTTGTGTAAGCTGACGTTTTGTGTGTTGAATAGGTTTACGATGATGATATTGGTAATGAAAAGAAATATGTTTCATGATATTGTTATTGGCAATTTCTTCAAATTTATATGAGTTTTTCTTCGCATTGCAACCTTACTTCTTCAATTGAAATAGCGGTTTGGATTTTTGTAAAATAGAAACAGGTTAAGTGAATTTCTCTTCTGTTCTTTTTCCTTTCACAGAACAATATTAACGCTAATTGTGATCGGACTTGTGTCTTCTTGATGAATCAGGTTGATTAATTATGTAGTTATTGGTTCATGAGGACTGATATAAAGTTCGGTATGGTGAAGTTAATGTGTAATTATTAGGTGGTGGAACAGTTTGCTGTCAATTATGAGTTCCATGTGGCTGATACGGATGCTTTCTCAAGAAGTTTTTTTCATATTCAGTTACAGCTTACGGATGGACTTGGAAAAGGCCTACAAGGGGTTGGACTACACTGGTGGACATCGTCCTCCAAAGTCAAGGAACTTTGTGTTTTATTTCATGATTGAAGCAAAAAATATTTTCGGATATTATCAACCATATGCAATTTGTTATCGGCTTAAGTGAGAGTGATGTCATTCTTTGTTATTGTCCTATCTAGTCTGTGTGATGTTTGAAGTATATATAAAACAAATATGAATATATTCATACCCTTTCCCTATTAGGTCATCTTGGTTTAAGCCTCCAGACGTACCAGGTACTGAGTGGAAAAACCTCCAAAATTGACTTTTCATTTGATTTGGATTTATTCAAATTTGTGCTCATGTCTTCATGAAGCATCAGTAATCAGTGTGTGATAATCTGGACGCCGGGCCGGTGGGTTTGATTTGATTTTTGCCAATTTTTTGTGTAAGCTCTTTGTTTAAAATTACCCGCCACGAAGGACTTTACGACCTTGTGCTTGCCAGGGCAATATGGCCGAAAAAGATAATAGAGCTGAGTCAGCTACTTCCAAAACTGGACAGGACATTTCGAATTTGGAAGTTACTCCTAACGCTGGATAATACTCATACTTTATTGCTTTATTTGTACCCAATGTGGGTTTACAGCATACAAAATTATGTACAATAAAATATATACAAATAAAATGCAATTGAAGAAACAAAAATTGTTAAAATTATGTACTCACAACTAAAATCCTACTACCTATCTAATGATTTTTTCTTTCTTTTCTTGAACATATTGTATACACACTTGCCGACTGGCACCGCCACCTCGCAGTCAGGGGAAAAAAATAGACTTAGCGAGAATTCCAGAGCTGAGACGGATAAAGCTGATATAAGGTCGTTTCTCTCATCTCTGTACAACGAACAGTGAAGTAAAAAATGTTCTTCTGACTCAATTTGGCCAGAATCACAAAATTCACATATTCTGTCTTCAACTAATTCGTGTTTGTATCTACCAACTTCAAGGCGCAATGCATGGCTACTTAGCCGTAGTTTTGAAAGAGCTTTCCTATACTTAAAAGATCTGATGCAACTTAAATGTTTTTCTTTTACATAATTTACCTTGAAATTTCTATATGTTCTAAGTTTGGCACCTGATCCATTTATTACATTGTCGTTGTACAGAGATGAGTGGAACAGTTGGGTGTGTTGATCTTGCAGGCGTGTTCTCAATTTTTTCTGGAACACATCAGGTATGATATCTTTGCCTTTGTTTTCCCACACATAAGAGAAACCGTTGTGCTCAAGTATTTTCCTGACGGCTGACAGCCACACTGTGTGGCCTGCGTCGTCTAAGGAAGAAATGTCATTTAAAGATTTTAACAATATGTTATCCGATTCCAGGTTTGTAATTCTTAACCAATATTTTATTATTTTAATTTTCATGTCTATAGAGAGTGGGTATCTTCCCAGCTCGGCTAAAGATGCTAAGTTATGAGTTTCGTTCGATACTACAAGGATGAATTTACAAAAATCAGTTTGTACCTTTTCTGATTCATGAATATTTATCAAATTTTGGGTATGTGGGTCACAAAAGTACTTTCCTGTTTTCAAATTTTTGTAGGATGCAAGAGACCATATTTCACATCCATAGAGCACCACAGGCTTAACATAAGAATCAAATAAAGTGAGAGCTACATCAGGAGTTATCAGGTTATTCCTGTCTGACACAATACTGCGTTTCAGCATGAAAGCGGCCTTTTGTGCTTTGTCAGCTAGGTGTTTTTCCGCATAAGAAAACACTCCACTTGCTTTAATCATGATACCCAGGTACTCTACACAGTTAACTAAGCGAAAGTCTTTACTACCATATGTAAATTTAAACATTTGTTCCAGTGATTCACCCTTTTTGTTAAAAATCATTCCCATACTTTTGTCCAAATTTACATCCAGTTCCCATTTGAGACAGTAGCTGTTAAGATTATTTAACAGTTGTTGGAGTCCAAAGGAAGAATCTGATAACAGCATGACATCGTCAGCGAATAACAGTGAGCTTATTTTTCTGTCTCCTATATTAACTCCATATAGCTTGTCCTTATTAATACACACTTCAAAGTCATTGATATAGATATTGAACAGAAGTGGACTTAATGGGCATCCTTGTTTCAGACCAATAGTACTAGGAAAAAATTGTGTTTCACCATCAGTTAACTTAATGGACACCATCGTATTTTCATACATGTGTGAAACCAGTTGTATATATTCCAAGGGGAGGCCTGCCATATGCAATTTATAATATAATTTTTCCCTTGGAATCGTATCAAAAGCTCGTCTGAAGTCGAGGAACGCTGTAAAAACCCGTTTTTTCTGCACAAAGTACTTATCGACAATATTTTTAATCATGAATACATTGTCTGTAGTTTGTCGTCCATCGATGAAACCAGACTGACCCTCGTAGAAAAAATCTGAATCTTTCAAAAAGGAATACATACGCTTTTTTATCATAGAAGCAAATAGTTTACTAAATGTATTTTGTAAAGAAATAGCCCTATAGTTGGAGGGTATGTCTTTCGGACCTTTTTTATAAATAGGTAAGATTAAACACTGTTTCCATAGTGACGGGTAGTGTCTGGTTGCAAGAACAGAGTTATATAACTGTAAGATAATATCGGGTATAATTCCACAGATTACCTTTAACATTTCATTCTTGATACCGTCAGGTCCAGGCTGTTTACCATTTTTAAGGGCTTCTACTGCTGTTCTTAATTCATGTAGTTCAAAAGGCTTGTTCAATGAGTGACCTGTACTTACGGATTTATCGCTCAGTTTGGTAAGCAAATCATACACTTCAGGATCTACATCTTTACTGTTCTTACACATATCCACTTTGAATAGATTTTCGAAATGTGAAAGCCACTCGTTGTCAGAAATATAGTTTATATCATTAGTATTTTTCTTCCCTAAGAACATGTTCACTTTCTTCCAAAATATCTTATCTTTCTTATCATGACCTCTCTCGACCTCTGCCATCAGGGCGGCTTTATACTGGCGCCTACATGATCGAACAAGTCTTTTGAATTCCTTTGATTTTTTAAAATACAACCCTCTAATATACGGGTCCTTCGGATACTCATGATACAGTTTTTTGAAGTGTTTCATATTTTGTTTTGCATCGTTACAGCTTTGCTGGAACCATGGAGTGTTTCTCTTAGGTCTTGGTTTCTTGCGGACTCGTTTTGTCACCATCTTCAGACTTGCCTTCGCAGCATCGATGAAAATATCATTTAAGGTTTCCAAATAGTTATCAATATCACTCTCTTGTAGAGCAAATGATCCTTTTAATCTATTAATACGCTGCATATAGAAATTAGATTGAAGTTCAAATTTAAATTTTACGGCAGCCTCTTTATTCCATAAGATCACTGGACGATTTCTGAGTGTGGGGCCACTGTTATGCGACTTACACATCTGATTGTATCTACATGATAGTTTTGTTAAAAGTGGGCAATGGTCACTGAAAAGGTCCTGAAAATCACCAACCTCGAAACTCATAACCTTATCCAACAAGGACTTGTGGACGATAACATAATCGACCACACTTGAATACTCAAGTTTTAAGCGCCCTTGGACATCTCCTACTGGGATATCCCCACCCTCAGTGAGATCACGCAGACATTCCGACGGTGAGACAAATACCTTGCCCGAGCCGAATGCCATGTCTGTAGGTTCTTCCTCTGAGCAAAGTAAGGAAGCTGATGATTTCTTTCGTTTAATGTCATCACCCAAAACTGAAGCATGGTTACGAAGGATCGTTGGTGAATCGGTGGCTAAGTATGACAAGAGGATCTCCGAGCTTGAGTCGAAAGTAAATGATCTGGAATCTCAACTCGAGAGCACGACAACAAAACTTGATTCCACTGTAAAAGTTGTCAACAGGTTGCTACAGTGTGAACAGAGGGTCACCCAGCTCGAAAAGGAATTACACGAGCTACAACAACATGGTCGTCGCAACGCCCTAAGATTGTGGTCTAAACAGGGTGAAGCAGACGGTGAGGATACAGATAAGATAGCTATTGATCTGATCGGGAGCTTAGGGGTTAAACTAAACCTTTATGACATGTCGCGTTCTCATCGCGTTGGAAAGCCAGTTGCTAACAAACCATGGGCCATTATTGTGAAATTTACAACGTACAGGCTGAGACAAAAAGTGTTTGAGGCGAGAAAAAGGAATAATGACTTTTTCATTACAGAGCCCTAACGCGCAAAAGAGCGCATATCATGCACCTTGCACGCGACCTTAAAAGGCAAAACAGGATCAATTCATGTTGGTCTAAGGATGGCAGGCTGTTCGTTCGAGCAATAAACCGTCGGGACCGCAACCAGTTTGGCCCAGTGGTTCAGATCCACGACAAAGAAGACTTGAACAAGTACAAGTAAGTCATTGTTACAAGTGAAAGACAACGTTCTCGCGAACTCTTGCGAACTTGTGCCGTCTTCCAATGTTTCGCATTTTGTTTTTGCTCCAAACTACCCTCGTGACTATAACAATATACCTTGCGTCTATACCTTTTGTGTTCCCAGGACACAGCGAGACTTTCTTTAACTGCCATGATCTTCTGTTAAAAGGGGCAGTCTATTCTGGCTAGTGTGGTAGAAAGCCGACGCCATGTTTGCCTGATCTATTTTACATATCAACGAAGGTATTTCTAAGGCCATTTGTGATTCTCTGACTTTACCCTTCATCAACTTCGTTTCATCTTTGTATGTTTATCACTGTGTGACTTGCACTGCAGTCTGCTTTTTTCGATCGCAAAGTATTTGTAAATGTGGAATTATTTTGTGTAGTCTTTTGTACTTTAGCATTATCTTGTACTGCATGTACATGTACAGGATTGTATATGCTTCACAGGCTACACATATTACTGTGCTCTCTCGTTTATATGTTTATGCTGAGACCAAGACAACTGTCTTGGTCGGAGGTTCATGTTTCAAAAGCTAAGTATGTTGCTATGGGGGACACAACAGTGTTGTTGTTCTATCACTTCATCTACAAATGCACTTGCACGTATTATCCTGTCGCATTACGGACCCACCGTCCCTTCATACAAACATGAATACTAATTGAAACATGCCCATTGAGATATCATATAAATTATAACGTTCAAGTGTAGTGTTAATGTAGTTGATAAAAATACTGCTGACCTACGATGGTAACCATTCAAGAGATTTTTTTTTTACAAATTTCCTGTAATTAATATGTCGTGTGACTCGTGTATCAGAGTTTGTTATATTCTTGTATATATACCGAGCATCAGTAGAGGCGCGCAGTGATTCCGATCCACAGGAACTTTTGTAAATATTGTGCGTCACTGTTGCTGTACGGTGTATACTTGGCGTTGCATTGTTTTAGGTTCAAAGAACAAGTTCAGTATTAACCATATCTTAACTTTGCGCTTAATTACAACTTGTGTTTATCTTTATTAATTCGTTTGTCAATGTGGCATATTGCCTTTCGTGTGCGAAATTGATTGGTATTATCATACATACTAGTATATACGTGACATAATCCAGAATTATTTGAATATAATTATCTGCATATAATTATATTATTTGATTATGACCTATATATTCTATGTGCTTACATGCTTGTGGTTTATGTTAACAGGTTATGGTAGCACTCTCAGCCCTTGATGTGACTGTTTTCTTTTATGTTATTGATCGTGACATGATGTACTTTGATTATCCTCGTGTGTGCCCTGCAGATATGTTTTTTGGTAATTCTTTACAGTTTTATGAGTATATGGATCAAGTATCTTTGGAATCTCTGCTGTAAACTATACAGTTGGTGCAATGTTTTACTTTACATGCCATAATCTTTAGCAAATTTCCACATTATGTTATTATTACCAGCTGTATTCTGATGACAAAACATGTAGACCTGCGTGTAATTTTCGATTATAAGTTTGCCCCGACTTGTTTACTTGTACCTTACGGAATGTTTCTTGTTCGCTTACAGGCATATACATATGTGACTTACCAGTATGGATCTTTAGTGTATATTTATGTTATATTACTTGTGAACTGGTTGATTTATTATTTGGTTATGTGTGTTACTTACGTAGCAGTTGATAATTTTGAAATACCAGGCTCGTGTGCCGTTAGCCTTCCTGACACCTTACCGAGTGCATGGGTCGCCAGGCTCGTATTTGTCATTTATATAACTGTACTCATTAAACATCTGGAATATATGCATGTGTTCTTACGTAGAAAGACTTACGCTAAGCTCCGCACATGTAACTACGATTTTGTTCTTTTTGTGCATGTACGCCATAATTTTTGTGTCTGTACATATTGCGCTCTGATCGTTACCACAATGCTCTGGTTACTCTCTGGTGATATTAACACAAACCCTGGACCAAATGAGTACACTGACCTAGCACTGACCCACGTAAACATTCGAAGCTTGTCTGACCACAAATTGCGAGTTATTCGAACATCAGTGGCGTCAGATTTCGATGTTATAGCAGTATCCGAGACGTTTCTAAACAGTTCAAAATCCAGGGATGAACTCCAAATTCCCGGTTTCTATCCCATTTTCCGCCGCGACCGCGCAGGTGCGGTGAGTGGCGGCGTCGCTCTGTATGCATCACGAGCCCTGTTTGTCAAAAGACGTGAGGATCTAGAAGTACCTAATATTGAGATATTATGGGCGGAACTGAGAATTCATAACAATAAAATATTGCTAGCAGTAATATACAGACCTCCAAATTCAAGAGTATCTTTTAGGGATCGTCTGGAAGAAAGTTTGGAATTAGCCTATGCTAGTGGCATCGATAATATAATGATAGTAGGCGACCTAAATGCTGACCCTAGTACATCGCATGGAAATAAATTACGTCAATTTTGCTCTTATCACAATTTATCTATCCATGTACGAGAACCTACACGCATTACTGAACACACATCCACCTGTTTGGATCAAATTTTATCTAATAGACCCGACATAGTTAAAAGTATTTCTGTAACTCCTCCAGTTTCAGATAATGACCACTGTACCGTATCGGCCCGATTACTTTTCCAGATCAAAAGGAACCCGTCTTATGACCGATTAATTTGGGAATATAACAAAACAGATTCTTGTGAACTACGAGAGTCTTTACAGTGAGCAGACTGGGACTCTTGCCTCCACACAGATGATATTGATACCGCTTGTAGATTATGGACAGAAACATTTCAAAACGTCGCTCGTGATACTATCCCTAATAAAACGGCAACAATTAGACCGAGCGACAGCCCATGGTTTACTTCCAGATTGCGCACTATGAGAAGGAAAAAGCTAATATTACATAATGAAGCCAAAAATAGTAATAACAACATTCAAGTTTGGGCGTATTATCGACGTTTTCGGAATCATTATCAAGAAGAATTGAAATTAGCTGAAGAGATGTATAATAACAAATTGAAAAACAAATTACGTGAAGGAGAGACAAAAGACAAAGCATGACGGAAAACAGCAAGACCATTCCTAGGCCGAGCCAAAGACCATACTACTTCATCTCTATTATGGGAAGACAAGGTCCTCAGTGATGACAAATCTAAAGCAGAAGCTTTAAATTGCTATTTTTTAAAGCAAAGTACAAAAAACCTTGAATGTTTCCAAAGCGTCAGGCCCAGATGGCATTAGTCCAAGGATGCTCAAAGAAGCGGCTCCTTGCATTGCAGACCCTCTTGCCAAATTATTTAATTAAAGTCTTACACTGAATAAATTCCCTAGCGATTGGAAGAAAGCTAATGTACTGCCACTTCATAAAAGGGTCCCGAAAACGCATGTGAAAATTATCGTCCCATATCTCTGTTAAATGTTGTAGGAAAGGTATTTGAAAAAATTATTTTCAAACACATTTATAACTTTTCCCTCCAAAACCAAGTGATTACACCTTTTCAATCCGGCTTCGTAAGAGGCGACTCTACCGTCAATCAACTATTATATCTTTATCAGCAATTTGCAAAAGCCCTGGATGAGAAATAAGAAGTGAGAATAGTATTCTTTGACATTACTAAAGCATTTGACAAAGTATGGCATGAGGGTCTGATGGTTAAACTCAACAAGGCGGGCATTTCGGGGTCCTTGCTGGAATGGCTCAAAGATTATTTAACAAATAGAAATCAACGCGTAGTTTTAAATGGGCAGTGTTCTAGTTGGGGTCCACCAAAAGCAGGAGTTCCGCAAGGTTCAGTGTTGGGTCCCTTACTCTTCTTAATTTATATTAATGATATAGCAAACATTGTTAATTCACATATCACACTATTTGCCGATGATGTTACATTATTTCTTGAGGTTGATGACCCCGGCACAACAGCAGGTGATCTTAATGAAGATTTACAAAACATTAGTGACTGGGCGGACAGATGGCTCGTACCTTTTAATCCCAGCAAAACAAAACATATGTTAATTTCTCGGAAAAGGACACAAAGAGATCACCCTTCCCTTTATTTCAAAGATCAGGTAATTACAGATGTTAATGAACACAAACATTTGGGTTAAATCGTACAAAATGACTTAACTTGGTTTTTTAATTTATATTGAATCCCTAGTCGAAATGAGTTCAAAACTGTTAAATATCATGCGTAGTCTACAATCATGTCTAGACAGGTCTACTCTTGAAACTATATATGTGTCCTTTATCCGACCTTTGAAGGAATATGGTCATGTAGTCTGAGCTAACTGTACACAAGCTGAACAAACTATGCTTGAAGGGGTTCAACTGGCTGCAGCCAGGGTAGTGACTGGGGCAATAAGAGGGACACCAAACAACAGACTTTACATGGAGACAGGATGGGAACCATTGGACAAACGTAGAGAAAAAAGCAAATTAATCTTGATGTACAAAATTAATAATAACGAAGTGCCTTTATATTTACAAAATGCCATTCCTGATCAAAGGAACACTAGAAATTATAACACAAGGTCAAGTCACAATATGATACATGCTAGAGTCCGAACAATTTTATACAGTGAATCCTTCTTTCCTTCTACAATCCATCTGTGGAACGAGCTACCTTCAAATGTTAGACATTACGAGCATATTACAATATTCAAAAAATATTTGGACAAACGTTACAAAATTCCACCCAAAAATCCACTTTTCCACTTGGGGAATCGATATACATCCATCTTACATGCCAGACTACGTATGGGTTGCAGTCAGTTGAACGATCAGTTATTCAAATTAGGGATTAAAGATTCAAAATCTTGCTCATGCAGTGCACTGAATGAAGATACATATCATTTTTTCTTGAACTGCCCAAAGAACAACTCTATTAGAATTGATTTACACGAAATTGTCATTAGAGTAGCATCCTTCACTCTCAAAACAGTACTTTATGGTTCAGATGAATGCTTCTACTTTGAAAACTCTAAAATATTTTTGGCCGTCCATAGTTTCATAGAGAAATCAAAAAGATTCAATCCCCCGTAGAGTGTATCTTCATTCTCTCAAATATTGTAATGATAGAAAGCCAGTCCATCTATATCAGTATACTATCCTTTTGTATGCGTCCTGTCCTGTCTCTCTCTTGCACTCCGTCGGCATTGAGCCCTCTATACGTGATGCGTTGTTTCGTCTCCCTTACCTCTGTGTGTGTTGTCTAGTCCGTGTCTGTCCTGTATCTGTCCTTTCTTGTCAGTATCCCTCATCACCTCTTTTACAAATGTCTTACTGTCATTTACATTAATCCTTTATTTTTATTTTTCGTTATTGCAAGAAGATTTCATATAGGGCATAGCCCTTTTCTCTAATCGTTTAATAAAATATGTTTAAACCAAACCAATATATACATATTTTATTTAGTTGAGTGGTCATTTTGCAACAAGGTTGTTAATCAGATCCCACATTCCCTGGTACTTACAAATCCAGGATTTTGAGTCTTCCCCCTTAAGGGAAATTTGACCTGCTCAGTCACTGTGCCAGTACAGGGGGAACTTCTATTATAGAAATTTTTCATTGGGGAAGTGATTGTCACAATGATGGAGAAGAATCCGGGTATTATGTAACCATGGCAACCAGAAATGTTATTTTGGTATCTCTGGTAACATAGTGACTATTTTTGGAGTTGGTGTAGTTTTAGTAAAGTAGGGTAGGTTTAACTGGTAAAGATAAGAGGCTTGTGAATTAAGCGTATTTTCCCTTGATACCCCCTTTTCTCATAGAATTTATCATATTGCTTGCATATTATTCTTTTGTGTATATTCTCATAAGCTAGCAACAGAGGATAAATTATGAGTATACATTATCAGAAGGCGCTGTTGAATGGTGGCTATTCCAGGTCAGTCAATCATTCGTAATACTGGCAGCGGTAAGCAGACCCAGGATCCGAGTAAATTGACTGACCGGGAATTGGGGAGAACTCAGGTAAGTATGTCGGATTATGTTGGAAGGAGTTGTTTCTCCCATGATAAATCACTTATTTCTTCCTCAGCTGCCTCTTGGTACAGAATCTCACAGGATGGACTTCAGATATGGAAATTATATGAGATTGCAGAGAGTGTGAGTCTGGATAAATCTATCTCTTCTGGGCAAAACTCTGATTTTGAAATCATGAGCTATGTCACACTTGATATATCTCATTCCAAATCCTGATATTAAAAGACATAAAGAGTTACACACTTTTGTTTTCACTTATGTTTGGAACAATAAACCGGACAGCTCAGAAGTTATGTCACAGCACCATATTTCAAGGAGATTTATGCTTTCCGCACATAGATTCACAATTTAAAGCAATGATATGTGCTTGGGTGAAGAAACAATAGTCTCACTCCTCTGCTAATGGAAAGATTGGTCGTTGCTCTCTCACATCGTAAAGATAAGTATATATGTATATAAAACTTTCATGAAAGTGGTGCAGAATTGTTTAAACATGAAGAGCTTATTTTGGAGACAAATTGTTCTAAGCTGTTGAAAATACAATTTCCATATCCCTGACAATGCTACAGGAATTTTAAATGGAACTGGCTGGTTCAATTCTCATATCAATTATGGATATAAAAGTATTACTTTCCGATAGACGGTATCAAAATAGAGTAAGATAAATAAGAGATTCACTTGGGCCAGATGGTAGTTAGCTTACGCTTGAATGTTTCAACAGGAAATACAATTTAAATGATTTTTAGGCATTATTTAGAATTTCACCTTCAACTCTTTAAAATGGAAACACGAATAAGCAAAAGGGTTCTCAGGAACAACACCCAGGACCCTGGTCGAAACAAACATCAAAAAGAGAATTATGAAGATTTTTGACGGAAAAAAGCTCCGAAATTGATATATCCTACATTTTCAGATTCAACAGTGAGAAAACAAAATTCAATAAAAAAAGTGGCAACAAAAGTTAAATATACTTATCCAAGAACATGAATTGTTTGGAAGCTTTTAAATTATTCATATATCAACCATGTCTACAGTTTTAGAGAGACGTTCACTATAAATGTCTACAGAGATGTATTTATACAAAAGACCGTTTATTGAAATGCAAAATAAGTGACACAAATAAGTGCCGCCTTTGCAAAACACAGGTTTCAACCATTAACATTTTTTGGGGGACAGTACAGTCACACAGGAAATATGGGATCAGCTGTTTAGAAGATGTAGCATTGAATCAGTTCAAATAAATAACTTCTCAGTGAGAGAGGTTTTTTTGGATGGAACTTTAAAACCTATTTTCAATATATGTTTTTTAGTGGGGAAAAGTATAGATACATATGTAAATATACAGGTACTTTGCCTGATATTTAAGAAATGGAAATATCGCCACAAGAAAGAGAGAAATTGAACCTACATATGATAAAACTCAACCAATTTTTTTTATAGATCTTATCAATTTATAAATGTCTACACAGGTCAGCATATTGTTTACATAATCCTCTGTCAACTACTGTTAATAGTCCTATGACATATGTATGGGTAAATATATTAGGATATCTGTATGATCATCTGCTTTTGTATAATAGGAGATTGCTACCACTATATACCTATCTGCATGTAACCATTTTTGAAACAAAAGATTGCTAGAAACATAAAAAATAAGCTGTACAAATAAATAGTACAGTCGGTCATTTGCGAATCAGCGTCGTCTCCTCCCAAATATTAACAAACGGAACAATGGGTATGACATTGAAAATAGAAGTTCAGGCACAAATCGAGAATCATGTGTTTAAGTTTAGTGCACAAGTGGAATCCTAATAGAATAATGAGTGGCAGTCCCCAGCTATCTCTGAGATCGTGTGTGTACAGATGTTTTGAGGGGAAAATTGCAGTATTTTCTAAATGGCCGTGGGAGCTGTGACCTTCAAAGCTAACTGGATATGTTACAATTAGATTTATGCGTGACTTCTGTCTAACTGTTCATGGAGCTCAACGCTTAATGGACTCAGTTGATTCTTTTAATTATATTAACAAGTTCAACACGGTATACTGATCGGCCAGATGACCAATGAATTACCAGTTGCAAGCCCTCAGTGTATGTCACACTTTGTAATTAAAGGATAACTTGGGAGGTGATATGGTTTTTGAGATTTTGCAAGAAAAACATCCAATCCCGCCCCCCTAATAATTATTAAAATTAAATAAAAAAGTAGAATAGCCAAACGACCTTGCCTAGAGCACGTTTGCCTCATGTTACTGTCAAAAAAAAATGTGCTGAGGGAACCAGGTTATCAATAGATTGCATATTTGGCTGGGTGTGGTAATACGTTTTGGGGTTACGCTTGATTTCCAAATTGCACATTGGTGACAATAGTACCCGTAGAAGCTTTTATTATTATCACCTCAAATAAATATCGAATACCATGCTTGTTTCTCATAATAAGCACTGTTGATTTCCCTATGGAAAAAGCAAATTTTAAAGTTTAAGCAAAAACCAGAACACAGTAACAATACTTTGGTAGACTTAGTACTGTCTCGAGATATTTTGTACATTTAGCCTGTCCACAGGCACTGTTGCAACATGTTCTACTTTTGAAGAATCTATATGATAAATGGGCATGAACCATGAGCAGTGTATGTGTAATGTGCGTTAAAATATATATCACGTTTTACATGAGTAGTGCAATCTAATAAAGTATATTAAATGTTTTCCTTTCAAATGGACAAATATGTGTGGTTTATGCTGGACTTACACCATCATTCAAATCCGTTCATAGATTTGTGAGTTTTAGGCCAAAATATCTTTATCCTTAAACGGGCAGGTCACCCAAAGAATTAGGTCAAGGACACAATTGATTGCAGAGGATAAAATTATATTAGATACAAACATGTTCAAATACTGTTCTAAAGGTCAATGGCAGGTTCCACAAAATACCAGCAAAACGAAAATCTGGAACCTTTATTTCCTTTAAAATGTAGGCCAGGTCACAAATTAAGTCGTAGATGAAAACACTGGGCCTACAATAGCAATCCTGCGAATATAGTGACGGGTAAATCCCAGCCCTGTCTGGCGTTTGTGCATCTTAACCATTTTCAGGGTGGAAAGCTTAATTTTGTCAGTGCGCCATATGACCTTGACGTTCCAACGTCAAGGGATAAGTTATCTTGAGGTTAAGTTGCAACCAGAGTCTACCTACCCATAGAGCCTAAGATCTCTTTCATCGACTTATATTTTTTCTAGTTATGGAAATATTCTTCTTCAACATGAGGTCCTTGTCAGAGAAACTTCATTTAAGGTCACCAATGAAATAACAGATGCAAACTTTCCTAGTAACTCTGAGTTTTTGATGCAAAACATCTTAGCAAGCTTTACAGTGTTGAAGATTTTGTGCAAGTAGAATTTTAAACTGTTCAAAAAAACGGGGGTGACCAAAGAAGACATTTGTAATGATTTTTTTATAAAAAAAAAAAGAAAGAAAGAAAAGAAAAATTGCTGTGGAAAATCGTAAGCAATGGCAAAGGGAATTGACTGGTAGGCTCGTTTTTCTTACAAGCCTAATTTTTACTGCAAGAAATTGTGTTGTACTTATGCTACAGTAGCTAAGTATTGCCCCAAATGCTACAATGCAGTTAGTCAAGTAAAGCCTGTGGCAAAAGAGCATAATTATATTACCGAGCAAAACAAACACTTTGGTGATTTCCTGTGTGAGAAAGTTGTACACCACCACAACAATTCGTGTCCTAAGGGCCAATTCGAGTGTCAAACTCAACAGTGTAATCTGGAAGATAATGTTTGTGATGGTCAACGAGAATGCTCTCATCAGACAGACGAGAGAGCATGTTACAACAATCCTACAACCGGTTGGCCTCGTGGCTTAACATAACAATGTTTCTGCCTACCACTATATAGACATGTCACCTTCCTTCTGCCCCATGTTTTATTTCAAATGTGTAAAGGGTTATTGCGTACCATTTTCCGAAATTTGAGATGAATATGTATACTCTTTGAAAGATATGATAAACTTATTTGTATAGCAAGCCATGATGCGCTTGTGGGTCGATACACTTGTGTAACAACTGTATGTGCCAATGTTTCTGCATCATATAATCTGCGATCTCTTGATAGTCTGTTCCCAAGTATGGACACTCATGCTAATTTTTCACCGTGTAGTCACCAATCACTATGTTACCCAAAAGCCGCCCTGTGTCTACTTGAATGTACATCGAATGTAACACTTTCATATTACGATATGGGGGGGGGGGGGGGCATTGGCGGAGGTATGATGTCTCTAAGTGTCATAATATGTTCAAGTGCCCTAACCTCCTATTGCATTCCATTTAGATATTCATGTAATTATATTTGGGATTGTCAAATGGGAGGGGAAGAAAAATGCTGCCCTTACACCTCCCCTCACCTTTTCAGTTTTGAACATAAGAACATTTCACTCAATCAGACAGACGTTTGTAATGGTGTTGTACAGTGCTTTGGCTCGGGGGATGATGAAAATTATGTGACCTATAGGATTGTCCAGTGAAATGTGATTGCAAAGGATATGTGATCAATTGTACGGAGAAAGTGAATACATCTGTACACACGCTATTTTTCATTACCCAGTTTGTTTTGTTAAAAAATCGAACTTTTCGTTCATTAGGCAGAACCTCTCTTAACCTTAACCGTTTCTGTTTACACTTTATACATGTAAGAATAATATTTTTCAAATCATGAGATTTCCCTTTGTTCATCTTCCATTCTTTGACACTTTGGATAGATCCATGAATCATTTGTCAAACATTCAGGTTACAGCATTCTCTGGTCTCAAACAACTGAAATATTTGAATTTATATTTCAATAAGCTTGATATTGTCACATAGTATCTATTTGAAGAACCTCATTCAATAAGAATTACCCAGTCACAAAGTAACAAAATAAAACTTTTTCTGGAGCAACAAAATACACTATGTTTATTCGAGAAACAAGAGATTCTAACAGCTATCAAATTATTCATTCTATAATCTTAAGATCCTAAGAGTACTCACTCTGAGAAACAATTCAATTTTAGACGTACTGAGTGATTCATTTAGAGTCCATGCCCAGTCAAAAATGTATTCCCGTAGACTAAAAAAACTTTGTGTTGTCTACTGAAGGGACCTGTCAGCTGTCTTCTTAATTGGGATACATATTATGTCATACCAAATGGGTTCAATCAGTATTTTACATATACAGTAACTGTTATGTATATATTGCATCCTTTAATCAGAAACTGTTCCGTTTAACAAAAACCACTGATGCATTTTTTGGTTTGGAATTTTTGAATAGGGATCATGTTTTTCTGTACTGTTTGAAAAATACTTCATTGGCTATGTTGTGGTGTGGGCTTTGTTGTCCGACTCATAGTTATAGTGGAGGTAGAGTGTGTTTGTAATGTTACATTGAGAAAGATGTGGACATCACCGGCGAAATATCTGGATATCAGAAATATCATCACATGGATTAAAAGTCCAATGTGAACTTCAATTTATGATTTAGGTCTCTTTATATTTTTGGCAGAAGTAATGAAATTTGTGTTTTTGGTGGTAAGGCCCATACATTTTGGAAAAGAAATAGTGTCTGCAGTTAATGTTGAATATTCTTAAGGTTGAGACGACTGGTTTAAAACCACCAGTTGCCTTTAATGGGTGACTGCCTATCTCAAGTCAAGAGTGAAATAGTTTTGTTTTTTTTTTTCACATTCGTATTGGAAGATAAATGTTGATGCTTTGGCAAGTCTGGATTCCCTTTGCTGTCATTGTTTGGTTTGGAATTTATGAATATGGATCATGTTTTTATGTACTATTGGAAGCAATAAGTAGTTCTCAGTAACTACTGTGATAATGGGTGTACCCCTGCTGGCCTGGTGATAATGACTTTGGCACCAGTGAGGGCAATTAAGAGCCCACTTTGACTGGGTCATGAATAATTAATGAAGCTGGAAGCTATTAAGGGGCTATCAGAACAGTCACTTTATCCCATGCTTTTGGCTAAGGGGGGAGGGGGGACATCGTGGGGATGATGTGTCAACATGCAAAGTTTCCTCAAACATACATTTCTCTACCAAAAGTTTCCCGTGTATCACCCAATTGTGGCTTTTCCAATGGACACCTTTGGCTTCGTTGGCCCCAGCGTGTAGTATTATTCTACTTTGGCCAGCCTATGGTATCTTTATGTCAAGATTAATCGCATTTGCTGGAATATGCACCGATTTTGGTTACTTTGACACCTACTAATTTCCTTGAAAACAACAATAGTGAAACCGGGATAGTCAGCGATGAAATTGGCACTATCGTTATTGAAGTTTTAGGGTAAAAACGAAAATTTATGATAAAGATGTTAGATGAATATGAGCTTTTATGCAAATGATGTTTTAAATATTTACACCTACCACCTGTAGCTGCTTTCGAAAACAGTTTATAAATGAAGCATAATATTTCTTAGAGTTTAGCTTTGCCAGCATTGAACTGATTTTAAACAACTAACTTTGCATTGTACCTGTCTGATGTCACGAGAGAAATGTTTTATGTCAAACTGCTTTTCATGTGCGTTCACTGATGCAATTAGGATGACGAATATGTGTGTATGTGTTACTTGGTCTTCCTGATTTCGCCTTTGCTTATTTAATAACTGGTGGATATTGATCATTGATAGTTTTTGTTTACTCGCATGTTTGGTTCAGTTACTCTGGCACCATTGCAAGCTGTTTCGCACTTCTATATATCAAAACAGTCATAAAGGGATGGTTCAACATCTTAATCATTTTGCAATTAGTAATTTTAGTACGCCGATGGGGGAGGAGGTAAATGGACCTTTACACTTCTACAGACACTGGGAATTGATGGTCATTTGCAACTCAGATTTTATAGCATTTTTGGTATTATCTCTTGGAAAATCATGATTATTTCTAAGCCCCAAGTTGGGGCAAGGGGTTATGAAATTAAATGCCCTTAGTACCAATTCAGAAAAGATGCTAATGTTAACCTATCCCTAAGTAAATGACTTTTTTTTTCATAATCTCATATAACGTGTTAGTGTCTTTAGATATTCAATGAACAATATAAAGCTTGGTGGATATCTGTGTTTTGATGTTACATCTGGTAATGTTCATGTTAATAGCCTTGTTAAGATTTAGACGGTTGCTGTGTACTGGTTTCATGCATTTTGCTTTGCATTCAGCTGCCCATTTTTACTTTATTCTCATACACACAGCTGAGAAGTATAGTCTGCGTTTAAGTCCATTACATATGTTTCTGATGGAAGTAGACAAAATCACAACATCGAATTGCCTTGATATTATTAATGAGCCTCTAAGAGCACACAAATATTTCCCTCTGCTGACCTCATCAAAATTTTGAGCAGCAACAATTACCCCAAACGCAGCACTTTTTGCATTATAATATTACCCCAGTCTACCAGACACGTAGCTGATCTCCGAGTAAAGTGGCACTCCATTGCCATTACTACGCATAGTCCCAGAATAACGCTCTGAATTTACGTGGTTTTTAGTTAATGCAAACAAAAAGAGTAAAATTCATTTTACCAGCCAGGGAGCATCACACAGAAGCACGCACTGTTAGGATATGAGTAAACAATGTGTTCAACTTTACCATCAGATTTACAATCGAATAGGAATACCAAGTAGTGGATACGGTATGTCAACTGTTTTAAATTGGAGTTCACAATTTTATCAACAGATGTTGCTGCATGTACGCAAACAAAGCGTTCCAGCTTTCCTTGAGAAATTTTAACATCCCAACCTTTTGGCTTCAAATTTCAATCTTTTGGATAGATACATGTTATTTGCCCTTATACCCCCCCCCCAAAAAAATCATTTTAAGTTGTTGAATAAACCTTGGTTAGTGCTGATTACTAACACTAGTCAAATATTAAAATGCAGCCATCTGATTGGTTGTTGCCTGCTGTCCATGATAGAATTGATAATAACAACCATACCACACAAAATTAGGTTGAATGATACTGCACTGTACTCTAGTGAACTTCACCACACAAAGCGACACTACATTAGATGTATGGCATGTTAAATAACCCTACATGCATCATTATTGAATGCCAGCCTCATAGCCCTGATGAAAGTGCAGCTTCATGGTTAACTCTCTTCGGCAAAGTACCGCTTAAGAATATATTTATACAATCTTATGCAAGATCCAGAAGTAGTTAAAAATAAAAGTAAGTAAGCTGAGGTCTGATTCTAACAGTGCAATCAAAAATGGAATTTCCCTGTGCTAGGAAGTCAGCATTATGGCTATAGTTTTCAAATGCAATTCTCTCACTCTCTCTCTCTGTCTGTCTGTTCTCTCTCTCTCTCTCTCTCTCTCTCTCTCTCTCTCTCTCTCTCTCTCTCTCTCTCTCTCACACACACACACACATACTCATTTCTGATTGTAAGAAAGACGTCCATTGAACAGCGGCAATTTGGACACATATAATGGTACCCGAAAGAACAATCAGTGAACCAATCGCTGAATCATTGAAACATGCGGTATTATCATTATTATTATCTGGATTGGCCTGATACATTGAGCTAGTTTCTGTAGTGAACGTACCATTGGTAGCCCTACTAGCTTTTCGAAACTTTTTGTTATAAACTGGCCTGAAAATAGAATTTAAAAGTCTTAAAATTCAATTTTTAGGTAAACAAACTTAACTGTTAGTTTCAGGCGTGTTGTACGCACATTTGACGTGTAAACAATTGTGTGACCCGTGCTTGACGCACATAAGTAGGAGGGTTTTTTTTTTTTTTTTTGTTTTGTTTTGTTTTTTTTGCAAATTACGTTTCACGCTTGAATAATTCAGGCGAGCGAAGTTCTGCATATATTAGAAACACAATACTGCATATCTTCTGAATCTAATTATGCAATATAGCGGCTTGTCTTAGGTTATTGGCTGCATCACTTTAGAGGCTTTGTCAAATTTCGCGCTACCACGGTACAGAAAAACCTTAAAATAATGCATGGCAACTTTATACTCAGACCATTTTCTTTCATATTCATCACGATGGGAATGGTACACTGTTGCGTGGGAAATGTTACAGATCAGGGATGCTAATGGTGATCCTTCAGCTTGCCCTGATTTCGGCTAACAACACAGTTTGTATATCAGATTACAGATCTAAATATTAGATTCCTTATACTCTCAACAATTATTATCAATTTGCATCTTTGCAACAAGTTATGGTATTCCGGGAATAAAAAGTTAATGAAAGTAAATCTCATATTATATGTTGACTGTGGGCATCATGGGTGACTTTTCATTTCAGCTTTGTGCCACATTCACACACACAATGATCGTAACGTAACTTACGTGCGAGCATTGTGCGCATAGTGTAAATCCATTTAGAGTGCACTTGAACTAATTTTATTGGTAAGATTTGATGTCAATCATTGCTTTGTAAGTAGACAGGAGGTCATTTAGAAACTCCTTGTGATATTATAACCGAAGCAGTAGCATAAGTTATAATATGACAAGGAAATAATTTCTTATCTCTAGGAATCCGCGTCAATTTGACATAAACTGGTCACCGTATTGCAAATGATGCAAATTGATCTAATCTGACATAACTATGCTCTTCTGTCTGGTAGGACGGCAACTACTGATAAAACCGGAGTGGAACTCATTTCATTGATAATTCAGCCAATACCACTCCGCCGGCTTTTGTTTGGACGGCCTCTGCGTTTTGGCTGTTTTCGCCCCATATGCTCAGGGACGGAAGTTACAGGGACAGCCAGTTACAGTGTATAAGGGGTGAATGACAAGTGTCTTATATATCGTTGTATGAAGTGCTGCCAAAACTTCTGTTACTGGTTTCTTGGATGTGCGTATGTGAATTATAGTGACAACCTCGGCTCTATGTATGATAGTTTTGAAGGAAATAACGTTAACAGTTTTGAAGTATATTATTTCTACAATTATTATCCTGTTCCCAATACATGTATAGATGTACAGCCCCAACAAATATACCAATAAAACAAACATTTAGGCCAGTATAACGATTACCTTAAAAGCCAGGAAGGTTTACAATTTTCAATAGCCTAGGGTGGCACATTTTTTACCCAGTTGAGTATTCTAAATAAAATGTGAAACTTCGCGATAGGAGCTATATTCATGGCATTTTTTGCAAAGTGTCTGGTTTAATTGGTGACTGACTTTAAGCCGACTCGGAAATAAAGTAAAAAGAAAGGCAATACATGAATAAATAATGGAAGAAGATATATCAAGGAAAACAATATGCCTGGGTCTGGGCTTTAGTTCTTATGGAACACAAAAACCTAGATTATGAATCGAATGTTTATGTTTTCTTATCCGGGTAAGAAAACAGATTATATATCAGCACTCCACAACTCTTTACAGATTATTTGATTACTATATTAGTTTTCTGATTTGCCAATCGCTATTTACTATAGAGTTTATAAACGTAGTATACGTGCAGCTTGTTTTATAGGTAAATTTATCAGATTTTCAACAAGCAAACATCGGATTGTTTAACATCATAAACATTTCATTTGTGTACACTTAAGGCAAAAGTATACAGGATATTTCTCACGGGCAGAAAATAGCAATGTTAACGGCTGACAGGGAACGAGTGAGTATAACTCACAGCCGCCAGATGCCGTGCGCAAAAGAATTATACTTTAGTGAAGGGTTTGTAATAATTATGTCGAAAATGCTTCCACATGACAATTGTGAATCTTTGGATGACGATTTAATACTTTTTTTCCCCATTTTTTTCACAAAGGAAAAGGAGAACATTAGGATGGACTTTTGGGGATATAGTGCCCCTATATGTTAGTGTTCTCATAGCCAGACACACTGTGATGACTAATGTAAGAACCCTCCTACCACGCACACACACACACCTTGTTCAAATGAAGGGCTTTCTGCTACAACTTGTAACGTTCAATCTGTCTTTCTGGAAACATTTTCAAAAAAAAGCAAAACAAACCAGACACACAAAAACGAAAGAACCCCGATATTTTTTGCACCTAAAAGTAAGCTGCCCTCTCATAAACTGCAGCACCATACATGACAGCCAAGCAATCAGAACAGATAAAGAGACAGAAGTCGTTAACTCACAGATGCAAATGAAAGGCTGACTTTATTAAACATGTTTGAAATAAGATGCATGGATCACTCATGAATTGTTGTAACCATGCAGTTCACTTAAAATAACAATTGCTGCATTTCATTCGTTTCCGATACCTTTAAGACGCGAAAGGTTAAAGACCCAACAAACGCATCACTGCTGGGAAGATACCATGCAAATAAGTTTTGGATTTCAAGTGCTACCTTATCAACAGGATTTATCGCGAAGCCGCTATATTCATTTTTGTCCTTTTTCTGTTCCAGGATGGATTGTGAGGTTACTGGCAGGTTTTGATATTGAAAGGCATTCATAAATGCAAACGTATATTCAAGCACACATACAGATAAGAACGGAAAAATTAACCATACAGATTTTCATGCGCCGTAGGCATACAGCCCAGCTGTTCTGTGAATGCTAAAATTTGAAACAGTACAAGACCAGGCCCATTCTAAGGCAAATTCAATTTAAATGCATGCATGCTAATTTTTCTCAAATGAGGTCTATTAATTTTTGATAAAAAATGTTACCTTTGCAACGTATTATCATTGTCCAGACGGCAAGTTGGGATGGTCTGAGCTGGCTGTCCTACAGTTTCACTTCTTGCAGTACTACTGACGGCGGTGCTCTGGGCATCCAGCTTATGTCTGTAAGGCAGAACGATCTTTTCCTTTGCTGCTATGTTTTTTTTCCTTCAGCCTCATCAGACCAAGTCATGCAAAAACTCAATTCAGACTTTCAAGAATAACTATGGTGTGCGATATCTGCAATGGCTCTTGACTAACTATAGGCAATCTGGCTTCTAACGCATTTACCCTAGCCATCAAGTTGTGTTTGTGACGTCCACAAAAATTCCCACATGGAGTCATAATTGGCGACAATTTCCCTGCTTTCATGTTGCAAATGCGGTGCACTTCTGCAGTTGAAACAACTCTATTCGAAGATGAAATTTCACAATATATATATATATATATATATATATATATATATATATATATATATATAGTAAGTGAGTAAGATCCTTTGCTTACCTTTGGTGATACATGAGTAACGGACAACGGCTAGCTGTTAATTATAATGAAACTGCCAAATAGTGACAGATGCCATGGATGTATAAAATTTGACCTTTATTTGACCTTCATTGACATTTTATATCAAAGTGAGGCAGTAAACAGATTCCTATGTCAATTTTTACCCAGATATTGATTTATACACACACATATATATATATATATACATATATATATATATATATATATATATATAACTATATACACTTGAAGGGGCTATTTTGTGTGAAAACAATGAAAATGATGATTACCATGAAAAAAAAATAATTGGCATATAAGCAAAAATTAACTGATCAAGAAAATTCGGGGCAGGAAAAGTATTTTGGTCAAATATCAGGACAGTTTCGAATTGCCTCATTTAATGTGCATGTATGTTCACCACCAGAATGCAGTTAAAAGAGAAGATGATAATGAAAGAAACGTTTAAGCGAATTGATGTAATCTTAGTGAGATTATACAAAATTGAAATTAGATTCTTGTTT
The DNA here is from genome assembly GCA_964020975.1 of Hermodice carunculata. Taxonomy (NCBI): domain Eukaryota; kingdom Metazoa; phylum Annelida; class Polychaeta; order Eunicida; family Amphinomidae; genus Hermodice; species Hermodice carunculata. Next base: position 67,372,109 of record OZ026626.1, on the reverse strand, counting down.
TCGATTACTCAATCCAAGGTGGCTTTCAACAACGTTATTTATGGGCTAAAATATAAAACTGACATAGTCTCCGAAAAAAAACCCATGAGATTTCTAGATGATCCTTTACAAAAGATATCAACTTAATGAGGGTAATCTTTGTGTGACAGTTATTTTATATACAGATCTATGTCTGTTAACTAAAAATGGAATGACCAATTTCAGAAAATTACTTGCAATTTTTTATCATTTGAGGGCTAGCTTGGATTTTTAAAATTTTCTGTGCAAAATTCTTCACAACTTGTTCACTTTGTTTTTGCGATTGTATTCGCTTGTAGACCTGCAATATGAACCTGTCCTCATAGCATCAGTCAGAAATGGCACTTCCATACTGTCCAACAAAACTCCATACTGCTCTACAGCCATAGTGTAACTAGTACTTTCCAGGCTCGGCATCTCGTTTAGTAAAACTGCACCATGACACACAAGCCACCAAACCTGCCCAAAGAGAGCATATTCTGTGCCTGATTACATTTTTGTCAGCATCTCCACAATGGTTGACACCAAATCTGCGGCAACCCTGGACTGTCACCAGTCTGTATTGCTTCATACGCCAACATTTTGACCCTTTTTGCCAGATTAAAGAAATCATCTTGCCATGATTGGTGTCTGTGAAGGTACTTAATTACTCAGTACCTTCCTATAAAACGTATCGATTGACCTGTTTCGAAGACCGAGCAAACCAAATTAATTATTTTATTTCATGCAAAATACAGATAGAGGGGAAAGTAAGCTACACCTGACCTCAATTCAGCCAAGATAACCTTGCGTAGTAGCTGTGGTGGAATCTTGTGTGCATAATTTGACATTAATGTGGCCAATTGAAAAGTTTCAGCACCTGAACTACAAGTCAACAAATTAAACACTTGGTGCATTCATGAAATGTATATTGTTATTGCATTAACCTGGACTGACACTTCGTCTTTATACAAAATATCCAAGATAGCATATCCCTTAAACACCATGTGTGCAAGCATGGACTATGATTTATTTGGGTTTTTTTTCAATGCCAAAAGCATCGTATGCAGTACTAATAAATTGATCTAAACGTTACAGTCACCATATTGTGAGAAAATGAATCTAAGACATTTATATATTTAAGGTACCGATTTGTGATGTGTTAGTACAGCCAACCAACAAAAGTCATAATTCCAACATGCTTCAATTATTGAGTTTGTCACGTATTTTGTAATACCAGCGACTAACTATATGTTCAAGCTGGTCCACCCTGACTGATATATATATATATATATATATATATATATATATATATATATATATATATATATATATATGCGTGCAAACGTACGAGAGTCCACAAACTACGTATCTTAGGAGTCTGGTATGTGGGTATCAATTTTACACTTGATACATATTAACCCTGCGTTATTTTAACTGTAGGCTGGTTATCAGAAAAAACTCTTGGGCATACCCATTGGTGCAATCCATATATGATATCGGGCATCAGAACATTCTTGAAATTTCTCTATTGATTTAAATGTTAGGATTGTATTCGGTCGAATATTTTCTTGTGTGTCAGCAAAGTATGCATATTGTCTGTTGGTGCATCCAGTTCTAATGAACCTTGGTATCGAGCTGCCATTAAAATAGCGATATCCCATGACGTCACCTTGCCTTATGATAACACGAGACACTGAAATATAATATGTATTTGGGCAAGAACTGCTAACTTCTTTTGTTGTGTGTACAAGCTTGAATGTTTTCTCATTTTGATCCCTAGTCGAGAGGAGCCTCCATATCTGAAATGATATTGGCCTTTGGTTATCAAGTCTAAAAGTCCATTGCCGCACACGCCCTGTCACAGGAGACTTGCTGGAGGGATTTGGAATAATATAACCATTCCCCTTGTCCGGTGTTGATCCAAAACCATGTGCGTCATTTCCAAAACGCACCAACTGACCTGACGAGACAACATAGATCACATCAAATAAAATTATTCAAAATTGTTATGTATTATTAAAATTATTGCCTTTGAGACGTAATTTAGAATATTAATGTTATACGTATTGTACAAACAGTACAAAAGTGCAATTTTTGACGATTTTTGGAATAAAAGTCAATTATTATAAAGCTTTGATAAATACTAAAATTTGCCTTATCCGATTCATGAGAATTCCACGAAAATGTAATGTTAGGAACGTAACAATAACCTGTAAATAGCATTTTTTGTCAAGTCATGATTGGTTTATACATATTTCACTCATGAATTGAGAAGGACTTCGTGCAATACAAATCTGTTTTGCAAAAAGAGAAAAAACTGCACAAATGAAACATCACTGCTCAAGATTCATGTCCATCATCCAAACTGGAATGGATCCAGTGTAATACTTACGACAAATTGGTATGTGACAATACTCCTTTTGATGCTGTATATCTGTTGTGTAGCACCAAGGCCCTTTTCTATCTCTATTTGGGTTTCTGCAATAGTTCCCGGTTTCTTCCATGGATGCATCTGGGAACAGATCTGGTGAATTTATATATCCATTGATATGCGGAATTTGTTGGTCCCATCTTTGGCATATTCGTCCGTTTCTGGTTATGTTAATCTTGCCAGTGTATTTGTTTCCTATTTTACTCCGAATACAGTCTGAAATAAATCATTACAATCATATTACAAAATGAACACTACACGTTGGGCCTCACCAATACACATATATATATATATATATATATAGATATATATATATATATATATATATATATATATATATATATATATATATATATATATATATATATATATATATATATATATATATATATATATATATATATATACATAAATAAAGCAAAGAAAAACATTACCCTTATCCATAAATTTCAACCCAACAAGGAAAAACAAAGTGAAATACAGCAATACAAAAACCGATAGACCGCAAAGATCACCAAAACATCCGGATGCATATAGTAATACAGATGGAAAGAAAGGAAAAAAAGAACTCCTGACTTCAGGCGAGCAGTTAGTCATAAAGGCAACTGATTTTCTTTTCTTTTTTTTAAACAGGTCATCTCAATCTTTGAAATACTCTGCATTAACTACAGACTTTCATGTTTCCCAAAAACATAGGCCTTACCACGATATATATATATATATATATATATATATATATATATATATATATATATATATATATATATATTGGTTTTTAACGGTTAAATGCAATGTCACGGGGGGATATTTCTAGAGACACGATATAACCGTTTATCAAATGTTTGTCTCGCACTTGCATTCAAGAACTCGACTTAAAATACTAATGCAACAAAGTTTGGTCAGATGTGTATATAAGATGGTGCAATCCTCATTTAAGTGGACATGAATACTTCCCTAATTTGTTGGTGTATCAAAAAGCATACTGGCCATATGAATTCTGCATGCGACAACAAATGGAATACTCTACTTCAATGATATTATAAGTTCCAGTTAATATTGCTTGTTTTCTATATTCTTTCAGTACATTTAAAAACCATTTATCACATCCAGTTTGCATTTAGTGAGTGGGATGCCCCAAGTGTGTTCATTATGCCATAGTCCAGTGACATAATATTTTCTTATAACTTTATTATTTTATGAGATAAGTCATGATGAAAGAATTTCATAATATTGCATCTGCACACTCTGAGTCAATTGCTTTGAAATTATACAGGGACCCCTCTGGCCATACGCAGACTAGGTTGTAAGTCATTCGGCACACGTTAACATTGGTAGCATGTTAACTTTAATATAAAATCAACCCTTGGTAGTATATAATGATGTGATCTCCTGTACATTGGTCTGAACAAGAGAAAATGTGAAATGTGTTGGCTCTCTGGGAAAAAAACATAAGTCATAATGCATTCTAACTGGCTTTCTCATGACAATAAAGAAACGGACATCATGCATCAAGATGACGTGCTTTACAAACGGTTCCATCATTCAACAAATAATCCCGCTGAAATTAGATAAACCCAACTATAATCATATCCCATTAAACATTTATAGATTATCTGACGACACCCTACTAAAATACAATCATTTTTCCCGAAAAACGAAAAACCAAAATAAAAGGATATGAATGTTTATAGTTGCATGGGTGGCAAAGCTATCTGTTTTTTGCACTGAAATCAGCAAATCTGGATCAGCATTTTCTAAAGTAACTAAGCAATTGGTTTTCACAAACTAAATGTATTTTAGAACTTAAAGTTTCACACAAATGTTGTTATTAAGCGTTTTTTTTATATATTCTTTGTGTGAGCTTGTGGCCGATAAAGATAAAGGATTGCATTTGTAGAAAACATAAATCAGCCATACATAGATATAACCATAAAGGTTTATAAAACGAATTTGGAAGCTTCTAAGCCAAATGTGAAAAATAAAAACAATCTGTGAAACATGTACAAATTTGAAACTTACACCAAAGCCCATTTTGCCTATGAAAACACAATTTGTCTAATTTCTTGGGATATATGTTTAATTAACACACCCATACTAACAAGATTATACAGTTTTATGAGTCAAAAATGAAGGTCAAACAGGGAGGTCCGGCTGAAGATAGCACTCATTGAGGCACTGGGCTTTGTCAGGGCCACCTTGAGCACTGTGCTAACAAACATGAGGAATCAAGGCATTGATAGATTTCCTTGGTTCAGTTCACGCTTATAAACAGCAATATATAGTCAGCTTAATCATGTACTTGGAAGTTAGTTTACTTTTTGTTGACTAAATAGATGTGTAATTTTACTGTCGTCAGAAGGAAAGTAAAGTGCTGCTTCAACAGTAAAATTAAAGACCTTTGTCACTTCCCATTTTTTAACCACAGTTAGTTAAGTCAGACCAGAATGCTCACATGAAAGATATATATGATGAGAAACAAATTATGCAGATCGACATTAAATCGGTTACTAGTCTTTGTGATCTTCCAGGAATTTTATTATTATTATTATCATTATTTTTAGAAAGCTGTCGGTAATCTTAAATGGCAATATTTAATTATTAAAAGCTTTCATCTCTGGGAAGGTGTGTCCAAAATGGATCAAAATTATGCACATGAATGCAAATAATTGTGCATTCAACAATGGTCAGCAAAAAATTCTTTCTTCTGAATGGAGGTGTTTATCAAGGATGTCATATCTCCTGTTTTATTTATTTTTTCCGTTAATCAATAGCAATATACATTTGGGCTAATCCGAACACAAAGTATACCCTAGTAGGTGAAGAAAAAATTAAGTACCTTGGCCCATAATATGCTGTTTTTTGTTGCAGGCGAATAATCCAATCAAATTGTGGAAACACAACAGTATTAAAACCGTTTTGTGGGTGGCAAGCTGGTACTTTTTATTGACTGCCAAATATTTTGAAGCTTATTTCATGGCAATCATGTATTTTAGCAAATATTTGACATGGACACCCGAATGGGGTCGGTCAAGGGGGTAAATGCAATGAAGGCATAATTGCACTAAATACGAACAAATGCAATTTGAATAACTACATTCAAAAGTGTCACAATGACAAGCTATGAGTACATATACATTTCTTATCTCCAACTACGAATATCTGTGTCCTATTGCCCCATGAATGAATGTACCCGTGAGTCAAGATATCACTTGGAAATAATAATAACTTTTGGGATCTCAGAGTACATTTGTATCAAAAGAGATAAACTTGTATAGACTGTCATAAAATAGCTTTTATCACTGCAACTTTGTCTTTGATTGTTAACTCATTACTCTTAGCACTCCTAGGGGAGGCCATGGTGACTATTAAATGCTACAAACTGGCACGAAAATGAAAAGTGACTCTGGAGATTGAGTGTTAATTCTGTAAAGCCTTTTTGCACAAGTGATCATACAGTAGTTGCTCTCAGTTTTTGTACAGTATGCCCCTGACACTTTACTCAAACTTATCGTAACTTGGTATTTTACAGTTTTTATCTTCTAGGGGAAAAATTGTGTATGAATGGGCTTACCAGGCTAAAAAAAGTTTGCGTAATTTCTTTAACTAACAGAAAAGAAACAAAACAACAAACATACAAAAGAGATATCCTATCCTTTGAGTACAGTATAACAGTATGTGCCATTGTTCCAAATTGTGGATAACTTCACATGAGTCGCAGTGGGTCCTTTGTTTTAGGCTTAATGATTGATCTATGGAGCTTAATTGTTTGATAGATAGAGACAGTGTGAGCAACCTCACTCAACAGGAGCACCAATGCTCAGAGACACCTGGCATGTTCGTTGAGGCTTTGCAGTCTAATTGCTTGACTGAGTGAGCTTGTGTGTTACAGGCCACCGAACAATGGATTAATTAGTCTTTGATTTCAGCGTAACATGCACGGCATTGTTCAGGCATTGGAGCTTGGAACATAACAAGTTGCAAAAAATGCATTGATATACTGTGTCCGCAGTAGACAGGTTGGTTTTGCATTAGGTACCCCCAAAAGTGTCCGCAATACACAATAGACAGGTGTCCACTGTAGACAGGTATCACCAACATGAAAATGACTTTAAAATATTCGGTTCTGGCCAAATCTGCATTAAGCAGGTGTCCACAGCAGACAGGTGTCCACAAGGACAGGTTTTACTGTACATATAATATAAGTATCAAATTTAGTTATCCTGTGTTCACGTGGAACTTTTTTTGGTGTTTAAATTCAAATTTTGACATGTTACGCAATTCTAATCTAAATATAGTTGTCTGACTTAAAATTCTTAATTGTCCTGTCATTGTTTGGATGATGTCTGTGAACTATGGTCAGGTTATTACCTTTTATAACTGTACATTATCATTAGGGGCTAAATTTGTTTTAGGCCTACTGTAAATGAATGTGAGTGTTTTCCAAAGTGGGAGGATTGGGATCCCGTAAAACTGGTTTAACCCACTGCCAATATGTTGGTAACCTGTTCCAAGTCAGGTAGAAGATCCTCTCATTCATCTAAATCTCATTACTGTTGGTCATGGATCCTTCTGACGATGAACACTTGCATGTCTTACTATTTCGTAAATGATCCTGGATCTGACAAGGTTAAACTGGTATTCAGTTTGGTCTCATCACTATCGTTGAAAACTGTTGTCCACTTCTCTTTTCATGGAACTTTTATATATTTGGTAACAATTTGAACATTCAGGCATTTTCTGCACATATTGCAGTGCAGTAAGTGTTCCAAGTGTAGTGAAACTGATGTCGTTTTTTTATAATTGTCTGATAAATATAGTTTGTTATTATGAAGGTCATGTCAGTTTGGCTCAAAGTGTTTGATGTACTCTCTCTCTCTCTCTCTCGCTCTCTCTCGTATAAATAATTAGCATCTTAATCAGCTGACTGACAAGTTGAACTACGTCTGATTATAAATGAAAAAAATTTAAACTGTTTCAGTAAAACATTTATAAAGGTTCGAATATCCCATACAGGTCGACATAAATTTATCGTATTTTTCACGTGATAATACTCTATTGGTTTCGAAGTGCTGTGGGCCATTGCTCCGACTTCGAAATTATATTAGAGGTGTATTTCATAAATTGTCGGTCTGTGGAAGTGCCCTACCGTGTCAATGTACAAGCCACACCTGCTAAACATCACCCTGGGTCCTTGGTCAACCTTTTTTGGGGTTGTCCCGATGGCCCAGAGGTCGCATGTTGGACTTTACATTTGGCTAGGCGAGTGTTCCGAAGGTAGTGGGTTCGAATCCCATACAGGTCGACATAAATTTATCGTATTTTTCATTTTATACTTACAGTTACCTTGAGGAATTTCAACATGATTTCCTCTCTCTCTCTCTCTCTCTCTCTCTCTCTCTCTCTCTCTCTCTCTCTCTCTCTCTCTCTCTCTCTCTCTCTTTTCAGAAAACCGAATTCTTTCTCTGATAAAGGTAGTAGAATTTTAAAAAAATGAGGACTGTTTTACATTTTGACCTTTTGAACTTTATAGAACCACGAGTTAGATGTACATTATGCTTGGCTGACTTACAGATGACTTTGAATGGCCTACTACATTTTTGGAATTCTAAAATTTTACCCTAATAATTGACTTATTAGATAGCTTGTGGGATTCTATGCTTTCTTGAACATTTAAATTTCCTTTCAAAAATACTTCTGGAAACCAACTTGAAATGTGACTGCTACCCTTACAAATTGTGGCTACTGTAATACATTTTTGACTACGTTTTAATGGTTTGACGCCTAATGTCACTTGCTTCTGGCTGATGTTTAACATTTCAAACAATGTACTTACTATATTTGCAAATTCAAGCACTTTTCTTTTTGAAATACTCTTCGGTTATGTCCTTTAAAACAACATCATGTCTTTAACTACATGCCTAAAACACATCGAATTATACAACCATGTTGTTTGGATTCTTGTTGATGGTCATTTTAGGCCTAGGGGGCTTTTCTGATGGATTGATGTTGGTGTTAGTGTCACTTTGTGGACTTATATGAATGATGATTATTGTTGAGATGGTGATTGCAAGTAGTGCCTTTTTAAATACTGAATTTTATTGACATTTTCAATAAATTAAGAACTTCCGCTTACAAATTCTCTCTTATGCTGCAAATTTTGGTCCCTTTTCATAAATTGTATGGTCCTGTATGAGCATGAATGATGCACCTATTCAAGCCAATTTACTGAAATAGGCCTATAATTTCAAACAAACTTTTTGCATTCTGTCATGCTAAAACTAGATATGGCTTTTTCGACCCTATGGACCTTTACACTTAAGTTTTGGTCTCTTTAGGGTAATTACGGACTATAAATTTATGCGTTTCCGCTATACGTACCAAGGAACATAGCCTTTGGTCGGAATTGACTTGGATTTGTTTCATTAGGACTACGGTTTGGATATGGTTATGACACTGTCTCATATATATATATATATATATATATATATATATATATATATATATATATATATATATATATATATATATATATGAAACCATCATGTATGAATCAGTTTAAGCCATGGCAAACGCGCCATCTGTGGTAAGCAGGCAACATTTTACTGTCCATGTGGAGCACATGGGAAACTGTTGGGTACGTGAGCAGACCATGCCATGAGACACCATGAAAGCCACACTATTTATTTCCAGGATACAGGATCTCACCTGTCCATACAACCCCACGAGATTCGGAAGAATCTCCCGCAACAAGGGCGAGTGAGATTTATCTGTATATAATTATATGTTTATATTGAACCCAAATTCGACAAATTTGTCTCTTAGTGGGGCCTAAGTGTTGTTGGATCGTACCACGTGGTTGTACTCCTTGAACTTACTGGTACAACAATCATGATTTTGGATTGGGACCAACAAAATGTTTATGGCTCCTGAAATGTTGTTCCAGAATACCTGCTGGTTGGGTTTTCACAGGTTCACCCCATCGTCGCAGTACAGCGAACGTTCTAAATGGAGCAGTTTTGGGTGGCAGAAAAGGCTGACCCCCATACAAAGGGTGTTGTTGCAGACATTGCAATTCATGTTGTCCCATGCAAAATCTACGTTCTTTGGGTTCTTGGTGCCATAGTAGCAGAGACATGGTAAAATATCTGAAAAAAAACCCCGAAAATAGAGGGTGGTATTTGGGTTTGCAAATAGCCCAGCAAGTTTACCAAGTGTATCTGTATAACACAGCTGTTTGTCCTCAGTGGGCCATTTATGCCTACGTGAATGATGATTATGTCCGAATGTGGTAGGTGGGCCAACCTGTCATAGAATTCAATTTCAATGTCTTTAACCGAGCCACATTGGATACCAGGGCAGTGTGGGTTTACTCCAGGGAACTCAAGGCATATGCTGGCAGTCCATCCTTGCAGACCAAGAAATGAGAGAGTGCCCAACAACCCAAGCTGGCCCCTGTGTCCATGCAAGAATAAAATGGCCCTCGGACAGAACAGACTGTGCACCCAGAAGCCAGACAAAAATAGACATTGCTTGTATATTTGATGTATTTAATATGTATGACTTGGTGCGATATAAACAACACGTGCGGGGATATTATGTAGGATGCATGGAGAAAGAGACAGAGAAGAAAAAAATGACCAAAGTACCAACATAACTGTATATGTTGATTGGCTTGACTTACTTATCAGCATAAGAACCAAAGAACATTACTGAGCCTTGAATTTATGTGTCAGTATTTTATTTATTGGCCTGATGTACCTGCTGACAGCAGATGAGCGTCGTCTCCTCCATGTTTTGATTGTTTCAAGGGGGATTTCTGAAGCTTCACAGGAAGAAGCAGCCCCTATCCTGAAGCTGTGGCTTTGAATTTGGAGGAATCGATATTGCAAAGTTGAGGTATTTCTTAAGGACTGCTCGGAACTGAAAACGAGGTAATGGTGGCCCATCAACATGGAAAACCAGTGGGCCTTCCTTTTGAGTCTTTATTTTTCGATATCTTTGAATGCAAGCTACAGGGCAGGGGCCGTGTTGATTTAGTGGTGATATCTGGATCTTAATGATTATCTTGCATTGATTATTTTTTTAATGCATCATGAGAAGTATTATAATGCCATTATGAGAAGATAAATCTGATCTCCGTAGCATATCTGTGGAGTTTGAATTTTTTGTTTAATATTGTGAACTCGCTGATCCTAAGGAAGGCAAAATAAGCTAACGAAAAAGCTGCACTGAATAAAGCAGATTCTACAGTGGAGCAACAAACAAAATGGGTTTCCGATACAAACTTTGTTAATTTGTCAAACCTAATTGGTAGCCTTTCATCCGGCGTTTTTCCTGCTCTCTTGGTCTCTTTTATCAGCTTTTTGATGAGAATGTTACCAGTGGGGTCTGGGAGCAGGTAAACCCTGTGTTTACTACTTATGGCTGAGATGTAGGATGCTTTGGTTGATGAAGCCATGTCTTTCAGGGACATTATTTTCTTCTTGTGGCCAAGTTACAGATTTTCCAAATTGAGCATGCATAAATTCTGGGAATAAAGGTACGGCCCTGGTACATGCATACGGCCTATTGGGTCAATGACTGTGACAACAAGTGGGATTACTCCTGTTCTAGATGAGCAGCAGTAAATGTTCCATGGTGGTCGGGGATGGGTCTGCGTTCATTGCTGCAGCTTTGAATCTGTCCCACTGATATCGCAAGAGAGCATCACATATAACATTTGTTACTCCAGTTTTGTATTTTGAGACAAAGATCACGTTGTCAAATTGTTAAAATGTTAGAACCAGTTCTGTCATTAAAATCATGATATGTGGGCATTTTGAAGATTTCTTGTTGATATTTTTGACTACTAATTGATTATCACAGTAGAAAACCAGCTTTGTGTTTGCCAGTTCCCCAACCCCCCAACATATTTAGCCAGTGTTATGCAAAATAGCTCTAAATATGCTATCGAGTGATCTTCCCTGCCCCCACCATGTATCATGTACCGGTAAACCATAAACCACGCCCTTCCAATTGTAGGTAAGCCCTGAAGTTGTGTTTACAAGCTGGATCACTATGGACCTGAATGACGTCAGCAGAGAGCCATTCCTGAGCTGGTATCATAGTCGTAATATTAAAATGTTCAAAGAACCAAAGCCAAATACTAATGTCTGCCCTGGCCTGCTGACTGATTTTTCTCTTGGTTAACTTTATTCCTTCTTTCTAGTTAGTGCAACTAGCCGTTAGAAGAATGTCCGACCCCCAGGGACTGCTGTGCATAGAAATTTAGATAACCAGGTGAGCTCTGTAATTGTTTTAGAGTCATTTTCGGGGTTTGGGTTTTTGTGTTTTTTTGTTTTTGTTTTTTTTTTGTTTTTGTGTGTTTTTTTTTTTTTTTTTTGAATAGTGTTTTGAAGATAATTTTTGCTGTCAGCTTATGTGTCTTTGGGGAGTTTAATTTGTGGTGCTTCAGAGTCAACATAAAGGCCCAGAAAGGTTATCTGAATACATGGTTGAACAGATTTCTCTTCTGCCACAGGGTCACCCAAACATTTGCATATAAAAACATGGCACAACGCCATGGCACATATGGTTGACTCTTCAGGGCCAGAAAAAAAATTGTCACAATAATGTTCAGTGTTGGCGGTGCCATTCCAGCTGTTTAGAAACCTGTTAAGAAAAGTACAAAATTCTTCGAAATACCTGCTGCTGATTCGACAGCTCATTGACAAATGAGATCCACATATTACCTTCTTTTAAATGTGAACAAGATTAAGTCAAAGTCAGAACTAAGTACTGGTAAAAATCTGAATGCATCAGCAATGCCTGCTTTACTGACGAGGGCGTTTGAGCCTTTCTTTGCTATTCTGGCCACGGCATCATGGAACCTGGTTCAGACCACTTTAGCACTCTTGCTTGAAGTAAAATCATTTCCCAACTGTTCCTTCGGGAAGCACAGATGAGAAATCAACCTATATTTACCGAGTTCTGATATGAAGACTACAGCTAAGGGTGACAAACAGAATGTTGGTATTGGACGGTCGCCAAATAGACCTACCATTCTCCCCAAATCCGCGCTTGTTGGCTCTGAAGACTAAAGGCCCCTTTTCTCTTTGATGACATATTCAAGAGTCCTTATTCTCCACCAATCTTTTAAAATTAAAAATAAATGTTGATATTAAGTCCAAGATATTATATAAAAAGCAGAGAAGTTAAAGTTCAAAAGCCCTGTGAATGATATCAGCTAATGTGGTTGTCCTAAGATGACCCACGCGTTTTAGAGTTATGAGTCAACCAGTGCGCAAGCCCTGGTCCTACAAAGGCCTGTTTGCAGGCACGAAGTTTTTCCACAGGCAGATATATTGCTATTTTGTTTATTTTTATTTTCACTGTCCAGATTCCATAAATTGAGTCTGGGTCTCGCATTTGGCCAGACCGACTTTGCTGTGATACACATTTTACAACATGTCATAGAATCCTGCAGCTTAAAATTATGCCCACATATTTGTAGGTTTGATGTATTTCTAATGTGGAAAAGGTATATATCTCAGCTAAAAAAACACAGAGAAGTTTTCAATCTCCGGTATTATATTTATATTTCACATGCGTAAGAGGAGACACATATATTTTAGTGCAGAGTTATGAATTACCATATAGAAGACCATGTTTTTGATTGATGGAAAACAGTCTGGTGGCGAAATGATAACATTATGAAAATAATTTGGTGCCTCTGTTTTTGAAAAATTCACCACATATCATAAATATGATACAACACAAACAATTTTACTAGGATGAACACTGTAAAAGTACAAAAATAAATTATACATGAGAAAACAAGGAATTGGGAACTATAAAAACCTGACCTGCATGTGAATATTCAATCGTGGATTGTTCCCGGGGTAAAACGTTTACTGAATGGAACCAAAGCAAAATGATATGTACAGTTCAAGAGCTCAAGATTCACTTAATACCAAATCATCTATTCAGGTGATGGTTTTCAGAAAGTTATGATATTTATGACAAGGGTAGCTCAGCATTTGCATTAAAGGATATGACCGGCTTATGGAATCCAATGGAAAAGATGTAGTGTTTTCTTCAGAGATTGCAGAAAGAAATCTACAAAAATGAATGGATCAATTTTGAACATACTTAGTACAGACCCATACACAATATAAACTTCCATGACGTATGAAGAGAATCTGACTTTCTGTTTCAGAGACGTAGATTGCGGATATGCAAATAATAAAGAAAAAACAAAAACAAAAAAAGAGAGAGAGAGTTGACGGACGTGGACAATGCATTTGATGGACTTTTCCATAACGTCAGCTGACTGACAAGCCTGCTTAGGTTAAAACGTTGAAGAAGTGATGCATTACTTTTTGCAACAGAGATGTGGCATTGATTTTCCACTGGTTCTAGTTTTTTTACTATTTTCTTTTCTTTTTTTAATTCTGAAAAAATGCGCATTGACCTTGGTTGTAAGTAAAACTTCATGCCCGTGTCAGTCCCTTGACAAAAGCTGCGACTCTTCAATTGGGGTTTCACTGCAATCCAGTGGAAAGATTCAAGTAATTCCCTTTTTGTATGTATGTTCATAAATAGTTTTTGATGACTTTGTCTAGTAAGGTTGCTTCAGCAACCTTTGTTCTTATCCCAAAAGAGAAAGCAGCTTGCTTTCTTTCCGTGGTTAAAAAGGAGTTTGGCAATCTATGCAAGATCATATTCTTTCAAGATTTTATTGGTTAGGGAGTTCTGTAGCTATAACTGCAACACACAAAGATGATGATCTCCTTTCTGGTTCTTAGTTTATAACATACTCTCTGTATACATCATGCCTCAGAGCCATGATTAATTGATTCATGCTCATGCAAGGTAAATTCAAATCGTATATTCTAATCGTTATATATTTATGCAATAAAAGCTTTACTTACCAGTAGCTTTGACTATGAATATCACGTCATGTCGTACATTCAACAGAGCCATTATCATATATACCAATACAATGCGTAAAGCTGTTTGGGTCATTCTAGAATAAAAATTGTAATAAAGAAATTAAAACATTGTACATTCAACAGGACCATTAAGATATATACCAATACATTGCAAAAAGCGGTTTGGGTCATTTTACAATAAAAAATTTTAGTAAAGAGATTAAGAAAATTTACCAGATATCTTACACTTTCGTTGAATATAGAGAACAATGTTATGGTTTCTGTGATCACTGCATGTTGCATTTGTCAACTCTTTTGTTGAAGAAAACTAAGTTAGTACACTCAAATGAGAAACAAGGATTAATGATTTTAAAGAGTTTGAGCTTTTTTGGATCCACCAGCGCACCTGAAAAGAAAATACTTACTTATGGCTCACCTTCTAATCAATGTATTGTGCTTACTTTCAGCTTTATATACTATATAACGGTTCCTCTGTTTCCGGGTTAAGGATGGAAAATGCTTATGTAATCTTGCTACAGTTCAGATTTTGGTTCGACTATCTCTCTGTAGAGTCTTTTTCATTAGCCAGGCTAATTTGCTCAAATTGTGATTTAAGGGGAGCTCTAAAACCCCTATGAAGCGTTTCACTTATATCCATTACATATCAGCAGGGTCATTAGAAATGTCTTTATCTGAAGAAAAAAGACATAGCAAATCTGTAGTCATCTTCAAAAACACTTTTATGAACTATAGGTAACAGATTTCGGGCCGGGTTAGGATGGTGAGACCTTGTTACTGTTGTTGTCATGGAGTGGTAACCACTTAGCCCTACATCTTTAAAGGTTATTTATATGTTTATAACTGACCTTTGTCTAAGCTACATCGATGAAAGATGGCAAGTGTTGATAAAAAGGACTAGCTCCCCTTGTAATTCATTCTGTAATCAAAATATATTCATATGATAATGCTGTCAACTCAACGATGGAGTCCGTGTTTTGAGTAAAACTTGCATCACTCACTAAAGTGTGTATCTTAAGGCAGCCAACGCCAGCTAGGGCTTTCTCCTTGGAAACGTTCCAACAGATATGGACCTGACTTTTGCTGTTGTGTAGCCTAGCAGTTTGCATAAAATATCGGAGCACAAATACAGAAGTAATCCCCCGAAATTTACATTTATGTCCTTCCGGAAGGTTAGTTCTCTAGTGAAAGTAAGGTGGTAAATGTTCAATCGAAACTGTGTTGCAGACAATATATCAGCTATGATAGTTTTGCAGTTTCCATGCAGTGGGTTGCAACTCATGAAACCTATGCCTGCAACTGTTCATAAAGCAGCAAGGTTCATTTTTCTATCTTTGTTCCAAGTTCGCTGCATGCTCTAAAGTAATCACACTGCGCTGTGTCATTTAAGAAACTATTTCTTGCAGATAAGGGGAAATGACTAGATTCTCAACGAAACTAAAAATAGATAATTTTGCCTAGGCTTCATTGTTGCTTCGTGATTCTTATTCTGTCAGGTTAGAGAGTAAGTCAAAGTATAACAAAGATATCAGATCATTGTTTGCCGTGTTAGTCTTTTTTTTATGCGTAACTGCTAAATTTGCTGCTTTCCATAAATAGTAGCTTTTCATTTATTTTATCGTATATTTGTGAAGCTGCACAAGCCCAAATTGACACCACAATTTTTGAATTTTTTTCCCCTGGGCTAAATGCCCTGAATATAAACGAGGCTTGTGTGATGGTGAACATCCAGAATGCCTTGTTTTGTGTAATCATTATGCATTAAAAATCATCACGTCTCTCTTCCTTTATATCTTATGCCGCCATTTGTGAGGAGACAAGCTGGTTATGACAGCAGTTGGGTCATATTTATATCAGCATACTTAGTACTCGCCTATTCCAACGTCAAATAAATTTGAACTTCTGCAAACTATTTCTTGGTAAATTAATGCGAATTATTTCTGTATGCAAGACGTTTTAAGCTAGGCTGCACAACAACACAAGTCAGATAAGCATTGTAATTTCATTTTTTTCGCATGCATCAGTAAATATTGCTGTCGCCGATGCCTGTCAGGAGTAGTAAAACAAAAGATGGAAACATTTTTCTGCAGAAAATATTCAGACGCATGAAAACTTGGAATTTCATTTCTTGTCCAATAAACTAGGTGGATAAAAATGATATTAAAGTATGACAAATGTGTAACGACTAGTCAGCTGTATATTCCATGCTTCTCACGGTTTATGGATGTGTGTATTTATTTGTCTTTGTTTTTGCGCTCGAAACTAGATGTATTACCAATATTTGTCAATGCATGAAAAGGAGTTCACGCTGGGAAAAATGTAAGATCATCACCTGTACCAGGTAACTCCGGTTCATGTTCGACACCTTTATAAATATATGATAATATGAACCCCTGATGAGGCGATTTTCATCTCCAACATTTGTATTCTGTCCTTGACTTGTCGTTTCTAATAAGTCGCCATGTAGAAGATCTTTTTCCTGTTGGGTTCGGCTTTGACTGTACATTCTGGTCAGAATCCAATTGCTGCCCTATATTAAGTTGCTTTTTTCAACTCTTATGGCGGAAATATTTTATGCCTATTGCATTTAAATAAATGTCAGTTTCTCTTCAATCATATGAAGGGGAGCTGACTGATCAAGGATTATAACTTCAAAAGGACATGTCATGCCAGATAATATATCAAGTTACAGGATCTCACTTCTCAAAACATGTTATTGCTGGGTTGTCTGTGCTTAGATAGGAATAGTGAAAACAAGGGGTTTCACAACTGCCAAAGTTGGTCATATTACCATGCCATTGTCTGTGTAGAATTATATATTTGTGCAAAGTGTTCTTCATAGGTCAGGAATGATAAAAGATTTGAATACCATTTACAATAAGATCTTTCTTTTTAGGATGTCAATATGTGACGGGGGTCTATTTGGAGGGAGTATGCTTTAATAACCCTTTTTTTTTTTTTTTTTTTTTTTACAATATACTCTGTAGAAATTACCTATTCACCGCTATTGGAATCTAATGTAAATCTGACATTTTGTATGGCTTCAACACTATAAAAAAAAATAAAAGCAAGGTTTGAAAACAAAAATAGAGACATTGTTTCTTGTGTGGCCTGACTACATACAAGAACGTCCATTACCGGCTGCCTGGTTTTATTTTGAAAATCAGACTTTATTTCCTGATTTTGCGCTTACAGTATCTCCTGGTTCTCAGTAATGACGATGTCTATTGAAGTATACCACATCGGTCATGTAAGAGACCAGGTTATACAGCATTATTTCCTATCTGCAACCCTGTAATATATACGTTTTTTCTTTCTGGCGGAAGCCTCTTAACATGAATTCTTTGCAAAATCAACATAAAAGACACAATGAATGTGTGGCAACAAAACACAATGATGTAAATGTCAACATTTCATGGAAACAAACAGCAAATGTATCAGTCCAAAAATGCAAAGAGTTTATAGAGGTGCTGTACATGTATTTATCTCATGGCCATGTCCCCATTACATTTTGTCCACTGGGGACAGGGCAGGACCGTTGTGACCTGTTTGTAGAAGACCTCTTTTATCTGTGTAAGTGGGATTTGAAATGCAATGTTAGCTACCGTCAAATGGTAAATATTAGAATTTGTAAAGATAGAAACCCAAATTGGTTTCATTGGCTCTTTTTGGACTCCTGTGGAAATTGTTGTTGATTTGTGTTTTTATATTGAGAACCACTACCTCAGGTGAAGGTAACAAAAAGATAATAAGATAATTAAGATGTGCCAACTCTACAGTCACGGTTGGTTTGTTTACAAATGCTGCTCAGCGAGCTGAAACAAAGCCTGCCAATCAGTTAATCACCTTGCCTAATTTGGCAACCCAAGCTGCCGATTTTGCAAATAACTTTTCCTCAAGTGTCCCTTTTGTGCAGAAACACGCATGTCTGCAATGTTATTTTGGATCTGAGACTGTAAATCAACCACATATGTTGTGTGTATGATAGTATCTGTGCACTGTTATGAATGATCAAAACATGAAGCGACTGAACAGTGGTGTCAGCAGTAGGCTTTTGCACTGTGGGACTGTTGCTACTGAAAAACTGTTTGTTTTGAAAGTTGTGATGAAGGTGTTTCTCATATTTGACAGACTATTGAAGTTGAACTGGAACAAAGTCTTGCAATAGTAAAGCCTAGATATGCAAATTAATGGGACCAATCAACTCCTCACTACCACTTGCAGGGTTTGTTCATTGCTATGACCCACAGTATGACTTAATCGGGAAAAGAATTCTTGCAAGTGAGAAGAACTGCATCGATGAAGCGTAGATGTACACATCAATATGACTAATCACCTTCTGCTCATTACCAGATTCGGCCTTTGGCTATTGCTATGACCCACAGCATGACCAGATTGGGAAAGTTGTCTCGTTAGTGATATGTACAAATCTGAAGAGACACTGGCAATATTTATGGTGTTACTTTGTACCACAAGTGTGGTGTAGTTATTTATTAAATCAATCACTGTCATTATCGCTAAAATCAGCATCATCCAGTGTTTTATTTTACTTATGGATAAGGATCGTACAGGGAAATTCCCTTTTACTATAAGTAGTCTGCTGTTGTATATATTGTCGACACCCACAAGTCTTATAGGTTGCATAGGATTTAGGGCATTTTTGAAGCATTTGTAAGGTGTTGTATAACTGTTGCGTAAAACCAGGAAAGAAAAGTATGGAACAGATGTGCTTTTAGGAATTGTTCGATATGTTAGCATCGTATGGTTCAAACCAGCGCTGACCAGCTGATCAATGGATACCCTCCATTGAGACATCAGTGCGGAAACCAAAAGCAACTTCGAGCTTGGTTTCACAAAGACGTTGACAGGGAGATGCCATAAATCGCATGTCAGGAGACATTTTGCAAATTTCCACAAAGACAAACAGTGTGACAGTTTTATCAATTATATCCACCTGTCATTGTTATCTTCTAAATAGTCCAGCTCTTTACCTTTTGTGCCAAAGATTCCTTCCTGCCATTTGCATGTGTTGCAAACAGGAAGCACCAGACATTAGCCTTGCCTGACACCAAGTGCACACTCAAAACCTTCTGTGTGGGCACCACCCTTAAAGGACGAAAATCATATTTCTTGTATTTTCAATTAATATCAGCATGTACCGTAGTATATCCTAAACAATGTTATCATATTTTAAAAGTCCCTCACACCACAGTGCAACTTATCAGTGCCATTCACAAAATAAGATAAAATATTGTGATGTGCAAAGGCATTTTTGCAGTGCCGATGTAACCATTGTTCTTAGCAAGAAACTTTGTTTTCCAGGTTGTAAAGGAAAATTTTTTGATGTTTTGGGTTTAATACTAAGTGTTCACGTGTTTCGCCTTATGTGGGAGACTTCATGTTGCAAGTAACCGCCTTATGTAAGTGTAAAAAAGTACACTT
Source organism: Hermodice carunculata (assembly GCA_964020975.1). Classification (NCBI taxonomy): domain Eukaryota; kingdom Metazoa; phylum Annelida; class Polychaeta; order Eunicida; family Amphinomidae; genus Hermodice; species Hermodice carunculata. The sequence continues at coordinate 67,352,306 of OZ026626.1, read as the reverse complement.
TTATCAGATAAAGTAACCCGTGTAAAATGTGGTAAATGGCACAAATTCAAAATTTACAATGGACATGAATGCTTAATCGAATATGCCCTCACCTCTTTCTTACACTGGAAGTTGCTTCAATGTGTCACAGTGCCATAAGGAACAAGCAAAAAAGTCTTTACTGCACATAACCTGACATGTCATGGTATCACACATAGAAATGCTACTAAAAATAAGATAACGTGTGCGATAAAAAATTACTTACATATACAGGGATGACTTCTTTATCACATGTAATGCCTCGCCTGGGGTAGTTTTAATTTGCAATCACATGTGACATATTATTTCTGGAGAACAAACAGAATATATACATTCCTTTATGATCCATTTGAATATATGCGTAACACCATCATGTGACGATTGTCATTGGTCATTAGGAATCGAAAAATTATCTTTATATAGGATATTGGGGGCAACAATGCCTTGGAGTTTCGTGTTTAATCCATTTACTTCTGAATTTAGATACAAAGATAACACAGATCAAGCAAACATGCATGGGTTTGCAAGGGTGACTGTCAGGTCAGCCTTGTGGAGATTCTGGACATACTGGGTGCCGGCATAGATAGGCATAAAACCCTAACACACAAAATGCAGTGGAACATAGTTTGTCATGTCCGTACTGCTTAGTGCTCGTACATGCACTAATGACTGTTTGCTATGCATATTGTGCCTGTGTAGAGTCATGGGGTTATAAGCTATAGAGTATGCTTATCACCAAAAATAAAATGAATGTTCGGCAAATATTACCAAGTAGCTACTTTTATTCCCAGTAAATACATTCCTTTGCGTCTGATTCAGACATTACGTAATAGCTTGGGTCAACTACATCATTAAATGACAATAGATACATTATGTCCAAAAACAGTGGTGATCTATACTGCATTAAACCTCATGAAAAATTATTTTAGACATTGAGCCTAATGCTCTCGTAATTATGTCTACTTCATTGCCTACTTATGAGATCAACGTCTTGATACCTCTTTAATAATAGTGGAACTCGAGCACACACGAAGACAAGTCTGTGTAGCAGGCAACCACTTAAATCACTTGCATATATAATGACTACAACACGTTTTCACAGACACAAAAAGCCCACTAGATATGATTAAGAGGTAAGATGTTTTTGGCGGGGTATACCTCATGGCTTGTCTCATGATGATCATGTTGGTACACTGTTTTCAACTTCACATTAGAGGTGTAACTTTTCAGTTGGCTAAAATCGACTTCTAGACCCACCAAATATATAATGCACATCATCGTCCTGTGAGGTTCAACCAATGTTACAAGTGAATCTGAGCCTGTACAATACAAATATAGTTATTACGTTTCGTTTGACAGGCATTCTACATTCATAATTAAGCCATGCATTTGTTAGCAAACCGCCACGTATTTACCTAATTCATCATTTGCCACGTTCATATTTATTCATTATTATGTAGGTTGTCTTTGCTGAATATTTACCTTAAACAAGGAGCCGCTACTCAGAGAGACATGTCCGGATGCAGGCTCCGAAACATATATTTAGTAGTTATCCGCTGAACACCCTTTAATTTATTTGGGCTAATATACACTGTCAATGTCAAAATTCTACAGAGGAATGTGTGCAATATGAACAAAAGTATTTTAATATATATATAGGTTAGACAATGACAGGTCAGCTCATGGAAAGTCAAGAGTTCGAGGTATGGAATAGGATATTGACTACTTGGAAGTGGTTCTGGCCAAAAAGGCATGGATACAAACACACTTATTTGGAACAAGGATATCATTTTACCCATAATGCCCTCAATGCGGTTGTAGCGCAGATTCCTGTCGAAGGAATATTCTCCAGGTCATGACTATTTCCCTTCTTTAATTCTGAAATGCTTATTGCGTCAAAACAGAGTTTCCCATGCCCTTAAAAGCTATACTGTACACTTTGTTTGCCCGTAATTATATATATATATATATATATATATATATATATATATATATATATATATGTGTGTGTGTGTGTGTGTGTGTGTGTGTGTGTGTGTGTGTGTGTGTGTGTGTGTGCCTGGATTTTTTTACGTTAATCTGAATTAACGGTTCTACATCCACATTTAAAACTAGTTTTTAACTCAGCTGATACGACAGCTGAGCTTTTAGGAGGGTTAGTCATCCGTCGTCCATCCCCCAATCCAATGGCAATTCACATTTTTGACTTCTTCTCCAAAACCGTCAGCCAGAATTACTTCACACTTGTTGGGGATATACCTTGGTGAGTTTTTACCACGTTTGCTCAGTTGGTCACGCTCCCTTGATTTTTGGATTTCTTATTACTTTTTTGTTTTTGGTCTTTTTTGGCGCAAATCTTTAAAAATCTTCTCTGACATTGCACCTCCAATTGCTTTCATGCCACGCAGGAACACTTCGAACCACCTAAAGTTCTTAATTTGTTCGCCAGTTGGCGCTGCAATTGTTTATAATTATTTATGATTTTTTGTGTGCTTTTACAAATTTTCGAAATCTCCTCAAGAACTGTCACTCTGATTAAGACGATACTTGGTGGATGTGTTCCTTGCGGAAGGATCAAACAAAGTTGTTCATTAAGTGGCGCTGCTGTGAATTCCTGTTTTGTTTTGTTTTGTTTTGTTTTTTGTGTTTTTTTTTTTTACAGTTCAGCTGCTTGTCGGTAAATGTACCTTTCCAGTTGATTACTTTGTGAGTCAATAGGCATTATAATTTTCATTCACATTTTGGACTTTTGTTTTTCCGAAACTATCATCCAGATTGACTTAAAATTTGCTGGTAAAGTACCTGGAGTGAGATTCCATCACGTTTGTTAAAGTGGTCATGCTCCATTGATTGTCAGATTTTTTATTTTTGTTTTTTTTTGGGGGGGGGGAGGAGCAAATCTTGAAAAGGTCAGCTTCTCTGAAACCGCTCACCCAATTGCTTTGATATCGTACAGGGACACTCCTGGGGACTCTTAGTTCTGAATTGTTTATTGGGTTGTCCTGCAATTCGTTTCGTTTTTTTTTTTTCTTTTTTGAATCTACTATGTTTTTTTTTTTATTTCTTCTCAAGAACCATCACTTAGATTAAGCTGAACTTTGGTGGATATGTTTTTTGTGGAAGGGTCAAACAAACTTGTTCACCAGGTGCCACTGCTGCAGATTCCTGATTTGAAACTTTTTTTTTTTTTTTTAATTCGGGTACTTCTCAGTCAATGCAGCCTTCCTATTGAGTACTATGTAAGTCAATTGGCATGCCAATGCTAATTCATGGAAGGGTTACTACCAGGTTTGTTGAAATAACACGCTCCAGTGATCTTTCGATTTTCAATGAATTTTTTTATCTATGTTGGACAAATCTTACAAAATCTTCGCCACAACCGCTCACCCGAATCCTTGGATATTGCAAAACAACACTCATAGAGACTCTTAGTTCTTAATGTTCACCAGGTAGTGCTTGAATTGTTTTCTCTTTTGGGGGAGGGGGGTTAATTTTTGTGTGTTTTTGTTACTTGTGACTTCTCCAGAACTGTTACTCAGATTCAGTTAAAGCTTTGTGAATATGTTCCTTGTGAAAGGGTCAAGCAAAGATGTTTACATGTCAATGGGCATTCTAGCTCATTCTAAAAATGCGTAGGAATGCCCGTCAACTTGCAAAGTGGACTTCTCTGAAAAAAGTAGACATTTTGGACTTCACCGAAAAAACTCTTGCTTAGATTCTCTTCAAACTTGGTGACAATATACATTGGGTGGATCTCTAACAAGTTGTTCAAATAGTCAGGCTCCATTGATTTTTGGGTTTTTTTTGGGCTTTTTATGATTTTTTTTCGAAGATCCTTAAAAAAGTTTTAATAGGAAAGTTTAACATGGTAATTTCTTGTAATGGTTATAACGTAAAACAATTTTAAGGAGATTTGTACCAAACGTGGTAGAGATAAACCCTTTATTAGTGTCTACCTTTTTGTGCAAATGATCATGCTCCAGTGGTTCTTGGACTTTGATATCATTTACAAGGTCACAGAACAACTGACACAAAATTCACTGTTCACTTGATAATTTGAGATTTGTGATGAGTTTGGACCTTGATGTTCTGTATGTTAATGTTTCTCTATGAAGGTCATGCTTAGGCAATACATGAGTACTTTGACCTCGTTTCTGGGTTCACAGTGCAATATAAATGAGTTATACACGTCACGTTAACTTGAGAAGTAATTCAACTGAGACCTTGTTGTTGCATGTGTTAGTGTTCTCCTATAAAGGTTAGACTTACTCAGTACATGGGTGACCTTGATGCTATCCCAAGTTCACAGAGCTGCGAGTGTGAGGAATGTCTAGGTCAGCTGAGCATGGGTGGGTCACACAGCCCTCCTGTTAATATCTTGTAAGGACTTGTGTTCCTTCTTTATCTTATTGTCATCTATCTGCCAACACTTTTACCTTTAAACGTATTCTGCAAAACTATCTGTTATATGCACTGCAAGATTAGTGGGAATCTAACCTGAATCTCGCTTCCACGTTCGGTCAATTGTCACTCGGTGTACGTTTTGTGGATTTCCATCGAGGCCATACAAATAGAAACACTTCTGTCATTTTTATTTATGCTTTTTAATGAAGTTTTTATATTTCAAAATATTATGAAGTTAACTGCTCCAAAACTACAAGGTTGACCACTTCGAAATTAAGAAGGCAAACTTCTGGTGGCACGTAGACCCTAAATTGTTCCCCAGGTGGTGCCACTTTATTTTATTTTATTTTATTTTATTTTATTTTATTTTATTTTAATTTATTTTATTTTATTTTTTTTTTACGTTCATACTGCTGCCTTCGATTTTTTTGTCTCTAACTGTAAGTAGGCTTCCCATCAAACCTACTTCGGATATACCTGACCTTTAGTTCCCCTAAATTTCGTCATTGCATATTGTTCCTCTCATTTTCTGATTATTAAAGAATTGTCAAAATAGGGAAAATTCTGTCTGAGAATGTTAGCATTATTAGAATGGGGTTTGGTTTTCTAAATCTAGCTCTGAGCGACCAAAAATATCTAATTCATATTTTGCGTACATTCTGGACATTCCGGGTCTTATGCGCATTATCATTACTAAACCTAAGTGGAAAATATCTGTAGTGTTTCTAGGCTTGGTAAATTGTGACGTTGAGTGATTGGAAAGGACAAAATGATATATCGGTGTTTATGTGATTATTTGATTTTTTTGTTTTTTTGTTTTTTGAAGACGATTCATGAACAGAAATGATGAAGGTCTTTTTAATATCAACCTTAAAATTATTCAGAATGTTACAGGGGCACTTCAGTATGTGCATTTGAGTTAAACGTGGTACAGGCCTGTCCCATACCTCTGTTATATGAGCTGTTGTGCAGCAATTTTCGACCTTCCCTATAAAATCACAAGCTGGATAATCTTTAAACTTGAACCGATTATGCCTTGACAAATCCCACATAAGTTTGTAAGGTACAGAGCGCTGCTTAAATTAGAACTGTTTTATAAAATATTCAAAATTAGAAGTAATCAGGGCCAGAACATGTACATATGCGTGTGAATAATGTTTGCACACAAATGTGTGGTAACAATGCCAATATGCAAGACTATATGTTAACATATTGCTTCGAAAATGAAAAATGAAGGATCTGAGGTGTATAGTTACCGCTAAATATTGATCAAAAAGCACTTATGGGATTATCAATTTTCACCTTAAGTACCTTAGATTGTTACCATGACGTTTGTCTTTTATATCTTGGTAAGGATGGATCTTCCCACTTAAAATGATTTTGGACTGTGTGCACAGAAACTTTCATATTGGAAACTGTGAATGTCCCCCAAAATGGCCAGCCTGGGAGGGCGCATTGGTGACATTGATGTCACATATATAATTTCCAAAGACACGGTAAGTGCGTCAACTGTTTTCTTGATAATGCAAAAGTGATTTTAGTTGTAACTGTAGTTTAGTACATGATTAATTGTTACTATTAGGTGGACCAGTCAATTCAGGCTGATAGATCAATGTAAAAAGGTTGAGTTTTGTTAACAAATTTTAAAATACAACTTTTCATTCATAGATTTATGTGTGTCCATCTTAGTGCAAGACACACAGCTATACCATGTGAAATTGTGTAAATGGATCAAGGACATACGGATCGATATCCTTGTAACAGGCAGCCATATGAATGATGTTAGTCATGAGAAGTTACATAGATTGGTATCAGTAGACACAAAATATCAGGACTTACCTGATCTAATTTGTAAATATTTGAATGCAGCTGCATAGATGTTTGATTGACTCGCTAGCCCATAGTATACTTGGAGACACAAAGATATACGTAGGCGCAAAGCTTTAAGTTGACTTGGATATTATTTACAAGAAAATTCATTGATGGATATGATAAATGCATGCGATATTACACCTGCAGCAAAAATAAAATTAATGAGGGTGTATCACTGATGATTAATTTCTAGAATTGAATGTCTGGGCTAGTTTTCGAGAGTTCAAAGCTACTAGATAATGACATATACAGAACAAGAGTTAAAATTATTGTGCAACCATCAGTTGAAACTTGCAGAAATGAAAGCTTGTATAATCAAATGATTTATTATTTTGTATATAAAACGGTCACCAAAAATGTCTCTTTCTTACTCAAAATAAAGATCAAACAAATATAAAATGGTTTACGTAGAAGATGATCATCTGGAATTAAACGGCTCTTCAGTTTTTATAACGATCACAACTTAATGCTAGAAAAAGGAGTCTTATAGATAAAGCGTGATTCATTTTTATAGGAACAAGGAGAAATAAATCACGTAGAAACTTGGAAACACTGCTTCGCACCAGGATCATGAGAAAATACATATCCTTGCTTGCAAAATTGTCACATTTTGCGATTGTGGTTTAACAAAAGAGATCAAGTACCGTTTACACCAAGAACGCCGTTGCATGTTGATGTGGCTTTACCTTGAAGTGGTCTAGCACAAAACATACAATAATTTCTTCAAAGCTTAAGAGGTACTAGCTTAATGTTGAAAGTAAGAGCAAGTATTTATATGGGCTTATTGGAGACATCATGGCAGTGCTCTGCCATATTGCTTATGCTATTTTACAAGACTTTGCATATGTTAGAGTGGAGTGTTACATTTTCATCCAAAAATACGTTGCATTTGAAGCCTTCTTCTTTAAAGTGACTGAGTACGTTTTATATGAGTCTTGGTGGAACATAAAATAAGAGCAAACAAGAAATTGAAATGTGAGACAAAACATAGATATCAGAATGCTAGACTCGGTTTGGTGCTTTACAATCAGTTTAAATCATAAAACAGATGCTAAAATAAAAAAGTAATGAAACGAAGATTTGAAGTGAATACCTGATACATTGATATTGACACACATCTTATTTATAAATGTAACTATAGAAGCGAAGTGTCTTATGTATTTATTCTACATATGGATGTTCGCTTGCTCCGCTCTGGGCGGCTTTATTCCACTCCCTGGGTTGGAGGTAACAGGAGCCGTCAACGTGTATATGATGATGGCTCTTATTTTCCTCTCCACAGAGAGATGTGTATCATATGCTGGCGTTAACATTATATTCAAAAATTTATTCGTGAATCATATACTTATTTGTAAATATGAAAGTATTGCTGTTCATATTACCTGCACGGGGGCTCAGCTTGTCGCGTGAGATGTACACTTTAATTGCATCATTTTGCTATATTTAACTTTTGTAGCTCAGCACAATGTGACTGGTACTTTATCCATACACTTATTGAATGGAGGTGTGTAACTACGCATATTCAATTGTGATCACGTTAAAAATGTGCTTAAATATTTAGCTATATATTGGTCCACGTACATTTAAATTACTCGCATAAAGATAGTGTTTGGCTAGCGTACCTTTTATCACTAATATTGTGGAAAAAGTCGAAACCATATGGTCATCAGAAAGCACAAAGCTGCAGCCACAAATCTTCGTGGCGATCAAGGGATTCGTAAAGCTATAACGTACCAGAATATCAGAATAGTGTAAGTACACATGTGCAAAGGAGTAGATGTTGTCAGAAATGAATAAAATAATATTGAACGATTAATAACTGAGGCACGGCTGAGGCTTTTTTGTGTTAGTTTCCAATAACATAATTTTGGTACCTAATTATCACTTAACTTTGGTTTAGAAGCAAGCGAGCGCATTTTGATATGCCGAATTGCACCAGAATCAAAAGTTTTTTGGGCAGGGGGTGGGTTTTCGTTGGTTCTTTTTGTTTTGTTTTGTTTTTATTTGTTTTTTTTTTTTTTGTTTTTTTGTTTTTTTTTTTTTTCTTTGTTCTTTTTGTTTTTGTTTTTTTTTGGGGGGGTTGGGTGGTTTTTTTTTTTGTTATTGCTAACTAATACCTACATCATGGGGTTATAAGGCCTATAACAGCGCAGATATTTCTTACCTTTATACATATAGTCTGGCAACGATCAATGCACGTTTAGTTGATCTTTAGCCATTGTTTTACTGATGTTAGATTGCCTTCTACGATTATCTGCTTGGAACCGCGTTTGTGGAGTAAATGTGTATCTTTTTGCTATATCTGTTCTGTGGTGAGTAGCTTTCTTGTTACACGGGTAGAATGGGATGCAGCTGAAATAATTTCATGCCTTCAACACCATTGCTATGGCAAGCATTATATTATCCATTTGTACATACAGATTAGGCTGCAGCCATTTGGACGCACTCTATATACACACATTTGATATGTAGAAACATATGCTGACAAATGGTCCTATTTACGCGTTTAACCATATAAACAGACTGTTACACTTTATATATTCCATATATGGATGTTTGGCTTCTCTGCCCGGACAGCCTTCTCTGTCTCCCTGAGCCACAGGCAAGAGGAGCCACTTAGTGCAAAAGCTGGTCAAGGTTGGTTCTTGTTTCCTGCCCAACATAGAGCTGTGCATCACAGGCTGGTTTTAATATTTAGTTCTACTACGTATGCATGGGATACTTATGTGAAGAATTTTTAATGGGATGATATGCTTGTTTATATCTGCTCTGTTTGTTCAATTTGTCTGTATGAGATGTACACATTTTTATAGCTTGTACATACTTCTAGTGTTCCTCATAAAGAGTTTTTACAGTTGCTGTACATGTATTTATTTACATGAGGCGTTTTGACTATATGCAAGTGTAATTTTCGCCTTTAGAAGGCAGCTTTTTTTAAGCCTTGCCTGTGTCTGCATTAATTTGGTTCATACCAGTAAGGTATGATTATGTATTTCTTTTTAACTGTTACTTATTTCACACACAGACAAACTTAATGTTCCTGTTGGTATTGATTAGCTCTACACTCTATCTATACACTGTTTTCATTTGCAGCCACTATCTAGGTACTTTGTAGGATGCTAGAAAGAGGGGAATATAAAGTATGGTTTACCACCTCTAAAGCCAGTGTGGGTTTGTTTACAAAGAACACTCAACAATGTGATGAAAAGTCTGCCAATCACTATCAGATATTATAGCTTGAAAACCCATGCTGCAATGTGGTGCATATCAATCCTGTCCTTGGAGCACTGTCACTTTTGATGACCAACTGTACACTAGGCCTGTATCACAACAAAGAGTATAGTATTTAGAAACTAATCGATGTAATACTTGCGATGGAACCTGGCGCTTAAAGTGAATACACCATGATTAAGATGTGTGGTTTGGACCATCTTTGTTAACTGTTTTAATAGATCAGAGGACTGCACAGTAGTGTGAGCAGTGGGCCTTAATAAATGTAACGCTGCTTCCCTGAGCGGTTGATTCAACACAACACATAAGTTTGATGAATGATTGTGTTTCTGGTAGATATAGCATGTTTAAAGCTATTTAATGAGTTGACTTATAGCAAATGCATGAATTCCGATTTTTTTTATCAATCACGGAAAATTCATGGGTATCAGTAATGCACGGAAACTGCATGGGCTTGACATAGCATGAAAATTGCAATACTTACTTAGGCATAAAGATTCCAGTTTGTTATTAACGAACGTCATGTGCTTCCTTGTATTAAGCTTGGAAACTTTATGGATTTTGGGCATACATGGATGTCTGTCATGTATAAACTATATGTTCCCTAATCTACATCAAGTACATATATGAATTTTGAACTGGTATACACATGGATAGCCATTCCGATACACGCAGACAGCAGAGAATGAAGGTTTCACCTATCAAAATAATTACGATCGAAAGTACACGAAATCATTCTCTTAAGTACCGTGATATTAGAGACTACAACTATTTTTGAAAACTTTAATTCTTGTATGACAGCTTATCAAACATTATAAAAATCCAAAAATGAATGCATGGATGCATATGATTGACTACCAAACTATACTGTTTCACAAGTTAACTGTTCACCTGTTGTGGACTGAAACATGCAAAGTTCACAGCAATGTATGAATGTGTACGTTTTCTCCAAATCATAGAAAGTATACATTCGTTAAAATGTATCAACTTACTGCTGTCATTGTTGTGGTCTAGCTAAAAACGGAGACAGAAAATAGCATGTCTTCCACTGTTGCAATGTGGAAATAACTCAAGTCCTAATGTATTTAGCCATGCAATGCCATTGAATAATGTACACGCCTATGCAATTCACACCCATACAAAACTTGGTTCAAGTCACATCTCTGCAATGTTTTTGTATGAAAACACTTTAAACTGTGCAGCCAGGGAACATCAATGCATCACATTTCCACAACTATATATTTAACACATCAATGATGAGTGAAAGTAACACACGGGTATAACTCGTAATACTTTCAAGCTAAAACCACGCATTGCACAAATCTTCGATCAACACAACGAATTGCCATTTATTGACAATGCACTTACAAAATTCAAAGTTCTGGTCCTCACATGTTCTATACATTTTCAAACATTTTCCGTATATTGCCTTTGTTTATGTAAGGATCGTTATCTGGATAACTATCAGACTGTAGCAGAATATGATTTAAAGGCATACTCTTATCTTCTTTGGTAGAGCTAGAAAAAAGTTACATGAGAACAAAACACACACGATTATTAAGAAGTAAAACAGACACATGATAAGCTTCATAATTAAAACAGGTATCACTACATTCACAAATATGTGTATGATATATGAAAAGAAATGAATCGCTTGTGGCAAAATGGCCTTTTGCCCTAAAAGTGGAATGAGGGAGCCATAATATGAACTTTAATATGACTACCAGGGGGTCCTGAATATACCTTTAGCTTAGGCCTAGTTTTCACTCCCAATGCTCTGAAAAAAATTCTGCACAAGATGCTCAACCTCCGGGTTTAACTCACACAGATAATATGCCTGCTGAGAGCAAAACTGTGACAATATTATTCAATAAATAGCATGTGTGTACCTCAAGCAGGAAAAACTAACAAAAATTAAGTGAACTATACTTAAGGCATGTGCTGGTCAATCATGGTCATATTCCAGCTAGGACATTTCTGCCCATATCAATACACATATTGAGGCTTAAAATACTTTCTTCAGATACGTTTATTTTTTACATTGTTTGATTAACTACAAGCATTGATGTGTTTGTTGACAACAGAAAGAACAATTGATTACACTGGGAGCTAATGTACGAATAAATAGTTGTGATGGACAAGTCAAACACTTGGTAGGCAAGGGCGATTTAATGCAAGTAAGGATTATTTCACATCCCAAGGGAGGGGCCAAATGTACTCTGGTGTGGAGCAGAAGTTTGCTAGAAACCACCAAATTAAAATGTTAAAAATTTACATGAAAATATGGGCTGCCGTGGTGTCCTCTTAATTGAGCTCCAGCACAATGACATCCAGTTAGATAATTATACCCTCATTTGTAAAAAGAGTGAGAGTGGGAGAGAGACTTGTAAGTATTCAATGCCATGCGGGACAGGAAGTTAATCAAGCCATAATTCAGGATTCTGTGAACGGCTGACCATGACATGGCTGAAGAATCCTTCAACCCTTATGTTGTGCTGAATTGTGATATTCCTCATACTGTGCATCAATCCGTTGTGTGCGGGCAGGTAATAACTACTGTCTGTGCTTCACTTTATCACTCATTTCTATTCAGTGATGTTATTCAAAAGCATGAAGGAAAGTAAAATTAAGGTCTTCATCAAGATTTTATGATAGTGGTACACAATTCAGAATTGCTCTGCATCAGTTACGATAGGCTTTCTTTTCTCTCTTCAAATAGTTAAACTATTTACACCTGTATGATATGCTCTGGGTCTAACCTTTCTCAAGCCTACAGAACCTGTGGTGCTAGAACATGGTCCATTTTTTCAAAGGTATACACAAGAAATATATCGTTCAGACAAGGGCTAAGAAGTGTGGTTGAACAAAGGCAATTTCATGAATGAAATTTTTACGAAGCAGAACATTTGTCAATGTGGAGAGCCAAGAAAGCCACCTCAGAACGTTGTGCCAAGCCACATAATGCTATCGAAACTAAAGGATCAACGTAATCATATACAATGGTGGTAAGAAAGTAAGTAACAACCCCATGTACCCGTGGGCCCTTTTAGGTAGTCAGGGTGCATGTTGATACGCACATCTTCTATGCTACATCTGAAATTGCCATTTTTTTATAATGTTACACGGTTTTTTTGAATCAATGTCATTATCATCATCATCATCATCATCATCATCATCATCATCATCATCATCATCATCATTAACATCAAATTCAGAATCAAAATCGGAGTCATGTTATACTGATGAGCGGACCAGCGGTGTTTTGGAAAAAAAATAATGGAATAGGTCCTACAGCCGGTTTGTGAGTCATGCCTATTGTCTGCAGGTCAATTATAAACCTTAAACCGGACCGTAGGCAGTATATACCAAGTATAGCTTACCACAATTTCTGGGCATTTATAGCTTCCAATAATATCTGGGCAGCTGTGCTTATTTGTACGTTTCTGAAACCCCTAGGAAGCGCATTGAATTTAAGGCAAACATGGTTCATGGGCATTTTTCAACTGCCGATAAACCAAACAACTGCCCTCAAGACGGTCTGAGGATTACAATTCGGCCCATAAACCACTGAAGACATAACTATATGTGTATATATATATATATATATATATATATATATATATATATATATATATATATATATATATATATATATATATATCAAGGCATATTTTAAGCGGTATAGCATCGCACTTTGCAAATCAAATTTGACCCACTTGCGACACAAATTTTAAGTTGGATAACAAAACCGCCATACTTTTTTTTTTTTATTTAAATGACACCTGTGTACGTATCCTTTTGATTGCCCATAGTGAAGCCGAACTGTTTTGTTTTTCTTTATAGATTATAATTTATTATGAAAATTGATCAAATGTTTCAAATTTTAACAGCCAAAGGACAATGTATGATAGCCTCCTGGTGGGACCAACAAGATCAAGCATATCATGATTCATCATTCATGATTATGATGTGTTTGGCCTTGTTCCTATGCACACATATTCCACAAGATGTAGTAACGTATTGTACAGGCCCAGGTCCTCCTGCACTGGGGTTGCCTGGCTTAGGATCCATATGATATTTGTGCAGACAGTAGTAAAGTGGTGAATACCAAGCAAAACACAAGAAATATTTACCACACCAAAGCAAAGTTTCTTGGCACAGTAATCACACATGCAATTTTGCAGCAAATTTCTTTTTTTATTAGTATTTTTTGGTTTTGTTTTCTTTTTCCTTGAGTTAAGCCAACCAATGTGATTTGGAGAGAAGTAACTAAGTATATTACACTCTACTTGCACCACCACCACTCACCTTGCAGCTATGTTATTAACCACTCAGTCATGCTACAGAGGGTGAGTAAGTATCCAAGAGTACAATGAGACAGTAATATTCTATTTCTAGCACACTATGAGAGTGAGGACATGAACACACGGACTACAGGTGACATAATCAAGCAAGTGAGGTGGTTCAATCAAGCTGAAGCAAGACAAATCTGACGCCCAAGCTGAAGCATGCAACATCATTCATCATGATCATCCAGCCTCTATAAAAATATTGGTAGACATTAGAATATAAACTTTATTGCTAATATTTACTTATTAAAGTTAACTGTTATGTTCATCTCATGATGACGATCAGTTCAGAATTGCCCTGAAGTTTTCATGATGATGAGTTCAGTTGCCTGGTTCTCAGTCAAGTTGGTGCTGTCTTGAAATTTAAGTCATCATTATCATGACATCATGCAAGGGCGCTGGTCTTCTGTAAAGAAAAGCAAATCTATCATTATGAATAATGAAAAAGCGACGAATATTTTGCCAAGCACCTTTAATGATCATATTTAAGTCACTGTGTCAGTTTAAAACTAACAGTTAGTCGAATTCAGTGGTCTGACCGTCATAGCCTAGGTCAGTACTCCCTAATATACTTGTTCACTTCAGAAAATTGCTGAAATAATAATTATATATTGGCAGGTTTCCTTTGGTTTCACATTACTGAATAGCCAAACTGACAGAGTTAATAGGCCTTACTGAACTTTAGGGGAGCCGAGCTTCTATAGGTAAATTCCCATTATGATTTCCATGTTCCTACTCCAGTGGAGAGTTTTGCACCGCAGGCATTATTATAATATTCCTTTATGTTTTTCTAGTAGAATAGATGTTTACGCCGCAGGCATTATGTCGTTGAAATATAAAAAAAAAACTTGAATTTATCCCGATAAAGCATCGAAAGAATCGATTATCGTGCCGCCATTTGCATATGCACCAAACGACTTTTGACGACGATATTACCCAGAATGCAACACCGAAACAACATTTTAACCAATCTCGATACGTCTACTTAATGTACTATGGGTGCGTGTTTACATTCGCGTTCCAGGTGCATGTGGTGGCCAGGGAAAAACCTGGGGGGAGGGGGGCTGAGCGTTCACTCTTTCTTGTAAATTCATTTCGGTGCACTGTTTAGGCCGTTTTTTCTTGCAAATATGATCAATATTTTTCCGTTTATAACTTTTTTTTATTTACAAAATGAATTTCCTTGATTAAGCCGAAATTGTTCGGGATGAGGAGAGCACCATTAAATTTTTGAGACGGGAAAAATTATTGAAACCTCACAAAATTTGCTTTGACTGTAACAACTAGTGCTCTCAGGTAAAAGATAGGTCCAAAGTAGATGGCTATATCTGGCGTTTTAATCTATGTAGAAAGAAGTTCAGTATTCGGCAGGATTCTATTTTTTGTTCAAAGTCTCACTTGTGTTTAAACGTGTTACTCTATAATCCATCTCTTCTGTTTGGAGATACCTTTGGATACGATTTTGCATTTACTTAATGCTTGTGTTAGTAAGCATACTCTTGTTGACTGGTTGATTTTATGCGGGAATATTTGTTCTAGGTATTTGTTGGAAATGTTGAAAAATTGGGAGGTGTTGGGGATATTGTAGAAATAGACGGATCAAAACTTAGGAGGAAAAGAAAATATGGGAGGGGAACAATTAGAAATGAGGGTGAGCCATGGGTCTTTGGATGTTTGGAAAGGAGACAGAATATTTGTGTTTTTAGTGTGGATGTGAATCAAGGGATACTTTCTTGCCGTTAATTTTAGCACATATAGAAATTGGTAGTATCATAATTTCCGATCAATTTACCAGTTACAACAATTTAAATCAAAATGGATATCACCATGAAACTGTGTATCATTCTGTTGAATTTGTTACTGATGATGGGGTACACACAAATGGAATTGAGAGTTGTTGGGGAAATATGAAACAAGAATTTAAGCAAATGAGGGAATGTAACAAACAGCAAATCAATGCACATTTAGATGAGATTAATTATAGATATAATAGATGTCAAAAAAAAAAATGTTTCAAATTTATATTACTAATACTACGAGCGTGTATGATTTTAATTGACACACCTGTACAACCAATGTTGATGCTAAGAGATCCAAGCTAATAAAGGTACGTAATATCTTTATTATAAGTTATCAATTTTTTTATCTATGATACAGTCCCCATTAGCACCTGCGACAGCCATCTTGGATGAGCATCAGAAACGCTGATGCTTCATTTACATGTAAGGACCGATCGGAAGTAGTCTCAGATAAGTGATTCGTGTTGCTAAGGATTATTTAAAACACTTCCGGAACTTTCGAGATCTTTGAACCATTATTAGTCCTATAGCGGCTCGGGTCCCCTAAAGTCCACTAAGGCCAGTTAATCTATGTAAAATTGACTTGTCTTCTGTGAAGCCAAGGCTGCTCTCAATCCGAGACACAAAATGTTATGTCTTTCCTTCAGTGATAAGTTGGAGAAAAGGGCCCTGGAATGCCAGGAAATTGCACCAAATGAAGTGTAAATTTCAAACATTTTCCGGGGGGCCTTACGTTTTCAACCCCAGTGCCTTTAGCGACATTTCTGTCACGGTCCACTTGATTTTCTGGCCATACGATTTGGTTAATCAGCCTTTGTTTGAACCCTGATTCTGGCGAGAAATCGCCAATTTTACTTGGCTTTATTATTCTTAGCTTGCAGGCACGCTGTTGTGGTACCACATACTTCCGATACTGCAGTAGTCTGGTTCCTATATCATCAGTGGTGTGACATCCGTAAATGGATGTGAGATCCAGCTTGAACGGTTGGTGCGTAAATCAGTCAGTCAGTCAGTCAATTAGATTTAAAATGCTAATGTCAGAGAAGGCTGAACAATTCCCGAACTGATTAAACGTTTGTCCCCAGTGTAAGGGGATCCAGGGTTCAATTCCTATACACAGTTGCCAATATTCATGTATCAGCCCACGCTGATACATAGTTAGAATATATCTAATACATGGTGAGAATATATATATATATATATATATACATATTATTTCCTCTAGTTTTGGAGATAAGCCATGACATTTGGCTTAATGTGGTTGAGAAAACTGCATATTATGTGCAACGTAAAAGTATAACAAAGTGCAGCAAATGCCATCTGTATTATTTGTGACATAAAATATTTCATAAAGTCGAAACTGACTTGCAAACGTACCAACATGTGTTGAAGAAAGCATATATGCCACACATAAGACCGCTGTGTGAACAGCCCATGCTCAACTGACCTAGATATTCATCTCATTTGTGGTTCTGTCAACCTGGGATAGGAACAAATAGGTAGATCCTTATCAAAGGTACATCTTATCAAAGCTTGACACAAATTTGTTGAAAATCATTGAAGTCATGACCATTACAATACATTTTTGTGTACAACCTTACTATAAAACGGTTTTTTAAGAATTTGCAAAAGCAAAATCATAAAAAAATCAAAAAAATCACAGGAGTATAACCAGTTCAACACACCTGGTAGAGACTTACGCAAGGTACATTGCCACTAAGTATGAAGTCAATCTGACTCACGGTTTTTTCGGAAAAGTCCAAAAAATGAATTAGTATTAGAATGTCCTTTGGCTCACAATGGGATCAAAAGTGCATTTACCTGTACGTAACCGCATTCAAAAATACATTAACAAATTTTAAAATCGCCACCACTGCCACCCGGTGAACTACTTTGTTTGACGCTTCCAAAATGAATGTCTCCACCAAGTATCAGCATAATCTGAGGAACAGTTCTGGAGAAGAGGTTGAAAATGGCAAAAAAAAAAACACACACACACAAAAACCTAAAAAAAGGATGTAAAAAAATTGCAGGGCTGATTGGAGAATAAATTAGAAACTAGGACTCCTCACCACTGTTCCTATGTAATATCAACGCAAGAAGTTTGGATAATATTTTTTTAAGATTAACTCGAAAAAAATAATAAAAACTCATTGTAGCGTGAAACCACTGAACAAACATGTTAGAGACCCACCCGAGGTACATTACGACCAGGTTTGAAGTGAATGTGGTTGATGGTTTCAAAAAAGAAGTGGAAAATGTGAATTAACTTTAGAATGCCCATTGACTTGCAGAGTAATCAAAACGAAATGTGCAGTTACTGATAAATGTATATATATATATATATATATATATATATATACACATATATGAAAAAATAGCAGCACCACTTGGAGATCAAATAAAGAAAAAGCATTTTCTTGAGTGTTACTTTGTGATATCAAGGTAACTGGGTGTACGGTTAGGGCGAAGATGTTTTAAGAGTTGTCCAATATACATACATACATATATATATATATATATATATATATATATATATATATATATATATATATATATATATATATATATATATATATATATATATATACATACATACATACATACATACATACATACATACAATCATACAATCCAAAAATCGATTGAGCCTGACCATTTTAACAAAAATTGGTTGAAAACCACCTAAGGTACATTGGTGCGAAGTTTGAAGTCAATCTGGCTTGATAGTTTGTCAGAAGAAATCGAAAATGTGAATTAGCATGAGAATACCCATTGATCACATAGTAATCGATGGGAAAGCTGCATTTACCGACAAGTATCCAAATTATAAAAAAAACGTTCAAATCAGAAATCTACTGTAATGCCACCTAGTCGGCAAATTTGTTTGACCCTTCCACCGAGAACATATGCACCAAATTTAATCTGAGCGATGGTTATGGATAAGAAGTCAAAAATAGCCAAAGCACACACAAAAATCATGAAAAAAATAGAAATCCGTTGCACCCGACCCCCCCCCCCCCCCCAAAAAAAAGAAACATTAAAAATTCACTGCAGCATGACCATTTACACAAAATTGGTAGATACCAAGCCAAGGTTCAGTGCACCCAAGTTTGAAGTAAATCTGGTTGACGGTTTTGGAGGGAAATGTGAATAAGCATTTGAATGACCATTGGCTTACATAGTAATAAACAAGAAAAAGCTGCATTTACTAATAAGTACCCAAATTTTTTTAAAAAGTTGAAACTCAGGAATCTATAGCAGTGCCACTTAGTGAACAACTTTCTTTGACCCTTCTGTAAAGAACATATATACCTATTTCAGTTTAATCTTAGTAAGGGTTCTTGAAAAGACGTCGAAAATAGCTCAAACCGCAAAAATCATTAATAAAAGAAGAAAAATGCAGCATCACCTGGTGAACAGATTAAGAACAGGGTAACCCTGATAGTGTTCCAGCGTGATATCAAAGCAATTGGATGGGTTCTTTTGGAGAATCTTTTTTAAGGTTTGTCCCAAGAAACAAACAAAACAAAAAAAAATCACAAAATCACTGGAGCGTGACCATTTGAATAAACTTTGTGGAAACCCACCCAAGATACATTGCCACCAAGTGTGAAGTAAATCTGGCCGACGGTATTGGAGAAGAAGTCGAAAGTGTGAATTATGGTTCGGACGACACACAAAGGACCATCCTAAGCTCAGCTGCGCTAAAAATACAACAGAAACCATCCGAAGGTTCATCCCCAGCAAGTTTGAAGTGAATCTAGTTGCTGTCTTTAAAGAGCTGACAATGTTGATTTTTGCTGCAATCCCCATTGACTTATGTTGAATACAATCAATAGGAATGCATCGCCACGAATTGGAAAAAGATCGACAAAATCAGGGATCAAGAGTGTCACCAGTTAGAGAGTAAATGTGTTCTCCCATCCAAAAGTAACAATTTCATCACGTTTCAGCATAATCGCAGTAGTGGGTGTGGAGCAGAAGTCTGGAATTACAAAAATACACACGAATTCAGTAAATTTAAGTAAAAGAGACCACATTAAAGTCTTAAGGTTAGATTGAAGTGGCACATGACATTTCGAGAATGTTGGCCAAGTGGTTTTGATATAATCTTTTACGTATTATGAAAAATATGACCCCCGGGAAAATCATAAACATGTCATAAAGTAAAGCAGACAAATGATTTGCAGCATATCTTTAAAACATTAAATCTTGATTCACTGAACATTCAGTCCCTTTTGAAATTGAAATTTGTTCGTGACTTGATTCCCAAGAAATGTAACATAAAAGATCTCCCCACTATTTCTTACAAATATGGTAATAATATTGGGCAAAGTATCATAAATTACAAGAAGCGTCTGGCTTCAGTTAACGTTGGGGATATCGCGGCTAATCAAAATAGTGACTGTATGTCTAACAAAAAAAATCCAATTATCGTTAAAATATACAACAAACATTCAACAAGTAATTTGGATAAATTACAAAAAAAAAGTTTAAAAACAATTGATAAAAAATATGCAAAATATTGAATATGTCCAAAGTTGACAGTTTTTGCAGAACAGATGTTAAGTATTTGATCCATAGTGTATGAAAATGACAAAGAAAGAAAAAGAGTGTTCAAGTGATTCGAAGGACGGTTATCAAACTTTTAAAAAATCTTCAGAAATAAAATATATCGTTTCAAATTCTACATGAATAATTTCAATATGGCAAATTTACAGCAGCCTAAAGTTTCAACATCAATTAAAGAACTACAAGCAAACTTTTTAATCAATAACATTGATAAAGCAGGTAAGAATTTTGGGATCACCAGCAAAAATACCATCTGGACATATTGAAAAATGAACTTTCCATAAACAATATTTCAAATATAACAGGAAATAACGTATATAAATTGCACCAGCAATCCCTTGATAATTGGATAGATACACATAAAGATGAGTTGATAAGGAAGTTCATTATCAAAAGTTCTGAAGAGGACTCCTTCATTTCACTTTTGTTCTGCATACCAAATTTACATAAAAACCCTTTTAAATCAAGATTAATAGCTGGTGCTTCAATATGTTCAACAAAACAACTATCAACGAAAATAACACTGTTTTCGACTGCAATTATGAATCGTTTCCGTAAATACAGTAAGGTAATTTCTAGAAACTCTAAAATAAATTACTTTTCGAGCATTAGCAATTCTTTCGACTTTGTATCTAAGATCAAGACTTAAAAGCACAAAATATCAAATGTTATGATTTTTCCACCCTGTAAACAAATTTACCTATAAGTAAAGTAAAAAAAGTTCTCTTTAAGAATTAATCAACAAGACGCTTCAACATAATGCTAATCCATACATAGATATTTATTCATATCCAAAGAAAGCATATGGGACATATAATAAATACTGTGAATTCATTTAATTTCACTGTGCTCTTATTTTCGCTTATTTTGCTAATGCTTTAAAACCGTGAAATTAAGAACCAAGTGAAATATATTTTTAGCATGGCATTGACAGGAATTATAACAAAAATAGTGAATTTAAACTTTCAGTTTCCACAATATAAATCCGTGAAAATAATTGCCCAAGAAAATAAATGTATTCACAGTACTCAAAAATTAACTTCATGTCTTTTACATTTGAAATTTTTATAACTGCTATAAAATTTATTTCAGATAATACTTTTGTTCCATGTGGATTATTGTTTTTTCAACAAATAAAAGACATTCCAATGGGTAGCAACTGCTCCCCATTACTTGCTGATTTATGTTCATTCTGGCTTGAATTTAAGGATATGGATAAGTTGATGAAAAAGGTCTTTTGAATGGTTCCAAAATTATGAAACAACGCAAGATTTGTTGATGACATCGCTCGTGTAAATCTACAAAATGTCAGTAAATTTGCTAAAGAAATTTACTTAAAAGATATGTAAAAATTCAAATGGTCGCAGAGATGTGTTTCTGGACTTGGATATTTGGATCCCTTATGACAGGTTATTCATACAAGTCTATCACAAAATTGATGAGTTTAGCTTTGAAGCAATTAACTGTCCTTTCCATGACACTAATATCTCGGGAACTATTGGATATAATACATATCTGTCACACATTTTTAGATTTGGTCGTATTTGTTCTGAATTTCAGGACTTCACATCTGGAACCAAATTTGTTTACAATTAACTTAAGTCAATATGATTTTACGATATACTTTCGATCAAATATTTTTACAGCTTTCGCTGTAAATATCCAGAGATTTTCAGAAAGTTTGGCTTCGGTAAATTTACAGATTTGCCTGTATGCTACTTAATTTTAAATTTTGGCTTCATTCTGTTTTAATATTCACCTTTCCGGCATTTTAGGCTAGCTTGATTCCGGTCAGGTAAAACCCCAAGGGGCTATCGGTAGGAAGCAGCTACCTACGAAAGTTACAAATTTGCCTAATTGTACTTGGTATCTGGTTAAGAAAAATTGTGTTTTGATTACATTTTCTTGATTTAGAAGCTAACTACTTCCATTCTTTTCTGACATGTCCTACAAATTTTGCTGTTAATATCCTGAGATTGTTAGAAAGTGTATAAGCAACAATTTAAAAGATTTTAGACGTGCCTGTTTTGCTACTCAATTTTATTTGTCGACATTTTAGGTTTACATGTTTTCGGTGAGATTAAGCCCCCGGTGGCAAGCAGCTACTTATGACAGTTACAAGTTAGCCTAACTGTCCTTGTAATCTGATATGACTTAGTGCACCTTTACTTAATATCCAAATCTTACTCAAATTTGACAGTATTTACTCAAATGTCACAAACTTGACCCATTATGTTCAAACACTATCTCAGAGTTGGCAGCACAATAGCGCTTTATGGCTTGGGAACTTTCATAATAAGGAGTAGGTATTATGACAGGATTTATTTTCCATTTATGGTCCTTGATGTCCATTGTGGCAGTACTTGTTATGATTTTCTTCGGCTTGCACAGGTTGTCCAGCTGCAACTGTTTATTTTAAAACCACCGGGCTAAATAAAATAACAAAGTTTATTTCTATTTTAGTTAAATCCTGGCAGCTATTTTAACTAAGGCCAACCATCCGGATAGAAGGGGTACATGTTCATGCAAGGGTGAGTCGAATTGTTATTATCTGAACTAATATTATCAAGATTGAGTAATTATGCTTGTCTTGACAGGTATTGTTTATTCATAATAAAGCACTTCAACTATAAGACACACACACATACATACACACACACACACACACACACACACACACACATATATATATATATATATATATATATATATATATATATATATATATATATATATATATATATATATATATATATACAAATATATATACATATATATATATATATATATATATATATATATATATATATATATATATATATATATATATATATATATATATAATTTGGTATTTATTCATTTATTTATATTCATCTCATTGGTTCAACTACCATTATATTCAACTGTTCAAGCTAAAATAAAAACTTTATTTCATGTGCGAATGATCATCAAAATTGAAGTACGAACACTCGATGTATCACGTTTTGTATATGCTTTGTCCCTACCCCCATGTCAAAATTCTCAAGGAAGGATGAGTGATCAGCTTGTATGTATGCCTTTGTGTGTTTCCAGGGCGTCTTCTGGAAATGATGTTTTCAGTAAAGTCTCTTTTTCCTGCCAATACCAAACGTACGAGCTCATAGTACCTGCTTCTTCTGCCAGGATCTTACAACGCAATTCCGCGGTTCTTTGCAGGAGCGGCACATGGCCACTTGCTGGAGCGGCACAAAGACATTTACACACATGAAAAAGGGCCCATGGATGGAAGGATTGAGGGGGTCACCTTTCATACTGTTCCCATCAAGAGAGACAAACAATGAAGGAAAACGTGGTTCAAAATTGTCAGGGGGCCAAAAGTCTGTTAGCCTAGTAAATTCAACCAAATTTGCTTTAGTATTTCGTTACAGGTAGAGGACCAACACAACAATTTCCCGTTCCAAACCTGTTTCCGTACCATACTTAGTAAATACTGTCAGTGCAGCAAACAAGTAACTGGATAGCAGCAGACCAGCAGGTGAGCATGACCTACCTGCGCAACAAGAGCTTAGTGTGAACAGGTGATCAGTCATGAATATGATTGTCACGCCAAGACCCGAAAAAGAGCCGTGCGCATCACAAATGCATTACATCTTTCTTGGAAAATGTTCTTGGCATCATTGCAGCTTTCCACATGATATTGGATTTTTTTATTTTTGTCCAAAACCACTTCCTAGTAGTCATTACCCTATTCCGCAGAACTCTTTACTCTCCATAAGCTAACCTGTCCCTGGCTCACTTATATACATAGAAGTCCTATTGTCCATATTGCACACGTTCCTCTGTAAAATTTTGACATAGGCTGTATTAGCCCAAATAAATTAAAGGGTTTCAGCGGGTAACTACTCAACATGTTTCGGAGCCTTTTACCCATACATGTCTCACTGAGTAGCGGCTTCTTGTCTAAGCTAAATATTCAGAAAAGACAACCCACATAATAATGAATAAATATGAACGTGGCAGACACAACGTTATGCGTAAATTTCCTTGACATCACAGGCAGCTCATTCTTGTCACTTGCTCTTGAGCTTACAAGTACATGTCTAGGAGCGCTATAGAAAAAGACGCATGCTTTTCTTATACCTGTACCTGGCTTACTTTAACCACATTATTACTGCCAAGGGTGCTGCCATGGTTGTGGACAGTAATCTTTACTCACTATTGCCCAATATGCTCTCTCTCTCGTGCTGCTAACCACAGTGGCCTTGCACTTCTGTCGCAGGGGTACTTTGTGTGGCCTTTCACCAAAAGTCACCACGCTTGTACATTATGCGTTTTATGCCAGCCACGGCGTGCATCTGTAATAATGTTAATTCTGATTTCGTCTTCATAATCACAATGCACCATCTCCAGGAAAAGTGCAGTTTGGAGAGGCTTGTCATGTTCTTCTTGAATTGCGCCTTTGTAGTGAAAAAAAAAACTAAACTTGCACTGTTACAGAATCACTGGTAAATCATTAGTAACATGAGCCCTGTCACCCTCCCATGTTGCAATCTTTAAAATCTGTAATTTGGTAGGTGTGGTGAGGGAGACCAAGTGACAAGAATTAGCTACCCTGTGATGTCAAGGAAATTTACGCACAACGTTGTGTCTGTTGTGCTGAGCTTTGCTCAAATCAACCCTGCTTTGCATGCCTCTCAATGTCTTTGTATTGTTTCCGTGCATTCTACCAACGAGCATTTGGCCACAACATGCATATCATTTTTGGTATGCTCTTCGTTTACTGGTATATATATTGGATTCACTTCCCTTATCCCTACAGTAAGCTAGCCATTTAGTGTTATATCCTGGATAATATCAGCTTTCACTGTTTGTAGCTTGTTAACTACGTAGCACTTCATTCTCTGCATTTTCGATAAATGCATTCTTCATGTCACAATCTCCTGGGGGTTCCAGTTTGAAAGCACCAGGTTTTTCCCCCTTTCGGCTTAGCAATAACAATTATCTATACATGTGAAGGTCATTGGTCAAATTCTGTACAGTTAGACAATACTGGTGAAAGAGTTCCTGTATCAAGGGACTAGATCCTATTGAACAAGATATGATTGTAAAACATAGATGCACCCCTCCCTCATTACCCTTGCCCTCTCTACCCTATTGATAGTGGTAGATGGTGCACTCGTGACCTTACAAAATTAGTGAAGGTTGATCATACATCAATGTCACATATCTTTATACTTTAACCTAGCCCTAAAAAATGACTAAAAACCTGGACAATATAAAAGTTATAGCTGAAAAATTAGTCATCATTTAGAAACAATATTCAGCAAAGTGACTTTATGACCTTGGAAATTATGGCAAGGTCACTCATTTTCACTTGACCTTCAGTTATTGTGCAAAAAAAAGGAAGTCTACTGTCTGTGTGTGACCCTCAAAACTGGGTCATGGTCACCCATCTACAAACTGAAACTAGCCCTTATAGGCAACCATAAAGCTGTGCAATATAAAAGTGCTACCTCTAAAATGCAAGATATCATGCAGAAACAGTATTAGGTCAAGGTCACCCATCTTCACACTGAACCTAGACCTCAATACGGACAATTATCCAGCGGAATATAAAAGTCCTAGTTTAAAAAACCTCTTCAGTTATTATATGGAAACCAAAGTTAACTCACGTACCAATCCATATTCAGTAAAGTGGCTCTGTGACCTTTAAAATGAGGTCAAGGTCATCCATCTTAGAACTTCGCCTAGCCCCAAATATGGACTATAATCATGTGCAATATAAAAGTCCTAGCTTAAAAACCTCTTCAGTTATTGTGCGGAAACCAAAGTTAACTCAGGTACCACTGTGACCTTGGAAATAAGGTCAAGGTTACCCATCTTCGAACTATCCTAGCTTTTGACTAGAATAATACACCTATACAGTATCACGTCCTAGTTCAAAAAGGTCTTGAGTTATTGTGCGGAAACCTTAGTCCATCGACCGACCGAATGACCGACCGACCGACCAACCGATATGTGCAACGCTATATGCCCCACCTTCTTCGAAGGGGGGCATAATAAAAGTCCTTTCCGTGAAAACTACCTGCACAGCTTGATCTACTTACACATTTAGGGGGGGAGGGAATGATGATGGCAAGGAACCAATATAATCGATTGTGTCAGAAAGCTTTCATATATGGGAGAATTTCAAATAAAACCAACGATACTCAGCAACAGCGTACTACCATTCTTGATGACGGTACAACAAAATTATGCAGAAAAATGTCTGTACAAATCTTTCATATCCTAGTTAACATCCTTCTATCTTTTTTCATAAACTTAATTACCCTGCCCTGTACACACTTACTCTGATATACTTAATTCCAGATATGCATGCCATGGCGAAGAAGCGACCACCACCTTATCTGTATTCACTATATATATATATATATATATATATATATATATATATATATATATATATATATATATATATATATATATATATACATATATATATATAAATATATATATATATAAACATGCAGATATACATACAGATATATGTATATCTGTATGTATATATATATATATATATATATATATATATATATATATATATATGTATATATATATACATATGTATATGTACATATATGTGTATGTATATATATATATATGTGTGTGTGTGTGTGTGTGTGTGTGTGTGTGTATTTTGAAGGACACAATCATCTCGTAAAATTTGAATATTTGGATGTACATTCCGATAGATTTTTGAAAAAGAAAGCCAACAAATATATCCTAGAATACATACAGAAATGATTAAAATTGTGGTCATTGTTTACTAAATTGGATAAATAGGCGGCCTAGGTAGTGATAACCAAAACCATTACATCAAGTACAGCAAAATTGTTGCCATGCATATATATATATATATATATATATATATATATATATATATATACAGTTAAGGTATCTATATTTTAAAGTTGGAGGTAGACACAGGATCCCGCCAAATAAATAGGCTTACCATATTCATGGTTGAAATATAACAATGAAAGTTACATTACACACAAAATAAGACAGAGATTCAAGAATAACCAAAACATGAACATGCATCTTCCAATGCCAAAGTAAAGAAACAAATTTCACTCTGCATGTGAGTCTGGTAGACACCCATAAAAAGCAACTGGTGGTTTTAAACTGGTCTTTTTAACCTTTAAATAAGCATTAACTACAAACTTTGGTTTTTTACTAAAATCATATAGGCTTCACCGTTTAGAACCTAAAATGTATCACTTGCGCCAAAGATACAGAAACATGAGAAACATGGTAGACCTGCCACTATTTGGTCTTCCTGACCATAGCACAACGTAGCCAAAATATTCCCCCTATTAATAAATTTCAATCCACTCATGAGAGGAAAGTTAAATACAGCAAAGAACAGATTTCCAAGAAATGCCAAAACATAAGGGCCTTGCAAGAACTATTAGACAATGTCGCCGCATAGAATGGCATAGCTTCCACATTTTAAGAATCCCAACCTAACACATTGATAAAAACTTTCCATGTGCCTCACATGACGTAACTGTTGCAAAGCTGCAAGTTTCTTGTCTGTACATTTTTTCTTTGATTAATGATAGACAGCATTTTTCAGAGAACTGGTAGCTAAAGTAACAATTTGCACATGGCTACTTAGGATTTTCCTGCCATAAACTGTTTGTGAACACAGATTGGTGTTCTAGTCACCTCTTGGGAGGGAATCACCTGGCATAGCAACAATATTGATATCTAGATGGGGAAAATGTTGAAACAGCATTATTTATTGTCACATATGGTTTTTATAACTGATTTAACTAAATAGGAAACAATTCCCACTAGCAATCAAAAACTCCATGAGGGGAAACTTTCATTTATGCATGTGTGGGTGACATAAAGATATCAAGATCTAAAATAAAAAAGTAGTGGGGCTGTGCATAGCTGCACAGTTCAGGTAGTATGTACATAAGCTTTGATGGCCAACTTTTATACCTGACCCCTGCGCTTTAATTCTTGAACATCGTTTGTCAGTAACACTCTGGAATAACATGTTATCCATCATTGCGTCATATTTTTTATCTACTGTGGTTTACTAGGATTTCTAACAAGCACTGCATTCCGGTTGGTACATCATAATGGTCATCAGGATCATCGTCGTCGTTGTCGTCGTCCTTATCATCATCATCATCATCATCATCATCATCATCATCATCATCATCATCATAAGTTGCCAACTATCAGTGGGATTAACTTTCTGTCAAGATCAATACAAGCCAAATAAATTTGTACTATGATGGAAATAAACCTTTTGATCCAGCTTAAACTATTGCAATGCTTCAATAGCTTAAACGTGTATACTCTTGCATCTAAGTATAGTATCTGATTGTGGGTAAAAATAGAGGTCCTTAAAATTGAGAATGGATCACTTCCTACCTACACTCATGGTCATGGCACAAAATACATGTAGTGAACTAATATTTATTGGAAATTGTACTGCCAAATAATGGATTAAACGATCTTTTACCTCTTAATGTTAAAACAGGTTCTTATATTTAAGTGATAAGGTATGCAGAACAATGCCTTTCAACATATACATGTACATATTCAATGTGCATATGTATTTGTGCACGTATAATTCAATCAGCGTAAGTATCCTCCAATTCTTGTACCTTTGTAACAAAACTACTGTATGTTCATTTTGCTATATTTATGTGCCCTTACTTCTATGTACAATTGCATAATGGTAAATAGAAATGTTATATAATACATAAAAGCAATTTGTACTTAATGTTACACAAGTAGCTGTTGATTTACCCTTCGCTGATGTAACATGTCTATGTGATTCAAATGGTCACAAGGCTGCAGTTCTGCATATTTCCTATCAACAACTGCAGGATTGTCACATGTGAAGTCTCATTGATAATAGCTTTGGTGCAAGTCTGATCCTATGCCGGACCTCGGGCCATATGTTTCAAGCAAACGTATGTGTTCTGTTTGTGCTTCTGCATTCAGACTCACGTTAGTTTAGCAAGAGCAGGATATTATTAATGACAGGACTTGATAGTCTGGATCTTAATTTATCCCCCATTATACCCGAATGAGTTGGCAGTTTGACTCACTTTGTCTGACCCCGGTATTGAATAAAGAAAGATCAAATTCTCAACATTGTCTATTAAGGTACATTGGATTCTCGTTGAGTAGCGAACGCAAAGACGTTTTCAAGATTTTTGGTCCCTATATTATGTAAATTATCGTGCAATATTCACAAGCTATCATTTCAGGTATGTGAACAACTTGTAGGTGAGTCAATAAATAGTCTTTTGAAGTTGAACAATGGATGCAAACTTGTTAACAACTTACTCGATTGACTTTCCAATTAGCATATAGCATAATTTATTGCTCAATTGTTCAGTTTTGTACATTGTAACAACTTATTACAGGTATTTGCCGGTTTAAAAACAGTATTAGGAAAAACCAATAGTAGTGCAAGAGAGAAAATTCCCATATAAGACGATATCGACCAGTATACTTTAGGGAAATAAAGAGCAAACCGAATAAATGAAAATATATCAATATTTCGACGAGCTACATGTGGGGCTTACTCATTAACATTCAATTGAACATGGCAATTACAACAAGTACTTTTAACTAACTGGTTATTTATTCTTATAACATCTGCCCCCTGAAACCGTTTGCTAAATCCCTCCAAAATTAAAATTGATTTATAAGGGGGCTCACACTTTCTCCTCATTATATATATATATTTGGTTTTTTTGCCTTTCACTTTGTTTCTGTTTACTTAGGTAGGTAAGATATGCATGAATTGTTCCTTTTACATTAGATCATTTCAACATGCGTAACGATGAACAACTGAAAATTTCATGCAGAATACATGGTACTAATGCATAAATATGTAGTTTGTGCCAAATCTCTGTCCAGATATTAGTTATACCTGATGGGGTTATTTTTGGTATCTGTTGCAAAACTTGCTTTCGGGCACACTTCTTGCGGTAATTTGTTTGCACATTCCTTCGTTTCTTTTTATTTTCTTTCGCATTGTTTTTTTCTTAAGCCTGTTGCAATTTATAATTTTTCATGAATGCTCCTGGGTATGTCTAATTCTTTTGTTTAGCTTTTATTTTATTAGTGTCCCCATATGTGGACTTCTGCCTCTTTTGGATTCCCATTTTTCATAATTTACCCATACTGATAACTTTTATTGCCCTGGGTACAGCAAACCACGGGATCAAACTCTATCAATTTTTGGGACATGAGAAACGGCCAGTACTCGTACATGGGTTTTGCCAACCCCCCCCCCCCCCCCAAAAAAAAAAAATTACATTTTCTTCACAGATGCCTGAGACGAGCCCGTGGCCCTTCATATTAGAGGACCCTTACTGGCATCCTGTAAGATATGATACATTCCAAAGTGCAAAACGAAATGTGGAAATTACCGAAGCATCTACCATTTGTCAATTGTTGGCAAGATTAAGGTGCACATTACCCTGAACTGTTTCATCCCAAATATCTCAGAACATATTAGCCTTGAGCCTCAGTGTTGATTTAGACCAGGTAGAAGCACAGTAGACACAATATTTATTGTTTGTCATGTGCAAGGGGAATGTTAAGAGCAGAAACTGGAACAGTACCCTGTATTAAACGTCTTGACCAAGGCTTTCAACACCGTCAACGGGGAACCCTCTGGAACATCATCATGAAGCTTAGTTGCCCTCAGGAAGTTTGTCAAGTTCATACATTCCTTCTACGACCATAAGACTGGGACTATACTCTCCAGTGGTGGAGAAACATCGCCTTCATTTAAAATCTAAAGCAGATTGAAGCAGGTCCTCACTATGGAGGCCTATGTCGCTCTAAGATGTTATTATGTAAAATAACAGAGAACCATATACAACGGTGAAGAAATGGGAATTATTGCACAGCAGAGGCCTATTCTCAGCTATCACTTACAACAGGATATAGGTGGTGTTAATCTACATTTGTGTGGTTTTGGTCTTAACTTATTCTTCTCTGGCCGCATATATTTCAGATAGGAAAGTGTCAACGTTGTTAGTGATAAAATGTCATTTTTCGTGCAGATATGTCATTAACTGAATTTCAGTGCATTCGATATATCTGGTCAGCATTAAGAGATGGTGATATAAAATCAAACTGCAGCCACAGCAATGCCTTTTCTAGATGCATGTATTCATTTTCATAAATGGTTTTACAGAGCGCTTTAAAGCTATTTGGTTGCGTTTAAGGGCTCACTTGAGCACCTGCTGTTCTCACTATTTGTTTTTATTCAGTTCACTGACCATCATTGTGTCTTCATGTATTTGAATAAGAATTGTAGTTTCCCATGAGACACATGCACCTGTACATCTTGTGATCATTTTTATACACATTTTGCATGACATAAAATCACATAGTATTTGGTCATTATTTTCTCACATGTGGTGACGACTAAAAAATCTTTCCTCGTAAACCGATTGAAAGTTTCTTTCAATTCGTTTGTTTCATCGATTAATGGGGCCTTCTTCAATTTTCATACGATATCGAATGATGAAATCCGCTAGGTCAATTGACCTCAAGTTAGCATCAATGTTCGGGTGATCCATCCGCATATGACTAGCTTGAGTTTCACGTGACACATAGCATCATTTTTTCCAACATAGGCATTTACTCAACACCTGACATTTAATTTTATTGCTTGCTGCATTATAAGTGATTTGTCTGCATGGAGCTAATGCTGGGAACATGGACCATATATTTTATTCTTTTCGATGTGGAATTCATTATTACATGTATATTTGTAAACATGTTACAGTTACATGTACGTTTGTATATATATATATATATATATATATATATATATATATATATATATATATATATATATATATATATATATATATATATAACACTTTGGGCAAACAAAGACATATAACTTCGAATTGCTGAATTTGAATATGGACCTAGGTAGCAACATTATAAGCCTTTATTGACATAAATCAGATGCTGTGTTCGGCAATGTGGCTAGCGGACACCACAGATTGTTGCTTGTGCAAAATGTGGATACATTCAACAATTATTTACAAAATGTAACATGAAGGGCACGCACATTTCCGAGTTTGTTCATACCTAAACTTGAGACTTTGACTCTTACCCTGTAAAATGCCGTTTGTTTCCTCGAGGACTTCTTGCACCACCACGATAATGGTGTTAGTGTTACATAATGTAATCTGAACACTGGACTCACCAAGTACTTTTTATGTTGTAAATGACCCTGTGATTTTGGCAATAAGGTTTGATGTTGCTTAAATATATTGACCTGCTAAGGTTTACCAAAATATGGCAAGTTTGTCAGAAGTCAGCAAGGGAATAAATAAAAAAAAAAAAATGCCACAAGTGAGTTGGATCGCGGTGATTAAATATAGTCCAAACAGATCTCACCAAATATTTCAAATTCCTTTATTTTCATGGATTTAAATTTCCACTGTTTTTTTTTTTTTTTTTGGTTGTATTTCTGGCATTTCACACTGGTGTTTATTTCATTTTTTTTTTTACATAATTCCTGTTTACATAAAGTTGAAATACCTTTCCATTGAGTTTTTATTTTCACAGCTTTTTGTCATCAGCGAAAGAAGCAAAAAGACGAATACAGCGAAATTAAGCCTGTTTACAGTACATACTTAACAAAGAGAAAAATATTCACAGGTCCACTTGTAGAAACTGAGGTCTAAAGATCCCCAGAATTGTGCCAAGGGAATTTTTAAAAGAATTGGCATGCAATTTTGAAGACATTTTTCTTCTTTCACCATGAAATGAAGAAAAAAATCACCAAAATTCCAATTAATCATCGTAACGGGTTTATTTGATTGTAATTGTTAAATACTAACCCAATATACACCTGCATCGAATTTGGAGTGAATATGCTTGATGTTTTGGGAAAAAATGTGACTGATCATTTCAATCATACTGGTTTACATTGTAATCAATGGAAATTCATTCATTACCCGATAAGTGCCAAATTGAAATAATTGCCAAAACTCAGAGATGCAGTATATCATCACCTGCTGAACAAGTTTTTTTGACCCTTCAACAGGCCATATTTCTATTGAGATTTAGAACAAATTGTAAAACAGCAAAGACTTTAAAAAATATTTTTCATATCCACAAAAAAAAAAAAAAAATTCAGAAAAAAAATGCAACATGACCTGGCTCACAAATTAAAGTTAGAGGTCCCCAGATGTCGTCTGTGCGACTTCTAAGCATTTGTCGTTAGCAGAATTAGAGATTTATTTTACAATACTTGCCGAAACATAAACGAAAAAAATCATTGCAAATTCCAAACAAGCACTTGAACGTGACTTTTTGAGCAATCTTGATAGTTACCCACCCAAGGTACACCCCCATCAACTTTCAATTCAATCGAGCTGTCAGGTTTTCAGAGGATAAAAATTTGAACTGTGGATGGCTGACATGGTACCAAATCCTGTTTTTCCTTAGCCTCATCAAATATGATCATATCCTCATTACTTTCACAGATTTTAATCAGATATTAATCAGTTAAAAATTAGGATTCTTTTAAAGCCTTGCTATGGAAGTCAAAATTACCCCTAATGGACAAAGAATAGAAATTAAAAAAAAAAATAGAGTGTTACCTGGTGGGCAAAATGTCAATTTGCAGACTCCCTGGTTACCATGTATGCAATAATAAAATTTTTGGTCAAGTGGTTCTTCAGAAGAATAGATTTTGATTTTTTTTATCCAAAACAATAAAAAAATAGAAATATATGACAAATGGGAAAATTATTACATCACCACCTTCACCACAAACTTGTGAGACTTCTTTAGAGCCTTGTTGGAGAAATCGAAACCAGGGGTTACACACGAAAAGATCAAAGCATTATAAGAAAAAAACAGGGGTGCTACTTAGTGGCGCAAATGTAAACTACATGGCCCCCAGGTGACCCTCTATGCCACAAAGAAGACATTGGTCACATAATTTTTCTGAAGAATTTTAAAGCAAAAAAAGTAAAAAAAGTAGAAAAATTATGACCCATTTATCTTCATTATTCTAGATTTTTTATGCCTTACTGCAAAAGTAGAAAATAACCTTAAGATGTAAATTTTAAAAAAAACACACACACATAAAGAAAATATAGTGCCACATGGTGGCCCCTAGGTGACCCTGCATTTTTATTAAACTAGAGGAGGCATCTCGCAATTGGTAATATCCATTTGCTGGTAGAGACATAAGGGAGACCCCAGCTGTATATGCTGTCCTTAAATGGAGTTGAAGCACGGGCCATTGTATATCATGTTTTTCCCCTTTAACCCTCTACTCTGGCTGAAGCAGTGACCCAAGGTACAGAATTGCCATAATATGCTATTCATGATACGGTGATGTGTTGCACAGGAAAACACAAAGAGTAACTACGAAATATGAGTTCCTATGAGACAGTCAGGAGGCATCTGGGTATTCTTATATCTATGGTACCAGTAATGAAGCTTTAAGACTAAATGCTAAAAATATGAAGGTAAACTTCTGTGAAAAATAGCGAAAAATTTTTCCAAGTAGAGGACAACAAATTAAACTAGAAGCAACAAAATACTGCAAAATTACTAGGAGTTTCCTAGGCCCTGGAGAAACAAGTGGACCCAGGTAAGAAGAATGTAGTGAAATATGATAGATCACCTGTCCGCAGTTCATACTCTGCTGCAGGTGAAGTTAATTGCTGCCAAAGCAGGGTAGTCGGAAATTATAAATTATAGCTGTCCATCACTAAAACAGATACTTCTCGGTCCTACTGCTTGTTCCCGGTTACAGTTGGCAGTTGACAAAGGGTGGATCCTTGTGGTCCAATGTTGACCTGAGAATTAAATGATGGACCTACCCCTAAATATAAAACCTAACATCACAAGAAGTGAAGACAAAGAACAGTTACTATACAGGTATGGCGCCTTGGGCAACTATAAAAGTACATGGTATCTCAGTCGATGCAGTTATTGATATTGGAGATGAAGTCACGAGCTGTTTATATAAGTTTGCATCTCGGTTTTAATGGTCACATCCAGTAACCATGTCACTGTGGAAAAGACAATTGGTTGCCCAGTGTTTATTGCCACAATGTAGGATAAAGTTTTGTTAAGCTTGGACACATTACCAGCCGAGAAGGCAATAATGCATGCCAGAGGGGTCTTTTGCCCAACATGGAACAAGAGAACTGTGACAGTCCTGTTCTCAGCTGACCTTACAAGTACAGATTGAAGTGGTCCTGTGTCCTATGATATGCAGGTCGCCTCTGCTTTAGATCATGATCAGATTTACTAACATGTACATATCCCGATGTCCATCGTAAAAAAGATACGAAAAAAATGCAGCACCACCTGATAAACAATAAAGGACAAAGGGTTTCCAGACGTGTTCCAATATTATTTCGAAGCCATTGGCTGGGCGGTTTCCAAGCAGAAGATATTTTGAATATTTTGCCAAAAGATCAACAACAAAAATCATTAAAAATCCAAATTTTACTCGAACGTGGCTATTTGTAGAAACCTAGCACAGACCTATTCAAATACATCTGTACCAAGTTTCAAGTAAATCTGCTTGGTGGTTTTGCAGAAAAAGTCAAAAATGTAAATTTCCTTTGCAGTTCCTATTTACTTACTTAATAATCAATAGAGATCCGTGTATCAACAAACAAGCACCCAAACTCACCAAAGATCGGTAAAAAAAGAGGCATGCAGAGTATTGACGCCTAGTGGACAAACTTTTTCATCCCTCTTAAAAGTTATATTTTCACTAAGTGCACACGCATCTGAGTGACTGTTTTGGAGAAGAAGTCAAAATTAACCTCAACACAAAAAAGCGTAAAAACAGAGAAAATGCAGCGCCACCTTGTGAAGAAATTGCGATTAAGGGGTCCCCATGCTATTTCTAAGTAATTGGCGGGCGGTTCTTAAGAACAATATTTGGCCAAAAAAGTCTTCAAAATATAACTAGAGGATTAGAAACTGATCCTCTGTTCAGGTGACCCACTGTGCTTTGAATGAGTGTTAACGACTAACCCCGACCCTTGCTTCTAGCTACATTCAATTGATATGAAACTTTTATTTATTTACATAAATATCATTGTGGAGAGGGTGTCTTCCGGAAGATTTTCGGCCATCTGAATCACTAGATAACCATAAACACAAATCAGAAATGAACTGTGCCACGGTCAAAGACCCTGCATTTGAGCCCTAGTGTAAAATCTTTCAAATTACAAGAAATCAGCAGGATAGTCACTTAATTGCATCATGGAGCTTTAGATAAAAATAAAAAAATAATGAAAAAAAAGATACTTGTGCTCATTATGAGCCATGGACGCGGAGACTTCATGATATTCATAACCATAGCATCCCGTTATGTTTACCATGTACATTGCAGACTGTATACCATAATTCCCCGCACTTGTTGAGCAAAGTCTAATTTCATAAAGTTTTGATGTCAATTAATGGTAGGTACACAGTTCAAAAAGGTTCCTTCTGTTTCTTCTGTCTTGATTGTCCCTTCTCAACCCTCACTATTCGTAGTAAATGGGTCAGCTGTTGTTGGGCGATATTACATGCGTTCAGCAAAACAGTTTGCAAAGGTACTTAAAAACTAGCATATTTCGTCAAACTATATGCATATCTACTTGTATGCTGTTTTCCAACAAATCGTGGCTTATAAGCAACTTCACGCCGATCTTTTCCTTGTTTTAAGACATAAAAATCGGATGTCCACCAAATTTGCAAGTTTCCATCGTCAGCAACAGTTACAATTTTACCCGCCAGATGGCGATACCATGACACATCGAACCTTCGAGTAAAGAAAAACAAGTTTGCACAGTATCTGTCTAGCAAAGTCGCAGTTTTGCCCAGTCTTATGATTCCCAACTAATGGATTAACTGTGACACCTTGTCTTCTTACAGCGAAACAACAAGGCATGACAAAATCTGGTAAATAAAAAATGTGTCTGCTGGTGTGAAACTTAACATGACCAAGTTAAAATCGGGTCTTATCTTATACTATTATTACTAATTGTATGAAGTTCATTAAATTGTGGTACTGGCTAATGAAATACAATGATACATTAAGTTGTGATAGAATGGGTGTTTGTATTCATAGTTCCATTATTCCTACAAGGGCGACACTACCGTGCTGGGGAGTTCAGAGTCACATGCTTGAAACAATTTATTGGAACTGCGCAGCACTTGTTGTGAACAAATTAAGCACTAGCCTTGAATCAAAATAAGATACTTTGCCAGCTATTGTTTGATGGTGAAGAGTGACTGATTTGATATTGACCATATTATTGTGGTCCATGTACTGATATCAAGTCAGGTGTCTAGACATAATCATGACTCACAAAATATTGTGAAAACCTCATTAAAAATGCTGAGCAAACTGCAGCTTCTCTTGGTGAACAAATTAACAACAATGGCTCCCTAAGAGTGCCCCTGTGTGATTTCGGTGCAATTGTGTGACCGGTTTCGGAGATTTATTTTCAGGTTTTTATAAGACGAACAAACATAACAAAAGATGTGAAGGTCATTGCAGCATGCCCATTCTATCAAATTTGGTGGAGACTTGCTAGAGAAACAAACTCACTAAGTTTCAAGTAAATCCAGATGATGGTTTAGAAGTCCAAATTGTGAATCCTTCTTGATTTACGTGAGACTTCAGGTGAAAAAAAAACACAAGAAAATAGAAGAAACGTTTAGCGCAACCTATTGAACAAATTATGGTCCCCAGTAGTGTCCCTATGCAATCTCGAAGATGGTGGCCAAGCAGGCTCGGAGAAGATTTCTTACCATTTTGCCAAAACTTAACAAAACAACTCATGAAAAATCGAAAAGGCACTGGAGCTAAACCATTTGAAGACACTTGGTAGAGAGCTACACAGGCCAAATTTGCACCAAGTTTGTAGTGAATCTGCTTGGTGATTTTTGGAGAAGTGGAAAATGTGAATGGGTCATGCTGAATGATGGGCGGTGGACCTCGGACAACGATGGAGGAAGAACTTTAAGATAATACCAGCTGCTGACAAGTCAGCCTAAAAATTGGTAAGTAGAGTGTTTAAAAAACCACAAACTACCTTTGTTTGTTCAGTCAACGCATCGGCATGACAAAGATCTGGCCTCTGAACCATTTCATATTCGAAACAGGTTCATCTTGAAATTTTAGCATGAGCATTTTTGCTGTATATGAAGCCTGAAACTGTGTGTCGATTGTTCAAGCTGAACTCTGATGTAGTCATGCAGAGATGCACATCTATTGATCCTTCATTACAAGTCAATAGTGATGAAATGACATCCAGAGTTATCTGGAAGGATATGTTTCCTAACGAACATACTGAGGTTTGAATCTTACCTCCTGTGATCATCAAAAATTTTATGATACATGTTGTAAAAATAAGAACTTTCATAATAAATTACCATGGGGTTGACTATTTTTGCCAATCAACAAGAGAAGATACCAAGATATCAAACTTACTTCAACCCACTCCAGAGGCCTAAACATTTGCAACCTAATTAAAAAATACTAGTGAGCTTTAAATTATCACGAATAAAACTACAGTAAAACCTGTCCTGGTGGACACCTGTCTAATGTGGACACCTGCTTAATGCGGACAGTTTTGGCCAGAACTGAATATTTTTATATTGGCGATACCTGTCTACAGTGGACACCTGTCTATTGTGTATTGCAGATACTTTTTGGGGTACCAAATGCAAAAACACCTGTCTATTGTGGACACAATATATCAATGCATTTTTTGCAGCTTCTGAGGTTCCATGTTGTAATGCCTGAACAATGCCGTGCATGTTAAGCTGGAATCAAAGACTAATTAATCTATTGTTCAGTGGCCTGTAACACATAATAAGCTCACTCAGCCAAGCAGTTAGGCTGCAATGCCTCAACGATCATGCCAGGTGTCTCTGAGCACTGGTGCTCCTGTTGAGTGATGTTGCACATACC
This sequence comes from Hermodice carunculata, assembly GCA_964020975.1. Taxonomy (NCBI): domain Eukaryota; kingdom Metazoa; phylum Annelida; class Polychaeta; order Eunicida; family Amphinomidae; genus Hermodice; species Hermodice carunculata. The sequence continues at coordinate 67,313,049 of OZ026626.1, read as the reverse complement.
TTCTCCAGCATACAATTAAGCTCCATAGATCGATCATTAATCCTAAAGTAAAGGACCCCCTGAGACTCATGTGAAGTTATTCACAATTTGTAACAATGGCATATACCGTTATACTGTACTCAAAGGTTAGGATATCCCTGTGGTATGTTTGTTGTTTGTTTCTTTTTTGTTAGTAAAAGAAATTATGCACACTTTCTATAGCCTGATAAGCCCATACATACACAATTCTTCCCTTAAAAGATAAAAACTGTAAAATTCCAATATTAAGATGCGTTTGAGTAAAGTGTCAGGGGCATAATTTACAAAAACTGAGAGCAAATGTACTCTAAAATCCCAAAAGTTCAGCCCATCCCTATTGTGGACACCTATCTATTGCAGACACTTTTGCCAAAACTACAGGTGTCCGCAATAGACAGGTTTTACTGTATTTAGTTTTCTTCCTATTTGGGTTTCAAATAGTACAGAAAAATGTGATCCATATTCATCAATTCAAAACCCAACAATGACAGCAAAAAGATTCCAGACTTGCAAAAGCATCAACATTTCTCTTCCAATACCAATGTGAAGAAACAAATTTCACTCCTGACTTGAGACAGGTAGTCAACCATAAAATGCAACTGGTGGTTTTGAGCCGGTCCTCTCAACCTCAGAAAGATTTATCATTAACTGCAGACACTAGCTCTTTTCCAAAATGTATAGGCCTAACCACCCAAAACACAAATTTCATTACTTCTGCTAAAAATACAAAGAGACCTGTTAGGCCTATCACCTTTTAGTTCTCTCAACTTGTCAGTCAACTAAGTTTACAGCAAAAGAGTACAGTAGGCCTACGTCGTTTTTGTGATATATATGAATCTGGGACACTATAAACACACTCTACCTCCACTATAACTATGAGTCGGGGACCAAAGCCCACAGCAACATAGCCAATGAAGTAATTTTCAAGTAGTACAGAAAAACATGATCCATATTCATCAATTCCAAACCCAACACTGACAGCAAAGAGATTCCAGACTTTCCAAAGCATCAATATTTCTCTTCCAATACCAATGTGAAGAAACAAATTTCACACCTGACTTCAGACAGGCAGTCACCCATAAAAGGCAACTGGTGGTTTTCAACTGGTCCTCTCAACCTTAGAATTTTTTTTTTTTTTTTTAATGATTGGGACTTTCGGTGTTTTTGTGGAATTAAACCTACATAAGTGCTGCAGATATAAGACATATCAGGCAATAAGTCCAAATAATACATATAGTGGTTTCATGCAGTAGGGCAAACTCATCTAAACAAATTAACATAATATGGAATTGCGGAACCGTCTTGTAGAGAATGGGCTTTCCGATGTGTTTGTTACCAAAACAAAAACAAAAACAAAAAAAGACAAAGAGGTTCAGTGCCGTATTGATTATCATCGTTTAGTTTAATGTCACAACCAAAGTTAGGTACACTTTACTCAAACGTGAATAGTTCTTTGAAACTCTTAAGACTAATGCCTGCTTTTTGCCCTCAATTTGAAGTCTGGCAACTAATGCTGGATGAAAGTGATAAAGAATAGACTTATACTTTAACTTAGTATGGTCTATATCAGCATAAATTGATTTGTTTTCATGTGTTTATGTAATGCTCAGTCAATTTTCCAACATTCTGCAGCACTTGGCTTCCGTAAGTACAGGGGAGAGCAGTACTAACTTACATTGATCACTTAGATCTAGCCTCTTTTTCAATACTTTTAGATTTGTTGTGAAAAGTTTTTCAGCATTTCTGTCAACATCACTGGAAACTGAAGCCAAACAGCTGTCAACGTTTATCAAGAATAATGCTACTTTCATGGGATTAGTTGTCAGTATGGAAGGAGTAGAAAATGAACGATCATTGGTAAAAGATGGGCTTAATTTGAAACCACCATTTTACATAAGGTACAGGAATTCTTGGCCTTGATGGGCTACTAGCACACATTATTTACATGTAATGCTGAAGTGGCTGGTCCGTTGATAGACATTCTATCCAAAACAGGAAAATATCACATATTTTAGTTTGCCAACATTTTGTTCACTTGCGATCCAAAATAAGATAATGCTCTTCCTAAACTAAAAGAGTTAATCTCCCATGCATGCATAACATCTTAATTCAGTGGGCATGCTGGTCTTGCACACTGGCGCTTTATTGACCAGTTTGAGCAGGGGTCTCTCACAGCTTCAAAATGAGACTGAAGATGTTATTAGATATCCAGTCCCAGGTTGACCGTTGATGAACAGAGGCATTGTTTCCACAGATTGAAACCACTTGCTATAGATTGTTTAATAAAGCTTTTTCATCATTATCTTCCAGGTTGCATATGTTTGCTACAAAGTAATCATACTTGTCCATCCTGGTTATTCTGATTTTGTTGTTCAGTAGATCAGTTAGCCAAATGGTTGAAGGAATTGAGTCAGTATAGTTTTGTAATATAGCACAGAGCTCCTAGACAGCGCTCTTATGCTGATAGTCTAAGTAGTGAGCAGATTGTGTCATTGGCAGCAAGGAGTTTTACTCTGTTAGACATGACCAGCAATAAAGATATATTACATGTCAAATAACAATATGAATTCACATTTGTTACTTTATATTTAAATGTTAGTTAGAACTTATGATACGAAGAAGGTACGTCACATGATAATGATGCTACGCTGTATGCTTCCTTGATGGAAAAGGATGATTTCGGACAGTTGAAAGAAAGGAGCAAACTTGAATAAAAACAATAACATTGTAATGGGAGAGACACATGGCAGTTTCTGGAAAATTAAAAAGTAGTTCAAGGCTAAAATATAACTACGATATTAAAACAAGGGAGTATTTATTTTACGTCCAAAGAAAGCCGGGTAAGAGTAAAATGTCTTAACCAGTCTGTTTTGCGCCTTTTATCATCCTTAAATGGTATCTCCTGTCCAATATAAGGTAAAAACTAGGAAATTACAGCAGGATCAACACAGAGATTAGGTGTAGCCTTGTCATAGTACAGCTATTCCTGTGACAAAATCAAGATCCATAAGAGACATATTCCTGAAAGGGAAATCATACATTCAGGTAAATGTTGATCTGTGGATAAAATACTCATTCAACGTTATACCTACATAACATTATGATTTTTCTTTCTGTGGATTTAGGAAAATAATTGTCTCACTTTGAAGTAGCAGAGACATAAATCCACATGTCTTTCACATATTGTTGTGCCATATTTCTATAAGAGAATGATACCAAAATCCTTGTTTTCTGTTTTACAGGCTGATTGGCGGATTTTAATCAAAATGTGCATGAGGGAGACTTTTATTCCTTACCCAAGGAGCTTTACCTTAGTGAAGTAACTGTCTTAGCTGCTATATATAAGCTGCTATATATATATATATATATATATATGTATAAGAGCCTGATCAAACCCGAGCAACCGAACCCGAGCTAACCGGGTTTCAGGATTGAGGCCCGGCTTGGGTTCGGATATTACAGTCACCATATATTCGGGTTCGGTTATCACTGTCAATGTTGGCAATAAAGTTCAATAAAAAGGGCACTGAGGTTACTTTTCGTACTTGTATACACTTTAAACAATACAAAGAGCAATACTTTGCAATTACGTGTGTCACATGGGTTGCATTATTCGCCTTAATTACATAACAATAGTGATACCCCTGAGCATAATGGTAACAGCTAGTAACCCCTGTCAAACGTTTTCATGTTTGAATTGCATATACCGAACCCGAATGGTGCCCGGTCTGGTATCGGTAATGTGTACCGAGTACCCGGTTACAAAATGCATGTTCGGTCAGGCTCTAATATATATGTATATATATATATATATATATATATATATATATATATATATATATATATATATATATATATATATATATATATATATATATATATATATATGTATGTATATATATATATATATATGTATATATATATATATATACATATACATATACTTTACAGCAAGCAGTACCCCATAATTACAAATGGTTGGCCAGTGACAGTGGCCCTCAGCATGGTAAAGGTTTATTTCGAACAGGGTGTACTCAATAAATTCATTTGATGTATCCTGTGTTAACTTAGTTCCTAATATTTATGACCTCCTTGTGGGTAGGATATGTAAAAAGGATTTTAATTTAGGGTCAGACTTGTAGCATTCCCCTGTGCAGGCAAAACGGAGAGATAAGTTGGATTGATGGTCTGTCCCAATCATCTATGTGAATCACTTGCCTGTTCCTTCTTGCATCCGCAAACACCCCAGTTGCTGTTTCAGTTCCTCTGGAAGTAGGGCTCATGATCCAATCATCACAGGTGCATTTTGTGAGACTGCAATCCTCCTCCAAACTGGAATCAACATTGAAGATACATTCCGTGAAACGAACATAAGCTTCTTGACTTTGACAATTCAGGTATGGTCCATGCTTCCCTCATCTGTTTATGTGCTTGATTCATCCAACCAGCAGGTGAGTCATAGCTTTGGCAGCTCCTCAAATAGAAAACTCCAGATTCAAGAGATGCATAGGCAGCAAGAAGCATTGTCATGGCGCGAAAATTCTTACAATTCAACATATTGCATGCCTGAGATGTCCAGCTGACAAGTGGTGAATAAACAATAGCAATATAAGATGCCCAAGCGACAAGTGGACCGGGAACAATAGAAATGTATCACATGCCAGACCATCATATTCATGGGACAGAAAGGGAAAGGGGAAGCCCTGTGAAAGACCTGTGAATCCTTCCTTGCCACACCATACCAATAATAAATGCAAGGCGGCAGAGATGGAGAGATGGAGAGAGTGAGAGAGAGAGAGAGAGAGAGAGAGAGAGAGAGAGAGAGAAGAGAGAGAGAGAGAGAGAGAGAGAGAGAGAGAGAGAGAGAGAGAGAGAGAGAGAGAGAGAGAGAGAGAGAGAGAGAGACTTAATTTTGACTAACAAACTACCAGGGTAGAATGGCCTCGAGCTCTTAAACTTCATAGAAACAAGCAGGGGTTATATTTTATACTCTGTCTACTGGTTCTGTGTCATTGTTTTCCAGAAGAAAGGCAATGAATTTCATATGTAATGATTCTAGGAAAAATATTCCCTTTCCATTATTTATGTCAATACTTCACACAAATCTTCAGCATGACAATACACCATATTATAAGGTGCAATGAAATTGTGTTGAAGCATGGTGTTAAAGTCAGACACAAATGTAAAACAAATACTTTTTTTCATTATTTTATGTTCAGGCAATTATAATTTGAAAACACAATTGCTTTTTGTTTGCTGTTAAGGGGAAAACTGGGCTTTATTCAAAATTTGTGACACCTGTCTTAGCATTCGGTGGAGATTTTGACAATAGTCATTCCGTGTAAGTTGTACTTTTCCTTTTCAGTTGACAAAATTTTTTATATTCAAGTCTTTCTAGAACCACTTCCTGGCAGACGTTATCATATTTCACAGTCTAGATTCCATACACTCCATATGTTAACCTGTCCCTGTCTCCCCGATAAAAATATGGAAGTATTGTTGTACATATTGGTCATGTTTCTCTGTAGAATTTTGACCTGGGCCACATTAACCCAAGACTGTTAAAGGGTATTCAGCGGGTATGTGTGTTAATGGTAGGATGGGAATTTTATGTTTATTTCCAACTTATATTTACATAATGCATATGAAGCTTCAAATTGTTCCACGCTTCTCTTCTACGAGGAGGGAGGGGGTATTTATAGTACAGAAGAATGATGATAAATACGTTACATGTTTGACGACAATGATTGACACCCTGCACTTCCCAAACGTAAATGTCAAACAGTGGGAGACTGGTCACGGTTTTGATGAGCAAAACCTATTAACAGTTACATGATATGTCTTGCCATTTCTAAAATCAAGAAATACATATCTTCAGATGGGCCCTTCCCCCATATATTGAATGCTCAATATTCATTAGTACAAATTAAGTCAGTGCATGTGCATTCCTCGCATCTGTTGCTGTTGTTGTAGTATCAGAGGACAAATTTTGGCTTCATAAAAGCAGTAAAATCATGGGATATCATTTGCAGAAAAGCAAAACGCTTTAAGAACTGCCGATATGTGCTATGTCTCAAAAGACACGGGAAGATCAAAATTGGCCACGGCATAATATGCACATCAAATAACCTATGGACCTAAAATTGTGCATGAATCACAGACTGTGGTCATAACATATGTGATCATGATAAATAACACTAAAAACAGCAAAACTGGATTGTTAACACATAACACAACTTTACAAAATCTTTATACTTTAAAACCTATGGACTTGTGCGTTGCCATTATATTACCCTTTAGCATTAGGTGACCCAAAATATCATACAGTCACAAATAGTTGCTACCCATATAAATTAACACGTATAGATATCTTTCTTATTAAATACAAGTCATATGACTTTAGCTTATACCATGATACCTAACCAATATTAAAAAAAAAAAATCTTTCCACGTGACAGAAGTTCTAAGCAATGGAATGTATTGCACCTGCAAACGCCCTAAAAAAATTCTTGATTTCATTGTGTGTGTGTGTGTGTGTGTGATCAGGTGTATTCCCAACAATTGCCTTATCTCCTCAATATTGTAACCACTACCCTGCCCAGACAGTTTGGCCAAAAAGTCTGGGGACCAGTCATGTGCTGTAAAATTATAAGTCTGTAGTGGGATAATCTGGCATTTTCCTTGAGTTCTTATAAAATTGAACAACGTAACTATTGTAGACCAAACTACTAATAACCTTGTTATTACACGACATAAGGTTTTCAGAAATATATTGTGTCTTGCAACGTTGTGTCTGATACCGTCTGTCTACGACATAGTTCTGTCAAAATTTGCAGAAAGTGTGGTAAATATATATGCAGATCTTTTGCTTAAATTTCGTTTTGCATCTAGTTTTCAAGGACTTTTAACATGAGCATCACTATACATGTTTATATGTAGTATGATACGTAACTTAAGACATTTACTCACTTATTTATATTTATTTAAGATATTTTTGCAGCAAACAAGTTATGCTGGTGGCAACTAAAGGACTGACCTTGGCAGTTAAGAACCTTCCGTTTTCCTTTTCCCTGAATAAGTGTTATGTAGCCACCCTAAAAGATAAAGTAAAACACAAGTTTTATTGATGGCAATAACTCGGGGTTGGTTGAAGAATAATGGACAGTGTTATTGTATGACCAGTGGAGTGTTACCTGATAGTATTGGTAGTATATTATACAGGCGTCTACTGTTTACACTTATTGCTTCATGTTTTTTTTTGGGGGGGGGAGGGAGAGTGGCATGTGACATCGTCAAAACCCAATGAATTCCCCACAAAATCGTTTTTATATCTTTCCTGCAGATGAAACACAGATACATTTACTCTAATAAGAAATTAACACTGCCATTTTTCATGTTGTTCAGTCTGTGTGCACTTATAGAAGATGCTAAACCTGAAGGTAAGTTAAAATCTCCTTGCCTTAAGTTTGCCAATCCAGAATATCATACTGTCATAATAAAAACTGTAAAGCCTGCCTGCTGAACAGCTCTCTCTCTCTTTCTCTTTCTCCCTCTTTCTCTCTGTCCCTCTCTCTCTCTCTCTCTCTCTCTCTCTCTCTCTCTCTCTCTCTCTCCCTTGCATCAAAACAAACAATGAAGATAATAACAGCTACCTTATTAGTTTGGCAAAAATTGATTCTCACCAGTACCTGCTCGCCAAAGGCTGAAACAAAGGCAATAATTGAGATTTGCGAATTAATGAGTAAATTTATGCAATTTTTTTTTATATTTCTCTGATTTTTTCCCGTACCCCTCCTCGGCTGATAGGGTTCTTTTGCATATTAAAGGCACACTTACTTCAACCATTTTTGCAAGGAGATGATCAACGACTTGATGGAGTTCATAAAAGCATGACATCTAATTTGCGCACCCATGTTTTTCATAATTCAGATTGTAAGATGACGGTATCAGGCGCAAATTATGTTGGAAAGATAAACTTTACCAAATACGGCAAGCCATGCCAAAGGTGGGACAAGAATACGCCACACATTCCCATGTGTTGCACACCTAGTCAGTTTCCAGACAAAACACTGACAGATGCAGCAAACTATTGTCGTAATCCTCTCCCAGTCAAGCGAAAAGAAGGACCATGGTGTTTTACTGCTGATCCAATTAGTAGATGGGAATATTGCCAAGTACCAATGTGTAGTAAGAATATTTTTGCAATGTTATCACAGGGTTGCATAGATAGATAGATGGATGGATGGATAGATAGAGAGATAGAGAGATAGATAGATAGATAGATGGATAGATGGATAGACAGACAGACAAATGGAAAGAAAGACAGACAGACTGATTGAGACTGATAGACAGATATATCCATCCATCCATACATACATACATATATACATACATACATACATACATACATACATACATACATACACATAGGAACAAATAAAAGAATGAACAAAAGAATGATAGATCAATCAATCAATCAAGTAATCAGCCAATCAATGAAATGTCAACACTCTGTTACTGTTGGGTTAAATAAAAGGCAAGGTGCCCTTTATGCTACAGGACTACAAGGACTATCTTGGGGCTACTTTAAGAAACACTACCCGCCCCCACACCACCCCCAAAACAAGCAAACTTCAAACTGATCAAATTCCTTAAGGTCATGAGCAAATGTTTTCCCAGATTATGCGAGAAAACACGCAACTTTTACTTCATATATAAATTAAAACCAGAGGATTTGTGTGAACAACCCATCATGAGCAAACTTTAAAATCAACCCCAAATCAGTCATATTCGGTTTTAGCTGTTGAACAATTAGAAGTGCGGTGGCTTTCAGAAGTCCCCTTGTAATTTTTCAAGGTAATTAGCCAAGTGGCTTTCGATACGATTTTCTGATCTTTCCAAAAGCAAAAATAACTAAAAATCTGTATACCTGCACAATGTTTCAAGAAAACCTGACTAACGGATTAGGAGAAGACTAAAATGAAAATGTGAACAGATGGATGATGGACCCTCGTTGAGGTTAAAATGCCTGTTGCACTTAGAGATACGAAACAGATAAAATAATGGAAATTATTAAGCATCAGGAGATATGCACTGTGGAATGAGTCGCCATGGATGCATATTTACACACATATATTCATACATATATTCAAACATACATGAATGCATGCATGCATACATACATACAATAAAACCTATACAACATTTTATAAAACCTATACAACATTTTTGGGTTATTTCTTGCTCCATTTCTGAATCATTCACTTCTGCATGCAAGGCCAGCTATATCATATGCAGAACAGTTTACAATTTACTCATTGACTGATTATTTTTAGTCGTCATTATACATTTGTTTTGGTGCACAGTGTCATCCCTTCGGCCCAATATAAAGGCTATTGCAATACATACAAATAAATGCAGAAGTTTTATTTTCTCGACTCATTTGTGTTCTGACGTGAAGGTCAAGACTACAGATTGTCCTTCTTGCTCACACACACACATATATATATATATATATATATATATATATATATATATATATATATATATATATATATATATATATATATATGTATGTGTGTGTATGTGTGTATATACATATATACAAACATACATTCACACACACATATGGTTTGCACAGAAACAACATATAGAAATGGGGATAGCATTGAAAGCATCATGCTGGAAATATGTATGACTTTGGCAGTTTTCCTAAAAGAAGATAAAATAAAGTTTTACTTTCATTGTTGTGGCATTTTGCGGTATTAATTCAACATTCTCTTTTCATGTCATATGTCTAAAAAATAATAATAACAAAAAATACGCCACACAGTCGGTAACCATAGTGGACTGTACCGTTGAATCTACTTTGCTTGACCACATGATATTATCTTTGACCCTTTCTAAGCAATCAACTTTTTAAACTTACTTGGTCCATGCAGCTGTACTTTGTATCTTTTCCTGTAAGTAGCGTCATCTTTGCATTTTAGTTTGAACCATTCTGTTTTTATTTCAGGAAAAACTGTCGCATTTGGCAATTTCGTCCCTGAGGGTAGCGCATCGCCTACTAGCACTTATTATATAATACCTAACCCATCCATGAGGTCCCCAGTCAATGGAAAGCTACTGCAATGGATATTTTGGACCAAGAGTAGTGCGCCTGTGTCATTTCAGGTATGGAGACCCTTAAAACTAAGAAGCAATGGCATATTTATGCTGGTACATACGACTGAAACGTTAAAATACAGGTGTCGGGGCCAGCACACTTTCGTCATAGAGCCAAATGTTTTTGTATACAAGGGAGATGTCATAGGGTTTAGAGTTATTAAGGGCACTCCAATTCCAAGGAAAAATACAGCTTGCCAGGAAGGACAACTGTACACGCACCTGTATAAGATATACGGTGAGGTAAAAGCTGGTACAAAGGTTTATTTCAGGTCTCATGAAGGATATGGAGCATGCACTACAGCGCCATTTTACATATTGATAGAGAAAAGCGGTAGGTATACTTATATATGTATGTGTGCATACTACACACACACACACACACACACATACATAAGTATATACATATATATGTTTGTATATATATATATATGTATATATATATATTTATATATATATATATAGAGAGAGAGAGAGAGAGAGAGAGTTATTAGCATGGTTTGTTGTCGATACGAAGAATACCAACGAGCCCTGGGTGCCATATATGCAGAACGAGTGAGTAAAGCAAACAAATTCTGCTATATGGGAACCAGTGCGACCGCAATGTCCATCAAACTTAATGTGGGCCCACTAGTACAGTGCGAGTGTCATTTGTGTCAAACTGTAGGTGGGCCAACGAGTATCTTCAGTCCAACCAAAATTCATAATGCACCATTGAAAATTACAGTAACAATCAGTTAAGGGCTCCAATATGGTTAGAATTTGAACATACAAATACGGCACAGAAAAATATTTAATGGTCCAACATGATTCAGCACCATATTAAGTTTACACATATTACATCTTTCATACCCTTCACAAGTACTAAAATTTAAATGGGGCTATCTTTGCAGTAGAGTCTATTGCGTTAACAAGGAAATGGTTCAGAAAAACAGTACCCATATGCGTATTCCTAACCGAACTATGACAGTAAAGAGATTCAGTACCTACAAAAAAATCAACCCTTCTCTTCCAATACTTATGTGAAGAAACAAAATTTACTCTTGATTTGACACAGCCAGCCACCCACAAAAGGCAACTAGTGGTTAAACCGGTCCTGTCAACCTTTGAAATATTCTTAATTAACTGCAAACTTTAGTTTTTCCAAAACAGGTCTAACCACTTACAACCCAAATTTTGTCATTTGTGCCAAAGATTTTTGAGACAAGGTCGGCCTGTTTGAATTTACAGCAAAAGAATAAAGTACGACTTTGTCGTTTTTGTAACGTATTTTCTAAAATCTAGAACATTATAAACACACACTCCCTCTCTACAGTTTATGGATGGATGGATGGATGGAGTGATTACATATGATATGTAACCTATGGTTAGCAGAGCTAACAATTGACTTCAAAGTTCTCTTTTAACGTATTAAGATATGAAAACATAAAATATTTTAATGAGGACGGGAAAATAAATTCTTATTGATAAATGTATGCATGAAGAATATATTTGTTTACAATGGGATTTTGCTAACAGTTTGTATTATGTTTGAGGAGGAAAGCCCCTAAAATGATCTGTATGTTACATGTAGTGAGGTGATGTGCTTCATAAGATTGGTGCAACAGGAGAATACATATATATCATACCAATAACCTGGATGTAAAGCATATAGTGGTAACTCTTTAATGTGCGAACAAATGCGTCTTTCCTGAAATGTCCATTTGCATTATATGTAAAATTATTAAGGTGATACCTGGTTATTTTTATAGGCAGATACTGGTTAGATATGACACACTTCTCCTGTCACAAGACGTACATTTATGATTTCATAGTCTGGCTAATACTCTAACCTGCCTTCAAATACACTCATGTAAATCCTTTAAAGGTCATACATGTAGTGCTATGTTTTAAGGAACGTCTGGTGCGCCTATTCCTATCAACAAGCCTAGCGCCATATATACGTCTTCTCAGAGAGTAAAAACACCAACTCTTCAGCTATCCAACCAGATTGTACGCAAAATATGGTCTGACATTAAGGATCGATGTAAGTATGTTAAACGAGGAGGAAGATCCTTACAGCATACATCCACAATTATCTGTAATATGCTGAACCATTGCCCAACATGTATTATCATGTTTTGAAAACATTGGCCATGAGGCTCAACTGTTAATTTTCTATGGCCATATAAACCCGATATATTATTAAACAAAAGCAACTTTACAATTCATTCCTATCTGGACACCCGTTCTTGTCACATTTAGTGCACTTTACTAATCACAGAATATATATTTGAGCATGTCTGTTCAATTTACATACTTGCATGTTTTCAACCGAAGTACCATTTTACATTACTGTATGGACATTTTGATGGCATAGGGCTGACAACTGAAATTGCATAAAAACTAGCTGAATCATAAACAGTGACACAATACATTTCAATGACAGGACAACCCTGTGTATACATCACCATCGGACGTATTATAATAGATCTCACAGCTTAAACCTAAAGGCTTCAAATGTACATGTTAATTAACAACGCAATCTGGTGTTTTGCTGCTTGTTCCAAACATGCCAAGCCCACCACGGCATATAAATGACTTTTCAAAGCAAATGTCATAGCCCTTGAAATATTTGACACCAATTCTTGTCCAGCAGAATGGGTATTGCAGATTTTTCATATTCCTAATGTTTTGTTTATACAGGCGAAGCATTTAACCTTGCCAGAGGAAAGCCTGCATACCAGAAAACTACGAACCTAGCATTTGTGGCAAATCGTGCAGTAGATGGGAAGCATGATGTCAATCTTCTGCGGAGCAGTTGTTCTCAAACGCTTGAATCTAACTCTGATCCTTGGTGGGCAGTCGATCTACAAGGAATATATCATATCGATACTGTACGGATATTAAACCGGGGAGACTGCTGTGGTATGCAAATATTTATTTCAATGTTTTTTTTAATTGATTTTACAATAGCCGGCAAAAGGTGTAGATATATTAGACTCTGTAGATTATTTGGGTTTTGTGGCTGGCAAATGGTAATGGGGGTGCTTTCAAATTCCACACCAAATGCATGGCGAAATGTTCACCTTCTGTGCATATGCTTTAGGAGTGGAACCCAGCCTCACAACGGGGAAGGTGTAGCAAAGGCGTCAGCATACCATATAGAATATATTCAGGTTAATGTATACTAATTCCTTAATTTTATCATAAATGTATATCATTGAATTATTGGTTATTTTTAAAAAAAGTGTACCCGGTGTATCATAGGCAACGGAATTTACCATTAGTTGCTGGTTATGTTTCCTTTATTTGCAATCTCTGTGCTGAATAGTTATTTTGTGATTATAACTAAGTGTAAAGTTGGACCCTTTTGTGTTCATAGGTAAGCCTGCAATCCAACCCACAATGCGCCATATAACAAAAATGCATTTCTGATATGTTTATTGTTCAAATATCATCCTTATGCTACCTCTAAATACATACATAATTTTATCAAGGCATTATATCCGCACATGATGCGCATGATCGATGGTAATAGTGAGCGATCTTAACCATTCGCAGTCAATGGAAATACAATCAAACAGACAGAATGTAGCCTGATTCATACCTGTTATGTATTTTTGAAGGACTATATGGAATTTGGCTTGACCCTTTTTGTGTTTTACGTGTTTATTTTGATTGTGATAGCACTGTGTCTTTGTGAAGTCGCATTTTTTCCTGGCCTAAAATACTTCTTGTTTTCTTCTTGTAGGTGAACGACTGCATGACTTTGACATATGGATTAGCAAATTATTTTACCCTCTCAACTTTTCTCTTCGAAATGCGGAGCATTTTTCCCATTTTGAGGGAACAGCGGCACGTGGAAAATGGCTTAATTTTGCCTTTACCAACGAACATATAGGGCAATATGTCATCATTCAAATTCTTGGCAGCAATGAAACGCTCAGTTTGTGTGAAGTGGAAGTTTACAAAACAAGTATGTGCTAGGGCACTGGAGTAGGAGGCTGTTGGCAATTCAAATATAAGCATACCTTAATACATGTTTGGCATCTTGCTTACAGTGTTTTTTCAACAACAGCTCATGCCTGTACTTAAATTAAATGTTGGAAGTAGTTTCACACGTGCAAGTAATGCAAGTACCTATCACACAAAGGGAAAACACTAAAAATATAGGAAACAATCGACTAAAGGCTCCAATGTGGTTAGACTTCGAACATAAAAATAAGGCACCGAGAAATATTTAATGGTCCACCATGATTCAGCACCCTATTAAGTTTACACATAATACTATGGGGAAAATATGTGAGGACCACTCATTGTATCCATCATTTGAATGTGCATTCATGTACATAGATACAGTTTTCCTGTTGGCAGGTGCTTATATATTTATGGGTGATATAAGATATTTATATAGTTATAAATGACAGTGTTTGGATGCACTTCGTGACCGAAGGTCGTATGCATTCACCGTGACTAAGCCCCCCTGCCTGGCGGGTAAGCTACGCGCAGTCATTCACATAGTGACCAGCAGAGAGTTTTGACGTGTTCTCACCAGCTGAATGTATATTACCATAAAATTGGCTTTTATCTGCAGTTTGCTTATGTCGCTGATAAACTGTAGTGCTTGCCTCCAAAAACACGAAAGACCTGGTGGGAAATACTGTAAAATGAATGGAAAACAAAAGGAAGCGGCTTCTGTGGATCAGTCTAGTGGACAAGGTGAGCCACTCTTTGCCGGAGGTGATCCCAAGGACATTCCGCCAAGGGACAGTGCTGACTACCTGTACTTTCTAGAGAATCATATAAAACAGCAACAGGATTTGTTATATGGCCTTCGTCGCAAACGGGACATCGATATTGCCGAACATAAGTTCAGAACTTTAAACCTTGACATTGCAAAAGCCACAGAGAAGACATTAAACCTATGATTTCCAAATTGGCGCCTCAAGCTGAGTCACGTGATACCCAGTCAACAAGTACATTTCACCTTTTTGCTGGCTTGGTGGACGTTGAAAATGATGCAGCAAAAGCAAAAATCCGAAAGTTGAAACCTGAGTCCTATATACATGGTGTAAAACAACCGGAAAAAATGTTTTTTCGTGAATTGGTCCATGGCATGGTTGGGGTACTACAGCACATAGCAAGCTCGGGATGGGATGTTTCAGGATATGCATCGCATATGAGGTTTATTACTTAGAGAGCCTCCTTAAACACCTATGTAACGGAAGCTTTTTACAAGTATGATGAGGATGTGACCAAGATAGTAATTTCAGGAATATTGCGTGATTGGATTAGTGCAGATTCAAAATCCGTCGCACTTCACCTAGGAGTGGACGCGACTTCTGGGGTGCAGTCGTCCGTATCGTCCCGTTACACATACGGTCGTGCACAACAAGGGAATAAATCTAAAAAAAATAGTGATATTTCATCATGGCCACAGGATATCTGTTAGTTATACAACAACCGCCATTGCTATTTCATTGCTGTCATTTATAACTATATAAATATCTTATATCACTCATATGTGTATATATATATATATATATATATATATATATATATATATATATATATATATATATATGGGCATATGATTGATCAAGACATAGGGATCGACATATGTCTATAATGTTGTTTTGTCCCGCACAGGCTGTTCTAGTAGGCTCAGCCAAATACAAAAAGATCAGCAAAATTGTACGTTACTTATTTGTTGTAGACAAAAATGTGGTGTTTTCAAAAGACCCGAATTTACTGAAAACTTTGTATTTTACCCTGCAATATAATGTCGTGACTGTACTGGTACTGAATATATTGAATATTAAGTTAAGCATTAACAAGATGTGGTCAAAGTGTTTAGTTACTGACCTTCAGACGTCAAACCAGTCCCACAAACGAAAATTGTGTGGTGCCAGGAAATTTTGCTATGTATGTTCTACGATTCAACTTATTCCAAGACAAACAATTAATGTAGACTGCTTAAAAGTAACATGGAACATAGTTGCCCCATTTGGATGGAAAATTAAACTCTTGTTTTATCATATTAACATTTACCATACACCAGCTTGCAGATATGTTTATCTAGATATTAAGCAAATATATGAATATAATTATGCAGATCATCTCTATCAAAAGTACTGTGGGCGACTAAAATTTGTAATTTTGCAAACTGACTTGCACAAAGTGCGTGTAAAGTTTCAACGCAAATCATTGTATCAACCAGATGGAAAAGTTTTATATAGATATGACATTTTTGCGATGAAGAATGACATGAACAGGAGATCTGTCAACATACACGTGCCGATTGATAGAATTCACTGCATAACTGAATGGTATGTGAGCAAGTATAGCACTGTTCTTATTACATTTACAACACAGACAGGATGGCGAATCCGACAAAGTGCTTACGGTCTGGTGAATTCTGGTCTTTGCTCATTGCTAGCATTTCATGATGGGTTACTTCAGTGTGCCAGCACATTATATCAACTCAATTCGGCTCAGCTTACTAAATTGTATCATTTTTCAACTCTCTATACATCTTCCGCCCATGCCATACTATTCAAATCGCAGTGTTTTACAATATATTCCCCCCTCAGGTGTTTAATAAAACTTAATGGAACGCACACACCAGACATTGACAAAATTTACCATGTTCTTTTGCCAAAAGGAAAAGCTTTTATCAAGAACGTTATTGCCAATACCCATGGGATCTCCCCAGTTTTGCAATTCTGGGAATTCAAAGCTCTTCAAGACAAGCAGGTGCGGTTTGTGCTTTCTAGCTTACATTGGGAGGGAGACATAATCGGATTATGTAAACATGGCGGCATATATGTACTTGATATAGTCCCTTTTTCAAGATGGACACAAAGAACATTCACATCTATTGGACCATATTGTGGCGCTTTTCACGATATCTCAAACATGAAGCAAGCAGACATTTCTCTTACATCAAGCTCGTCAAGTCTAATCATCTTTTATTATATCTTTGAAGTTAACGTGACTTTGTCTTTCACCATCTCAGTTCATGATACCCTTTGTAGAGGTCTCCCAAATCCATGCTCACTTGCTAGAAATTTATATGAAGATAATGCAATTCATTTTAGACGACTTTCAAGTAGCTCCTTGTTTATAACGACACTCAAACGCCAATGCTATGTGCTATCTATCCATCCACATTCCTCAAAGAAATGCAATATCTTCCTCAGTAACAAAGCTTCAACAAATGAAATGTTACTGAACCTACAGGAGAGTTCAAATTGCACATCATTCTGCAGATGTCGTTCACTTATACACAAAAATTTTCGGTCTCTAGAGTGCAACCCTGGTCAACACATTTTAAGATTGACATCGCTCTGGATTTTCCTGGGCCTTCTTTATTCAGGGGGATGGTGTGAACAGTTTGATTCTCATTACGTATTGACACTTCATTTACGTCTCAGCTGTACGTTTACCATCATCCAAACTAGTACATACAGTATATCACCGTTAGTGAGTGAATTGAATTGCATCAACATCTTTGTGAGACAAGTCACTCTGAGAACAATAATTCACATAAGACCAAAGGGTTTTCTTATAGGACCCGACTGCAGAACTTTAGACCTTGCTCCATTTGTTTTGAGTATTATGCCAGACAATATCCATAATTATACGGTGAGAGTTTGGTGTTTTGAAAAAAAGGGTAAAACATCTTTTATATCTCATACAACAAAAAATTACCACTACCAACAAAGTACAAATGATAGTACTTTAGAATTTCTCATAAAAAAAGTCTGGAAGATGGAAAATAATACTGGTTTCCAATGGCTATTTACTTGGTGTAGCCCATCAATGACATTAAGGCCATATATATTTGAAAATACCCAATCCAAACGCGGCTGGTGCAAAAAATGTGGTTACAATCTATCGATTCAATCTCTCAAAGGGTATTTTAGAAGATTCGAAAATATTCTTGTGGCATCAACGTTAGTTAAAGGTGGATTTAGGGCGAACACAAGAATGTCACGTGCACAAGCTGCATTGTTGGAGAATCTACAATTTAGCAAATGGTCCATCACGGGGGATCCTGCCTTTCCATGTGCTGTCAATAACTTAATACCAATATTCAGTTTGAAATATGAAGTGAGATGGAGTTGGCTTAATGCTTTCCATCATTGCCGAAGTACAGCAAGGCAAATGATTCGTTTGCAGAAAGAAACAACTTTTGCATATTTAGCAGCTAACTTTTTCATGGATATTATGAGATCCTCCATTTTATACCTGGGGGTAATAGTTGTCCAAGTAAGTGTGCAATATTTCTTTCCTGGCCAGGTACAAACACTGATATTTTATCCTTCCATTCAAACAATAAAATTGATCAGCATTCCACTGTTAGCAATAATTCTATAGGATCAGTTTTAAAAACACATATTAAGAAACTACACAATGCCATTTTAGCTTCATACAATTAACCAAATTTAATATTTTGAATTGTGAGTACAAACCAATAAAGCGTAAATGACATAGACACAAATAGCTAGGAATGTTGATTTGGCATTCAGGCCAATATTTACTATGCTGCATGTTTTATTAGATAATGATTGCTTGCTTGTTTTATGATTTTCCTCGTCATATTACGTATTATCGCTCGAACATTGACACCGTTTTTAGCAGCTGCACTCATTTTAACAATTCAGTTTTATTATTCATTTGCTTTGTAGATGTTGCAGATATATTATTTAAACTTGCTCTTTTACGCTTTTTAATTTCTGCAGAAATATGGGAAATCCAGCGGTTCTAAACACGTAATTAAATACTTTCAACCTTGAAAATTTTACAGAGAAAAAGAGTTTCTACAAAGGTTTAAAAAGATGTGATGATTGGACATATAGCACATAAATTTTTTAACATCAATCGGGCATTGGCAAGCTTACAGAATTTACATGTAACTTGATGTTTAATTTGCATAGCAGAAGCCTGACACTACCATCTCTGCAGATTGGGAAAAATGTAGTTGCTGGTAGTGATTGTTCTCTAATGATACCATGTTCGGCAGGTTGGCTCCATTGTGATTTGTGCAAGGTTCATGGTCACTAATTTTATGTTTGTATGCATTTATGTATGCATGTGTATGTACGTACCTATGTATGTATGTATGTATGTATGTATGTATGTATGTATGTATGAATATATACTTGTCCTGTTCAATGTCTTATCGATAAGATATTTTAAATTGCCTGAGCATGTATGCTTGCCTTATCCGTCGATGGCATCACCAAGTCAAACAACAACCAAAGAAATATCGCGGAACATGGATCGGTACCTGGTTGATAACCACAGCTAATATAGACTGCTTTTAGAAATAAATTATGCAGACGTTGTTACGTTAAGCAATTATATCAGAACGGGACTCTGTTTCAGAATGATGGTTTTAATGCATAATGATTATATTTTCAGGGACAAAAAACACATTGGATCAATGGTGATCCAATGACATTCACCGATTGGCACATGAATGTAAAACATGCAAAAGAGAACAAGTTAAGCGTGTTTCCAAAAAATAAGAAAAAATATCAGTACCCGGATTTCCATATGTTTAAAGGTAAAAGGAGTGATAGAAATGCCTGTGGAGCCATGGTCATCAAGACACTATATGATTATGCAAACTGGTTACTCATTAATTGCTCTATTCCTCAGAAAAATGCATTGGTCATTTGCGAAATGGATGTTAAAGCTAAGCAGCGAAATATGCACAAAAATGCACTTGCCCTCGCACTCAACAATAAGTATTGCCCAAAATATTGGACTATAGCAGCAGACAAATGCTTGTATCTCTTTTTTCACAAAAAGCCATCTAATGTATCAATGTCCATGAAAACGTGCATACACTTGGGTGCAGGAAATATCGGAAAAATTCCAGATAACTTATTCACACAGGCAAATACTATTAACCGGGAGCTACACCTCAGCATGTTTAAAAGTTCCTTGGAGAAAAAGTATGCACGTGGGAAATGTGATACTTCTGATATATCTTCGTATAAATATATATTCACAGAGTTCAAAAATAGGACTCAGAATATATTGTTTAATCTTTTTGACGCTTGGAGCTGGTTCAATATTGAAGGGCATGTGTGGGTACGTTCAGGGACCCACATATCTGTAGTGCGCCCCGAAACATTCCAACTGTATCGAATGTTTCCTGTTAAATATCTAAATGTCAGAGCATGTTTTTTGGTCACCAAACATCAGCATATCCTGCCTATTTATGATTCACTTCACAATAAGAGTGTAAGACGAGCAAAAGGGGTGTTATGTGAGATAAAAGCACTCAAACTGATGAAGGAGTGCTCCCAATGGCAATTTAAATGCCGTGATAGTGAGTGCATACTACAGCACCATGTTTGTGATGGGCACTCTGACTGCTCAGACTCGTTTTCGATTGGGAGTGATGAAGTGAACTGCACTGCCATGTGTCATGTATCAAGTGACATGACTTTAAACAACATAAAAGGGACAAAATCATGCCACATTGGTAACGGGTTCTGTACATACATGTATTTTCAATGCACATCAGGTATCTGTATTCCCATTTCAAAGGTTTGTGATATTTTTGTTGATTGTGACGATGGCTCTGATGAATTTTGTATTTTAAAACCGAATCCCATATACAGGTTTGGAATAAGGCTCTTTAACAACTCAGTTTATAACAATGGACCAAACAGGTCGATCACAGAATTTCTCTTTGGCAAGCTCCATCCTGCCAGCTGCAGTGATGTAAATTGGTTACCTTGCTCAGAGAGGATCAACTCAAGTTGTTTTCACAGGTCTGATGTATGTGTTTATGACACATTTTTTGGCAAAATGCTAGCATGCGAAACAGGTGAACATCTCCAGCATTGTGACAGATTCCTATGTGGGGGTATGTTTAAATGTCCATTTTCATACTGCATTCCAATACGGAAAGTTTGTGACAAGGTCTGGGACTGCTGCGGTGGGTTTGAAGAAGTGCACTGTTTGGAATTATCATGCAAATTTCTGTTTCACTGCAAACACCAGACAACATGTCTCCATCCAAGGGATGTGTGTGATGGACTAATTCAATGCACAAACTCGTTTGATGACGAGCTTTTGTGTGATGCTATATGCCCTGCTGCTTGCCTGTGCTTTGGTTATGCGGTAAATTGTTCAAACAGTTACAACAATACAGTCCCCCACTTTGGACACCAAACGAGATCAATACTGTTTCGCCAGAATATGTTGAAAATTTGGGAGCAGACTGTCAGCTTGTACAAATATGTATTCGCTCTAGACTTGAGTAGAAATTATTTAGCAAGAATAGAACGCAAGTCTTTCAGAATGTTTCCTGCTTTAAGAAGATTAAATCTGAATTATAACCACCTTACAGTATTACAATATGGGTGTTTTGTAGCAGCACAGAACTTACGCTCTTTGTCCTTAAGTGGAAATTACATTACAAAAATAAGATCATCTTTTCTTTTGGGCTTATCAAGCTTACTTCATTTATATTTAAGTTCATCCGGCATCAATTTCATTGAATTGGGGGCATTTTGGGGATGCAAGAGACTTAACAGCATTGACCTTTCTCTTAATACTATCTTTCATATTCATGAAGAATCATTTGAAACCGACATTGCTCTTCATACAATTAATCTATCTGGCACTGAAATTGTGCATATTCAATCCACGTTTTTTCAACGATTTAGACACCTTCAGTATGTATACAGCAGTCAAGAAGGTTTATGTTGTATTCAGTGGATAGCAAAGAAGTGTTATGCACACCTGGCAACTAGCAATGCATGCCTTCCATTGATCCCAGTCTTTACACTAAAGATCATTAATTGGGCGTTCTCAAGTGTCTGTCTTTGTTTTAACATTCTTGTCATTCTTAGTTTCATAAATAAAATCACAAACAGAAACAGGGTCATGAAAACATATTTAGCTTTCTTTAATAGTTTGATATCAATTTATCTAATCATAATTGGAGTGGGAGATTCAAAGTATGGCTCCCATGTATCATTATATAAACGTATTTGGTTGCTAAGTAGTCTTTGCAAAACTGCTTCAGCTCTCTCGATAATTTCAGTATCTGGCTCAGCATATATGATTACGCTAATAACATTAGATTATGTCATGAACTTGGTGTTAGTTTTTAAAGTTAAACCAATAACAGTTAACTTTATAAAACGATTATCACTTTTTGTACTTTTATGCTTGTTATCTATAAGTATTTCTGTCAATTTGTTACCTGTCCATAAAGGCACGTATTTCTGTGAATTGTGTTCCCTTTTTCTCCAGGAGGTTGCTGGTTTTGAACAAGTTTTGAAATATGTTGTAATATCTGTGCATACATGTGGATTTGTTTGGGCTATTTTGGGTCATGCTGCATGTGCTCGTGCAATTGGGAAAAGCAAAAAGCAGTCAGATAGCTCGGGAAAGAACAATGCAGCTTTATATTTACTTTCAGCAAATATGATCAGCTATACTTTGTCAGGCACGGGCTTTCTTGTCTCCGTTCTAATGATACCTACATTATCTTACACCTCCCAAGTTACAATAATCATTTTTGTGTTTCCTGCTAGTGCTCTATTGAATCCAATCTGTATGACACTTGCAACCAAGGAATTCAGGTCCTTCTTTTCATTCTTCCAGGGAACTTATCCTCACACAAAGTGGTCAGTGGCAACACAATGAACCAACAGATTCTGTTTTGAAGAATCAAATTCCTATTGTTTGGTTCAAGTTCCAATGTATTCAGTCTTTTTTACTTTTCTTTTCTTTCTTTTTTTTTTTTATTCTATTTTTTTATAACCCGTCATATCGTTATGCGAGACTAACTTTATAGTGTAAGTGGTTGTACAGCGACCACCCTTTGATGACCGCTTTTATTTATTTATTTATTTATTTATTTATTTATTTATTTATTTATTTATTTATTTATTTATCTATTTATTTATTTATTTATTTATTTATTTATTTATTTATTTATTTATTTATTTATTTATTTTGCCAGTTGGAATTGGGTTTTGGGTGAAATGCACTTAAAGTAATGCACCACATTGGACCTTGACACATTTAAAGGTTTGATTGGCCAATGTTAAAAAAAAATAATCAACAACAAGAGAAATGTGACAGTCTTGTGATATTTGGGGATATTTGAAAAAGAGACTAAAGTAGCCATGTGATCTTCCGAATTATATCAATGTCAAAACTCTTGAAAACAACTACTGCCTGCAATATAAAATGCAACATCAGATATCTAGAGTCATTTTCCTTCAAATGAAAAGTGACAGGATTCACAATTACCATGATATAACACAATAGGTCCGTTTGATCTTTCAAGGCCACACAAAGTCAGGATTATCGACACAAAACACATAGCAAGCAGTTCCCTGTTGTAGTGTTTAATGGTGCCATGTGCATAGGGACCAACATAAGGGAGATATATGTCAGCAGGTCAGTTAGAACTTGCAGACTAGCTCAGAGTCACAATTAACTATACCAAAGAAACTCCACCGGCACCTTCCATGTAGTTTTTGTATTATCCATGGGCCTAAAATCCATCATAACTGATATAATGCAAATATTGCAGATTTGTTGCCGCTCCTAAGGTAACAATGATCACAATACATTTACTTTAACTTTTATAGAAGCTCAATTTGGACTGAGAAAACAGCTTTCCCGCGCAGGCCTTGGGCGCGATTCGCCCAAACCGCGCCAAAGAAAGCTGTTGATCTGGAGTACCATCTTCCATGTCCCAACTGACATGTTGGTACTTGTATCAAATGGGTGTTGTTTTGTGTAGTTCAACTTTAGTCGCAGTTAGCTCTGAAAGAGTTAATAGAAATCGCATTTTTCATAAATCATTAAATGTCAGTAAATACCAGCAGGACCATATATTGACCAAAGAGATTGCATCCAGATATACTCCCACGACGTGAAGACAATTAAGGTGCAGTTCGCATAAACTTTTGGAATAGAACTAACACAACCATGCCTTCATGCAAAGAAAGGCACTAAATCGAAGCAGCAGCGTCTACACAAATTAATTAAAGTAAGCTAAAGGAACATAAGCATTCACAGACAAGTTTCAAAACATATTTTAACTGATAATGCCTATCCTAATAAATTGTTAAAATCAGTAAATTATAGCAGGACCATGTATCAACCATTCAGTTCCTGTTTAGATACATTCGTACCACGTTTGAAGACAACCGAATATGTGGTTTTGACAAGACGTGACTAAAGATTAACAAAACGAAACGATCATTTAAAGAAACAAATCAAATGAATTGAGATATCGCCTATCAAAAGATTACGTTTAAAAGACTGAAGGAATGTATACGTCGACAGAAAAGTACTCATATAAAAATGCACTTAGGTCAAGAATTCACACACAGCTCACAATGAAGCAAACCATTCTGATCGGTCCATGTGGTACATGTGGATGACGGATCAACAACTGTTAGAGGACCTAGAGATTACATGAGGTGGTTTACAGATTATCAGAGCTAAAACTGATATCAAACAAACTTGTAGTTTTTCTTCAACATGGAACTACAGGCATCTTCAACAACTATACAGATTACATAAACATATTGCTATCATACAGACAGTGTCTGTGTACTATAACAAATTGTGTGGTCACACAATTATCAAACAATTTTGCAATCATTATCTCAGTCATCATGTTTAAGGCGAACTGGCTTATGTACAAATTACAACTTTGTAAGGTAAAATGTCTTAATGCTAATGGCAGTTTCAACCTATGTGTATCACATCCTGTCTTTAGGCTAAATTTGCTCTGGAAGCATAATGAATGGCATAATGTGCTCAGTCGTTGTTTTCTTTTTAATGATTATGGGTTTGTTTGAGGTACTAATAAATGAAAATAAATACCAACTAGAAGCATTGTTACATCAATTATCTCTCAATTATAATGTAAATACTTGCAATTATCTAGAGTAATGTCTACATTGGTTTTGTAACCTCTCGAAACATTTCTTTGCTTGCACTCACATCATGAGACATGATTCTCAAATCAGGTAAATGTTTTTGTCAAAAGATGTCATCATAAGGCTTGTGCTACATCGGCAGATTATGCAGGAGGCACTGATATGTATCAGCACGTGAATTCAGTCAACCTAGGTATATGGCAAACGTCCAGTCCCCACTGACTTACATGCTGATCAAGAACAAGTCATTAAAATTTATGTTCCTCATCAGTAGAAGGAATTAAAAAGCCTTGTTAGACCTGTCGATTAGTTACTTTTTACAAAGTTGAAGCCGAAGCCGAAAATGGACACAATTTTAATTAAATTTAATAATTTATAAGCACACACACAATTAGCCTATTGCAGGAAAAAAAGTAAAAGGAATCACCGGCATGATTAATAGGGTTTACGCCCGCTGGTTTCATTTCCTGTTGGAACGGTTTCAGCAAAATAAAATATTACAAACACGTTAAAATGAGCGAAAGGTCTTTCGGACTACACGTGCAACAACTCTTGCACTTGCACTGGGCTTGGAATTTTTAAACTGGTAATGAATGATATCCACAATATCGTCATGTAAGATTGGATCTCCATAAGCAAAATAATGATAAGTATTCATAAGTTGTTATTAGGGCCACACCAGTTAATGGTTTGCTGAAACTGGTTAAGCACCAATAAAACTGTAACTGAATTTCACTGTTATAGTCTTATTGTTCAATAGTTTAGTTAGCATGGAATAGAAAAAAATGAAGTGATGAAACACAAGCTGGGCTGAGAATTGTTGGTGTGCGTCGCATGTAATAAGAAGGACGGTATTGCACACACATCATCATGCCAAATTTAACATTTTTCTATAAATGGCACAAGGCAACTTATTTAAAATTCTGTGCAATCAGTTTTTATTCATACACACAAAATATAAGCAGAGCATGTATATCAATATTTTGGTTGGTAGAATGGGAAAATGAAAGTAAGAATTGGAGCCCTGGTGAAAAAATCCACTTATCTGGTCAACACTTCACGTGGTAAGAAATACCATCATTGTATAAGTTACTAGTCTGCTTGCCGATCATACTCCCACTGGCCTATGGCATTTGAATTGCGTAAGTCCAGGTTGCTATACAGTCTCCATCAATAAGTGTCATCTGAAGTATTATTTAATGCAGTTGCACTCAGGTGTAAAAATGTGGTGTATGGTCAACGAAGCTGGTTGTTTTTGCAATAAGTGGTGAATGGAATATTTGACACCATTGGTTTGCTTGAAGACGTGTTTTAGATTAAAAACACTTACATATCATTAGAAAACATTGCGGTGCCGTTTTGACATGATTTCAGATCGCAGATAGTAGAACAATCTTAGATCCCACTAGATAGGAGATCTAACTAAATATAGCAAAAAATTAAACAATTCTTGGACAACGCCAGTACGTGGTTTCAATCTCCCATGTGCAGATCAAGGAATATATGCAGAGTGGATTCAGTACTTTTGCATTATTTTGTGTTGATAAGTATCCATAGGATATAATGTGTTTAGACTGGGTTTTCCAAAACTCCTTTCCACAAAAATAGGGGAGTAATGTGACAGTTTTTCTGCAACGAATGAATGAAGTTATGAACTGAGCAATGCGCCATCCGTCAATCTGATTGTATAGGGTATATGGCAGACAATCGGACATGAGTATGTTTAAAAATTCCATGGAAAGCCCTTTCCTCAAAATAGATGGTCATGTCATGAATATTCTTTGGTCAAGGTACCCCTTGTCTTAACAATTGCACGTGGCAGTCGCATGAGGCATTAATCTTGTCAATATGACGCATTTGTAGCTGAAATCAATTGCCCAAAATAATTTAACTTTGATGGTTCACAAGTATACATTTTACAATTATTCTAACGTAAACAACCAAAATATAAAAGCAACTATTATCACTTCCACAATACACCAGGGTATTATACATCTTCCTGTATAGGACTATTGTTGCAAAGATGAAGTGATAAGCTTAAATTCAACTGGATATATGAACCAAGATGATCATTAGTGAACATTTTCTTGTAAGCTGGTCTTTAAAAAGGTCAAAGTCACAAACAATATACAGACCAATTGCTTTTGATACTACACATGTCTGGTATTAATCAATATTCTATCTTATAATGTTCTTGACGTGAACTGATGAATGAACGGACAGAAATACCGACTCCCCCACCTGCACTATTCTTGTATTCCTATATACCACCCACTGTGGCAGGCAACATTTGCAAATATTTATGTCTCCAGAAACTGCCCATGAGGGTCCAAAAGTAGAGTCAGGAAAAGTGGTTTTATATTAGAAGTACAATGCCAATAAAAGAGACTTTTGTACTGTTAATTATATATAATGTCTTTTATTTCTGACTACTTTTTAATTCTGAATATTTTTTCATTTCACAATATAACACGGATTGGATAGCCTTGAAAAAGGGTTAGTGGTATTATTTACATTTATTTAGCTGCATATGTGTCAGATAAAGATAAATTTATTCCATGTTTGAGTTTGAATTATCATTGTCTGGAGTGAAATTCAGAAATAATAACTCACTGCAGATCACATGACCTAACCATTATTACAACTGAACTGTGATGCACCCCCATCAGTGAGGTAGTGCACTAACATGAAGAAAAATCAAATGTGCGCTAGGGATGTTTGATTAAACATCACACGTGATGTTGAATAACTACGACGAACGTAAACAAACACGGCGCACCAGGTCGGCATTGAAAGTAGGCCTAGGACATATTTTTTTATGATTAAGATCCTATTAAATATAGAATAAACAAAATCTAACCTGGCTGGAGAGTGGGTTACTATTTTCATCTCGTCAGGGATCGTTATTGGTGGGGAAAAAAGTTACCCACTCTCTGCCATGTAAGGTTCTCAGAGACAAAGAATATCAATACATTATGTTGAAATTACTGGTATGAAGCAATGCTTTGTAGTATTTCATTTTTTTTTCAAACATATTTTAGATCTCTGATTGTATTGCATGGTATCTAATTTAACAGAAAATGTAATCAGTACGGTAAATAAATTGACCAGTAGTGATATTTCTGGTGGATATACGACACTTGTGAAGAACGTGAAACGACATTTAGCCTCAGACAGAGTCAAACAGCAAACTATACATCACCACTGAACCAGGGTTTCAAGTTAATGCTGGAAACTGCGGGTTCCTTTTAATATTGAGAGTAAAGGGAGTAACAAAATGTCCTTATCCGATCATGCAATAAATGAAATTATAAACAGGTATTAAACTAGTACTACCCCCTTAACTGGCAAATTAAAAATTCTCTGCTTTATCTACCCTTTGAAACATTTTTTGTCCTTTCTTGGATATGGTTTTACCAATTCATAATTTTTTGACTGCACATATTCAGAAAAATTGTCGACTGTGGAGGCATTTATGTCTGACATCTCCAGATGATTTTTTTCTCTTTGACTACAGTCCCCCCCCCCCTTTATTTGCAAGAATGATTGTTATGCCAGTCTTTGGCCATATCTTGATATAAAGCGTCTCTAATCCGCGAAGAATCCAATTAGGCATACAGCAACACCATGTTTCTGATGGGCACTCTGATTGCACTGACTCTTTTCCATCAGACGTGATTGGGTGAACTGTGCTGCCATGCCTGGAGTCAAGTAGCTCGCCTTTAACTCACACACAGAACAAAACAGCGGGGCCTTTGGTTGATCGGCTCTACACTGACATGTATTTTCAGTATGCAACCAGCATCTATAGTCTTAGTTCAAAGACTTGCCATGGCTTTTCTGATAAGGATGATGTATTCGATAAATTTTGAGGACTAAGATCCATTCATCTAGAAAGATATGTTTTAAGACATGCAAAAAGAAAGTTATAAGAGTCTTAGTGCACTAATAGGTCACGGAATTTCTGTTTGGAAGACTCTATTCTGCCAATTGTACTGATTTAAATTGGATACCTTATACTGAGCTCGCCATGTTTTCACAGGTCAGATGTATGTGTTTTGACACTTTCCTGAATTCAACTTCATCATGCAAAATAGGCCACTACCTTCAGCACTGTACTGGGATTCAGTTTGGTGGCATGTTTAAATGTTCATTTTCTTATTGAATTCCAATGAAAAAAAAATTGTAATATGATCTGGGACTGCTCTGGTGGTTTTGAATAATTCTACTTTTATAAATTATCATGCAAGTCTTTGTTTCTCTGCAGGCATGAGACATCATGCCTTCACCCAAGAGACTTGTGTGATGGACAAGTTCAATGCAAATACTCGTTTGATGTCTTATGTCCTACTACATGTACCTGCTCTGGACATCCAGTGAATTGTGCAAATAATTTCAACAAAACTGGCCCTCATTATATGCATAGCACCAGATCATTACTTTTCAGCAAGAACAAGTTGACAAATTTGAAGAAAACTGAGGGCATATACAAATATTTATTTGCTTTGAACTTGAGTATGAATTGTTAAAAAACGAAAATTGAGCAGAGTTCATTCAAAATATTTCAAGTTTTAAGAAGGTTAAATCTAAATCACAACCATCTTTCGGCAGTGAAGTATGGATGAAGTTTTTTTTTTTTCTTTGAGTCAAAATTTAATATATTGTTATCTGGAAACTCCATCCCGAAAGTAGGGTCATCTTTTTTCTTGGGTTTGTAAAATGTAGACAATATATCTCACGTTTCACCAGAGATTAATTCCTTGATAAAAGTGCATCTGTGGGCCTTCCCAGTCTAAACAACGTTGACCTTTCCTTAAATATAATTATCGATATCTGCAAAGAATCCTTTGAGAGTGATGTTGATTAACAAAGTAAATCGGTCTCATACAGAAATTATGTATACTGAGCCTAGTTTGTTTGAAAGGTTCAAGCTTCTTCAATGCAGACTTGTTAGAAGAAGGTTTATGTGACATTCAGTGAATAGCCGACTAGTTTCATGTCCTCCTTTAATCCCTGTCTTTGTGCTTAAGATATTGGATTGGTCCCTCTTGAAAATCTGTTTTATCTTCAACTTTCTAGCTTTTCTTACTTTCATGAATGACACCAAAAATAGAAACAGGCTGATTAAAACATACCTAGCATTCTTTCATTCATTTATATCAATATCCATGATCATACTTGCAATAGAAAATTCTAAGCATGGCAACCACTTCTCTTACTTCAGATGTATTTGGTGCAGTGATATCCATTTCAAAACTTGGCCCTGTCGATCATTTCTGTCTCTGGTTCTTCATATATGATTCCCATGATCACGTTCAATTACTTTATAAACCTGGTATTATTTTTTTTTTAAATTAGACCAGTCTCTGTAAAGCGAGTAAAAAGCTTACATTCATTTTAATCTTAGTCCTTTTATCTGTAAGCATTTCTGTAAGTTTGCCATTTACGGCAAAAGGTATAGATCTTTGTAAATTTTGCACTTTTTTTCAAAGAAGTAGTTGGTCTTCAAAGGTAATGAAATAATTCCTAATATTTGTGCAGGCTGCAGGTGTTGTTTGTACTATGTCAGGACATGCTGCCTGTGTCAATATAATAGTAAAAAGCAAAAGGCAGTCTGAAAGAACACGAAATAACAATGGAGCTGCCTGTTTACCTAGAGCAAATATTATCGGTAACACCTTGTCTGGATAGCAGAAAAATGTTAAATGGGAACTTATGGAGGCTGAGAACCAGAGGTTATTTTGGGAGCTTTTTAGGTCTGTTCATGTTTGCACTAATTAGCATAACAAATGTACGTTTCACGACAATAAAGTTACTTTGCTTAGGGCATGGAATTGTATGATCTACCTCTTAAAAAGGCTGCTTGGTGAAAAGCCCAGGTCTGAAGCAGAAGTGTAGCACTGTGTCTGTAGGCGTTATTAATTACAACAAACCGTTCCTTTTTAATTCATACAAAAACTAATGCGAGGAAAAAATGTTGTATTCATTGGGATTTATGTATACTGGCTAAAAACAGAAGTCGGTTACATTTACATGAATAGAATTCTGTTTTCCTCCTCAATAATTTAGTACACAACTCAGTGATTCAGTTTCCTTTTCTTAAAAATGAAAATGAAATGACAAAGTGCTGGTCTCAGAACTGAAATATAGCTGACAGATGAGTAAAACTAATAACTGGTACATTTTTCTTGGAGAAAAAGTTTCAAAATTCGATCTCGATAGGCAGGAATTATAAACTTGGGTGGTTAAACCCTATTTGTAATTCTTGGAGATAGTTTCTATACACATACCCATGTAAAGCATCAATTGTCTCATCAATTCTTAGAAGTGACCATGCATTAACTTTTGTCACATCAATTAGCATTATATACTGCACACAGAATCTCCATGAATCGGCTGGTGTTTTTATACCATGACAATGGGATTAGCCCATGGACTATTACTGGCTACCATAATGAATTTTCCAACATTTTATTAACACATTTGCCAATTTCATGTCTTATATGGTGAGAGATCCTGTGTACTCTCAAGTCAGGAGTGAAATTTGTTTCTTCTCATTGGTATTGGTAGAGAAATGTCGATGCTTTGGCAGGTCTGGAATCTTTTTGCTGTCATTGTTGGGTTTGGAATTACTGAATATGGATCATGTTTTTCTGTACTATTTGCTGAATTGGTCGCCCATCATTGATGTGTGATAAAGTTTACAATGTCCTATATCCTGGCCATACTTGGCAAAAACAGTATGCAATTTACAGATTTATGGTATGACATCTTTTTGTTTTAACTGCCTAATCAGGTCAGTACATATTTTTCATACAATTCTTGTACAACTGGATGTAACTGAGCAGAACTCTCTATAGGTTGGAAAGAATCATTAGCCACATGAACTGGTATGGCTGCACTTACTTGTGGTCCTTGTGAAAGCTGCTTGAAAAAAATTGCTAGAATTATGAAGGCACAGACGAAATTCTCTTTGGCTTAAATCCACCAAACCTCTACCAACAATTAATCCCTCCCCAGTGTTCCTTTCATTAACACAGGAGGTCTCAATCAAAGTCCTTTCCTTCTTGGTCCAGATTACTCTTAAGTCTTGATAATCTAACCAGATCTTGCTCCTTGCAAGTCAATTACAACCTGGAATTTGTCTAAAATGTCTGAACCCAAATACCTTCATAGGAAAAATTTGCAAGTAAGAAATTCACGTAATTTTTTTTTGTTTGTTATTGTTTTTGTTTACTTAATTAGCAACTAGAATTTTACTTTTCCTACTATAGGTGCTTCTTCTACATTGGCAGAATACATTTCTGTCTCATTTGGTGGCACATGTATACTGGAACACAATTCTAAAATGGATGGGTGTAATAAACTAACACTTGCGCCAGTATCAAGCAAAAATTTTATTAGTATTTTCTACCTTACTTTCTACAAAATGCCACATTTTGCTTTACCACAGGTGAACTGGTAGCTTGGGCAGTTTCTCCCAGCTTCACAACTGCCATTCCCTGTGTCCCTGCTTCAAAGCTTCTCCCTTACTCAAATATTTCAAATAACGATCAAGAGAATCTTCCTGCAAACTAATACAATCATGTTTACAATATCCTGGCTGATAGCAGCACCAATAGGATATACATGTGTTAGTCTCTTCAGTTTTCTTTTCAGGCTTACCTGTTTTACTTGTGCCTGCAATTCCGGGATCCACTTTTGAAACTTCTCCAACAATTGTTTAGAGCCTCCATTACTACACTCTTTAGCTGTCTGAGTAGTATTTACTCTTGGTACAAACTTAACCTTTTCACTAAAGACAATATGCTTCTCTGTCATACATACAATTAGAGCTTCCTCCAAAGCAGAAGGATTAGCTCTTTTAACCTGTATATGCAGTGACTGTTCTCTGATGGCTTGTATAAAATGATGAACAGTCATACTTTCTTGGTTAATTAAATTTTAACTTTTTTAGGACTTCTTTAGTTTTGAAGTCACTCAATGGAAATGCTCAAGTCAATAATCTGTTGACCATGGAGCCTACGTCATGTGGTTTCTACTCCTTACTCTGTTGACAGGTCAAGGGATGTTGTATGTAACTATCAACTAATCGGCTGGGTCCAAATTGTTCTGTAAGTGCTCCACCCAATAAATCATAATCAGCCCTTATGTTATTTAGTAAGTCTTTAGCAAACTCCTGTACTCTCTTTTGGGGCACAGCCAACAGAAATATATGTTCCAATTCATTGTCCTAGCCCTTTATACCAGTAACTATGTCCAAATGTTTTAAATAGCCAAACGTTTGCTTAGCATGGTATCTGTCAGGATTGATGCTCGGTTTCTCTACTAGTCTTCTCTATGGGGTTTCGCCTGTATTATGTATGGCAGCCCTGTAGGAAACCTGAAGTGAAAAAGAATACTCCCCCTTCCTGCTGACATGTTGGCACCAGAAGCCAGACTATATAGTGGTAGTTGTCTGTCTAACCCAAGACCTGTTGGATCTGAAGGATACAACCTGGGGTAGGAGCTCTTGGTGGCCTTGCAAAATCAAACACTCCTGCTCCAACGGGAGTATAGCCTTGAGGTATTAAAGGTTCACCAAAACTTACCAACAGTCCACCTATCCTGGCCCAAGAAAGTGCTCTAGCAAACCCCCAAACTAGACTCCTTCTTGAGCAGCTACTGGTGGACAGTTGCAGGGTGCACTGAGAGCACCCAGTCTCCAGTTGTTACTTATGCCATCTCAGCAGTTGAATATAAAATAAAACCAAAATAGTAAATGTATAACCACCAATTTCAATAATATACAACAAAGTTAAAATTCAATTCATACAGTGTATTATCAGGTAATCCATAAGTCATTTCCTGATCCTGACCCAAAGGGGTCCTGAGTAAAATTCCTAAAAATGTCATTTTAGTAAATCAATTTATCTCACAGTTAATTCAATTGGAAAATCATTTACAGTTCCTCTAAGGTCTTGTGACATCCCACCACTGCAACCATTTCTAATGGACGTATTTTGTGACCATGCTGGGTCATAGAATCCATTAACCGAAGGCAGACACAAACTAAGTCAGTTTAAGGATTAAAAAGAAAATGCTCAGAGATGTAGTAGACGAACAACCAAGAATTCAAGTTGTAATTAAATAACATTTACTTTCGGGAGACCTCTCAGAATATTACAATTTAATATAAACCCCTACGTTCACAGGGGTGATGTCGTGAAGTACGTAATGACTAGTGAACATTGCCTTTAGAATGAAGACTGGTAAAAGGAGTATTGCCATTACTTGGATTAACTTCCATTCTGGTCCTATATCAAGCTATACGTGTCTTCAAGTTCAAACATTAAAGGAAAAGGAAGTTTACTTATTACTTTGGAATGAATTTAAGCTAAGTGTTAAAAGGTATGTGGTACAAAGACCACTTGATCTACCGATGAATCATAAATTTTAACAAATCCAGATAAGTCAATGAAATTGAATGGATCCTCTGTTTTGAAACTGGAAGGACACATAGTTAAAAATCCTAAAATAAAAATTTATAATGACAGGTTTTACTTTCATTGAATAACCAGACAAGGGTCCATATTATTGTTTCTAATAAATCTTAAGTCTAGAAAATGAACATAAAGTGTTTTGATTGTCCTTGTCTAATAAATAACAAATATAATGACTGTTCGGGCATAGTAATCTCATGTAAGTCTTCAGGTGGTCCAAGTGATACTGTTCTTGTGTGTGTAAGTCCCAGGTAAGTTTGAAGCACTAAGGCAAGCTTGTTATGTTGCACTCTTGACCCCACGTGGCTCATGGGTATGACACTGCAACTCAAAAACTAGAGTCAGAGACTCTCCTCATTCTAGAATTGATGAGACAATTTATACTTTGCATGGTAACATCTGGTTTAGCAAATTTGATTTTGCTTTCAGGCTACTGGAACAATCAAATGGACCCTAAAAACCACGATAAAACAATTTTTTCAACTGATGAATCTCTGTATGAGTTTACCGGCTTTTGATTTGTTTTCAAAAATGTTCATTGAGGGTTAAGCCGGTAAATGGAGCTTGTTTTAGCCAGTGACCACTGGTCAACCTGTTTAATTTTTCTCGATGATGTAATCTTGTTTGGAAAAACAATTTCTGAGACCATAAGGAGCTCTACATGAGGCTAAGTTAAGGGTAAAATCACCCGAATGAGCTCTTTTTTTTGGGGGGGGGGGGGTGAGTACCTCGATTTTGTGGTGTCAGGTAAGACCTGCAGCTACAGATAAAAAAGTACAAAAGTTAAACACTGTACTACACCTAAAACTTCCAAAGAGGTCGGAGGTTTTATAGGAATGACATCATATTACATAAGGTTTAAACCTTCCTATAGTGAGATTGCAGCCCATTTACATAGATTGACTGGAAAAGGAGTACCCTGTTCTTGGTCTGCAAACAAGCTTTTGATAAGCTTAAACGTGCTTTATAGAACCCACCTTTGTTGGCTTTCCATGATGTTTTCTTTCCATTCATTTTAGACATGGACATAGGAGGGTGGTCAATAGAAAGTTTCTTGTCCCAGATTTAGGACAGAAAAGTGTGTGTAAATGCCTATGCCAATAGAACCTTAAGTCCAGCAGATTGAAATTATTCTGTTACCAGACGAGAACTATTTGCAGTAGTCTATTTTGTATAATATTTCAGAACTTATTTGCTTGGGAGCAGTTTTTACTCCATTATGATCATGGATCTTTGAAATGGCTGTATAATTTTAAAGAACCTCAAGGTCAAGTAGCCTGCTGGCTAGAGATCTTAAGCCATATAGATTTGTGATAGCCCACCACGGAGGCATCGCTCATGAGAATTCTGATGCTGTGATCAGATAATCAGTTACAGAACCTAATTAACATCAAAAAGTAAATACAATAACTGTTAGACCATCTGTGTATACTCAAGAAGAGCTGAATAACCAGCAAAAAGCTGGTTCAGACCTTGGGATAATATTACTTTGAAAGAATGGCATTAGACTATGACAAATGCAAATATAGTTCCCATTGGAGGCAAGAGGTGCAAGTTATATTTTTCCTAGTGGGAACAAATTTTCTTACTGGGTGCTCCGTTAAAACAAGTATGAACGGAAGAACAGGAACATAAGTACTTATTCATTTCACCCCCAAACATTCACAGACAAATCCTATTTTTAGCCCATGATTCAAAATCTGGCAGCCATCATGGGATAGACAAAACAATAGAGAAAATAAGACAACATGCTGGTGGATAGGTCTCAGAAAAATTGTAAGTTCCTACTTATCAAGCTGTAGAAAATGCAACAGGAGAAAAGTTGGAATCGTAAGGTTAGAGCCCTATTACTTTATAGACTAGTCAGATATCCAATGGAACGAGCAATCCTACATCTCAAAGGGCCACTACCTTCATCACAGACAGGTAACAAGTATATATTTTAGTCATATCAGATTACCTTACAAAATACAATGAAGCCTTTCTAGTGCCTAACCAAGAGGCTACTACAATTGCAGATATTTTCTGTAGAAAATGGGTCAGTAAGTATAGTTGTCCTAGGCAACTACACACAAAGTGTGGTAGTAACCAAGATGGCAAAATCATGACAAATCTGTGTCAAGTGTTCGACATTGAGAAAGCACATACAGTTGCTTATGACCCTAAAAGTGATGGATTGGTACAAAGACTAAGCAAAACATCTAGAGACACACTTTCTGTCTGTGTATCATAATATTTATTTTGCAAATACACCTTTTGGTAAAATGTGTAATAGCTACCTCCATGACATTGTTCGATAGTTAAGGTGATCACTTGGAGAGATCGGATTCATTCGTTGTGGACCTCATAAATTCTGCAGGAAAATTGGAGTGTAATATAGTTTAGTCCCTTATCAAAGGTCTGTCAGCTTGAGCTGAGAATGTGAACACCCACTTTTTCCTTATGCATGCTACAAAGTCAGATTTCAGATTCCAAAATTGTACAACCTTACAGTAAATAATAAGGTGTGTTAGGGCAAAACTAGTGGGTGACCTTATCACAGTCCTGAGACAAAGTCCAATTTAAATAACACTCCTGAATGTATATTTAATAACTTTGTATTGAGAGGAAGTTACTACTGAGAGTTCTTGATGTGTTTATGTAGTAGGACGTAACATTTTTTATATTCCAAATGCTGGTTTACAGAGCTGTAAAAGGGCTTCTATTGTAGACACAGTTGAATAGTTTCTGCAAAAATTTGGCATCTGAAATGAGTAAATGATTAATACGTTTAGGCGCACGATTATGGAGTAAGGATAAGGGATCTTGGTGAAAGCTGAAAAATGTAACATGGGGAATTATGATGGCCTAGAACCAGAGTTTATTTTTGGAGCTTTCTAGGGCTGTTCAAGTTTGCGTTATTAGCATTATAAATGTATGCTTCATCATAATCATGTAATGTTTGGGCAAGGGCGAAGGAATTGTATGCTCTGCCTGTTCAAGAGGTTGTAGGGGGGGGGGGGCAAGGTTGTAAAAGAAGTGTGGCTTTGTGTCAGTAGGTTTTGTTCAATAGAGCAAATCTGGTCATTTTAATTCATAAAAAAACAATGAAAGGCAAGAAAGAAATCAGAATTGTATTTATTGGAATTCACGTACACTGGCCATAAACAGAAGTTGGTTAAGTTTCTATAGATGGAATTCTATTTTCCTGCAAAGCTGATGACTGGTAAATTTCTTGGGGAACTAGTTTCACAATTAGATCTCAGTGGACATGAATTATGAAATTGGGTGTTTGAACCTGTATAAACATTTCTCGGAGAGAGTTGCTATTTATATATGGAGTGAAGGTTTATAACATGTGGTACAAATGAGGTATCCAGACTGACCAAAGGTTGCAATATATTTTAAAAGGAATCGTTGAATACAATAGGGGAGAAAGAGGCATGTAGAAATATGTTGATTTGACTCTTTGGGTCTTACAAGATATGTTTGTGAGAAAGATTAAAATCTGGGTAAGAAACGTGCTTATAACTGGGTAAAACAGGTATCTTGAATAATAAATATGTGGTTTTAATTTTCAGCTGGTCAAATCATAAACCTTTAGAGTGATTCCTATTCAATATAAAGATCACGATGGTGTTAAAACCTAGACACATAAATCATGTTAATGAGAGGAGATTCCAGTGGAAGTTTTTTATGGAAAATATTTATTTAAAAATAGAAGGAATGTTATTTCCAATATACATATATATATATATATATATATATATATATATATATATATATATATATATATATATATATATATATATATATATATATATATATATGAAAATTTAATACCATCAAGTCTTATTCATAGAAATTATAGTTTTTGCACTTATAATTTTAAATAAATATAACAGATATTTTATACACTAGTCACAAAATTTTGAATTCTCGAAAATGGACAATTTTACTTGCATATTCTTGTGGTGTGGTTTTTCCATGATTCCCTAGACAAAAATTATTGTGTATGGTTCTATTGGGAACACAGATAGCTGCATCCATGGTGGTAGATTGTCTTTTTAACTATAGCACATGATTGTTTAGTGTTGAAACACGGGTCCTCATGTGTTGATGGTGTTGAAACCATAACACACATTTCTAAGCAAAATTAATAGGACGTTTATTATCTTTATGCGTATAAATTAGGTACACTCAAGTAGATGAAATGGGGTTGGGTTAAAAAATTATCCAGCCAACTTTCATTCATGATACACGCAGGGAAATCAAATCTTCTCCCAAGATTTTCTGAAGGTAATTCTGGAATAATATTCTGAATTTTACATTTTTTAAATGGTAATGGTTTCTTAAATTAAATCAATTTAATGGAAAATTTCTTGTATTGAAAGTTTCACCAGTTAGTTTACTCTTTACATAAAGTTTCCATGACCATGCAAAATAAAATATTTTGCAAACCTTTATACTTTAACTAGTTTCAGTTCTGCATAGATTAACCAGTTATCTATAAAGTATCAAATTATAATAAGATTGTAAATTGTTATTAATGAACTTTGTGTCAATGAATTTAAATTGGAAGCTTTATCAAAGAATGTCTCAGTAAAAAAAACAGTCAAATTTTATACCCATTTGTTATATTAGGATAATCAATAAAAATGTTTTTTTATGAAAAGTAAAAATAAAGGGGAGTATCTTGTTAAAACTTGGTAACGGCCACTTTTTCCAAATTCAATGAACTGAGATCACAGTTGAAATCAAACAAACAAATTCAGGGCAGCAAGATCAGGTACAAAACCAGGTCAACGGAGGCATGGGAGAGGTATATACAGTATTTTTATGGTTGGATAAAAACATACAAAAATAATAGTTTTACAAGATTAGGTATCCGAATTTGTGGTTAAAAAAAACACCAGGAAAGTTATTAGAAGTTCAGCATTGATTTCATTCAAAATTTTACGCCTTATAAATTAATGACGATTATTCAATTCTATAAAATTCTTAAAATAAACTTGAAACATCCCGAAACTAAACCAGAAAAAAAACAAAAAGTGGGAGAATCATACTGCAGAAAGTGGGAGTTTGGAAGCTGTTGAAAAGTGGCAAAAATGCCGCATGCAAGAGTTCTAAAAGTTTCTCTGGTCAGTCAGCCATGACCTTGTAATTGTTGGCTTTAATCATGCTTTCGGAGTGGGAAATATGCCGATAAATCAGCATAGAGAACCACTGCAGTCTTTAAAAGGAGAAACAATGGTCTTTAGTAAAGGTCTTGGGATTCATATATCTGCTTAGCAGATTATAAGGTACCAGTTAAAGTATCAGCAACACGCTTAAAAACAATTCTTTCTTTATTAATTGACAATGACCAAACAAGTTTTATCTAAGGTAGATACATTAATGGAATATTATACTAATATAAGATGCAATACAATAGAGGAATTATACAGATTGCCAGGTGTAATGTTAAATATAGATTTTGAACAGGTGCTTTATAAGGTGGAATAGAATAATCTTGGTCAAGTCCTTGAAAGTTTTAATTTTGGTCCAATTTTAAGTAAGTGGACATCAATAATGTACACAGGCACCTCCATATGTGCTATAAACAATGAATATGGATGACTGTTCTCCTTACTAACTAAAAGAGCTTAACAAGAATGCCTGTTGCGTCTTTAATTTGCTATTTTTACTTACTCCTGAAACCATGGTAATAGCCATCAGGACTAATACGGACATTAATGGTATCCGTATTGGTGACACTACTGTTAAAATCAGGCACTTTGATGAAGACACTTTTGTGGCAAATGTCAATTCCGCTAGAAAATGAAATTTATCCTTGAAACTAGAGGATCAGGAACTCATTTTGTGGTCAAGCGACCCAGTGTGCATTAAATGATAATCTATTGATGTGCGTGTTTATGTCTTTAAGAGTCTTAGGGAGAGGCCTATTAATTTGCACAGTAACCTATTGGCACATGAGCACTCGCTGATTGGGAAAAAAGGCAAAATAATCATTGAAAGTCAGAAATCGATGGCAACATCACCTCATAAGAAATTTTTAAGTCTTACGCAAAATAAATTTAAACCCTGTGTCAGCAAATTGTAAGTGATAGATCTGGAAGGGTCGAAAATGGCGAAAACACAAACATTTGGGAAAAAAAAAAAAAAAATCTTCGAACAAGAGAGGCGTGTGAACAGCCTATCCTCAGCTGACTTACAAAAATCATTACACTAGTAACACTGTGACCGTGACAATGAGTTCAAGGTCATCCATGTACTGTGCAAGTCTGGCCTTAACAAGGGACAACCACCATGAACAACATCAAGGTCGTAGCTCAAAAGTTTCTGAAGTTATCAAGTGAACAATAAAATTCAGAAAAGCGACCCTATGAGCGTGGTCAAGGTAACCATTTGAACAAACTTGGTATACACTCATCTAAAATAATCCCCACGCAGTTTAAAGTGAATCTGGATTCGGGGAAGCCGAAAAATGGGAATAACCACTGCATCCACATTGATGCTAAAAATATGAGCAAATTAATTCATCCAAAACCTAAAATGTATTAGGCTGTAACCTTCAACTGAACATACTTGGTAGAGACCCTCCCATGGCAAAGCTCTACCAAGCTTGAAATGAATCTCGGTGGCATTTTTGGAGTAGAAGGCAAAAATGTGAATTAACATTGCATGCACCATTGACGTACATAGTAATCAAGAGGAATGTATACATTGACGGATTACGACCCCAATTTGAAAAATTCTTTAAAAAACAGGCATTCACAGCAATGGTATATAGTGGACACGTTTTTGTGAACCTTCTACAAGGTATGTTTACACTAAGGTTCAGCATAAAGAGTGACAGGTTTGGAGGAGTCGAAAAAAGCGAAAAACACAAACACTGATAAAAAAAATCAGAGCGCCACAGTCTATGAGTACCCAGAAGCATCCATATGCAAATTCGAAGCAATTACCCAGTGGTTTTTCGGAGATCTTTCAAAGATTTTTCCAAAATATGAACAAAACATTTATAAAAAAAAAAAAACATAAAAAGTCACTGATCCATTACCATTTGAACAACCTTCTTAAAGACCAAACCAAGGTACACCCCATCAAGTCTGAAGTGAGTCTGGTCAATGGTTTTGCAGAAGAATAAAATAATGTGAATTTCACAGCAATCTCTATTCACTTTAGTACTAATCAATCAAGGAATGCATGCGTTGACTACAAAGCACACTAATTGTGAAGCTCCTTGAAAATGCACGATCCCTAGCAACACAACCTGCTGATTAATGTGTGTGACCCTTCTACAAGGAACATTTACTCTTTCTTTCAGCATAATCTGAGTGAAGGTTTTGGAATAAAAGTTGAAAATAGACAAAAAATCGCAGCACAACCTGTGAACAATTATGGCCTAGGGGTACGCAGAAATACCCCTTTGCAATTTCGAAGCAACTGACAAAGAGGTTTTTTCAGACTTTGTTAGATTTGGCAAAAAACAATCGTACAAAAAAAATAATAAAAATTAAATTCACTGGACTAAAACCATTTCCACAAAATTGGGTGAGATTTGCCCAAGGTACATCCCCACCAAGTGTAAAGTGAATCTGGCTAACAGTTTTGGAGAGGTCAGAAATATGAATTGTGAGCGGACAACAGATGGACTACGGACGGACGAGTGATGACTATTGTAGGCTAATATGCCTCACAGGTCAGCTGAGCTAATAATTAAGGTCGTGGGGATCCCAAAGGTATCCATGTTCAATTTCAAAACAATTTGCTCAGTGACAAAATTTTCTCAAAATGTAAACAAAAACTTTTATTCTTTTATGAACACCCTGTAGAAAAACATGGGCACCAAGTGTGAAATCCAACTGGTCAGTTATTTTGGACGAAAAGTCAAAAATGTAAATTGGGATCGGATAACAATGGACGTACAGATGGAGGACAGATCAACAGACTACAGTAAAATTTCAGGTGACTGACAGGGTCACCTGAGATAAAAAATGTGAATTTCCATTTCAATCCCCCGTGAGTTGCAGAGTAATCATTAGGAATGGATGCATTAGCCAACATATACCTGAATTTGGCAATTTGTTCAAAATCAGATTTTCCACAGTATCGCTACCTTGGGAACACCATTGTCTATCTGATGCACAAGTTACATTTCCAAGTTTAAGCACAATTTTTGTGACAGATTTGGAAAAGGAGTCGAAAATTGCCTGAATTTACAAACTTTCACAAAATATGGAACAAATTACAGTGCTATGTCTTAACAAAATTAAGATCTGGGGGTCCCCAGACATGTCCCCAAGGAATTTGCCTGGTGGTTTTGGAGAATAATATTTGTAAAATTCGGTCAAAAAAGGAACAAAACTTCTTTATAAACCAAATTCACATGAGCATTGAACATGACCATATAAACAAGCCTGGTAGAGAGCCAACCGAGGTACATCCCCATCAAGTTTGAAAGGAATCTGGTTGACGGATTTGGAGAAATCAAAAATGTTAATTTCCATAGCAATCCCCAATGACCTACAAAGTAATCAATAGGAATACATGCAATAATCAAAATATATACCTGACTATGTTGAAAATCAGATACTCTTGGTATCATCATCTAGCGGACACCTTTTTCTACCTCTTCACTAGGCTATCGAGTCTCTGCGCACGCTGAATAGCACTGTTTAAAAAAAAGTCGACAATATCTTTAAGAGACAAAAACTCACAAAAAAATAAAGAAAAAATCGCATCACATCACTTTTTGAACAAATTAAGGTGTAGAAGTACCCAGAGGTGCTCGTATGCAATTTCGAATCACCTGGCTTGGCAGCTTTGGCGAATAGGATTTGGTCAGAAATGAACAAAAACGTGTATAGAAACTCTAAAAATCATTGCAGCTTGACAATTAGTACAAATTTGGTAGTGCCCACTGCGGATATTAGCAAATATTTTCGCATCAAAAGGCGAAATGCGCAATGACATATTTAGGAAAAAGGACACTGGACCAATCTTTATTTGTACATTTTGTAAATTACTGGTGAAAATGTAAAATTCCAATCCCACCATAAAGGGAAATTGCGCACAACCTTCAGTTTTAATTGTCAGAAATGATAAAGCTGATAATAAAAGAAACTGAACGTCAGCAAGAGAAAAGGTCCAGACATGTTTCATCAAAGCGTATCAGAGTATGCGACTGTATCTATTAACAAACTACTTAAAATAACCGCCAGGAAATCATTGTGGACAGCATGGAGGCAGCCTACTACCAGACAGAAACTGATATGAAAGACCTACATGCAGAATCACATGACTGCCATATATAACAACTGCATGGTTACCTTAGTGGTCAAAATCCTCTGTCACAATAATTTTTAACCTTGACATACAGTACCTATATAATATAATATTGAGAGAGTCAAACAGTTTGTGAACACTGTTATATTTCTTGAAGGGATGCACCAGCTAGTCATAACGTATATGTGGCCCTCTACAAGGGTCCCCCAGAGGTCACCAGGTCACTCCTTATTGCGTGTCTAGGTCCCAAAGTCACGCAAATCTTGCATTTTAGGTCGCGTGACACTTTTTTTTTTTTTTTTTTGCTCGTAGTCTTGCTAATATCTATTTCAATAAGTACATATAACTATGAACGTGTACATATTGCAAGCAAAAATTTGTAAAACAGGTGGTAGTATTGTGTAGTATTGTACAATGTACACAATATCATATGTTTTTGCTTGTAGATAGAGATGAAAAGTTGTGTGGTGCCAGTAATAAAAGTACACACTTTTTGAAGACAAACAAATAAGCTATTTGGTATGAAACAGACATTGTGGACGCGCAGTTGAATAAACTCTATTCTGACGTTACTCTCCTTCCATCATTCTTCT
Source organism: Hermodice carunculata (assembly GCA_964020975.1). Classification (NCBI taxonomy): domain Eukaryota; kingdom Metazoa; phylum Annelida; class Polychaeta; order Eunicida; family Amphinomidae; genus Hermodice; species Hermodice carunculata. The sequence goes on along the minus strand of OZ026626.1, from coordinate 67,268,595 downwards.
TCACGAATTCATTGTATATGTATACAGTGAGATGTAACCTCCACTTAGAACGTGAAGATTTATGGATGCCGTATCTACAATTTATATTATAGCTGTTTCAGTAGAATGATAGTCATAATTATAGGTAAGTAAACCCCTGGTAAAGAACGCTTCTGTCTGTCATAAACAAGAGTAACCAGCTATTAAATATTAAAAGTGTTAATCTGGGAGGAAAAAACCATTATTTGTGATCGCTCCTGATCAACTAATCTTGACCATATTATTACAAAATAAAAACTGGTTTCAAAAAAGGTTTATTGTACCCATATTAAATGACGTTTAGAGTATTAACCTATTGCAAATCAAATAAAGAAACAAGTACATAAAATAAGCACAAGTATAGATGTTTTCAGTTCAATTGTAAGTTTATAAAAATGCACATTTTATTCCATATATTATATATTCTCTATTCTCTAATTTTGTTCTTCATATTCTCCTATAATGTGTCAGTCGATTGACATTAGTCGCATTGGCTTTACTCATTTTTTTAAAATTCAACTTCCGTATTAATTTATATTGTGCGATTAGGTATTTATGAAATATAATTTAAATACTTTTTTCTCTTGTGAATTTCGATTTTTTTTTATTATATAATTTTGTTTTTGTTTTTTTTGTTTGTTTGTTTGTTTTTTTTTTGTTTTTTTTTTTTTGTTTTTTTTTTTGTTTGTTTTCATCTTCTTTTTTGGTTTGTTTGTTTTCTTTTTGCTTTTTTGGGGGGGGTTGAGTTTTTTTGGGTTTTGGGGGGGGTTTGGGTTTTTTTTGGTTTTTTTTTTATCTTCTTTTTGGTTTTTTTGTTCTTTTGTTTTTTTTTTTTTTTTTTTTTTTTTTTTTTTTGTTTTTGTTGTTTTTTGGTATTTTTTTTTTTTTTTGAGTTTTTTTTGGGAGGGTTGGTTTTTTTTGGTTTTTTTTTTTAAATTTTTGGGCGTTTTTTTGTTTGTTTTTTTTTTTGTTTTGTTTTTTTGTTTGTTTTTTTTTTTTTTTGTTTATTTTTTTGTTTTTTTGTTTTTTGTTTTGTTATTTTCGGGGGTGTTTTTGCTTTTTTTTTGTTTTTTGTTTTTTGTTTTTGATTTTGTTTGTTTTTGGTTGTTTTTTTTGTTTTTGATTTTTTTGTTTTTGTTTTTGTTTTCATGTGGCAAACCTAGTCGTTGAAATGCTTAATAGTCAATATATTGTCAATCTAATTTTAAAGATATGCACAAAAGCATAGGTTTTAAAATATAATTGATCGGACATATGACACTTAACTTCGTTTGCCTTGTACGGCAAAAAAAAAAAAACAAACAAACAAACAAACAAACAAACAAACAAAAAACAGAATTATGTTAATTACACAACAAGAACTTGACATTTCCATTTCTGTGGAATTTAAAAATACAGAAGTCTAATGAGACTATAAAATTATGTTAATAAACTCGTAATTAAGAGGTTTTTTAACCGAGGACTTATACATTTGTCTCATAATTACTGGTTTTTCTCGTAATTACTTTTTTCTCGTAACTTTTAGTTTTCGTCTCTTAGTAACTAATTTTCTCACACAAGAAATTACGAAGTTTTGCACATGTTTATGAATTTTTTTCTCGTAAATGAGTGACGAATTTCTAAAACTTGAAATTACAAGTTTTTTATCGTAATTAAGAATTTTTGAAAACGTGAAATTACGTTTTTTTTTCTATTGTTATAGTGAGTAAGACAACAACGGTGCTCTTTACACCTAATACTGTGTAATATACCATTTATCAATCGACTAACCTCAAAATTATGGAGAGTTGAGGAATACCGAGTCTTGTTCATTTCCTTCGACACAATTGAATATGGCCACCCTTCTTATTACTATTTGATTCAAGAAAATTCCAATCAAAGATTTGCACTCCAAACACATTCATCAATTTTGTAACCACAGAATGGTCTATATCAAGTGTAATTTCCGCAAAACAAATGCAGACGTCAAGTCAATAGGAAAAAAGAAAAACTTCAGACAAGTGCATAAGTATTCGTACATCTGCTGACGTCCTTGGATCTGTGCATTTTGCATTGAATACCACAAGTTTGGATCTTGTGACAACTACAATTTTGCCTGATGTCATGGAAATATAGTTCATGCACACAAATGTACTGACCTGGTAGTTATGGTTTCAACCTCAACTTTGCCTGTCAAGAACTGCTCAATTTTGGCATATTTTCCATATATCTCTGAACTACCATTACCAGGGGAATTATATTCAAGATTATATTCGGCTCAGATCGCGTTTCTAAAAAAACGTCCAAGACATTGTCCTCCTAATTAGATCTTTCATCAGATGTTAAAGACAACTAAGACACCAAAACCCTTTGCATGGCCGATTTTGATATTTTATCGGTTTTTACAAGATGAATGTCCTTTCCGTTAGTTGTCAAAATTTCAAGCTTTTAACTGAAGAGGAAATATGAGAAAAATGCTAAAAACCACACAGGCATGTGGACATCCGACGTCCATGTGTCATTCTTTGGGTTTTCAGCTGCCAAACGGAACAATGCCACCCGTCAATCATACTTAACAACCTGTCGCGTGGCTGCAGGTAGCAACGGCCCATGGCAAAAGGAGAGTGGTATCAGGGCGACAAAGCAAAACAAGGCGCCAAGCCGAAAGTATGTTTGTGGGCACGGAAAAGATGCAAACATGCTAACATTTTATAGCCTTAGGTGTTTGCTTTATAGTTATCTTGCTCGTTTTGCGTTCTAATGAAGGGAGACTTTAAATGTTCAAGAGGAGCGGGAATCGTCAGACGATGTCCCTTCAAAGACCTTGCCGCGATTACCCCAGTGGTCCTTCATACCAAAGACAGGCGAGGAAAAAACTGGCACCTTAATCAACAATACCCACGTACATAATAATATTTTATCGAAACCCAGGGAAGATGAAATAAAAGTACAAATAAACACATCGAAAAAAGCATAAACGTGAACAGCAGAGAAAACACACAAAATAGCGTTACAAAACTCAGGTTGGAAAGAGAAATAGGGAAATGAAACTCATTGAGAAAATAACTACAAAATAATGACGAGCTAACTAAGTAAAGTGTACAGACATGTCTAACAATCTAACTACATCAAGTATACAGATAGGAGTAAATGCAATAAAATACTATCTCTAAAAACGGGTTGAAGAAGTAGTGGGTGGAAGACCAAACCCGCCATCCGTGCACTGACCACTAGCGGCCGTAGGCCGCCCCACCGAAGCAAGGCAACACAACTTTCGTTGCCAGGCTTGAGGCCACGGGACTCGAAGGGACGCCTCTATGACGTCACACTTTGAAACCAGACTGTGGCTGTTGCCGTTTGACAGATTGCTGAATAATGTTTTCCGTACTTCAAAGGCTCTCTTATTCATGTGATTGGCCAAGAATTGATTGACAACCTCCCCAAATGTTAAGGGAGGATGTTTACTACTTTTGGTACAAATATCAGCTCAACTTGAGCAAATGGTATTGTTTCAGAGGCAAATGATCAACATCAAAGGCCTTTGAAGCTTGTTTTCTCAGAAAGAATAATAGGACGAGAACCCCACTTTAGAATGGTTATTCCAAGAAAACGGCTGGGCGAAATTTAATCCGGTTAACGGCTTTCGATTTTGCAATGTCTGAAATGCAAAAACGATTCAGCGATTTTCTTATTTTTGCTTTGCTCTTTTTCTATGAAACGAAGAAAATGAACAACCTGAAAATCAAAGGGAAAATTGAAACGTCAAACTTTGAGGATGGATAACAGAAAAACGAAACCAAACATAAAAAATCGCAGGATCGTTTTTTGTTGCCAATATGTCAGGATTAAGATGCGAGTGTAATTATAGTTTTATCACAAATAATTAGTGACTTATATCGAAATTTATGGGGTGGATGCTTTGCGGTCAACTTTCAATTGTTTATTCAACAATTAACATCACAGACACCCAAATACAGGACATATAAATTCTTTGGAGTATTACGAGTACACACATATATGAAATGTTATCCTCACGCAAATACATTTTGAGCTAGGATTGACTGAAGTGGGATTTATTTTTGGTGTCTTACCTGTCCTTAAGGAAAATGAGAACAGAACTTGTCCACAGCCTACTCATGTCTCCTCCATATCCGTAATTACAACTTCTATCCCGAAGCAAGTCCCCAACCTCATCTGCACTCCATTCACCACTGTTTGAACGCCTATAAACACTGTATCAGTACCTTACAGTATTGATTGAAACTGTTTGTTTGATATAATGGACAGAGACACAGAGAATCATTAAACTACAGTGTTGCCGTGGGCCCAACAGTAATAATAGGGATTCATCATCCTAAACAGAAGATACAGAAAAATGTTGCCAATATCTCGGGCTTCTCCTATCAAGAAAATTCCTTAAAAATCAGGCTCATATGGTAAACCACCAATTGTCTCTTACGGGTCACTGCTCGTCTCAGGTCAGAAATGAAATGTGTTTCTTCAGATTGGTACCGTAAGAAAAATGTTGACGTTTTGGTAATTCTTGAATCTCTGCCTTTTACTGTATGTAATAAGAACTTTACAATCAGCATAAAAAAGCTTTATGAAACCAAGATAGGTCCAGCATTTTATGAATAGCAATGGCTCTTTATTTGTGGCTTCGAGACAAACCAAGGGAAACAACCACACTTCATTGTGTTAGCTTTTGTCAATATGATGATAAATCAGAAAAAACTAAATATTCTCAGTGGAATGCCGACTTGAAGCCATATCCTTATCCCGAGAAAAGTAATACCCTTTTCTTGTCGGGGTTGTGCAGTTGTCTTCACTAAGGTTAAATTGTTTCCAAAAAATGTTTTATCATTTCTACAAAACAGGTTATCTGAAGTTCTTTGGGAAAAGCCATTACACACCACAATTAACTCCGTTTTGGTACTTAGTTTCTTGCATGCTAATCACAGCATTCCGAAACTTCAAAGCAATCTCCATGAACTGACCACCATGTGATTAGGCGCTAAAACCAGGTATAGTAATAAAAAGAGCCCTGGAACAGAAAGCAATTAGCCTTTATCTGAAACAAGGGACACAAAATATCATGAACTGAACAATGAAGAATTACTGTAGCAGAATCCATAGCAAACGTGAGAAAGTAGCAACATTTTTGAGATTACCTCACTCAAACGAATGTCACATTAAATAGAAATGTGAACATATTTTAGTCTTTCAATGTACTTAGGAACAGCGTCTGCTTCACAGGGGCTACAAGACCACATAAATGGCAACAACTTTGATGCCTCGACAATGAACCCACTGATTACTTCAATCCGTTGCATGGGCCATAAATTGGCTCTGCCTGCTGAGCAGTACTGCTTCCACCAAAATACTTAACTTGTTAAACGATTAATATAATACAATTACTATAAATCTACATGCCTATATTTTTAATCAATATTCAGCACTGCACTACAACAAATTAAAGGAACTCAATGAGGGATTAAAATCAAATGGAGAGTTTTTCAACACCCCACAAATGTCCACCGGCTGTCCATTTCTCCTCCATTGAAGCCTGACTTATTTTGGTGATGACAATAAAACCTGAAATATAATTTCACAAAGCTGCAGAGGGCAAAGGCATTTTAAAGATTGTAGGGGTTTTAAAGATTCCTGGCTACAAACTCTTCTAAAAAGTTCCACGTGAATAAAATCTGAGTAAAGTCGTTGAGAGGGACGCAATTGACATGTTATGAAAGATACAATAACAACAAAGTCAGTGTTGCTGTCCTTGAAAGATCGAGCTGGAGAATCACCTGCTCAGATACAGAAGTATCTTGTAGCCTCTGGTAGTGAATTTGAGGATGTGAAATAGAAAAGGCTGAATAAACGAGACACGAGTGCATTTACATTTTTAAAGTCAAAATGCATTGAAAAACTGATTCGTCTTTCCCTGTGTGTGCAATGCTGTTATGTTGTGCTATGTGGATGTTTTTTTGTATTTTCCTTGGTATGGGTTTTTTAATGATGATGATGATGATGATGATGATGATGATGATGATGATAAAAATAATAATAATAATAATGATAATAATAATAATATCTTTCCAGTTGCTCTTTACCATGAGCTGTTTTAAAGCTGAAGATACATACATGAGGTCGGCATTGAACACAGCATTCAAACATGAATATATCAGTATCTGCAAGTAGAAATTATTATTATTATTATTATTATTATTATTATTATTATTATTATTATTATTATTATTATTATTATTATTATTATTATTATTAAATTTGATATAATGTTACTCAAACGTTCATGCATTTCAAGAGATTTAAGCATATAAAAATAAAATCCCGACTGTGGTTTTTTCTCAGCGGTTGTAAAACTCAGCATTATCCATTGTGTCATACACAAATCTTCCACTCCACCGATGACATCTCCTCAAACCCTTCGGGGGGCACTTAAAAACCAGTGTTATAGATCTGGTTCCGAGAAATTTATCCCTGAGATTAAACTGAGCACAAACTGTAATATCCAGAGATATTGGCAGAACCCCTGAAAGACATTACTATATGTTACATGATATATACACATACTTTAATATTTGGATCCACTGATTATAAAGTACCAAAAATTAGATTGCAGAACTTTCAATTTTAACTGATACACAGGTGATCTGAATCAAAACAACGCTTATGGCGACTTTACTGGATGGATAATTGCTGTCAGTCATCTAGGAAATAACCACCTATACACTGTTTTGGTCGCATCCAATAAGTGAAGGGGTACCAATAAAAAATGTCCACTTATTTCAAATGGGCAGTGATATTCAATAAATATAATAATGAAAAAGTGTGTGGGTACCATGGATATCAGCTGAAAGCTGCCTGGCTAACAAATATCTAACCCATCAGCAAAGAGCAATCAACACATCACAACATTATCAATTATATCCTGACAAAATACGGTGAGCACAAAGGTTTCACATATTAAAAATGTTGATAATCAAACTAAAGATGAATTAGGAAGTTTGCTTGAAGGTCCTCTTGATTGAATGGGTACCACAAATTAGACAGATGATTTTAAGAGTGGTTAGAAATGATATCTGAAAAAGAAAATTTTATTTTTCATTTCCGAATAGTGTTTTTTAAGCTCGAAAAGTGCGACACCTTTGTGACAGGAAACGTCCGAGTTTTCTCTGATCTCTCTGATCAACGCCTGATGTGGGAAAGTGTAAGCGACGTCACAAACTCACCATGCCAGTAATAGTGTATGTGTTTAAACCAGAGTGCCTTCAGGTTGCCAAGAGTCATGGCAGATACAACACAGCAAACTGCTCTAGGGGAGTCTGAATTGACTTTTCCATGTACGTGGTCCGACGAGGATGAAGAAGCATCAATAAGAAAAGCTAAAGCAGCAGAGGAAAAGATCATTCAGCCTTACACACATGAGTGGGATGGCCATAGTCCAGCAGATAAATGCAAGATTTTGGCTGAAACTGCATTTTTTTGTCAATATTTTCTTTTTAAGCTGATTTTGAGAGACCTTGGTTTATACTTACGAAAAATTTCGGGTGACTTCCTGTCACCCTTGAGCATTTTGATATTTTGCCTGGTTTACCTCTGCCCCCCCCCCCCCCCCATTTACAAAAATAAAAATGAAAAACAAAATAAAATGTAAGCTTGCTGTTGACGTACAGAATTGGGTACGTGGGATCTATTTAACCATCTGTACCTGAGGTGACTTTGACCATCACATTACCCCAAAGTCGAGGTATACATGTTCTGACACTGGGCAAGCTGATTATCAACCCAAATAAACTAAACATGTGCCGATACTTAACAAGATGATCGATATCAAATTTTCAAGTTATCTTTAAACGGGGGACAAAATTAGACTCTACATGGTCATTTACATCTTCAAAAATGCATATTGGAGTTGAAACATAAAACAGAAAGATTCTGACGGTTCTGTGCTCTGCTGACTGGAATCCGCTTCCTCAAGTGCAGACTTAGATACTCTAAACATGAACTGTACTAGTACTTATAAACAGCTGACTGAAGGTTAAATTATCACCAAGACAGAGGCCAATATGTCAGTGGGGGCTCTAAAGGACATTCCAAATCAAAATTGAGAACACCAAAAGAAAACCCATAGGAACATTCCTACTAATGTTGAAGAATGACCGTGGTCCAAGGATCTACCATTAAAAAATGTAAGCCACTGTGTCTGTTTTGCGTTCCAAGGTCACTTAACATCAAAATCAACAAAATCATATGTACAATTGTTTGCCACAATTGGATATGAAGAGGGTTTGTAGATAACAATAGGTATTTGTGTGTTATTTTGGGTATATATATATATATAAGGTATATGTGACTGTCATTGGAGCCTGAAATCATTATTTGTTATGGTAAATCACACTTAAAACGGCAACCTCCTGTGGCAATTTTTTGGAACAACCAAATGATATATGCTTTTACCTATAGCTTGGTCATTTATCTCTAAATATGGATGCTTATTACCTATAGTTTGGTCATTTATTTCGAAACATGGATAAAATATGATTCATTGCCTTATCAGAAACTATTAGCAGGTCAAGATAAATTTTTTTTAGGTGTCATAGCTATTTCGTGGAGTAAACACCTATTTAATTTTCTCTAAGTGTTTATAATTCTTATAATAATGATAATAATAATAATGATATGAATACGAATATGAATAATGATGATAATGATGATAATAATAATAATAATGATAATGATAATAACAAAAATATGAATATGAATACGAATAATAATAATAATAGTAGTAGTAGTAGTTATAATAATAATAATGATAATAATAATAATAATGATGATAATAATGATAATAATAATAATAATAATAATAATAATAATAATAATAATAATGATAATAACAATAATAATAATAATAATAATAATTTATTAAAACCCTCATACGAGGAGGACTTTGGCAAGCCTACATCGAGATAATACATTACCAAACAATCTTACAAACTCAAGATTATATTGAAATAGTAAGGAATACAGATAAGCATACAAATATAAAATATGGCATTATGATGCGCAAGTTTGAAATTAAAAACACTGGGAATGACAGCTTTCCAGCAAAGCAGACAAAGCTCCGCTATAACAAGACCTCAGTCCCAGCAGTGCATTGCGCACATCATTGGGACCAGCCATCGCAGGGTGGTCCTATTTCAGCAGCCCATTAATGCCCCGCCACGCCGCTGCCCACTCGCAAAGACCCAACTAGCCCATTGTACCAAACCTGTAGCACAAACTTGGTCCCATGGTTGAACAGACTCTGTCCGGAACAGCAACAACAGAGCATGACACCAACCCACCACAACAAGACCACACCACGGCGGCAAAGCCCCATAGTACACACAGGATCATGAGACCAGTTGCGTGGCTCAGTAAGCAGTGGAATCCGCCATCCACATCAGGTTAAAATGAACGTGTGAGTAGCGACACCAATGTGTCTTGACCGCTCTATGGTTTTAGAAAATGTTTCTGTTAAAGCAGATGATGTAATGAACCCACAATGCCATCACCAGTTCAAAAAGATACTTTAAGCTTCATGTGTCCGAACATTACACTCAAAGAGGAGATATTTTTGGCTACAACATGGTCTAGTAATGTTCCATGAAAGAGCTTCCTCATGGTTATACACAAAGATAACTCTTAAATAGACAAGTCACGACCTGGACTGTCAACAGCAAATATTCGTGAATATAATGAAAGGCCAAGCTCTATGTGTCATATTCAAATTAGCTTTACCATTATCTTTCACATATCTGTGAATATAATTTCTTGGTGTGTCTCAATCTGATTCAATCTTTTCCCATGTGTGTAAAGCACAGAAGTGCTTAAATTACAGCTGGCATATACCTAGAGATGTTTCTTGCCTTCATTGGAAACGAGAGACAGTATATAATAATTTTTTGACTGTTTTACAGTTGGGAAAACTTTGCCTTTAGGGTTTGGGGATTTAGATTTATTTTATTCGACATAGACGTGAATACCTCGTACATGTTTTTGGTAAGTATGCAAAAACATATAAGATGACATAAACAGGATAGATAATGGTGAGAATGGAATTGCCTTAATACATAAATTGCGGTCAAGATGACCCTGGTAGGGATGATAGACATCCGCTTCTGCAAGGGCCGGTCACCTAGGAAAAGTTGACTTGTTTGTTACCCGTAGCTTCTACAGAAGTTCAAACAGAGAACTTCGGCATTAATATACAAGATTTCAGGTATGATAATGAAGTGTTTTGACAGATAAAGCAATTAACAATGGAGCCAGTTTCAGAATATAGGTTCATAAACTATTTTTAACATATCTAGAGAACCCAGAGAAGGAGTATGTGTGAAATTGATCTGTTATGTGTAAGGGTGTATCAGAAAATAATTTGGGGATAGGGTGCTATATTCACTTTTCGGTGGATACATGATGGGGGGGGGGGGGAGCATAGTGAGGCGTGTTGATATATTTCATCAAATATGGGTGAGTAACAGACAATGCTGAAAACATGCTGTTAAAGCTGCCAGGTAATTCGTTTTGGTATATCTATAGTAAAATTTTAAAGCTTTAAGTTTAAACAAATCAGGCATTTTTAAAACATTTAAGTCCTTATAAAAAGGCTTAGTATGTGCATAGTAATGTGCAAAACATATTAAACAAACAACTTATTTCTGAAGTTTGATTATGCAATCACAGGAATAACCCCAAGCTAATATAGGGTAATTAATATGTGGCAGAAATAGAGAGTTGTAAATTAAAAATAGTGTATTTCTAGGAAGCGGCGTGAACCAGCACTCATAATATTCTCTGCTGTGTATATAGTGAAGAGCTTTGCCTTCAGAGTGGGACATACCAACATCTACAATATTCCCAACTATGCATGCAGTGTAGAACTTTGCCTTAAGGGTAGGGGTATTTCAGCACTTAAATATTCTTTGCTGATTTCACAGTGGGGACTCTTTGCATCGGGGGGGGGGGGGGGCTAACTAAGAGATATATTTTCTCCACTGTTCAAACAGCTGATAAAACATTGTCTTTGTATTCATGAACAACAGGAGGCAATTCATGGAATAAGGGTTCCCTGCAATAGATAGGAATGTTCAGCAGGGAAAATACTACAAGAAGTACAGGACGCACAACATAAGAAATTTAGTTTTCACTCTTGTGGAAAATATATAGTGCAGGATTCAGCGCAGGAGGCACATCATAATCAGAGTGTGGTGTAAACTGCTTCTGCCTATTTCGCTATTGGAATGTGTTTCTTTTCATGACACAAAGTCATATACCCTTGGTCTTTCTTTAGAATATTTCGTCTTCTGTTTTGAGGCCTCTCACTCCTATAATACCACAAGCGTTACAGTGGTACAATTTGTGCCACATATTTCTGTACATGATTCCATTATTTCACCTTAATCTTTTTTTCTTTTATCAGCCTGATGCAACAAGTATTCAGTTCAAAAGCTTGAAGTGTTATCAATGGTTAACTAAACTTATGGAAACACTTTCATTCATTTGATCAGTTTTCAGCAATATATCACAATATATTGGTACCATATTAAATTGCTTTTAAATTCTTTTTAATATAACAGTTTTTCGCCATTGTTCCTTTGCACCTGCTCCGGTAATGTTTTGTTTCAAGTTGTAACTGCTTTTAAAATATCAGCTATACTCAATAAGAGCTTCTCAAACAGTTTGTATTGATACCACGCATTACACTATTCGGTGATGCAGTTTATAGGACACTTATTCCAGCACCATTTGATGCCTAGTTTCTATTTGCTACAATAATTTGAAGTTCATTTCGGCTATATTGTTCAATATTGTACTGGGGTACATGTTAGAGATAATCCATAATGTTCATAAATACATACTTTAGTTTCTTTGAATTACTACTCCAGGGTTGGAATTTTCCTTGTTAAAGCTACATGCTCCGATCTGGTTAGATATGTACTTCCACCCATAGACTTACACACACAAATATATATATATATATATATATATATATATATATATATATATATATATATATATATATATATATATATATATATATATATATATATGTATGTATGTATATATATGTATATATGTATATATATACATACATATATATATATGTGTGTGTATATATATATATATATATATATATATATATATATATATATATATATATATATCACCCACTTAGGACTAGATATATACCGAAAAACCCGTGCTATCTGCATGACAAACCCTTTGCCACAACAGCTGGGCAAATGTAGCACAGGCAAGTTCTTCTGCCACAACAACTAGCAAATAAGGGAATGTCTGATTCTTAATGTGGCCCCTCTAACCAAACGGAACGCCAGGATCCATATATTCTAGATACAACTTATTCCAGCGATTAAAGGGTCTCAATTCTACATTTTGTGAAACATTGGCCCCGACATTTTACATTCAAATGATTCGGGTTTTTTTATTCATATAGTGCAATACCCAGTAAAATATAAAGTTCTTTGTATGTCTATCTTCAACTTCTGGATTTGAATGTTGCTTATTTGATGACCGAAGGCTTTTGAATATGGATAGGTCTTGTTTACTTGGAGTTTTGGTGCGGCTTCTCTAACATTGTTGAAACCTGTAGTCCACTTCTATGTTTCATGTCAGTCACTAGTTCTACATTCTCAGTATGACAATCTTTCCTGTTTAAATGTTTGATGAATTATGCATTGCTTGATGGCTGTTCACGTCTTGCTGCTGTGTCTGGTGATGCATAATTTAGATGGTTTTAGACTCAGAATGATTTACGATACTCACACGTAATGGTCAAACTGCTATTTGACCTCAAATCAAGCACCTTTTCCTCATTTTAAAGGAGTAAATATGAGACGCTGAATGCATGAAATGGCGTGTCAAGTCTCTGCATGATATGCAAAATGGAGAGTTCATTACCACAGTGCTAATATACATATCACAATACATGTAGTCCCTTTCCCCTGTCTGTAATTTACTCATTTTACATTCAGATACAAAGAGACCAGCATGAATACAGGAAGACAACAAACTGGTTCAGTGGTCATTCAGGCATAAACATATCCTGGGAACAGTTCTTTGAAAGTTTCTTTCGGATACCACTGGCACATTGCACTAGTTTTCTGTGTTTCATAGGGGTTTAAACCTTTTTTTATCTATTCCATAGATCTTCCATTAATGTGATCGGGTGTAACTGGGCAGGAGGACTAAGCCTAATGTTAATCCCTGTCGCGGAATGTGATGACGACAGGTAAACAGGACTAAACATTCACTTATATCATATGGGCATACAGGCCTGCTTAACTAGTGTGACCAAATTGAGGAGACAACATACATAATAGACAAACCAAGACTGTGGGGTTGCCCTAAAACAGATATTTTATATTGAATTTTTTTATCTGTTGGAGGAACATAAAAATCATAGAAACAAGTGATATTGTACCACGGAAGAAGGAACAGATATGTTACCCCATGATTGTAGCATACTTCCATAAACAGTGCTACCATTTCATTTTTGTAAAGTCATCTTCCACATCCTTTTGAACAGTGCTGTCATGCATTTTCCTGACATGCGCGACTGAGCAAGGTTTATGAGCATTGCTACCAAACTTTTCCTCAGTTTGATATGCAATGTGGTAAAACGTTGTTATAGATAAATAGGTGTATAAATCAGTGAATGAACAAATAAATGCATACACTTACCAACAAAACTGCCACCAACCAAATAAATGAATGAATGAATGGATTAAGAAGATAAGTTATTAAATCAAAATCATTACAATAACAACTAATTTCATACAAAACAAGTAAGAAAACAAACACAAACGCAACCATCTTACTGGGATAGACCTGAGTCGGGAGCTGGTGCCACTTGGCATAATTTCGTTGGTTCAGCTGTCTGAAAGAAGATAATGATGACCAATTGCTCTTAATTCACGATGTCAATTTCTATAATTAAGATCACTCCCCTATCAAGACTTTTATCTCCAGTCCCCTAATGATCTTACTTGAGAGATTATACTGCAATAACACATCTATCATCAGTTGCTTTAACCCTTTATATGTATAAATGGTTTTGTTCACTTTCATCCCACATGTTCCTAGCCTTCAATGTATGCAAGACGGTTTTCACTACATAGAGGCAGCAGTAATGTGAGGATTAATTATAATTTTTTACCCATCATTTATAATTTCAATGCATCTCCATGATATGGTGGTGATATATCGTATTTTGTCAATTTTCTGAATCAGACAGGTGTAAGAAAGCAGGTCACAAAATATAAACTTATAATTTAGAATAAGTCAGTCTGAACTTGTTTTTGCAGAGAAGTAGTATACAGTTTTCCCTGGGCAAGTACTTAATTTTTATGAAAAGTGGAGGTGTTGTTATAGCACTTTCGTGAAATAGAATATGCCTTTGCAATGACGCAATAAATACTTTATTCACTATTTTATCGTGCGGAATTGCCCCTCATTTTGGGGTGACTCTGTTCCACTATTGGTACTCTCCGTCACAATTTGACTACCTAGGTCTCAGAGATTACAAAAACGAGGATGCAAACGGAAAACTGTTCCCGCTTGTCCAATCTGAACTCATCCAGTATGGTGATCCAATGTTGCGCAGGAAAACTGCACCAACAACCACAGTTAATGATTTTTGTTTATTTATATTTTCAAATGATGCGAGACAAAGCGCTTTGTGGCACCAGCAAGTCCGTTTTACCCAGAGAGACTTTACTGCATAGAAGAGCAGTGTGTTCTGGTCCGCACATTTTACAGATGATCTGATTGACAAAACGACCGAAAACATGATAGAAATGGGACTGGCAAAGATACCAAAGCTGCTAAACAGCACTATATATGCAATATTCACAATAAATTTTGAACATAGGCCTATTTTGTCGGGGGTTTGATTCCATCCTATGCCTTTATCGCCATGACTCATGTTACTGTATATAATTACCACTCTGATTTATTCGCCCACGGCTGGTTTTTCTCTGTTTAAGATCGAGTATAAATAAAATTTGCGTATGTCTATCCCTATGTCTACAAAGCTCAAGATAAAACGGCAAGATCTGCACATCTAAATCTTACCACAAATCACAGCCAGCAGATCGCACACGCAAAGACCACAGACAAATTACTTAAACAAATCACAGGTCTGTGCGCAGCTGGCTTTGAGTTTTATTCTTTCTACAGATTTACAGCAAGCCCTGGAATACGTTAAAGTAAAAAGTTGGATTAAAAGGCATCTGGTGCGTGCCAAAATGGATTGACAAGGACTACTATAGCATGCCGCAAACTTCAAAAATAGGGGAATACAAAAGCAATTGACCACAGCTTGAATACATATAAGCAACGGCCAGTTTCGTACCTCAGTGTTAAGCCAGGTGTTAATTTGAGGTGAAATCTCTCGACTCTTGTGGCTTGTTGCATACGTCAGTGTAAGGATGGTGTCGAGTTAACTCTGAATTTAACCTTCGGTTGATTTTTTTTTCCATTCACACAACTCAGGTTTTGTGTTAACCTGAAATTGAACCCTGACTTAACACTGAACATGTCATCTGCTTGGTTTATTTTACACCACGGTTTAAAAGTGTGATTCCCCAAGGAGACCTAATAAATGTGTTTTCTGTGTTTCTATAACACAGGTGGATGAACGTTCATGTTTTACGCAAAAGAACTTTTTTCTGATGGCGTTCTGGGTTCTGTGAATCGGAAGGTAAAATAAATTAAAGAAGTAGGTAGTGATCGAAACGGCTGCTTATCTAGAGTCGATAGATGATCTTGAAATGTTGAAAAGCAGTTGATGAAGACAAGAGAACTGCATGACAGAAGTAATATGTTTTTAACAAATACTGCTATGGCATAAAACTGTTCCTGTATAATGGCAACTTCTCTTCCTCTTGGAAAAGATAATGAATTGGAAGTATAATGAGGCCAATGCTCTGCTGCAAATAAGCATTATCATGCTTAATGTGCAGGTGCAGACGCCAACTAAATCTGTATCATTTCTCAGAAATGTTTCACAAGAAGAAAACTGCAGTGCCACTACAAATTGCAGAGTTGGAGACACACGTGCTACCTTTGTCTTTGTAGGTTGAAGCCTGGCTTTTATCAAATCAATTATCTCCAAAAGAACATGTTTATGAGAATGAAATCTGTCTATTAACCCAGCGTCCTTACACTTTTAATGGATTTCTTCTGTCCTGAATTATTAGTTCTACTCAAAAGTCTTACTACAGTTTCAAATCGATTGTGGACCATAAAATATGCAGCCACATTAGTTGTGTGCTCAATTCACCCTCCACTACAAATTGCACACGTAGTACCATTCCCCAACTGCTGTTTAGCATTGGAAAGAGGTATCGCTAATACCAAACTAAAATTAAAGTCATAACATAGTGTTAATTCAGGCCTGGGGCATGGTCAGGGTTGACCAGAAGGTCAACTCACGGTCAGATACAAAAACCGAGGTGTGCAAACTAACATTTCAGTTAACCTTAGGTTAACTCTCGGTCATTGTAACCACTGTTTCACTCAGATGTCTACAACCAGCCTTAAAAATCTTGCATTGGCCGGACAGCACACATGGCAGCAGGATATTCGATACTAGTGACACATGTGCCAGGTTTGAGAATAGAGATGTAAATAGAATTTTGTTGGGATACAGTGAATATCCACAAACATTTTTGGTAACCCTACTCATGAAACCATGTACGAGAGCCAAAAGAAGATTCAACTTTGTCCATTGTCAACACCTAGTTAAAAGTTCATGTGTTGAGACTGAAGACTTGTTGTGGCAGAAGTGCAACCACTTATTTTGACATGGGTGATATTCGAACAGACTGCGTTCCTCTTCTTGATTTCCTTGTACATATGGGACAATTCTTCATTCAGTGAGAAGTCGAAGACCAGAGGGAAAGAATTAACAATGGGAATTGAATGAATCTGGTGCCTATCTTAGGTTCTACAACCTGCACTTAGGTGACCCGTCAGCAAACCTCTTGCGTCACACAACCCTGGGGTCAATCCAGAGTCAATTTGGGATTTTGCAACTCCTCCATGTCAGAGTTAACTCTGGGTTCAGCCCTAGTTTAACACTGACGTGATCAACTGGTCATTGGTCATGAAACCACAGGTTAAAAGTCCTCTTGATTGACCATGTTCAAATTTCATACATAGGTGACTCGTGGGTTGTTCCCACCATACAGTGAGCTTTAAAAACATCAATCATCACTTCCCGGTAATTTCCGATACCCACAAGGCGCAAAAGGCTTTTCACGTAGTAAACAAAACCCGCTGGATGACAGGGAAGACTCTGAACATGCTAGCGATCCATGGCGGTCACTTCGTTTAAAGATGTTTTATCCACCCTTAGTCAACAGGATTAAAAATACATTTAGAAATATTTTTTTCGTCCTTGTTTCCACTCAGGATGGGTCAGTGTGTTGCTGTTATTTGTAGTAATAAAAGTGCTGCTGCTTGTTTACATTCCCCTAAGGACTTAAAATTGTGGAGAGTGTGGACCCGTGCAGTAAAAAGTTACAGGGACAAGTGACAGGCCCGTGGTATCCGATCTAACCTATGTAGTGAACACCTTGTGAAAACCTTGGCTTTGTTTCGTCCAATATGACGATGTTTAGGATAAGTTTGGCAAGAAAAAGCTATGGTTATTGCCAAATGCAGTCCCATCGCTGGGCAATGGAAGGATTCATGGAACTGGCCAAATTAGGCATAACTGATAAAACCAGGAACAGTGCTTTATTATTTATTTTACAGTATTTACTGATTAATTTCAGTATGATTCTGTTTCAAACCTTGCATAACAGCTAAATATAGGTCTGCTAATTCTACGACAGTTACAATGTATCACATAATTATCAATTGAATGTCACAATGACAACACCAGTCTGGATTGTTAATTGTTACAAACTTACAATGTAATAAAACATTAGTGTGCTTAACCATTTTGATTCAATTGATGTAAAAATTGGGCGGAAAACATGGACAACCAAGGACCGATCTTGATCCATACACAGGTCTACGGGTTGAACAGTCTATAACTGGTTGAGTTAACTGCCCACTATAATGTGTATGCCGAATTACTAGAGTGTATTGCAAGGTGTTTCAACCCAACAGATAACACTTGTTTGGAGGCTACCACATTCACGCCTCATGTACGCAGCTGCCAAGAGCAGTAGGCGGCTGGTCTTTTATCTTTTTCAGTCATGTGCCACTGATTGTGACAGTCAACGGCAATCTACCAATAATCGGGTGCACAAAATTTCGTCTCATGGTACCTTTGTCTTTAATGTGGAACCATAAAATAAGTCAGTCACAGGAAAAAATTCACCATTGTTAAACAATGGATACGATCTGAAATAAAGGATATAATAATTATGTGTAATGATGACAATATATACTGAAACGTAAATTACTGCCCTCCAAGGGTGGCGAGGTTACTGCTTGGGTAGGATTTCTGATATTGAAAGCTGCATGCAAATTTATATTTAATCATCCATAGACCACATATATGGGGAGGGGAAAATTAACTGTTTGTTTAGGCTTCTATATACCGTAGGCGTAGGCCGTAACTGTTTCAGTGAATTCTAGAACTTGAAACCATACTAGACCTGGCCCATTCTGATGCAAATTCCAATTCATTGTTTTCATGCTTGTTCTTCTTAAGTGAAATCTAGTAATTTGTGATAGGAAATATCTCGTTTGCAATGGTTAATGCCCAGATGCCATGCAGGGATCGTCTGGCTGTACCACGGCTGCACACCCCGCAGTACTGGTGACGGTAGGGTTCTCCCTTCATGTGCGTAAGGCTGAATGATCTTTTCCTCCGTTGCTCCAGCTTTTCTTATTTATTCTTCTTCATCGTCATCAGACCACATACATAAAACTGCTATTCAGACCCTCTGGAATCATTTTGCACTGTTTTATCTGCCATACCTCATGGCAAATTGAAGGCGCTCTGGCTTATAACACATTCAGCCTGGCCAGCAGGTGGCGTTTGTGACGTCACTAACTCTTTCCCACATCGGGCCAAGACCGGAGAAAGTTCCAGTCCCAAATGTGGCGCACTCTGTGAGCTAAACACAAAGCTATTCGAAAATAAAATTTAACATTTTGGTTTTCAGATATCATTTCTAATCACCCAAAGCATCAACTTTCTAATTCGTGGTACCCAATCAATCAAGAGGACCTTTAGCTGTGAGTTACCTGTTGATCAAATGACAACGAATTGGTTTGCAGAGGATTAAGGTAAGTGCAGGTTACACAACCACAGGCTGAAGCCACAAAATGTAAAAGAATATTGTGGCACAGACAAAGATGCAACTTCTCTTGCAAAGGGTAAAGTACTGTTGGTTTTCTGTGCAGCACATACCACTTGCATAGCTCATGTTAAGTCGTATGATACTGGGCTGAGGTATAAGAAAGCATGAATAGAAAACCAAAAGTAAAGTTCACTCCATCGGAGAAAAAAAAATACTGGTTTAAGTGGTAGATTAAAAGAAAGATGTAATTGAATTAAAGAAGAGTGCTGGCCGAATGATAGCCAAAACAAAAATATATGGAAACTGTTGGTCAACAATTTAATGTGGGGCATGTCATAACAAACAGGACGGTGAAAGAGCTGAAGAACGAGGGGGGAAATCTTTAAAAAGGGGTCAAAATTAGAAGGTACAGCACATACAACAGGCAAGAGGACGACTGAAAAGGGGGAAGGGGGGTCGAACAAAAGTGATGGTGATTGACCTGTGTCACCTTTATCACAGGAGGCTGTTGAAATGATGCTGCAACAGATATGCAGCCTTATAAATACATTTTGCAATGACGCTTATTATCATGGGGATGTTTTTTCATAGATTGAGGTAACTTTATCATTCATGATCGTTGTGGATAAAATATAAAGACATAATGGTTATTTGGGAACACACGTATACCTCAGCAAACATGGTAAGAGATCGATATTTTTGTCACCTTCATTACTCCTTAGTTTCTTTCTCAGCACTCCAAAAAGATTTCAATTTTACCTGTGGTGCGACAATGTGCGAGATTGTACCGTCTCTCTGATCTCATTGCTGGATGTAGGATTGGAGTCATCGATTGTGATTGAAAGGATAGCCACTGTCTCCCAACAAAATTCCTGTATTTTTTCCATTTTTGAATTTTGCAAACACTTTGCTGCCATCAAAGATCCTACTATCACAGGCATAAATTTTCGATCTTCAGCTCAGCATCTCCTTTCGCTTCCACATTAACTAAAAAAACTTTGCGGTTGCGAAATTGCTCTGCATTCAACCCTACTGTCGAACGAATTGGCACATGAGTACAATTTATTGCACCTACAATACCAGGTAAACCTGCCAATTCATAAACTTTCTCCTGAACATTGGCAAGAAATATTATATATTGGTTGTATAATGAGGCTCATAACTTGCTGCAATTTGGTATAGTTCTGCTAATGGTGCTGATGTGCACACTAAAAAATATTGCATCTTTTCTCAGAAATGTCTTACTTGCAAAAATTGCAGTGCTATCAAAAACTGTAGCATCGGGGAAATATACACTACTTTTACCTGGGTGTGATGAAATCTGGCTTTTATCAAACCCAGTATATCCATCACCACATGTTTGGGAAAATGGAGTGTGAATTTGAAATTCTTGGTATCATATTTTTTAAATGGATTACTTTTGTCGTGTTCTCGTCAAAAGTCGCTTCACAATTTCCACTCGTTCAAGGCACATAAGATATGTGTATGCAGCCATGCTAGCTGTGTACTTCAATACCTGCCAATTGCAATAAACATTCCACTCCTCAACTACTGAGAACCAGGGGTAAAGGTTGATGTAGTTCCAACCGTTATAGGTACGTGTGGGCTTTACTAAATTCTTAATTGATTCAATGCTTTAATTTTGGTAGGTCTGGTCATGCAAGTTATGTATCTACTTGTGTTTTATAAAAGTACTGTGGGCTGCATTTTTAAGAAGGCAACAAAGGAACATCATATTCGCTTTATTCCATAATACATCAGCTTGGAATGTCGGTGGTGGAAATGCAAACATGGTGACGCTGATTAGCAGAATAACTTGTCTGGAGATTAATGACACTGAAGCAAGTCTTGCGCTGGTTCCAAGCTGATGACCCGTTTTTATATAAAGGCTAATAAAGCCTAAAACTTTTTTCTAAATTTCAAATTTTATTAATATGATTTCCCCCCTAATAAATCACCTTGTTATAATATTTAAGAACTATGCAGTACAAAAAGTACAAAATAGGACTTGATAGTGTTCAAACGGTACTTGGGCCTTTAGAGTTGTGTTTGTTAAGTCTCTCTTTATATCAAATAAAAAACTGAGCCAGAAGACCTTGAGGTTACCAAGGCCAGCGCCTATGTTAGACTCGACCATAGAGATAACTCATGGTCAGCAATAACAGCAGGGTGTGCAAGCCAACATTTCGCTGAACCAAAGGTTAACTCATGGTCAACGAAACCATTGATTAACACAGATGTCTGCAACTGGCAACTATCAAACAACACATTGGCAACCGCGAAGATGGCCTGCCCTCTTAGTTTTAAAATATTATTTTTTCAAAAAGAAAAAAAAAAGAAATATTGGGAACAAGGGCATAGCCTTGTATGAATCTCTTTGCATATAAAATATGAGAAAATAAAGCAATGTACGGCAAAAACTGGGAAGGTGTTTCTGACACTGAACAAAAACAAGAATTGCACACAAAACAGCATATCACCAATAGAATAAGTGCAATGCCTTCTTAATTTGAGCTTTATCTGGCAGTACTCAGCAACATAAACTTAAACCAGTCACATATTGCTTTTTTTTTCAGAACCACTTCCTAGTGGTCATTACCCTAATCCGTAGTTAAAACTTTTTACTCTCGAAAAGCCGACCTGCCACTGTCAAACATATATACATATAAAAGTGTTATTATTCATATTGCGCACATTCTTCTGTAGGATTTTGACATAGGCTGTATTGGCCCAAATAAAATAAAGGGTCTTTAGTGGGTAACTACTCAGAACCTGTTTCGGAGCTTGTACACAGTAATGTGTCTCTGATTATCGGCTTATTGACTAAGCTAAATACTCAGCAAAGACAACAAAATTAATAATGAATAAATATGAAACGTGGCAAATGATGAATTAGCTAAATACGCGAAGTTTTGCTTATGAACGCAGAGCTTCTTCATGAATGAAGAATACCTGTGAAACCAAACTGGATAACAAAATTTGTAAAGTACAGTTTCAAATAAGACCCAATTGACTTAACACTGAACCAGTACATACCCAGCTGGATTGTTTAGCTTAGTTAAACCACATGCCAGGGTATAACGAAAGTAAAAACAAACTGGGGCATTATTTTCAGTGTTAGTGAATGTATAATAATCAGTTTCATCTGTAGCACCTGTACAGACCCAGTGAAATCCTAACAAATGCTGAAACAATGGACATTCTGCACCAGATATGTAAAGCAAACCCCAAGATGACATGTACTCCTCACTTTGAAAGTGTCCAAACATTAAATGTCTATTTTGCTGCCAACCCCGGGTCAATGTTTAAACATAATGTGTCAGGTTTGTGACGGTTGAGTAGATACTTTAAAACTCGAGAATTTTTCGGGGCAAAGTGTAAACGTGTATAAACGTGTACTAAGGCACATAGTACAGGAATTTTCAAAATATTATCTAGGAATTTTCGCACAATGACTTATGAAAAGCATCCCCTGCAAGTCTAATCTTCCTACGAGCCAGCTTTGGTTATTTTTCTGTGGCAGCTGCTGGATGATCAGTGCTAGGCACAGACTCAGTCACAGTTGCACAGAGAAGTACCTGCTATTCGCCATTTTATCCCATGATTAGGGCCTTTTGGAGAGTAATAAAGGTATGTGTTACTGCTTTCTCCTCTGCTGTTCCACAACACATAGTACCGTATTACATTTCTAAAAAAAATACCGTATTACATTTCTAAAAAAATAGACGGATTCATCCTCACATGATGGTGTTGTTTAGTGATGCTCTTATGCATATTTCTGGTCTCTTTTTTGCTAAAAAAAATTGTTGTCTATTTAAACAGAGTATTCCATTGAAACACTATTTGATGATAACAAACCATCGTTCCGGTGTGTTTGTTGTTGAGACTCAGTAATTATGTGCAGGGAAACCACTAAACACTTTACAACTCGTGGTTGCCTGCCCAAAATGATTTCGTCCCAACCAGCAACAGTTCTCATGACAGTTCGTATAGGTGTCATATACGGTCTTCTCCAGGACCCAAAGCCCACTTGATGGTCAATTAAGTGCAAACTCGTCAAATTCGAGCCACCAGGGGCAACAGAATTCATCTGTAAATAAAGTTTTTCTCTGTACCAACATGGCACATGTTCTTCGCAAAATTTCTGTAACACTCTAAGCCCTTTACTTTTAACCAAAAATAAATCTTCTGACGTTCACCAGTTGTTGATCAGCGTTTAAATTATATTAAGTGGGGATACTGATAAATCAATAGGTTGGCATGCTGAGCTTATTAAAACCATACCATTGCTCATACCTATTATTGACTGGTCTGCCAGCAGGTAGATTCCATCAGCCTTTATTGTAGCGGCAAGCCACAATCCATTTCCTTTAAGAAATGAGCAATTATCTGACAGCTACTTCTAAAGCAATTAGCATTGATTTCTCTTTCGCTTAACTCTTTAGCTTAGAAAATCTACAAGTTCAGTATTTCACCATCTGTTCAAAACCCATCTTTCCTTAAAAGAATGTTTCGACGACCCCCCCCCCACCGACCTTTTGAGATACGTTTCGAAATGTTGCCAACTAATGACAGTCATTATGATAAAATGCTGTATCATTTTCTCCTTATTGATAAATGTCATGGCTCATATGTTTTGGGATGTTGATGATAAACCAGTTATTTTTTTTCCACAATAAACTATCAGTTCTCATTATCAAAGCATTTAATACCAGGGTCGTGTGCAATTTGTGGAGAAAACTTTATTAAAATAGTGACAATAGTGCAATTTCAAATAACTCGATTTTTTAACATTTTGTTATTGAAACACAAACGAAATTCATTATATATTTTTAAATATTCCTTGTCTCTAAAAATCATATTTGGCCATATTCAAAAACGGAAGATGTATCAACAATGGGGGATTGACCATTTAATATATCATCCTGTCGTGCGGGTGCAAACAGCAATGTATTAAACAGTCATAGTTGATTTTTACAAGTTGAATCAGTGTGACTGAAGTAAAATGGACTCTTCTAACGCACATGCAAATTATAGAATCTTGACACCGGAACAATCACTGTCGGGAAAAATTTCGGAAGTCATACCACAATGGCCACATCGAGGATAAGGCCTGCTTCCTCTGCTAATTTTCCTGAAGTATCTTGAAGAGGCCAACAAAGAGAATGGGATTGATTAGGAATTTGCCACAGCTACACCAGTTCTCGGGACCTTTAAGTATCGTACAAAATGTTTTTTCTCCTCTCTGTACGTATCATAATCATAAACGAAAAGACTTCTTGCGTATTGCTCTTTCTTTGTGATCTGAGTGGTATAGGCTTCATGTACGGCTAAAACAATTGTGGCTGTCGTGCATGATGAGATGATGGTGCAAGCGAAGACTTCTTTAGAGTCGCTGTTGTCTGAAAATAAAGAGTCGTTCTCGTATTGTGGGGTTGGATGGGCTAATCTCGACTAAGAAGAGCAAGATTAGATGGATTTACATCCAACTAGGATCAAACAAATTATTAAAAACTTGGATCGTGCAGAAAGCACTAGTTCGGATACGATTTAATCACTTTTTAATGGAAAAAGAAACCTGACGGTATCTGGGTAGTTTGAAGCCAGTTAGTGTCTTGTGAAGAAAGAGACACATTGCTGTGCTAAACAATATTTCTGCTTTGTTCTTAAAACTTGCAATCATTCTGATGTCACAGTTCTGAAACTTGCAAACATCCTAACATCACAAAGTGCAAACTGATATAGAGACACCTGTCTTTATGTGGGTCGCTCTTAACTGCGGCTGGATATCATTGAAACATCCCAATTTGTTTAGTCTCTTTATTTCCTAATGATATTTCACCTTTGCGTTTAAAAAGGGAACTAGTTAGCATTACCATACCTGCCATGACTACTTTTTGTCGGACGTTTTTAGCAAAAAATTTAGCTTTTCACTGTAGTTCGTGTTCAATAAAGATTTAATAAGGCTATAGCCCTCAGAATGTGACCACGGATGTCACAAAAATTGCCGAGAAGTTCAAGAGGCAGTCTGACCCCACCCATGAGAAAATATAGAAAACCGATGGTGGTGTCATTAAAACGACTTAATCTTATTAATCACCTCGAGATGGCATTGTCACGTTAACACCGCATAACCTAATTAACTATATGAAAGTGTGTATTGAAACTATAATGGCAATAGATTTACACTCATTCGTATTATTCGATTAAAATGAAACATACAGGTAAAGGTCATTGACCATTTTTAGGTTTGCAAAAAGGTTCATGCCAGGTACATGTAGTGTTTAACCATTGTTCATTTTTATGTACAGTGAAACCTGTTCATAAGACTGCTGTGATGGAAGAGCACCTCTCTTTTTAGACTATCTTTATCATGTCCCTTTTGCTTTCTCTGCACCTCTATTGAGAGAACACCTGCTTTATGTGACCACCTCTAACCTGGCCTAATAGCAGTCTCTCAAAACAGGTTTCCATTATGCTAGTGATGCTCCTTTAGAACTCAGAACAGGAACTGTGCACTTTATGAGTACTACTCAATTCCTTGTGCGACCCGCATGTCACTGATAATCAGTTTCACCAATGATGCGTATAATGACCAGAATCCAACCGCACTCAGCATGTAATTTATTGTTCACCATATGTGTCAAAGCAACTGTGAGGGCCGGCTATGGTTAATGACTCTCTCAGTTAGATTGTCTGGCACAAGGGACACAACAAAGATGTTATCTCTACACCCTAGTTGACCTTTGGAGTACTCAGTATAAGACCCGTACAATCTTAACGCATGCCGAAATCATTATGATGTATTGTCGTTAGAAGTCTCAAAACGCGGGCAAAAGTTGGCTGACGCAGGGGAGGCCCAACAGGGTCAAATGGACTTTCGCTTTTCCCAGCGTTGGTCACCATTAGCCAGCGTCTGTAACACTGGCTAATGCTATGTAATATAGGGATATGACATAAAACGCCCCAAATGATCAATTTAATGCTGCGACTAGTCACTAGCACAAGTTACTATTTCTTTTGTGAAATATGTAATATGAACACTGCTTCAAATTACATATTTATACGTGCAAATATTACCACATACATAACCGTCTGTTCAAGTGCACCCTGCCATAATTAAGACACCTGACGACGTTACCTTGCCAGCGACGCTGGTCAGCGTTACCTGCATGCTGTCACTATCATGACTATTCTACTAAATTTGATCTGGCTGCATGAATGTATGTCGTATCATGATAGGACATCAAGCATTATGCAGATTTTTATGTTCACATGCATCAGGTCAAAATGCAAGGGGTGCAAAGGTTACTTCTCGAACAGAGCTTTTAGACTGTGGCAATTAAGTTAAATATGTCTATGTTACATTATATTACAGCCATCAGCACTGAAGTTCACATACCTAATATTTCTGATGGCTGGGACCCGACATAACTCCTTACCCAAAGTAGTATGTACACTCTGCACCACGAAAACCAGGCTATGTGCTAGATCAAAGTATAATCTAGATACTGAATATTAACCATAGCAGTTCTAGTGCAACACGAATGGAGTCTTTATTTGCTGCATAGATATGTCTCGATATTTTAATTAGAAGCAGAGTGAAGGCAATATACGATGGCCTCTCCTTTAATGTTATATTAGTCTCATCTATCAGAAGATATGAATATGTAATTTTGCCCTATTTGGAATCGCTTCCCACAGTGTGGTTTTATTGGATGCATGTATCGTAAGGCAACAATGGATACGCATGAGATGAACTCGACTCTGGAACCTGTATCTGATATCCATAGAGAAATACATAATTTGGTTTCTAAGGAAGTCTTCTCAGTGACAATCTAGGGCCAAGGAAAGGAAAAATGTGAGCAGTTTCAAGTTGTCGTTACATCTCAAATTCCAGGACAGTGAGTAACAGAAACCATGCCATGGCGGCCTGGGCAGATCACATGTGGGCTGTGGAGTGCGTCATTAGTTGGTCGAGTTACATTCAAATGAGTTGATAACAATAGTAAAACCACCCTAGCTGACCATAGGACTCATAAGACTGTCAAATGCACGGCTCTAAACCTTGAATGCTAATGTGAGGTGGAATGCACTTTACCGTGCGATACTCAAATATCGCCAAATCTTATTTGTTGGTAATGGCATCTACGAAATAGTCCACGCCTGCAACGTATCACACAAAAAAATCCAAGATGACGAGTCTCAGATAAAATTGTCCGTTTCAGGTTTTCAAGGTGCATAAAAAGTTAATTTGAAACAAAACCACTGCATATCCCAAAACTGAAACCAGGAAAGATAATACTTTACATGTGAATTCAGTTAAGGCACTCAGTTTCTATCCATTTTACGTAGATCGCTTGTCCCGTGATAAAACCTACTCCGTAGAGGACAAGGCTTGACATCTGCTGGTAACCCCCACGATATATGAATAAAATAACAAATATTGCTACTTGTTGTAACTCTGCTTAGAACGCACAAAAAGATCAAAACCGTAATGTTGTGACTTAGAATGAGTTGGAGATGTGGGGTCACGTGATGGCCTTTGGGGGGGGGGTGAGTATTAATTAAGATGTATCATGGATGGCTGAAAATACCCTTGTCCACAAAAAATGACATGGTCCAGTAAAATCATCAATAGATAACTGCACTTGAAACTAATCAAAGAAAGCTTCACAATTGCTTCTTTGGTAGCAAATGATTCTGCCCCACATGGTCTCCTAAAAGTAATTTGTCACCTTATCCCCATTAATAGAAAATGTTTTAATGATTCTGAAAAATTACAGGGAATTGCCTCCGGTAGCATTTCTTGTAAGCTTCAAGACCGAATAATTATTACTGATAACCCTAAGGTACTTGATACTTCTAATTCCCAGTTTGGGTTGAAACCTAATAGGTTCACAAAGAATTGTACATTTGTTGTGTCCTAGTGTGTAAATTATTATCAACAGCATGGTTCTAATGCCCATGTAAGGTTTCTAGCTGCGAGTAAAGCTTTTGACAGGCTAAAGTATATCAAACTGTTTTTGTTACTGCTACATAAAGGTTTAGATCCTACCTCATGTAGGTTTTTTTTTTTTTTTTTTTTTTTTTTTTTTTTTGTTGATTATGTATTTAAACCAAAATGACACGGTTAAATGGACCAACGTATCATCAAGATCGTTCGGCTGTCCCAGTGGAGTTAAGCAAAGTACAATTCTTTCACCTTTCCTTTTTGGAGTATATATAGATTAATTGCTTCTGATGTTAAAACAGTCCGGTTTAAGGTGCCACATTGGTAATATTTTTGTTGGCGCTCTGGCATACGCTGACGATATCGCATTATTCGCACCAACTTATTCTTCCATGTTTAAATTGTTGCCCATGTGTAGCTCTTACTTCTACGAGTATAATATACAGTTTAATCCACATAAATTATAATCTCTGGGTTTTTTTTTAATGCGGTGTGATGCCTTCGATGTCTTCCTTTCTTTGGACAGTGAGTATGCCCAAAATGGTGACTCACATAAACACCTTGGTAACCTGCTTGGCCCATGTATCGCCACAGAAAAACATGAGAAATTTCATAAGGATTTTAAATGGTAAGGTCACCTTGTTGATGGCTCAGTTCAAACATGTGTATTCTGCAATCAAATATCAATTATTTAAAAGTAATTGCATGTCTTTACATAGTTGTCAAATGTGGGATTTTTTCTAGTAAGGAGGTGAAAATATTTTAAACTGCATGGACAAAGGCCGGTAAAATTTTATGGAAGCTACCTTACTAATGCCACAATAATTGAATTATCTGATTTGTGAAAATCTTGACGTAGATGTCCAACTCCATAGGCGTTTTGTCCTTTTTGTATCAGGTATCCCAAATACTGTAGTAATTGCTTTTTTTTCTGTTTAAGTTTCTGGGTGTCGTTCTAGTGCATGGAACTTTCTGAATTGTATCTTATCAAAATACGGCATGGAAAAGTTATCCTCCCTAACATTTGGCCTAAATACTCTGTTAACAGAGTATGAAGCAGGGTGTGCAGCCTGTGCCATAACAATTCGTTATGTACAGTAAATATGGTCCGGGAACTGTGTCTCGTGAGAATTAGAGCTTAGAGTGAATTCTTTTCTTTGGAGCTGGTGTCTGCCTTCATTTTGTGTTGGACAAATCAAAGCAGCCGCTGGTAAGATTTATAAATCTCTCAAGACCCAGCTGTAGCACAATGGGAAATGTTTAATATGCTCATCATGTGAATATTGGACTTGTCTGTGGTGAATCTCAAAGGCACAGGGCAAGACCCAGACATAAGCACCCATTGAACTGTGGCCTGGTCACCGAGGGCATGTTGAGTATTGTATGAGTCCTTTTTGTTGCTTACTTCAATGAACCCGTGTAAACCCATAAAGGTGATCATTCCTGGAACTGTATTCTGTTAGAAAGAAACCCTTGTAACCTCATAGATGCCAATATCACCAATGAACAGAACAGCGCCTGTGCTTTACAAATGGTAAATACCTGCACTATCATTACCAATTATCCACCCATCTAAATACGATATACATGACCCATCATCCTGACCCTTTGGTTACTACAGCAGTCATATGCATCATGGAATCAGAAATAGTCCAAATATCTCACAGGAGACCATGGCTGAACAAAATGTGAATGAAGCAATGAGTAATCCAGGTTGTGATGGTAGTACTTTGTGTACTGACCTACCTGCTGCTTTGGAAATAACTCAATGGAAGACACATCCCCCAAACACTGGGGAAAGAGACACATAACTATACTGGGTGTTACAGAGTCAAGACTGAATACATCCTAAACAGACAGTAGCGTACAATCACTGGTTACATCATAGAGAGAAATGACCACGAGGAAGGACGTGGAGGGGGAGTAAAGACTTATGTTGTGGACAGTACTGCGTACATTCGCTGAAACGAGCTTGAAAATAATTCAATTGACTCACTTGGGATTGCACTAACTCCAACCCAAGGATCCCATATGTTGATATGTACTATTTATAGACCTCGTGATTTCCCTTCACAAGCATGGCTAGACACTGTTTGAAAGCTAAATCATCAATACGTAATTAGAGGGGACGTACTGTCTTATAATGGGAGATCTAAACGTTGACCTTTTCAGCACAGGATTCGACCAGGTCTTTCTACATCACACAAGGAGAATCATCTTTTGGAACAAATTATCATGAACCCTACCTGAGTTACAGAAATCAGTCAATCTCTACTACCAGTCACTCTTTACTTGATCACACATTGACCGGTAATCCGGTAAAAAAATCAAATCCTACAAGGTCCCACAGATTTCTCAAAGTGACCACATGACAACATGTGTTATATTCAAATCCAAGTTGTGACAAAAACATGAACATATTACTACTACTTATAGGTCATACAAACATTTTGAACAGGATCGTTTTTAGAAGATCTTTCTACAGTACCGTGGAGTGTAGTTGATATATTTGATGATCCTGATGAGGCTCTTGAAGCATGGTGAAATTTGTGTATTAACATTGTATAGGAACATGCACACTTGAAACAAAGAAAAGTTAGTAAAACCATATTTATTGGATTAACTTTCACACATATTTTGCATACATTATTCACAATTGGGGAAAAAGGACATTGCCCTATGTGAACCACTCTTGCAAGAAAAGGATAGAGCACAGAACTGACTAGGCAAATGGGTATGAGACGCCAATATGGACAACACAGGTAGAGGGGCATTTCTTGCCCTGTAGAATGGTTCCAGATTAAAATATAGATTTGCACAATCACACAAGTAAAAAACAGCCTGGAAAATTTACCCTGAAATAAGAGAACAAAGTTATTCAGCCAATACCAGTAGGTTTGACGTGGTTTGTAGCAGATAAATATTTGTGCACTGCAGCAAAAATATTACAATTTCTGCAACGGAACATTGTGTTGAACCATAAAACAGTGCTCCAAGAGTGAAAGGAGCAAGAGGAAGGATTTTAGTGTGAAGTGTTTATCTTGGGTTTCTGTATTTCGGACAGAGGAAAAAGTAATGAAATGTAACTTCAGTATGTGAGCCACATGTGCAAGCACCTGATTGTTTGACCCCAATTTTAAATAAGTGAGAATTAAGGGGACAAGCTCCCATAGACAGACGCGTATTTTGTATAGCAGTAAACCTATCTTCAAAGTTAAACAACTCAGGGCAATCGGTTGACTGAGGTACACATTTAAACATTTTTTGTTTAAACACTTGAACAGGAGGCAGATTTTGAATTTCAATTGGGGGCTGGTTCCACGGTCTGACAGTGGGCAGGAAGAAAGACCTGTCTAGCAAGTCGGTGCAGGACTAAAAATGGCCGGGATTGTAAGGGCCGCGAGTATTGAAAAAAGATACATCAATGGGAGTAACTACAGAACATAAGGGTTCGGACACAAGCTTGTTCACTCTTGTACATAAGAATTAACTCAGCTGTCTCTCTCTCTCTCTCCTCTCTCTCTCTCTCTCTCTCTCTCTCTCTCTCTCTCTCTCTCTCTCTCTCTTTAGGCAAAAATTGCCAGGCAGGTTATTCATATAATTTATCTATGTTGGTACGGTCCATTGCGCCATTCACAATGCAAACAGCATCAATTTGAACACTTTCGAGTCTTTTAGCATCAGATTCAGTACAGCCACTCTGCACTGGGCTAGAATATTAAAGAGCAGGTCGACTAATGGAAAAAAATAATCTCTACCGTTGGACAGTCCAAATAATTTTTTCACTCCGCATAATATCAATCAATTTGTTCGCTTTAAATATGATCTCTGAGATGTGGTTGTTCCAATGTAACTCAGAGCGCAGAGTAATACCAAGGGGTTTATGTTTATTCATGTCTTCCAATACATGACCTTGACAGGAAATAGGTCGATGGGAAATAGATGTAACTTTACGAGAAACAAGCATAGATTCGGTCCTGGGAGCATTGAATATAACTTGCTCATCTTTGGACCACTGTTTAATATCAGCTAGAGCAGAGTGAAGTGATTCAGTTGCAGTTACAGAATTATCCACTATTCGATAAAAAGTAGTTTCATCAGCAAACATTTTCATATTTGACTTAATGATGTCCACAATATATGGTTATTATAAATCAGGAACATCAATGGGCCTAACACGGAGCCCTGGGGTACCCCGGCTTGGATACATCTTCAAGAGGTAGATTTACTATCGAGGACCACACTCTAACGACGATTCCAAAGATAATTAGAAAGCGAAGCGACAAGATTTTCTGTAATACCAGCTTTTTCAGTTTAAAGAGTAAGGCATGGTACCACACTTTTTCATAAGCTTTATTGATGTCTAAAAATGAGCTTTTGGTTGTCAAAAGCAAGGCATAACTGATAGTACAGTGCAAGCAGTTTTTTCACAGTAGAAAGCCAGGTATGAACCCGTATTGGTGAGTAGAGATTTTAAGATTTTCACGGAAGAAGTTGAAAACACATGATTTGTATTGTCTTCTTTTGTAAAGGGCGTTATGTCAGGCTTTTCCCAAGAAGAACGGAACTGTTTGGTAAGGAATGACAAGTTATGACGTTTTGGTAAGTGAGGGAGAGATGGTTGCAGCAGTCTCCTTTAAAGGTTTTGCACCGGTACATCTGGCCCAAGGGTTTTTGACATATCCAGGCTTAGAAGAGTTTCACGAACTTCTGATTCAAATATGGTAATACAATCAAGATATGCGTTTTGGACATTGGTAGCACCAGGAGAAGTGGTAGCTGTACTTGCATCTACATGGCATTTCTGTAAGAAATAAGAATTGAAAATTTCAGCTTTACTTTTACTATCCAAAACAAGCTTTCCACTATGAACTATAGAAGGTATAGAAGCAGAATGATTGCGCTTCAGAAAATATTCCATGGTACCCCACCAGCAGTTCTTTTGCTTTAGGAATCATTAAGCTCTTTCCCTAATTTGTCATTGTAATTTCGTTCTACACATTTGATATAACCCATGCATTACCCTCAGCAATTGGAATTATTGGCTGCAATGTATTGCTTATGCACTTTCCGTTTGAGGCAGCGAAGTCTGGAATTACATCATGGTAGATGCAAAGGTCTAATATTTATGATTTTATGAGTAATACAATGAAAACAAACATCCGTTAATACTTTTGACCAGGAATCGCAGCATAGATCGATAGCGTTACCAGGAAAACATTTATTCCAATCGAATATTAGAGATACATTTTGAAATTATCAAAATCTGCCTTACCATATTTCCAAACATGATGTATGTAGGCCGTCTCTGCGGGATAACTGTACCTTGGCACCAACAACACAGTGATCGCAATTCGCCTGTTGAGGCAGCACACAAGGACGAACCTTTAGAATCTTAAGGGCGGGGTGGGGGGGGGGCTATGCAACTTAGTAAAACATATAAATCCTTTTCAGTTGCGCATAACAGTACATTATGTTTTTCCACCCTGCCTCACAGTACTTCTTTTTAGTACTGAAATCCATGGATGCATTTATTTTAGCTATCATTGTATCATAAACATAACGTCAAGAGAAGCATTTTAGAAGCCTTAAATATGTCTGGTCCATTTAAAGATTATGTGAACACAGAGGATTCAAAAAGAAATCATTTGAGGGTCCAGGGAACAAAGCCCCCGGAAGCCCGCAGGTTAGGACACAATAAGGCTGCATTGTGCGGGGAAAGCCCGAATGCGAATGCCAAAGGCACGAAACTTGGGGGGGGGGGTCCGATGGGCCACTCCTGGAATAGGTTCCTGCACATGCGTTTTCCAGGCATTTGCGACTGGATTTTCATCAGAACCATTTGGATTTTCCGGAGTGCAAACTTACCTAAACTGGACTCCGTAAATCAAATTCCGCTTTATATCTGATTCAATTCACATTAAAGAAATCAAAGAAAAAAATGAGTCAGTGACAAATACTTCCTGGAAATATGTATTTGTGACCTTTACCTGCTAATATGTATTGTTGCTGGTAATCAACATTATTATGACATGGTCATGCCTAATTATGTCTTTCAATGCCAAGCTTAACCCTGAGTCAACAGCATCTTCTCCACGCACGTCCCACGCAATGCCTGTAGATTACACCTAGAATAGCTGTTTACCAGAACCAAACTTTGTACTAAGTCTACTATCTCAAGTATACCTGTGTTTGTGTTTGAATGAAAGAGATTCGCATGAGGAATTTGAAAATCATTTAATTATACTGATTAAGATATATGACATAGTGTGAATAAAGTCGCAAACGGCAATGAAAGAGTTAAGAATGAAAATAAGTATAAGCAGAAGAAAACAAATGATATGCCTACATTGACAGGTTAAAAACTGCATTTGTTATGTAGTTACAGATCTTTCAGTAGTAAGTATATCCAGTTGCTTTCATGCTTTTTCGGAAAGTTAAGTTCTTGAAAAACTTTTGAAAATTCTAATTAAAATACAAAAGCAGCTCAATTTAATTATCGGTTGGCTTACTAAGCCAAGAGATAAAATTATATCCGGTAGTGTAAGCTAGGCAATACGCTATTGGCCTTGGAGTAATTATACATACTTTAATAAAAATTTAGAAACTGTTTCGGAGTATATTCATAGGCAATAGCATGATCAGATCATGATATGGCCAATGGATTTACAAAGTCTTAAAAAGAAGGATAAACTAATAACGCAACGAGACGTCCTTCAAATGTTTTTAAAAGCCCTAAGTGATTTTTTTTTCTCATAGCGTCTTACATTTGTGACTAAGTTGGGAATTTTAACGTAAACAGACTATCGCGGCTTCAGAAGGCTTTGCTATAAGCCTAACTTATAGAAAGATTAGTAATAGATGAATACAAAAGTTTACATAAGTTTTCCTCTGTCTATGCCTGCAATTAAACGCCCATTTATTCCTGTGGCTTCAGTACCGGTATATCTATGGTTTCATTCAAGGATTCACGAAAGTTAACCATATCGGCATGTACTCTGTTCGCTATGAATGTAGACAATATCTAATGTAACACAAAGAATCACTTACCGTCGGTGTAGCCCTAGGATTATGATGATCATTTAGGATTAATAAGTACATCTAATAACTAACCTGTCAAATAATATATTCATTCGACTTCAGTTGCACTTGCCTAGCTTCCACGGTTACGCCTTGCCAGGTGCTGGCAGTCTCTAACTGCATGATACACATTCATCCAGTAGAGCGCGTTAGGCCACGTATACGCAAGCTAAAGACAATTTGTCCACTGACATGGTCCGGAGAGTATTTTAAAAAAATATATAGCCCCCCCCTCCCCCCAAGATTCTAATGGTTGGTACCTAAACAAACAAGGTACATTTAAAATAATTTTGTCGAGACATGTGGCAGAGTGGGAAGTAATACGAGTTGGCGCATTTTCATGTAAAGTAAGGGAATTTTTTGAGGGAAAAGGAACAAGTTTGTATCCAAAACAGGTTCTGAAGTTTAAGTCGCCAGATGGTATGCTTATTTTGTATGCCACTGTTGCGTGAATTGTTAAGACTGGCATGTAATTTGTCCCAAACAAACACTGTTGAATTTGGTGGACGATAAACAACACCGAAAAGAAGTCTGTTATTAAGTGACTTCACACCAATGAATTTCAATATACGGAAGCTCCAGGTCGTAACTACGATATACTGAAAGCAAGCAGACACATAAACAACGATTCCAACAAGAAAGGCAGCAAGGTCATGGCGGAATATTTCATAGTAGCCATTTCGGTGTAAACTTTCAGGAGAAGCCGGTTGATGTAGAAAGGTTTCTGATAAACTTATTTTATCAAAATTATGTACGATGCTCGAATTTGTCTCAACATGCCTTCAGATAGGCTCCTAACATTAGCATGACAAATTGAGACATTGCAAAAAGCAGAAAAGTGACCGCTGTTGAAATTCATATCACCTGCTATTAGTATTAACATACGGATGGAAATGAGAAGAAATTCACAATTCATCTTTTGTCTACCCAAAATAGCTCGAAAAGCATAATAGGTAAGTAATTTATTAACGAAGTAAGAAATTGAATTTATAGTAAGATATAAGGCAAAAACAACAACAACAAAAAACAATCCACGAAATCAAATATCTAATTTGTATCTACAGAGTATATTCTGCTACAGGAAGAGCGCCAAGTATCTCGGTTAAGGATACTTTGCGTACACACCATAAGATAGTTTTATAACATACTGTAACTACGCACCTACAAAACTATGATGTTCCGTGGAATTTCTATATCCAAAATGAATCAAAGCTCAATAAATAAAGATACAGTATTTCAACTATCAAGAAATATTTGGATTACGATAATCTATAGGAACATACAACATAAACTTTACACGTTGATGCACAATTCACTGTGCGCATATGGATGTGATATATCATATATATATGACGAATGGAATATGAATAGAGAATGTTCCCACCAAAAATTTATTAGGTGTGTGTAACTAGGAAAACATATATGTTTGCCATATAACATAATTGCAGATAATACATAAAAAAAATCACTTGTTACTGAAAGAAGTAGTAGTAGACAATATATAACATTGGAATTAAAGTAATGCGAACAGGTATAAGGAGGCCAGACAAAAATATGTCAAATCTCATTCCTTGTATCAGGTCCAATCCATTTGGTATAACTTCATAATTGTGACAATCGTTGGTCAAAATACAAACTAATATTGAAACAGAGAACAAAATCCCATTCAAAAATTAGAAATAACAATGACTGTTTGGCATGCACCATGACTTGGCGTATAATTCACACAGAGGCAACGCCTATGCCTGTGTGACATGGCAGCCTATCAACAGTCCGTAGGGGTGCACGGTTGGCCAAGCTGCAAAACGCTCGCCTTTCACCTCTGCGGCCCGGGTTCGATTCACGGCTTGGGAAACATGTGGAAAGAGTTCCTACCACTCTGACTGTGCATGGTGGTTTTCTCCGAGTCCTTCGGTTTCCTCCACCAAACATGCAGGTAGGAAGTATACGCTACGATCTGTGCCATGGAGAGTGATTAATATAGGCTTGGCCTGCTTCGGAATCCATGTAAAAGATATGGGTCTATACTTTTTTTTTAACAGTCACTCCATCTGGGTGAACACAGGCAACTTTGAAAAAGACAAAAGCAAGATATAAAAGAAGCAGAAATGATACAATTAGATAATAGTATACATCTATCACAATTTAATGTGAGAAGTTTTCGGAGTAGCTAAACAACATGAACCTGCATATAAAGGCTAGCATATCGGAGTCATCAAGTTTGAAATGTCATAGCGCACAATCGACAGCAGTCACTTACCTACAGCGTGCAAGTGAACACATGATTGTAAAATATACTTAATTTTCATTGCCATGGTGCTTTGTTGGAGGCGGTCATTGTACGACAAAGACTTTCAAAATTGGCACAACTAGAACAAGCAGATAATTCACAATCCTGGTACATCAGGACAGGTCGCAAATACATCAGACCATAGGTCTGTGATCGGACAGTCAAAGATTTAGAGCTCAGCTGGGTTTCTCCATGGCTGTCACAGATTTAATTCTAGAAGCTCTGTGTGTAGTCCAACAAAAGATTAGTTTTCACTGCGCCCAATAAGAGGAGTTGATGCTGAAGCAAAATCAGCAAATAGCAATTGTAGGGAAGATAAGCGGGCGGCATCAGTTTTGACCTCGGCTGTGGCATTGTCAACAGAAGTCACTGCGGACATGAACTTGGCGAGGTCAGCAGGCCTGTCAATGACCCAAGGACAGGACTTTTTATCTTTTACTTATATTTTCGAGTTTGCCACCAGGTATCTTGGATAAGTATTTCTCTCTTGAAGAAGGGTAAAAAAACGATAGCAACCCGAATGGTATTCTCATGATTGATCGATTGCAAACAGGATTACTACAAAGGACAAGGTGATATAGTTACCAATGGACTTTGCCGAAATAAGGTAACAGGGGCGACCAGAAATACCATAATAACACATTTTGCACGTGTATTCAGAGTAGTAAATGTAACCTGAAAAAAGTTATGGAGTTACCTGAAGGAGTTATCTCCTAAGAAACCCCACTCAACCACAATATCATTTCGAAAGGATAACCACGCTATTTTAGATCCAGAAGAAATTACAAATATTGTCAGGAACTTCTTTGTTGATATTGCAAAAAAACTACATAGTTTCAGAAAGCAACTACTATAATACACACCTTAACCAGCATTAAAAGTGAAACATGCCATTGGCAAAAAAATTCTCAATCCCTCTTCTTAATCAAGA
The DNA here is from genome assembly GCA_964020975.1 of Hermodice carunculata. Taxonomy (NCBI): domain Eukaryota; kingdom Metazoa; phylum Annelida; class Polychaeta; order Eunicida; family Amphinomidae; genus Hermodice; species Hermodice carunculata. The sequence goes on along the minus strand of OZ026626.1, from coordinate 67,229,992 downwards.
ATATGTAGAAAGAAAATTGAATAATCTTGACGTCTCAAAAGAAGCTGGAGCAGATTCCGTTTCACCTAATCTTCTTAAAATTGCAGCACCGAAAGTGGCTGGTCCACTCTCAAAAATTATAAAGGCAAGTATTAGGAATGACAAATTTCCCACCATTTGGAAACTATCAAAAGTTTCACTTACCTTTAAAGCCACTTATTTAACCATCGAAAATGACTTCAGGTCCCTGTCAGTACTATAAATATAAAGCAAAATCTTGGAAAGACATGTTCATAACAATCTTCACGAGTTTAATAACCACAATTACATAGAGGCAAATTTGGCGTCAGAGAAAGCCACTCCTGCGCGGCATCTTTGTCGTCCCTAGTGGACATGTAGACAACTAACACGTGTTAAGGGCTACTAACAGGGATGGTCTTCTTGACTTAAGGAAGGTTTTTGATCTTGTCGATCATGAAATCTTGATACAAACACTAAAGCTACACTAATTCGATGACACGGCTGACAGTTTGTTTAGATCATTTCTCGTACACAAAAGGTGCTTTTCAAAGGCAATGACTCTCAAACACTATCAGTAAAATACGGTGTCCCGCAGGGCAGTATCTTGGGACCCTTGCCTTTCCTTATTCATATGATTGACCTCAAGCTACACAATAAAAACAGCCATCTTGAAATGTTTACTGACGACTCAACAGTGTATGCATCTGGTGACATTTCCAGCGTTGTTCACACTTGGTTGAACAAAAGCATGCTGTCGATTAAAATCTGGTGCAGCAACAATAAGACAGCACATGATGTGTACACCTTAGCTACCATGAAAATTGAGTTTTTACCCTCATTTCTCTTTTCTCTAACAAAGTCCAACAATCTTTGCAGACAGACGCTGATCACTGCACACATACTCTCGGCCTGCTTATTGGTTACTTTCTCTTAATATCTTAATTACTAGAGCAGCTGCCTGTATTCAGTTTCCTTTGATTCATAGTGAAAAATAGATGCATAAGTTCACTTTATGCCAGCCAAGTTTTATGATCAATGTGTCAATTCAATATTGCATCTTCATTGCATGAAGCAATGTTTGTAAAATGAAGTGTATGCTGTTCACTACACGCCAGAAGTCCAAACAGTTACCCAGCAAAAGTTGAATATTACTCTTGATAAGGAAATTCCGGAACGAGCTGAATGTGGCAAAGTTTTAAGTGTAAGCTTTGTTGCTCACTCAACTTGGAAGTAGCAAATCAATAATGTTGCAAACAAACTATGCCAAATATCGGACTATTAAGGTGTATACACCAATACATGCCCACATTTTCAAGAAAGACATATTATATGGGATGTATCCAACCACACTTTGATTATTGTTCAACTATTCGGGGTCAGGTTGATATAAGTCAACTAATAAAACTACAAAACACCTACCTCTGCGGACGACGGTCGATGCTCCGAGCATGACTCAAAGTCATAGTCTTTTCTAACAGTTTGTGATTATGACACTAAAATCTTGCATTGATTTCCGCATAAACAGTGTGGTGTTTAAGCTGTACATAGCGAGAATCTTCCCGATATATCAAATAAGTTTAAAACTACATCTGAAGTCAATAGTATGTAAACAAGAGCAACTGCCAGGGGTGAACTATATGTTCCTAAGGATACGCTAGCTGCCCAGTCAAAAACTCCTTGTTATTTAGGTGCAAAACTGTACAATGAATGTCCCTCCCCCCATGAAATTCAATCACGATAGCATCATTTAAATCTAAATTTGCCCGGGCTTTTAATCCCTGAATTATCCTGCACAACGTAAGTACCGTTTGCTTTTGTCTCAAGGTGTATTTAATATCAGATATATATATATATATATGTAACATTTTTATTGGTGAATGTATATTTTCTAGCCCTAAAGGGCCATGTGGAAGAAGAGCTGTGTGTCAACATGTTTTACCCTCGTTGTTATTATTATTATTATTATTATTATTATTATTATTATTATTATTATTATTATTATTATTATTATTATTATTATTATTATTATTATTATTATTATTAAGAGCAAACTTATCATAAATTCAATGCTCCGACATTAGTCTTTACCCATGTAGAGAGTGATCGAGGTTTTGTTTTCCTTTTTTATATTTTAGCATGTGTTTTGTTTCCTGACCCTAATGTACTTCCTGCCCTCATCAATGGACTAGCATTGGGATATTAAGCATAAGGTACCATTACAGTATATGCGCAACTTTGCCACCTAAAATGTGCTGCATGGAATTATGTACAGAAGAAGATATACATAATGGAATACAAACCATCATACACAAATGCTATAGCAAAGGCCAACAAAGTAAATAGGAAAAAGCAAATAAAATAATAAAGGCAGGTCGGGTTCGTTTGAGTCATTTATTACTTTTTTCACAAACGATGAGACAATTTGATTTACACATGGCAAAATGGGTTTACAGGACACCATAGGGAATAAAATGTACGTTGTATTTTTAGTACTGAACAAAGCTTCTTTAATCATATTTAAAGTGCACTACTGTCATCTTGCTTTGGGTATTTTTGATGCTGTTTCCAATGGCACCAATTATTGCTGTCCACAACCCTTTGTAAACGTTTCATATTCAAACTCGCTCATCCCTAAATAATGCCAAATTTCGCGATATTCCAAGAAACCATCCACCGACTGCTGAAGTGAATTAGTTACTGAATGTGCGAAGATACAATTAAGGGGCCAATGCCGCGTGTGGGTGCATTAAGGTCGTACCTTCCATGTCACTGAGCCAGCATGCAGACTGATTGATGTAAAGCTGAAACCATTGAACATGCTGGCTGAGTCCAGGGTAGGATCACAATGCACAAATATAAGGTATTAATCCTTTTTTACTATCATAATAAAAGGTGAAAGTGAAATTTAAACTGTACTTTTTGCCTGAATCGGTAGCTCCAATGCTAGCTCAGTTACCCAAAAAACCTTTCAATTCAGCATGCAGGATGTATCCAGTGAACATAAAGAAAACCTCTTCTTTAATAGTTATTGCCTTACTTGACGATTTTGTGGACGAAAGTATGCACGACGCTGCTTGCTGTCTAGGCCTTTCTCCATGTACTGCTCACCTCTGATATGCATAATATTTTTCAAACCATGATGCTTAACTATGCCTACCTAGACACCAGCTTTTCACATATGTATTATCTTATAAGCTTATTTTAATGATGATCTTCAGATGCATCCAGGCATTTTGATAGCATATACTTTGGGCTCAATGTTGTTTGGTAAATTTTAATTAAATTTCTAATTAAGAACACAATGCTGCTTTACACTGTTGAAGACAGTCACATGAGCCTGCATTCGTCAAATTACATGCGAGTACAGAAAAAAAGGTCCAACACGAGGTTGTATTAACTTTCAACAGTCAGGAGAACTAACAGGGGTAGCAGTAATAGTCTGGAAAGCCAGACTGCCTAGTCACCACCAGGGCCAGTTTCAAGCTAATGTAGATGGGGACAACTGCAGAATAAAAAGAGAAATCGTTTATTTTCAATATCCCTAAATTGGTAGAATACATATCTACCCATCCCTCAACTTGTCCCCCCCCCCCCCCCCCCCCCATTCTGTGACAAGATGATCTGGGAAGGCCAAACAGTGATCTGGGAAGAGCAAGCCTTCCGGTATAAGTAAGAAGTCAGGAAAGCTTTGGAATTCCTGAGTCTTATATTCTGGAGCAGGTCTCAGCATAGCAAACCTTCTCAGACTCCATGCAGCAACCGGTCGGTGGCTGCCTTTCTGCATATTGAGTGATGATTCCTTCATTTTCAATGTCCTTAGACACAACTACACCCTACCTTTGGGCAAAGACAGCCTTCCGTTAAGCAGATGACCATGTCGCTTCACTCAACCCACCTCTGAACCCAAAGAATCAGTGTTCCTGGAGGCAATTAAGATGCTTCAGAGCAAGGATTCCATAGAGTCAGCAAAGGATCAAGTTTCTCTCAGCTTCTTAAACCTACTCTTCCTGGTCCACAAGAGGGGTGGAGGGTGGTGCCCAGTCACAGACCTGTTGACACTGAACACCTAACTGGAAGTCCAGTCCTTTAGGATGAAGACACCCCATTTGGTGGCAGCAGCCTTACAGCCCCTAGAGTGAACAATGTCCCTGAATCTCAAGGATGCATTCTTCCACCTGCCAATTGTGGAGACTTCAGGGAAGTATCTGCGGTTTGCATTTGTGGACCGAACATAACAGTTCAGGGTGCTTCTGTTCAGTCTGGCCATGGCACCACTGGTTTTTACCAGGTTTGTGCAGACAGTTGCTGCTTACCTTCACCACTCAGCCAATGCATTCATGTGTACCTGGACAATTGTTTATCCTGGTGCTTCTGTGCCTGGATTTGCAGCATCACACACAGATTATTCTGGAACTCTGCCAATAATTGAGTCTGATCGTAAACCTACCTAAGTCCAGTCTTCAGCCAGAGCAGATTTTTGTCTTCCTTGGCATCCAGTTCGACCGGGTAGCCTACATCTCTGACCCGTCAGAGGACAGACGAGAGAGACTTCAGTCTTTGCTCAAGCCCCTTTAACTTGCAGGGTCTGCTCAGCACAACAGTGGCTTGCCCTGTTGGGCTCCCTGTCCTCAATGGACTTCCAGGTCACACTAGGTCGTCTCTACAGTTGCCCTTTGCAGTACTGTGGAGCACAAGGACGAGATACCAGGGCTATTAGGCTGCGGTGTGGATCCTTAACAAGGATCAACCACACCTTCAGTGAAGGATTGTGAGGGAGAACGTCATGAGAGGACAAATGCTGGAGCCCTTTTAGGCCCAGGTCACCATTTACACAGACTCTTCTTCTTCCAGATGGGGAGCCCACTTAGCTCTTAGGTTTTCCCTTAGGATGCCACCTACTTAGATGCACCAATGGTCACCCCAATTTATCGGTCGCAGTGGTCAATATGGGTCAGTGTACCAGTGACGTTACATGGCCAGTACGATTGTATATCGTCAATCGCGGTCAAAAAGTAACATTACGTAACTAATACAGGACATTCGGATCAATATCAGTATTAGTAAGTACGCTTACTTCACGACTGCCAGAGAAGCCCACCCAACCAACCCCACTCCCTCTTACAGCTGATGTCAACTGACCAATCCCCGAAAGAGGAAAGAAGAGAAGGGGCACATGTGCACCAGGAGTCACCATCAGTTTCACAGGGACTGAGATAAGGTGCCACAGGACCATCAGGTGTTCAGAATGAATTGAATTTCAACTCGATTTTCTTGGCGCTAAGCCCAGACACAGAGGTCTTGCCAATAGTGGTCGAGAGGTAAGTCTACTACTAATACTGATATTACTCCAAATATCCCGTGTTAACACACTCAAATAATGTATTTTTATCTTTAGTATTTCTGGAAACTTCCACCCTAGTCTCTTGGGAATTATGCCGTAGTAAATGGAAAAAAAAACAAACAAACAAACAAAAAAACAACCCCCCCAAAAAAACTCTCAACATTGTCTTATGAAACTCTGTTCTAAGTACCAGTTGAAACCACCCAGAAAAAAATTGTGTCATTTTTCTTGTATTTTACCAGGTTGGCATCTCATGTGTGAATGGCTAGCGCATCTCACAAAGTTCAAAATGATGATAAATCTGTCATATGAGAATCAGGATGATTCCATGGCAACCGTTTTGAATTGGTGTTGTTAAAAATGTTGTTTCCATGGCAACATAAATCATAAATGTATTTGCAGTAAACTGGACTTTGAAACATAATACCTCACGTCTTGAGTGTGAAGGGCTGGGGTACTGCACAAAGTTAAAAGTGATGATACATCTGTCATATACGAGTTAGGGTGTTACCGTGGAAACTGTTTTGTATTGGTGCAGATAATACATTGTATCAATGGCAACAGAAATCTAGCTTGCGTTAGTGGTAAACTGGATTTGGACATAAAAATATAAGGCAACACTTCTTGAGCATACAGGGCTGAAGGACCGCACGAAATTTAAAGTGACGACAAATCTGTTATATAAGAATCAGGGTGTTTCCATGGCAACCGTTTTTATCGGTGTTTTTTTTTTTGTTTCCATGGCAACATAAACCATTCATTTATTAAAGGTAAACTTGAGTTGAAACCTGAACTTCTTGAGTTGAGATACATGAATTAGAATTGCATGTACACGTGAATAGCAGGGAATTTGCTACAATATATTGGCGTTTTTTTAACCACAGATTTGTTTTATTTATAAGATGACCTTGAAATTGCATCACGATCTTGGCATTGTTTCATCATGGTCATATATCCAACTGATAGCCTGGGTCAAATAACATATATTTTGATCCCTAAACCGAAACGATATCCATAAAAGGGGCCAGAATTAGTATGTGTGGTTTTACGAACTAATACCCTAGCAAGAAGTGTGGCAAATTCCATATAAATCTTCTTGTTTATTTCTTTTAATATTTTTACATTTGCATTGATGAGAACGCACAAATTTACAAAGTAGGGTGTCTTACCTTAGTGGTATATTAGGGATCAGGATTATGTAAGCAGCTGTTTCAGTAACGTCCGCTCTAGTCACAAAAATACGAAAGACCAAATTTTGTAAAATCTTAGAAGTTTTGAATAGACATATAAAACGTACGTCGCTGTCTCCTTGGATGCGAGTGACATGGAGAGAATGTTTTTACGAATCAAAAGACTGTTACGTTTTGTAACAAGTTCTGTGAAGATCTCAGAAATCCGTATATATAAAAATGTGTGTGTTTGCTTGCGCGCACTCGTGCGAGTGTGTGTGTGTGTGTGTGTGTGTGTGTGTGTGTGTGTGTGTGTGTGTGTGTGTGTGTGTGCAAAGTTAATTCTGAGTCTTGTCCTTTAAAGCTGTATTCATTTTTTATTTCAGTGGAACAAATATATGGCGAAAATACGAATTTATATTTTTTTTCAAATTTGTATTGATAGGCATGTAAAAAGCTACCTGCCAAATAGTCACAATAATTTTATATAAATTTATAAGTAACCAGCTTCAATGTGAGTTATAATCTAACAACATATCTTTCATGAATACCAAAGCCTCCTGAGTGACGATTTTATAAATAATTTACGCAGTTTCAATCTAAGTTCACTGATCATAAGACACCAAGTTGGTAAACATGTTTGTCTGGCATTAAGCATATCATGTCCATGGATCTTCATAAATAAATCTGTGTGCTCGTCCTTGTCTAAATCATGACTCTTTATTGTTCTGAATCGGCGATGCGTTGACTTGATTTTGCAAAACGTTAGCATTGGTAAAAAACAATAATTTTCTTTCACCGGATCCTTAAAAAATCAATACACTTGAGATTCTATATCACATAAGGCCGCTCTGTTAAGGAACAATGCTATTTAGTCATTAGTACCTGCGACAGCAGCGTTAAAACACTGAGTGATTTAGAACACTGTAAATGCTTTTCGTACGACGGCGTCAACTTCAGCTCACGACGAAGCAAAACTGGTCTTTTGCAGCTGTTTGGACTCAACACATGGCGTTGCCACCACCATCCCCCCACCCATCCACCCACCCACCCCACACACACACACGCAAAGAGACAAACTACAGCGAGTGTGGGTATTTGGGCCCACAGACTCAGCACACGAGTCGGTTCTGTGGACCAAGATACCCAAACGACCTATGGTTTGTATTTATCCCATGTTTTGCAGTGAAAAAAATGGACAAAAAAAACAATATCACACCGTTTTTATTCATGTCGACGGCTCGATTCTTACATGGCTAATTTGCATATCAGCTATGCAATACGAGGAAGCAGATCACATAGCCGTATTGCATTGATGTTTGTTGGGAGTGCAAAAAATATGCATATATACCTGGTCCAGTGATCAGGAGTCTTGTACACAACAGTCACGTATTTTCGTTAAAGTTAAATTGCGGGGTACATGCGTGCAGACTTCTTCTGCAATTGTCTAGTCCGCCTCCAACGTCGTGACTCTCACCTCGGCACGTTTAAAAAACAAAGCCTGTTATTGCATGTTCCCAGAGTGCACTCCACAGCAAGTACATGCTACTTTTACACTTTTGTTTTTTGACGTAGCGAACGAACTTGATATAAAGCCACGAGAAAGCGTTGAAGTGTGTGCATCAACAGGCTGAAGAAAGTCACCTATATGTACTTAACATTAACAGGGTAAGGAGGATGTAGGCCTGCAGGTGATTAAAATCTCTGTAAGCGCCTAGATCTAAATATTGTAGCATTCCTTCGACCTGTTATAGCTTTTTTGAGAACGTGACCACTTCAACGATCGGCATAATCTTACTTTCAGTTTCCCGTGTCGAATAAAGCTATATTTCAATGTAGGTAAAACAGGTTTGGCTACTTTGGCAAGTGTCGTATATTGTCTTACGATAAGTTTGGGTTAGCTTCAAAATACAATCTGAGCCTAATATCAATTTTGCCTGTGCAACAAATGATCAAACGATCGAATAGCAAAGCGTACAATGGTAGCAGCACGATCAAAATCACCCAGGACATAAGGCAGCAGGGCTGTACTTTGTTCTCGAAAAGCAGCAAAATATTGATCTGTACTATGATACAAATTTCGTGTTCCGTCTCTGGTGATTAAGCCGCATACGCACGTGGGGGTTGCACGCCAAATAACATGTATGGATGTTCAGATGCTGTTTGGACTGATCTTCTCTTCCAATCAGGGGTTGAACATTTTCCCTGCACTTGCCTGTACTTTATGCGTGTACCATGCTGTGCCGTTTGTTATTGAAATGGCTGTTTTTTCCCGTACTGTATGGAAATTGTTTTTTTTTTTCTGTTGTTTTTTTGTTTTTTGTTTTTTTTTTTTTTTTTTTTTTTTTTGTTTTTGTTTTTGTTTTTTTGTTTTTTTTTAAACTGGCGTCCCTTCAGAGCTTTTACGTTATTGTCCATATTATTGTCTGCTACATACGACAATGACCGGGCATATCATTAAAGTGACGGGGCAGCTGAATCAAATGAACGCAAATTCATGAACGTGTGAGGAAGGCTTGTTTACATGCGTTTTGCATGAAACGAACGACCCTCGCCCGCTGAGGCCATGTGTTCCGTATGACAAGTATTTTTTCACTCCAAATGCCCTCGTTTTGTTATGGTGCCACAAGTAGATATTGGATTTCGAGCTGGCTGATAACAGTTTTGACCATTTTCCATCCAAAAAAGACCCAATAGGCTGGCAGTTATATGTTCTTTGCTCAAAGTTTATATTACTTTTAACAGTAGTGACAAACTTCGTTGATGAAAATTGATAATCGAGCTTCTCACGGTCTCCCTCGCTGGCATTTAGATTCGTAGCATCAAAGACAATATCTGCAGGTTCTGCCAACATGACAGACAACGAGATGACTTTTGAAAAAATCAGGTTTAGACATGTTTTGTAGACACATTTACACACAAACGTACTGTATGACAGCATTTAAATTTATTCCCTTTGATGTTTTGGTCTACACAGGTTTCCCCATTCTGGGGCCAAAAAAATTAATTTTTTTTGGTGAGTTTATTGCACTCCACTGTACAATCACTGCCCCCCCCCCCCCAAGTCAGTCCTGTGCAATGATGAAAATGTAGAAATATAAAATTTGTAGACGTAGTCGCTGGAGTGCAGCAGGGGTGCATGGAAAAAATCTTCGTGGACTTGTTACAGGTCTCAAACGCCGAGACATTTGTTTTTTGTTTAAAGTGAATGGCTTGGGATATAATAGCACTTTTGTGAAGAAAATATGCCATATTCACAGAGGAAATTATCTTTGTTTGCAAAAGAATTTTGTTGCCTATGATGGGCCTGAAGATGACAAGTTCTCGCCTTTTTTACCATGAAGCGGGCTCTAGGTCGTGACGTTACAGAAGACAGACAATGGGACTCAATGGGTTATAATGGAAGATGGCGATAGAGAAAGCATGAGCGGTAGCAACGCAGACAATGAGCAGGATCTAACTTTTAGATGCTCTTTTTTCTAAGAGGAACTTACTGAAGATGACGGGAATATGTTAATTCCAATGTGTTAGGGCCCTCATACTTCCTTGTATATTGTTGCAATGTACAGTTACCATGTAGAGTTTTGACGTAATATGTGATATCTTCATATATTGAGTCTTTGATTACAGGCACCGCAATCACAATTTAGAGACAGCTTTATCAAAGGTTCAGCGGTCAGACTTTCCTCTAGGGACCAGTATTAAGTAACGTACTTAATGAAGAGCCTTTGTGATGCTTTAATCTCTCTCTCTCTCTCTCTCTCTCTCTCTCTCTCTCTCGTAGAGTGCTTTCTGCACCGTTGAAAACTGATATGCTGAATTTAAGAGCACGTCGCGGGAATCAATGTCAATACAAAAACTACGTGCAATCCTTTACATTGTTGCATATATTATGTTGTTATGAACTAACATATATTGATACGTTGATGATCGTGCTATTGTTAAACGAACAAACTGCTGCTGCCATTGTACCTGAGCTATTGCGTGGACAAGCATTTAGCCAGAGATGAAATTGTCTCTTTTTTATGCCTTCATTTCATGGTCTAAGACATCTGCGCGATGGTCACCTTAGTCAAAATTCTGTGCCTTTCACAGCAATAATCAGGGTATAATTGTTAAGATATTATGTGTCCGAATTTCCGTCGTGAGGAGGCTACTTTCATTTAAACCTCCAGGGGCAAGCGATTTTAGCAACTAAGTGACCGAGTGGGGTCATATGTTACCCCGTTATACTTTATACAGAGATACAGTAGTTTTGTGTGTCACTTTTTTGTTTATGATATTTATAACACTTCCTGTACCTACACAAATTACAGTGTGGTAGGAACATTGTAACATTAACTGCAGTTCTTGACGAACTAGTGAGTAATTACATGCCGATACTTTTCGAACGTATTTCAATAAAATCGAGACAGGTCAGAGAAGTTCCATTTCTTGTTGCTACCATGCCTAAATAAACTCCTTGTTTATTGATATAATGTAATAAGCTGAAAACAAGCAAACTATATGACAAAGTATTTGGAAATTTATGACTGTCAACACCAAATGCTTAGGCACTGAAAATTGCTATCAAGTCACAGCACCCAGATCAACCACACACTTAGACACAGTGTTGAGATCCAGTGGTGCACCAAGAGGTACATCTCAAGTATAGCGCTTTGAGAGCCCGTGATGCACTACCAGGTTATTGGGATCCAGTGGTACACCATGAGGTACATTTTAAGCACAATATTTCAGATTTCAGGCAAAATGAACAGCGTTCGCATTTCCCAGGCACCACAGCAAGTCCAGGCTGGTCTGTAGGGGGCGCAGGTAGTACGCCAATGCATGCTGTTGCTCCGTGCGTGGCTAAATGGAGATTTGGAATCTCTGAGCGTCTTTCGAAATGTAGTTTGACCTGGTCATACCCAAGTTCTCTGAGGGGAATGCCATGCCTACTGGTACTTCTGTTTCCACCAAGATGATGAAGGCAGCAATTTCTGCGATGTCAACCACGTTGAAACACAACGCCAGCGGCCATCTGTTTATCTTGCGTCAAGAGGTGTGCATTGTTACCAAGTGGTCAGGGTTGTCAACCCCACTCTTTTGTTGTCATAATGCAGGATGGCATCTGGCTTTAGCTGATCACAACTAGCACTCTTTTCATGATGGATGGTGAGTGCCAGTACTACTTTGCCACGGGCTGGTACATGTGAAACAAGAGAATTTTAGTTTAAACATATTTCTTTACTCCTGATTGCCTAATGGTACATCAAGACACTAAAACGTTGGCTCTCCAGAGTGAGCTGATCACAGAATCCAAACATGGAGTTGTGCTCTTCTCTGTGGTCAACTTTTATTTCATATGGTACATGTAGGTTGTTTGACATAATAGTGCCAACATTAGTGAGCTCTTCAGCAAGAGACACTGAGGTGAAGAAATTGTTTGCAGTGGCATTTCTTCCACTGCTTCACCAGGGAGATATTACATCCTTGACAACTCTTGTTCCGTTGCCAACCTTGGTGTTCACCTGGTTGCTTACGTAAGTAGAAATCTCCTTTCAACTGGTTGCATAGTTTAGCATTGCAATTCCACCAGAGCTTGATGCCAACCTTGCCTGGTTGAAAAGGGTGGTTTTGTTCCAAACAAAATATGCCTCTTAAAGCCACCAACTGTTCATCTACACAAAGATCTTTACCAGGGATGTAGTATTTTGGCGACTGGGATGCAATCATGGTCCACATATCTCTAAAAGCAGCAAATTTATCTGTAGCCTGCCTGTCTGCTTTCGTTGCTCGATTGTCAAACTGCAAGTACTGTAGGATCTTCCTAAATCTTGTACTTGACATTCAAACAGTAAAAACTGATCTTTTCTCTACTTGCCACCAAACAAATGCCTCCAGTTCAACTGTGCAATAATACAGAGTCCAATAACTGCTCTGATCTCAGTACTGTCTACCGGTTTTCATTATTTAATTTGATCTTGATGATTCACATTCAATTCTATATTTTTGGTCAAGCCTCTCAGTTAGTTTCTAGATTAATGAGATCTACTATCTTTGGTGTAACAAAGAATGAAAATGTTGACTAGGTATTGTCACATCTTGCCTCAGTACTTATATCAGGTTGATTCCAAATGATATCGGCTCAAAAGGCCAGCCTGTGGATGGAGGATTTGCTTCTCTGACGGTCCCATTTTTGCTTGTGTTTGGCGTCTCCTGATCTGGAGGCTCACTAACTTGTATTGATTTTTACTGCAAACTAACGCAGGTGGGTTTTGCAATGCGCGATCAGATTATACGTGGCAATATTGGTAAAAATGAGAATTATTAGAGTAGGGTGATTCTTAAATGCAGATTTATGAGATATCCTAGGACATTTACTTTATATTTTGCCAATAATCACCAAAATGACAAGTACCTCAGTATGAGGTTTCATGATGAATATCCATGAGATACCTGCATGTTTAGATGGACATCTATTGTATTTCTGCATACAGAGCATTTTATTTATTGATTTTTACTTTTTTAATTTTTGTCTGAATTATAATGTTACTTACAACGTGGCTGATTTATTCTTTTTTATATGTTCAGACGTTTACCTGTCAATGTTTTCTCATCAATTTTTTTTATCAGTTTATATCTTTTTGGTGAAAATAGTAGATAATACCTTTTATAATAGTGTGCCTCAGGGCAACACTTTTCCTTAGTTCAGGTTGGATGTATTATCTGTGCCAGGGAAGACTGCTAACCGAGTCTCGTTTTAAGCGGGAAAAGGTTCAGTTTAAGTTCGCACTGTTATGATTTACCTCTATTATAAGCCTACTAGCATGGTTTGTTAACAAACAAAATCTCTCCCTTTTTTCATTTGCTCGAGACGATTTTTTTTCGAAAGTTAAAGTAAAGTAAAAACAAATGGATTTTCTCAGGGAGATTATGCAAAATAGGACAAATATACTCACAGAGTCCAAAAAGAATATACGGCAAACACAGGGGGCTCCGGCAAAATGGAAAGATGTCATAGTCATGATATGTGGTAATTGTCAACGGTTGGGTTACAGAAACACTGGCCAAATTATGTATATTTTTAGATATAATATTTATATGCATGTCGCTCAAACAGACACAAGTCATTTCCCTTCATATGAACTGGCAAGATCACCATTTTCAATGGACAAACAACCTAATTTCTTGTAGTTCTATAGATTGTCTTTGTTTGTTCGGTATATATATGTCCTTTGATGGATTAGAATCTTGAAATATGAGTCCTCGATGTAAACAGCAGGCTGTCATAATCTTGTGGATGTATTGTTGTTGACCCCTTTCCTGGTCAGAATAAGACTGAATCAATAGCCTTTTTAGTGTGCCATTGAATGCACTCTAGCCAGTCCAAGGAAAGGCTTTGACCTGGGCCATGCCTTCATAATACTACTTATTTACAATTCTCTACAAGAATCTTTGCCATTAACACAGAATTTACATGCAAGTTAAAACATTAAAAAAGATGACAATTTGCATCCAAGCACTTTTGGGCAACTTGAGTAGGAAAGGGTTACATTTTTTTGGTTGTAATGACCAGGTAGATTCATAATATTATGGTCTTGTATATAATCATTCTTCGATATTTACATTCAATCTAACTTTTAAAATTGCAAATACAGGGGAAAGCCTTGTGTGTTATGAGACCATTAACACATCCGTCTTGCTTGTTAACATAAGAAATAAGCAACAGCACCATATAGTGAAGAAATTTAGGGGGATCAAATCCAAGTATATTTCCGCTCATAAAATCAGGCATACTGTTTGAAAGAGGAAGTCAAAAAGGCAAAAAACAAAAACAAAAAATAAAACAAAAAAACGAAAACAAAACATAAAAATAGTAGAAAAATCATAGCACCACCTGTGGCACAAACTATTAAAATCTGGATGTCACTGAGGTGTCCCTATGCAATGTTAAAGCAATAAGTAGGGAAGAAAATGTCTCAATATTGTATGGATAATGAAACAAGAATAAAGGGTGAAACCGAAAATAGCGAGCATTATATTCTGCATAAGGTCTGTAGAGACTTATCCAAGGTACATCCCCACTAAGTTTGATGGTAATCTGGCTAACGAAAATTATCGGAGCGGATTGAAGTATCCAAAAATCATTGCAGAGTCATCATTTGCACAAAATGTGAAGTAACTTACTCTAGCTACCCCATTCCCCACGCCCAAATTTCAAGTAGACCTGGCTCGCAGTTTTGCATAAGTCAAAATTGTAATTGTGGATGTCAGACGCAGACTTACACAGTAAGCTCAGTGGACCAACAGGTCAGATGAGCTACAAGCAGTTAATGGAGAATGCAGCACTGGCTCAACTGAAAGACAGCAGCGCTATGAAATTCTCCATGGACACAGGCACCAACCAAATCAATCGGCCAAAGACAATTATTTAATTATTTTGCCAGGTATGCATTGCCGAGCAGGATGGCGTTACTGTAATTTCCGTTGCCAAAATACGCTTAAGTACGCTGGTGACCTGAGTTTAACCAGTTTGTGGGGGTGGCTCAAATGACATAAGAGCCTCACGAGGACTGGACGACTGAATCCAAGCAAAGCAGTGAATTGACTTGGATTCAGTTAAGCTCTACTTTCAAAATACAATGTAAAATTTGTAATAACATACGAGGATATAGTGTTGAATTATGCAGAAGGGACAAAATCGAGCAACATGAACCTGTTATGCGCTTAAAAGGGACAGAAGTCTCCAGCGGCTAGCGCGTCCCATGGGGTTGCCCAGCTTGTAGTGTCAGATTATAATGTTTACGCACGGTGCGGTTTTTATAACCAAAAAGATGGCTTGCTACCACTTGGCCCTCTAACAACAAGCAGGTCCCTGAATGCACGAGTGGTTTCATGTAGGGTTCTGGCTTGACAGAAGTGTGTCATCGGCATAAATTACCGCATGCCAGTTCACATTACACTCAATCATATTATAATGTGCAAGGCATTGCTGGCTCTCATGCGTACATTAGTGTTTTCAGAAAAGGTAGTTGGGGAAGGTCAGATTACTTTTACCTACTGTGATCATAGATGTATATTTTCATTTGGTTTTCTTAATTTTAGAACAAGTGCCTCCGCTTGTGCCCAGGTAAGAAATTCATCCTACTTTAAAGGAGGAAATGTGTAAATGGGGAAAGAATGCCGATTTTAAACATGTGTCAACCAATGTCCAAGTTACCCAAGGCCTAACAAAAAGTTATGTGTGGTTCTGGTAACCTGACTGATCCTACCAGAAAGGCCAACCCCAAATTTAATGAAATTTTTCAGTGCTTAATCTAAATATATTCAAAGTAAAAATGCCAATTTTGACAAAATTTAAGGATTGATTGAAGATCTTGCCACTGAGAATATTTACCATAGCGGAATATGTCTTGAAGAAACCTGGCTGGGAGAAAACTCAGTTGAGGCCATATTATTTGAAATTGAAAACTATACCTCAATCTTCCTTAATCTACATGAAGTTCCCATGGTGGTCTCTTTATACACATACACAATTATTGTCAGTACAATACACGAAGCTTTTATTCACCCAACAATCATTGAGGAGGCCAATTTTAAGATATTTTGGAAACGGTTTGTAAAAAAATGATCACTGTTTGTAACATATATAGACCACCAGGGGACCGAAATGATGGCTTTCAATTTTATTAGATGATTTGTCAAGAATCATTGTCGTAATTTCAAAAGAGTCATCAAACAAAATCATCGTCGGTGATTTTTATATTTATTTACCAAATTCAACGAGACATAAATATTAATTATGCCTGACCAGCTAAACAAGCTGTGTGAAGTAAAGGAGTGCACCGTCCCATAACCAAAGTGAAGTCCAAAAAGCACAAACATAAACGATCTCCTTGGATAAGGATTGGTATTTTTACATTATGAAATTTCGTGACGGTCTATGCAGAAAACTAAAACTAATTCCAATCAATTCTGTAGATAACGACAAGGCCAAACGAAATCGTCCAGTTTATGACAAGATTCGAAAAACAGTATGTTTCAACTAAAGAAAGACTACTATCACTCAAAATTTCAGACTTTCAATAATGATATGAGGAAAACGTAGGACACAATCAAATCCTTTCCTAATTCAAACAAAAAGAAGAAAGACTTCCCCCTCTTGTCTCTGGTAGAGAATCAGAAACTTACAAATAAAGACGAAACAGCTGAATGTTTTAACGTCTGTTTTACAAATATTGGTCCAAAGACACTAAAATAAATACATCGGGGTTAGCCACTGATGTCGCATTTTGTTTTGAAAAACTTTAAATCGAAACCCGGATCTGGTCACGACGATCTATGGATGAAACTTCTCACAGGCATAATTCCTTTTCTTTCTAAACCCCTTAGCTTGATAATCAATCAATCTCTGATGACAAGGGTGTTTTCCCCACAAACTCAAGATCACAAAAGTACTAACACTTTTAAAAGAGGGAGATAATGCTCTGATAGATAACTATACGCGAATTTCACTCCTTTCTGCCCCGTCTAAAGTTTTTTTTAGTACAGTACAGTTTCAGAACTTGTTATTTCACTGAAACAGCAGCTCCTAAGTTTATACATCTCTCACCTTTCTTGATTCTGGGAAATTATATATTAGCATTAACTAAGATGTATCTAAGGCCGTTGATACATCTACTCACGATATTTTTCGACATAAACTAAAACAAGATATTAACGATATTCCTTTACGACGGTTCAAAAGTTACCTTACTAGTAGATATCGATATATATATCTTTCTATAACGTATGTTCAGGCCTTCTTGCACTTCAAAGAAAGATTCTATCTCTGGACCTCTTCTATTAATAATCTTCACAAATGATATGCTCTTTGCTTCATCAAACGTTCACTCTATTCTTAATGCGGAGGACATAACTTTGCTAGATCCTCTCTGTTCTTTTACACGCTCTTTTCTCGTGACTGATCTGAAAATGAGAAAGCTCCCCACGCGCAACTGCAAAACGGACAGCAGACACTCTTCAATCCTTGTTGACAATATTGTAATAACAAATGACCCTTGGCATGAGATGATACCAACTGCATACAGCGAAGCAAGCTATGATCCAACCAGCGTGTAACAGTTTGTCAAAAGCATAGCTCGTTAGAGGGACCATAAAGGGCTTATTGAAAACACTAACAAAGGATTGGGGCATTTATGTCTGAATGAATGGAAAGACGTAAAACCATACAGAGATATAAATCTTCCTCGTTTCGAAACAAACAAGAGCTTGTTTTGATTTTGGATTTTTTTTTCAGGTATGCCTTGTGGTGCTGGTAACATCTCTTTACCTCCACGTCTCCAAACACTGAAACTATATATAGAGAGCAGGTTCAAAGATAATAATTAAGGTACCACTGATGTAGGAAAACCTGCTGTAATTCGAAGCCAAATGCCTATGCAACATTCTGGATGGCAAAGTAAGCTAAAATACGTTCGTAACGCGTGTCAACAATGAATGAATACCTACATACAAAGACAGTTGTAACTGTTAGGCAAATAAAGGGAGCGAGAAAGTATGGATATGTGACACAATTTTTGAGGATATCTCTTTACTAATACGATTTTTCAAAAATCATTCTTGAAATCTATTGATCATCGTATATCAAATTTCAATTTGCATGTCAATATCCTATGAATAAAGTCACTTTAACGTATCGTTGATACATTTTCCTTTAAATCTGTAATATTTGAATGTGTAATATTATTTTCATATTGCATGTGGTGCCTTGTACTATTGTAGTATAGCAGTCCTCGAGGAGCAATATTACATGGTACCACATGCAATACGTAGTTTATAATATGGACTGATAGTTTTCTTGGCATCTTTCTTGTCTGCTTCAACACCAATATCCTCTTCTGTGCGCTGGCTGTAACTTGACACCGATTCTGCAATTCCAATGCTTGAAAAATGGTTAAAATATTCGCCTGTTTCGGTATTTTCGCACTGTAAATCTACTTTACTGCACAGTGTTGTCACAGCGCTTGCCACTTTGGTCACACCGCGTTCCAGATTTGATTACGTAAACGTGATAGCTCCATGCAATAATTAAAAACAAACATTGCTCCACCGAAAGCCTTCTGCGAATCACAGAAAAAGCTCCTACTAATTAAAATGAGTTTATAATACAACAAATAATGTCTTTTTTTGAAGAAAATCTGATCAAGAGATCTTGAGCAAACGCCGTGGCAACCTGAGTTTCCCAAGAGCGAGTGCATTGCAGGAGGTCTGAGTTCAAAAGCCGTTCTATTCCTTTGATCACATTAATTGTGCCATAAAATTTATCAGGATTGATTTTTCAGAACTATTCTGTCCAGCGGGTGAATTCCCGATTTATTTGTACCATGCAAACTATAATTTTTTCTCCATCCGAAAGTTTTGGGAATGAATCAAACATAGCTGTAAACATATAGTCATTTAAGCGCTTATACCCCAATGACCGCTAAGCCTTGATCACCTGTGGCCATATTCACAAAGAATATTGATCGGTGCCAAACTTGTGATCAATCTCAAAATCATTTTGTTCGATCTCAAAATGCTTAACCCCGTGTCCAAAAGCAAATGAAAAATGGAACTGTGAACCAATGTCTGTTTTAATGCTATTTCACCAAATTAAAGTTTCGGGATCCTGCTTCATATTAATATTAATTTGATCCAGATTTGGATACAGATTTAGAGATAAAGTACCTGTTCAAGGTATAATTACATTAATGAAATAAAAATGTGAAATTCAAAGTTCACACTCTGCCCAAGAACGAACATTTGGTCATCCTGAAAGTTTTCCTCAAACATCAGGCCAAAGATTAAGTAATGCAGGGAAAAAAGCACATTAATTAAATTTTAAAATCAAATTCATTGTTAGGTTGCTAGCTTTGTGACTACAGCCACGGACTTAGACGCTTGACGCAGACCGCGGGCAACTGCATGCGAGCACTTTAGTGTAAACCTCATTGTATTATAGTAAACACAAAGATATAAAAATGGAGTCCGAACCGACTGACTTTCATTTCAAAAACTTCCAAGCACAATTATTTGGTGGTTCCTCCTTGTATTATGTGAACGTCACGCTGGGTTGGAATGAAATCCTACTTTTGTCAGCGCAAAATGAGATTATATAACTTTTTTTTCAATGCGCATACCACGCGAATCCTTTCAGTGACATTTGGTCGTGCATTTCTTTCGGTCTTTTGCTTGACCAAACGACCTCATCGGTCACCTTACTTTATGTCAAAGTTCTTTGGGTCTAAGGGGTGTTATGCATTACGCTGTATATATGTCATTGCACTTCAAATTAGAACCATGGATATATGTGCGTATTGCTGAATATAATTATGTACATTCTATCATGATCGCTAATATCCTTATCATCGTCATAATGAAACAACAATACTTAGTGTATGAGAAATTCAATATCATAACGATGTGGTACACTTTTTTGTCAACACTTGTAAAGTGAATCCAAAAACCAGTCTCTTTTTGTAAAGCTGTTCAATGCTCTGTTTTGTTATTTTACTATTGATTTTCATAACAAGTACCGATCTAAGACTTATTTAGAATTTTTGTTTAGGTGAAACGCTATACCACATGCCCAAACACAAAACGGAGCACAAAAACATTACATATATATATATATATATATATATATATATATATATATATATATATATATATATATATATATATATATATATATATATGTATATATATATATATACCCCCAAGCATCATCTTAATGTTCACGAGCATGGACAAATGGCACACAGTGTGAATAGACGTGAGAAGATAGCATTGACTATAAAAGTAATGTCTAACCTTTAAAATTGACTATTTCCACGCCAAATATCACAGAAGTATGCATTGAACCTATATACTTAATTGGCGACAAGACTTTTCTTGAATCTGTCTGCACTAACAATGTGACTAAAAATTCAATGTTGCATAAACAGAACCTTTTGAGTAAAAATGTATTTTTGTGAAAACGGCTTTTTTCATGAAAATGCTCAAGTTTTGGGGAATCTTCATTTTAAAACAGAACTTATCATTTCTTACAAAATTCCGGATACATTTTGGCACTAGAAAGGTTTTAGAGTAGACCAGTTTTTAATTGTATAAAATCGGATAACTCGTTAAAGAAATATCTACGTGAAAAAAGCATCTTAGTGCAGAAACCGGTTGTCTGTAAGATTCAAATGTTGCTTTAAACACATTTTATTGAAAGAATCAAAGGAATATTATGTTGAAATAATCAAAAGATAACACGGTTTATTGACTACCATGTTAACATTTATTTTTTTTTTTTTTTTCAGATTGCATCAGGGTTGGAAATACCAAAGTTGGACATATTATAGACAGCATGTTTGTCTACCAAAATGTCCAAAAAATCGCAAATAAACAATTATCCAATAACACGTTGGACATTACCTTAATTATTCTCATGTGTTAACATGAAATACAAAAAGAAAACCACGAAGCAAATGTTTCCGCCTGGCTCTTAAAAATACATACAATCAAACCAAAACGCGATTTAAGCTGTTTTCCTATTATTGTGCCTTTCATGCATTTGTATTTTGAAGTAAATAGTCCAGTTGACAAAGATTATATGACCTTGTTCGGCACAATAGTAGATATTCATAAAGTGGCCGTTTTTCCAGGATTTTGACATCCGTGTCCGGTTTTTTTTTTTTTTTTTTTTTTTTTTTTTTTTTATAATGGGCACACCATTGGTGTCAGTTCCATTCATAACAGACATGTGGAAGCAACTGGTGACAATTTCATCCAGCTCGATGCGTTTGCCAGAATATAGTACAAACTTTTACCCATTGTACAACACAATCGTGAAAAAAGCCACGTAAATTTCGCCGTGTTAGACGGGTGGAGCTGGTCTAAGGGGACTACAACTTTTTACACAGGTGAAGCTTTGTGCTATGCAACAAGACGCCACATTATATTACACGGACAATGATGTGGCTTGTTATTTCAAGGAAACTCAAATTGATTTGAAAAATTATGGATTTCCACCAAACGTTTTTTTCCACCAGAGAGTAATTTATGACACTTTTGAAACTTCTTTCGAGACTCTCTCTGTGCGAAGGAAAAATTTGTCCGTGGTAATTTGATAATATCAATAAAAAAAGTGCTATTGAATGGGGGAAAATAATTTGTTTCGGATTTGTTCTCAGACATGCCAGCAGATCCTACCATTCAGTTCAATTACTTATTCTTGCAGACAGTGTCAGAAAGGTGTCCGTCACATGAAGACTAAAAGCACAGTAAGATTTACCTTTATCAAAATGTGATGCACAAAGCTTATCAATATTATGATTGAATCAATCAATCAATCAATCAACCCACCAATAGACAAAAACAGACAGAAATGAAAAAAATAAAATCGGAATAAATGAAAGAAACATTGTGAGAGAAAACAAAAAGAACGAAAGAAAGAGAAAGAAAGAGCGAAAAAGCGAAAGAGACAGAGAAAGAAAGAAAAAGAAAGAAAAGAAAAAGAACGAAAGAAAGAGCGAAAGAGGCGGAAAAAGAAAGAAAAAGAAGAAAAGAAAGATAGAAAGTATGAACGAAAGAAAGAAAATAAAAAATGAGATAGAAAAAGAAAGAAAGAAAAAGAAAGAGAGAGAGTGAGTGAGAAAGAAGAGACGAGAATACGATATGGTGATTAACATTTGTTATGAATAATAATGTTCACATGACTGTATACCCTTCTTTTTTCAAAGGCGGGCTATTCCAATGACAAGATGAGTCTTTTAAGTGCCTGCGTGGCCTGTAAGAATAATATCATGGCCTCTCAGTGCAAGGCACTGCACGTCCAACTGTTTAACATCCATTTCCTCTGTCCTTTTCAAGCGCATGTTTTATCCCATTTGTATATGGTGTAGGGCGTGACCCCTCCAAGTGTCAGCCAGCTTGAACTTTGACATAAGGTTATGTGACCAATCAGATCGTTTGGTCAAGCAAGAGACCGACAGAAATGCACGACCAAATGAAATCCTGAAAGGATTCGCGTGGTATGTGCATTTAAAAAAGTTTTTTATCTCTTTTTGCGCTGACAAACATAGGATTTCGTTTCAACCCGGCGTGACGTTCAGTTGATACGAGGAGGAACCACCAAATCGTTTTGCTTCAAAGTTGTCGAAATGAAAGTTCTTGGGTTATTTGCGACAGTGATATCAGCCGGTTTGGACTGGAGTTTCATATCTTGGTGTTTACTATGATACAATGAATGGGGGCTTACGCTACAGGGCGTGCATGCAGTTACTCGCGATCTGCCTCAAGGATCTGTGGCCACAGATGATCAGTGCTTGCTGGTAGCACTCCATGCTCAGAGTGCGATCAGTCATTCTCAGTGCATTTGCTCTTGCTGTTGTTTTATTTTCCTTGCATTAGATACTGTTGTAGACTGGTTGATAACACACACAGCGGTCAGTAGTTTTCAGTACCTGCTCAGATTTACACATGCTATTTGCGAGAATGTTATGGAGCTTAGCCATATCTAGATACCGGTATCGAGTAGATACTCACTGGACGTAACTTTATAAACCTTGTGTTGACTTTACATCAATTTCTTTTATTTCAACTTCAAATATCTCTCAAATGATATACGGAAACCTTTCATCACATTTCATTGGGGTGTTGAAACCATTCCACGTGGGAAGCTCCCTTGCGTTCCACTTCCTGCAAGCTCTTATTCTATACTCTGTAAACGTTGCACTTCTTAACAGTCAACAGTTTGTTAAACCGCCGGCCCTCTACTCTGCACACCTTTCATTTCCCGTCACTTCATGCAGTCCATTTATTGTCCTTTTTGCTTGGTTTACAACCCTGCCTTCTTTTGGAAGAAAAGCTCCTATCTCTAGCCACCATCCCAGCACGTACTTTTCTTTGGATTATCTGGATTTTGCATTCCATCAGTATAATCTTTTTCTGCATTGCTGCTTGTACATGTTTCTAAAACTAATATATGGTTTCAACTCATCTGTTCCATCAATAATATAAGGTTTATATCAGTTTCCCTCATCAGAACTCTTCCATTCATATCGTAATACTACTTGCAAGATCATGAATCTGCTTGATCTGCTGATGAGCTGCTTTCAAACACGTTTCTCCACCAGCTGGTCTCATCTATTGATTTCATATATATCTCTAGTAGTTGAACTTAAATTTTACAGTGATAAATTGGGGTTCGAATCCAACAGCAAACTGGCGAGACATATAATAATTTTCATCATTTTATAATTCATTTTTTTTTTGTTTGTTTTTTTTTTTTTGTTTTTTTTTTTTTTTTTGTTTTTGTTTTTGTTCTTTTATTGTTTTTTTTTTTTTTTTTTTTTTTTTTTGTTTTTTTGGTTTTTGTTCTTTTGTTTTTTTTTGTTTTTTTTTTTTTTTTTTTTTGGTTTTTTTTTTTCTTTTTTTTTTTTTTTTTTGGTTTTAGTATTTTTTTTGTGTGTGTGTTTTGTTTTGGGGTGTTTTTTTAGTTTTTTGGGGTTTTTTTGGTTTTTGATTTTTCTGGGGGGGTTTCTGGTTTGTTTTATATTTTTTGTGCTGTAGGCAATTGCACTCATTTTGTAAATCATGTTACGTTGATGTGTATTCACTTGTACATAATAACAATGTTTAGTCTAAGGATCTGTTTTACTCTGTCAATGTACAAGCCACACTTGCTAGAACCACAGCAAACCGTTATGACATTTAATCCCATTTGGCGATATCATTTAATCATTTAATGGTATGGCTTAATCATTTGACGATATCGCAAAATCAGTTGACCATATCTCTAAATATTAAGCGATGTCCCTGAAAGTGCATGATTTAAAGATATCGCAAAATAATTTAGCAATGTTGCTGTATGATTTTTTTGTGCAAAGTCCCTAATACCAGGCATCAATCCTACACACACACCTTGCAGGTTGAAACTGTTCCTTTCTCCAAACTCTAAAGTGTCGTTAATTTATATGGGTGGTTGCCCACATCAATCCCCAATTCCTACTCATTTTGAGTCTGTTGGCTCTATACTTGACCTCGCGCACTTTGTTTTTACGTTTATTGTTTTGTTGTCAAAACACAAAGGAAGATTCTCCTCAGTTATTCATAGTTCTTTGTCATTTTTTCAATTCTGCTTTGGCTTCTCTAGCTTCATTATTGCTCGCCTGGTCTCTCCTTTTAAAATTTGGCTGCCTTTGCTGCTTCTTCCTCTCATTCATGTTTGTGCTTTCATGCAAGTTTTCATTTCCTGTTGCTAAGTCACCTTTCTCCAACAAACTCCATAATTTCTGGATTATGCAGTAATCTCTACTTTCTATTCGAACCTGTTTCCCACCTAATTTGTCTGAGACCCTTTTTCATAGATTCTACTTCTGATATAATCAATCATCTAGTGTACTTCTCTCCGTACATTCCGTGTTAGCGTTCACTCTTGAAGTTCAGCCTCTTTATACCCCATGCTCGTCCAACATGAATGTTGATGAATGCTCCTGAGCCACTTTGTTCCTTCATCTTACTGCTATATTGTTGAAAACAAAAGTCAGCACCTTATGCTTACTACCTATGTGGAAATACCCATCCTCATCTATTTCGTACTTTTTCAGCGTATGGAAATTTTTGTCATCACCAAAATAAAGTCTATGGTAGCCTTACTCTCAGAATTCATGGCCAGGCAATTGCAAGAGTGTTGTTTTATTTTTATCCCATATATGTGTAGTCCATAGTATTCTCCGCCATTTTAAGCAAAAAATATTCACAGTATTGTGTTGAAACAGCGATCAATGACAAATGCAAGAGCAGACGATAAATCAACACCCTAACTTAAGAGCGCGCATGCCAAAGTGGGCGAGGTCGGGCAGTGCAAAAGAAGGGCGTGCACGCGACCGTTCTACACGGGCGTGGGGATTGGCAATAAATTTTACACGGTCCAGAACGGCCGTGGTTACTCTGGACTACCCATACATTGCCTAAATTAAAATTTACTCACGCTGTTCTCATTTGAAATGTTAAAAGTCGGGGGTTTTTTTTGTCTTTTTTAGGTTTTTTTTGTTTTTTGTTTTCTTTGTGTGTATGAGTGGAGGAGGCTATTTTATCTCAATTCCATCCATATCCATTAAAATCTGTACAAATGCAAATAGTGTATCCCTGATGTTTATATCACTATCATTCTGCGTCTCTCAATAATCTGTTCATTCCATTTACTTGGCAACATCTCCATTCCTCGTTGAATTAACTGGCACCGACAGCTCTTCTCCTGCCTTTCGAGTCTATTCATATCCACTATATTTTTTATTTTCACTTTGCAATAACCTGGCTGTCTTGCCAAGTCTTAAATAATCTAGCTCCCTCCTTTGACAAAAAAAGCAACATGGCCTGCTCCCACAATTTTGCCTCACGGTGGTCATAATGTTTCTGTGTTTATGTTTTATATCCCGCTTTCACAATTTCTTCAAATATCGGGTGATTCTGTTTTTGTGTGTAACTGTAGGAATACTTAAAGGTATTCCACATCCATGCACTGTGTGAACACATAATAGAGCGCAAAATTTTCCATTTTATACCAGTTTACATTTTTATATCAGGTAACATGTTGATTGAATTTAGTGCTATAATTTGAAAGAGTGTTATATCGTTGATCTCAAAAAGGGATCAAACTACAAGAAATAACTAACTTCGCATTAAAATTCACGCATCCGTCGAAGAGCAATTGGAATTGTCCTTTTAAGCTTCTCTTTGGATCAAGTTTGCATTTGCTAGAATTGCAGCTTTAATAGAAAAGCTTATCACGTAAAGCTTAAACAAGTACATATTAGTACTGACACGGCATTACCTCCAATATACTGTAGTTGAAGTTACATAGTGAAAATGATGTTTTTAATCACACTGATAGTAATTATGATGCTAATGATTACAGGGATGGTGGTGATAATAATAGGAGTAACGACCCCGTTATTAGGGATGAAATGATCAATGAAATTTAACCCATGATATGCCAAAGATATCTTGTCACAGAAATCAATCGACATATATTGATAGTTGCCTATGCGGTACATCTTCAGCTTTGGCCCGCCTCTGGTCACATATTTGTCTCAAAAAGTTTCATTTCCTTAAACACCTCCATATTATGAATAGCCGGAGTCACTAAGTAAGGGTCCATACACCCCATGTCCATGTCTATCACTACCTACCTGTAAAATATACAGAAAGGAGTAAAAACTCTCGGGGTTTTACTTAATTCTACCGAAAATTGTTCAGCAGATAATTTTCTAAAAGGCTGTGTCAACAACAAAACTGGTCTTCAGCAGATTTCAGAACACATTCCACAGCCTTGGATACCAGGACGTGTGTCCATATGTGCCTGATATCCCATCATGGTATTAACAGCTTACTTTAGTTTATGTCTTTAATATGTATAAAACATAATTCCCTCACCAAACTGCAGATTACTAACTCACTGGGAAAATCAGAGATAGTGCGAGGACTTTCATATCACACACTTTTTATCTACACCACACACTTCACATATGCATGGATAGTATAAATGATGTACGTTCAGCACTGGCGTTGTCATAGCATTTAGAGTGTACCTACGTATATATCGCATTTGAAAATCATCATAAATCACATTTTAAAATTATGGAAACAGTCCGTGAGTTTTACGAACATAACGTATAGATGCATTACAGTTTTTTCCATCCTAGCTATTCCTGTTGCTGTTTTACCATATACGCCGACTGTAACAAAAATGCATCTTCCCTCAAAACGAAATTAAAAAAAAAAACATGATGTACACGGCTGCTAAAATATCTGAACCAAGGAGGAGCTGACATTTGTCTGTGATGGTTGTTTACATACGACTCCTCAATCCTGAGTGCAAATATCATGATGTTGACATGATATGATGGCTATGCTAAAAGCGTTCCCCAAGCTGCACACGAAGTAACCCACTTGTTTTAAACATATGCTTTTGAGAAACATACAAAAATCATCACTCAACATTTCACCCAGGTGATTGAAAAAGAGGTCCTAGACCTATGTAAATTCCTCTCGCGGGAAAAGGCCGAAAACCACATGGTAGTGCAAGAGGCACGCAAACATATACTGAAGGTAACGCGCACCGGTGTGAGACACACAGAGTGGCATTATGCCCGTATTTATTATAAATCTACTTTCATTTTGAGACACAAAGCAATTATGCATCCTGCTTGGAGGCATCATTCTTATCTGAGTAATTGTATACCATATACACACAGCAGGCAGTACATCAAAGTCTGCATCTCTACCCTCGGTTTGCCTTCAAACCATGGGTGATATTTATCTGGAGTTGAAACCATCATCAAAGAGTACACACAATATAATTCTTCATATGGATCTGGCTTCATATTACTGAGCGATGTACGGTTAAAGGGTGGTACCCTCTTAATTTTCCAATTTAATCATTTCTCATATTCTGTAAACATGATTCTTTTATCACGTTTACGGTTTCGTGTATTGGGCAATTATACAAGATTAAGATTTGTTCTGATAATGACACTTAAACAATTATGGAATGGACAGGATTTTTTTCTTTTCGCGAGGGAATATTTAGAAGTATGATAATTATGATAGGCAGTATACTGGATTTTTCACCCGACTACTCAAAGTTGATGATCATCAACTGAACACACCAGTGTGGATGGGGATCAGCAATAAAAGTTAACGCCTTTTCAAAGAACACGCCACAAACCAGGACATCTTGCGGTTCGTACAAGTGACATGAAACTTGCAAAAGTTTACATAACAGCAGGGAATTAAAAGTTTAAATTGAGATAGATTTATACAGTTGATCGTGCATGTACCAATATTCCGTCTTGAATGTCCATTTAAATATGACAAACTGATAAAATGTAGATAAAAATGACCAAACTAAGAAGAAAAGGCCGGATACGTTAACTAGAGTAAGGATACAAAATATCGACTTCCCTTTGGATTTTATGCACAATGAAAGAGAGTGAGCGGTGGTAGATGTGACACGCTTTTGTTGAATGTCTTCAAACACCATGCAAGTACTTCTTTTAAAGATATTATACAAACAGCTACACTATCAGTAAACAAATCTGTATGCAGTAGACCCCCCCACACACACACACAAATTGAAACAAAATTCAGGAGAACACAGTAAAGATGCCAAACTATAAAAACATCAGTTTAAACCTACGATCGCTGCTAATGTTACTACTACTACTATTGCTGCTGCTATGAAAATAAAATTTTGTTTAAGTGCATTGTGTGCATTTAACTGCAATGTTTGTATCCCTTTTTGGGACATAATTTCCTTTATTCCATGTTAAAATACTGTTCCAATGTGTTTTCATTTTTTTTTTCAGTTTGGTGCCACCAATGAAATATACAAATATAAAAAACAGCAAAATAAAGTGAATCCATTTACATTTTAAAGCATTATGTTGCGACTTCTCTTATTTGATACATATTTCCAGGAGTAAAATATTTTGTAAATTATTCAATAACAGCTTGATTTTTTGGATAGGTTCATTTGATTTCGATTAACAACATATTCAACGTGTGAAGAAAACTTTTTTAATCACCATGGACAGTGCAGGCGAAATTTTACTTGGAGTGAGAGTCATTACTTAATTTAATTTTGGGAAAGAGCAGCTAGAAAAGAAAAGTGTTACGGGATTAGTAAAGTATGGTTTGAAGCCAAACAAAATTCCTATCGTTTCGATCATGGAAAAGTTGATAATTCATAATTCTTTTCCTGTATCTTTCTCGAAGAAAACAGCAAATGCTTGTGTGTAAAAGGTGTAATGAACAAAGGTCAATTATTTCTATACCACTAAATGTCGCAATACACAAAAAGATCACAGGTGCTAAGGGACTGCAGCATGCGTAGCAATTGTAAAATATTGCAACGAGTACCTCCTTGGCCAACCCGGTCGAACTAACATCTTGTTCTATTTCCTGCAGTTTACGTTTGCGAATCAATCTGGCAACGGTGATCGTTTTGCTATTAAGGGCCATTTGGTTACCATGACACATCTAGTGAAGAAGTAAAATGCATTGTTCAGTCAGGTCCTAGTCATTATGTGTCTGATTTTCCAAATACATCGTGTGTGCTGCACACTAATCGAGCTACAGTCTTTCCTGAAATGAACTTCACTTCAGAGGAAAAATTTTATTGACCTGTGCAAAAAAAAATAAAAACAATATAAGCGATTGTTGCGACAGAAAGGTCCCGATGCTGTCACTAAAATGCCACTGCGACATTTAACACATGTTATAACTGGGTTGAGAACTCTCTTTTCCGCTGTTATTTCGCCTCTTCTTTTCTTTTTCTTGCACTTCGACAAACGGTTTTGCTTCGCAACGGAGCGCGGACCGAGACATGACTATGTTAAAGTGCGTTACACTAGGGTAGTGTCAACAAATTTAGCATCTTGCCAGATATTCATAATAACCATGATAACTTTTGGATTAATTTTAAACATGGGTTCCTGTGGTTGGTTTAAACGTATTTTATTCCGCAAAAAGGGACGGGGTTTTTTTTGGGGGGGGGGGTTGCTGCTTGGGCGCAAATTGATTTGAAGTGAACTATACTTTCGGAGAGTATGCTCTCCATACGAAGCATGAACGCTTTCGTGGAAGCACGACTAATCCAGCTGTATATTTCATGGTGTTGTATCAATATTCCATAAATATACTAAAACGCAAAAGAAACAAACGGAGACAGGAAAGACACAGAAAGAGAGAGAAAGGGAATACACTTAAAGCACTATTTGTATTAGACATGAAAATGAAACAAAAACAACAAAACGTTAAGTGTCGTAATGAATATTTTCTTGTTTTCACTTAACAAACGTGCCCAAAAACTAGCCACAATTCGGAAACATGGCCTAAAGAAACATGATATTGAAATGAACGGCGACCAAGGTAGTCTTTACAAGACAACTGAACACAAGGAACAAGAAATCACTCGCGCTAAACGGCCGTAAGCCTCTTGCAAGGTTATCGAGTCGTTTAATTCAGTTAGTAGATGTACTGTCAGAAAACGTGCTTGTTAGATTTCGAATAACTCAGATAAAACGAGGAAAAAGATTCAGCGCCACGCATATCATTTGGTCTCCAAACGTGGCCCAGGCAACGTATGAGGACTTTAAACTGCTGCGCTGTTGGCGGCATCATATTTCAAAAAGAGTTTGTGGAGGCGGCGAACACCCGCACTCCAATTCATATGAACAAATAAGGAAAAATCACTATCGAAGCTGATAATCTCAAACTCACCATTTGACAGCACGTACGCTACAGTTCAGTGGGGATCAATTCTAATGACTCAATATGGAAAACAATTGTAGTAATTAGTTTGGATTGTTATTATTATACTGCCAGCTCATTCTGAGACCTCCTTTAGGAACTGTTTGCAGAGAAAGCACCATGTAAGGATTACTTGTTGAGTACTACCTGTGATGTGTTTTGAGGAACCTAATACTCATGCAGTCCTATAACCTTGACCCTAACACTGATGTTTATGACATACAGACAGAGAAAGATTGATAGATTGATGGATTGATGGAGGGAGGGAAAGATTGATGGATGGATGGATGGATGGGTGGATAGACAAACGGATACATACATACATATATACATACATACATACATACATACACACATACATACATACATGGATAAACTTTATATTTGGATAAACAATAGTTTTTATATTCCTCGGGGCCCTCCATAATAAATACACGTATGGCTGACAGACATACAATGAACAAATATGAAAAATATATAGTTATAAATATATAAAATTATAAAACAAAATGTTGTATTGCGCAACAACCTGTGTGGAATATGAACTCCCAGCCTCTGAAGTGTGAGCAGGGCGTAGACATACTTGGTGTGAATTTCAATAACATACATGGTTATGCTACTCGTGTGGAGGAACGTATCCACTCGGCCAGGAGGGCTATTTATAACCTCAATTCGACAGGGATGTTGTAACCGGGGATGAGTTTCGAGGTGAAAACATACTTATGGCAAACCATAGGGGTTCCTTCTGTCTCTTATGGATTGGAGTGTGTACATTTGTCTAATATCTTACTGAAATACTTAGAATCTTTCGAAGGTGAAATTCTGAAGCGTGTCTTAGGTTTTTCTAAAAAAATCACACCACTCTTCACTTGTCTGATCTCCCATCGAGGAAAATTGTTAAGCATGACACATTATCCCTATTTCGGAGATCCGTGTTCCTGAATATGCCTTTCCGTAAATTATGCTGCTATTTCATATCTAGCTATGTGACACGTGGACCTGCTGGGCTGATCCCAAGCACTATGGTATCCCGTCCCCTACAGTCTGGACTTTCGCCAATTAAATGTTTCCTAGGTTTAAGCCCTGGTATATCACAGCCCTTTGGTACACAATTGGACGGTGTTGTGAGTCCCTGAAATACCTGGTTCATTATGAAAATTTTGATAAGCCCTGGAGCTCTTAGCACACACTTGCGACCCTGCTTACTAGAGTTCTTGCAGTACTAAAGTTTTCTAGTACTGCAATTGTTATTTGGGCTGGGGGGGGGGGGGGGCAGGGTTGCTTCTGTGTCACCGGAGCGGCGCAGTATTCCTGTGTTCTTGTCAGAGGGTCTCTCATTAGGTAGAGGGGTTGACTCGAGAGGTCAATACCAGTAATTCCGATTGCACTGTCGGGTCCACCCAGCCTGCCAGGATGAGACCCTGCTTTGATGTTCTGCTCCCTCTGACACTACTTGAGTGTGTCGATTGGCAGGCACGGTGTGTGCGAACCTGGTGGCTATTGTCATCATTTTTTTACTATTATTGTGAAGTGCCATGCATTTTTGCTCTATGTATACTATGTTTTATCGGTGTTTCTGTACCTATTTTACCTTAGTACTGGGGGTTCAATGACATAAATAAATGAAAGAAATGTCAAAGAAGTACGAAGAACCCACAACAAAAGCATCATAAACTTGACGTATGTGGAAATATAAACATTTGAAATAAGCATTTTCTTGAAAATTTTGTTCAAAATGAAACATTTAAAATTACACATTAAATGGATGAAACTAAATATATTGAGCAATACAAGTCAGTTGATAGGACCGCGACCTCTCTCTACACAAAAACCTTGCTAATAAATCTCAAAAGCAGGCAAACAAACAAAACAAAACAAAATAAAGTTCATGTCCAGTAAAAGTACGTATGCGCAGATTTAAAGGCAGTAAGACTTCTTTGGCGCAGAATTAAATAATTTGCTACCGGATAGAGCACATTTTTTTGTATGCTGCTTTTCTTGCATGGGGCACCTTGAGCTGTCTATTTCAGATGAACGTGTGTTTTGTCCAAGTATACCATATAAATATCCATACATATCCTGCATTAATGTAGCTGCGTTTCTGTATAAGCTTTTGGAAACCATAATAGTTTTTTCTGCACTGTAAATGATCTGCAAGGTTCACAATACCTAAAAATAACCTTTCATACCAGAAATCTAAAGCGTCATTAGGATCAGTGAAAGAGTCTTGCACTCATAATGGAAGCAGAGACAAATCTTCCGTGAAAGAAGTTTCGTTGGAATTTTTTAAAACAACGGTGCTTCATAGTTATGTGCACTTTCTTGGTACTGCAATAAGTTTTTCTCACAAAAATTTTATGCTGATCTGTCTGCAGGGTGGCATGATTTTAAACTTCGAGTCAGCATGTAACGTTGTAAATGTTGTCTGATTTGTTTCTGGTCATAAAGAATAATATGCCACAAACTCTTTCAGTGCCACATTATGGACAAGGTCAAGGGCCGTCTTTTTCAGTGCCAGATTTGGACCCCGTTTTCCTGTAAATATGATAGTTCATAGGATAAAATGGCACTAGAATGCACCCAACGCACGCCGAGGAAAGCTGTTGACTTGGACTAATAATATCTATGTAACTACCGGTATGCTGATACTTGAGTGACAGATCTTTTAAAATGAGAATGAATCTAGCACCCTGATGGACTTGATGGTGATTTTGTGCGAGTTGATATAAGTACTAGGTTGAATGTGCTCTGTTCTAGGCAGGCAATTTATGCTCTACTTAACAATGATCACAGGCTTATTCTATCGTGCATCAGCACATATTTCAACTTAAAAAATTCACAAAAAACTGGAATATGTAATACCATATTTGCAACAAAATGCGTGGTTAATTAATACATATGTAGCCATTTGTTTTGACCTGTTGCATTGAAGTGACCAAAAGTGCCATGTTTATAGAATTGCCCGTTTCAATAAGGGACGGCAAGGGGTATTTGCGTAATGCTTTATCGTTATATGCTATATCCTACGAACTTTAATTACAATTTTTTTTTTTTTTTTTGTATTTTTTTTAATCAATCATGAATCGTAATTGTATTCAGACTAAATTGTTAGGCATGAAAGAGCATTCACCGTTTAAACACACTCTTGTTAACTCTCTCCAATTGGGCATAATCTTTGTTACCATGATATGTATTTGCTCTGTGTTGTTATTGCTGAGGAGCCACATGATCTTTGCTGCTGTATTATTGCAAGGCAGGGGGTCATTTTTCATTCTAGTGTACGTTTGATAAAAGGTGACTTTGAAACAAAAGGGTAGCCTTCCCCTACAGATAAAATAGTCGATCATTTTTGTAATTAATCGTAAGGCATAATTTGAATTCCAGGCTAAAACGGTTTGCGTGGAAGTGCATGTATCCGATTCCTTAGCAAGTTATTTTCAATATTTGCTCACTTTTCTCAGTACAACGCGCATCTGTTCTTTGCAGCGACTGTTTTGGGGGAGCCATGTAATCATTGAGGATAAATTTCCGGGAAGACGCATGTCAATTTCCTTGCAAGTTAACCTGCGACAACAGGTGCATTACTGGTAATGGTTACTTTTTCGTGCCTGATAAGGTGATCATTTACAGAAGGTACCCTTGTATTATTCGACAATAACTGAGGCTAAAGCCTTTCAGGAGATCGTGGCCTGAGGCAGAATCATTTCTTTGAGATGGTCAGTTGGATCACAATTGGTGCACGGAAAACTGGCTATTCCGCCTGAATCCAAGACAAAAAAAGGGATAAACCCCAGTAATTTTTTCAGCGCATTGCCTACTGAACAATTTGTCGGTTTAATAATTGCCTCTCCGCCAGCACAAAGTCCATTTGGGAAAATTCCAGTAACATATACATGATATATGGATATACTCAAATGACACACATACAAACACCATGAATGTGAATAAGGCATAATTTATCATCTTGGCAAGATCGCTTTATTCTAAAAATTAGCCACAAAAATAGTTCATGCATTGTTCGCTGGATAGCATAACATAATGCTAACTTATAAAACACACTGTACAAGTATAGCAATATTGGGACCAAAAAAGCACATATGGCATCATAATAGCTCTTAAGCCTATTTCGCGTGTACAGTATCACAGGCTGTGACCTGTCTTCTGACACACACACACACACACACACACACACACACACACACATGTTCATATATATATATATATATATATATATATATATATATATATATATATATATATATATATATATATATATACATATAAATGGGGCGGCTGGAGTTACTTAAGAGAAACCTTCTGCGTGTCATATGGCCTGCGGCCGAATGACAAATCTATCTATCTATCTATCTATCTATCTATCTATCTATCTATCTATCTCTCTCTCTCTCTCTCTACATATATATATATATATATATATATATATATATATATATATATATATATATATATATATATATATATATAATAGCACAAGGAGAGATTATCTGTACGATTTACAGCAGCAGGATGTCAAAAACACCTTAATCTGTGCAGTAACAGTCAGTCAGCAGGCAGCTGTCTTAAAAACTTTCACTTTGGCATTGGGAGATGGATGTTGTGTATTTTGCGAGCTCTGAAATCGCTTTAACGTCATTGTTTGGTTGAAATGTTTGAGTATAGATATTATTTTCGGTACTACATATACAACCATACATAATCTGACATTAAAACCTTTATCTCCTGCTCATCTTCACATTTCATTATCTTTTCTTCACATTTCATTACATAAAAACAATTTAAAAGATTATAAAATCACCTTTAATATAGTAAAACAGTAAATCAAGTGCATTTCTGATGCCTTTTGAGTTTTTCTGATGTTTATGGTATATGTACTTAGTAGCCACCAAGTTAGCTCCTTCGTGCGCGTTTTACCACATACATGTTTCTATGTGCAAATATGATTTAAACAAGCTATGTATAGGTTTGTATAGCTTTACACTAACTTTGTATGTGGTAAAGCTTGCTGATAAAACTAATGCTATCATTTTTTCATCTGTCTTCTAACAATTGTGCTCCTAGCATGCATGTTGCCAGCCTTAATCATGTTAATTATTAAGCACAGACAAGTTGCCGTGACAGTGGAATATCAGCCATCAGTTTCAGACAGTACACAGACGTACATGAATATCTGAATTTGTAAGGTCAGATATGTGACATCCTGACTACAATTATTATTGTCAACAGCAGTCAAACCAAACCATGCGCCAGCAGACGCCGATTGGACAAGAATGGCTTGCGTGGTACCTGAGTGCTTTGTGACACCTTCTACCTGATTTCATCCCAAGAACCCCTACTGCCCAGTGATGCTATTCATACGTGCACACAATGTAAAAGCACGGATTGTCGGGGGAAATACGATACCTTTTACTTGACTCTATTCTGAGACCACATAATGCCCAATAATGCTGTCCATACGTTTGTACAATATAAAAGCATATATTGTTAAGGAAAATATTCTTTTGACAATCCACGACAAAAGAGGAAAAAGAAACAAAAAGAAAAACAAATATGAAAAGCAGTAAGTAAGAATGACATTTCGCATTGGAGTCATGTTTGTTACCGATGCATGCGGATTTTTCCTGGTTTTGTGCACAGACCTCTGATATTCACGCCGGGAAATAGGCTGCATGCCAATATGCAACCCTTTTGTAATGCGGCCGAAGGCCATATAACACGCAGCAGGTTTCTCTGAAGTGACGCAAACAGCCCCCATTTTTTTCCATTCCATAATATTTTTATCGTAAACAGCTCTAAAATTACCAAACGATACTAAACCAATTGTTATATTGAACTGTATTACCAGTCAAGCGCATGTTAGTCTTGATGTCAGTGGTGTACTGCTGTGACTGATGTGTTTGTGTTTTATTCCATCAATGACACTCAAAAAAAATGAAACTGTACCATACAAAGGGACATACTTGAGATTTGGGCTGCAAACATTGGCAAAATACAAGATTTAATGTCTTTAGACACCGAACTATTATTGATTTGATTGGATCAAGTGATGCTGCGTTTTATGTTTCAACCAGAACCTCTACTTCTACCTGCAGGTCACAATGGTTAAGTGAAGATGATGCGCTGGATGTCTTTTTATGAATGCTTCTAGATTTACAGTGATTGAAGGATGCCAGCTATTCGTTAGAAGTATGTTGCACATCTTCAAGACTTGCTTCAGTTAAATAAAATCAATGCACGTAACAATGTGATCTTGGAGCCCCCGCAAAATGAATGAATGGATGGATATATATATATATATATATATCAGCAGCATCTGATGATATGAGGATGTTTTAAATTACCTTTCCCAACAGTGACGAAAGTCTGTCTGTACATTTTTTTCATTTTCATGCAGATTCAAATTTTCGTACAAAGGCCTTTCATTGAAATACCAGCATACAGTAGTTCCATAGAAAACAATAAATAATGTACTGTTTTCTTTATGTGGTTGTCGAAGGCACATACAATGAAGCACCAAAAGGAGAAATGTATCAAGTTATACAGTGGCTGTTTGAACGTAACCGTAAACCAAGGGTCAACACCGCACGACATTTGCCCTGGTTAGGCTAATAATCCTGTCTTAAATGCACTCCATATGCTCACATCAATAAAACCAGCAAGCCATTTTATGCTCTAAACACAAAATAATTTCAGGGCTGAAATTTTCTTACACGGAACGGCACCGAATTATACAAAGGGTGTTGGATTCATGTTCCTTGTAAAAAGACACTTCACACACACAGCAGTAGTTACAAAGAATATAGCAATCCAGGTCTACAGCTTTCCTTAGTGCCCCTTTGGTGCTTTTGGCCCAGAGTGTACTGAGGAAAGCTATGTCAAAATATGGCACTGAAAGAGTTAAGGTGCAAATAGGCGTACCAAGGCATCGCCTCCCCCTTCCCAGCACAAAGAGAGATACTCAAATCTGACCGCCGTCTCCTTGCATTTAGAGGTTCAATTCAGTTTTTTTTTTTTTTTTTGGCGGGGGGGGGGGGTAAATGCAAGATTATTAATTAAAAATATAAACTTTTGGGTGCAAATTATGGGACATATATGGATAACACATAATCTGGGCCATTTGACAGGCTCTGGAAGGGGAACGGAGCATATGCACTAATTTAATCTAATAGCCATCAGAATGAAACAGTTGAGAATGGAATATGTGTATTGTACAATTTGAAACGCGCGAAAACAGAACACACGCTTCCTTCTTGACTGCATGTCGTATAAATAGGAGGGGCGAACCGGACAATTAACTAGTAATGCTCTTATTCTTTTTCTTTCTGGTTACGAAGTGACGGCTGCAGTCGCGAAATGCGGTGACTAAATGTGCATAAAAGATGTGCCAGCTGTTTCTTTTACCGATTTAATTTTAATGTGTCAACTTTGTTAATATGTACATATCATGTACTTTTTATTCTCTATGTATTGATTGAATAACACAGCCACAAACACACACACTGTGTGGGGCAGAACTACTGTCCTGGAGATACTTTGGTTTCTAAAACTGGAGCAAGGAATACATTTTAGTGCCCAAACATACATAAGAATAGTACTGTGTAAAACAGATTACTATACGCCTATACTAACGAAATTATGCATCAATTTTCAAGAACAAATGCTATAGAAACATACAAAGTCTTATACAGAGCAAAGGTTCAATAGCTTATTACAGACAAGTTTTTCTCCCAACATAAAATGGGGAACCAATATTTGATTTTCAATATGGCTGCTTGGTGCAGCAACACATAGTTTCAGCGAAGTACCCATATTTTGGAATTGATATATTTACCTTTTGTGAGTACAAATTAAAAAAGGAAACAAGTCCATAACATAGACATATGTAACTGCAAAATTGATTTGGTGTTCAATCTTAAGTTCAAAAAAATGCATCTTTCATTAGACATAATATTGATTCAATCTTCTGTGATTTTGTTTGTCATATTCCACTATTAGGGCTCTAGCACTTGGCGTAGGTTACATCTGCTGTAATCATTTTTCTGAATTCAATTTCAATGTTACCTTGCATTGTGCGATTAGATATCTAAGATACATGGCTCAAATGTCTATTTAGATTTTTAAATTTCTTTGAAAAATTGGCAATCCAACGGCTTCAAATGTATAAAAAGTATATAACAGTATATTTTTTTGCAGTCTTGAAAATTTACACAAAATCAAAGGTTGGCAAATGGATTTTATAGATTCTATGATTGGGCATATTTCATATAAAAAAGCTCTGCATCAATATCGATTTAGCAATGCGACAGAATTTACATGTAATCTTGATGTATTTACACAACAAGAGCTTCAAACTACCCTGTTTGCAGATTTAAAACATATGGTCCCTAAAGTGCTTGCTAGGGGACGCTCTTTAGCGAAAAATATTTTGAGGAGGATAACCCCACTGTGACAGACAGGCAGAGAAGATTAAGAAATTCAAAAGATCTCCAGATATTGAAAAATTGAAAATATCACTAGACAATCTGACTCCGCGCATGTCTTTATTGGAATATACGTGCACGTTGTGCGACGAACAACAGATTCTACCAAACTTAGCTTTAATGCAGCAAAAGTACTTTAATACATCTGGATTAAATCATCCTGGCTTGCATGAAAATAAAGTTTGAATGCAGTGGGGTGGCATGTATGAGCATGAGTCTACCTGGAATGGCACAGTGATTTAGTGCACATACGAGACCTCCCTTTGACTTTTCACTTATAATAGAGACATGAATTTTAGCAGAGGATAGGATATGTCGTAACCTCACATCCCTCAGCATGGGTCTCTGCTGTTTTGATGACTTTTTGCTCTCTTGAGCAAAAGTACGCTTATGTATAGGGACAATATCCCAGGCTGGGTGTCCAAATACAGATTGCGCAGGTGACATTCCATCAGCATGAGCTATGTTTCTCTAGCACATGCGGATTTTTGCCCACTTATCAAAGTCAGTGCTATGCATATGTTTATTCAAGTACCTCTTGACTACGTTTTCAATGACTTAACTCTGGCTTCTGTATGTACATTTGATTGTGAATGGTGCGGTTAAAAAATCAACTGGTATATAAACCATTCCTGCATGAAAGTTTGGAAAACCTGATATCAGATTTAGGGACGACCGTCAGAGCATATAGTATGGTTGGTATGGTGGTGTCTGTGAAACTCTGATAAAAGACGTTTGTAATATCCTTAGAGCTGCTCACTGGCGCACGTTGCAGGTTGTAGGTTGGCCATAAATAATGAGTGTAACTACTAGAACGTTCTTCCACCATACACACAAAAAACCATTAGATATGTGTTGGAAAATTCTCTCAGGCTATATATTGGGTCTGAGTGGTTCTCAGGATATTGAAGGCACGTCCTCATTACACTGGCAACATCATCCCACAACCTGTTCAATATCCCAGTCAATACCGGGCCAATATATTGCAAGACCAGCAAATCTTTTGTGCGTTCCATGTCTTGGTGACTTGATTGCAACTCATTAAGATTGTTTTTTTTCATGCCGTAGGTATAAGTGACAGCCACACTGTCTATATCCGTCGCATATTGTATGCTTCTTGCGTACAGACCAGTAAAGGAGAACAAACAGAAGCAACTGATTTTTCTTATTAGGATAATGATCGTCTGCTTGAATTGTTGGTACTCATTATCATTATCAGCAATATTCGGTAGTTACCTTTGTTAAGGTCATTTTCATGTTGGAAGATTATTTCCTGCTTGGTCAGTACCTCGTGTAGATTACGGTCATCAACTGGTGACAAAGCATCAGATACTCTGTGGTCTCTGCCACAACGCCAGGTTGCGTTAAGGTTACACTCAAGTACAGTGAAACCTGTCCTTGTACACACCTCTATAATCATGATATTGTGGACACCTGTATAATGTAGACAGTTATGTCCAGGACCAAAATGTCAATTTTTTTTAAAAATACCTGCCTATTGTGTACACCTGAAAAGTGGGAGGATACCTTTGGCAGTTCCAGAAATGTTCACAATAGACAGGTTTCGCTGTAGTCTCAAACATAGTTATTGTTGGCGTAGGTTTTCATATTCCTCCATTTGGTACTTGTACAGGATTGAGATGAATGGGCAATGATCAGTTACAATTTT
Organism: Hermodice carunculata; assembly: GCA_964020975.1. NCBI lineage: Eukaryota > Metazoa > Annelida > Polychaeta > Eunicida > Amphinomidae > Hermodice > Hermodice carunculata. The sequence goes on along the minus strand of OZ026626.1, from coordinate 67,188,988 downwards.
ATATGCCGAAGTCCTTGATTCAAGGTGTTGCACTTTTTGATTGCGCACAATATTTCCAGAAATTGGATCGAATCATGGCATATCTAGACTCTGTATCTGCTAAGAAACGAGATGCTGTGTGAACAATTTGCCAAGAATCGTCATCTTGTGATTGTTTTAGTACGAACCCTAGTCATTTGAGGTGACGGGCATCTACGTGTAAAGATTTTGGTTTTCAAGATTCATAAGCAGCTGGAATGTCTGGTTGGGTTACTGGGAATGGTTTGCCATGGACGACTTTAAGGTATAATTCATTTCGAAATCGAAGGAGTGTTCCCAATGGTTCCGTTAAGGCAGTTATATTGTCCGTAAAATTTGCAAGCTTGTTGCTCAGGCCTAAAATGAGAGCAAGCAATACTAGCTGGTTGGGGATAGCTAGCTACTGCCGTAAAACCATGTGGGCCTATTTTGTATCCATTGGCTGACATAATGTATCACAAAAATAAACTCCATTCTGTGCAAATGCTACTCGTTCCCATTTCCGGGATATGCCTTACTCCATGCAACGATGGAGAGTCTCTCTCAAATACAAAATGTGTGATTGTACATTGTTTGCAACGAGTAAACAGTCATCAATTATTTTCCGGGGTTGCAGGATTTCTCGTAATGCTTCATCTATTTTACTGTTGTAATATTTGGAAATCGAGCTGATTCGGAAGAGTCACGGAAAAACATGAAACATCCAAAATGGCTTTATGAATATTATCAATAGTTGCCTATTCTTAGCAATGGACACCGATGGTAACCATTGAATTCGTCCAACCTAGTCAATAGTTTTGTCTGTGATAAAGGGAGGTCCACAAGGGCTTGTAAAGGGAACTGATGTCGCTCCTTTTTGATATATTTATTAAGTTTTGGTAGGTCAACTCGCATTCTGATGACGCCCGAAACTTTTATTGGTGTTACGACAATTGGAACACACCATAGCACAGTTTCAGTGGCCAGCGTTATAATGACATTAGTGACCATTTTATCGAGTTATATGTTCACTTTATCACGACATGCATATAATATTTGTGTCTTTTGCCCAGAACCACTTCCTAGTAGTCATTACCTTATTCCGCAGTCCAAACTATTTACTCTCCATACCCTAACCTGTCCATGTCTAACCTATATACATATGAAGGTAACTACTCAACATGTTTCGGAGCCTATTACCCGTACATGTCTCTCTGAGTAGCGGAACCTTGTCCAAGCTAAATATTCAGCAAAGACAACCCACATAATAATGAATAAATATGATCGTGGCAAATGATGAAATAGCTAAACACGTCTTAATAAGTTTTGCTCATAAATGCAGAGCTTCATTATGAAAGAAGAATACCTTTCAAACAAACCAAAATTACTAAATTTGTATAGTACAGGTTCAGATAATAAAAAAATTGTGACTTACCCCTGAGCCAATATGTACCCTTTCTAATTGGAGAGCTTTTCCTAGTTAATCCACCCACCAGCGTATAACTGAAGTGGAAACAAGCTGGAGCATTATATTCAGTCCCAGTGATTGTAAAATAAACAGTTGCAGCTAGGCCACCCGTACAAACCAAGGAAAATCCTAACAAGGACTGCAACAATGGACATCCTGCACCAGAAATGTAAATTAAACTCCATGATGACACCTACCCATCAAACTATTAAGCTCTATTTCACTGCCAAGTCTGAGTCAATGTTTCAACGTAATGTGTCAGGTATGTGATATTTGAGAAAATACTGTCAATTTTGAGTATTTTATTAAATTTTGAGTAAATGTCCATTTAGTCATGTCAGATAAGAATGAAAGTCATTAGCATTTATGCGAAGAACTTGTTATCAAGAAAATTAACAGTATTTTAAGTACAATTTGGCGAACATGTAGCTGTCGTAATCTGCTGCTTGCTACCGATAGCCCGGGGGGGGGGGTTAACCTGACAGAAAACGTGCAAGCCTAAAATGTCTGAAAGTGAATATTAAAACAGGAAGATGCCAAAAGTACGTGGCCTCTTTATAGCGAATGGGAGGCATCATTTTCTACCTCAAAGCACAATTTTGGAACATTTGTGGTGCGAATTACTCGACCAGAGACTTCAGGACCTTGTTTCTTATATCCTCTGCTACTATAATTGAGCTCTTTTAGTCGGACTGACTTACCGTGCGTGTGGGACACAAGGCAGATTTGTTGCAAAAGGTAATTTTTAGACATGCAATCTAAATCTCTTGCAGTATACCATGATACATGAAGTCTTGTGCATTGCAGAACTTGAACTATATCACATAGCCCATAGTCTGTATGCTGAAAAACTACATCAAGTATATCAAATACTCTTACAGGTGGTTCTAAGAGTGATACGCGAGGTGTGTACTTTTGTCTGGGTCAAAGTTTAATTTATGCACAGTGTCTATTTTATACCCATGTCCATTCAACACCACTACTAGATGTGGCTTTCACACACGCACCACTGGGTATCACACCACCAGCAACTTAGTCTAATTTGGACTTGATATTCATTTGATTCGACATAGAGGTGAATACATTGTACACATTATGGTAATTGCGCAAAACATAAATGACAAAAACAGGATAGACAATAGGGAGAATGGAATTACCATACAAAAGTTGTTGTCAAGATAACCCTGTTAAAGATGATGAATATCCGCTTCCCCAAGGGCCAGCTAGGAAAAGTTGACTTGTATATTACACCACGTTTCAACAGAGCTTCAACCAATTACATAAAGAATCAAAGGCAGAGAACTCCGGCATTAATATACAAGATTTTGATATAATTATGAAGTGTTAATATGGACAAAGCAATCAACAATGAAGCAAGTTTCAGGATGTTGGTTCACATGATATGATGAAGTGACAAGCAATAATACATGCAAGGGATTTACTCTTCTTGCGTGGCTTATTCGCATGAAAACTTTATTTTGCCAAAGGGCATTTCCTACCACAGTCTGCAGGGATGGATTTGGTTGCTATACATTTTTTCTTTTTCACCATGTTGCCTAGTACAATTTGGGCATACATATTTATAAAGATGAAGACTTGTTCTACTTACATTTGCCCCCAGGCGGGAATTGTACTTTGTCCTTGTACAGTTTTATGAAGTTTTTTTTCTGTTCATAAGCAAGACCTGCTGAAGTGTTACCTTTTGTGTATTCTCTTAATTTTCTGCGGCTTCCTCAGCCCAACAAACGTCTGCTTTTTTCAGAAGGGTAAGATCGTTCTCTATTAAGAGTCATTTAATAGTATCACCAACACTTAGGCCAATTACTATGCAGTCTCTTATTAACTTTTCTATTAAGAGTCATTTAATAGTATCACCAACATTTAGGCCAATAACTATGCAGTCTCTAATTAACCTTTCGTCACAACGTGAACAAAAATACGTGTTTGTGCTCAGGCTCTTAAGTCAGTCAAAATATGATCGAAACTCACCTTTATTTTGAGATACGAGAATAAAGTGTCTTTTGTCCATACCTGTGTTGATTTGGCACTACAGCATGTTCATGTGAAGCTGTTATCACTTGTGTAATGTCGGTATATTTGTGTAGGGAGACTTGGACACAAAATTAAATATCTTCTCAGATAAATATGTTTTCAACACAGCCATTTGAGTGGGTCTATTATTCTTGTCCAGTTAGGGATATTGTATAAAGTCATTCATTCCATTCTTATTGCCATAGTCGTAAGGCCTATCCACCGTCAGATGAAAAGTTCAGATTATTTTACATAAGCGAATTTGACGTGAGGCGAGAGTCGCATTGGTCTGGGGACTGTGGATCGTGCGTTGCAATTGGGCAATATCAGGGTAAAAACGGGGACGCTGGTTCGTTGATGTCCAGTTTTTACGTGTTCTGTGGTTTTGAGCTGGCAAGAAGAGGCATTTGTCCGAATTTTATATTCCAGCTAGGCCGTGTATGGTTCTGAGACACACAACAGATTCCTATTAAAGTTGGCTTTAATGCAGCAAAGGAACAGTGATCCATCTGAGTAAAATCATGGCAGCCCACTTACATATAAAATGGGAATTTGTGCGGTACATTATGGGTATGCATGGATTTACCTGGAATGTTACACACTCAATTGGTCCACACACAACAATGCAAGCTGACCATTTTTCCGTTTAGCCCAAAATAATCAATTTCGCGTGCTCTCCTATGAACGATCGATAACCTTGGGTCCAAACATCTGAAACACTTTCTGCGTGAGGAGCAAGATTGTTATGCATGCAAGGTTGAGTAGATGAATTTGTATAGGTTATGTCTGACTTCCCGTTGCGTTAATAAAACAAGTGTTTAAACCAAGATTAATTAAGCTTGGCTGATAAGGGGAACGGAGTATGGGGTCACAGGAAAACAATATTTTACGCCGTGGTCTTGTTGAGAAGGACGGGATTTATTCAGGGCTTTGAAAGTCCCTCAGGCAGGTTCTTGGTCGACCCTAATGCTAAGCTGCTCATAGATTTTTTTATGTCTCTACCAGTCCTTGATCTTAAACTTAAATTTCAGTAACCACATGCCTTGAACCAGGGGTTTTGTCAAGCTGCGTGAAAAGTGTCTCTGGATGCTTTTTGTTCAAAGGCTTTTTTCTCAAGAGCTGGATCGTGTATTTCAGCTGAGGCCTTTGATTTTGACTCTTTATGTTTTCACTCATGGACCACAGAGCCGATCATCAATACTTTTTTTTTTTTTTTTGATCTAAAGCACATTACACATTGTTTTATCACTGTGTCTCCAAAGACTCATATACAATCCTCTAATTCCTAATTAAAGCCACTGATGCTCTTCATTTTGTTGTGGGCGGGAGTTGGGAATGGCGACTGCAAAATATGTGTATGAACTAACCATTTCCAATTGCCTGAACAAAATGCGTTTTAACCAAGGTTAAATAAGCTTGACTGGTAAGGGTAACAGGGTCAGGAATCACAGGAAACGAATACTTTGCATCGTGTTTTTCTCTACTGCACTAAGCCACAGATCGGGTTTTTCATGTCTGTGCAATTGCAAGTCCTTGATCCGAAACTAAAAATTTCAGTACAGCCGTGCCTTGAACTATAGGTCTTGTCAAACAACCTGAAACCTGTCTGTGGATGCTTTTAGTTTGAACATTTTTTTTTTCTCAAGAACTGGTTCGTTTTTTTTCCTGCAGGGGCCTTTGATTTTGTCACGTTGTTTTGACCCGGGGACCACAGAGCCGATCATCAATACTTTTTGTCTCTTTTTTTTCTCAAGAACAGGTTCGTTTTTTTTCTTGCCAGGGCCTTTGATTTTGTCACTTTGTCTTGACCCGGGGACCACAGAGCCGATCATCAATACTGTTTGTCTTTTTTGGATCTGAAGCACATTAAACGTTGATTTCCTCTTGTGTCTCCAAAGACTCTTGTACATTCATCCATGTCCTAATTACAGCCAACGGGATTCATTTATGTTGCCTAGCAACTCTATTCTCTGATCCACTGGACGGGCGTTGGAATGCCTGACTCAAAAATATGTGCATGAATCAAACATAAGACGTACTTCGTCGAATTTCTATCCCTCAGCCCATACAAGTCCAAAGAGCACACAGTCGCCGAGGGTGAACAATTTTTGTCCACCGCCGTCAGCGCGCGGTTTTTCAATCTACCACGCTTCCCTGTATGCAAAGACCGTCACAGAACTAAATACAACCACAGGAATGTGATAAGTCTGCAGACGACCTCCTGATTTGGGAATACACAACAACAGAGGGGAGGTCCTGTATTGTCAGGCCTTGCACGAAGTAGGTGACCACAATATGGTCCTGTTGAGAAGGTGTTTGTCAGCTTCGGGTCTTGTTTTCATGTATGAATTTCACAGTAAATTATAGGAAATGATATTTATGTTCCAGAATACATAACGCACAACACATGCATATATGGCTTGTTGAAGTTCACTACATCTATAGTATAAAGTTTAATTTAGGCCAACGGTCATATTTGCTTGTTCTGTAAGAATTTCCAATGCTTTTGTCACCAGCGCACCAGCATTGCCCCCAAACGTAAAATCAACCCGCTGAAGATCCTTTATTTTATTTGGGCTAATACAGCCGAAATCAAAAGTCTACAGATGAACATGACAATAGTATATATATCTGTGTGTGTGTGTGTGTGTGTGTGTGTGTGTGTGTGTGTGTGTGTGTGTGTCTGTGTCTGTGTGTGTTAGACAGTGACATATTTGCAAATGGAGTGTAGAAAGGTTGGACAATGACTACCAGGAAAGTTGTTCTGGACTTAAAGACACACATACAATCAGTTCGGTTTTTGGGAGGTGGGGGTGTTCTGTCAGTTATCCCATGTCTTGAATTAAACTGCGCAGTAATATTATTCCAGCACTTGTCTATTTTGTTAATCATCTGTCCATTGTTCTTTTTACACTATATGAAATAGCAGCTGCCTTGAACAATTCCAACAAAGTTTCTTTCTCCAGAGGGTTGAAGTTGATTTTAAGTTTAAGGGGCAATGCTGGTGCGCTGGTGACCAGTGCACATGAACATGTGAAAAGATCCAGCAAAGAACACCAGTCTCCACGAATAAAAGTTAGTCAGTGAGAGAAAACTGGGGCACATCAGCATGTGGAGTACGTATACACAAAATGAAACAGGTAACATAACAACTGCTTTACAAATAAAGGAGCAAAGCAAGTGGTTCCAGCCTTAGGTTGTGTAATCTGTACTTAACATAACCCTGTGCAAACTTGTAGCTGATCAACTTGGAGTCAACGTTAAGTTAACTTGCAGTGTCACAACGCCAGTCTGTCCATTCTAACATGGAGTGAACCGCAGGGTTAACATAGACGTGCGCAACTGGCCATACGAGTTGAAGTATCCTTTTCGATAGTCAGGTGTTCAATTTGGTGGACATCGTGAGTACCTCTGGCCACCAGACACTTGGTAACATAAAGCCTGAGATTGATCAATTTGATTTTTTTTTTTTTATTGAAACAGACACCACGGAACATCGAGAGGAAAAATTTTGTTTTTTTCTGTTGCTTTACAAAATTGCAATCACTGCTGACTGTCTCCATGTTATCACTTTCTGAGAGCCTGAGATCTTAGAGAGCTTTTGGGATCATCATCATCAAAAGGTAGGCCTGCAGCTTTTTCTCATCATCTTGGGATTCATGACTTTCATGATTCTCTTCGTGTGATTCTGACTTCGGGTATTCTTTCCGTTGGTCAGGTTGTCTAATTTGTTTGATGTCTCAAGTAGCCCTCCCCACAAGACACTTGGCACCATAAAGCCTGAAGATCAATTTTTTTTTTTTAATGAAGCTGCCTGTGGTTTCCAAAGTTATAGATATTAAAAAGTCTATTCCAATCTTTGCAAGTCCGGTTGAATTGAATCGAAATGGCTGTCCATAAAATAGGCACCAGAGAGGACAGAGTTCTTAAAGGCGCACGCACAAGCACACTTGCACGCGCACCCGTTGAGCCACAGGTGCTCATTACCTTACATATTTATTATTTTGGCTGGAGGTTTAACCTTCCCGCCCCCCCACCACCACCACCACCTCCTCACTGACCTAGAAAAATACATTAGAAAAATCACTGCCCCGTCATAGCTCCCGGTAAGTAATGGTACTTATGATTTTCATTGATTATGAAATATTCTGAAACAGTTTACATCAAGATGAGTATTTTTATAAAACTGGCAGTTTTCATTTAAGACGAAATATAACTATGAAAGACAAGATAAGAGTGTTTAAAACTGGTATTTTTCATTGATTGGTAAATATTTACAAAATGGTGCTGGCCCACATGAGAATTTTAAGCTACTATTTAACATTTATGGTAAAGTTTTCCAAAATGGTCCAGGACAAGATGAGAATTTTTTTTAAGTTGGTTTTTTCCTTCATTTAATTTCAGTTGTTTCATTGAAAACATGTACATATTTTTCTAGATTTAGAAAACTCCATTCATATATTTTTTTTTTCATTTTCATTCTTTGTGTATAGATGACACAAGTGACACACACGAAGACCAGAACCCGAGAAAATATCATCTAAAGCTTCCCGCGAAAAGATGAAACACCTTTCTCTGTTCTCTGATAAAATATCACATGGAATATTTTTTTAAACCTCTTTATTCAAAGTGACGAATTGGTGTGGAATGACAGGGGTGGCGTGTGGATTGTTTGGAGCACAAGGAAATACCCTTCACTTGTTGTACATGGGAAAATATTGATGACCGTAGATACAAAGACCCCTTATTAACACTAGAGGTACTGAGTAAAATAGATCACATCTTGGCAAAGCTTGAAAGAAGAAAATATAGTGTTACAGATTTAGTCTGTAACATCCGTGAACTTTTGGTTGAGGCTGGCGATATCGCTAAGATCAAACATATAAGAACTGAATGTAAGACGAATCAAAAGCATAAGGTGTATAAGAACAAATGGTATAATACCGAATGCCGTGAATTGGATAACAATTTGAGAAACTGGGTAATATTCTAAACAGTCAACCGTTTACCACTACTTTATTATATAACCCAGAAACAAAAGTAAACAATACAAAAATCTAGTTAACGACAAAGAATCAATCGAACATAAGACAACAATTAGAAAATATAGAAACAAGAGCCCCATTAACCTTACTGGAACTTATATAAAACTAAACAAATGTTCAAAGTCACACTCTGATACCCTTATTGATCCCTCGGAGTGGATACAATATTTGAAGAAACTTTTCAATAAGGATGATTTATACCAGGATGAAGCTATTGATACCATCTAATACAAAACAGTAACAAAAGTTTAATGAGCTTAACTACAGTGTTAGTTGCCATCAGATTTGTAAAGCAATACAAAAGCCTAAAACGTGGTAAATCTCCTAGGATAGACCAAATCCAAATGAATATTTAAGAGTGCTTCTGACATTCTACTTACGCGACTTCATGAAGCTTTTAATAACATTATTGCAAAAGAACTTCCCCCCTCTGTTTGGCCACAAAACATATTAGCCCTTGTTCATAAAAGGGCGCTACTCACAAACCAAAGAACTACAGAGTAATTGTCTATTTCCAGTCACTTTTGCAGACTATTCTGTTCAATCCTAAAGATAAGACTTTACAACTTTGCGGAGACGCATAATATTATACCAAAATTTAAAATTTTGTTTCAAAATGAAAAGCAGAACTTCCAATTACATTTTTACAATGAAAACACTGATAGATAATTATGTTAACCACACTTCTAAAAATTTTCTTATATCTGTTTTGCTGATTTGAAATGTGCCATTGACTCTGACTGGAGGCAAGGTCTGTTTTAAAAACTTTTCTTACACGACTTTAGTGGAAATTCATTGAATATTTTGACCTGTATGTACCAAGGGGTATCATACTATGTAAAAACAGAACAAAGGTAGGCCTATACCAAATCTTTTCCCTCAAATATCTTTGTGAGACAGGCATGTGTGTTGAGTCCAGTTTTACTGAATTTCTTTGTCTTTGACTTACCGGAAACATTCGATGACGCATGCGACCCAGTTGAGCTACATGACTGTAAAATGAAATTGCTTATGGTATGCTAATGACTTGGACGTTGGGGCTTCAAAACACACTCAATGAAATTAATGAATATTGCCGTCCGTGAAACTCAATTTTAATTTGTCAAGGAAAAAAATTGTAACATTTAATTAAAGGGGGTAAGTTGATCAAATGCGTAGCATTCCATTTTGGTAATGACATTATAAAAGTAAAACGGTTATATTGGTACTTGTGTATATACTTCCATGCTTCTGGTACATACACATATGGTGTTGGTAAACTAACATATCAAGCCAATAAGGCTTTATTTCAGCTTCGACGATTTCCTATTAACAACAATGGCAAATTGTCTATAAAATGATATGATTTATTCATACTCCCCATCCTATCGTATAGTAATGAAGCATGGGGACCTTTGTTAGTGAAGTTTATTGAAAAATAACAATATTGAGAATCTTTTATGCTTAAGCATATTACAGGATCTTGTGAAAATAACCAACACAAATTATAAAATCATTGTAATTTTAAAACTCAGTTTGAGTCAGAGTCCCATCTAACCAGTTCTATTCCAGTCATGAAAAACACGAGCACTCACTGAACTAAGGATCATCGCCCACACTTTGGCGATAGGAATGGGCCGCTATACCCGGCCAAAAACACCACTGGGACAATGAAGGTGTTTCATGTGCGACATGGACGCCATTGACACTGCAGAGCATGCATGCTTTTGACAATGCAGAACAAGTCACAGTACATTAATTTATGACTTGTACAATTACATACATTAAGATATATTTGTTAACTTAAACAACTGCTACAATGGGTTCCATTGGTTAACCGAGGTGTAGAAATTTATGAAAGTAATGCAATCTGGAGATACCCCAGAGGTACTTACTTATGGAAATAAAACCTTCGAAATTCTGCAACAACGACCCGGGTACTAAATATGGGTTATGCATATATACATGTTTGACTGAGTGTACCTGTATTTAGTTTTGTAGCACATGTATTTGTCTGGCTGCATTTTGTAAGGCAGGTTCATTTCTATTGTTATGCTAAGCATCTTTCTTATCCATGATGACTGTCATTAAAACTTAGAGTTTGTTGCAATTGAATGCAACATTAAAGAGATAAAACACACGCATGATACTCATCGCTTCTGTGATACAGCTATCCATTGCAGGCCTTCATACAATTATGGTCAAGTTTCTTGGCCTTGTTTGCTTCGAAGCTCCCGGGTGGCCAGCGCGTTCACAATAAAATATAGACTAAACATGCAGCCTGCTAGCAGATGCACCTTGGTAACCTACAAAAGTGTCACATGGTACTAGATCAAGGCAAAACTACTGAATTCACTTTTGTGTTCACCAAAGACGCCATGCTCTGCGGCCATTGCATACGTTGTATGGTTAATATTCCACACTAACTCATATTTCTCCTCCATTGATAAGAGCAACGACCGAGTTCCACTGCCCAGCTTGCTTTCAACTGCTGCCACAAGTCAGTTGCATATAGTGATAGAATGTTTGCTGAAGGACGGAATCAGTGGATCTCGGTCACTCCACGGCAGACAGGACTTCCCAGCAGCACAGCAAGGCACCAATTTGGTGCCTATTGACAGTGTTGACCCTACAGCCTCCCTGGGCTGCATTCTTGGCCCCGTATCCGCAACCCGCAAATAAAAAAAGGCTACCACTGTAGTCAAGACATATAATGAAGACCTAAGCCAAGGACACATCAAGGCTGCATATATACAAATACATGTATATATAAATATATATATATATACATATTTACAAATATATATATACATATTTATAAATATATATACATATGTATATATATATATATATATATATATATATATATATATATATATACACACACATGTGTGTGTGGATAGTTATCTAGAGGCTACCCACACTCATGAGCAGGCACAGCTTATGAGGCAGTCAACAGGTTAATCCAGGCTTTAAAGGATTGAGGCGGCAGGGGTTCTTGACTGAAAATAAAAACGCACTCACACAAACAAATCAAGAAACAAACAAATGTTTTTCAATGAGTTATATCTGTCAGAAAATAAAACTTTTTGGAGAGTGATATTATGTGCCAACTTGAATCCTTCTGAGAAATGGTAACTTTCCCTGTTTGAAAATGTTTTTTTTTTTTTTTTATAAACGTTTTGTTCAACTGTCCTCAAAAATGTTTTTTACTTTGTCTCAACATTATGAAATGCCAAAGTTAATAGGTTTGGCACGGACTGGTGTTTTCTTAGTGAGACAGTTTTATCCTGCAATGAGCTATAGATAACATTTGAATTTGCAAATTTTGGTGATATGCTTTTGTTAAAAGAAGTTAAATCTCAATGTAGCAAATAACAAAATCCAAATTTGAACGATAGGACATGGTAGGCAGATTGAACTTCTGATTTTTCAAGTTTGAAAGAGATTAGACCAATAAAAACTTTCTGGCTGAGAAAAAGTAATTTTTTTCAGTAACATTTAGAAACACAACAAGATAAGATTCACTTTTCCATCAAAATCGACAATACTTTACAAGAAATATACTACCCCTTTGTGAACCATCTAAAGTAAAGACATCTTTGGTAGCTGAGCTATCCCCCCGCCAGCTGAAGCCCGTGTCTATTGCATGATTATTTTGCAATAAATGGTATATTCGTCTAACAACTGTGTAATTTGAGTTGGATATGGTATTGCTTTATGGGCAAAACTTTGACCCAAACACTTACCAGAACACATATTTAGGTTGTTTTTTCCTAAAAGATCCTGCCTTGGGAGGGGGACACCCCCCTCCCAAAACCCTTCCCCCACTTGCTCGCTTATACTCTCTCGCAATGTCAATATTATCATAAATGCCAACCTCTTCCAGGAAAAGCTGGTGACAGGCGTGTTAATTGCGAAATTTATGAGAATGAAATACACAAGTGCCTCTATGCTCAAGTACATCAGGAAGGTGTATGGGAAGGATAAGGCACTTACGGTCATCCTTTCAAGGCACGTGTGTCTCGGTGTTGTTACTGCACTTTCTGACCACCCAATGTTTATTCAGCACTTGAGGGTGAAAGGCCCACACTGCACATGCTCCTTGTCCCAGAAAGAGCTGCGTCATTTTGGTTTCTTTCAAGGCACGTGTGTCTTGGTGTTGTTACTGCACTTTCTGGCCACCCAATGTTTATTCAGCACTTGAGGGTGAAAGGCCCACACTGCACATGCTCCTTGTCCCAGAAAGAGCTGCGTCATTTTGGTTTCTATACCTAGCGAAGAAAGCAAAGCAGCGGAGTCGACTTCATGTCGATTATTCGTCTTGTTTCTTCATATTTTGCGGAAGAATTAGTTCATTGATATTTGTGGGCGAAGTAGAAGATTGTAGCAGAAAGGCACAGAACGGGAAACGGAAGAAGGACTGCGTGAAGTTTGTGAAAGGAGATCAGTGGACTGGGATGATATCAATATGGAGGACCGTTTAGTTGATTCTGGGTTTGGGGAGTATATTTTCATCAACTGACTAAAAATTTTCAAAAATACGAGAAATATTTGGAAATATAGTGCCAAATGAATGCTGTTTTAATATATGTATGGAACTAAAATCTTGTTGAACAAGGGGAAAAGATCTTAGTTTATGAGGATTTTCCTTTGTACACCAAAACATAAATTATTATCATACAATACCTGTCCTCTCCCCCAAACACACGATATTTTCTCTGGCACAATTTTTCTTCAGCCTTGTTCACTGCTAAAAAACGACATTGAACCACAATTTTTTTAATACTGTAGTTCATATATCCATATTCCTGATCATGACAGGGGGATTTAAGAAAAAAATGCAACTTACAAATAAAATGTCCAGAAAAGAAATCCTGCATAGAGCAGCATCACATAGATACAAATTGAACAGATTTTGTCATGTATATATTAAGGATCCCCCTCCCTCCCAAAATATGGAATGAACAATGTGAGTGTCCAATAAGTGCCAGGTTTTTACCATAAAGCCAGCCCTTCTGAATATTATGGTCAACAGAAAATTTTCTAGTATTATGTAGAAAATAAAAATAACACTGACAAGTGCCAAAGGGTCAGGCCATTATTCTGGATACTTTTGAATTTTATGGTTTAGAGATAGCTTTAAAATATTATTAAATACAAAACAAACACAAATTACACCGACAAGTGCCAAGGTGTAGAACAAACATTGTGGAACAATTTCAGTTTCCTTGCCTTTTTTAAAAAGGCGAAAATATTCAGACTATTTTCGGCTAGTTCTGTTAACCAGGAAATAAAAGATGAATCTAGCCAAAATACTGTCCTTAGTGAAGGACCGTTTAAGTGTAACAGAAACTATAGTAATACATTCTAGGACAAGTTTCGTAAGATTTCAGTATAAGTTAAATCTCAGGCTTGGTCTGGGTGTGTGGCTATCAGGGTCTGATCCCCAATTGTAATACTGGACAAGCTTGCCACTAGAAAATAGTGAATTTCTCATTAAGTGCATAAAGATATTTACTCGCAAGACAAACAACAAATATGAAGAAAATCTAAAAGGGTTTCTCATTTTTTTTATCTAGAATTCTTGGCTTCTTTATCAACCATTTGTAGACAACCATTCATCAACCACGAAATTGCCCAACATTTTGTTTGTAGTTGGCACTGATTTCAAGCCATGTTACTAATTTAAACTTTTGTATTTCCAGTGAATGGCATGTCTGACCAGAATATAATATAACATGAAAAAAACAATATGGAAACTGATTCAATGCTTTGTTTTAACAACCTCACAGCAATATATACACATGACAGATGAGTTTTAAACTTCTTCATCCCAGATTAACTCTTTCACTCTCATGAATTCATGTCTTCTTAATTACGAGAGTTATTTCACCAATAACCATGCGCTCAACTTCCACATTATGATTATGTGTGGTTCATTTAATTAAAATTGTTTCTGAAATAGCAACCACAAGTCCAGTTTGGGCGAAGGATCATTTGTTTTGAGCTGCTTGCAGTGCCACCTTATTTTTGAAGCTCTCTTCCTCGGCATGATTTTCATTGGACGAAAGTTAATAGAAATATTAAAGATCAAAATTGTCACACTTGAACATCTCGCAATAACTTAGAATTTCTCCTGAAAACACACAGGCCAAAGTCCAGCCACTCACTTTGGTTTTCAATTTTTACCAGAAACATAATAATAAACTCACGCCTAGGGGAAATTAACCAAAACAAACAAAAAAATTGGACAGAGCCTCCAGCCACCTATTTGAGTTTTCTTATTTGAATTTTGATCTAGAAAAAAATAAAAAACATGGCCCAGCTACTCATTTGAATTTTCAATTTCCACCAGGTACAAACTATTTGGATTTTCTTATTTCAATTTTCACCTGAAAAAACATGGCAAAGTCCAGTCATGTATTTGGGTATTCTGTTTCCACCAAAAACAAAATACTGTTAAGCATGGAACAAAAAATGGATAGAGCTTCCGGCCACATGTTTGAGTTATCTCTATCAATTTCCACCTGGAAAAAAATAGATGGCGAAGTCTAGCCACTCACTTTGGTTTTCACCAGAAACATTATAATAAAGTCTGAAGGGAAAAACACCCACCCCCACCCCCGAACATAAAAAATAGACAAAGCCTCCGGCCACCTATATGAGTTGTTGTTTTTTTTTTTGTTTTTTTTTTGTTTTTTTTTTTTTTTTGAATTTTCACCAATCAAAAATAAACATATGGTCACAGGTACTCATTTGAATTTTCAATTTCCACCATGTACAAAATATTGTCAAGTGTCGGTAAAAAGAAAAAAAGGGAGGAGCCTCAGTCCATCTTTTTGGATTTTCTGTTTTCAATTTTGAGCTAAAAACATGGCAAAGTCCAGCCATGCATTTGAGTTTTCAGTTTCCACCAGAAACAAAATACTGTCAAGCCTTGAAAAACAAAGACAAAAAAACACAAAGAAACAAAAAAAAAATGGGTAGAGCCTCCGTCCACATATTTGAGCTTCCTCTATCAATTTCCACCTGGATAACAATATATGGCAAAGTCCAGCAAGGCATTTGATTTTTTTCAATTTTAACCAGAAACATGAATTCATGTCTTTTGTTAATTAAAGGAGTAATATTGTTTGCTTGAAAATTGATACAAATATTCAGAATTCTGAGTTCAACACTACACTCCTGAAGAATCCCACACAAACACAAATATGCCCCAAGGTCAATGAGTGAAATTCTGTGTACAGGTACTGTGACACAGGCAAGAGGACAAGCTTGTCACATCAGAATGAACTGATGATATATTCCTAAAATGTGCAAATAGTGTCATTACAATTTTACTAGTAATGCTACACCCATGTAATATGTCTGTATAATATATGGTTTATAACACACTACCAAGCAGAGCACGCACAGCTATGGTAAAAGGTAAATGTTGGTGGCCTAAATTCGCCTGGTGCTGCACACCTGCATATTAGCAGAACAGGCAAAAATCAAACATTTGGTTTCAGTCATGCTGCTGGTGTAATGTGTCTGCAGACAGTGTATGAGGGAGAGAGTTCTTCCCCACTTGAAAGATTTCAGGCAAGTAGACATGAAAGAGTTAATCTGCTCACCTGAAGTCTGGGGATCCCAGCCCCTTGCCAGCTGGAAGGATGGTATTTGATGCCAAGACTTATGAATGGCTCCAATTTTGGTTCAGGTTTGAACTGTGCAGCAGGTAGTGAATAAATTTTATACACTGATTTTAATTTTATTGAATGTAAATGATCAGCATTGTTGATTAGGGTTATACACGGGTATGTATTAAGCTTCTTTTGTGTAAATTTTGGGTGGTTTGATGTACCCTGTAGTGTAGAAAATGTCGATTCAGTTTGTGCACTAGGATTTGTTTGCTTGGCATGGGTAAACAAAATCCACAAAATGTGACAAAAATGTCAAAAGTAGCTGTCTTTTCATTCTATAAACTAGCTGAGGGCAATTTAGGCATAAACATTAGTTGTACAGTTGCAAAGTACAAAGTTTGCTCCCTAGATTTGCACTTTTGGGTTGTCTGAATGGAGTACCCAAAATTGTATATTCCAAGTGCAAACTGGACCAAATTTAGGATTTGGTAGGTATCAATGAAATAAACATGCAAACATCACTGTAAATACTCAAAAAGAGCTCCTTTTTGAGCCAGTTCACCTGTGTCTGATAAAGGTGGTCAGGTACAAGAGTAGTTGATGTGTTGAATCAGAAGAACTAACCAGAGAGTTACATTTTTCCTATTCTCGCTGCTATTTTTTTCTTTTATTTTGTGAAGCACTTTTTTTAATGCCATAAAGAGAAAATGTTGGTTCAAATTATACCAGATACATGGTATATGTATGGCCTATATTGCATGATGAAGAAATCATTATGTAGTTGAAGATTGAGTATTGTGAGGTTTGTTTGAGGTCGAATATATATATTCTTTGTTTTGCATTAAACCAATTTACCATTCTTTCAATGCACTTCCTTTTTCAACTCGTGTCATTAAGTAAATCCGAAATTGAAAATGATGTAAGATCATGGTAGGATGGCCCGGTGTTCTGTGGGCTGTGAAATAACAGGAGTATAAAAATAACTGGATAAAAATGAACATAACTTCTATTTTAATAAAGTGCATAGATTATCTGGACCAATTTCTAATTTATGCACATCTTGTACATTCACTCACACTACCAGATGTGGCTTAATGCAGGGGCAACTGGCTATCAAATTACCAGCAACTGTGTCTAATTTTGGCACTGACCATGCATTGACATGCAATGGTACATGCAAGGGATTTTCTATTCTTGGGTGGCTTTTTCACATGAAAACTTGATTTTGTTCAATGTTCTTTCTAAGCACATTCTACACCAAGGGATTTGGCTGATAGACCTTTGTCTTTTCTACTATGTTGCCTAGTACAATTTGGGCACACATATGAATAATAATGAAGACTTGCTCTACTTGTATTTTGCCCCCAGGCAGGATTTTTACTTTGGCCTGGTCCAGTGTTATGAACTTATTTGTTCTTATTGTTTATAATATGACTAAGCTCAGGCATTTGCTGTAGTGTTACCTTTTGTATCTTCTCTCAATCCTCTGCAGCTTCCTCATCCTGACAAATGTCCACTGCTTTTATGAGGGTAAGATCTTTCTCAATTAAGAGTCTTCTGATGGTACCAACAACACAGAATCCAATGAGTTGGCAGTCTTTAATGAAGGTTTTCTTCTCAATGTGAACAAAAATACATGTTTATGCTTGGGCTTTAAATCAGTGAAAATGTCATAGAAACTCACCTTTATTTTGAGTGTCAAGTTTCTTTTTCCATGGCTTTGTTTATTTGGCAAACAGCACATTCACATGAAGTTATTGCCACCTTAGCACAGTTGTTATGACCCTGTAGCAAGGCTTAGATTATGAACAACTTAAAAATGTTTCTTCACATATATATATATTTCCAATACAGCCATTTGTGTACCATTTTGCCCAGTTGAGAATATTACATGAAATCATCCATTTCACACCTATTGCCACTTCACACAGATATTTCATGATTTTACCATCTATCTTATTCAACAGTCTGTGTGTAATTGCCTGAAGCAACCCTTATTACTGAAATATTTTCTATAGAAAATATCTGCAATTGTGGTAGCCTCTTGGTTAAGAATAAGAGTTTTGTGAAGTATTCTGGGATGTCTATAATATACTTGTTACATGTCTGTGTTGTAGTTAGAGGCGGTTTGATATGTAGGGCTACTTGTTCCATTGGATAGCTGACTGAACTAATGAAACTCCATACTTATGATTCCCACTTTTTTTACTGTATCAATTTTTGCAGATTCATAAGTAGGAACTTACCAATTTTATGAGACCTATCCAGCATAATTTGTGTCTACTTTTCTCTATTGACCTTAAAATATATATAATGCCAATGTCTGGATCAGCTTTTTGCAGGTTATTCAGCTTGTCTTGAGTATACACAAAGGGTTCTAAGCTTACTGTACTTACTTGTTGACATCTGCCAGGTTCTCAAAATGGTCATCTACTCATAGCATTAGAACTTCCATGAACAGTGACATGGCAGTGGGCTCTTGAATCTGCAAGTAGTTCTCATATGGTGACAGAATAATTACATTCTGCTGGACTGGGGTCTACTGGCATAAGCATCTACACACCCTTTTCCATTATGAATCTGGGGCAAGACACTTCCTATTGACCTTCCTCCTGCATCCATGTCTAAAATGAATGGCATGGAAAAATCAGAGAAAGCCAACAAATGTGTATTACAAAAAGCTTCTTTAAGCTTATCAAAAGCATGTTGGCATTCTTGACACTAAAAAAAGGGTACTCCCTTCTTAGTTAACCTATGTAAAGGAGCAACAATCTCACTATAGAAAGGTATAACCCTTCTGTAATAGGATGTAAATCCTCTTAACCTCTGACCTCTTTCAAATTTTTAGCTGTAGGCCAGATTTTTACTTTTTGGGATCTGTAGACACATCCTTAGCCAACACCACAAAACCAAGGCATTTATTCTCTTTCTGGAAGGAAGCACATTTTGATGGCTTATACTTGTAGCCAGCCATATGTAGAGCTCTTAGTACCAAATCTTACCTGTCTCTGACCTCAGAAAGCATCTTTTCAAACAAGATTATGTCATCAAAAAAATGAAACAGGAAGACTAATGTAAACCCGCTAAAACAAACTCCATTAAATGGCTAAATCCCGAAGGATTATGTTTCAAACAGAGTGGTAAGACTGTAAACTCATACAGAGACATACCTGTTGCAAAAGCCTTCTTTTGTTGGCCTTAAGGGTTCATTTGATTGTACCAGTAGCCTGAAGGCAAATCGATTTTGCTAAACCAGATGATACCCTGCAAAGCATCAATTGTGTCATAAATTCAAAGATGTGGCTATGCATCAACTTTTGTAATTTTATTTAACTTCTGTTGTTGTTGTTAGCCCATGGACTATTACTGGGCACTATGATCAATTTTTCCAACATTTTATTGATGCCTTTGTCAATTTCAGGTCATAAATTAGGAGAGACCCTGTGCACTCTTTTCCATATTGGTAGTGAATCACTGGTGTCAATGGTGTGTGGCAAAAGTTTACAATGTCCCATAGCCTTGTCAACCTTGGAAAATCAGACCATTCATTTACACATTAATGCTCTGAAATCCAGCTTATTTAACTTGGTGCCTTTTTTTCATGCAATTCCTATTCCTTTACAACTGGATGGCGCTGAGTAGAACCCTCTGTGCATTGTAAAGAAACAAGAGCTACACGTTACTGGTAAGGCTGTACTTACTGTGCTCCTTGTGGAACCTGAATTGAAATATTGCTAGGATTAAGAATATACAGACGAAATCATTTTGGCTTAAATCCGCCAAACCTCTGCCAATAAGTCATCCCTCCCCAGTGTTACTTTTATTAGCACAGGAGGCCTGAAGCTAAGCAAGTCCCCTCCTTTTGGGTAGAGTAATCTGTGCTGAAACCAAAACTTCGCTTCAAGGTGGTAAATGTGTGTTGGTCCCCACACAAACAGTCTCCTACCAGTACATCTGTTCCCAGTAAGGACTCTCAGACTTCATAACCTGACCTGGGTATGCTCCTATACAAGTCAATAAAAACCTGGAATCTGTTTAAAATGTCTGAACCCCAAATACCTTGATAGGATTTATTTATGCAAGTAAAAATTCATGTTGGAATTTCAGTTTACCATATTGGAGATTCAAATTTATTTTTCCTACAATGGGTACTTGTTATGCATGGCAGAATACAACTATGCCTCATCTCATTGCACATGTATTCTGGAACACAATTCTAAAGTGGATCAGTGTAATAAACAAACACTTTCCCCAGTATCAAGTGAGCATTCTGTAGAAATGTTTTCTACCTTAACTTCTACAAAATATGTCACATTTTGCTTTACCTCAGGTCAATTTTTAGGTGCTCCCAGGTTTACAACTGTCCTTCCCTGTTTCCCTGCTTCAGAGGTCTTCACTTAATCGAGTATTCTAAATAGCAATGTAGAGAACCATCACGGAACTTTGTACAATTAAATCTAAATTGATTCAGCTGATGGCAGTACCAAAAGTATATACCTGTCTTATTCTCATCAGGTTTTTTTTATTTTATTTTTTTCCTCAGGCTTACCTTTTAGTTGCGCCTCCAATTACATGATCAGTTTTTGCAACTTTTTCCAATGATTGTTTAGATCCCTCATCACTCAACTCTTCAGCAGTCTGAATAGTATATACTCTTGGTACAGACTTATCCTTCTCACCTGAGACTATACACTCCTCTCTCATGGCTAAAGGTATAGCTTCCTTTAAAGTGGAAGTGTCAGCTCTTTTAACCTGTATACGCAATTACTGTTCTCCAGTGGCTTGTAAAAAAATGTTGAAGAGTCATGCTTTCTTTAGTTTGTGAGTCACTGGATGGAAAGGTTCAAGACACTAATTTCCTGACTCTGGAGCCAAGTCACTTAGTTTCTCCTCCTTACTCTGTTGAGGGTTCTAGAGTTCTTATCTGTAACTATTGACTTATTTGTGAGCTCCAAATTGTTCTGTAAGTGCTCCACACAATTAGTCATAATCAGCCCTGATGTTATCTCGTAAGTCATTAGAAAACTTCTGTATTCTATTTTGGAGCACAGCCAAGAGAACTATTCTTTTCAATTTATTGTCTGAGCCATGTATACCAGCACATATTTCAAAATATTTTTAATAATAAACAAAAGTTTACTTACCATAATTCCTTTTCCATGCCTCTTCTTCCTTGGCTATGGGGTTGCAGCTTTCTCATGGCTGCCCTGTAGGAGATCTAAAGTTAGAAAGACCCCCCCCCCCCCAAAGCCTTGAAGTGCTAAAGTTGCACCAAAACGTACCAAAGGTCTACCTATCCTGGCCAAATGAAGTGCTCCAAGAACACCAACCCACCACCATTCCGGTTTAATGGACAATTAATGCAGAATATTTCTGGAAAAAAATTAACAATCGGAATCCCAGTTTCTCGTTTTCCCAACAGGACTATTCAAGCCAGGAAATTAGAAAATCTAATACTAGGAATATAGCTTTGCATGTTCCCAATAGGACTATCAAAATTAGTTTTGTCTATAAAGAAAACTTGGACATACCTCACTATCAGAATATAGAGATAAAATTGTCCTTTTCCAAAACTTGAATTTTTTTATCTCCATGTAAAATACCTGTTATAATTTTCCTTTCATTATAGCTTCAGTAATAACAAATTCTATAAATAAGACTTTTTGGTATTAAATTTCATACATATATATATATATATATGTTGAGAATAGCATTTAACATATATTTAAAAAATATTTTCCATGGCAACTAGTATAGGCAACTTTATTCATTAACATGATTTATGTATCCAGAATTTACACAACAATTATTATTCCATTAACCATTTTTATTATCCAGGAAACCTGTTTTATATATTTGTTAACACGTTTCTTACCCAGATTTTAATCTCTTCCATAAACATATTTTGCTAGAAAAAAAAAAACACAAATAAACATATATCCATATGCCTCTTATTGTGAAGAATAATTATTTAAAAATATATATTGTAACCTTTCATCAGTCTTGAACCCTAGTTTCCATTACAGGTTATAAACCTTTAGTCCATATATAAAAAGCAACTCTCTCCAAAAAATATATAGATATGTGGTTTGCAACACCTAATTTCATAATTCATGCCCATGGAGATCGAATTTTGATACTAGGTCCCCAAGAAATTTATGAGTTATCAGTTTTACTCATCTATTAGTTATAATATACTTTTGAAACCAGCTTCGTTATTTCATTTCACTTTTTCAGAATAGACAAAGCCTAATCAGAGAACTGTGTATTATAATTTTGAGCAGGAAAATAGGATTTCAATTTTACCAACTTCTGTTTTCAGACATTATATATAAATCCAATACGTACATTTCTTTTTTCTTTCTTTTTGCTCTCTTATTATTTTTTTAATGATTGAACGATTCATTAAGGTACCGTTTTGCTCAATTAAACAACGCCAACAGATGTAACACCACACTTCTGTTACAACCCTTGATTTTTCCCACAGCAACCTCTGAAACAGGTGCAGGATATAACTCTATTGTCCTTGCCCAAACATTACATGAATAATATGTAGAAAACATTAATAAAGCTATTTGGCACAAATTTTAACGGTCCAAGAGAGCTTCAAAAATAAGCTCTGATACTCAGTCCCATAACTCCCCAGGTTATGTTTTCTGGCTGTCAGCAAGATCATTCACTCCTGCTAAACAATGGAGCATCTAAATTTATCTACTATTATTTATATTTCATAAAATTATTTACTCATGTCAGATGCCAAACTATTCCAGAAAGTATGCAGCTCTCTCCACTAGAGAAGCCATTAACCGATTCGTTAACCAGCATTTGGAATATGAAAAAGGTTACCTCCTACCACATAACCACACCCAGAACTATCAGAAGTAACTTCCTCTACATATAAGTTATAATATATACATTCACGAGTTCTATCTAAATTGGACTTTGCCTCAAGACTGTGACTAAGTCACTCAACAGTTACGCCCTTACACGCCATATTATTTACTGGAAGGTCGTACAACTTTGAAATCTGAAATCTGACTTCGTAGCATGTTTTAAGAAATAGTGAGTGTTCACATTTTCATAGTGTGTGTTTACATTTTCATAGCAAGATAAGACACATTTCACAAGGCCAAAGATGTATTAAGCTCACTTTTTTCACACTGAAGTAAACAATGAATGAATCCAATCTTTCTAAGTGACCAACTCAATTGCCCGACAGGAAAAGTGAGTTGGCTGTATAAATAGCCCCCCTAAATAATGCTCATGACACGTTGTAGTTATGCAGGCATCAATTTCATATTTTACCAATAGATGTCTCTGCAAATTTAACAAACTCATAGCAGTATTCTTTTCGACAGAGGGAAAAACATAGATATCTTTTAAGACCACTACACTATTCACAATCAGATGACAAGTTCAGATAATTTGACATTAATGCATTTGAGGTGAGACAAAAGTCGCATTGGTCTTGGGAATCTGGGTCATGCATTGTATATGCACAAAATAAGGTTGAACATGGGCACGGTTGGTTCATTGATGTCCAGTCTTACATGCTTTGGGGCTTTTATGCTTTGTTTCTATCAGAGGTTTATATATACCAACTGCGCCATGTAGGGTTCTGACACAAACAATAGATATTTATTTAACTTGGCTTCAAAACAAAAGTACTTCAATCCATCTGAGTAAAATCATGGCAAAACATGGAAGCTAGCATACAAATAAAATACGAATATGAGCGGGACAGCATGGGTGTGCATGGGACCACCTGGAATGCTACATCATCATTTTGTCCACATACAACAGTGTAACCTTATCAATTTTGCTGTTTAGCCCAAATAAAACACTCTGGATGCTTCCCTTCCAATAATCGATAACCGCAGGTCCATACATCTGAAATAACTTCTGTATGAGGAGCAACATTGTTATGCATGCAAGGTTGAATAGACAAATTTGCAAAGGCTATGCTTGACTCCCCACTGCCTCAATAAAAAATACCGTTCAAAGAAAGCCATACCCTGCAGCCACCTTCAATCACTTTTGCTATAAGTGAATAGGAATAGTGTCCCATAGTATCAGGTATAGTTACCTACACAAATACTACTATTGTACAATTGACCTTTGACCTCAAAAACATTAGGTCATATATAGAGGTATAACCTTGACTTTCAATAGCCTTCTAGATCACCCTATGTTGCTTCTTTTGTTTTAAGATATTTAGATTTACTTTCATATGCAATTTGAAAGTTCTGTCTCAAAAGCTTCTGAAGCTATAGTGGTTAACAAAATTTCAATGAATGGGTCACTGTGACCCAAATACTTGACCTAATGATCTAATTTTGATTCATGACACATTTTGGGTTCTGACACATAAGTGTATAAAATTTCATGTAACTGCCTTGAATACTTCCCTACTTATGCCCATATCACCATTGTGCACTTGACCGTTGTCCTCAAAAAGTAGGTCGAATATAAAGCAATGACCTTGATTTTCAATGGGCTTCTAGATTACTCTATGAAGCTTCTTATGTGTAAGCTTTAGATTGCTAGATGCAGGCTTTCAATAATTAGAGCGGAAACGTCGCTCAGCACATGTGATCATTGTGTGCCCTTGAAAATTAAGTCAAGGTCAACTATGCTTGCACACAAAGTAGGCCACATAAAAGTGTAAAATCATGTGCAATTTGGAAGTCCTGTCTCAAAAATTTCTGATGTTATAGTGGTAAACAAAATTTCAATGAATAGGTCACTGTGACTCAAATACTTGACCTAGTGACTTACTTTTGATTCATGACACATTCTTTGGTTTTAATTTAAGTGTGTATAAAATTTTATGTAACTGACTTAAAAACTTCCTTACTTATACCAATACCACCATTGTGTACTTGACCTTTGACCTCAAAAAGTAGGTCAAATATAAAGCTATGACCTCTTTTTTCAATAGGCTACTAGATCACTCTATGCAGCTTCTTGTGTGTAAGATCTAGATTGCTAGATGCAGGCTTTCAAAAGTTAGAGCGGTAACGTTGCTTAGCACATGTGACCACTGTGTGACCTTAAAAATTACGTCAAGGTCAACTATGCTTGCACTCAAGTTAGACCATATAGAAATGTAATATCCTGTGCATTTTGAAAGTCCTGTCTTAAAAATTTCTGAAGTTATGGTGGTAAAACCACAGGACGGACTGACAGACAGACGGGCGGACAGACGGACGGGCGGACAGACGGACGGATGGACGGACAGAGGGACGGTGCTGGGTACGACAATACCCGTCGGCCTCATAAGGCCGAAGGGTAAAAAATGTTTGAACCAAGGTTAAATAAGCTTACCTGGTAAGGGAAACAGAGTATTGGTCACAGAAAAGCAATTCATGTCGTGTCCTTGTAGAAAAGAACGGGATATATTGATGGCTTTGCAAGTACCTCAGGCAGGTTCTCTGTTGACACTGATACTAAGCTTTGGATCTTTTTTTTTTTCTTTTTTTATTTAGGTCTCAACCGTGTGCTTGATCCTGAACTCATGTTGCAGTAAAACCATGCCTTGAACCAGGGGTTCGGTCAGGCTTCCTGAAAACTGTCTGTAGATGCTTTTTGTTTAAAAGTTTTTTTCTCAAGAGCTGGATCTTTTATTTTGGTGGAGGCCTTTGATTTTGTCACTTGAGCCCCAACCTTTAAACGGGAGGTGGCAAAGACGAAAATACATCCGGTCAAGCAGGATGATCTGACAAAAGCTTACCTGGTAAGGGAAACAGAGTATGGGTCCTAATGTAAATTTATTTGAAATGCACGATCGTTTTGGATTGCATTTCGCACGCCTATATACTGTTGTCACGATTGATGTCTTGTCAATTGTAATTTGACCATTCCATATATTCATGTTTAAGGCTGTTTTACTGTACTTCATCAACTGCGATAGATACCAGACTGTTTCATGAAATATATGTCTGGTCTTATTTACTTTTATGATTGGAGGAAGTACTATCAGGTTTTAATTTGGTATTATACTACTCATTTTCAAAGCGTACATTAAAGCTAGCCCTGGGGTATCAGGTGATCTGAGATTCTTTTTTCTATGACATGAAAGCAAAAAAAAAAAAAAAAACTTTAGGATTTGGCAAAAAACATATCTGCACAAAATGAGGAGTACCGGGAAGCTAGTATAAACCAGAGTTTGAATAAAATATGACATATTAGAGCCCATCAAGGTTTCCAAACGGGTAAGCAATTCCACTAACCTGAAGCTCTGGAGCTGTACAAACAATGAACAGTTCACCTCTATTGCTCACGAACATGTATTTTATGATTTCAGTACATTTTAGTGTAAAAGAAGTAAAATTTTAACTGTTGGATTGTTGTAACCCATTGAAGCATTATCAGAGGGCAAACGAAGAAGGAAAATTTAGTGTCTTTACTATCATTTCCGAAACAACGAAAATTTTGCCCCTCCCCAGCCCAGCCATGTGCGCATGTTGCATCAAAGCAGAATAGGCTGAACCTTATAAACCAGGGTTTACCAGTAATGTATATATATATATATATATATATATATATATATATATATATATATATATATATATACATATATATATGTACATATATATATATATATATATGTATATGTATATATATGGATTTGGTGTGCACGTTTAAGAAAATCAATTGACATGTGTAACACACAAAACACCACATTGAAGAGCTAACGAAAGTCCTGAAAAAAATATTTTTCTCCGGTTTCCTTGTGTCAAAAATGGCTATTTTAAAGCTTACATTATTCAAACGGTGAATTGCACAAGATCAATATATAAAATGTATTCATAGCAGAACAAAATGGCTTATTAAGAAGCCTAGATTATTCAAATAATGAACCATACACAGATACACCAAGCAGAAAATACATGTACATTGGAGCATACAAGAGCTCAAAAATGCTTTATTTGGAAGCTTACATTATCCAGTAGTTCATCATACTCAGATACACCAAATACAATAGATATTGGAGCATTGAATAGCTCAAAAATGGCATATTCAGAAGACTTAATTATTCAAATGGTGAATCACATAAGACCCACAAACTACAAAATATTTTAGAGCATACACTACCTCTCAACAAACCAATACTTTCTTGTTAAACACCAGGTCGCAGCCGGAACACTAACAGAAATTTTACATACACCTGAGTAACTATGTGCGTGGGCCAGACAAATTCGGATGTCTGACATAGATCTGCAACACCCAGTCCTATTTATTTAAGACATGCTGCCCTGAAAGCTTAATCCTACCCCTACAGTGATCACCTTGACCTTTCTGAACCCATCAGCTAAGCCTGTTGACTAATCAGAGACAAGCAAGCACAGCGTTCACTCAACCACTTCCTGGCATGCTGACACTTGGGATTTAACTCTCTCATGTCCGTAAGGTGCTTGTGCTGCAACTTAAATCTGCAGCCATTGTACATTTTACACAAAAGATTAGCTTTCATGTTTTTTCTTTATCAACATTTAACACTGCCATGGACCAGTAACATGCCTGTATTCAAATGGGTCGACAATTAAGTTACCAAGACAAAATTGGTTCACACCACTTTGTGCAAAAAACAAGAGGTGTTATTAATCCGTTTTAACTGCAAAGTTATAATATTAGGCATTATTGAATGACTCCTCCTTTTGTTATAAACTTACAACAAGATTAGTTTTGAAGCGAAGAACTTCGCATGATCTGTATCACAGCAACGCTAGCTTATGTAAATTCGTGAATAGAGGTGGGCAGTGATGAATATATTTCCCAGTGGGTGATTTGACAAAATTTAGCCGCTCTTACCGACCAAGGACTGAAGCCATTCAAACGATATTTTTTAACAATAGCGACGTGCGTATATCCCTTGTAAGACGATCGAGGAATTTACCATGTTTCAATCACGGAACAGAGGATCTTATTAACAACGAACAATTATTCCATTCTTTGGAAACGTCTCATATCCATTTTGGATGGTATTATTGGTAACCCCATATAGCTTTCCATGAGGGATTCGTCCGTCGTGTTTGATGATACTGATAAAAAAAAAGAAAAATGGCTTCGACGGAACAATGTACATATATTGAAAATCATCTTTAGGACATTCAGATAATAGTATTCTCTAAACGTGCGCACAGACTGTGTGGCAATTATCATGTCCATGCTCAGTGCATGGGCACCAAATTTGTTGAAATGTTTTGTGTAGATAATTGTCTGAAATTCGAGAAATCTGTGCAATTTAATACAACTAATCCTGAGATCATAGCATGCGATTTTTCTTGAAACCAGGGTGTATTTTTTCAGATATAACGTACTTGGCAATTTTTGTAAAATTATGACCAAACTTATCTTTTAACGTGCTTCAGTGAAGTTTAACGAGAGGAAACAGCTTTTTTTTCTGGTGTTTGTTCGGCTCCTATATGTTATTGCATTACCATAAAAGCAGTTAAGAAGTATGAAAACATTTTTACATCTTAGGTTTAGGTCGTATTTTTTCTAGGTTCTGTTCAGATATTTTGCAGTGAGAGGATGGTTGGTCCATAAAAAAATTAAATCATGGAGATATGGTTAAATATGCCTCATAAAGTATCTTTAAAATCTCTCTGGCAATAAATACCGACATCGTGATGAAGTTCGTGTTTTTCAGTTTCATGCATTTCAGATTGGCCTGTGCAATTGAAAATTAAGTAATTATTAACTGCCTCATAGATACTTACTTCAACTTAAACAATCGGTTCTTATTTTCAAATTACTGTTTTACATTGGCATGCCTAGTCTCTTACTTTGTGAACCAGAAACAAACGATGGGTTGGGAGCAGTGCTAATGCAGTTGTATCCCACGTGCAAAGATATAAAACATTTGAATCCATTCCAAATTGTTATCCTCCATCTCTTTCACTTTTCATACTTCAAAATTTTAGTTGGAGAGCTGGGTTTAAGAGTTTACTCAATCAAATAATTTAAGGATACAATATGGTTGTGGGTTTTTTTTCTGAATGCATAAACGGGGCTGGGAGTTCCCCTCAGTTATGCATTCATACTGGAGTCTTTGTGTCCAGAACCACTTCCTGGTTGACGTTATCCTATATTGCAGCGCAAACTCGATAAGAACATACGAACAAATACAAGGCAGTCATTGTTTACTTCAACTTTTGGTCAGTTTCATTTGGTGTTCCCTGCTATTTATATCCATGAAAATACAGACAGACAGACAGACAGACAGACAGACAGACAGACAGACAGACAGACAGACAGATAGATAGATAGATAGGTAGGTAGGTAGATAGATAGATAGATAGATACATAGATAGATAGATAGATAGATAGATAGATAGATAGATAGATAGATAGATAGATAGATAGATAGACAGGGAAGGAGAGTGTGACATAGAGAGGGAGATACACACAGAACGAGACAGAGACGGAGAGAGAGAAATATGTAGGTTTTTTTTCATATTAGTACATGTACCAATTCGCACTTATTGCACTAACTCTTGCCCTTGTAAACTAGACCCTGTGCTGTTTCAGTTATTTGCTAATATGTCAAGCGCTAAAATTCCTAGATTTCAAGTGGGTTGTATTTATAAAATACAATCCAAAAAGCAAACGGACGCATCACAGGAAACTGTGTCCGGAAAGTTTAGGCTGCCAAACATCTTCCATAGTTTCCTGCTGTGGACCCGTTAATAAATACATTTGGGTGTTAAAACCTAGAATCATCTACATTTGTACATTCAACCTGACAATAATATATTTATAAATTATAGGTTTAGACATATGGAGTAACTGGATTGAATACAAAGCAACGAGGGATTAAATTGTGTTATTTTGTTTGTTTCAGTACTTCACGGAGGTTGGACCTGTGTATATGATATGTGGTAAAGGTTTTAAGACATATTCGTCACAAATTGAAGCAAAAGGAACAGATATAACACTAATTTTAAAAATAAGCAGGTACTTTCGTTCGATCGCTTGCACGAATGTTTAATAAAGACACAAAGGTACAAAAGCAGACACCACGGAAACATCGAGAGGATAAACTTCATTTGCTGTTACTTTACAAAACTTCAATTTCCGACTTCAATAATCGCTTCCATCTGTCCGGTTCTCTCATTTATTTGACGTCTCCAATAGCTTTGGCACCAAACCCTTTCGTAACATAAAGCCTAAAGACTAATAAATTTGTTTTTTTTTTCTTTTAAATTGAAACAGACACCATGGAAACATAGAGAGGATAAATTTTATTTGCTGTTGATTTACAAAACTGCAGCTGACTGTGTCCATGTCATCACTCTCTGAGAGGCCAAGATTTCAGAGCGCTACTGGAATTTTTATCATCATCATCATCATCATCATCATCATCATCATCATCATCATCATCATCATCATCATCATAATTATCATTAATATTATTATTATTATTATTATTATTATTATTATTATTATGCTTATTCTCATCATCTCCGGATCCATGACTTTCGCAATTCTATTCATACGATTTTGACTTCGAATATCCTTTCCGTCAGTCTGGTTGTCTCATTTGTCAAATGTCTCCAGTAGCTCTGCCCGCCAGACCCTTGTTAACACAAAGCCTGAAGATGAATCGTTTTGTTTTTAAAAACCAAACAGCGTCCGGTTTTACAAGAGAAATCATCTTATGGGCCCATTTCAAATATTGCAGGTCTGGTTGAATTGAATCTAAATGGCTGTCCATAGAACAGACACCACACAGGATAGAGTCCCTGAAGGCGCACGCGCACAGGCATCGGGTGGGCCACAGGTGCTCGTAACCACACATATTGATTATTTCGGCCTGAGTTTAACCCCACCCCCACCCATACCTTGCAAAAGTACTGTTTTCACATCACTTACCCAGAAAAATTACATTCAACAAAATCATTTTGGGCCATCATATCTCCCTTCCCGAAAATGGCAATACCACTGAACTTGCATCTATGACTTACTTTCCGCCTGCTCATACCTTATTCTGATATAAAATTTGTTTTTAAAAAAACGTCGCTTTTCATGTATAAATTTACAATTTTATATATGTGCGCTAGCATTTGTCGCCATATAATCCTCCACTATGGTCCATGTCCCTGCTGTTAAGTTCCAATAATAGGAAAAGAACTACCTACCACATTTAACAATATATATTTTTTTTGCCAGACTGTATGCAGTCTGACATTGGTTTAGTTTGAGGGATTACGACCTACGCACTCAATGACACTACTAAACGTTCCATTTTTCTCAAAGGTACAGTGCCAAAAATCCACTTCAGTTCATTCAAAAATTTTGATACTCCATTGCATATATTTTCCATATATTCTCAATATATATGCATCCTTTCTGTACACATATCTATCTTATGTTAATGGTAATTTCATCCAATCACTGCACGGAAAGCTAAGTATGGCATCAATGTTTGTTTGACCATGCGCAGAACATACAAATGAATCACATTGATCATGTGGGTCTGCCGTTTGTCCCACTCAAGTGTAGGTCCTTTTTAAAAGGACAACTGTTTTAATTCACACCGTTTCTGGCTTAATTGGGGAGGGTTGACCATTTTACACCAAATTTTGTGCAAGGTCAGTAAGTCGGGCAGTTAATCGTTTATCTGTAACCAGCATATGCCAGACACGTCAGGTACTTGGTTTGGCATTCTCATTGCCACATTTTTCAATATTTTGTTGGTGACAATATTAATCACTCTGAAATGTTGTTGCTAAACTTGCTAATGTACTTTTTCTGCCTTTCAATCGTTGTTTGTTCAGTTACGGAACTCGCGATTACTTCAGATTTATTCGTCCGTTACTTTTCAATCGAAACAATGTAAACAAAGTACTGGGCGTGCGTGAGGGGAATCCTGTCCTCTGTCACGGGAATCCGTTTTTCTGACGTCATCTGCAGTCTCCAGTACTTTCCCATGTGTTCCTCCTACGTGCATGTTTTGCTGCAAATATGTCGGCGCGGGATGAGGAGCTGCGCCGTTTTGGGATAGTTCTCCTTTAACGCATCCAGGAAGAAGTGTCGCTCCCAAATGAGAACGCATCGTCACACAAGCCATAGCTGGCTACCGAAACTGTATTGGCATGGCAGCGATAACGTTATTCCCAAACTGTCCAGATTAAGCTGAGAATTTTATAAATCTTGTAATTTTCATTGATTGATACGTTCTTAAATGGTCCAGGACAAAATGATTATTTTTCCACTGTCATTTTAGTAGATTATGAAATATTTCCAAATGGTACGGGACAAGATGTAATTTTGCTAAACTGACTATTTTCATTGATAAAATATTCCCAAACGAGTATTTTCTAAACTGGTATTTTCCATTGACTATAAAAACACCAAATGTTCCAGGCCAAGGTGAGTCTTTTTTTTCAACTGGTATTTTACAAAATGGCAAGGACTAGAAGATAATTTTTTAGACTGGTATTTTTAATTTATTATGAAGTATTCCCAAATAATCCAGGACCAGACGATATTTTTCAAACTGGTAATTTTCATTCATTATGATATATTTCCAAACGGTCCAGGACGAAATGCGATTTTTTTTAAGCTGGTATTTTTCATTCATTTTCTTATTTATTTATTTATTTATTTATTTATTTATTTATTTATTTATTTATTTATTTATTTATTTATTTATTTATTTATTTATTTATTATTTATTTATTTATTTATTCATTCATTTATTCATTTATTTATTATTCTTATTTTATATCTATTTATCTATTTTACCTTGAAAAGATGAAAAGATTCTTCTTGTTTTAGGAAACTCCATTCATAACTTTCCAATTTCCTTTTCTGTGTACAGATGACCCAAGTAATATACCGGAAGAACAGAACCTGCGTAAATACGATCTAAAATGTCCCGAGAAAACAATGGAACACACTTCTTTGTTCTCGGATAAAATAACACTAAATAAAATGATTAAGATGAAAGACTGGGAGGTGGGATGTGGATTCTTTGGAGCACAAGGAAATGCCTGTCATGAACATTTGGCATTATCTCAACTTGCCTTAATACTGGTGATTATGATTACAAACAGAAATGTCCACCCACCACAGAGAGTAAACGTTTTATATGGGAAAAAGTGATGACCGTAGATACAGAGATGCAATTGGCGAAGTGCAGGCAAAAATAGGTCAAATCTTGACAAAACTTCAAAGAAGCGAATATAATGCTACAGAATTGATATCTAACATCAGTGAACTTTTGGTTGAGGCTGGCGATATAACTAAGATCAAACGTTAAAGAATTTTATGTAAGAGGAATCACAAGAAAAGGAATAAGCTAGATAAGAACAATGGTGTGATATGGACTGCCGTGAAATATAAAAAGATTTGAGAAAAATCGCTAGCATTCTAAACAGTCAACTGTTTAGCACCACTTAATTACATAACTACACAAATAAACGTAAACAGTACAAAAAACAGGCTTAAGCTTACAATTCAATTCGACATAAGACAGCAATTAGAAAATGTGGAGACTACAGCGCTATTATCCTTCTAAAACTTGAACATCTAAACAAATGTTTTAAGTCCCACTGTGGTAAGCCTATTGCTTCCTCTGAGTAGGTACAATATTCTAAGAAACATTTCAACAAAGAAAATGTATACCAGGATGAAGCCATTGACAATTTCTTGGTACAAAACAGTAACAGAATTTGTAATGAACTAAACCACGGGGTTAGTTGCCATGATATTCTTAAACCAATACAAAGCCCAAAACGTGGTAAGGCTCCTGTGGGAGACAGTATCCTAAATGAAATACTTCAGAGTGCGCCTGACATTCTACTTCCACTACTTCATGAAGCTTTTAATAACACTTTTGCTAATGTAACTTTCGCCTATGTTTGTGGAGAAAACAAATTATTCCATTTCATAAAGAGGAGCTACTCACAAGCCAGAGAGCTACAGAGCAATTTCTCTTTCTAATAACTGTTGCAAATTGTTCTGTTCCATCCTAAAGAGTAGACTGTACAGCTTTGCTGAGACATAATATTATAATAAATACCAAATTGGCTCTAAAAAGAAAAGCAGAACTTCAGATCACATTTTTACAATGAAAGCACTGATACATAGATATCTTAACCACACTTCAAAAAAACATATCTTTATGTCTATTTTGTCAATTTTTATGTGCCTTTGACTCTGTCTGGAGGCAAGGTCTAATTTACAAGCTTTTGTTACACGACATCGATGGAAATTTCTTGAATACTGTGTTCTGTATGTACGAGAGGTTAGATACTATGTAATACAAAGGAAATAGATAGGCTTATATTGAATCATTTCCCTGAAATATTGGTGTGAAACAGGGATGTGAATTGAGTCCAATTTTATTTAATTTCTTAGCATATAACTTACTAGAAACAAAAGACCCGGTTGAGCTGCATTACTTTAAAATAAATTGTTTATTATACGCTGACAACCAAGCCATCAAGCTTGAATCCACGTCAGGCCTTCAAAAGGCACTCAATAAACCTAATGAATACTGCCGTACGGGAAACTCAATTTAAATTTGTCAAAGACAAAGATTGTAATAGTTAATTAAAAGGGTAACGAAATCACATGTCGAAAATTCCTTTTTTTTGTAATGACACTGCAGAAGTAGCACAGAATTATTGTTTCTTGGGTTTAGACCTCAATGCGTCCAGTACATACACACATGTTGTTGGTAAATTGAAAGATCAAGCGAAGCAGCCTTTATTTAAGCTACATGTACCACGATTTCCCATTGAAAACAATGTCAAATTGTCTCTGAAACTATTTTATTCATTCCTTGTCGCATCCTAGCGTATGTTAGCAATGCCTGGTACTTAATTTGGTGTATTGAAAATAGCAATATAATGAATCTCTCAAACTTAACCACACTAGAAGATCTGGTAAAAATAACCAACACAAATTACAAAATTTTTGTAAATTTAATACAAAATTTGAGTTAGAGTCAAATCTAACCGGCCTGTATTCCAGCCATGAAAAGGTAAGCTCTCACTAAATTGAAGATCAGCGCCCACAGTTTTTCAAAAGCGGGCCGCTATACCCGACCGAAAAACACCACTCGAACAAAGAAGGCGTTCCATGTGCGACACTGATGATAATGACAATGTAGAACATGTCATATTAAATTGAAAGTTTTGCAATAATATAAGGGAAGATTTATTTGTTAAAGTAAACAAATGGTACAATAGGTGCCATTTTTTAACAGACACGTGGAAATTTATAAAAATAATACAATCTACAGATACACCAAATGTACTTATTTTTGTGAATAAAACCTTTGAAATTCGACAACAGCGACTCGGGTACATGTACAAAGTATGGGTTATGTATAGATACATATATACCTGTTTGACTAGGTGCACCTGGATTTAGTTTTGTAGCACATTTATAGGTCTGCATTTATATTTTATTTTCCATGTTTATTTATGTTGTCATGCTGAGCATATTGTGTATCCAAGATGAATGTCAAGAAAGCTTTTCTTATCATTTGTGTCAGTTGAATGCAGAATGAAAGAGAAAAAACACATGATACTTCACGTTTCTCTAATACAGATATGAGTTGCAGGTCTTCATACGAGTATTGGTCATTTTCTTGGCCCTGTATGTTTCGAAGCTCCCGGATGAGCAACGCGATTGCAGAGCAACACAGGCTAACCTGCAGCCTGCTTGCGGATGGGCTCTGATTACCTACAGGCTACACACTAACTCAACTCTCCCCTTGATTGATAATGGCAGCGACCCAGTTCCACTGAGACCGGCTTGCTATCAACCATAGCCACAAGTCAGTCGCATACAGTTGTAGATCGTTTGCTGGAAGACGGACTTATTGAGTTTCGGGCGCCCTGTGGCAGACATGACCTCTCGGCAGCACAGCAAAGCGCGAATTTCGTACTTGTTAACAGTGTTGTGTTGAACCTACAGCCTTCCTGGCCTGCAGTCTTGGTCTCGTATACGAAACCCTGAAAAAAAAATTTAAAAATAAAAAAGGCCACCACTGCAGTCAAAGCATGCACTGAAGACATAGACAAAGAACATATCAAAGGTGCATATATATATATATATGTGTGTGTGTGTGTGTGTGTATGTGTGTGTGTGTGTGCGTGTGTGTGTGTGTGTGTGTGTGTGTGTGTATGTGTAAAGGTTATCTACAGGCTACATACACTTTGAGGGGGCAGAACTCATGAGGTAGTCCCATCCATAGTCTGACAAGATGGGTTAATCCAGCTTTTAAGCGCTGAGGCATGGGACCTTTCCAATCAGACCCGTCACCGGGGAGGGGGGTTGAAGCGTGCGAAAGAACACACACACACACACACACACACACACACACACACATACCAAAAATAAAAAGAGAAAGAGAGAGAGAAAACCCAACACAGATATAGAAAAAAAATCCACCTCAGTGAGGTATAGCGTTCATTTTATTGGACTTCTAGACGAGTATCTGTGAATCGTCCGCGCTGATAACAACACTTCCAGCCATAGGCTCGCTACTTGTCAATTAACTTCAATTGTGGTATGTGTAAGCAAGCCGATTAAAAAACAATATGTAGGAAATTGTTTATGATAAGTACATAAGTGGGCCATGGCACATCATCAAGACTTTGGGGTTTTCCCACAGCCGAAACGCGCAAGTAAGCATGTGTAAATTGGTCGTATTTTCGTGAATCTATTGTTTGTTTTTGTATCCCTTTGTCTTATTTCAACTTCAAGTGTCTAACGATAACATTTGGGTGACCTTCATCATCCTTCAGGAGAGTATAAAACCAATGGTCAAGGAAAGCGGTCTTACAGTAAAGTCATACACTTTGAAAAGATTATGACATCATATATAACAGCGCGATCAGTATGCAGTTTAAAAATGCTAAACCACTCTGGAAGGCAAAATGAGCACTGCACAAAAGGTTCTAAGCTAGAAAGAAGATACAACTCTAGCAAAACAGCGAAGATTAATACGTATGACATTTTGCCTATGTGAACCAGTGCCCCGAACACTGTCATGTTGCGCGATCACGCACAACACACTATTTGCCAATAGGGACTTCAAAAAGTCATTTTTGCAGACGCTTTGAGCAAAATTGATGCAATAATGCACATTGAATAAATTGTAAGCGTTTCGTTTTCAAGGCTCAAAAAAATTGTGAACACATTTTGCTACCCTTTAGAAGCTTCAAATATGCCGATATCCAACAAAGAGGTAAAAATTTTACCATCGTTGCAGTAGCGCAATTATTTTATCGTTTATTACAGTGGGCAGATACAGAGATAGTCAGATAAACACAAGGAAACGTGGTCCAATTTACTGCAGGCTTCCAAGTTCCGTAATTAGATCACAAAGAATAGTTTTATAAAACATATCCCCCTGTTATAACATAGTTTACTGTATACTGTCAGGACTGAGAGCGATTCCAAGGCAAGACAGGTGACGGCCCAAGCACCCTCTTGCATGATGACTTACCAATCGCCCTACGCAACTTGAGTTTGCATAGTAAGACCATGTGCCCATCAGGACTGAGAGTGATCCCAAGGAAAGACAGTTGACGGCCCAAGCACCCTGTTGCATGGTGACTTCTAAATTGCGCTACGTCACTTAAGGTTGTCAAGCAAGACCATGTGATTGATTGACCGATTTATTGATTGATTGATTCATTCATTCATTCATTCATAAGTAAGTAAGTAAGTAAGTAAGTAAGTAAGTAAGTAAGTAAGTAAGGCCGTATTGTAACAAGTAAGACCATGGCATTGATTGATTGAATGATTGATACTTAAAGCCTACGTGTTAACAATTCTTTTCCAGACAGACGGTACAACAATTGGGATTTTCAGCCAAAAACATCATTTAATAAGGCAAAGAATGCATTGCACTAATTTTGATGGCACTTTAAAAATGATCCTTGTGGTTGCCAAAGTACATCAAGCCCAAGTGGATCCAGACACCAAAATGTAAGCTGTTTGCAGGTGCGTAGCCTGCATTTAATAGTCAGGCTGCCCATGGTTGAAATGGGTCGAGAAGAGGTTGCACCAAAAAGACAAACTGACTGTGTTTGTTTACCAATTAAGGAAAAGGCCGGGAAGTCAGACACGCAACGTGCCTGACAGACCTTACAATCAATTTCTTAATGAAATCGTCAAGGTTATATGAAATACTAGAGCCACGCTTTCAGGAGTGCGCAAGGGCGTCATAACCCGATCTTTCCCGTGACCTTTCCCAGATATCGCAATCAACATGAGAAAAGTTACGATCAAAAAAGACATTACCACCTGTATGGTTAGCCCTTTCCCCTTTCAAGCAGCCAAAACCGGTTTGGGGGTAAAATGCTATCTGCTTTAATGTTTTTTCCATAGTTTTACCAGTAATGAAGATCAATTAGAAACAGAACTAATCATGAGACCCACTCATGACCCAAGCTAATGAAAGCTGATGTTCCTTGCTGAGTTTTAATTTAAGGTGAAAGGTTTCGGGATGTTTTTTTTGCACTAGTACCATCCGACAGTAATGTGCAACTTTGCAAAGTAATTGGAAAAAGAACCAAATTCAGGGTCCTCTTTTTGACGTTTCATTATATATTGAAGTAATAGTCTAGACCCAAAGAATTTTTGTACATGATTATTTATGTTTTCCCATGCAACAGATGACATCATATTTGCCGGTGCTTGCGATGTTTCTGTCCTTGTAAATGATACTTGAACATGTTTTGGAGACGTGTTGGACATATGGTTACAGCTTTAAATGACATGATCTTGTTTGCAGAATGTTGTTTTCTGGTTAGCTTCTTACAAAGAACCGTGGAGCTTCCCAAGAGTCGAACACATAAAAGCAAACACACCCTTGCTATCTATGCCATAGTGCAGTGTGCAATGCACGAAAAAGAGAAGTCAGACTCGGCAGGTAACTCCGATAAGGTTTTGGTCACAAACGCTTTTTTTTTTTTTTTTTTTTTTTTTTTTTTTTTTTTTTTTGGTTTCGGTTCTGCCGAGATACTAAATCTACACAATGCTAGTTCCGACGCCAGGGAAGTGTATTCAACATTGACGCCATTTTGTCTTTTGTGAACATTAATTCCCACGCGCCTTCGTCAGTGACATCATGAAAAATGGTCATTCTCTGTCAACCTGACGCTGTTTGAAGGCCAAACGTAACGTATGGTCATTGCATAAAGAAATTATGTTAACATATCGAACATAAATCTGAATACCACTACGGCAAATCAGCTAACGGTTCATATGTTTATGTGAAGATAACGGTATTGTCCATTATTTATGCAGGAACGTCTGCTGTGGAGAGCGGAGTTTGCAATAAAACGTTTGTCTAGAAGGTACAGATTTTTAGGTCAAACTATCCATGACAGGGGCATGGACAAAGCCTTAAAAACATCATTCAATCAGTTCTTTCAAATTAGGAAGTGTTTGCTGATCTTTTCTTGCAGAATGAACACCACCCAATGTCCTAACTCTGCATGGCACCTTCACTGGTAAGGATGCTTAACAATAAAGAGATTGGTTATATGTTACATGTGCTTTTCACAGAAACACACACACACACACACACACACACACACACACACATATATATATATATATATATATATATATATATATATATATATATATATATATATATATAAATATATATATATATATAGTTATGTCTTAGGTGGTTCATGGGCAGAACTGTAATCCTCAGACCGTCTTGTGGGCATGTTTGTGGTTTATCGGCAGTTGAAAAATGCCCATAAACCATGTTTGCCCAAAATTCAATGCGTTACCTAGGGGGTTTCAAAAATGTACAAATTTGCTAATCTGCCCAGATATTATGGGAAGCTATAAATGGCCAGAAATTGTGGTAAGCTATACTTGAAATATACTGCCCACGGTCCGGTTTGAGGATTATGATTGACCAACAGACAATGGGCATGACCCACAAACCGGCTGTAGGACCCATTCCATTTTTTTTGTGGGCAGTGTATAATTGCCCATATACCATCCAAGACATGAATATATATATATATATATATATATATATATATATATATATCCCGAAAAGCCAAAGTCTCTCTTCACAACTATAACTGCAGGCTGATGTCGAAACTTATGTACCGGAATTATCAAAACCTACTCAGATCTACATGAGCTATTATCTATCCCATAAGGATACATATCAATATAGAGTATACTTGTTTAGTATAGGTTAGCTCCAATATAATATAGCGATGTCGTTGACTATTATTGGCCTCAAGGAAATACACTCATATGGCCATTGTTAATAATAGTCATAATGAAGATGAAAGTAATGCTTCTATTTGCACATGTTTTGTTGGACTTGCTCAAGTGTCACTGAGCTGTCTTCCGCACTTTATTCACAATTAAATTCATTACAAATTAAAAGTTCAAGTGCAACCCGTCACACACGTTGTAGCCGTATGCTGTTATAATACAGGTAGGCCCCTAAACCTGGCTTGTTCGCTTGGAACGTGTCTATAACCTGATAACACATTATTTATGAGCTGCAAAGCGCGTGACCGATTAAAGGCCGTTTCAAATTTCCGGTGTTGCTTATTTGCATGCCAGCACGCTCAATTTATTATAGAGAAACCTCTGTTCTTGCTGATGGCTGTTTTGATTTATCCGTTAAAAATGAATATTGTCCTTCTACGATGATTTAAATCAATGATCGGGCCGTTGTATGTGACAAGTTGAATAATGTAACTTTGCAAACTGCGCAAAAAATAGGATAATTTCATCTTCTCGATCTTCTTTTTCGTCTACTCGCCATGTTGTTTATATGGTAAGAATACTTAGAATACTTAGACTTTGTCTATTTTAACAACAAGCTCTCCTATTGGCTAAAACAAATGTATTTTACGGGTAACCCCTCTATATCTGCTTCCGTTTCAAATAGATGCATCATTGTTTTAGTCGGAAACTATGGAAGACTATTCTCCCAAATATTCTAGGTCAGTCGGGGGGGGGGGTCAGAATCAACCACATGGTGTTGGCTGTCCAATCGAATGCATCATTTTTCTACCGATATTTTGTTCGAGAGTACTCGCTACCTCGAGTTGTGAAGTCTGGCTTGAAAGAGGGGTGACATTTGTGTGAACACAAGTGAGGATTATGGACAATTTATTAAAGCAAGAAACAAAATTTAACATTGGAAATTGGTCAGAACGACAACATACTACCGGTCTCTGCGTACAATAGAGCAGAGGCTCCAATTTTTTTACAGAAAGGCCAAAATACGCCAGCCGCAGGTAAACATTGCTTGGGTGAAAATACTGCTGCCGCTTGTGTTGATGAATGGTTTGTCAGTAACTGTGATAGAGTGTGTTAATCGACTATTTGCCAAAGGTAAATGCACAGACCGGTACCCATGCAATTGTAGTCACACAGGCTTGAACGTTTTGATCAAACCGTGATTGAGATCCATTTATTCACTTTGTTAGGGTATAGAGCACGCGTTTTTGTTTAAATTGACAATAGAACCACACAGAAATATAGAGAAGGTCTTATTTTGCATGAATTGCAAAAATAAGAATAGTTATGGCATTTTTACGCATGTCATCTGAAGCGCAACAAAATAAAAAATGGCCAGTGGCTCGCTGTGCCAGATCCCCAAACTGCCCAGTGTGGTAGGGGTTTAATTAGCTCAACTTTAATGAGACCACTCAAATAACCAGGGCATCTTGAACTTGATCTGACCTCTGATTTGACCTCTCACCTCCTGCGAAACCCCGGTTGTGACGTCACTCCCACCAAATTGATATAAGTCCTGAATGGGCTTGTACAAGTTTAAACCAAGTCCCTGATGTCGGCAGCCACAGGGAGACGGTCGCTTTGTCTCGCTTGGGTGGTCAGTGACTAAAATAACCACGCATTCATCAAAGATTACTTGCCACTTAGCCTCATCGCAATGATGATGGTTTTAGAACTGACTAGGACTCAATAGCTGCTCCCGTTGAAACCGGTACGGCGGCAGTGTCGACCAGTTAAAAATTGACTGTAGGCCCTCCATAATAACACTATACTGTGCAAGCGGAATATATAAAAAAAATACACATATATATATATATATATATATATATATATATATATATATATATATATACACCCTGTATTTGTATTTTGAAGTTGCCCCAATGATGGGAGTTACATGTAATAAGTAAATTTGACAAAGCTGTGTTCATGATTAGATTAAAAAGTGTGTAAGGACTGGACGTACTGCAAGACTAAGCTGAACCCCCCCCCCATAAAATAGTGGCGCAAGTAGCTTCGGCTTGGTATGTGCAAACATTTGGTGCTTCAAAAAACCCCCAGTCACATGTAGCGTATGTTGACCTTTCATACATGATCAGACACGCCGAGTAGTACTTCTTGCTTTTGACTGAATTAAGCCTACCCCAAGCATTGTTTGTCCATTTCAGAAACAAAATTGCATACTTTTCTGAACAGAAACCTCGCCGGCTCTCTCAAACTCGGGCATTTTGTTAATATCTACACCAATAAGCAAGGATAAGAGTGATACAGTAAAAGCTGTTGCCAAATTTTAAGAATTCTTCGTTTTCCAGCAACATTCCAATGCCTACCAATTGTGACATAGCTACTCTTGTATAAATATTACACCGAGTCTTTTTAACCTAGAAGGCGCTAGGTTAGAAAAGTTTGGTAGTTTAACTGGTCCTCAACCTTCCATTTCTAAAGGGTATTATTATCATCATCGTCATCATCATTAAATGTCCAAAGCTGACGGCATCAAATGTGACAAAGGTTCATTCCCTGGTAGTTGCGTGCACTTTGGAAGCAGTGTCCTTAAGATGTCGACAGCGGACCAGCATGACATTCCCCAGGGAATTGCATAACAGGCAATTGAGCACTACTTTTTTTCGATCTTCTTCCTTTCTGCATATTTTTGTTTGCTAGTGTGGGGGAACGGTAATCAACTAAGAGAGCAACAGTGCTAGTTATATACGATTTGTAGTTCCTATCCCAACTTCTGTTGCATAGACTCAAATCTAGTAAAGCCTTAGTTAGGCCATATAAATGCTCGTGTCCTTTTTCTCCTCTGACGTGATTAAAGTAGCAGTTAAGAAATAATACTGAACATCCCAGGATGTAAAGTG
Organism: Hermodice carunculata; assembly: GCA_964020975.1. NCBI lineage: Eukaryota > Metazoa > Annelida > Polychaeta > Eunicida > Amphinomidae > Hermodice > Hermodice carunculata. The sequence goes on along the minus strand of OZ026626.1, from coordinate 67,145,703 downwards.
ACAATTAAAGGTAGGCACAGGCTTATACGCAATGATCTACCGTGAGGGTAATGTAAGTGGAATTCCAGTACTGTAAACTTTGTTGAGAGTCAGTGTTATTTGATGGCTGCTGCTTGAACCATGCATTATGTATTCATAGGCAAAGTACATGGATCCCGGTTGATCATGTCAGTTTACCTAACTTGTCTGCCATGGGAACTTCAGAGAGCAATTCAACAATTCTGCTGAAAACATTTAATAGAATTTAACACAGATGTGCCAGAACATTTATAATTATCCCCTACCCTGAACGGGCGTAGATTTAGAAACAAATATTTAGGCTATCTAATACTCAAGTGCACTTTTACAAATAAATGGGTCACCGCTGATGGACATTTACATATCACAAGTTGAATGTAATCGTACAATTGCAGATTCCGATCCCGTAAACAAACTTTCATGACACCCAATGTAAGGATAAATACATATTTGAATACTTAGCACACAGGGAGTGGGTACATAGGCAGAATATGTTATTCCAAGTGACATATAGAAAAGTGAATCGTAAATGAGGGTATTTAAAAAGACGCCTATTATCGCTCCATCCACGCTTAACACAAATATTTTAATGCACTCAGATGAAGATGATATTTTTGAGTGACAGTTGAAAATGAAATTATAGAAAGCCTAATAAAATCATATCAAAGAGATTTAAACATGTGGAAATAAACTGATAGAAATCTTAATTAAATCGCATCATGGAGAACTTAATAATGTCAGTTCCGACTGGTGACAGTTTGCCGTGATTGAAATCTAGATTGTGTGAAGTACGATAGTTTTTCCCCGAAAGCCCCCATCACTCAGTATTATAGCTGTGTGACGTGCTGTTATGTTTATTGTGAATCGTTTCCGCCAAGTGCTGTAATGAGAGAAAGTCTTGTTTCCCTTTGTTTTCGTGATGCTCCATTATGTGTTGTCATGCATTTCCGTACAATGTAATATATCTCTTCGAAAAACAGACGGAACGAAAGATTTTACACTATACCGTGGCCATCAAGGTGGATGACCGCGCCACGACTTGGCAATGCAGGGGGGTGGCTAAAGCTAGTGTAGGGGTGCGGTAATCAACCAAGAGAGCAACAGTGCTAGTTATATATTTGTATTTCAATTCCCAACCCCTGTTGCAGAGACTCAAATCTCGTAAAGCCTTAGTTAGGCCATATAAATGCATGTCTCGGCCCAAACGTGAATATTGGTGCATACTTTTGGATAGCTGCACCAATGGCCTTTCAGTATCCATTGAATCTATCCAATATGACGCGGCGTGGATTTGTATTGGTGCCTTTGGATGCACTCCCCGAGTTCTTCTCCTGAATGAGCTGGGTTGGCCAACATTATCCACCCGTCGTTAGTATCATAAGTTGGTCCTTTTTTTCCAAAATGATCAGCAAGCAGACCCAGAGGTACCTATCCAATCTCACACCTTATGACATTGGGGTTTTACTTTTCCCAACCTGCAAAAACGCCTTAGCATTAGACATAAAATTCCAAACCGGATGATATGGAGATTCTTTCCTCCCATCAAGCATCCACCTTAGCAATAAGCTTCTACTCGACATTCGACAGTCCGAATCATTGGATATATTTTAAAACCACATAGAAATTGACTGTGTTGTAAGTGGAATATTTTTTATACGGCGATCGTTTCCACAGAATATGCCATAGCGAGCTGTGCCATCTGTTCCTCATTTGTTCCCATTTTGCAGATCTTGGACATACTTTCCTGGACACTGCGTGCAAGATTCTTGCGCCAGGTGCAAAACTCAACCTCAATGTTCACTTAATAGCAAAGATTTATTATAATTAGTGTTCAAAGAAACCAAGACTGACTTTAAAGATTCTATTAACGAGTATATTTTTACAGCCGTTCTGTCATATGTAACCTGAAGAAGGTTCGAGTTCTGATTTTATTTTGGTGCTGAAAATGTTTTGTATTATCGTTATATTGTATGGCCAGGTTTTCATATGTAATGGCCGATGGCCAAGCTGTCTATTACCACCTGGATGTATATCTTAATGGCAGCCTCTAGTTAGAGTTATGTATTTTTTTTCCTTTTTTTTTTATTGTTTTCTAATATTTTAACTGGAATCTGTGCATCTTCAAGCTTTTTTGCAGTCAAATAAATATATATGTTTATTGTATATAAAAATTTCATGAAACGTACTTGGTCTTACATTGCAGCTGCTCTTCTGCTTTAAGTATAATAATAAAATATGTCTCTCGCCAGTTGCCATCACGCGACATCATGAAAATATACCTTTGGCGAGTTGTCATCAGCGATGTCATGACAAAGTTCCTCTCGCCAGTTGTAATCAGCAACGTCATGAAACAAATGCTTTTTGCCAGTTTTCATCACATTCCCGTAACTATAATTATAATGAAGTTCAATATTTAATTGACTACGCACCAAAAGCAACTAAGACATGTGGCAGCACACACACACACACACACACACACACACACACACACACATACATGTATTTCGCCTGCTAGTTCTTATATGAAATTTGTGTTTGTTTCCGCAAAATTGAGAGCTTGTTACAAATATTTGATATTGTGTTGGTGGGAAACACATCATGTGACGGAATGTTACAACAGAAAACAAAATGCACAGTAACCACGTGCACCTTGCATATATACGGGATGGTTGTCTCAGATTTAGTATGAACATTTTCGTATATAATTGTATGATCTAAATTAACAAAAAGTTAGTTAAAACAACTCTTACTTCATAAAGTTGTGGATCATAATGTACATTATTTTTGTACCAACAGCCTGATTAAGACTAAGTATTATAACTGGGGGCCGAAAATACATTTATCAGGTGGTGTAAAATTCTGTTAACAATGGAAATTGAGACTAAGCGTTGGAAACGGAATCTCGATGCACATTTATAATCTAGATCAGTTTCCTACTGAAAGCGAATACGATGATCAAGTGTTACAACTGAGGATGTTTCTATATTTAGAAATTGACTTCCGTATACCGCTTGGCTTGGAAGTCAATCTCACGCCCAACTGCCTGTCTAGAGTAATTGCTGAAGCTTTACGCATAATTAAGGCAAGTCTAGCTGTATGCAGTAAAAGACGGTCCATGAGGCCCCATAAAAGTACCTTTGCTTCAACTTTTCCCTGTGCATATAATGTACTGCGTGTTGTATAAATTATGACCAGTTGACCAACTCACTAGAACCAATGTATCACATGTGTGGTGCATGTATTATAGTTGAAGTTGCTTCTATAGGTCACAATGTAAAATTCATGGTGAATTTAACTGAATCAACAGGATACAGCACGGCGGCATTTCACACATCGACCACAACGGACACCGAGCCACATAAATCACAATTACCCATACAAAAATTTTAATAAAGCCATCCACTGGAGCCCCCCTGGTGCCACACCAGGGTAGCTACTGAGGGCTGCCTTGGTGTTGCTCCAGGGTAGCAAGGTGACTTTTTCCGATGTAAATGAGAGACCTGCACCCTTCCCATAGGCAGGCCAAAAAGTGGTCACATCAGGCAGCTGGTCTCTCAATAGAGGTACAATGAAATGGGAAAGATCACAGAAAGGACGTGGTAAACATGGTCTCAAAAACGTAGTTGAATTTTGCGCACAGTGGTCTCTCAAAACAGGTTGCACTATATATATATATATATATATATGGGATGAGCTGCAGACTTAGTCGACTGCTTGAAATTATCGTGGGTCCATCAAACTATTTGAGGCACCACTGCATGCCCCTTTCAATCAAAAAGCATCACCAACACAAAGTTCTAGTTCTTATAAATATTTGAACTTTTAATTTTCTTTAACATGGAGTACACTATGCATTATAGATCATACAGAGACAAACCATTCCATGCAAAAATACTCCAGCTATTCCAAGCATAGTTCATATAGGGTCGGACCCTGTATCTCAATCAATGAATATGTGTAGACCATACATATTTGTGCTAAAACATAGTGATACTTAATCTAATTACTGTGAATTCACTTTAAGTAAGGAGGGTAGATACATCCTTGCTTTAAGTATTTCATTTTTTACCCTTCGCTACTGGTACAATATCCGGAAAATTCAACAGTGAAACATTATTTTAGCATAATTTGATTTACTAGGAAGTGTAGTCAAAATGGTGAAATTAAAACTTCAGTAAATGCCTGAAATGTAAAAACCATAAAAATTCAACCATCTGAGATCAAGTGCATTCACAACAAGCACCAATTTACCAATAGTTTATTTTTTAATGATTATCTGTAAAAACGAGAGGACATCTGAATTGACATCTTGTATCCTATTCGACAAACAGTGAACTTGCATCCTACCATAAAAGGATTAATAAATATCAGCATAAATATGTTGAAGAAAATCTAAGTTGGATATTATGACTCGGAAATCAGATTTTGAAACAATACAAAAATAGAAAAATTCATAATGCCCCCCCTCCCCCATACATACATTCACCATACATTTTGAAATCTGGAGACATGTGAATACACTTGTAACCAGTTCTTTGAAAAAGTATTTATTATTAACTCTCATTTGTCTCAGAACTCCAGTCTGAAATATTCAGTTTGTGAATTGTTACAGTGCTATATATGCAGTGTTGCCAGGTCTTGTGGGGTTTTAAATAACAGGACAATTATAGGTAAGTTTAAAAAACATTTACTGGCCAGGATCCTGCATATATTTTATACATAAAAACAAACAATAGAATTGCTACAGGCTATTCACTAAATTCACCTGCCGTAGTGTAAAGGTTGTAAATTCAGGTGTTTACAAAATTTAACAAGTTAGGTACATCATACACAGAAAGCTGAAGATCCTTACATTTATAGCCTTAATCAATAAATCAGTATCTTCAGTATAGAACATAACTCTTTGTGATAGTACATGGGTTTTTTTGTGTTGTTTTTAATTAAGAAAGCATTTAAAATCAATATCTTCAATAAAAAACACAATTTTCTATGATAATACATGCTTTTTGTGTGTGTGTTGAAATATTTTGCTCAAATCTCTAGTTAATATATACAAAACAAAAAACGTTTAATTAAAGAGTAAAGTGGTACCAGACTCGCAGACTTAACTGACCTTTAGAGGGACAAAAAGTATACACAAGTTCTCAATTCGACTGTCTAGGTTGATAAATGTATTTCGGATTTTGTTTTCTTTGTTAAGATTACTTCTGTATTAAAGGCAATTTGTCACTACTGTTGTCTTACGAGAAGATTTTACTATGTACCTTTCATATATGGCAATACCACCTATCCCTTTACAACTTTTTGAGAGTATGTTATGAAACTACTCTTTGCAGGCAGTGGGGGTGGTCTTATTTTGCAGGACAGTACTGCAAGGTATGTACCTGTGGTCACATATAGAAGGGGGCCTATCACTGCAGGTGAACATGAAGATATGCTACGTGAGTCAGAGATGGCAGGAAAACACACACACACACACACACTCACACACTCTCACACACACACACACACACACACACACATTTGAAACTGGCGTCCGGGCTTTTTCGCTTGGGAAGTGACCCTGAGTGTGAATACATATATACTAAAGGCTAACCCACACTTGAACAACTTAGAGCCTCATACATGTATAACATGTACAAATATGAGGAAATTAATATATTCCCACAACAACTTGCTCTTCTATTCCAATACATGAACCCGATATATTTAAAAAGGGTTAAAATGAAAAGTTCCATGTTCAAGAACCATGAAACAAGTAAATCAAAATCGTGCCATTTTGACCCACGTCCAATGCATGTGGTTTATTACTTTTTACACTATACATAACAAGTCACATTACATTTCCAGCTTTAAATCTTATCAAATGGTAACATGAAAACAATAAACTTTAACATCATTTCTTTGCATGATTATATTTTTATATAGCTGGCTAATCATATGCTTTGAAGCAGCATTCACAGATACAAATCTTTCTTTTAAGGACAGCTAAGACACCAAAAACCTCTGCATGGCCGGTTTTGGGATTTTAACGGTTTTTACAAGACGAATGTCCTTTCTGGTAGTTGTCAACATTTCAAGCTTCTAACTAAAGTAGAAATATGAGAAAAACGCCAAAAACCACACAGGCATGTGGACATCGGAACGTCCATGTGTCAATCTTTTGGTTTTCAGCCGCCAAACGGAACAATGCCACCCGTCAATCATACTTAACAGCCTGTCACGTGGCTCCAGGTAGCAACGGCCCATGGCAAAAGGGGAGTGGTATCAGGGCAGCAATGCGAAATAAGGCAGCATGCCGAAAGTATGTTTGTGGGCAGGGAAAATATGCGAACATGCTAACATATCATAGCCTTAGTGGTTTACTTTATAGTTATCTTGCTGGTTTTGCGTTCTAATGAAGGGAGACTTTAAATGTTCAAAAGGAGCGGGAATTGGCAGATGATGTCCCTTTAAACTTCAAAGGCCGTGCCTCGACGGATTACCCCAGTGGTCCTTCATACCAAAGGCGGGTGGGGAAAAAATGGCACCATAATCAACAAATAAACACATAAACAGCAGAGAAAACACATAAACAGCAGAGAAAACACACAACATAGCGTTACAAAACTCACGTTGGAAAGAGAAATGAAACTCATCATTGAGAAAATAGCTACAAAATAATGACAAGCTAACTAATTAAAGTGTACAGACAAGTCTAACTAGCTAACTACATAAAGTAAACAGATAGGAGTAAATACAATAAAATACTATCCATAAAAACGGGATGAAGAGGTAGGGGACGGAAGACCAAACCCGCCATCCGTGCACTGACCACAAGCGGCCGTTAGCTGCCCCACAGAATCAAGGCAACGCAACTTTCGTTGCCAGGCTTGAGGTCAAGGGGCCCGAAGGGCCGCCTCCATGACGTTACACATTGAAACCAGACTGTCGCTGTCGTCGTTTGACAGATCTCTGAATAATATTTTCCGTACTTCAAAGACTCTTTTATTCGTGTGATTGGCCAAGAATTGATTGACAACCTCCCCAAATGTTAAGGGATGGTGTTTACTACATTTTGTTCAAATATCAGCTCAACTTGAGCAAATGGTATTGTTTCAGAGGCAAATGATCAACATCAAAGGCCTTTGAAGCTTGTTTATCTCAGAAAGAATAATTTGACGATAACCCCACCTAAGAATAGTTATTCCAAGAAAACGGCTGGGCGACATTTAATCCTATTAACGGCTTCAGATTCTTTGAAGTCTGAACTGCGAAAAAGATTCAGCGATTTTCTAAATTTTGCTTCGTTCTTTTTCTATGAAATGAAGAAAACGAACATCCTGAAAATCAAAGTGAAAATTGAAACGTCAAACTTTGAGGACGGATAACAGAAAAACGAAACCAAACATAAAAAATCGCAGGATCGTTTTTTATTGCCAATATATCAGGATTAAGATCCAAGTGTAATTATGATTTATCACAAATAATAATTGACTTATATCGACATTTATGGGGTGGATGCTTTGCGGTCAACTTTTAATTGTTTATTCAATAATTAACATCACAAACACCCAAATATGGGACATATAAATTCTTTGGAGTATGACGAGTACACACATATAAGATATGTTATCCTAACGCAAATATATTCTGAGCTAGGATAGACTTAAGTGGGATTTATTTTTGGTGTCTTACCTGTCCTTAACAACATCATTTATGAGATACACAAAAGGCTACCTGATTTTGTATAAAGATTCAACTTCAAGTTGCTCAATGCAGACAATTTACCCAAACAAATGGAGCAGCTTACTGTACTACAATATAACTTGAAACACTGAAAACTGAAGTATAGGTTAGTTGTCTCATTGCACTGATTAGCATTTTAACACAGTGAAGGGTAAATCCATGCCATTTGAAATACAAAACTCGAACTGCTAAATCTAGCTCTCCCAATTGTAGACTTGTCACTCTGCACTTCCAACACTTGAAAAAGAGCAGTCTCACACAGAAATGGTAACAAGTTATTCTTTCACTTGGCTCATACGGAATAACCTGTGTTGCATTCTTCATTTGAGGATGTGTTGTTTTCCTTCCTTTCCTCTTTTTTATTCCTGACGCGTGTGACTGGTTTTCATCAGACCCTGGATAAATCAAACAGTAATATGATTATCTTCCCTTTAGGTTTTATATGTTCATGTTGGAAGCATATCCTAATATTTATATTCGGCACCTTTCTTACCATTGACAGAATAGGAGAAGAAATGTCGTTCAATTTTCGATGAACACATCGCTTGACAACATAGGAACTACTTTCCCCTGGCGGACAATGGTGGCACTAACTTTGTCCACAAAAGCCGAAATCCATATTCAGTGCTCGAAATTAGTAAAAGCAATCATGTTACAGGAAAAAATAAAACAAATAAAAAATTTGTAAGAAAGTAGTCATGCTACTGCCATTCAGTTTATGAATGATTCTGGATTTTGAAGCCAGACATATCATGTTCATGCCTGGCCATCGCAATGAATCTTCCTTGCGATCATACAACAGAGTATGTTCCACTGCACAGAAAACAAAATCTCAGCAAAACCCTTTCTAGATTAGCCAAAGGCAATGTTTTTGCCGACCCCCCCCCTCCCCCAACTTGCGTTGCCGCCACGTCCACGACTGTCGTCAGTGACAGTTCAAATGCGTCCAGCCTTCCTCTTATTCCAACATCTCTTTGTCTCAGCACCAGTAATCTCTCGTTCACAAACCAAACATTGTCATCCGGTTTAATTTCCAGCTCAACTTTCCACAATTGTACGTTTAATTTTACCTTCTCTCACTAAACGTTAACGTTAATTGAGCAGTTTCAAAGCATGACACTTCTGGTAGCGTGGGCAAATCACCCCTTTCAGGCTCCTTCCGCGTGTCATGAGGTGCTTTCAGAATTTAACAAATTTCGTTTTTTACGCCATATTACAGAGATAAAAAGATACTGTATGTCGTAAATTCACATTTTGTACAGCTATAAGCGTAAAAATCTGCTTTGATATCGAAATGAATGTATACTAATATTGGAACTATATTTTGTTGTGTTCTCACTCAGAGAGCCCACTTGACGGCTCTTCTCATCAGCCAACTTACGCCTACTTAACGAAGATTTATCACCGAGAACCGTGCTTAAATTTAATACTTTTTTCACTAATTGTTTCATCTAAAATTTAGCTAAAGGTGTAAATATAAGAAACGCGTTTCATGGAATATGCCCCTGGGTCCAGTGTCATCATACCTGGCATGGATGACACAAACATGCAGGTCAATTCTTAATTGAATGCAAAAATTATTAACACTTGCAGATGACCTCTAACTGAAAAGAACAGCAAGCACCCTCACCAATATATACCTGGTGTGACTTTTTAAGTCCTACACTTGACAGCTAAAACACAAGTGTCACCTGGCACTTCCAAAAATCGACATAATCAATGACAATGTCATTCTAAAAAGTTTATAAAATGTACAATTTAACTGTTTTGCATAATAATTTGCTTCTCAAAATTAAAGAACTGCTAATCTATATTTTTGTAATAGACGATGCATGCCGCGCTGCTCAGTCCACACCAAATTTTTCAATCTAAATTTTACCTTGCATTCATCTCTTTAAAAAGGCAAAATACTCCATATACAGTAGTCCCTTTCTTCAGATACCACCCCATAGAAACCCACAAAAGTCGGCTCTTTGTAACAGGTGACATTTACTACCCCCTGTGTGACAAAAACACCGTCAAGATTTTCTTGTAACTTACTTTTAGCCTCGTGTCTCCCACATTCAAGTCATGTTAATGCAACAACGAATGCACATCAATGGACATATTTATATCTCAAAAACATACGCTGAACAACGTAAACACATGTACCATTACTGCGGAAACTAGTTTACTTTCAGGATAATCCCATTGCTCAGTCATTTGTTAACGTTGTCATTATTCATGAACGAATCTCTTTGGCACACCCAACATTAACGTGCATCGGTAAAATGACCAGGCTCTTCATCATCGCCCGCTCATCGATCGCAATTTGCATACTCTCATGAAAAGCCAACACAAAAGTTATGACATGATACTTTCTCAGTATCCAACATATCTGTTCATGAATTCTGCTTTAATTATTGAGATGGCGCTATGTATTTTGTCTCAATAAAATCTGGTAAGCCAGTCCTGGATCACATCCACATTGCCTGAATCTGAAAGCCCACAACATCACGCTTAGTTGAGAAATTTAGCGATGCATTCCTCTTGCGACTAGTCGGGACACGAACTTCTCCTGGCATGATGCAGGTCTGTTAGCTAAATCAAAGCTCATTTGTCGTCCCAATTGCTTATTATCCCAGCTATTTCCTGTTGTTTACCACGTAAATTCAATAATGCGAAAATAAACAAGCCGACTGAGTGCATGCACACAATCACATGGTATGCTCTCCACCAATTAAACATCAGCGCTTAGACTTTGATGGCATAAACACTCATTTGTTTACACATGTAAAAGTATCTGTGATTGGATTATTTCAAATTTGAACCGAATGAAATCTTTCTCTCTCTCTCTCTCTCTCTCTCTCTCTCTCTCTCTCTCTCTCTCTCTCTCTCTCTCTCTCTCTCTCTCTCTCTCTCTCTCTCTCTCTCTCTCTCTCTCTCTCTCTCTCTCTCTCTCTCTCTCTCTCTCTCTCTCTCTCTCTCTCTCTCTCTCTCTCTCTCTCACTCTCACACATTTGCTCTGGGTGTGTGCGAAAGGTTTGCATATTTGGGTCAGCAACAATAGTCCCTTTCGATTAGTCGTCCGTGTTGGTCACCATACATAATCATACCACATGAAAATTTGTATCTATCTCCCATATTATGTAAAATATGAAATAGTTTAACTTCCAGATGCTTACGAAGGGCAAATGTCAATTATGTGCACATCGTGACATCAATAATAGTTTGTATTGTTACTTGTCAAATATGCTCATCTGACAAGAAATTATGTACCATATTTGAAGCCACTGTTATACCTACCTAATTGCTGATCGCCTGGTTGTCTCCTGGCCATTGACTCACCTTTGCCAATAATCGAAGGCAACTGTTTATCAGCACCCATATGCTAATTTGCTGACACTGCCATTTTTATCTGTTCTCACTTTTCTACTCTTCCCCTTAATCAGCCAAACTAAAAAAAGTCATCCTGGCTGTGATACCATGGTGGTATCAAATTCATTAGGCTTCAAGGGGAGAAAAAAAATCTTGAAATTAAGATTCCAACTGCATGACAAGGGAACTGCTTTGTTGTCAATAATTTCAAGTAATCGTCCTCCTGAGTTGTGGGGAAGCAAATAGTGCCGAAGTGTATAATTAGGTCCTTGCTTTACATTATTTCCTGTATTCTTATGTTAAGCGACAAGCCTTCCCAAGTTCCACAATCTTTTACAACATGTTTATCAGTTGAACTGCAACCCCAACATACCTTTCATGTCTACCATCTTTTTTCTGCTTTAATCTTATGTGAAACTGGAACTTCAAAATGCTTTCATTAATGTAATTCACTGCAACATATCGATTCCGACAATGTGATCAGAAGATGCGACACCCTAATGAATAGACTGGTATACCTGCCCTATGTGGACTATACAGTGAACCACCACAATGCTTGATATGGTCACATATTTGGACAGATAAGTCTGTTCTTCGTGAATTGACCTGCAGTGAAACGGGTGGTCTTTCATTATATGTTCATATAAAGTGAAAAAATATAGCGCAATGGAGCGCATTATCATGTGGTTTTAAAAGACAGGTAAACTGTGACTACATTGGTTTTATTTTTCGTAGGAGGGAATAGTTTATACATGAACATTATGTTCACTATGGGTGATTTTCCACTGGAGGCAATCTGTTGCTGTCTGATCTGTTGCGGTAAAGGCTGCATTTGCGTTAGTAGTGAAACAGTAGAAATCCAACCATCAAAGCTCACTCTGTCTTTGCCTCCGTTTCTCCTTGCATTTTCGGACAAGACAGCATCTCCTTGTTTGATTTTCAACACGTGGGATTCAAATTCGCATCAGTCGACATAAAATGCAAATGGATACCAAAACGCACTAAAAACGGGTTCAGTGAGTTTTACCTTTTCCTTAATCACATGATAAAGCAGACATCCAACCGTGACCATACACGCGGACTGCATCGGATGCATGGCAAAAGAACCCTAAACGTTACGATACACGTGATTTAAATGTGAAGAAAGCATAGCCACCATGCTAAGAGAGGCAATGTCATGTCAATTGGTAGGTATCCTGGAGCGTTCATACGTCTTTACAAACTTAGATACCCATCTTGTGAAATCATGAGTGAAGAGACATTGAAATGTATATACACTGCAGTTCATGAACACACTGGTTCCTAAAATGTAAATACACTGTAGTTCCCAAAGACACCGGTTCCTCAAATATAAACACTCTGAAGTCCACAAAGACACTGGTTCCTCAAGTGTAAATATACTGCAACCTGCTACGACAAAGTGCCATATGTCTCCGCCATGTAGATCTGAAAAAGGGTGCAGTCTGTTTCCCTACGCTTTCCAACTCTCATTCGTACCTAACTGCATATCAACATATTTTCTTCAACTGTAGTGATGTGTCCAATAGATGTGCAACCCAACAAAGGTCCACACATAGAACAAACCATTGAGGCTTTATGTTGAGTATTTTAGAAACCAGACTAGTGTGGCTTGTTTGGAGTTTTGGAGAATTTGGAACCTCTTTATTGCTTCACATGCAATCATACTTTCTATCATTTCTGTGTTAGAGGATTAGTCTACTGTCACAAAAAGGGGTTGATGTACCATGCTTGACGACCTTTCAACCATATAACTCATTATATGATCCAACTCTTACTTAACCTCTGGAATGACCCCAAAATTTCATATGAACTAAATATATAAGAAACCCACAGAACATGGATGAAATTAATCTTAGAATAAAGCTAAGGGACGGTTTCTAGTGGATGAATATTATTCTCGAACGTGTAGTCTGAAGTGAAATATTTCATTTTGGCCTACCCCTCCCACAAGCAGAAATTCCAATTTGGAGTCCTCTCCATCAGTAGTCTTCTCAACACTCCTCCCAAATCCCCCAGTTTCAATGGGGATTACAGTGGTCAGTGTTAGTGAATCCAGATAAGTATCAACTACTCATGGGTGAACCCTTGTCATTGCAGCCTGCACTTGGCCAGTTTATGAGCTGAACTTACACCCACTGCATGATTAACACATGTTTTCATGCGTTTTGTTACAGGCATTCTTTCATAAAAGTAATCTCTGGTACTTTGGTATTCATGTATCCTCCATAATTGCTGAGGGGGAAATGGCCACAAACATCATAGTACCTGTACACAGGTATGTACAAGGTTGCTTGCAGGGTTCTCCGGTGGCTGGACCCAATACAGGTATAACCAATACCTTCATGTACAGAATTATAACTCTTTAAAATTTTATACTGATAAGGTGTTGTGCAACTGGCTAAGGTAACAAGAGGAAGGGATAAAAATGCCCCCTGCCCAAGAAAGAAAGTCAATTGCTTTTTTGGATGTGGCTCTCCATTTTGTGAAAACAAAATTGGCAACCTGCTGTGCCTTTTTGGTGATTCAAGGGGGGAGGGATATCAAGTCAAGTTGATCGAGTGGACTATAATATATGAAGCCTTCTAATTGTATTAGCAGTCACCAATGTTTAAATATCTTATATATCATTTTACCACACCTACATCTATGAACTCTTATCACATCTGCATTCAAGCTTAGTAATATGTACATCGTAACCATGTTAAATTGGCTGTTTGACATGCTGGGTTACACTTTATCTGCTGCAGGCCGGCAAACAATGTGGCTGCTGTGCTCACATGGGACTCTGAGGTGGCCAAATCCCTCCTGAAAACAAATTGGACGAAAATGGTCTGGGTCATGAGCGAGACTGGTTCTACTTCATTTCATAAGTCCGTCACACTATAACATCTGATGGACTGCAGGCAAAGGTTCTGAAATTTTGATATAATGTAATAAGGGGCTCTTGAAGGGTTTTAATTTTTTTAATCTTCAAATGATTTATAGGAAGGGGTGCTGTTTATACTTAAAATCATGGGTTTTTGACATTAACAGTGACAGAGAAAAGTTGTGCAATTATAAATTATGCTCTTCCAACACATTTGAAAATTTTAAATGTTGACCATGTTCAATCTCACTGCATGTATCTTCCAATGTATTGTAGGTAGAGCTGTTTTTGCAATTTGAATTAATAGGTTTATGCTCTAGGTGCATCCGGTAAACCACAAAAAATATTTTGTTTTTTTAATTACCCTATACAGGAACATTTGAACTAGTTAAATGTTGATTTTTTTTATCTATAATAGACAGAGATAATCTTCCAAGCATATGTCTCTGACATTAAAAACTGATTCAAGTCCATCTTCACTGTATTTTCACAGTCTAATTCAGAATGACTAAGTTTATTTATGCAAAGTTTGAGGACATATAGACTAATTTTTGTCAGAGATATATCCTTTGCTCACTCTGTCCTGTATTCTCTGAGAAGGGGCCGTTTACTATATAATTGGTTACAAAGCATTTCTGCTGAAAGACAAGTGTATTGATGTAATTCATGTACCGTCACATATCATCAGAAACACTTGACCTCATATACATATATGATGCCATACAAATGCAAAATACGAACAAGTGGATTTACCTGATTTCCCTTTTGTAAGGTACCCTAAACCGTGGCTAACTGTGTAAAAAAGGCACGAACTTCATGTGTTAAGGGCATTAGGTTTCCTAGAATCGTCCTAATATTTTTCTCGAGAGAAATTACCACTCTTGTGATCCAGGCAGAGTTCCAGCGTATTTGTGGATGACCTTGTAAAAGGGGAATCAGTTCTGAAGAAATTGTCAGAAGCGCGAGCCAAAATTACGTTAAGCAATTTGGTTATTCCTAAAAAACGTATACGCATAAATAAGTATGTGAGTTGGCAAGGTAGAGGTACTTATTCAATAAGAAAGCTTTCATAATCATACATCACATATCGTATTTTTTTGTTACTGCCTCAATTTTTCCTGAGCATCAAACATCAATGCGTAAAGATTTTAATGAAGTAAAATGGAAAATGCCGTAACCAAATATCGGAATATTGACTGAAACCAGATGGGCACATTGAAAGTCACATGCATGTCTTCGTTTTGTACGTTCTCCAAGTGCATAGGCTGCAAACAAATGTCAGATATTTGAAGTGTGCCAATACGTTCATGTACTGTCTGACACAGCCAGGTAGCCACAGCATTACATCATCTCCAGCTGACTAGAGATGTTATTGCAGAGGAAACAACTCTTGGGCAAGGGAAATACATGGGAACAATATACTATTTGTTGTCTACTAAGTTACGGAAAGACAAACAACATATGTTAAAGCGTTTAACTTGTATTCTGCATCCCAAACACAGACATGCAACATCGAGGAGATATTTTCCCATAAAACAAAATGCAGCGATTCTATAGTTTTTCTATAAACGCCGGATGTTGTTAGTAGAATGCAGCTTGAACGTTTGATGTAAAGAAGAAAAATGCATGGGCTTTCGTGAAAGAGTGATGTGAGATTAATAGCTATTTCTTAAGTTAAACATTTAACTTACCAGGTAATATTTATTTGTGTGGACTGCTTGTGAAAACTTCAAAGAGTGTGCATCCTTCCTCTTTAGCTTCCACCCGTTACTATTGCAGACGCAATACGTTTTGCACAAATTGAGCTTGTGCCATGAAAATACGTCTGTAGAGCGACACTATAGGCGTTAGGCTGAGTTTAACGTTCAGTAAACTTGACTTGTTTTCAAAGGTCACCAACGTCATCATATTTTCTCACGTCGTGAACGCAATAATTTTTGAAAAAAAATAAACTACTATCTACAAACTTTGAGCAAAGAAGTATCTTATCGTTAGCTTCGTAGGGCTCGATATTCAGTGACCTTGCACTATATTACAGGTCATCAGTGATCATCTTATTTGCCTTGGCCCAGAAGGCCTTTAGGTCGTTGCAACTGTAAGCTTTCAGTTAAATCACTTACTTTAGCATTTCCCAAAAACAGGCATGTAGCTAAAATCTGTTGTGTTCACTGCCAATCGAGCCTGGGATATGGTGAATATACACATCTTCTACTGGCAATGTGTTATTAATTTACAGGGCAAGAAGTAGTCATTTCATTAGTAAATATATATGAATACAGTAAACGTACCTTGGTACACCATACACATAGGGTGCACGGTTGGCTGAGCGGTAAGACGCTCGCCCTTCACCTCTGCGACCCGAGTTCGATTCTCGTCCTGGGCAGCATGTGGGAAAAGCTCCTACCACTTTAACCGTGCACGGTGGTTTTTTCCGAGTTCTTCGGTTTCCTCCACTAGGCAAGGTAGGAAGTATACGCCAACATCTGTGCCATGGAGAGTGACTCGATAAGTCAATGCTTGACTTCTTTCACAATCCATGTATAACAAATGTGTCTATACTTTTTTACACACACATAAAGGCGACAATACTTCGTCGACTGAAAAACTGAGGGGGTACCTAGATTGGCAACAGGCACAGCGTGCTAACGATGATATTAAATTATTCTATGTGTCTGTTTTACACTGAACTTTTTCAGCGCAGGCAGGGGACTGAATCAATAGCTTTTCTCGGTGTGTTTAAAGTGCAACGCGGTCACAGCGCCATGGGGGAAGCGTATTGCCTTGAACAAACTTTATATCTGTTACCTAAAACAAAGCGTTCATTTGAGGCCAACAGGGTGACTGTAAGCGCTTCATGCCAAGTTCACAGAATGGAGTGAAGCAGTTGCGTCAAGAGTTGGGCAAATCTCATTGTTTTTCCTTTTTACTTCTTTTTGGCTTCCCTTTTTGTTTTTTTTTTTGTTTTTTTGGGTTTTTTTTTTTGTTTTGTTTTTTTTTTTTTTTGTTTTTTTTGTTTTAGTTTTTGGTTTTTTTTCTGGGGGGGATTGTGTGTTTTTGTTTTCTTCTGCTTTTGTGTTTTTTTATTGATAATTTTATTCAAACATATGATGTTTGCTTTATCACATATTGCAGGAATGAAGCATGTGGCATCGTAATGCAGATTTTTACAACTGCCGTCAGGAAGAAAAGCTGCCATAGTGAAATATATTTTTGTTTTGGATTATTCTCCACTTCCATTCATATCACATAAACCGTCATCTCCTGGCAACAATTCTGACCCTGAAAATTCTAAAAGAATTAAGCAGCCAGAGGCTTTTAAATGAGCTCCAGAAATTAGGTCACATGTCCTACAGTTATGGCTTTCCACAATTAAACGACCATTTTTATTATTTTTGTGTAAGTGAAGGATATGAGCTTTTATATCTGGAAGAGTTTTCTCTAAGGATGACATATGAAAGAACCTATATCTGATCTGTCTACAAACTACACACAGATAGCACTCCTTGTTTACAGCATTGTGTGAAAAAAATATTAAATCTTATTGTGTATATAATCTTAAATCGCGTTTCGTCATGCCATTACTTCTGCAAGTTTGAGTCTAGATTCAAACATCTCAAATGCACATTGCTGCTGATCTCTCTTTTAAGTACTTCTCCACCAAGCCATGGGCCTTTATTGTCTAAACGTTATTATGATATATATATAACACAATTTATTTTAAAAACAGAAAATCCATTTTTCTGTTTTTTGGCTGAATTTACGGAAATTGGGAACATGTTGCTGCGAATTTAGGATTCTGATGCCTGTTAAGTCTACAGATCTACATTTTGTATGAGTAGAAACACTCATTCTGTACAAAACCTTGGAAAAAAGGTCCCAACTGAGTGGATCCACTCACTTTGGACCTGCTGCACAATGCCATCGATGAGTAGGAATCCTCATTCGGTACAAAATATCGCAAATGAGGCCCAAATGAGGGGAACCACTCACTCAGACTAGCTGCATCAAGGCTTTGGTGAGTGGAAACACTCGGCTACCTGGCACAAGAAATTCGAAGCGGGGCCCACACGAGGGAAAATACTCATTAGCCCTTATGTGGCTGCATGAAAGCTTAAGGTGACCAGTGAGTGGAGAGACTCAGTTGATCGCGAATCATGTCAAAAGGAGGGAAAACACTCACTTGAAAGACCAGAGCTGTTTGTTTTTAATCTTATTAGAGTGAAGCCACTCACCCTTTTCAACATGCCATGAAAAATTGAAATGAATAAAATGATATTCAATTTTTTTTTTAATGTAGAACATTTGACTGGTACCCTCGTATACAAAATCAGAGTTCGTATTTTGAGCCCTGGATTTTGAGGTTTTAGGGGCGTTTGATGTAAGTAGCGTATCAGTTGAGGAGCGTGGAGTCTGGGGTTAGGTAAAAACTTTTAAAATATTCATGCCAAAAGATTGCCAGTTCATCAAACATGGCGCTGGAAGGGAGGAGGGTGACCTATTTGGCCCTTAGTCATCTTCCGCGTCCTGTTGGCGTTCATTTGTTAGAACCCATGACAAAATGCGTAAACATTTGTGCCAAAGCTGTATACCTTCATGAGTGAAGTTTTACTTGCTGACATGGACCGACACAGGGATAACTACAGTACACGCCAAATCTTTCTTCCGTGTGATACACCCAAGTTTGTTTGGGAATCCTCGACACAGGGCAAACTATACAGGGGTGGATGTAGGATTTTAGAAAAGGGGGATCAGTGACTTAAACAAAGCCCAAAGCGCGCGTGTGAAAGTGACAAAGGCCACAGCGGCGGAGGGGGGATTTAAAAAAAAATAGATGCTCTGAGATGCATTTTCCTGGCATTTGAGACTGTATTTTAATAGCATAATTTGATTTCTCTTAGACACAAAATCCACTGCATTTGGCCTCCCTGCTGCTGGGAGGGGGGATAAGCATACACATTTCACTTCATGGCATTTGGTATACGTAATGATAATAGTTTTTACCTTTTGTCCATCCATAGTTTCTTTGGATCTTATCTTTTCAAGTTTTGGCTTCTTTATAAGAAAACGATCCATATTTATTGCAAATACCAATTATTTTAAGCCCAACATTAAAGCAAGCAAACATGTCACTGTGTGGATTAAATCATTACGTGTCAAAGTTAGGTCATGACTCCATTCACATGCATCATTCACAAGAGCAAGCCCGGTGGCCGCAGGGAGTATCTGGGCCGAATGACACTCACTGACCCTTGCATTTAAAATTTGACCAAACCCAGGACACTGGCCGGGAAGTCAAGTGCTGCACCCATCTCCACATCTGGAAGTAGTTTCACATGCAACTGCCTCTCTGGGCTACCTCTGCAGTGTGGTTGTATTGAAACATGCTGTATGCTAGCTGCTGGGTTGTACGATTTCCTTATCTCAGTTTGCAACTAAAACTGAATTTGTAAGCCTATGTACTTCTTTCTGGTCTTGTTAATGAGTCCCACGTCGTTTATCTT
Organism: Hermodice carunculata; assembly: GCA_964020975.1. Lineage (NCBI taxonomy): Eukaryota > Metazoa > Annelida > Polychaeta > Eunicida > Amphinomidae > Hermodice > Hermodice carunculata. The sequence goes on along the minus strand of OZ026626.1, from coordinate 67,126,212 downwards.
CTCTGTCTCCCTTTCCTCTTTCTTTTTTTTTTTTTTTTTTTTTTTTTGTGGACACCGAAAAAGGGGAGTCCAGGACCAGTCTGACTCCCCTCTAAATTTGCCCCTGCTATAGACTTTTGATGGCCAAAAATTCTTACATAATTGCCTTTGTCTCCTGGTGTTAAAAATATGCTTTTCTGCAAAATTGCCCTGAATTGGGTAAAACTCATCATGTGCTTTTTATTCAAAAACTGTTGGAAAGCCCTTGTCAGAAGACGAGAACACATGAAAGCCCTTTCTTTACAACGCAAAGTCTGTGGTGTACGAAAGTGTCATTAAAAACCTAGCAAAGTGCATGTATTTAACCTCTGTCAAATACGACTGCACAGGACCAGCATTCCCATATTTTCCATTCAAGACTACAGTCCATTTAGGCTCCAATTGGCTCCCCAACTCCGGTTTGTGTCTAGCTTATTATGTGTGATACGTAAAGTCATAATCTCTACATCCTTCATGAGGTTTCTTTCACCCATACCCCGCAATAAAAAAAATTCAAATGATCTGGGGTTTTTTTCATAAAAACTACTTAACAGGTTCCGCAGTGGGATGCAGGAAAACACCCAAGACATATCTGATATTTAAAATGTGTGTGTGTCAACACACTCATTTCTTTCTTTCTTTATTTATTTCTTTCTTTCTTTCTTTCTTTCTTTTTTTCTTTCTTTCTTTCTTTTTTTCTTTCTTTCTTTCTTTCTTTCTATCTGTCTGTCTGTCTGTCCAGACAAAGCGCGTCTGTCCGTCCGTCCGTCCGTCCGCCCTTCCTTTTTTCTTTACCAGTGAATTTGTCCATCACTTTTCTCTGACACCATTTTACCTAGAAACTCCAAACTTGGCAGGATTGTACTTCCATACAAGGAGTTTGACCTTTTTATGCACAGGAATGAAGATGTTTAAAATTATGCAAATAAGGGGCATTTGGAATTTTAAATCTTGAATATCTTCAAAAGTATGATAGATAGCGATGTCATTCCAACTTTTTTACCATTGCGTAACTCTTGAACGTAAAACAAAAATTGTAGCAATTCAAATTATACTAATTAGCACCATTAGAAATTTTAAATCGTGAATAACTTCAAAAGCTATAATAGATAGAGATGCCATTCCAACTTCTACTCCTGTGTTATGGAATAGTTGTACATTGCCATACCAATATGCTTTGAAGACACACACACCGATTTGCTATGCAGCAAATCATCTTTTCTAGTTTTGGACATTTCTTTTCCAGTCCACAGATATAAATGAGCACAAAAGCGAAGAAATACTGACTATATGACTGTAGCCAAACTTTTTAACATTCACCCATGATAAACAATTGAAAACAAACCAGCAAAACGTTTTGGCTATGAGGTATGGCGCTCATCGGGGAGTGTTATAAGCTGGGTCAAAATGTGAAGCATGACAGTCTATAAAATGTTTGCCACCATGTGATCAAATCAGCCGGCCACGCAACATCCACTTTTGGGGTGGAGGTAAATGATCAAATGACCCCCCCCCCCATGAGATAATAATTCCTGATGCAGTTTTCTTGAATCCATTCCCCACCTCGAGCCCATACAATAAATCACAAAAGTGTGTATTCGCATTGTGATATGTGTCAGATAGAAAAAATAAGCAGTTTTCAGGTCAATTTTAAGTTTTGTCCAATTCAACTCTATCGGCCATACAATAGTCCCTCTATAGCTGTCATCAGACAGAAATGATTACCTATACTATTTCCTGGGTCACTCCATCCTCACATTGAGTATGGAGATCAGACACCCTCCACACCCTTCTGGGACCACTGCTTTTTACCTTATCGCTAAACAGTGTAACACTGCTTACATGGACAGCTGGAGATTGTTATGACTGGCTAAGATGCAACCGGACCCAGTGTAGGAATGCACCAAAACCACTGGCTATATATATATATCACAGTGACACAGAAGAGGACGTTTCTCTGTGATCCTGCTCAAAGGACTAAAACCCACAGGTACCCACCAAATCTGAAACAAAAACACATAACTTCAACAGAGGTACATGATTTTGCATGTGCGAAAGAATAAGTAAAACACAAACATGTGTAGTACCTACTATACAGTTTATATCCCAGGGTATTCATTCAGTATCTCAATTGTCATATGATACCACTATGACAGGAACAAGATGCAGGAGCCAACTAGAAAAGAAGATTTGCTTCGAAGCAAACCTGTCTGTGTGCCTTCAAAAGTTGTAAATAATAATACCTACAACTTTTGTCCTGGGGTACTTCAAATTCCATTAAGCTGATGGCTGCATGAAAATTTCAAGGTACAAATGACCTTGACATTTAAAGGTCATATGTAAATTACAAAAACATACAGTGTTACACTACCTACAATTTAAGCCCAACATGAACCAAATCATAGAGAAGTTGACCAAGTTTAGTACGACAAGATGAAACTTTCAAAGGTCCGAATGACATTGACCTTTGATTTTTACAAGGTACCTGTTATAACAAAAACACGCAGTTTTTGTAATAGCTACAAGTTGAGCCCAACATGATTAAAATTGGATGGAAATTGACTAAGTCATGGCTGGAAGAAATTTTAAAAGGTCCTGATAACCTTGACCTTTGATCCTTGGAGGCCACAATAAGTAAAATTTGCAGTGTTACAATAGCTACAATTTGAGTCCAACATGATTAAATTTGGATAAAAAATTGAGTTAGGGCTACATGAGAATTTCAAAGGTCCAAATGATCTTGATGTAAATATATAGGTCACTTGTAAGTCACAAAATGTGTAGTGTTACATTAGCTACAATTTGAGTCCAACATGATCAAAATCGGATATACATTAACTGAGTTATGGCTACATGAAAATTTCAAAGGTCCAAATGACCTGGACCTTTGACCTTTAGAGTTTATTTGTAAATTACAAAAATATGCAGTGTTGCAATACCTACAACTGGGGTCCAACATGGTTAAAATTTGTTGAAAATTGACAGAGTTATGGCTAGATGAAAATTTTAAAGGTCCAAATGACCTTCATTTTTTACCTTTACAGGTTGCATGTAAATTACAAAAGTGTGCAGTGGTACAAATATATTCATGGAAAGAGAATTGATTTTCTGTATCTATAATAATTTTGGAGATATTCAAGATATAAATCTTCAAATGACCCTAATTTGCATAATTTTCACAACCGTTGAACTTTTTTTTATAAAAATTCAATACTCCATGTATGGAAGTATAATTATGCCAAGTTTTGGGGTTTCTACGTATAATGGTTTTCAAATGTAATATCTGACAAATTTGCTTGGAAAGAAAGAAAGAAAGAAAGAAGGAAGGAAGGAAGGAAGGAAGGAAGGGAGGGAGGGAGGGAGGGAGGGAGAGAGAGAGAGAAAGAGAGAGAGAAAGAAAGAAAGAAAGAAAGAAAGAACGAAAGAAAGAAAGAAAGAAAGAAAGAAAGAAAGAAAGAAAGAAAAACAATATACCTGTGTTGGTATACAGACATAAATAGAACAGATAATAGACCTTGGATGCATAATTGGTTCAAACACTGTCTAGTAACACTTGGAAGTTCCATTAAAAAAATGAACTTTGAAGGTCTGAAAATCACGGCTGGTCTTTTTAATCCTTGGAAAATCCCAAATTATCCTATTGCATTAGTTTTAAAATGGACTCCATTTCATTATTTTTCATTGTTATGCCCCTTTCCTAATGGAGGAGGGGCATACAGAAATCACTTATTTGATCCATCCGCGTGTCCATGCGTCCCTGTCCGCAATTGTGTCCGGTGTATAACTCGCTTATACCTCAACTTAAATTGAGGAAACTTTAAACATAGGTGAATTTTGACATAAGGGTGCATCATGTACCAAAACAATGTCGCTAGGTCAAGTATCTGGGTCACAGTGACAGATTCTTGTATTTCGTGTCCAGATTATAAGTAACTCCTTTACTTTATGTGACTTAGATTAATGAAACTTTACACAGATGTATCTACACATAAAGATGTGTCATGTACCGAAAGTAGGTCACCAGATAAAGTATCTGGGTCACGGTGACAAAATCATGTAAAACTACATGACACTTCATGGCGGAACTGTAAATCTGCTCTTATAGTTAGATTACTTAACCTTTACACACAGGTGCAACTACGCATAAGGGTGTGTCATGAACCAAAAGTCGGTCACTAGATCAAGTATCTGGATCACAGTAACATATTCTTGTAAAATCGTATCAGGGCTATAAATCCTTTACTATTCAACTTAATTTCATGAAACTTCACACATACATGTATCTTGACCTGAAAGTGTGTCATGAAACAATAGTAGGTCAAGTATCTGGGTCATGGTGATACATTATGTAAAACTACATTACACTTCATGCCCGGGTTATAATTCAGTTGTCCTTTGACTGAGAATCATGAAACTTTGCACACATGTGTATCTGGACACAATAGTGTGTCATACATAAAAGTAGGTCAGTATGTCAAGTATCTTGGTCACAGTGATAGCCTATTTTTATTGACTACAGTCATTCTAAAACGAGACCTGTAATTAGCAAGGTTATAAATGAGGCGAAAGGGCATGGATCTCGCAATATCTGGTTGCCTTTTAGTTATATTTATATACGATGTTCTGCTGGTTTGCACATAGCCTATTCACTAAAGTTAATGATCCTGAGCAAAATAATCAACTAAAGATTTAAATGATGGACTCATGAAATTGAGACTCGAACTTCTGCAAAAAAAACTTTAAACTTCAGACCTAGCCTTCGGTTGTAGGATTATAGATTAAAAAAGAAATAAAAGATATAGCAGCAGTTTTACCTGCACCCGCTCCCCATCAGCTATATTGCACACACTGGACTATGAATCACATCCTTCATCTTCATGCATATGTGTTGTATTGCATATTGGTATATTTTAATTATAAACTTTACATTTCATGCACAAGAATATGGAATTTAAAACACACACACACACACACACACACACACATTCTGCAGGGCTGCGAATGACGTGCAACTTGAATTCATATGATGACAAGGGTTCGCAGTAGTGTTAACATAATTTGGTAGTAACAACATAGATTCAATTGTTGTTTGCTAACTCTCCAGTCAAAACACACCTATGAATAAAAACTAAGTATAAAAAAGAGAGGATTGCGAAATGATGTTCTGTCTTATGCATGGGGAGGTTTTAATTGAATGGATTTAGCATTTCGTGACTGTACATGTACATATTTATAATCTCATAAAGAAATGGTACAATGGATTAGAATGAACTTTGCCGTTTCAATTTTGAGGAGCAACCAGCTTCATTTTTGTGAAACTGACATATTCACAACTCAACTTGGAATATCAACACTATCAGTAGGACTTTTACTATATATTTTGTGTTAAATTAGAGTATCCGAGATAAAAATGTTCCTCATATTCATGATCATGTAAGGATACATGTTACAACGCATCAAATAAATATTTAACTGGGAGTGATTTTAATGTGGAAAACTGATCTACAGTCTGTCTTAACTCTAAAAGAGATCCATGACCCTAAATATTCCATAATGTACAATTTCAATATTACATTTTATGTTATACCACATGACCATACAAACTTCCACACAAACTAGGGTGGATTTTCTTTGAACGTCACAAAAGTTTCTTCCTAATGACCACTTAAAATACTGGTTTTTTAACAAAACTTTATTTTTCTAAAGAACTAATAATTGTGCAATGATGAACCACTAACCTCAGAGGAGTTGATGTTAGTTTATGATTCACTACCGTTAGGTTTATGTTGAAGTATGCTAGAAATCAAAGTTTTTATTATTTAATTCAAAATTTCTCATATTTGAGTATTTTTAGCAGTTTTTATGAAGGAATTTTTTTTCTTGGTCCAACAAAAAGTTATAGGTATAGGGGTTTGGTCAAAGCCAATAGCAGCAGCAACTCACATTGAAGTTATTTTGAATGACAAAAAGGTTTCATTTTAGTGGTCACACTAGATCAGACAGACTGCAAATGTAAACAGAAGTGTAATTATAAAAAGTTGGTTGCAAGAGGGGAGTGGTCTCTTTATTGGGGATTTTAAATGAATATTCTACTGTATTATTGGTATGTACATTTATATACATGCTAAATAACAGTCATTGAGGAACAAATGTATACAAGATATAGTATTTTGGTTTGAATTTTGCACCCGTTTTAAATTCATAGAGAGTAAGTCACCAAAACTAGAAAATATTTGGAAATTGACAAAATTATTCAAAAGAGGAGTTCACTGACAGTAGAAACAATATGTTAAATTGTCAGTGTTACATATTTATTGTTTATCATTTGGCACAATTCAAGCTAAGAAATGTCAGGGTTGAATATAGTAGAGGCAATGTATCCCTTTGTCACACTAGTAATTTCATATTACCTGCATGGGCATCATAAAAAGTTACCAATTGGATGCCTTTCAAGATGACTTACACAAACCAAGCTTTCAATGATAGCCTTCTTTCTGTAAACAAAGCCACATCATTTTTTTAAATAACAAAAATTGATTTTTTCTTCCTTTTTTTTAAAAAATAGGCACATAGACCCATAGATAAGTCATTTAATATCTCGTTAATTTACCCTTTTCCCAGGAATAAGCAGCTTTTAGCTGTTTCTTCCTATTATACATAAGCTTAAGAATACAAGGTTTATAAATTTGTCCAAATTACATAACTTGACAGAGCCAAACCAAACGAACATTCTTTACAATCTACATTATCTCTGACTTTTTAGGCTCCCTCTTATTTTCAAATTTTGGTCATCTAGCCCGTAAACCACAAAAAAACAAAAAAAAACAAAAAAACAAAAAAACAAAAAAAACAAAAAAACAAAACAAAACAAAAAAAAGAAGGGGGGGGGGGCTTTTTGGAAAAGGTAAATCACATAGTTACGACAGGGAAGTGCTAGAGAAGCATTTCCCTGGTTACAGCTAGTAGTTTGCATGACTTTTTTGGGGTGGGTGGGTGGGTGGGTGGGATTTCAATGTTAATGGTAAAAGTGTTGGTTTGTATTTCAATTTAAAGCAATGCTCAATGTAAAAGTTCAGAACTGATAATTTAACGAAATCATTTTTATTTAATGAAATACATTAAAATCTTTCATACCCATTACATGAAAAACTACATGTACAACTGAGTCAACACTTCAGTTTCACTCTCTACCTTCCTTGGTTACAGAGTGTCTGAATGAGCAATGATAGGAGTACATTTTGATTCTCATTTTGTCCAAATGTTGATTGAAATCTAAGATTTGTATTTTCTCAGCGTAATCACTGCATGTATTTTAATTAGCAACAGTCAACGTCGCATGAAAGATAAAAGAATGAAACATACATGTTTGCATATATGGAGTGACAGAATCTAAAATATGAGCAATTCGTAATGTATATGATCGGCCGGCTAGTCAGTATCACACAAAGGTTGCCATCAATGGCTTAAAATTTTGATAATTCATTGTTTATGGCTGAAGATTGAGGGGTTAATATGGAAATTGGTGGTATGAATGTTTTGATATTGTCAAAAAAACAGAAAATGTAGCTTTATTACAGCACAAAATTTGACCAGGCTGACATAAACAAAAAAAAAATAGATAAATAAAAAAATAAAAAATCTCAGACAACACATCGCAACGTGTGTAAATACTCCTCTGAATGCGTGCTTGGTCTAAAAAGTAGCCCACCATGTTGTATGAGTGTGAAGAGGCCCAACCAGTGAGTACGGAATTGTAAGTGGCAAAATGAACCAATGAAGATCAATGAAAATTTCCATTTGATACGTTGGAAATTTGATGTTTAGTCTGCACGCAAATGATAGAACATACTGAATGGTACAAAGTATTTTCAATCTGATGAAGATCCCAATTTGAAATTATTGGTGTTTTTATCCCTATGTGAATTCAGGAATAAACTACAGCAATAAATTGGGGGTTGGAGGGGTTGAGGGTAAGGGTACAGTGTATTTCTGCACTGCGGCACAGGGGCATATTCTTTTTTGAGTACCACCATCATACTGAAGGCCTCCAATTTTCCCTACTGGCCAATATTTCGGAATATTCTTATTTTCTCTACTCTGTATTGGGGGAAAATAATTTACTCTACTAGCACAATTGGAAGCCACCTGCCTTACCCCCATACACTCAATCTTCTTGCATGAACAGCGTCCAAACAACAAAAACTCTTTGTGCATCAGCTAAATTAGGCTATTTGCTTTGGTGGCATTATTATTCTTGTAACAACTCATTTCAGATGACACAGAACACACATACATGCATGTATGTCAGTGTTTGTGAAAATATTCCTTGACAGATAGATACAACTTACTTTCATGATGCAGCACACATCCTCTTTGAACTGCTAGGGATGCCCCCCTCCCCCCCCCCGCCCCCACCATCCAACCCCATTCAGTTCACATACATGCATGGTGTCAAGTTCAACCCATGCATTCTCATTTGGTACATAGGCCTACAAGTCTTGAGATTCATCGCAATATATGACTTTTGCCAGGTGTTCACATCATCATTTGTAGTGATGGAAACAGTGGAGTGGACAAACTATGATTGTTGAGGAAGATGCTTTTTTCTGGCAGAGTTTTGTTCTGTGAGTACCCCATTGCTATCCGCTTGTTTATGCATTCTTGCTGTCAAGTTGGTGTCAGCCAGTGGTTCCCAATAGGATGTCATGTTATCGTCATGGAACGTTGATACACGTGTGTGTGTGTGTGTGTGCACACACACACATGAGCATCACAAAATGGCAATTTGATCAAGCCAGGTGAAAGTGACACCCGCCCTCATTGCAATCAGTCAGTATCACACCACGAGTCACACCACTAGCCCTGAATTTTCCCCTTCCCTTGCAAAATTCTACCATTGAAACAAGAGCCCACTGCTAATTGAAAGTGTAGTCCTATCATGGCAATAAAACAGCACACATGTTAGTGGTAACACAAACATTCCCGGCTCCCTGACACATTACATATAGATGCATAACATTTAGTTCCTAGGTCAGGGGCGCACATAAGCTACTTTACTGGGTGACCACAGAGCACTGTCCAGTTGTATGTTGTATGCAGAAAAGTTTACATGTATAACCAGCATCTCAGATTTGTAAAAGTTGGATACTGAGAGATCCGACAGATTTTGAACACAGCTACAGATGAATAAAGTAGATCTATGTTTACATATATTACACACACACACACACACACACACACACACACACACACACCAAAAAGGTATCGGGAGAAACCCCATAAACTCTCTGCAATTATAAATATAAATTTTGAGTGCAGACATGAAGTACCATGAAAAATCCTATGACAGGTGCTTGTGAATGGAATAAAAATAAGCATCCCTCTGCCTATATTCTTGGTAATGCATTGATCTAAGCCATGTACACACTGTCCATTATGTATAAATGAAAATAGATTCAGGCTGCTACTCAGTAACAATATGGTGATAGGGAATAGGGGTATTTCATATCTGGTCCTTGTATATAAACCAGCCTTTCTTAGCATGACCATAATATGATGTTACGATGGATAAAATTTTATTTTGGTTTTAGTGTAATCAGCCTCCTGTGTCACAAAGGTGAAAGCTTAAAAAAACAAAAAAAAAACAAAAAAAAAAACCCTGGCCCTTGTTTCATAGTTTCAGGTCTTTTTTTTTGTCGAGATTTGGTATGGTGTGAACATGAACCTCACTTCCCACCCCCAGCCAACTCACACAGAGTTTGAGCACATGCATACTTGACTGCTTATTTCAAAAAAAAAATATCTGACCACAACTATGAAATATCAAAATACTCTCAGCTAGTTTACATGTCAATTACAAGTGTTTCTCTATGTCAACGTGGTCAAAGTTTGTGCTGTAGATAAAGCTACATTTCTGCCTTTCTTGTACAATATCAAAACATCTATACCACTAATTTCCATAATATTAATCCTGAATCTTCAGCCATAAACAGTAAATTATCAAATTTTAAGCCAGTGATGGCAAACTTTGTGTGATACTGACTAGCCGACCGCTCATATACATTACCAAGTGCAAATACTATCACTGCATATACTCCAAAATGTATGTTTCATTCTTCTATCTTTCATGTGACATTGAGTGTTGCCAATTGAGGTATATGTAGTGCTTACACTGAGAATATACAATGTTTGATCGTAGATTTTATTCAACATTTGGAAAAAATGAGAATCATAATGAATTCTTGTCATATTGTCCATGCTGACAGTCTGTAACCATGGAGGGTAGAGCGTGAGACTGAAATATTGAATTAGTTGTTTAGTATTTTTATGTAATGGATATAAACATTTTAATGTAATTCATTAAATAAAAAATGCATTCGGTAAATTATCAATTCTCGGCTAGATGACCAAAATTTGAAAACAGGAGGGAGTCCAAAAAAAGTCAGAGATAATGAAGATCGAGAATCATGTTCTTTTGTTTTTGCTCTGTCAAGTTAGTTAAATAGAGTAAATTTATAAACATCGTATTCTAAAGCTTTTGTATTGGAAAGAAACAGTTAAGAGCCGGCTATATCTGAGAAAAGTGTAATTCAACAGGATGTTAAATGACTTTTCTATAGGTCTATGTACTGATTTAAAAAATGTCGAAAAAATCCCCATTTTAAATTTCATTATCCCCATTTTTTGCAAATTTTGAAAATAGAAGGGCCCGTAAATTGAAAAAAGAAAAATGATGTGGCCTTGTGTACATATCAAAGAAGGCTATCATTAAAAACATTGTTTGTGTAGATCACCTTGAAAGGAATCAAATTGTTAACTTGTTATAATGCCCATGCAGGTAATATGAAATTACCAGCATGACAAAGGTGGAACTTTGCATATACTGCATTATACCCCAACATCTCTTACTTTGAATTGTGCCAAATGATAAACAAAAAATATGTTACACTGACAAACTTACATATTGTTTCTACTGTAAATGCCCTCCTCTTTTGGATGATTTTGTCAATTTCAAAATATTTTCTAGTTTAGGTGACTTACACTGTATGAATTTAAATACAAGCAGGTGCGAAATTCAAACCAAAATAATATATAGTGTATACGTTTGTTCCTCAAGGACTGTTATTTGGTATGCATATAATTGCATGTACTAATAAAACAGTAGAATATTCATTTAAAATCCCCCGTAAAGAGACCACTCCCGTATTGCAACCAGCTTTTTAGCTCAGCTGACTTGTCAGTAGCTGAGCTTTTCTTATAGTCCTTTGTCCGTCGTCCGTCGTCAACAATCGACTTCTACTCCAAAACCGTCAGCCAGATTCACTTCAGACTTGGTGGCAATGTACCTTGGGTGGGTCTATACCAAGTTTGTTCAATCGGTCATGCTCCAGTGATTTTTGGGTTATTAAAATGATTTTTGGGGTTCTCTTTTGGGGCAAATTTAAAAAAATCTTCTCTTATTTTTTTATGATTTTTGTGTGTTATGAATATTTTCGACTTCTTCTTCAGAACTGTCAGTGAGATTAAGCTGAAACTATATGGATATGTTCCTTGCGGAAGGGTCAAACAAAGTTGTTTACTAGGAGGCAATGATGCGGATTCCTGATTTTTAACGATTTTCTCAATTCGGGTACTCACCGATAAATGCAACTCTGCTATTGATGACTATGTAAGTCAATGGGCATTCGAACGTTAATTCATATTTTTTACTTCTCCTGCAAAACCGTCTGTCAGATAGACTTCAAACTTGGTGGCCATGTACCTAGGGTCGGTCTCTAGGAGATTTGTTCAAATGGTCATGCTCCATTGGTTTTTGGATTTTTTTAATGATTTTTTTGGGGGGTGGGGAGGGGTGGCAAATCTTGAAAAATCTTCTTCTCTGAAACCACTCACCAAAATTGCTTTGATGTCAGGAAGGAACACTCCTAGGGAGACCTTGTTCTGAATTTATTCACCAGGTAGCGCTGCGACTTTTTGCTATTTTTTGTTTATTTATTTTTTATGTGTTATTGCCATTTTCGACTTTATCTCCTGAAACGTGACTCACATTGAGCTGAAACTTGGTGGATATGTTCCTTGTGGAAGGGTCAAAGAAAGTTGTTCAGTATGGGGCACTGCTGTGGATTCCTGATGTTTTCAATTTGGGTACTTATAGATAAATGCACCCTTCTTATTGATTACTATGTAAGTCACAGGGCATTCTAGATCTAATGCTCATTGATATTTTGGAACCATCAACCAGATTCACTTAAAACTTGGTAGGCATTTACCTTCGGTGGATTGCTGCCAAGTTTGTCGAAGTGGTCACGCTCCGGCGATTTTTTTTTTTATTTTATTTTTTATAATAATTGTTTTTTTTTTTTTTTTTTTTTGTTTGTTGTTGTTTTTTTTTTTTTTTTTTTTTTTTTTTTTGACAAATCTTTAAGAAAAACTTCTCCGAAACCACTGATATTACACAGGAACACTTCTGGGGACTACAAGTTCTTAATTTGTATGATAGGTAGCGCTGTATCTAAAACAAAATAATGATTTATAGACTGTTTTCGTTATTTTAAACTTTTTCTCCAGAACCGTCCCTGAGATTAAGCTGAAACTTTGTGGATATGTTCCTTGTAAAAAATCAAACTAGCATACTTCAAAATAAACCTAATGGTAATGATTCATAAACTGACATCAACTCATGTGTGAGATTATTGGTTCTTCATTGTGCAATAATTAGCTTTTAGAAAATAAAGTTTCGTAAAATAACCAGTCTTTTAAGTTGGCGTCAGGAAGAAAATTTTGTGATGTTAAAAAAAATCCACTCACGTTTATGTGAATGTATGTATGGTCATATAGAATACCATGAATATGTAATATTGAAATTTTTGTGCATAATATGATCTGTAGGGTCATAGGTCTCTTAACGAGTTAAGACAGATTGTAGATCAGTTTCCTACATTAAAACCACCCCGATAGTTAAATCTTTATCTGATGCGTTACAACATTCATCCATACATGATCATTAATATGGTGAACATTTTACCTTGGATACTTCAACACACTAAAATTAATCAATTGAAAAGTCCCACTGATACTGTTGGTTTTCCAAGTTGAGTTGTTAATATCTCCGTTAACTTTCACAAATATGAAACTGTTTTTTTTTTCTCAAAATTTAAATGTAATCAAACAAACAAGCCTGTATATATTTTTAGGCACACCGGCATCTAATCCATGGTGCCATTTTTTATAAAATGATAAATATGTCCCGCCAAGAAATACTAAATCCTTTCAATTAAAACCTCCCCGTGCATAAGACAGTACACTGTACATCATTCTGCCATTCTCTTATTTTTACATTTAATATTTTATTGAAACGTGTGTTTCGACCCGAGAGTCAGCAAACAACAATTGAATCTATGCTGTAACTGACAAATTATGTCTACACTCCTGCGAACCCTTTTCAGCATATGAATTCAAGTTGCATGTCACTAATGGCCCTGCAGAATGTATATATATTTTAATTCCACATTCTTGTTCATGAAATATATGTTTATGATTACAATGTACCAACATGCAATACAACACATATGCATGGAGATGAAGGATGCGATTCATAGTCCAATCTGTGCAATATAGCCCATGGGGAACTGGTGCAAGTAAAGCTGCTGCTATGTCTTTTATTTTATTTTTTAATGCATGATTTTACAAACGAAGGGTATACGTTTGAAGTCAAATGAATTTATCATAAGACCAAGGCCTAATTCCATGAATCCATCATTTAAATCTTTACTTGATTATTTTGCTCAACATCATCAACTTTAGTGGACAGATTATGTGCAAAGCAGCAGAACATCGCATATGAATATAACAAGTAACAAAAAGTTTGTGTGAGCAGTCCATACTCAGCTAACCTAAAGATTCATCACACTTGCACTCTGTGAACTTGGGATAGGATCAAGGTCATCCATGTATTGAGTGAGTCTGATCTTTATGGAAGAACACTAACATGTGGAACATCAACGTTCCGGTTTAAGTACTCTCAAGTTACAGTGAAGAGTAAAACTCATGTATGTTGCACTGTGATCCTAGAAACGAGGTCAAGGTCACTCCTGTACTGTCTAAGCGTGACCTTCATAGAGAAACATTAACATATGCAACATCAAGTTCCTAACTCAAAACAGATGTCAAGTTATCAAGTGAACAATAACTTTCATGTCAGTTGTCTTGTCACCTTGGGAATGAGGTCAAGGTTCAAAAATCATTGGAGCATGATCACTTACACAAAATATGTAGACACTTATGAAACGTACATCTTAACCAAGTTTGGCACAAATCTGGCCAAAAACTATAAGTTATAACCATTACAAGAAATTTCCATGTAAAACTTTTTAAAAGATTTTCCGAAAAAAATCACAAAAAAATAAAAAAATTACTGGAGCATGACCATTCAAAGAACCTTGGTAGGGACCCAACTGAGATACATTGCCACCACTTTTAGGCCAATCTGACGGACGGTTTCTTCAGAGAAGTCCAAAATGTCTATTAGCATTAGAATGCCCATTGACTTGCATAGAAGTCAATAGGAAAGGTTCATTTACCAATAAGCACCCAATTAAAAAAAAAGTTCAAAATCAGGAATCCATAGCAGTACCACGTAGTGAACAATTCGTTTGACTCTTCCACAAAGAACATATCCACCAAGTTTCAGCTTAACCTGATTGACGGTTCTGGAGAATAAGCCGAAAATAGCAAAAACACAAATAAGCATCAAAAATTAGGAAAAATCCGCAGCGCAACGAGAATCCCTAGGAGTGGTCCTGTGTCATATCAAAGCAATTGAGTGAGCAGTTTCCGAGACGAAGATTGTTTAAAATTTGGCCAACCCCCCCCCCCCCCCCAAAAAAATGCATGAAAAGTAAAAATTATCAATGGAGTGTGACTATTTAAACCATTTTCGTAGCGACTGATCCAAGGTAGATCCTCACAAATTTTGAGGTCAATTTGGTTGAAAGTTTCAGAAAAGAAGTCAAAAATGTGAAATAGAAAAAAAATGCTTCACAGCAAATTTGGATGCCTTCAAAATGAGAACAGTTTGAAATGTTGCACGTTGCCATTGTTCTAAATAATCTAAATTTTGTGTATTAGCCTAATGTGCATAATTTTAAATGTTACAATTTATGTTCGTTGTTCATTGGATGTGGCCATGTCTCAAACTTATCAACTGAAGTTGAAAGACACCAATATCTATAACAGTTTCGCAGCTATTCAACATTTTAATTTTACGTATTTGCCTGATTTGCATCACATAAAATTGTGCAATTTTGGATCATGGTTCATTGGATGTGGCTATGTCACAAGCCTATGGATTGAAATTGGAATGGCACCTCTATCTATAATATTTTTGAAGCTATTTATGATTTAAATCCTGCAAAATCACCTAATTTGCATAAATTAGAATCCTACAACTTTGGTTCATTGGATGCAGCTTTGCCACAAACTTTTAGATTGAAGTTGGAATGTCATCTATATGTATAATAGTTCAGATATATTCCACTTTTACATTTTTCAGTGCCTCTGATTGGCATGGTTTGAAATTCTACAACTTTCATTTACTGTCCATTTTATTGGCAGGTGTCTCAAATCTGTACATGCACATTGAAATTTGAGCCTGTCTGCAATAGCTTGGCTGATACGGAGCTTTTAAAATTTTTAATGGCCCTTCATTTGCATAATTTCAAGAAAGAAAGAAAGAAAGAAAGAAAGAAAGAAAGAAAGAAAGAAAGAAAGAAAGAAAGAAAGAAAGAAAGAAAGAAACATATACTGTCCATTATATTGACAGGTGTCACAAACCTGTATATGCACATTGAAATTTTTTGGCTATCTGCACTAGTTCGGAAGATCTAGAGCCTTCAAAATTTTAAGTGCCCCTAATTTGCATAATTTTAAACATCATGACTATTCCAAACCAGGTGCTCAATTTCACTGGTAGGTCAGTCGCCATGACAAGTTTGGTGGCATTCGGAATGATAGTGTCAGAGAGAACATTCCGGACAAATTTGGTCGTAAAGAAGAAAGAAAGAAAGAAAGAAAGAAAGAAAGAAAGAAAGAATTCTTGGAAAAACAAAATGTCTAGGTTGTCACCCAGCCATTATAAGCACTAGAATGCCCAGTGATTTACATAGTAATCCATAGGAAAGGTGCATTTACCTTGAAGTACCCAAATTAAAAAAATAAATAAATAAATAAAATCGTTAAAAATCAGGAATCCACAGCAGTGCCACCTAGTGAACAGTTTTGTTTGCCCTTTCCATAAGGACCATATCCTCCAACTTTCAGCTTAATGTGAGTGATGGTTCTGGAGAAGTCAAAAATAGCAAAACACACACACACACACACACACGCGCACACACACACACACACACACACACACACACACAAATAGAAATAATTGCAGCGCCACGTGGTGAACAACTAGAGGTCCCTAGGAGTGTCCCTGTGTGATATCAAAGCAATTGGGTGAGCGGTTTCAGAGAAATTTGTTTAAGATTTGCCCCCCCCCCCAAATAAATAAATAAAAATAAAAAAATAAAAAATCCAAAAATCACTGGAGCGTGACTTTTCAACAAACTTAGTGAAGACCTACCTAAGGTACATCCCACCAAATTTGAAGTAAACATGGCTGACAGTTATAGAGAAGAAGCTGAATTGTCAATTGTGGATGGACGGATGACGGACAAAGGGCCATCTTATCAGCACAGCCCTGGCTGACAAGTCGGTCAAGCTAAAAAAAATATAAAACAGGGTCCATTTTAAAACTAATGCAATAGGATAATTTGGGATTTTTCAAAAATTGAAAAGACTGGCTGTGATTTTCAGACCTTCAAGGTCCAAATTTTTTTCCAAAGGAATCCCAGAATTTTCAAGTGTTTACAGACAGTGTACGAACCGTGTCGATTGTATTATGCATCCAAGACCGGTTATAGGAGTTGTAAGTAGTAAAATTTTATTGACTGAAAGAGAGTGTATCTGTTTCTCTACAGCTTGTTCCTATTAAAGTGGTATGACTGGACAATTGACATATTAAATGAATATGTTGGAATATAAAATGTATATTATGTATTACACATGTCTGTGTTTTATTCATGATTGGCAAATACAAAAACATGTAGCTTCTGTTGAAGTTTTGTGTTTTTGTTTCAGATTTGGTGAGTACCTGTGTTCTTTTACTCTTTTGACCAGGAACACAGAGAATACGTCCTCTTCTGTGTCGCTGTGTTATAAATAGTGTCAGTGGTTCCGGACATTCCTACATGTACACAGGGTCGGGTTGCATCTTAGTCAGTCATAACAATCTCCAGCTGTCCATTAATCGGCAGTGTGATACTGTATAGTGATAAGGTAATGAGCAGTGGTCCCAGGATGGTGTAGAGGGTGTCAGGTCTCCATACTCAATGTGAGGATGGAATGCCCGGCTAGTCGTATGCACAGGCATCAAGACACCGCTTACACGTAAGAATTTCTCTATGGTTTGAAAACAAACACACAAACAGAAGTGCTCCCCTCCCCCAGCCAGCTGGAATAAAATGAATTCACAGGCTGCTCATAAATTGGTAGGGTGATCAGGGTCAGTCTTGCATGGAATGGGTAGCCAAATGGGATGCTGGAACCGGCGAAGGCCCCCAGTGGAATAATCAGTGACCCAGGCTGTTTTATCAAAGGATTGCTGTAAAAATGCTCCTCTATCTGCCCCACCCCCTCCCCTCTCAACCCACTTGGTTGCCCAGGTTGGCCGGACAAAGCACTTGTTATTAAGCGAAATTAAGGCTACAGCCGCCTTAGTAACTTTTGACCAGTGGTTGCTCTCATTATCAATCCTCTTGGGCTCACGCAGGCAGGAAGTATGTGTTGGGGGAAGGGTACCAGGCTAAGAGGAACCACAAGTATTTCATTATCCTTTCTACACATCTTAAAAGTGATATGTGTACCGATTGATATATATTTAAGTTTACGTTTCATAATCAAATTTTGAGAAAAGCTAGCTGGGGAGGGGGATGGGCACTTGTGTTTTGTTTATCACATTAAGTGTGCATCCAGACACCAGTGGCTTTTTTAATCATAATTCTGGGTCAGTTGTGTGTAAAGTACAAGTAAGATTCTTGAAATTATGGATAAGTGAGCCATATCAGTGTGACCACATACTTTTGTGATCCTGACAACAGAAGGATGAATTATATGGGCTGGGGCTGGGGAATGGGTTCAAGAAATCTGCAGCAGGAATTAATATCTCACGGCAAATCCCCGCTTCCCCCCCCCCCCAATGGTGAAGGTTGTGTGGCCGCTGATTTGATCACATGGTAGCAAACATGCCTACACGACTGTCATGCTTCACATTTGACCCGGCTTATAAGACTCCCTGATGAAGACCATATTTTACAGCCAAATATTTTTGCTGGTTTGTTCTCATGCATTTGTTTATCCTGGGTGAATGTCTGAAAATTCAGCTATATCCATCTGGTCAGTATTTCTTCGCTTTTTTGCTCATTTATATCTGTGGACTGGAAAAACATGTCCAAAAATATCAAATATTTCTTGCCGGTTTTCCTGAATCCCACTGCAATATGCTGACAGGACGCGGAAGATGACTAAGGGCCAAATAGGTCTCCCTCTTCTCTTCCAGCACCATGGTTTGATGAACTGGCAATCTTTTGGCATGAATATTTTAAAAGCTTTTACCTAACCCCAGACTCCACGCTCCTCAACTGATACGCTACTTACATCAAACGCCCCTAAAACCTCAAAATCCAGGGCTCAAAATACGAACTCTGTTTTTGTATACGAGGGTACCAGTCAAAAGTTCTACATTTAAAAAAAAAATATATCATTTCATTCATTTCAATTTTTCATGGCATTTGAAAAGGGTGAGTGGCTTCACTCTAATAAGATTAAAAACAAACAGCTCTGGTCTTTCAAGTGAGTGTTTTCCCTCCTTTTGACATGATTCGGGATCAACTGAGTCTCTCCACTCACCGGTCACCTTAAGCTTTCATGCAGCCACATAAGGGCTAATGAGTATTTTCCCTCGTGTGGGCCCCGCTTCGAATTTCTTGTGCCAGGTAGCCGAGTGTTTCCACTCACCAAAGCCTTGATGCAGCTAGTCTGAGTGAGTGGTTCCCCTCATTTGGGCCTCATTTGTGATATTTTGTACCGAATGAGGATTCCTACTCATCGATAGCATTGTGCAGCAGGTCCAAAGTGAGTGGATCCACTCAGTTGGGACCTTTTTTCCAAGGTTTTGTACAGAATGAGTGTTTCTACTCATACAAAATGTAGATCTGTAGACCTAACAGGCATCAGAATCCTAAATTCGCAGCAACATGTTCCCAATTTCCGTAAATTCAGCCAAAAAACAGAAAAATGGATTTTCTGTTTTTAAAATAAATTGTGTTATATATACACACACATATATATACTTGCGGTTCCGAGAATACAGTGTGATGGTTTGACGTTTATCAATTCCTCCTACAACTGACACCCGAAAGTGCCACTTTAAAGCTGAAAGCACAGTACAACAGAGGCACAGGTGCATTGAGGTTGAGAAGAGCATGCCCATTCAACAAGCAACAAGGTGTCAGGTAATATTTTGAAGCAGATGACGATACTTTGCTGTCTTGGAGGGTTTAATAAATCCACAACCCAAAATTTGGAAGAGATGGATTGTGGTCATCAGAATAGCATTATCTTGTCCTTAATTAAAAACATTGTTCGCGAAAAGCCATACCTACAATACAGATTCTTGTTATGTGCTTTTATATGTACTTATTGTTCATTTCGAGCTAACAGCAAA
The DNA here is from genome assembly GCA_964020975.1 of Hermodice carunculata. Taxonomy (NCBI): domain Eukaryota; kingdom Metazoa; phylum Annelida; class Polychaeta; order Eunicida; family Amphinomidae; genus Hermodice; species Hermodice carunculata. Next base: position 67,106,369 of record OZ026626.1, on the reverse strand, counting down.
TACCAAGAAAGGTACGAGCTGAAATCTCTCCATAGTCTTTATAGAATGAACATTGCCTTTTGGTATTTCACTTTTGTCAGTGCTATTTCTGCAGTGTGTTGGGTGCAAAGGACAAGCAAAACTTTATTTATTGGACAAACTGTAGCACCTTTGACCTAAGGCTAGACATGTGGATACATGTTAAGAAAATGTGAATGGCTGTCACTGTATTTACGCAGTGTGTGCTGGGCTATTGAGCTCAATGAATACTGTGAAGTGTCACTGCAGAGCCACTGAGTTGGCCTGTTTTGTGGGTGACTCACAAGTAATTGGCAACATGTGGAGGTAGCACGGGCAGCAAAAGAAACAAGAGAGCATGAGCTAAAATTAGCAAAGGCTGCAAGAGAAGTTGATGAAAGAAAGGCACTGGAAGCAAGAGAGCATGAGTTAAAATAAGCAAGAGAGGTGAGACAACATCGGTTAAAGATTGGAGAGCTCAAACTAAGGCATTCAGATCAGATAATTCAGCACAGTCAGGGTCTTTTGATGTAGCCAAGAATGTATGTTTGGTACCAAAATTTGAAGAAAAAGGAGTATCAAAATTCTTTTTGTCTTTTGAGAAAATAGATGAGACTTTGGAATGGCCTAGAAGAGTGTGGCCTCTTCTGTTAAAAATGTGTTTATTGGAAAATCACAAGAAGTTTATTCATCCTTCTCCATACGACAATGTTCTGAGTATGATATGTTGAAAGATTCTGTTCTGAAAGCATATAAATGAGTACCTGAAGCTTATAGACAAAAGTTCAGAGACAGCCAAAAGGAAACAGGTGAAACCTGTGGAATTTGCCAGGAAGAAAGAGAATGTGTTTGACAGATGGTGTGCCTCCAGGAAAATAGATAATGATTTTGACAAATTAAGGGAACTTATTTTAGGAGAAGATTTTAAAGGTTGCATTGCGCAAGAAGTTGAGACCTACCTGAATGAACGTAAGGCAGATACATTACATGAAGCTGCATTTTTGGCTGATGACTATGAGTTGACACATAAAAGCTTCTTTGAAAAACCCAAACAGGGTCAGTTCAGATCTAAATTTGGAAAGAAACCAGAGAGAACGGGGAACCTCTCCCCCCGTCAAAAATCAAAAGAACAAAAGCCCAATAATTCTACTCAGTCTGATAGACCTGCTAATCAGAAAACAGGGCAGAAGTTCTTTAGTGGACCCACATGCAGTTACTGCTGTGAAAGGGGTTATGTCAAATCTCAGTGTTTTTTACCCCCATGAAGGACAAATAATACTGGGAAACCAGTTTCTTCAGCCAGCACTCAGGGGCGCCACCTCTAAATTATCTGATGGATATTCTGATAATTTCCATGCTAAATTTGAAAACTGCCTTGTTGGGGCAGCTGAGGCCATATTGGACGGCTATGAAAGTTTCATCGGAAGGGCTAGTGTCACAGAAAGAAAACGCTGTTGACCAGAAGCATTTGTAATCCTAAGGGACACTGGTCCTACCCAGTCCTTACTGTTAGAAGATGTACTTCCTTTGTTGGATGAAACTTATCAAAAAGCCAGTGTGTTACTTCAGGGTGTTGAGGGAAATTACATAACAGTCTTGCTTCACAAGGTTTACCTGAAGTCTGCTTTCAAAATTGGACCACTGGTTATAGGTTTTGTACCTAGTCTCCCGATAGACGGTGTGACCTTCCTTCTAGGGAATGATATAGCAGGGGGTACTGTAAAAGGTAAACTAGTACCATGTTCAATGGATGAGCCAGTAACGATAGAGGATACAAAGCATCTTGAATTTATGGGCATTTTTCCCACCTGTGTTCTGACAAGGACAATGCCTGTGGAAGCTTCTAAACAAGAAGCCAGTGACAAGGATGATGAAGGTCTAGGGCTGACAGAGACATCATTTGCTGGTAACTTAGAGGACCAAGTAAGCCATGAAGGTAACTTAAGTCCAGAGGCAAGCCATGATGGTAAACTCTCTGACCAGGTAAACCAAAATGATTATCTGTGTCAAATGCCCATTTAAATCGAGCTAGGCTGATTAGGGAGCAAAAAGCTGACTCTCGGTTGAGAAAATTGGCAAGCACAGCTTTAACTGAAGAAGGGGCACAAAAAAACCTGTCTGTTCTTATATTAAGTCAGAAGTGTCGATGAGGAAATGCAGACCTCCAGATGCTTCCACTGATGAAGAATGGAGAATCATTCATCAAATAGTGGTTCCTCCATCATATAGAGCAGAAGTTTTAAAGACAGCTCACGATATGTCTGTGGCAGACCATTTGAGCATTAGGAAGACTCAAGATCGCATATTTCAACACTTCTTTTGGCCCAGATTACATGGGGATGTGGCATAATTTTGTAAGACATGTCACACGTGTCAAGTGGTCGGAAAACCCGATCGGAAAATAAAACCTAAGTCTTTGATTAGTATCCCAAATGAAGAACTATTTAGCAGGATTATCGCAGATTGTGTGCGACCACTTCCAAAAACAAAAACAGGAAATAAGTTTCTCCTTACTATCTTGGATTCAGTCACTAGGTATCTTGAGGCCATCCCATTAAAAAAAACATTAAATCTCCTACTGATACTGATGCTTTACTGACATTTTTCACTAGGGTAGGAATGCCAATACCGGTACAAAGTGACTTAGATTCAAATTTCATGACTGCAGTGTTTCAGAAGGTTGCCCACCAGTTAAGCATTAAACAGAGAAAGTCTTTAGTCTACCACTCAGAAACACAAGGGGGGGGGTCTAAAAGGTATCATATAACACTGAAGAATATGATAAGAACCTATTGTTTTGAAAATGAAACTGAATGGGATCAAGGTATACATATGTTATTATTTCCCACCAGAGTGATACCAAATGTGTCACCGGGGTTCAGTCCATTTGAACTGATATATGGCATACAGTGGTGAGAGGTCTACTTAAGTTTATGAAAAAGAAAATGGTTGGTGGAGACACAAGATGAACCTATCTTGGAGTATGTGCCCAAATTCAAAGAAAAGTTGCAAAAAGCTTGTGAGGTGTCACAAACAAATCTGATTAATGCACAGGGTAAGATGATAACATGGTATGATAGAAGAGCAAGGGAAAGAAGTTTTAGACCAAAAGACAAGATGGTGGTACTTTTGCCTATACAAGGGCATCCAATTCAGGCAAAATTTAGTGATCCTTATCTGGTTGAAAGAAAGTTAAATGATGTGGAATTTATAATATGTACACCAGATAAGAGGAAAGCTAAACGGCGTTGTCCCATTAACATGTTAAAAGGAAACCATGTAGTAGGAACAGCAGTGGATAGTGGCAGTGTCACTATTTTGGAGAATGATGAAAATGATGATGGGGATGATGAGAATGATCCATTCTCAAATGAAGACTTCAGTTCTAATTCCAGTGTAAAAATGCAAAACTCCGACATATTACAAAATCTTGATAGCAAGATCAGTCATTCGGAGCCTGCACAGCGAGCTGATTTAGAAAAAAACTTTTTCATGAGTTTGAACATTTATTCTCAGACCAGCCTGGTTGCACCTCAATATTATGTCATGATGTGTATGTAGGTGATGCCCGTCCAATAAAGCATCAACCTTATCGGATGAATTCTGTGATATTGGCTGCAGTACAATAAGAAATCAATTATATGCTGGAAAATGATATCATAAAACCAAGCCATAGTAGCTGGAGCAGTCCCATTATATTGGTTCCAAAACTTATTGCTTCAATGCGATTTTGCATTGATTATGTAAAAGTGAATACTGTGACTAAGTCAGACTCCGATCCAATCCCTAGAGTGGATGATGTATTGGTAAGATAGGAATAGGGTGAAAATTGTTTAAATATTATGCACAAATATAAGGTCAGATTATCAGATTATTGGCAGTAATACTGGTTATGCTGTTGTGTAAAAATGTCGCTTGAAAAGAATTTGTATGGAGACATTTGAATAACTTCATATTCAGTGATTGGAAATATGATTATTCTAATTTGATTTTAAAAAAATCTATGTCTCCTGCTTAAGTATATTATTGGTGGATTAAAGTTCCCCTGTTGGTTTGTGTGAATAAACACATATATATGTATATATACTTAAACAAATATCATGGAAATGTATATATGTGCAAAGTTTATTTGAAATGAACAAAATTTGTATTGAAATATGTACAGAATAAATGGTTTAAGTCATTGAAGAGGAGATTATTCCTGCTGTAATGCAAAGGAGTGTATTGTTGACAGTAAAACCGTTCCTTAGTTCGATGAGATTTATATAAACAGTGTAATAGAGCAGTTCATAGGATTGAGGTTTATTCAGTTCACTTCGGCCCACTGGGGAAGTGCACCCTGCTTTGTTAACATTTTGCGCTCGACCACTCTGGCCGGATTTAACGTGGAAGGATCAGAAAGTAAAACACAGGATGTGCTTGGGTTTAAGGAGAAAGTAAACCATTAGCAAACTAAACATGCACATTTCACCACTAATGTGACATTTTAGGTAAAAGATTTGCACTGTTCAGCACAATCCATGCTGTAATTACTAGCATTAGCCGTAGCATCCATTGTGAACATATGATAGCATGGGCCCGACTTGGCCACTTGCTGATTAGACAATCAGGCCAGAAATGAAATGCATAATTAATTAGGGTCCGGGACAGGTCTATTGTGTCAATTAGAATCACGTGTTTGTTTATTATAGTGAAACAGTTGTAGAGATGATGTAATTAATCTATAAGAATGTTAATGCCACTTTGTAAAAAGAGTAGATATTTCTTCTTGGAAATCACTGTGTATTGTAGGGTAGAATACCTAAAAAGTACCATTGACAATTAGGAAGAAAACTTTTCCTTATATCTCCGATTTTTCTTTCTCCACGGAGGGGGATGTGTTATGAAAATGTGTATGGCTGTTTGTTTTCATTTTGACAGGTCACTGTATTCATGCAGTGTAGGCCAGGTCATTGAGTTCAGTGAATACTGTGCGTGGTCACTGAGTTTGCCTGTTTTGTGGGTGACTCACATGTAATTGGTAAACATGTGGAATAAGCTAGAATGGTGACCTACATTTCTATGAGGTGATCCAGACAAGTATCAATGCATTATGATGTGCGACTAATTGGAAAACTCTAGAATAAATTAGATTTCTCCATGTGTGTATATAAAGCAAAAATTTTCCTGACTGACAGTACCTGTGGATAATCTCATCAGGAATTGGGATTTACTTAAGACTGTTTGACTGTTGAAATACCAGTGGAGATAAGCTCACCCCCTTTGTACTGATTTTGATTGTTAATATATTGTTCTTGTTAAAGTTATATCACTGTTGCCATTCTTTGTTGAGTTCTGCTAATATTCAAAAAGGTGGCCATCATAACAGTACACCAGGAATTTTTACTGCGGAATTTTGACTTGAAAATGGTTGCTGTGAGACATCAGGTACACAATTAAAATCATTGCTCAGTTTCACCACATGCCTTGTTCCACTTTATTTACAATTAGTTGAATGGACCTAACTGTAATACTCTTGAGACGGTCTCTTAAGAAGCGGGTGCACACATATGTGCATTAATCAGTTGACCATGCATGAAATGCCTCCATACTTTGATATTTTCCAGCATATTTGTTCAGACAAAGATGAAAAGACAAGTTGCTTCTAAAGACTCAAAATCCGTAAATATCTTAATAAATATAAGCAAAATGACCAAAACAGTGAATAACGTGGTGAATAACAAGACTGTATCAAGTTTACCAAGTTTTATTAAAGACAGCATGTGGGCCTATAATTTGGTATAGGGTGTGCCCCTTTCAGCAGTAGTAATCATTGTTAGTAAGGAACGTAAGCAAGCCCAAATTCACAACTGTCTTGTGAATTTCTATTCAATCGTCTTACTATTTATTGAATCTAGTTTCACTGTTTTTGCTGACAAGAAGCTCCCATGGGGAATTAATGACTGTATATAAAATACAGAATTCTCTATTTGAGTTTAAAAGGGACATCACCTGCATGACAGAATATCGTGAAGTGTGTATATATATTAACTCCTAGACTCCCATTCAACATTTGAAAGTAGTGTATTCAGAGTGTCTTGACACTAAGGGGAATGAGCTCACAGTGTCGCACGGCATGCCCTCCACGAAATAACCATCTCCTATGATTTGTCTTCTAAAACATGTAATTTAAGTGACAGGAAATTAAATAATTCTCAAGCTTTATCACAATAAAAGACATTTTCCTACTACATGCATACAAAGAAGCTTACATTTTTCAGAAGCGGATTTTTTACTGACCCATCAAATCAAGTAGCAAGCCACAGAAACCAATTTTTATACTCATGCAGCTGTTGAAACGTTGTCTTATAAGACTGGCCTTTGGCATTTATTCTCAAGCAAATTGAAAAAAAAAACCTAAAGGGCAAAGGCATTGTTGGAGCATCTTTTCAACCAGTATCGAATGTTTCAATTTGAAGGAGCTTCCAAATATGAGCATCTCCGGTGCCATTGATCTAAACAAAATTACAACTCGCTGTAAGAAGACAGGCACTTATTATCAGACTGCCCTTATAATATTTTTATTCCACATGTCTGTTTTTAATGAAATGGTGCCTTTTTATCTGTAAACCAGCTGACTTTATCCCTCTCTTTGCAAAAAAATCAAGATAGGATGTTGATTAGTGGTGAAAAAGTCACCATTATATCTCCATTTGTACTCAGTAGGTACAATGTACACATTGTGATGATGTTACGATGCCCACCTTTTGAATATTATCAGAACTCAACAAAGAATGACAACAATAATACAACCTTAACAATAACAATATATTACAAATCAAAATATGTTCAAAGTAGGTACACTTATTTCCACTGGTATTTCAACAGTCAAACAGTCTTATGTAAATCCTAATCCCTGGTGAGATCATCTGCTGGTACTGTCCCACAGTTCCAAGTCTTATGACATGCCAAATGATGTGGTACAAATCCCACAGAGGTATAGTTTGGGTCCAATGTGGTACTGAAAGATGTGGTGCTCCTCCAATCTCACTGAGGTACAGTTTGGTTCCAATGTGGTACAATATACCAGTCCAATCAAAGTTATCGGGTGCACACTACAGGTAAGAGGTATAAGTGGTTAGCACCAAAGTCCACTCAAGACACCATCCACACTCCCACGGGTACAATGTAAACAATGCCCCACAGTCCCAATGGCTTGATGACAACACCCAGCTTCTGTCAGATCCTTCAGAATTCTCTCTTCTTCTCTGCTCTTTCTGGTTCTCCTGTTCTCCTTTCTCGGTCAGGAAATATCTGGTTTCTATGGACATAGAGCAATATCACCACTGTTCCAGTGTTTTCCGATTAGTCACACATCACACTGAGACCTGTCTGGGTCACCTCATATGCATGTGGGTCAGCATTCTAGCTGATTCCAAATGTTCCCAATTACATGTGAGTCACCCACAAAACAGGCCGACTCAGTGGCTGTTTAGTGTCCCTGCACAGTATTCATTGAACTCAATCACCCAGCACACACTGAATGAATACAGAGACCTGTCCAAATGAAAACAAATAGCCATACACATTTTCATAACAGATGATAATGAAAAATAATGAAATCCTTGGATTAATTACAGTCACAATAAAAACGTAAAAAGAGTTATCTTTTCAAAGATTATGCTCAATATTGCTTGCTTTCTAAATGGTTCCATGAAGTCTTTCCAACCTACATTCACTGGTAAAAGACTTTGAGGAACTAAGGTTTGTGTTCATAACCTAAAACAAGGCAAGCTTTACACTGCTATGGTGGAATTATTCTATTTAATCAAAATGATGTTTACAAAAAATGCCATTGCATTCAATTGCATCCCATGGTACCTCGATTGATCTAAGTTTGTTAGGGTTTGACAATTTTTACCTCGTTCGATTTTCTTCAGTTACCTTCTGCCATGATAACTTGTGCGATGTAAACTCATTCTGGTCGCATTTGTAGTCAGGCATCAAAATGATACAACCACAGAAGAGAGATCTTACAAATTGTCATCATCGTGAATACTAGACTACTTACGAATTCTTGCAAATGAGTTGTCAGAGACCATAAAAGGTCCTATAGTCGAAGTATGACAGTTACATTTACTTAAAGTATAAACCACATTAGTTGCATCATGTTGTATGGCACATTTTAGGTTCTCAAGTTGACTAAACTTATCTGAATGATAATTGTTGAGCCAGTTTTTTTTTCTGGGAGAAGTCAGAATTAAAGTCAACGTCTGTGACTTTATATCTGAACACAATCCATTTCACTTAAGTGCAATTTCACCAAGTATATCATGATATTATCGGAGTTGTGGCATAAAGCCTCATATTGTATGTAAACATGAGCATTTGCAATGATTAATATATGATCCCCAGTTTGTATTATGATACAACAGATATGTTCCCATTCGAATCCGACAGGAAAAACTACATTTAGGATCCTTTCTTCAGAGAATGGTACACCTGCCAAAAGGGTCTACCTGATAATGTTTCATGTCATCTGTGCTAGAAACTCCCATCGCATTCATATCACGGATATGAGGCTCCACAAGTTTAGTTTGATCATACAAAAGTCAGTGTTCCTGCACTAGCAGAATATCACACAACTTTGCATTTTTGTTCGTGTATTCAAACCGACCAACACATGGCCATCAGAAATATGTGTTGCCATGAATAGGCTGGCAATTACAATGAATTGACTCAGACTCAGAATACTTTTATTTCGCCATAATAAGGCATGCTGCATACATGATATGATAGTAGGTGGGGAGAGTCCCATTAAGACGAAAACACCGTTATAATGGAAGCCATTTTGACAGAAGGATGAAAGAGTTGTGCATTTTCATAATTTCATTTGCATTTGTGTGTTCTATAGGTCCACCTCCATGCTCTGCTGTCGACTAAAGATATACCTACAGAGTTTTACTCCAGCAAATCATAATATATCGCAAACAAATTCTTAAATTGAGACACTGGAAATTGTAGTATGAAAGATTTGATTTTTGTGCCCTGGTCTGAGATGCATTGTAGATCTGTCACCTGAAATCCGTTGTCAATCATTTTTTTTTTTTTTTGATCAGAGGTAGGCTGTACAAGTAAATGTTCTTTATGAGAGCTTAGACACCTACATGGCATATATGGCACAATGAGGTCTTGTAAATATTGTGGAGCAAGTTCATTTAAGCCCTAAAGATAAGCAATAAGTTTTGAATTCAATAGGAAATTTGACAGAAAGCCAAGGAAAGTCGTTCAAAACTGGAGTGATATGATCGTATGTCCTGGCTCCTGTTACAATTTTAGCAACACAGTTCTGTACATGTTGAAGCTTATCCATCAGACAGCTGGATAAGCCTACCAGTTGTGCGTTTAGGTTGTCCAGTCTAGATGAAACAAACGCATGGACTAATATCTGAGTACTTACCGGATAAGTATTTACGCACATCACGAATGTTGTTAAAGTTTCATATGGGCAACCTTACATATAATATATATGTGGGATTCGAAAATCATGAAAAAGTCAAACAAAGCACCTATGTTTTGAGCTTTTCCACTTGTGGAAATGTCACGTCGGCCAATCTGTAATGAAACATTTAGAGGTATATTATTAAGCTGGCATTTGGTAAAAGTGCTTCTGTCTTGTCGTTCACAAAATTTCTGTCCATCCATAAACGTATTTCCATTATGCATGCCTCTAAATGCATGGCTTCAATAAGTCCACAATCAGAAGTTGGCTTAAAGGTGATGTATACTTTGTGAGTTTTCACATGTGCCAGCTTTGAAATTGAAAATATTCGCCATGTCGAACTCAAATATGTCTAGGCCTACAAAAGGTGGTAAAGATTAACCCAGCACAGGCAACAAGGTAGCTACTGGAGGGGCTACAAGGCTGAATCCAGGTTTGGGCAAAACAGGGGTTCAAATTGCAAGTGCCAAAGGCACAAAACTTGGAGGAGAGGGTTTGGGGGCTTCCCCCAGAAATTTCGAAAAATCCATACTCTTAGACGCATTTTCATGGCATTTGAGACTATTTTTTCACATGAAAATGTGCTATCTTAGACACACAAAAATAACTGAACTGGGCTTTTCAGTTGGCTCTCATATTTTCTTTTAGGGTGTGGCACACAGGGCTAGACGTGTCCCAAACATTTTAAAGGACGGCAGGGCCCGTGCTTTAAAATTTCTAACCCTAGTCTGCCTCAATCATTGTGGTTAGCACATCTAACGTGACTGCGACAACCTAATGACTGCAGTTATTTCGTTCAAATTGATTCATCACACATTTTCTTGTGTTTACAACATTGAAATCTACACGATGTAAATCTACCTTTTTAACCGTCTCTGTTTCTTAAACTGGGGATGCCAGTAGTTAAAAATATTATCCATAAGACTGAAAACAAAGTTATTGTATCAGTATGATTCCCTGTGCCATCTCTAGCATTAAAGGGCAGGTCTCAAAATAACTTTAAAGTTTCAGTTTTGTCAATCATCGTACTCAGATACCACGCGTATATTTTTTCACGCCAAATGTCCCTGGGTGATGGTTCTCTATTGGGCGAAAGAGACAGGCTCACGGAAACGGCCGATGATTGGGTTGCACACTCGTGACGTCACAGGTGTGACACATTTGGAAGACGGAAAGCGAGATAACATGTCTGACAGTGGCAGCAATTCCGAGTTCTCAGACTCCCTTGTGTCTGGAGAGGATCTGGGCCTGTATGATGGTGCGAGGGAAACAGATTTTGAGGAATCTGTCAACCTGCCACTAGTTGAGTGGCGGTATGAGCCAGTGGCAAGGGCTGCCGATCCAGAAGCCATGGAAGTTGGGGGACAACATTAGGGTGAAGCACCGCCGCGACACGTGGGGAACACAGATTGGTAAACAAAACAGTTTCATATCATATGACTATAAATGTACAAGTCAGTGTCATTGTTTAAAAAGTGATTATATGAATTATATTTATGGCTACTAAGACCAGCACTTGAAATTGAGACTTTCGTGTGGTTGTTGCTATTTAAATAAGAAACCCCAAACAGAATGGGTGACAGTGTCAGTAACATGTGCTGCATTGCAATGCTCGTCTTGGTCGTTGGCGCCGTGGATAACCTGACAGTGACAGCTCAATTGAGCTTGGAAAGGATCCCAGCTGAATAAATCCACGAAGTAAAAGAGTAGATGAATGAGACGATCGGAGAGGATTTGGGCAGTCAGACTCAATGAAGAAGTACAATAGTCCAAGATGTCTATTTTGCTGCAGTCGGCAGTATTTGTAGGCTGAGTACTCAGAGTAGGCCTAGGCCCTGTAACGTTAAGCCGGTTCAATTGTTGGCCATTGTCCCTGGCTCCTGGCTCAGAATTGATATCCTATCAATTCAGTTTTATTGTTTACATTTCTCGACAGGTTTTGGATTCCCGATGACCTGATGATAGAATGTTAATGCTTATTTCTGAACTAGTGCGAGTACAATTACAACCTACTGCATGATGTATGGAGTGGTGGTAGTAGTGTGCTGTAGCCTGTAGTAGCATTCAGATATATTCTTTGCCTAAACGTTTTACAGCATTTTAGGCTTCCTAATAATATCTAAGATTCACTGCGCATCAAAAACACTGACCTACACTACTAATCTCTGCTTGGTGAATATGTATGTGTGCAGCTCAAACTTTAAATGAATTCACCATTGCAATTTCAAACAAGACATGGGTTCTGAGTTTTAAATCAACTACTTTAAAACAACTATACCCTCTAAACCAACAAGGGGCCTAGACTCCTTTATACCATTTCAATTTTGAATTGTATCCATGGTATTACACATTATTTTCACTGCTGTTGTATTATATAGATATGTATACATATGAAAAAAGTGTGTGAAGTACCAGATAATAACTCACAATTTCCTGTTATTATGATACAACATCACGAATCTGGTGTTTATACTCAGGATGGGCCTGAATGAATATTTTTCTTTTTTTATTCAGAATACGTTCATCAAAGAATTGAAGGTTGTTATACAAAACAGTGGCATTGACTTTTTTGTAAAAAGTTTGTATTTCAAATGTGCAAAAAAGTAAATTACAGCATTACTATCTGACAAGAATGGAGATGACAAAATGTGATTGCATCAATTATGTCTGAATAAAAAAAAAATCATTTTTAAAAAGCGATACCAGTTACCAAAGACTTATGGCAGGTCTTCAACCTAGAATGGCAAGATTGTTTATATGATCTGTCATCCCTGTGGACTAATGAAACTTACTGAGAAACATTTTCTTTTTGCGAAAGGTTGAATCTGATGATGGGCTTAAAAAGTAAAGCTTTCGTCAGGATTTATATAGCTTAGAGCTTAGTGAATGGGCACATGTGAAAAGTGCAGGCAACATCTTCCGCTTTTAATTGGCAACAGGTTGTATGTACAATAAGGAATAAAACCACAAGCAACATGGGTAATCAACCATGATGTCCATAGGGGTACTGCAATGCCAGTTAACAGAAATATACACTGGTGGTGGCATCTTGAGGCTGAAGGAAATACGGATGCCATCCATCTGTACCCAAGGCAGAGCTACTGAAAACATATACATGCACTAATACACTCTGTAATTTTTTTAAATTATGCTTCTGACTTGAGCTCTTTTTCATTATTACAGTTTTCAGATAAACTCGGTGCTGTCTTGGGTTACAAAACGTAGCACAACACAATCTTGTGTGTTTGTGTGTACAAGAGTTATAGGCCTAGTGGTCAAGATATTTGCCTCTTTGAGACATGTTAATAGAAAACATATTGGTTGTTGAATATTTGTAAATGCATGTATGTGCATATATATATGATCAGCTGCCAGATGTGACCATTTCAAGGCAGGAGGGTTGGTTATATTCAAGAGTTTGTACCTGTTGTAGGCCTACTGCAGATACAAGTATGACAGTTGTAACTTTGGGTGATTAGTTCTCCTCCTTGATGGCACACCCATATTTTCTCCCTACATGTGCCCTTTTTGTAAATGATGTGCCATCTGGTCATATGGCATGTTTACTGCACTAATGAAACAAATTTAATGGGTACTGTGCATAATATGTTTATAACTATTTGTTGTATAGAATTCCGGCCCTGAGTTGATTTTGGTTTTCCCAGGGAAACAGACACACAAATTTGTGGGAAATATAGCCAGAACACACTATATACATATATGTGTATTATCATGATTATGATAATTACATTATCCCGTCAGCATTTTACATGTATGCAGATCAGTTATGTTTGCAGGAAAGCAGACATGCAAGTTTATGGCATGTGCACACGTGATTTCTTTCATGTGTGTTGTATCTGTGAGAAAAAAAAAACACATCCACGCCCTTTCTATCTTGTGGCACATGTGTCCATTTTATGAAATGAATTTCCATGCATATACATGTACTGCAGACCAGGTAACATGAATCAGTTTCTTTCTTATATCTCTTATGTCTGAGAAAAAAAACAAAAAGACCATTTTTATCTCATGGTACATGTAGGAGTTGGATGACTGAAACTTTCATACATGTATATATTTATGCAGATGCCTGTGTGAGGTTTGTCAACCTATGCCCACTGAGGACAAATCCTCTTGTTGCCATGAGTGAACGAATTGGAGCAGATAATGAGGGAGCCAGTCTATCAGGAGGTAGACGATGGGATGAACATCAGGTGCATCACTCAACACCCTGGGTTTGCACAAGTATGCCTAGCTAGGTATGCACGTGATTGTGCTTACCTACAATACAAGAATATGGAGTTTGGGCTGGTCCCTCTCACATGTACCATATTTTGTGTGTGTTTGTCGGTGGTGGGGGGGGTTCTCTTCTTAGGCTTGTTATAAATTCCATGTAGTCTCCAAACAAGAGTGTAATGTCTATTTCACCACTGACTTATTAAATTTCAGAGCAGAATGTTGGACTGTTACATGTACCCGAAGCAGACACTTGTAATAATCAGCTGGGACTAAGCTTATGACAGAAACCCAACTTTTTTGGTTTGTGATATTTCCAAGCTGTTAGGCCCAAAAGGGCAAAAGGTATGCTCTTTTTCTGCTGTACCCTTCTTGCCTTACCATTGTATTTTCTCCAACATACAGGCACACAATAATCATGACAAAATGTTTTAGATAATACTGGTGTTTAGAAGGGTTCTTCCTAAGAGCCTGACTATGGATGTTCATGTTTTGCAAGGGAAATTATTGCCATTCTTATTTAACTTTCTAGAAACCAGACAACTTAAAATATAATGTCATCTTGTTACATATACATGTACATGTCTTTGCACATAATATTGTGAAGAATGTTCACCAAGACACTTCAGACTTGACATTGCAACAAATCCTACATTCAGCACAGAGAATGTATACATTATTTGCAAGAAATGTAATATAATACAATACAACGGACAGGAGTGGGGATGAAAGATATCAACTCCCAGTACTTATGAGCGTAAGACATAGTTATGCTGAACTTGTGGTCAGTTATTACCCTGGTATGCATTAACCTCTGATGAGTCCAGTGAATGATCAAAGGAGTCAGGCACATTTGGTACACAGTGTATCTGCTCTTATCAACACTAGCCTAGTTTTTCTAATGTAATATTTACATATACTAATCCCCTAAATCAGTTAATGTCAAGCACTGACGCATCTGGTTTGGTCATAGAAGCTTTCATTATCAGTATGCATGTATTTAGTCAAATGGTCAACACTTTTTTTTTTTTTTTTTTTGCAGACACTACAGATACGTTGCCTGCAGGCAGTTCGTTCGGTGGTGTTGGGGATTCCTGGGAAAGAACATCCAAGTGCCCTTGCCATCGTGTGTGGTCAACATAGTCTGTGACTGTTTCCCATCTTTGGTCTTCGAGGGGTATCATGAGGCCCCTGTAGACCAGGATGAACTGGCATGATACTAAATCAGCAACTTTGTGTCAGTTCACTGGACCAACTGGTTAGAGCAGTAACGGGACACAAACTCCCTGTCAGAGGTATCTATGTCGGGACGTTCGCAGCTGGGAGATAGTGTCTGCGGAGTCTGTTGTCTGTGCCTCTCCATGTACATGCCTTTAGGTTGGACAGGCATTCAGCATTTAAAACCTTGGAACAGATTCCCAATTTTTTGCAGTGCATATTCTAAAAAAGAAAATTGAAATCAAGCCAAATTTGTAGATCATGATTAACCCTTCCCCCCTTAAAGTGGCCAAAACTGGCCTGAAGTAAAGATGTGGCCTGCTTTCATAATTTTTACCCTGTGGCCTGAACAGGCCAACAGAGTATAGTTGATGATTGTGGTCATGTTTGTGTGTCATCTCCTGCATGTTCTACTTGGATGCAGTAGCTTTTGAAAAAGAAAAAAATAAAGCTATGATCATGAAAGTTATACTGTGGAAGCAACTTGTGGGAAGTTAAGTATACTTCAACATTCAGCAACCTTGGCCTTTTTTCAATGTCATGGGGGGGGGTTACATTTGCGATGATTGGGTTTTAAAGGTACTGGCTGTCAAGTGTTTATTTGCATTGTTATTGAAAAACAATTAATATGTGTGCATATTTTTTTCAATCTTAATGGGGGGGGTAACCATATAAGTATAGCAACATTTTGTGTACATACTAAAAGTGCACTGAGATGAGCAAGTTCTACAAGATGCTGACCTTAGTTTTAATGAGCTATTTTGAAGAAGGATGTTTTTCCTACATGTGTAGATAAATTGAGGTACTACATGTTGCTGTAATCGATACATGTAATCTGGGGCATCTTGACTTGGTTAACCACACAGCCATTTGTTATGATAATACAAAGCAGTATGAACTAGAAAAGAAGATTTGCTTCACAGCAAATCTGTCTGGGTGCCTTCAAAATGAGAACAGTTTGAAATGATACACTTTGCCATTGTTCAACATAATCAAAATTTTGCGTATAAGCTTGATTTTTATAAAATAAAATGCTCAGCTTTGGTTCTTGGTTCAAGGGATGTGGCCATGTCCCAAACTTAAAAAGTGAAGTTTGAATGAAACTACTATCTATAATAGTTTTGAAGCTATTTAACATTTTAACTTTGTGTATTTGCCTAATTTGCACAAATTATAAGCCTAGAAGAACTTTGGTTTATTGTTCATTGGATGGGGCTATGCCACAAACCCATAAATTGAAGTAATAGTTTTGAATCTATTTAAGATTTACATTTTGCATATTTAAAGCTCTGGACCAACTTGGTCAGAAAGAAAGAAAGAAAAAGAAAGAAAGAAAGAAAGAAAGAAAGAAAGAAAGAAGGCCTTTTGTTTCTTTGTTAATTTATCTGACATGAAAAACCACCTGTCCTATGTGACCACTTTTGCTTGGCATTAGGGGTGGTCTTAAACTACAGGTACGACTGTACAGTGAAACCTCTCTACAGTGAGCACCCTCGTGACCCGAGAAAAGTGCTCACTCCTGAAAGGGTCAGCCCTTCTGGAGAGTATTGATAAGTATATGTGCATGTACAGTGTATACATAATATGATTCAGAGGGATGTTTATACATGCAATACAAAACTGTCTTTGTTTCTTTATTACATAAACAAATTTAAGCAGATGCTGTCACAAAACTAAATGTACATGTACCTGTGAACTGAGACATGCACTATACTGACTCAGTATTGGCTGAGAGGAACAGGCTTCATCTCACTGGTTACAAGAAAACAAAGACATGAAAGTGTCCAGTGAGAAGACTCAAATCCACACACTTTTTCAAAATTCATCAAGTTGTGAAAGCAGTCATTGAGGACTGTAAGCTGTGTTTGTATTCTATATTTAACAGAGGGTACACTCTGCCAGGCTTGTTCTGCCTAGAAGTCCAGTCCCTGTGGTCCATTGGGACTGAAAAGCCCTGCACACTCCTAGCCTCAGGCAAAAACAGACCAGCTCCCAGATACCACACTGGTCAGTCTCAGTCATGGTGCACTTACAGCTCTGCCCAGCATTAGTGTGAACATGAAGCAGATAGGTTTCTTGCATGAACAGAAAGAGATTCTCTGTATTTTATTGAGAACCTCGCTACACAGTTGTTGGGAATCCCCCTACCCCCCACCACAATTTGCTACAAGACCCAAACCTTCCAAAGCGAACACTCCGCATGCATGGACAGAAAGCTGTGAGACAGGTTCAAGCTAATTAATTATGAATGCAAAATGGTTGCCTGGCACCATAGAGGTCAATCAATAGGTCACACAGGAGGCAGTTGAAAGCCAGTATGTGGACTGGGGAGAAATTTGGTGAATTTACCATGCATTAAAATTCCCCAAGTTTTGTTTGTGTGCTGTTGGATTTGCCAGTTATCTCAAACCTACATGTGTAAGTTAGAACGCTGTGTCTATCTGCAATAGTTTGAAAGATATGGAGCTTTTAAAATTTTAAGTGCCCCTCATTTGCATAATTTAAAACATCTTGACTCTTCCAAATCAGGTGCCTAATTTCACTGGTAGGTCAGTCATCATGGCAAGTTTGGTGGTTTTCGTAATAGTAGGGTCCGAGAAAAACTCCGGACAAATCTGGTCGTAAAAAAGAAAGAAAGAAGGAAAGAAAAAAGAATTCTTAGAAAAACAAAATGTCTGGGTTGGCACCCAGACATAATGAGAAAGCTCCAAGGACGCATTTGGCTAACCATATGTTGGCTTTGTTTTTTTCCATGCGCAGTGCAGCTCCCCCTTCCTTCGCTTTTGGGAAGCTCAGGGTGTAGAATGGTCTCCTATCTTTTGTGGTTGCTTGCATTCCGTCTGCATTCTAGTTTCAATGCATGAAAGATATGAGCAATCTAAAATTTAGAGGAGCAAAGGGTTACAGTCCTGTCATGGACAGGTAGGATACTTTAGAGCAATCCCTATTAATGTACTTGCAGTAAGTTGTACCAAGGACTGTGATGCAGAAAAACAGCAATGCACAAGTGGCATGGCAGCAAGAACATGTTGTGGATGGTGCTATCAAATGTCTCTGACGGTCAACAAAATTTAGTAACTTTTTGGTAATACATGTAATGAGGTTCTGCTGTCTTCCACTTCTAGGGCTTATCAGAGATTGACCAGTGATTTCAACCCATACAAATGGTGCATTTTTGTATTCATTTCATTTATTTAGCACATTTTCAAAAGCTGACATAGTTTATATAACTAATATTTTGTTCATGTGTTGGGCTGAAAGTTGCCTTCAGTGGCTACAGAGCAGTTGGCTCCTAGAGTTAATGCACCTTGAAACATTTTGATGCTGAATCAAAATATATTTGGCTTTTTGAGTCAATTTAAGTGGAAGTATTAAGCAGCATTTGTTCAAATTTTGTCAGCGTTTTGCTCCTAAAGGATGGCAACATTCAGGGCTTGTGTGTGAATTGAAGCGTTGTTTATGATAGCCACAAGTGTACATGAATTTTCATGACAAACTGGGTAATTTCGTGATTCGCATGGAATATGGTATTTAACTTTCATCCCAGAGAGGCATATGTATAACTATAAGTACTTAAATAGATGTAAACATAGAAAAAATGTCTCTTGTGGTCTCACCTCACATACACCCCCCCAGCAGGAGAATGCAACATTCTTAGGTACAAATTGTATATCCAAGCTGTGCTTTGCTTCAAGGATGGAAGTCTGGTACACCGGTGAAA
Organism: Hermodice carunculata; assembly: GCA_964020975.1. NCBI lineage: Eukaryota > Metazoa > Annelida > Polychaeta > Eunicida > Amphinomidae > Hermodice > Hermodice carunculata. Next base: position 67,087,716 of record OZ026626.1, on the reverse strand, counting down.
GCTTGCCAGTGTCCTCCAACAGTTTGGGTTTCAGCAAAGCCTCTTCCAGGAGCACAGCTCCTTTAGATCCTGATATAAGATATATTTTGATTAAAACAAAAAATTGTGTTGTGTATTAGTATTTCTCTGTCAATATAACTTTGGACAGAGACATCCTTACCAGGTTTCAAAATTGATTAAATCCAAGTCGTGCTCCTGGCACGATCAGTATGAGTGAGTGTAAGCACATGAGCACTGATACAGCCATGTACAAGCATGTTTCTCTCAGTATCCTTTATGTGGTTGTTTTCTTTTTAAAGCTCAAGTGACTTTGAAATATTCGGTCAAAATCAGTCCTGGAAGGCAAAAAAATGGTTTGTTTCCCCTAACTGGAACGACCTTTCTCTAAAACAAATTAAAAACATCTACCTGCCCAAAATTGTGGCACATTTAACAAAAAAAAATACTGCCCCACCCAAATTTGGTCCATGAGGGGAAGCACACCTAATATTATTTTTTTTTAAGCCTCAACAAGATTTTATACTCTGAGATGGTCTTCATTCTATATGAATTTGGTAAGCTCAGGTCTGTGTAAGTATTATATCTGGTTTTCAAAATTTGGGTCCTTTGCTTTATTCTGTATGTGGTGTAGTGTGGCCTCCCTTTTGCTTGAATTACTTCTGCTTGTCCTTGTATATTAGCATCTGTAGATGCTGCACACCAGTATAGGTGTAGTGAAATGGCCTTTTTCCAGTGGCCACCATCACCACACTCTTATTGCTTGTTAATATTGCCAACCTTTTCTGATGCACCTGCACACTACAGAAAAACAAAGGATAATTTCCCCTTCTTTTAGCTCTGCTAACCAAAGGTCGTTGAGCGTATATGATCACTCTTGTTTGTCAGTGCATCGCCATACAGTCTACAGTTTTCAAGTTAACTCCATATAACTTTCAGGACTTAAAATGGGTATAGAAATCAAGGTCAAGTAGGTGGCACCTGTTGAAATTTGGTGGTGCCACCTACAGTATAATTGAAGATATAGACCAAAATATGTTGAAAACCTATTAATTCAAAATGTCTAGAAACAGTTGGAGGTCGTCCTATTGCATGACATAGATGATCTTGACCCACTTTCTCAAGGTTAAAGAGGGCATGCATTTCAGGAAACTAGAAATCAAGATGTAACTGCAATATTTAGCCTTGGTGACAGCAAAGCATGAGGCCCATGGACCTCTTGTTGCTATTCTTACCCTCATTGCTCTTTAGAATAAATATGATAAAGTAAGGTTTGAGAAATATTATAAACTCTTGCATATACAATATATATATATATATATATATATATATATATATATATATATATATATATATATATATATATATATATATATATATATATATATATATATATAATGTGCAGTTCCTTCTCTTTTTTTAATGCCCCCAGCAAGGGGTGATTTAGATTTGTTCTTATCCATTTGTATGTCTCACTTGTAACATGAAACTTATATTGAGCGTACATCCAAAATTATTGGACCCACAGTCATGAAACTTCACAAGATTATTAATTAGTATATATGTGCACATATGGTTTGTTTGGATGTTTAATTGTACATATATATATCAGTGTAACATTACAGGTGTATTACCGAGATGAAAGGTGATATGGATGTGAAATACTAGTGGCACCACCTATGGTATGTGATGGATAATTTATTGAAGAGGAAGAAAATATATTCATTATCTTCACAATAAATTATATTTACAGCACCAACAAATGTCAAATGTTCAATTTTTTTTCCTGGGTGGTGGTATTCTGGAATATTTGACTGTTTTACATTTGTAAATTCTTGAGCAGAGTAACAATTCAGTTTACATTGGTTTTCCCCCTGCTAAAGCCACTGCCACTGCAGCTCAAAAGTTCTCTCCACCTTACAAGAAGGATGCACTTTCCACATACAGACAATGTACAGTAATTGAAGGGTTTGGTGCAAAGACCTGGTAACTCGAGTTACAGATCTTGAAATTAGGCGCATTGCCTTGCACGTGCATGGCAGGATCTTCCTGCTGTGTAAATTTTGGAGGTTTCTGAGTAAAATTGTAGATAATTTTCAGTGCAAGCTCATGTTAACTCAATATACCCAACAAATACAAAAGTGTGCAATACCATGTTCTTTATACCTAACATATTTTAGCACAACATATTATTTCCCTCAAAATAACTGAGTTAGTGCAAACTTATGTTATCTTGACATACAAAATCAGTCCGTTGTCCTGAAAACATGCATATACACTTGCCCAATTCTTGCACTACTAAAAAGTCTTAAGTTCTATGAGGATTTGTTTGGTTCCTGGATCATTCATGGGCCCGATGTATGTTATCGGAGTGCATGAAAGAGGTAACTGTGCATATAATGCTTGTGGGTGCTGCAATGTTCTAGTTATGGTGCAATAATATGATAATTACTACTTTTTAAATTTTATCTGTCATTTGTGATGTTTTCATGGTCAATCTTCGTGGAAAACTTAAGACTTACCTATAAACTTTGGATTAAGAGTGAAGAAAAAGGGAATTTGATGCAAAAAAATATAAAAAAACACATTCATCATTTTCAGCACTTTAAAACCCCATTTTCTCGATTTCACAAAGGTGGGACTTAAGAGGTCTTTGCACCAAGCCCTTCAATTGTAATGCAACACTTTTTTCCACAAGAATGGCCTTTTAAGAGGGATGGACACATTATTGACAGAGGCCTCACAAGTGGAGGGCGACTGTGCTTGTTGCGAATACTATGATATCTTGACTTCAATAAATCTGTTCTCCAGGTTTTGCTGTTGTTGGTATTTTGTTTTGTTTAAGGGTCCGTCCCATGGGGGACCCCTTCTGTTTTCGGGTTGTACATCTGTACGGCTGTGCGCATTCTTAACCTTGATTTTAGTACAGTTCCCATTTTTTTTTTTTTTTTACGAACACATCAATAGTGGTGGCATTCCATCAGATCCATGACCAGGTTTGTGCAATACACAAGTTACCTTTTTTGAAATGCCTTGTGAGAATTTTTTAGCGAGATACTTTTTTTCTGAATGAGATCTTCAATACCATTAAGTATACTGCATAAAACTGACAACTTTAGAAGCCCTGGTCAAACTGATAAGCCCCCCCCCCCCCCCAAAAAAAAAAAAAATAAATAATAATAATCAGTGTCAAAGCTAAATCTATAGAATCAATAGAAATATTCAATCAGGTGGGGTTTTTTCTGATATAGATGAACTATTGATATGCCCTATTGATAGTGTTCAAACGGTACATGGGTTTACAGAATTAGGTTTGTTAAGTTTCTCTGTATTAAATATCACATTCAAAAAATTAATGCTGAAAAATTAAATATGTGTTTATTACTACTAGACTATTACACCAACAGGATTGCTTATTTTATTCTTTTTATTTTTTTTATTTTATTATTTTTTTTTTTTTTGGTGCATTTTCAGGCAAATTCTGCATGATTTTTGGAGTTACTTTGATACATATAACTGCAATAATTGATTCTCTAAAAATTAAAGCTTTACGCTTGGGGGATCAAGCAGGGGGCAGGCAGGCAAACAGATTGGGGGGATTTGGTTTGACAGATTAATGACTCGGGTACCAAGGTGCTCAAGTCATCATGTGCTGTCAGTCATTAGACATTACTGTACACATGAAGTCCTGGCTGTAAAGAGAACCGAGTTGAATAGACTTCATTATGTCGTTTTGAATTAGCCTCATTATGCATGCACAGTTATCAGGTTGAAAACTCGGACTTTGACTTTGACCTGCGGCTTGGTCCTATGGCCCTTGGCTGGTGTGTCTTCTCTTGACGACTTCGATCAGTAGGCCTACTTTACCTGACACGGTCGAAATCGTGAATGGTAAAATGGTCAGAGCATACATGTTTATTCCCAGACTCAGGCACCCAGTCATCACTTCGTTTGCATTTGACCATGGAGGTAATACCTCCATGATTTGACAAACTTGACCCATTGTTTCCACAAAGTATGACTCCTTGGGAAACTGAACAGGGAAACGCGGTCCAAGTTTGTCTTGCTGCAGAATTTCTTGCAGCACTGTTGACTGGCCCCCTTTGGGCGTGCGGCCATTTTGCATTGGACAACTCTAGGTCACATGATCTATTTTTAATGAATATTCATTACGCTTCCCGGAAAAGCACGATCTCCGCTTTTTATTCATAAGGATGCAAGGAGCAGTTTAAAACCGCAATAACTTTGAATTCAGAGCCGAAAATCGTGGTAATTTTCATGTTATCGTATAGAGGGGAATCAAATTAGGCGAAATATGTCTGGTTTTCCTTTTTGAGACCTGCCTTTAAAGTTATATATTGAATGACAAACCATGTAGAGTCACCACAACCAAACCCGAAACGAACTACAAAGATCTAATAATTTTACTAGTGATGTATATACTCCGAGCTAGACTTCCGACTCAAAATTGGAATTCCTTAGTAACTTAAGGTATCGTCATACAAGTAGGTACACCTACTTTTTTGCTTTTTTTTTTAATTATAGTGTAGCTTGATGAAATTATACATTGTTGAAGTTGCATAGTCTTGCTCTGTTAATTAGTGCAGATACAGATCAACGAAATGTAGTGCAAATTGAATACATATGCAAACATAAACGACCAAGATATAGGAGAAAAGTGTTGTAAATTTATCTCTTCCTCTGTAAAATCCAGTGTGAATTAAGTTCTGAAAAGGATGCTCTTCTGTTCCAAAGATCTAGAAAGTAAATAGTGTCTTACAAATTGTTCCTATTGTGGCCATATTGGGATATGAATCCGATTTTTAAAATTAAAGTTATTGACACGCGCATTAGCAAGTTTTACCTTTGCAGTCTCACAATTTTACACCTGATGCAGATAAGAAGAAATTAAGGGACATTGTTATGTTATATAGTGGTTTGTGGTTTGAAAACATGGACCATGTTTTCCCTGCTTTTACATAGGGTGTTATTCGTAAATGCACCAAATAAAAAAGAATGGATGCCAAACAAGCCAACCAGTAGGATTATTTCATCAGTACAATTAAGCTGCTAAGCAAACAAATTTATCAAATACTTTCAATACAGAATAGGACTACTTAACAATTCTTTTTTAAGTGAATGTGCATTCGCCTTGATACTATTCTAGCATTTAATGAATTCATGAACAATGTGGACACAAGAAATAATATGCAATGTAGAATAGTGCTTTCTTTGAGAAATAGTACCGCGACAGCTTTCAATAGAAAGTGCACAAGACAATTGTTAAGTGCTGAATCAATTCACACTAACTTTGCAAGTACAGCTAACTTACTCAGCAATATATTTTATAAGCGCCAAGGCATAACACGTCATTCCACAAGTTTCTGCTGCGAAATAACAGTCAATATTACCCTGCCACCGACCAGACTTCCGTCCTGCCTGCGCCATGATGGTGTCTTACTAATAAATTGTGCTACTTTCGATATTTACAGGTTGACCTAGTATCATTGCTTGAATAATACATTCTAGTTGTCTAACTGTATGTCACATAATGGTCTCCTCACGTTCAGATTCGATTCCTATATTCTTAAACTGCATCAGCGATCTGACAAATCTATCGTTAGTTTCAAAATGAAATGGACAAAAGTCATAAGCATAATGGCAACAATATTAGCATGAGATACAACATTACGTAGACAAAGCCTTTGATGACGTAGGCTTAATATCGGATTGGCAAGGTCCGATAGCTGATTTATCTGGGAATTTGTTTACATGAAATGGGCGAGGCTAAAGACTCACCCATCTCACATGAGCATTCTGTAAAGATGTGCTAGCCCTTTACATTATAACGCTGCTGTGTAAAATTGTCCAGCCTCGACATTGTGGTCAAACGTGAAAATGTCTGAAAATAATATGTTGCTGGCATTACTTAACCCAACAGTGAAACTGAAAGTAAGCAAATCTATGCAGTTAGAATAATCTGCAATTAGCTCTTTTCTTTCAGACAAAACATTCGTTTTCAACAATTTTACTTTCAACCTCAGCAGGTGACACTGAAAATGATACATATGTAAAATAGTGCCTGGAACAGTGTACTTTGCATTGTCATTCCCCTGATAATCACAGAACTATCGTTGAACACATTTTAGGATAAAATTCAGGTTAACACGTCTGTGTACCAAACAATGTGGACTTTTGTAGTTGCTGGTGTCAATTTATTTCCGATTTGTTACACTGTTGCTATAGTCATGAATGAAGGTAAGGTTTGGGACACTTTGAGCACGTGCTCACCATTGAATTAAAAAATGTATCTTTTAAAAAGGTGTTGATTGTCTCTTTTTTTTGTCAACTGTCAATCAGATAACGGGCTCCACACAATCCCTATACACAAGCTATCGGATTGTCTGGAGCACCGAACATCAATACGTTTTGCTGAACTTAATACCAAAAAGCTCACACAATGTATAATGAAACGTAAAGATTATGTATGAAAGTATGAAGAGTTGAAAGATCATAGATATTTAGAAAAAGGCCTACCTCCACACGGTAAAATTTAAATTGAAAGCGGCGGCATTACGCTAAGCTGTTTGATTTTATCTTTCAATGTTTATTTCATTTTATACTCCATTTCTTTTATTTTTAACTTATTTCATTTTTGGGGAAGGAGGCATCGCGAAGGGGGGGAGGGTTTCCACTCCCAACCCAACCCCGATCCCTGTATAGGCTAATATCCTGCAAATGAAACACCAAAACCTGAGAAGATCGTATCTGTTTTTAAGCATCCATGGATCGACGACTCTCCCACGGGATACTCTCTTACTAGTACAGAATTCAGAAAAATTTTATTTAACAAACATACCACATAAATCAGGCAAGTACAAAAAAGAATTGATAAACTGCTGGTAATCACTATATATATAGCAATGTACGAATTAATTGAACATGTATAGTCAGGATAACCTTGTTAAGGACAAACATCCGCTATCACGAGGGCTACCTAGGAAGACATATCAATGCAACACACATGTCGAGAAATAAGCAAAAATATACATTCACATGAGCTTATTTAAACGCTATCTGTTACATACATAAAAATCTATAATATTACAAACATATGGGTATTTCTGGATCATATGATGTTTTGCGTACTTGACGAAACCTTGTAATGAATGGATGTACAGCTTGTCTTTGATGCATGGTGATGGTTTTGTAAGATGGATGGGATAAAAAAACCTACACTATGAGAACTTCTGTTTCTATTTGGAATAGGAAGTTGAGGTAGATGCTTTTTCCTAGTCTGGTAAGTGTCAGTCACATATGGGAAGGCATAAAGATCATGGGAATATATAGGCAATTGGTCCTGAATATATTTATAAAAGAATTTCAGAGCTTTTAGTTTAAGTTTATCTTGAACTTTTGAAATGTTTAGTAATTTGAAGAGTGGGTCTGTGTGAGCGTAAACTTTTTCGTGCCATATGAGTCTAACTACAGATTTTTGAAGTTTGAAGATCCGGGCGCATGAGTAGCCCAATCAAAAAATACTATAATTCCAACGAGGCAAAAATAAGGTATTAAACATATCCTGTAAAGTGTGTGATGGTCGATATGTTTGTAATATTTTGAAAATTTTTATTACCTTTGATAATTGTGTAATATGTGATTGCCAATTCAAATTTTCATCAATAACTATGCCTAGATAATTAAATTCTGGTACTTTCGATATGAAACTACCATTTATCTTTAAATCTGAAGTAAAATTGATTTTACGTTGGGGTAAATGAAAAACCATGTATTTAGTTTTTGCTATGTTTTAGGACAACTTATTTACTGCTGGCCAATTATGTACATTTGTAAGTTCCTCTGATATATTTGTGGATAGAGAGCTACCAAAATTGCCTGTTAATGCATAGGTGTTAAAAGAGAAAAGGGGGATTTATCAAAGTTGTATCCATAAAGAATAGAGTCGAATTAAGATGATGCAAGGTGTATTTCGCTAGTGGTAAAGATGAAAACAAAAAGGGGCCAAGGATGGATCCATGAGGCACCCTGTTGTTAGTGGTAGGAGAGTAGAGCCTTCATCGTCAAAAGAGACATACTACTGTCTGTCTGTAAGGTAACTTTTGAACCACGCCAACGGAATGCCAGTAATACTACAATAATTTAATATGTGGAACAGGATTTGGTGGTCTAAAGTGTCAAAAGGCTTGGACAGGCCTAAATAGATACTGATTGGTAATTTTCCAGACTCTAATTATTTAAGAATCTTGTCGACGAATTTTAGAGCAGCAGTCTCTGCAGAATGATTACTTCTAAAGCCATGTAGACGTTTATAAAAAAAACTTTTTGGATACAAAATAAGCATAAATTTGTTTTTTAAACAGCTTTCTATATTCTTTACAAGGTTACATCAAGACCAAACTGACATGGACTCGGACAAATGTGTTAACAGCAACCCTATTGACGTAGAGGAAGACTTCACAAAACTCATAAGCCCGTGGATTGAGGCATGGCTAAAACAGATCCACAGCAAATTGATTAAAGCAGAGGCAAGCATTTAGCGCAAAAAGATGTTGCTTCTCAGAGTAGAGTACCTTTGGTGGAAACGAAACCGTCTGATATGAGCAATAAATTGGCTAGCGCAGATAATGTACAGGAGAAGTTGCCTTCATATGAAAAGCACACAACAGAACTTGAAAGAGATCTCGATTGGACAAAATAGTATGGCTACAGCAATGCCGTTAGAATTTGATCGAGGGATCCCGAAACGGCAGTTGAAGACACGGATGAGATTGTGTTCAGCTTCACAGGTGATTGGTGTCGAAGGTTGCTGGTTCGAGACCCAGCCGTTCCGTGGTCACAAAACATAATAAAAAGTCTTGAAATAAAATAAGAGACACATGAACTTCGCCATTCTCACAGAGTAAGGAAACCAGGTGAAAGCAAACCACGTGCGATTATTGCCAAACAGGTATCGTACAACGACAACAATTGTACGGTATTATTATTATTATCATTTTTTTTATTATTGTTATTATTATTATTATTATTATTATTATTATTATTATTATTATTATTATTATTATTATTATTATTATTATTATTATAAACATTATTATAGAAACTCGAATTTGAAACCCAATGTCCCTGAATTCACTCCTCATGTGCCAATGGCTACAGACGTTACTGCGCATTATTCACAATGTTTTTCCATGATACACAATCCTAAGAACATGCTACATTGTTTTTTCCTTCTTCAACCGTTTCCCCCTTTATATATCTGTTCGTTTTGCAAGTAAGCATCATAAATGTTTTTTTCAAATTGCATTTTCGATACATAGTCGTATTCCGTCATTTGCTAATTGTTTGCAAATAGGATGTTAAATTTTGCGAAGCCGATATAATTCATTCTGTGCCTAGTATCTCTAATTTTGTTTTATTCATCTTATTCCAGCGCTTTATTCAGAGTACATGGAGCGAGGTATGAATATGTGTAGTAGGTATTTGTTGTGTTATTAGTACTTATGTCTGGTTGCGTAGCTTCAGTGTAAGTCTCAATACGTGATGGCATATCATTGTATTTGTGTCGTTCTGTCCAGAAGCACTTCCTAGTAGTTATGTTACCCTTTCCCCTTAATTGTGCTGTGTTCCTATTTTTATAGCCTTGTTCGCTGTAGCAATTCTACGTTATTTACGATGTTCTCCACAATAGCCTTTATACTTGTATTTAATAAGAACAGCAAGTCAACTTTTATTATATAATACTATGTGGAAACGTGTATATCATGGATACTCACAATTATTTGTTACGATGTGATTTGTGTTTTATAGTTGGTTACTAAATCACAGTAACATTTTATCCTATTATATATCTACACTGTTAAAATTACCCTTTTTCTATGTTTAGAATTTTACTTATGTATTAATACCTGTTTTATTCTTTTCTCAACTGATATTTGATTATACATGGTTCCACTTCTGTTTGCAATGGTTGTTATCCTACTTTTTCTTTTCAATTCTTGTTTGTCCCTGTTCTGTTTACCTTGTTGTTCCGTCTTTTGTGATACGTTTGTATATTCTTTGTACATTGTTTGTGTATACATGCTTTTGTTCACCAAGTACAAGTTCATTTCTTCATCTCCTACAACCTTACTCAATCTCCTCCCACCCAAACGCAACATTTGCGCAATCTACGTCATTGTCCCTCGCTCCCAAACTTATCCGACTTTAAGGCTACCGCTAAATTTTCCTTCTGACCTACCTGAGTATTAATACCTGTGTGTATCTCTGCTTCGCTGTCCCTCCAACCAGCAAAAAACAATGAAAAGTCGTTATATTGACACCATCTGTTCCCTAAGAAATGTGTCAGATAACTGAATATGTCAGATAAATGAATAAAATAACAAAGAAAATAAACTTTTTCCCAGGAAATTTTGGGTCATTATATTGCATAAGTCGGATATTTGAGTGTCGTTATAAAGAGGTTTTACTACATATGGGCATAAGTATAGAGCAGTACAGTGACCATTGGTCTGTTTAATTATAAATATACCATTCTTAAACTTTCTTGTTCTTCCAAGGAAACGGTCGATTTTCAGGTCACTCTTTTCTTCTGCATACTATTGTTATTTGTTATGAACATTTGTCTAAATGAGTTGCTTTGTGCTCAGCATATCTTAACGACCTCACATGGTTTCTTCCTATGTGATATGGATGCTCACTTGTATCCTGGACCTAACATATACCCTAGTCACCATTTTAGGATCTGCCACTCAAAAGTTCGTTGCATCAAAAGTCCCGCGAAACTCGACATTATCCAACTCCCTACTCAGTCACAAAATTTTGATGTTATTGCGCTCTATAACACATGGCTTGATGCAAATTATCCTGACCAACTTTTTTTTAGAAAATTTTCAACCCCCTTTCTGAAGAAACCAGCCTTCTGGTAGAAGCGGCAGTTATTGACATTTGTACAATCCTCATTTCTGTGTTTACTACGTACTGACTTTGAAGATGAAAATAGTAAATGCATTTAGAACGAAAGTGTGACAAAGTGTTGATCGGAAAGTTTTATCGTCTGCCTGGCCAGTATGCAGAAAATCGTGATCTATTTTTTTCTTCTTTGGCTCTTTCGTTTACCAAAGCTATCGAAAACAACCCTTACATTTTATTAGTTACCAGTGACTTTAATGATAGGTCTACTGATTAGAATTCCAGGCACCCTGACAGTGCACTTGGTTTGTTGCTCTCTAATCTTGTTTCCCAATGCAAACGTTTTCAACTTATTGATGAACCCACCAGAATTAATGAGTATTCAAATAGTCTTTTCGATGTAGCAATCACCGGTCTTGTTCTAAACTATGGTATCCTTGCTTCTATCTCCAACTCCGACCACTCAGTAGTCCATTGTACTTTCAACTTTTCCAAGTTGTAGGATATATTCCTCCAAAGGCCCATATGGAATTTTAAAAAGGCCAACTTTCCCTACCTCAACGGCGCCTTACCCTCTGCTCCCTGGGACCTTGTCATTGCTGTTTTTCCACACAGTTGATAACATAGCGTCATACTGGTCCGATTTATTTCGAACCACTGCTAAGATTTTATCCCGTAAAAGGAAGTCATCATCCGGCAGAGTGGCAAACCCTGGGTAACGTCAGTCATTAAAAATACACATTCGACATCATAATCGAGCCTGGAAGCATTTTAAGTAAACAGTTAACAAACCATCTCCCCAACCTTATGAAGTCCATTATAAAATCGAATGTTTTTACCTGTTCTATAAAAGGGCTCACAGGAAGGCTGTAAATATAATAATAATACTCTATTAAATCATATTTCTACGAACTCAGCAGTCAACTTGATGATAAAGCCATCAACTCTAAGAAACGGTGCGGCTTATCTAAGTCTGTTCAGGTTGCAAAATCCACCAAGATATACACCCGTACACTGAAGACGATAAGATTACTTCTTGTGTCACCGAAAAATGTGAAATTTTCAACATGTACTTTACAAACCAATGCAAAACTACTCGAATAGAACAGAAAAACATGATCCATATTCATTAATTCCAAACCCAACAATGACAGCAAAGAGATTCCAGACTTGCTAAAGTATCAACATTTCCCTTCCAATACCAAAGTGAAGAAACAAATTTCACTCCTGACTTGAGACAGGCAGTCACCCATAAAAGGCAAGATATAGATGCCCCACCTCTGCCTGAGTTTACATTTTGAACAGAGGCATGGTTACATGATATTGATGCTCATGCCCACAGTGTAAGAAAAGTCTTATCTTGCCTCAGACTTCATGCTGCCTCTGGCCCTGACAACATAGGGAATACATTACTAAAAAATACAGCTGAATCTATACGCCAACCACTGGCAAATATCTTTAAACTATCCCTTCATTTTTCCAATTTTTTTGCTTCCGGGAAGGGAACTAATGTTTGCCTTGTTTATAAAAAGTCCAACTGACAGATCAAAAGCAATTATCGCCCAATTTCTCTTTTATGCAATGTCTCCAAACTCTTTGAACATCTGATATATAGTGCTCTTCATGAATATTTGACAGGCAATAACTTTATCACTTCAAACAATTCTGGATTCCAGTCCAATGCCTGTATCATAAATCAACTTGTAGACATCGCTTATAGCATCTATAATGGCCTTGAACATTCCAATGAAGCTAGAATGGCCTTCCATGACCTTTGATCAGTTATGGCACCCTGGCCTTCTATTTAAACTTCGTCAGTTAGATATTTGTAATTCTCTACTATCTTGGATCGAAGGTTACCTATCTAATCATTTTCAGTGTGTTATAATCCATGTTCAAACGCATCCATAGTTACCTATTGAAGCCGGTTTACCCCAGGGTTCCATGCTCAGTCTGCTCTTGTTCCTGGTTTGTGCAATCGATCCTGTTGATGACATAACTCTTGATGTCAGACTTTTTGCTGATGACACAAGCTAGCTTGAAATTATTCAAAGTCCAGAGCATTCCTCCCATCGGTTAAACACGAATCTTTCTGCCATTCGTAATTGCAGTAGGTTATGACCTGTCACCTTTAATGCCCTGAAGTCCATGTGAGTTATTTTCTCTGTCAAAACCAATAAACCAATTCACTCTCCCATTTATCTTGGTGAATCAGCCATTTCTGAGACTGACCACCACACCCACCTTGGAATTACTCTCAGGAGTAACTTGAACTGGCGTGCTAATATATCTCACATTAATAACCAGCTTATTCTCCTCTTATGCAGGTTCAAGTATAAACTCTCCCATAAAGCTCTAGTCATGTTGTACTCTTCCATGATTCAACCCGTTTTTGAATACGGATAGGTCCTTTAATAACTGTGGCAAAGGCTTATCTGACCTTCTTGAATCCGTCCAATATGTGGCAGCCAAAATATTTACCAGTGTTATAAGACATACTTAACACATTAAACTTCTTCATGAACTCGGCTTGACTACACTTGTTCACAGACACGAATACTTCAAGCTGATTCATTTTACGACACTGTCAAGCTATGGAACAACCTGCCCTCTGACATCAGAGATTCTTTTTCTCTTCAAAAATTCAAATCCAGACTAAAAGCTACTTTGCTTGCTGTTAATAAGGTCCCTGACTTCTGTTCTACTGCTGAACGTTTCTTGAACATCTGTCACACTCAAATACGTCTAAGCTTCTCTTAGATAAATTATGACCTTCACATAATCAATATTATCCCGTACGCCGATTGTTAATGTTGCAACTCAACTGACAATGTGAAATATTTTTTCGCCTTTGTCTGCTCTTCTACTCTCTGAAGAAAAATCTCTTAAATGCTATACCTATAATTGCTCCCAATGTTCACCCTACCGTAACGGTCTACTTTGTTAGCGACCACTCAGTTGGAATTTTCCTGTTTTGTACCAAAGAATTATCCAATGGATTAAATACTAAAATTTTCGAAGCTGTTCATAACTATATAACCGATACCATACGTTTTGTAAATTAATTACCTCCATGTATTCCATATGCTTGTCTGTGTTTTCCTGGGGGAGAAACATCAATATGCCAATAATATCACAATCAGCGTACAAGAGTGCCCATACTGCAGGTTATGTAATATCTTTATGCTGTCAATGTATTTGTGTCCTTTTGTCATTTCTATATTGTTTACTTCCCCTAAAATTGTACTGGAAACATATTTTGTATTTTCACATATGATTGTATTGGTAAAACTCTTGTTAGGTCCTGTGTGTTTTTGTACATATAAACATATATCAACATATATATATATATATATATATATATATATATATATATATATATATATATATATATATATATATGTATGTATGTATATATATATATATATATATATATATATATGTATATATATATATATATATACTATGGGTCTGTCTGTGTGAGGAGAGTCAACATTTTAGTATCTTGATGTACTACACGGCAATCCCCAATAAATAAATATGTTTAAACAAAACTCCTGATCTGATTGTGAAAAACTTGAAATCCTTCCCATCAACAGACCTTGCCCTTCTAAGTGCCAAACCATCCCTTGTTGAGAACACATTGCCTTCACTAGCTGCCCAACTGTATCTATCAATGGCAAAATGACTGGTGGGGTGATGAGCATTAAGCATTTATGTCTTTGTTTTCTCTATCAGTGAACGTATCATGATTTGTGCCGTGAAAATCATTACCAGATAAAATGACTGAAATACCTCTGCTGATTCCAGGAATTCCTGCACGAACATTGTGTCGTCATTGACCCTTTGTATTGTCTGGGAATGTGATATCATCAGGTTACTGTTGTGTGCAGTTTGGTTAATGACCTGATTATCTTCATCTCCTTGCTGTCTTTCCTGCATAGTATTCCTCTACTCAATGATCACAACAGGAGAGGTGTTTGTGGCATTAGAAGGGAATAAAACTAGGTCTTTCCTTACATTTTACATTTTTTCTGCGAAATTCAAGATCAGTGACCTTGACCTTGTGGCACGACATACATTACCTGATCATTAATGACAAATATACAAATATGTGTGTCTTTCATAAACTATTTTTCTTTCTATTTTGAAAAATGCGACTGTTATAACAGATTTGTACTGACATACTTGGAATATAACTGTGTTGCTGTTTTGACCTATGACCTCAAATTTTTTTTAACTTTCGCCATTCCAATTTAGGATGATTCTGTAATAGTTTTGTGCATAAGGATATTGTCTGTCAATTGATACAAATTTTATCCTTTGGATGACCGACACAAAACTTCAGGATGAATTGAAAATACGTCATTCTGCTAATGTTTTACGTTATTAGCTTTCAAGGTCAATCATGATGACATTGAAATGCAACAGAATGACCTTTCATTAATATTTCCTTGACTTCCTTTACTTCTGTAAATGTATAAAAAAAATCTTGCACTGTTTTTTAAAAAAGCTCACAGTTGCAACAAATTTCATAAAATATAGTTCATACAATTTTTTTTCTGCCTATTTAACCTTTGACCCCAAATATCGAAACGTTTGCAAGGAGTTTTTTTAAATCGTGCCACATATTCATATTGCCAAAGGTGTTGCCTATCAAATAAAATTAGTGTCATCCATGGGTCCACGCGGGTAAGGTAACTAGAAAACTAAGAGACTTTTCTCGATTTTGCCTCTAGACTCTCGGCCTGACTTTGCAGCAGCTGCATAAATGTTGGGAAGGTAGTTTTCTCAAGCTATTCTCAGAGTCTCAGCCAGATCACTTAAACAAGTTCTCTACAGACGCTTCCTCTTGGTTAAACCCCCTGTCAAACGTAAGATCCATGTCACACACTCTTCTTCTCCAAAGTGCCGAACTTCCTCTAAGCCCTTACAATTATGATCCTCATTCTGCCATTTCCCAAACATATTTTCCCTCATCTGTCTATACGCATCACACCACAGCAACCAATGGTCTATAGTCTCATCTGCCTCCTGGGAGCAAACTCTACATGTGCCATTGCTACTGACAGTCCATTTCCGTTTTTCTCTTTGAAAAATTGATATCTCCTGTCCTACTCTGAAACAAAAGATGAATCCCCTCCCTGCATCCCAGCATGTACCTTTATTCAGCTTCTCCAAAACCTTTTTAGTCTTTAGTGTACCTTGTTATTCCTTTTCTATGTTCCATACGTTTGTCTTTAGCTTCCTTGCATATGTTTTCCAACCCTCAACCTTCTCACAATCTTTCAACTCATGCCTTTTGGCTAATTTGTCTGTGTCTTTTACCTTTCGTGTCTGTTCTATAACAGCTTCATTAGATATATACCTCCACCACCTTCAATACTTCATTGCTTATGTTTGCTTCACTTATAGTGAGCACGTGCCCGTGGTGTGCTACAGTTAAGGATCATTTGACCGCAGTTAAGATGGCTATCACAAGGTTGACAAGACTGGACCTGCATGCTTCTCTGATGGATTCTTCAATGAGCTGTACCATGCCCTAAGTTATTGAAGGTACCAAAGAGCACCTTTTGTTTAAGAGGGAGTCTTTTGCATAATCAATACCTCATCATAACGGTTATGAGATGGTCCCTCTCAAAGGGGGACATATTGTTGAACCAAAAATGCAGATGACCCTCTAGACTGTGTAAATAATTTCAGTCAGTAGGGAAGTGTCGTGGGCACTACGAAAGATAATATATTAGGTTTACATAACATACCCCCTCATACATCTTGCATACAAGTTTACCTTCAAGATCTTCCAGTGGCATAAGGATATTGTCTGTCAAAACCTTATTTCCAAACTGATGTTTCCATTCGTTAGACAAAGGGTTTACCTAGAAATATACATAAAAACATACATATTTACGTACATAAATGCATTATAGTGGACAGATATTGGATAACTGATGTTGGTTAATCACCTCACACATTGTTATTGGTATTAGACGAGCAACATTTTCTCGCAGATATTGTAATTTAAGGCGCTGGACTTGTATATCTGATAACAGTGCGAGATGTACATATTGCCCTTCTCTTTCACAGTATTTTTTTGCTGTAGACCCGCCATCAAAACCTTACATCGTGACTCTGAAGTCCTATATCATTGTTGGGCTCATGGCAAAATGTACATGTTGCACTAACTGTGGTATTTATTTGCATATTTCCGCATTTTTAAAGTGGCCATTCCCTATTTCCAACAAATAGGGAGTTGCCAAATTTTGAACAAAACAAATTCAACAAAGCAAGACATTGTGACACACAACACCATGGTCATCCAGGCAATGTTTCTCTGATTAAAAAAGTGGGTTAACATGATCATGTCTAGGCTGGCGAGAACACGTGCTTTTTCTGTTTCCAAACGTATAGCAATACTGCTGAAAAGTTTGGATAACAGTGAGCTACTTTCTAGACTCCATCGCTGTGGCAACAACAAGCGAACAACTGCAACCTTTTAATATGTCTTGTTCCATCCTGGTTTAAACTGCTCAACAGGATTAGGACTGCCACTTAATTGGTTCATTGAGGTGACGAATAGTATTCATGACAGGCCTTACTGAATCAATGGGATGGGGTTTCTCTTCCCTATTGTGACTGAAAAAGGAGGACGGCAGGGGGAAGAAAAAAGAAAGAATTATAAATTATAATGGAAGATGATTGTCAAAATGGCACATGGCGACCGACACGGGTCACACAGAGTGTGAATTCGATGAAAGCGGTTTCAAACTATATATGATTGTCACTATGGATTATGGATATGAAAAGCCATATTAGCCTTTCCTTAATCTTTGCCTAACCATGGGTAGCTTTCTTTGCTCTCTGTTTGCAAAAAAAATTAAATTAAATTTTAAAAAAATGCTATTAATTTCATGGCTAGGGCTCTGCTGTACAAATAAATACGGCACATACTATAGAAGAAGGGGGTTGAATGAGAAATAATATATGTGCCTTTACATTTATAATAATTTAAAATGTCTGGTTTGAACTATAAAACTTTCAAATACGCTTTAGTGGCGATGGCCTGTTGGCTGCATCAAGTGACAACATTTAACAAAACTATTAGCCTGAATAAACACACCGAGTAGGAATTTCGTAAACTGCATTGATGGAGTATCTTTGCTGCAATACATGCTGCCCATAGATGATTTTTTTCTTTTTGAAATGGAATTCTGATTTGGAATAATCATGTAGGCTCTTTACCTCATTTATTTTATTCCCGATTCTTATCAGACAAAATTGCGGTACTTTCATTTAATTTGCCTTTTATTATTCTTTCGCATTGTTATCAGACATAATTGCATTATTTTTTTAATTTACTTTTCTATCTTTTTCTCCATTGCTATGAGACAAAATCAAACCACTCCCTTTTTAGATACACACCCCTGCATTGTTGGTGTAAAATATTAGGAAGTGATTTGTAGATTTGACAAATGAATTGGCCTGTTATTAATTCTTTTCAAATCTTTATCAAAACATGGAATATCAGCAACTGGACTTTATTTGCCCGCACTTAATTTCAAACTTTAAATAGAAAACTTGACTTAAGTATGGATGTATAGGCCAGACAGTTTCTGAATGCAAAACCGATGTACCCTTGAAAAGCGCTACCCTAGGCAGGGGGCATAGTAGGAATGTATGACACTGCCACTTCAACAACATATATGTCTACGATATTCAGATATGTATGACATTTATATTGATAGCATTAAAGATAGTACATGTGCATATGAACTCCAGACACACGGGACAAATATACTGACAATGCCTAAATACAAATATTAAAGATGTAAATTTAATGTAACTGACACTCCCTCTAGAACCGGTATCATCCGCAGGCTTATCTTTTGAAAGCTGTTTCATTTCTTATGCACGGAGTTCCACACATCATATGTGGGTCTTTCAAGGTACACTGAGCCAAACTGATCTTATTTCGAGGGAAACGAAATGAAAATTATGGTGAGGATATGATTCCTTTTAGATCTTTTAATGACTGTCAAAATAACTCTGTATATTGTTTTGTCTTAGTCCCTCATATCAAATGTTTCTGTAAGTTGATATGGAAACAATAATAGGACTACTACTCCTGCTGCTACTACTTATAATGATAATGCGCGTGAGAGTCTTCTGTAGTGGTTGCGTGTGGTTTCATTCACACAGTGTACAATATACACACAGGCAATATTCTGGTGTTCATAGCACATTTTCTGGAGTTTTGCTTCAGTACATTGATCCATGTCTTTTATTTCAGGGTTTATTGATCTGCACACAACACGTACCAGTCCATTTCGTGCGATATCTGGCAAAGACACTGTCCAAATTGATAAAGTGATTCCTACAGACACCATTAATATTTAGAAAGACGTGGCGTGTCAGCAGATGCTTATGGTAAAAAGGTTAAGTTTTGCTCGTTTTGTATCAAGACATTGTTGATTTGTAATATTTCTGCTGTCATTTCGTCTTTTATACGCCCAAACACTTCATTTGATTTACAAGATTGAAAGGTACTAATATGGCACCCCTAAATCCAAGTGTATCACCTTCCAATGTACTCATTTTGGTCTCTTCAAGCCTGATGTTTATAAAATAGGCAAAATTAATAACCCTCCACTAAAAGCAATTCTTATATAAAACACACACACACACATGTTTTGAATATATTCAATGTTTCTTTTATTCTGTATACACTTTAGAGTAGATCTGTAGAGGAAATTCTGATCAAATGAAGTTATGATTCATTGCACAGTGTCAATAAGCAGACAAAGTCTGAATCACAAGTTCGCAAGAGTACCTGTGGAGCGCTCAAACATGCATATGAACTGAGTACAGAGTCCCATCAGAAGTTATCACAGATGGTGCTTGGTTGCATCAAAAGTTATCACAGACTGTACTTAAAGTTAAGGCATTTTCTGAGTTCAATAGAGCAGAAACTGACTCATCACTGTGTCACATAAGGCACCTTTAAATGTCCATTCAAAAAGGATGTGTAGCCACCATGGTTGTCAATGCACTGTTGGCAGCGTTTTTGCATGCTGTAGACGAGCTTTCTCACAAGTGCCTGAGGTATACTGTCCCACTCCTCCAGAAGATAACGGCGTTGATCTGCGAAGTGTGAGTTAGGACCCATCTTCTGGTACACATTGCTTTTCATATGGCTCCACAGGTGCTCAATCAGGTTGAGGCCAGGTGAGCATGCTGGCCATTCCATCACCTTAACACTCTCACTATCCAGGTAATCACGAACCGCAGCTGAAACATGTGGCCTGGCATTGTCGTGCATCAGCATGAAGTTGTCTCCAATGGCACCCGCATATGGAATAACATGGGGTTCCAGGACATCCTGTATGTACCGTCTGCTTGTCATTGTTCCTTCCATGATGACGAGGTCTGTCTTGCCACAAGCAGAGATCCCCGCCCAGACCATGATGCTGCCCCCTCCGTATGCAACTGTGGGCTGCACACAACAAGCAGCATGTCTCTCTCCTCGCCGTTTCCATGCACGAACACGGCCATCACTTCTGCAGAGGGAAAAGCGACACTCATCAATGAAGAGAACATTGCTCCATCCTGCATGTGTTGTACAGACATGTTCTCTTGTCCACTGCAACCGAGCAACCTTGTGACGTGGAGTATGAAGCGGCTTTTTCACCATGCTCCGGGACCTTAAACCAGCAGCATGCAGTCTGTTACGATCAGTCTGGGTGGACATGCGTCTTTGGTGAGGATTGGCTCTCTCCAGCTGGCTCAGAATATCAGGACCTGTGTGGCTCCTACTCCTCAGTGCTGCATTGACGATGAAACGGTCTTGTTGCCTGGTGGTCAGCTTTGGCCTTCCCGGGCGTGGTAAATCTGCAACATCATTTGTGTTTTGGTATTTTCTCAACAACTCATTGATGATTTGTGGTTCACACCCATTGCCCGTGCGACAACTCTGCAACTTTCACCGGCTTCAAGGCTACCTATGGCTCTTGCCCTGTCCATTTGGATAGCCTTGGCATGGCGATGTTCACAGTTTGACCAGTGATGGCGAATCCATAACTGACAGAGAAAAAACCCATGCCTTTATACCCATGATTGGCACAGTTTCTGGCCACATTACACAGGTATGGTGAGAAAAATCAATGGTCAGAAGGGTCCTAACAGGGACAGGAAAGACCACTCATGATCCTTTTTGCGAAGTGCACTTTTTGACTTTGTGTCACATTCAGCACATGTGCAGTCAAGCATGGGCTCCAAGTCTGCTCATATTTACACTTTAATCAAAGGATTATGCTACACATACATGTGCATATCTTTAAATTACCTAAAAAAGTATGGGTACACCATTAAATTATTTAAGCGGAGGGTTATTAATTTTGCCTAGTTTATATTTAGGTTAGCAATAACATAACACGGAAAAGGTTTACATGTAAGGCTTCAGTTTTGGTTTTCATATGATGTCCATTTTCGAATTATGTCTCGTGGTGGAACCAGAGAATCATACTGTTTGATTATGCCACATTCGTGCACTTCCTCTGGTCCTTGTTTTGCTTCAATACTTCTAATATTCATACACTCAATCCTGAAAAACAGAACCATACAAAACTTGGTAGGGTCACATATGTAGGTACAAAAAGCGATATAATAATATTTGTGTGATCTAGGTTTATTCCAAAAGTCAGAGAATCACTCACCTAAAATAGGTTTCCATGCGACAGCTGCTTAAAAGCGTCACTCAGACCAAACTAACTGGAACATTACCTTGAGGAAAAGTCAAACAATCTTGTTAAAGTTTATGGTTCTCCCGAAATGAAGTGTCCCTATGCAATCTTGAAGCAATTAGCCAAGCCATTGTGGGGAAGAATATTAAAGATTGAAGAACAAAACTATGAAAAGAAATCAATATTTGAATCGTAGGTGTGTAAACATTTGAAATACCCAGGTTATCGCGTGAACAGTAAAATTCATGTAAGTGGCCCTGTGACCTTGAGAATGAGGTCAAGGTCACTGATGTACGGTCTCAATCTTTCCTAAAGAGAGGAACACCAACAAAATCAACATCAAAGTCCTACATTCTACAGTTCTCAAGTTACAATGTGAAAAGTAATATTCACCTAAGTGTCTGTGCCCTGGTGACCTAGGGACAGAGGTTAAGGTCTCCCATGTACTGTCTCATTTTGGCCTTTGTTCAGGACAACCATCATGTTTAATGTAAACGTCCAAGCTCAAATAACTCTCTAGTTGTCGGGTGAACATTAAAATTTGAGCAAGTGGCCCTATGGCCTGGGGAATGAGGTCAAGGTCACTCATCTTCCTTCCAAGTTTGGCCCTTATTAAGGGCAACTAGCATGTGCAATACGAATGTCCTAGCCTTGCAAATGATGTCAAGGTCACTCATTTACTGTATATGTATCACCCTCTTACCCAGAAGTGTCCCTGTGCAATTTCAAAGCAATTTGGTGAGTATATACAAAGATAAGGCTTTTGAACATTTGGCCAAAAAAATTAACAAAAAAATCCAAAAATCATTGGACTTTGACCGTTTGAACAAACATGGTAGATACCCACCAAAGGAACACCCCCGCCAAGTTTGAAGTGAATCTAGCTGATGGTTTCGCAGAAGTCAAAATTGTCAATAAGCATTGCAAACCCTAATGACTTTGCAATCCCGATTGACTTCCATGGTGGTCAAAAGGCAGATATAATCAACCAGAAAAATTCCTGAAACAAACAAGAATCACTGGACCGTGACCATTTGAATAAACTTGGTAGAACCCCACCCAAGGCACATCCTCACTAAGTTTGGAGTGAATCTGGCAAACGGATTTTAGATGAGGTCGAAAATGTAAACTACCATTGCAATTCCCATTGTCTTACATAGTAACCAATAGGGATCTATGCATTAACCAACGAATACCCGAATTGAAACATTCGTTAAAAGTCAGGAATCCACAGCAACGCCACCTGGTAAACAATCTTGTGTGACCCTTCCACAAGCAACACAGCAACTAGGTTTCAGCACAATCTGAGACATAATTTTTGAGAAGAAGTCAAAAATAGCAAAAAACGCACCAAAATGCATAAAAAAATAGAGAAAAATCACAGGGCCACCTGTTGTAGAACTTAAAGTGTGAGGGTCCCCAGAAGTGTCCCTTTGCAATTTCAAAGTAATTGGCCAAGCAGTTTAAGAGAAGAAGATTTTTTTAGATTTCCGCAAAAAATGAACCAAAAAATTATTAAAATTCCAAAAATCACTAAACCATGACCATTCCAAAAAACTAAATAGACACTCACCCAAGGCCCAATCCCACCAAGTTTGAAGTGGATCTGGCCCGCAGTATTGGAGAAGAAGTAAAAAATGTGAATTGTGGAAGGACGACGGATGCCTCACCTTCCGAAATGCTCAGCTGAATTGTCAGCTGAACTAAAAACTACTCACTCACTTGAGACAACTTCAGCAATCAACAGTGCGGAAGTTTTGTGAACTCTTGTTTTTAGGAGTGTTTCCAAATCTAAAATACCTTGAAGTAATTATCATAAAATTTCGGCAGACAATCTCTCCCTAATGTCTCGAATCATTCTCTTAATAACAAAAACTTGCCAACCAAACAACCGTACGTCTGCCCGATCCAAAAGAAATGTGCAAAAATCCTGTGCACAAATTACAAGCCTCTTTCTCTTCAAAGCTGTGTTTGCAAAGTCTTTTAACAGTCAGCTGTAAACATGCTTGCAATTACACGACTTGGCAAGATCAAAGCTAAATACTGAAACTACAATTACTGAATTTCTTCATCAAATGCAATACGTGTCAACGTTTGTGTGCAACAACACTTATATCCATTCTGCGGATTATTCGATAAAAGAAAGGAAATGGGCATATCACATTTTCTGTATTCAACACGCCGAAGTTATTGTTATCTGAGATTATGTTTAATATGGATATTTATATAGTTACACATTTTGTTCACCTTCTCAATACTCATGCTGTGTATAAATATGTTAATGAATGTTCATAACGGAATCGACATTGCTGCCGCCCATTGTTTATTAAAACACTGATAACGCTTGGTTATGTGGAATGTGCACTGTATAATATGAAACAGCTCAAAAGGAGGCCTGACAGGAAAACCTTGTACTGGAACTTATACAATAAATTACAACGTGTGGCATTAGGCGCAAAATATAAAGAAAAGATGGTTGTGTGAAAAGTACCTCCTCAGCTGACCTTTATACATTGCGTTAATACGTTCCAACTAGGAATGAGCCCAACTGAGCCGTAAGTGCAGCTTGAATCGACCTGAGTCGCGTAGATGCGGTTTACATAAAGATTACTTATATTCACAAACTAGAGAAGAGTAGCACATTGTACGGTTGATAGCACTTGAATATGAGCGACAGGGATACTTAATGTAGGCACTAGTTTCAATAAGGTCTTGTCTAGGTAGATTCTTACCAAGCCTGAAGTGAATTCAGTTCACGGCTCTGCAAAATACACAAAGATACATTTACACTGTCATTGCAATATTAACCATATGCTAATAAGAATTATGATGCACGGTCACTTAATTTCGAAAAAGTGTTAAGAGTCTAGAAATGATAGTGGTGCAACAAAATGTACATGTTCAGTGCAGATTGTGTGAAGCCGTATTCCTGCTGAGAGTCTGAAGAGAACGCAACATGATGGGTGAGAGATGAAGTCAAAAATTACGAAAACACACACAGATTCGTGATTTTTTTATTGCAGCACAATCTGCTATAGAAAATATGAGTACACTGTACCTAAAAATATGTGCCTGCAATTTAGAGGCAATTAAGCACAGTGTTTAGACTATATATATATATATATATATATATATATATATATATATATATATATATATATATATATATATATATATTGTTGATTTTCAGAACACAGCACAAAAGGTCATAAAACATACGAAATCAGAGAAGCATGATGCATTCAAATAACTTGAAAAAAAATCAACGAAACGTACATCCAACTCAAACACCAAGTGGATTTAATTATTTTAATGATTTATGTAGTTAGTTCTTCTTTTTTTTTTAATGAGCACATTAAACAACATCTACCTAGGGAACAACTTTGCCGGAGATTGATCAAGTTACGTGTCAGCCAACTTTGAAGGTCGCCTTGCTTCTGTTTTGGACAGAGAAGTAAACACTTCCATAAACGGCCAAGGACAAAGGATATTAGCTTGGAACAGAAAACATGAATTGCAAATCATTGATCGTCCACCATAAAATGAGTAACTGTCATCAATTCAAATTTATGTATCATTCTAAATAATCTTGTTATTGTTCAAAATGACCAATGAGGTGCCCTATGCATCAAACGAAAAAGGCACTCGGTCTACTATCAACTGAAGACGCAGCTTGCATTGACCAAAAGACCCATTTAACACTCCAATCGTTAAAAGAAACTCCGTTTACATATCATTAGCCTTTATTCAAATCAAATTGTTACATTGACTTGAAATAATGAGATCAGAGTTGTGTGACGATGAACACCTTTGGTTAATTAAATAGCATAAGTTATATAAAGTTAACGCTGAATACACTTATAGATACGGTTATTCAGTGTCAGGTAGTGACCACACATGCACATGTCTTTATAGACGTTATGCATACCTATATTCTCATTCAGCCGTTGTACATAAAGCATTGAACCAATGCTTTATTGGACACACCACTGGAGGAAGTAAACATTTGACTGTTGACCATGTGCCTTATGTGGCCTCTATCAACATTGTTACTCTGGTATTATTTTCGAACCCGTACAGTCATCTGTTCATTTGTGTCCCTGGCTTGAATGCTGGGAAATGTGAGTCCATATTTTGCATCCTTTTACAAAGCTGTTCAAAGATTTCATGACTGCCTGTGGTGCATCTTTCCATAAAAAGGTGAATGAAAATGAAAAAAAAAGGAAAAAATACTTTCTGTGACATTCTATATGAAATTATTAACCGGTCCGTTTTCTTTTGAAAATATCCTGCTACATTCATTTTTGTGGAACCACCTTGCACGTTCCTTTATGATACATACAATGAATTTCCTGGACCACTCCAAGTGGACGTCAACTTGGAACCTAAACTTTCCCACGAAAAATCTGCACTTTCAAAATGGATGGTGTACCTTTCAGGCAAAGTGCATTTCGAGCAGAATGTGACCTGTCAATAGAGACAGTATATGATAACAATCATACCCTGTGTGTAACAATTTTGCTATGGCCTGTGTTCTTCTCTGGTATATGAAGAATTGTAATGCCTGCAATATTTAAGTTTCTGATAACCCCTCAATCATGACAAATCTAGCTTCAGTTTGCATATGATCGTCCGTGTTAACGGGACACCACACATTTCGCATATACAGCACAGACAAGAGTCCCTTGGCCTGTAAAAAACAGTTGGCCTCAGTGTACAAGGTGATCCGAGCTGCGGCACCAGTTATTGCGAGGTTCCCTGATCAATGAAAAACTTTGCAAAGGCCTAAACTTTTCATATCGTCTCTGTTACAGCGAAGAGTGATATCCAGTTCAGAAGTAGCCCAAGTTATAACTTTCTGCCAAGATATTTTAGATAAAACCAGACGTTTTAGGAAGAACTTGCAGTGATGCGAAAATTATTCCAAGACCACAGTCTCATACATTTAGACCATAAAAATACTGCATGAGTACATGGTCAGTTTCAGCCAATGAAAAGCTATCATTTGATGAAGGCAATTGGAATGTAAGGAAATCCGTTTCAAAAACGCGCGTTGGCATAACGATCCGATCCCGTAGATGACGGATTACATGGTTACACCACTGCATATATCGCTATATAGCTCATCCTTACCTGATCTCGACGCCTTATTTGGACTGTAAAAGGTAAACCATTGTATCTACGTGTATTCTGTAGTTAATCAAATTTCCTGTGTCAGCGGATCATCTGTAACTATTTGGTTGTCCACGTGTCTTCTGAAAGAATATAGCTGCCTTGGACAAATTAACAGCCAACAAAACTCTACTCTTACATATGCAATAGTATTACTGCTTTCACTTCGTAAATTAAATCAATGGCCTAATCAGTATGCGCTGTTCTTATCTCTAAGTATTGTGAAATCATGTTGTGAAATCCTGGTGATAGAAACAGATGCCAGACATTGCGCTACGTGACTGTGTGTAATGGCCCTGTAAATACCTTCTGCTTTTATGAAAATTAGTAAAAAGGAGAAAGGTACATGACATGAATTCAACATGACTGATTGGTACTTTAGGTTGATTCATTTGATCATAATCACATAATTATATGTTTACAAACGTCGGATGGGCGCTGCACTGGTTGAAATAATCTTTACACCCCATGCTTTGTTCAAATAAAGTAGCTTACATCTTGTCACATTTCCATTAAAGGTCCTTCACATCAAACGAGAAAAGGTTAGATGAATTCCTCAGCAAAATAGCAGATTTTGTAATTTATATTCAATGTATATTTTGTTGCTTTATTGTGTCCAGCATGAAAACAGTGGGGGTTTGTTGGGGGGGGGGGCGAAGTGCAAGTTGTACAGGCTGGTCTTGGGATATTTCTGATAATTGGGGCCACTACTTGTGCGAAGTATATTTGATTATCTCATGCGTTAACTCTGGTCATGGGAAATGCTTGAGCTGAGGTTGTGTGGCATGTTCCTACACTACCGTCCACTGTCAGCATTCACCTTACCATACATCAAATAATATATTTCAACCAATTTTTGTAAACCAATGCAAAAAATCACTATGTATAGCTGTTCGTTTAGGCATCACCATAAATATAACAAACATGATGTATTCAATTTCTGGCACTAGCAGCACATCTAGGCATTGAGTCCTGCCAGGCGTTGCCAAATCAGTGCAAAAACAGTCGAACTGCATTGTATTTGATTTTCGTCAGGTTGTTGTCTGTTCCACTCTGTTGGTTCCACAGCGCGATTTCTTAAAAATGGTATTTTAATTTTTTCAATCACCTAAGCATCATACCAGAAATTGCCAGGGCATAATTCGTACCTCCTAATCACAGCAATATTTAGCTGTATGCTGTGATAGTCACTTATTCAGTTATACTGTCAGGTAAGACCAAACAACCAACTGCTCATTGTGCACTCGGCATAAAGTGCGAGTCCTTCAATGCATGAATAGCCTAATACGTTCATTTATTTACATGCTGATCACACCAATTTTGAAGGTATGGAATTCAATAGTTTAATCATTTGTGAAAGAAGGACAAAATATGTTATCATAAGTTACAGTTATGAAGTGGGCTTAAGTAAAATTTAACCTTTTCAATATAGAAGAAGTGAAAGATTTTCGTTGTTGGGGGTTGACTAAACCCCCATAATCATATAATTTAATTCTAGCAGCCAAAGTAGCCTCAGCTTATGCCAAACAGAACATCTTTAATAACCTGTATATTTTAACTACTTTTGTTCAAGTTTATATGTTGGACAGGCCATTAGACACTGATAAGGCAGGTGGTGGTGGGTGTCCCCAAACGCTGGATATTTGCCTGTGCTGTGAATTGGAATGCAATCAATCAATAACATACGCTCGCCAGGTGCAAACGTTTGTAATGGTGTAAATATATAATATATATATATATATATATATGCCACAAGTCATCTTCCAGCAGCACAAATCTCGTCAAATGAGTTAATCTGTTACACAGCCGGAGTAAATTGCATATCTTTCTGCCCGCAACCAATCAATTCACAAAATTCCATGGTGACCTGTGTGCTCCATACCATAAGCAAAACATGAAGAACCATGAAAAATATTAATCAAAACGACTAATTTTCTATCTGGAATCTAAGTATGAAGCAAAGGCAGTATATGTTTGTGTTTTCAATATTGATACACAGCAAAGGAACAATAACCATTGCTTGAAGATATATGACAAGAACTACAAATTCAAATAGATAAATAATGTGACTCAAACAAATTCGAAACACTACTCCTTGTCCAAGCCATTTAATGACAATGATAAATAAATGCCTCAACAAGGACATTATAGGCACGAGCTACCAAAATAAGAAAGCAAATGTTTTCATTGGTCTAATAAGGTACCTTCATATAATAAACAGATACAGACAAGCCTTGTGAATGTGCAATTTTAAAGGACTGTGTGAAGTCTTCAGAGTTTGGAGCGTCAGGTGTGCGTACGTTGGTACCACAAACTATTAGGTACGCTAGCAGCACTTCAAGTCCAAAAGTGGCATTCCCTTCAAAGTGGTTCATGTACATTTGCTCAGGTTACATCCAAAAAGTCTAGAAAATTATCTTGCCGTAAAGTGTTGGTTTTGATAATATTATTGATGCTGGTGTTTGAAGGAAAGTGCTTCTTATGAAAAATTGTGTCTAAAATCGTTTATAAAAAGTGAAGCAGTCTGCTCTCGCAAGCTAAATAACATATCTAACTATTTGCCACATGCACTATCGGGTATGTGCAACATTTCGTGCATAACATGAACAAAACATTTTGTGTGGTAAATGAGTCAAAGGCTAGTGATAGCCTATGAACATCATGGGCGTCAAATACTCACGTTGTAAAATGCAAACATATATAAGAACAGGTTACCAAACGTAAAGAAATACATGTAAGGAATGTCGCTGTGTTTACAACGTATCATTCCTAATTCCTGGGTTATACGAATATGACCAGGGCCCCAGTGGAAAGAGCAACTGACACAATAACAATGAGTGCACTTGCAAGGTCTCATTCAGTTAAGCAGGGCTTATTTGCTACGGACAGGATAATGCTGGTGTTTGCAAAGAATAGTACATGTGCAGGTGTTTAACGTGCAGGGACTTAGTTTATGCTGTGCATATTCGCAAGTTGATGGACCCCAACACAATTGAGTGAGGATGTCCATTTATTAACTTGTGGTGTGTATATTTGCAAGGTCCCTTTCGATTAAGTGGTGCATATTTGCTTTGGACAATATAATGCTGGTGTTTGCAAGGAATCCACATGTGCAAGTGTCTAATTTGCAGATAAGGTGTTATATGCTGTACATATTAGTGAACTGTTGGACCCCAGCATTATTGTCTATGTCCATGTCCTAACTTGTGTGGCATGATACACAAAATAATAGTGTCTCAGAATACTGTTACAGACTTACAACCTATTGCAGAAACCTGGTAAGGACTCGTTCTTCTCAGGTCCTACATATTTGGTTTTTTACTTTCATTTACTTGTCAGTGAGCTGAGCTTATATGATGGTCAGTCATCTGCCGCCTGTTAATTTGTCCGCCCGTCCATCCTCAACCCACATTTTTGACTTCTCCCAAAAACCCAGGCCCATCCACTTAGACCTGGCTGGGTTGGAGTGGGTTTGACCTCTACAATTTTTTGATAGAGAGTTTTTTTCTTGTGTTTTTCTTATTTTTCTGTTATTTTTTGGCCAAAACTTCAAATATTTCAGAAACCGCCATGGCAATTGCTTTGAAATTGCATAGACACTTCTCGGGACGTTTAGACCTTAAATTGTTTGGCAAGTGGGGCTGCTTTCGGTTTTTTTTTTTCTTTAATAAAGACTTGGGGGGGGGGGAATTTCGCAGTTTTGGCCCTTTTTCAGAATCGTCACTCAGATTATCCATTCCGAAGCGTGGTAGAAATGTACCCTGTGGGAAGGTTAAACAAAGTTCCTTACTAGGAGGCGAGGCTCTGGATCCCTGATATTTTTTTTTCCAATTCAGGTTCTTCTGGTTTAATGCATATATCCCCCTAAATTACTATGCAAGTCAACGGGAATTGCAATAGGAATTCCCATTTTTTACTTTTCCAAAACCGTCATCTTGCTTTAATTCAGACTTGATGGAGGTGTACCTTATCTGAATTTCTACCAATTGGTTGAAATAGTTTCATTCCTATATTGAATTTTTACTGTTTTGTTTTATAATTTGTCGTAAAATCTTTAATAGACTTGCTCCAAAAACCCCATTCCTCTTGTATGATTGGCATTATATGGGCCTCTGTTATTTTTCAATGAGAAAACGCCTAGCAGGGTACATATGTTCTGAACTAAACATACTGTAGTTGTAATGTATATTTGGAACAAGAAAATAAGACGTGAATTCAGGCATGAATGTGCGTTTCTTAAATAACTATATTTTTTTCCTGAGATAAATTTTAAATACGAGTCTCTCAAATATTTTTCAACCAATTTTTTAAATTTAGTTTTTACCGCACCTTTTAGTTATAGCCATCTAAATTACTTAATACAGATTTTTACCAAGGTTTAGAAATGCTGTCAGAACAAAAAGCTATAATTATAATTACAGCAGAAGGGTGGATGGACAGAGGGGTAGGTAGATAAACTGCTTAAATTCGATCTTATTTGTTTAAGTAGATTTTATGGAACTTTTTGTCATGCCTCAAATAAATACCTTGGTGTGACATACATAATAATGCACCTTTGTGCTCTTCTACTATCAAAGAGCACAAATAAGATTCACTACCAGACCTTGTGAAGCTTTAATAGCATTTTCAGGTGCCAAGGTTGTTGAACAGGTACCCCCCTTTACTATATCATCCATTCCTTTGAACCAGTATTTAGCCTCTTGGTGTGTGTTGTTTCAAGCTTATTAAAGGGTGATTGACACCAGCGGTAATGTCAAGGGCCTGACACAATTTTCTCACACATGCGCACTTGGTCAGGTACAAGGACTGTCAGGAAAACCAAAACGGACGCAACCGCCCGAAATTGTCAGCAGAATTGATCCTGCTCGAGGCCATTAACAAATATACCTGTGTATTGGCTTTATTGCTTACATAATACGTCTTTTTTGTGTCTGACACGTTTAAAACAAAGAATTGTTCATACTGTTATTTATTTCGGGTATCTGTCTTTAGTTCAGATAATGTATTATATTTGCCCTGTAAAAATTCAATGTCACTGCATCAAATGGCACTTTTGAAAAATATCCGGATGGGATGACATTTGGCGGCCAAAAAATTGAGCCAATCCTCAGTTGAACTACCTGCTATACAGACATATTTTCCAGGCTGACATTAAAAATAGGCAAAATATTATAATTATTTGTCTTAAAAGGAACGATAACCCATAGTATTTTGCTGCAAGAAACTGTTTGTATGGAGTGTCATCTGGTGGTTACAGATCGGAACTAACACTGAATCTAGCTACGAAGGTATACTAAAAACATACGGATACATGTTTCTGGGTCATTACCAAATTGAGTATTCGTAAAAAGTACATTTTGCACTACCAATACATGTAAACTACCAAGATATAGGCATGTGTATCCAAATTTGACATTTGACCTCTGAAATTACCACCAAGGTCAATATCCAGAGCAGTATCCACTAATGTATTATTGCCTATCCCACCGGCAACTGAATGAGCATGGAAATCTGGCCTTAAGAATAAGGTGCCTTCAAACAACCAGTTGCCTTTTATGGGTGACTGTCTGTCTCAACTCAGGAATGAAATTTGTTTCTTCACATTGGTATTGGAAGCTGATATTTGGTGTTTTGGAAATTCTTGGATTACTCCTTTTGGCTGTAAATATTTAACTTTGTTGTCATTGTTTGGTTGGAATTTATGAATGTGAGCAATGGTTTTTTGAAACTATTTGACTGGTCGACGATCAATACATCTGTTGTGTCACAAGTTTGAGCTTTTTAACTGGATTACTGTTGCTAATAAACTATTCAAGTCAAAGAGCAGACACGGCCACAAACTCTTTCTGTGGCTGTTGTAACTGTCATTGAGCATTGATACCATGATGTAAAGGGGTATTTTGACATTCTTGCACTCTGCATTTGAGTTATTGAACATGTGACCATTTTTTTTGTTCCCCATAACTATATTCTGTCTGTAGGCCAAGCCAGTCAAAGATCAGTCCATGAGCTCCGGTCTGCACACAATATTGGGAGATGTTAGAATATAAAGAAGTATCTATCATTCTCATTAGAAAGGAGTGCATCTCAGTTTGCCTCAAGATACATGCATGCAACTACATATAATTTTTTTACGTCCGAAGTTCAAAGATTTTCTTTTCCACTGCTCTTTATAAACATGATCAATGCCTAATATGCTTTTACGAATCCTGGGACCAGCTGGTCGTGAAATGTCAATGTGTCAAGACCTCTTTGACCTGAAACCATGCAGTGAGCTGCCAGAGTGAATTTGCAACAAATATCCCCATTTACATTCAGAGGAGAATTTAACTGACCAAACCAACACTATCAATGGCAACGATAGCTGCATGTTTCAAATAGCTATAGCAAGTTATAACCTTCCCTGTATCCGCAGTCACGTTTATTGCAAATTTTGACTATCTACATGTAATGAAAACCTGTACCTGTTCATATGATAATATGCAATTTTAGAGGAAAAAATTGAGCCAAGTAAATTCAGCAGAGCATTCTTGATAATAGCAATACTGCATGCATGCGTGCACTACATATGTAGACTCGCCAGTACAATTGTGATGTGAAAGATTTGCTGTTTTGGAAAGAAGCTGTAGTCCTACTCAGACAACCTCAGCCAAGTAAAATGTGATCTCAACCGTGAACTCACATTAAGGACAGCATCTAATCAAACTTAGGGGACCGAGCGTATGTCCTACTAATAATAGAGCAATTCTGGCTACATTTTGGGCATGAATTTTGTATTGCCTACTGCTTAATATGTGACGTCAACCCTCATCGAGTACAAGTGCAAAT
This sequence comes from Hermodice carunculata, assembly GCA_964020975.1. Classification (NCBI taxonomy): domain Eukaryota; kingdom Metazoa; phylum Annelida; class Polychaeta; order Eunicida; family Amphinomidae; genus Hermodice; species Hermodice carunculata. The sequence continues at coordinate 67,054,051 of OZ026626.1, read as the reverse complement.
GTTGCTGACTCACTTTTAATTCCATCGTTGCATTCGTCCATTATTGTTATTAAACCCATGTACTCTTAAAATTTTTGATACGGAACCTGCAGACATGTATTTCCATGAAAGAACGGGTATGAATATTACTATTAAGGCCTGCACCACACAAAGCTCAACAAAATTTACACATACATAAAACATAATTCGATTTTTGCCTTCATGGTTTAGGGATCCCTAAAGGTGCACAAGCCAGCCAAGCAAACGGAATTTCGTTGCCTGTGAAACTGTCTTGTCATTCCACATGACAGGCTTGGTCCTAGGTCTTTGCCTTCAAAAATCACTTCACAAGCAGTCCAGGCAATTTTTGCTGCATGACATCCAAATTCTGTCACAAGAATACCCCATAAAAAAATCAAAAAAACATTTTATAACGTCTGATTGATTCCAGCATGTCTGAAGCACCATTGCAAGTTCATGGCACTCACCCAAACAGGTCAGCGCATCATACGTGGTTGATGTTTTGACCGATGGGGCACTGTTTAAAGCGATACCATAAACTGGATCCTAGATTCACGACATAATACTCTTTAGCATCCCCAGGGCAGAGACGGGCAAAACTCATAATTATCGGAGCTGGCTCAACGTAGGACATGAGCCAGATCGACCAGATGGCTCAGCTGGCTCAGGTTTCCAGATGTACAGGATAAAAACAACCAAGTGAAAGACAATTTATCGAAACATACATTCAATATGCTCTGTTTAATGTGTCCCAATGGGAAATTTCCATTACAGCTTTGCAGACATAATGTATATAGTCAAATATTCCATAAATCAAATGAAACATTTGCAGGGTTCAATAAATTTTAAAAAAGGCAAATTTTATCTTCGTTCTTGGTATTTAAACAAAAGAGGCGACCCGTTTGTTCTTTTGAGGTATGGACGCCATTCATCGTGCGTTTGATTTTACTAAAGTTGGCATGTAGAAAAATCCTGATCTTAGCGCATTTCAGGTTCATTCGCGACCGTTTGTTGGTGACGGTGTTCCCTGAGAAGAGAAAAGGTACCAGAGGGGACTGTTACAATCGACCAATATGCAGGAATCGAATTATTGTTTATGAATAAAATACATAATTACAGTATAATCGAATTTTTACTATCATTTTACACATCAACAGTTACTTCATTTTGCGAACTACAAAACTCTAGAGAGGAGGCGTCTGATGGGAAAGATGGTTTTAGGTAATATATTTTGACAATGTTGCTCTCCAACCCAGGTCAGTTTCGGTTGATATACTTTGAAGACATGTCAATCAACTAATTTGATGTACAGTTTCCAACATAGAGTGATGTCTATTGGCTTAAAAAGCAGTTATTTACCTGAATGACATCAAGGACAGCCATACTTGCTAGCCTGTCACTGTGGTTTCACATGCGACATTGACAGCTCCAAAGGGGACTCAAAAGGGGATTATCTACGTGCTCCGAAGATGATATCACCTTTACCCTAGCAATATTATTTTCGAGTGGCACCCCTTGAACAAGATGGGATTGCAATTTTTACGGCTTGCTTCAGTGAGAAGAGTGCTCGACGGACAGGAACATGTCTTTAGTCATAGCATAGGCAGAGCTTAGGCCATTCCGTGTCATGGACTGCTTGTGATCATATCGGCAACAAAAAAAGGGGGGGGGGTCGACATTCCACGAGGGAAGAAAATAGAAAATGAAGCAAACTGACAGCGATGTGACGAAAAAAGAAAAGAGTAGATAATCAAGCACACAATAGGTTGGGGGCGGGGAGCACTGACGTTTTATTCTAATTTTCAAGAATTAAATGTTACACTTGCCATTCTACGAAAGTGGGACCTTCAGTTGGATGCCATACTGTCTACACCTCTCATCCCTTACAGTAAAAATTGAGTTAAACCGCTGCTTAAATTGACGCTGACAACCATATGTCTTGCTTTACTTCTTTGCTTTTTGGCATTTTGCATGCTGTGAGTCTGTGAAGCAAGTTGTAAGTTGCTTGAGAAAGTGAGCGAGAGAGAGAAAAAGAGAGAGAGAGAGAGAGAGAGAGTACATTGGTTTCTATATATGGAATTTGAATTAGCCTCCAACTGTTTTTCACATCCTCTTTAGAGAAGTATAGAATATCAACAACCGATAAAGAAGAGAGAGAGCCCAATCTTAATGCAGTTCATCTCCTCGTGTAAACACGTACCACGTTACACATTTTTCCACAATCACGTAGAAAAAAATCAAAGAAAAAATACCAATTAAAAAAAAGGGAGATATACATTTAAGTGCAAGTACATACAAATAAAAAACAGGCGTTAGTCATCAACATTATCATTATCAATATAATCATCATCTGTGTCTTCATTGTCAGACTCTGGCTGGTCTTTTTTAAAAACGCTTTGTATTACAAATGTAGTTCATAGTTGCATCAACAATACTGGAATTACTGTTATGAGAAAGTTGGTCATGACCAAATAAATACAATTTACTTTTTGCCAAAGTTATGAAATGAAACACCAGTTTGAGACGTCACAATAATATATTTGACCCTTGCCAAAAAGTGCCGTCTATGTAACGTTAAGAGTGGACACTGCAACAGAAAATGTGAGGTTGTTTCAGCGTGATAGCTGCAGACACACGCTTGGGTGAAACATATGCGTCTCAAAAATAATTGGCATTCAACGCACTGAAGTCAACTTTTAATCGGTTTAGCAGTATGTTTGGCCTGCGAGGACCATGTTTCAAAAGATCGCATCTGGCAGGAAACAAAAGGTTCTTTATATGGTTTATAAAATTGGTCAAAGACTGGGAAGTACGTATCTTCAAGGGCGAAGAATTCCACAAACGCGTTGTTGACGGAATAAGCCCCTTTGAAAAAGCATTTGTCTGATTAATTACCACAATTCTGTTGGAAGTGTTCAGTAGCATGCAGTCATGCCTATCTATACTTTACGTGGTAAATAGTTCACACATGTAAGCAGGGCAAAGCAATGTGTCTAATTAAAAATAAAGAACAAGTTTACGACAGTTTTCTGTGACTGCCAGACCCGACCATTCAAGGCAATCGTGATCTTTTGTTTGACTTGAAGTCCTGATGGCACTTTGAAACAGCTCTATACTGTACAGACTCTAACATTACTCTGTACTTAGTTTAAACGTATGTATCTAGTCTGGAGAGCCCTATAGTATATCCAGATGACTAATACATTGGTTGTAGTAGTATGTCATTTAGCACCTACGGTGCATGGATAACCCACGAATGTCGATTTGACTTATTTCCAGTGGGTTCCTCTCTATAGACAGAAACCTGCTGCCGCCCCTAACGCAATTTCTCTTCTCAATAAACCGCAAGGGGTCTTTTATATGCATTTCCCATAGACAGGTCAACACATATCATGGCCTTTGATAAATCAGTCATGGACCACTGGTAAAATTGAGAGCCAGAGACAAGTCTCTTGGATTGGGCCAGGATTGAACCCGAAACCCCCCGCACAGGAAGCGGACACGTAGCCACTATAACACGACAGCTCTCTTTCCAAAACATGGAGACACACAGTAGGTATGTACAAGACACACATGCCAATACAAATGTTACCAATGTATAATATCAATGAAAACTCAAATCAAGATTTGGTAACGTATAAGATACACGTGAAACCAGTATGAAGTTGAGTTCAATGTTTATCGAAAGAAAAAATATGATACAAATAAATTTTCATAGTCCAACCGTTGATCATTGCAGTAACGAAAACATTTAGTCGTTAAAGTGCCTGCATCAATAATGTACTGCTGGAGTGAATCACTGATCTTGATATTTTGGCAGTTTGAAAGCTAGCTACTGCCACGGAAAAATATCTCAACCAATCTATCACTACCAATATGGATTGTCAGATACCAGCTAACCCCCAGAGCAATCAAAATAATAACAGTGTTAAGTGATTTGTTCCTCTGAACGATGTAATAGAGAGAGAAGAGAGGTAAATGCTTAGGGTCTTGAGTAGGATAAGAACAGGCACAGGATAGGTGAGAAAGGATGTTAACTTTGTGAAAGTCAGAGTTTAGTCTAGAGAACCCTAAGCCTATGGCAAATGTTAGCAAATCTGTCACCATGGAGATAGAACTCAGGAACATTATTTGTGACTAATATAGTACTTTTAAGTTTTGAATTGAATATATGTAGGGAAAGCGAAGCTCTAATGTCGGATGGTAGGTTATTCCACAGTTTGATAACATCTGGGAAAAAAGAGTTACACAGACGCGATGTTCTACATCTAACGGGGTGCACTGACATTGAATGTCGGAGAGCACGACCAACAGGAGGAGGGGGTATTACATCAGAGAAATAAGAGGGAATCGGTCTGATGGATAATATGTAGATACTTTCGAGTGCTTTCAGTGGTAACGTGTACATACACTTCCTTATTCTTCCCAAACCAGTTACGGTCTGATGGATAATATGTAGATACTTTCAAGCGGTTCCAGTGGTAAGGTGTGCATACACTTCCTTATTCTTCCCAAACGAATTACAGCTTTGTTACACACTGATCTTATGTGACGGTCCCATGTGAATTATCAGTAAGGGTAAAACCCAAGTGTTTGTGCTCGTTAACCCTTTTAACTGTTTCACCAGGGAAATCTGGATGGTTTGCTTTGTTGGATTTAGTGCATATAAGTATATCCTCTGCTTTGACAGGGATAAAATCGATTTTCCATTTTGTATCCTATTCTAGAACGACAAGTAAATTTTCATTTAATCTAATGGCTGTTGAGTCGGGATTTTTCACTATTTTCATCAAAGAAGTGTCATCCAAGAATAGGTAAATTTTGCAGGTCATATCGTCAGACAAATCAAATTCCTCTGATATGGTGACATCACCGAGTTTTAAGTTTGTTTAGATTCCAAGACGGGGACACCTTCGGTCCAATCTGCCGGGTTCCATTGTGAAGTAAAGTTATTGTTTAACGCTTTAGCTTTATCCATGGGTTCAAATAGAAACTGACCAATATGATACAAAGGAGATATCATTTTTACATATACCACCAGCAGCCACTCTTAAGGGTCGAACGCCACTTTTTTGGCTTCTTCGAACGTGTCCTCTGAAATATTGCACACTTGTTCATAATAATTACTTTTGGCTTCTTTGACTGATTTCACAACATCATTATGTAATTGAAGATATATTCGCCAACCGTTTTCATTGTTAGACTTCTTTGCTTTCTTGTATGCCTGATTTGTTTATGTAATCGTAAGCCTTAATTCGGTCCCTTGGGCGAATCATTACCTCTTCATGAGGAACACTTTTGCCTATTACCCCTTTTTAAAACTGAGTGATGTCCATACATATCTCTGTTACATTCTCCGCAACACAAAATGAATCCCATGGAGCCGAAATAAGTGAATTTTGACGTTTTTTCATATCAACATTATGGTGATCCCAAATAATTTTTAATGCACTTTTTCCCCAGGTGACAAATTATACAGATTAAGATTGAATGATGGTCACATGTAGAAACCCGATTCAAGATTGGTGACCTTGCCACCCAACATGTCATTTACAGTCAGAATTATATATCAAAAAGACTGGCTTTTGGTTGGTTCTTTCATTAACTGAACAAGATTAGGCCCATTACAGGCATCCATGAACTCCAACTCAGATTAAAGTGATGCATTGTTTTGTTAACCATGATAAACCCGGTAAGTTAAAGTCTCCAGTCACTATACTAGTCTTCAGGCTTTCTAGCAAAGCCCTTGCCAGAGAGTCCTGAGAAAAGTCAAGAAAATTACCACACCATGTTGGATCTTGACGCTGGTCTATAATATTTAACAACAAGACTTTTACTCCCATGTAAGTTAAGTTGGACCCACAGGCATTCGCATACCTGATTATAAAGGTCTTGGCAAACTTTTGCGGGAATATGTTCACCTATGTAGATTGCCACTCCTCCCCCGTGCCTGTTTCGTTCAAGAGAAACAGGAGGCTTAAACCCAGGTAATAAAATATCAGCATCCACAACACGCGGATTTAACTTTGTTTCATTTAGGCAGATCAAATCAACTTCATGATGTGAACATACAATTTGGCCTCCAAAGCAGACGCAAGCTGTGTATTTTGTCTACTTGCCTGGCGTCTGCCCTTCTTTGACAAGGTCACTGTTAAAGCTCTAGAAAAGTGACTAAGCTTCTGATTAGCTGAGTATGGTTACTATAGTAACATGCATCAGCCCACCTGGGAGCGGATGCCGCTATGGTCTAGGCGTTAATGATGAACTTCCTGATTGGTGTCTAAGTGTAGGGGCAGGGTCACAATATAGTTTTGTTTCCCGTACTATAAATAATATCCTGTCGAAGAGAGGCTGGCCATGTGTAGTAACACGGAGCTTGGTCTGCTTTGCAAGGAGCATAAACTTTCAACTTCGTCAGTCTTATTATTTGCTGTGATGCGATTTGCATTCATATGGATAATATTAAGAAACATGGTATTTAAAGACACAGGATTTGGATGAATGTCTCTACACAAAGCCAACAGCATATCTGTTACCAAAACAAAAAAGTGCTAACATATAAAATCAGGTGAATACGTGAGTTGAAGGGTTTTTTGTAGGCTTGTACCTGGAATACTTTAGATGTAAGAGTAAGGGTTCTGTGATTTCAAAATAGCTGTATAATGAACCGGTATCGTGAATACCAAAAGCAAACAACAGCAGATATAATACGAGACGACGATACCAGTACCAGCCGCTTCTTTAAAGCAATCTACAATTAATTTGCATTTCTTAAAGCAATCTACAATTACTTACCAGTGCCACTGATCGCTTCTTAGTCTTCATTTTATACTTTTCTTTAGCAGGGGTCTCAAATGATATAGTGAATTCCAAAGAGACTATGAAGTAATTGTCGTGTACTTCAATGAATCTCAATACTGAGAGCCTGTTTTGAGAAAATGAAATTATCGATGGTGCTCTAACACACAGCGAAAAAAACGCCAAAAAATATTGCTATTAAAACATGAAATTGAAGAAATGCATACGTCAAAGAGGTACAAAACACCATGAACAAGTTCTGCATAGTCTCTTTAGACGTTGACACAAAGTACATGTACATTCCATTAACTCCAGATCACGTGGTGTATTAGAAAATTGACAACAGTAGACCGATGTCAAAGGACCCGCAAAATACATTATGGCACACGTATACAATAATGCTCATGTAAAGCACAAGGCCCTGGTGAAAGACACACAAACGTAGCTAATCGGTGACATCGTTGAACAACTAGAATACATAAGACCGCAACAATAAACAGCTATTAAAGAGAAACACTGAATTCTGATCTTTGACTGGTTGGTGGGAGTGGCAAAGGAAAAGCATTATATTTCTTGTTGGCAAAATGCATTTACGCGAGACACTTCGCCAAAAGCAAGTAATATTTGTTAAACACAAGTATATTAAGCGTAAGAGGAGTTTATTGGCTAGTGCGAGGTTGAAAAACAAATTAATAAAGATACGTAAGTCTCTCTCTCTCTCTCTCTCTCTCTCTCTCTCTCTCTCCCCATATATATATATATATATATATATATATATATATATATATATATATATATATATATATATATATATATATATATATACGCACATCTGCCAGGACTCTGTGTGTACTCTGTAATAGTGTAATAGTGTACTGACTGGGTACCCGAGTACCCAACCGCAACAGTCATTATCTTCGGGTACCCTGGTAATAAACTTGCACCCAGATACCCACAACTCTGTATCGTTGCGCCAGATTCGTCACAACACACAATTTTGTGCACTTCTGATCCGTTACGGCAGTCCAGGTATATAACAACATTTCTACTTTTTGTACATGTTTGTTGGCTACTTTCTTTGCAAACTGTAAAAACGCACGAACGTAGCTCATTCACTGGGCCGCTAGCGTCATAAAGTTGAACACGGCATCGCCTCCTTATCCCAAGCGTACTTCAAGTTCAGTATGGAAAAAAATTTTCTCGTTGGCTGAAATGCAAAAATTAAATATTACGTTCATTTAAATGTCAAATATAGTGAATTAACACAAGCAATACATCAAAATCACATTGGCTCAAAACGGCTTAAAACACAAAGCAACATATAAAGATTGTTAGATAGAATATGAAGGTTTAATAATTATGAAGAAAAAATTTGGGGATCAGACAACACAGGGAACAATATGGTTTACATTTCAATGACTTTCATTTGGATGATGTTTAACTACCCCCATTACGTACTTCTCCGGGTTGTTTTGTAGACAGTAAGGTCATCAAGTCCATGGATTTGGACCAACAGCACCATGTAATGATATATAAACCCCAACAGTTAGGCTCTCCCACGTACAGTCGCCTATAGCATGACCAACGTGAATGGATTTTCCTTTTCTTCTTTTTTTTTCAGGATACAAGGTCCGTACATTATGTTGGCATGTTTGTTCGTGAGATCCTCAGATTCGTGTTCATCATGACCTTTTTTGCGAGCCTCATGTAATTTTTTTCTGACGTAGTAAGTGGAGATGTTCACTATAATGGCACGAGTGTTGCACCCTTTTTTCCCTGATTCTAAGAGAAAGGTCTATACCTGCAGCCTGCCAATCCAATCGAAGTTTTTATAAGCATGATCACTTTTCAGGTGGTCAATGATCTCGTTTACAGGTTGAGGATTAATGTACCAAACCTTCAGACTATTTCGCCTGATATATTGTTCAAACGCATCGCTAGCATATTCAACTTCTTTCGCAAGCTTCTCAAGGCCAGCAATTTTCGATCTGAGTTGAGTAGTATGACTTGTGTATTAACTGCGTTGAGTTGACAATTGAGATTGTAAATCGTGAACACGAGTTTTGAGCTGGCTTACCTCCGTACTTTCTGCTCCGAGACGATTTGTGGAGCAAAGTTTGTATTAATCATAATAATAATAATCATAATAATAACAATAATAATAATAATGATGATGATGATGATGATGATGATGATGATGATGATGATGATGATGATAATAATGATGATGATGATGATAATAATTATAATAATTATAATAATGATAATAATAATAATAATGAGCAAAAACTAAACATTTCAAATTGTTATAAATTTGAAGGGATGTATAATCAATCACGCTGAACCAAATGTCCATTTTTATGGTTCGTATTGTATTTATCTGTGAACAGGTAGTACAGTAGTGTGGTGGGGATTTCTCGATCGTTGTCTCTCTTTTGCCACTGAAGAGTAAAGCAAGTTGGCCATGGATTGGGCAAGATAAGACTATACGCTTCTTTGGCTTTATACTGTGTACAATGCCATTAGCCTGATTGAAGATTAATGCATCGCTTGAAACCATACAGGGAGAAAATCGGTTTCTTTTGCCATGTTAAAACCTCCTGTATTCACTTTGTGTGTCCAAGGTTTGTCGCCAGGCCCGATTTTGACAATCGGGACCTATTAGTAGTACCGTCCATTTTGTCCCAATCACTATCGGAATGGGAAAACATGAGCAGATCAATTTCGTTGTCTTCTGGCTATCTGATTACAACAATAAACCACCTTTAAGCGGTAGTCCTGATCTTTTCAAGCAGTTTATACGAACATTACTTGCAGCATAACTGAAAGGTTACATTTGTTTGCCTGCCGTTGCTACAGCGATGGGTGATGAAAAGCACCTGACTACTATCCCAACTTTGGTGGATTATTTAGCACACTTTTGTCAACAGATACGTACGCGCTCGAGCCAGCTTCAGCACGGTCTTGTTTTTGTCCGTTTTCATTACATAAATTTTCCTTTTTAGGGATCTTTGTTTCTTGACAAGAAATATAAAGTTTCCCACTTTTTGAAAAAGAAAAAAATCATTTTGTGTGGGTCATGATTTTGCCGTCATAGCTCAATCCCCTCTGCTACCTTAATGTGTCCTCATTCAATAAGGCATTAACCTCTTTAGTGGCTGTTTTTGTTTCGGGGTTTGACGCCGCCTGAAACAGAAACGAATTCTTGTGATGAATAAACACGTATATTTTATATCAGCACAAAGGATACTTTTATAGGCTATACATTCTTTTTAAATAAACTACCCGATACAAAACAAACATTTACCACAACAACGCGATCTCCAAAGAGGATCCTAGCTCTCAATTTTCTTTCTTCACTGGCGGAGAACCTCAAGGGTCAGCTGCTACCGTGTCTGTTGTTTAGGCCAGCTAAGACACCAAAAAATAAAAAACACTTGAATCGCTCCTAGGTCATAATGCATTTGCATTAAGATAACAATATATGTACGTATTTGAACGTATTTATTTTCAAAAATGGAACTGGATTATTCAGTAGCCTTCACAAATAACTAGTCTAGGGGTTCTCCAGACTTATACAACACATAATAAATATGCAAGACACACAGGACTGTACAAACCAGTATGCAAGTTGACATACAGCCAGGTATAACAAAAGGTACCAGTTATCAGTTAATAAACCGTCTGGTTTGGGTAATATATAATTGAACGGCTCAAAAAAAATTAAATATTTAACAAATCCGAAAGCGTGGTACTACCAGACAGCATATTATATGTGTCTAATCGTCATACTCCAAAGAATTAATATGTATGAATTGAAATTTGACCGTAAAGCATCCACCCGATAAATGTCGATAGCAGTCGCCAATTATTTGTGATAACATCATAATTACGCCTGCATCTTAATTTTGACACATTAGCAAAAAAAAAAAAATCCTTCGATTTTTTTATGTTTGGCTTAATTTATTTTATATATATATGTATATATATATATATATATATATATATATATATATATATATATATATATATGTATATATATATATATATATATATATATTATCAACTCGGAACTTGTTTGGAACACATCAGGTGATTGTTGATTTTGCGGTATGGCGCCATAAGGTAGGTTATTGCAAGGTATATGCTCCATTGAATATCACCTGACGGATTAAAGTGGCAAATTACATTAAAAAAAGCCCTTTTGTTCTGCAATTAACATGCCGGTGACGAAATTCAAGGGTGCCGGATTATCATGTAGTAAAGGCGGCGTGACTATATATATATATATATATATATATATATATCTGGGCTTAAAGTTTGATAATTCAATTTTCTCTTTGATTTCGGGGATGCTCATTTTCTTCATTTCATAGAAAAAGAACGAAGCAAAAATTTCAAAAATCGCTGAATCGCTTTTGCAGTTCAGGTATTACAGAATCAAAAGCCGTTAGCCGGATTAAATTTCACTCAGCTATTTTCTTGGAATATCCATTCCTAGGTGGGGTTCTCGTCCTTTTATATTTTCTGAGAAAACAAGTTTCAAGGACCTTTGATGGTGATAATTTGCCTCTTTAAAAATACCGTTTGCTCAAGTTGAGCTGATATTTGTAGAAAAAAGTAAAAACCGTCCCTTAAAATTTTGTGCGGTTGTCAATCATTTATCGGCCAGTCATATAATCAAAGAGCCTTTGAGGTACGGAGAGTATTATTGAGCGATCTGTCAAACGGCGACAGCGACAATCTGGTTTCAAAGCGTCACTTCAAGGAGGCAGCCCTTTGGGCCCCGAAACCTCAAAACTGGCAAAAAAAGTTATATTGCTTCGCTTCGGTGGGTCGGCCTACGGCTGCTCGTGGTGAGCGGACGGGTGTCGGATTTAGGCTTTTGCCACGTACCTCTTCATCCAGATTTTAGGGATAGTGTTTTATTGTATTTACTCCTACCTGTATACTTTCTGTGGTTAGGTTGTCTGGCTTGTCTTTGCACTTTACTTAGTTAGCTTGTCTTGATTCTGTAGTTATTATCTCAATGAGTTTCATTTCTCTTTCCAACCTGAGTTTTGTATCGATATTTTTGTAAGTTTTCTCTTGTGTTCCCGTTTATGTTTATTTCGATGCATTTATTTGTACTTTTATTTCCTCAACCTTGGGTTTCGATAAAATATTATTATGTACATGAGTATTGTCTATTAAAGTGCAAGTTTTTATGTCTTTCTTTGGTGTGCAGGGTCACTGGGGTAATCCATCGCAACAAAGCCTTTAAAAGGACATCGTCTGACGATTCCCGATGCTCCTGAACACTTAAAGTCGTCCTTCGGTTGAAGGCAAAACAAGCATGACAACTATAAAGTAAACAATTAAGGCTGTGATATGTTCGCATGTTTGCATCATTTCCCTGTCCACAAACACACTTTCGGCATACCGCCTGACATCGCTGCATCTCGTTTTGCCATGGGCCCTTGCTACCTGTAGCCAAGTGACACTGTTAAAAGTACAGAGAATTCTAATGAAAAAGTGGTCCACTTTTGGGGTAGAAGGTGAACCCATTAGCTGTGAGGTTACCCTACAGTGACCATGCTTTCCTTTCAGCTCTCTGTGAGACCCAGTTCTGAGAGGTTTTAATTGGCTGAGCTGTTGTCCAATAAGGGACTGTTTACACTATCCCACCACAATGCAAATGATTGACAGGCATTGGGCATCCGGTGGAAAGCAGGATGACCTTTCCCTTAGAGTAAGATTGGCCGGTGGCATTGTTCCGCTAGTCGACTGAAAACCAAGAGGGCGATACATGGGCGTCGAGATGTCCACGTACCTCTGTGGGTTTTTTTGCGTTTTTCTCATGTTTCTATTTCAGTTAGGACCTTGAAATTTAGCCAACTTATAGAAAGAACATTTGTCGTGTAAAAACCGTTAAATTCTCAAAGTCTCCCATGCGAATGTTTTAGGTGTCTTACCTGTCCTTAACGCTCTGTTTATCGATGCCTCCTGAAGTGATTCCACACGACACTTGAAGCGCTTATAAGCATAGTTCCTCCCTTTTGTGCCCAAGGGCACCATTGACTTGAATCGAGAAAAGCACAGGATAAAATTTATATTGTGCAAATCATGGATAGTCGATCAATGCACAAATGAAGTACAAATCACATTAAAGTGAAATTTACTTCTCAAGTTATATCGTATTACACACCTCGGATCTCATACACAGGTAGTGTCAATCAGTTCTAGTTGTTTTTCTCCACAGAAATGGTCCTCAATGTTTTGTCACATGGCGTTTTTAAAGGCAATAATGTGATGTTTGTCATTTTTCTTTACCCATAATTTCCATTGTAGCAAATTGGTAGTGATAATAATAATAAAACCACACGAGTGTGAGTGCCTGGCCGTAAATTCTGCATGGCACGAGCGTATAATTTACGGACAGGTAATTGCAAGAGTGTTGTTTTATTTTTATCCCATGTATGTGTAGTCCACAGTATTCTCCGCCATTTCACCAAAAAAAAAAAAAAAAAAACGATAGTGTTGTGTCGAAACAGCAATAAACGACAAATACCGCAGCAGACGATAAATCAAGATCCTAGGTGCGCACGCGTGAAGAAGTGGTCAGCGCGAAAGTAGGGCAGCACGCGAAAGATCTACATGGGCGCGTGGATCGGCAATAAATTCTACACGGTGCTGAACGGCCCGTCTGTGGTAACTCTGGACTCCACATACATGGGATAAATAAGAATGACAGGGCAGGGTATTCAAACCCACCAAGTTCGCCTGAGATTAACTTCAACGGATAGAGAATGTCGGTCAGGTCAGTAACGCAAACACAAAGATCTGTGGATGGAAACAAACTTGGTTCATTTTCCGCCAGCGCAATTGTTACTGCTAATTCTAGCAGGATTAGGCGCTTGAGCATCTTGTACACACTATTCCAACGAGTTGGCATTGTCTTTGCTAAAAAAAAAAACCCTCGCCAGCCAGAGAACTTTCTTTATTTTCTTTGTCAGATCGCATTAGCGGAGCGTGGTCTTTAAGATGGGTTTAAGCTGCACTGCTGTGTTAGAAGTATTTCAAAATAGGTTTGGCTTTGTCAATTACACTTTTTGTTTTTTTCCGTATTTACTTCGGAATTTACACCTAATTGAAAGGTGTGCACGAAACATGGGGAATGATCCCATTCAGGATTGCAAATGACCGCTTTAATGTTGCTGCATTGTCAGTCACCGTACTTGTTACGCTGACTACCACTGATTAGTAACTTTTTGATGCAGCTCAGTTAAATGAACAGTTGTGTACCATTCTGTGACAAGGCATTTGTCTGGACAAAATTGCTGTAAATTCAAGTCTTAATCAGTATGGTGCACGGTCACTGCCATGTAGCCCTCATTTGCAATATATGTCCATGCATCGGTTGTAATTGATGGGCTTGATTCCATTCTTTTAGCACGAACTTGTTTATACTTTTCTTCAATCTGTCTTTTCATGTCTCTTCCAGCAGGACACTGGTATCTATAAAAGAGAATGATGATCGTGTTAAAACGAACTGGAGAATTTTGGGATACGTTGCTAGAAATCGAGAGGATTTATATTAATTAAAATACATATTTACGTTTGATACCGAAAAAGCAAATGGTACTTATGGATTCATCGTATGGACCATTTGTCTGTTATTGACAAAGTTAACAGTGGAGAATGTTCACGTGTCTATCATAGTGTAATCGCATATCGCACGCTATTGTTTCCAACCAGTTTGTACTCAATTTCTACGCTAAGTTTGCTTGGTTTGTAAGTTAGAGTTTGCCGACCCAACTTTGGCGATGATTCCGGACCTTTCTCCGCAAGCTTAGCAGGGTGGCCTGCCCATAGGTGTTTCACCAAGCTGACTGGCCCATCATTATTCACATACTTTTTATTGCAGAGTTTACATTCGTTAAGTTGTTCATGACCTAGGAAAATCTCCATGCCACTGACTTTTTAGCCGTTGCCATATTCCCGTCCTTGCTGGCAGTTGACAGTCAGTGAATGTATTCAAATGCCTTTTGAAATGTTCATATTTTGCTTCTGAAAATGATCAAATGACTTTTACGCAATTAAGGGCTGCTCTCCCACTTTGGAGGATTAACTTCGAGAGTCTCGCTTCTTTGTTTCGTTTTTTCCGCCTATTTCTTTGTTTTTTGTCAATTTTACATCCGTGGTCTTGATCATATGACAACCGACTGGGTTTTTACATGCATCGAAACCTGCCCTTCAGACCTTTTTTTTCTTTTTTTTTTTTTTTATCTTTTTTTTTGGGGGGGGGGGGCAGTTGACTGGTTGTTTGTGGATGAAATATAATATTTTATTTACATTTATAGGAACCAGTCATGTGAATTGGCAAAACTATAAATTCATTGATGTTATTTATGTGTCGGTTTGTTTATTTGTTTTCTTAATGAGTTTACTGAGATATTGGCGGGGGGGGGGTTCAATAGGTGATTATTTGAACGCGTATGACATTTAACATGAGAGAAGGCCAAGTGATTCATGTATCAAAGAGGGCCATAACTCAATGTTTTACCAGAGTTATCAAGCTGTTTTCCCGGCTTAACATATAAAAGCAGAAAATCCCAAGTGTCGGCTCCAGTCGTCGGCTGAGTTGCGGCTGAGCTGTGCTTCAAGTTTGGAACCACCTAGCTGCTTTAAGACACATGAGCCAGCTAAGTGGCAGGTTTCGCAGAGGTTTGTCCATCTATACCCTAAGGACCAGCCAGATTTAAATTGCGCCAGCAATTTTTCTTCTTTTTTCAAATGTCGGGGGAAAATAACTTCACTGTTGATATTATGACTATCAATTTCAGCCTTCAAAAGATTTTAAAGTAACAATATTTAATGTTTTATGTGTGCGATTTGAGTATCATGGCATACTGAACCTCGGTGGAGGGGTTCAGATGGCATTTGTTACAGTATGTCTTTCTGGGCCTTTCTGTGGCGATGTTTTATTACTTGACTATCTTAGACTTTGATTTTATTACCCCGTTGGTCTTCTTTATCATGTGCTGTTGATACTTGAGAACCATTATATCTAAAAATATGAAAGAAGTTTTTTTGTCTCCTTTATGTGCATGGCATCAAAATATCTATTTCTGAGTACTTCTTAAACAGAACGTCGGTTTTGGGGTTTGTTTGTTTTTTTAATTTGCTATGAAATAACGTAAGGTTTGATGTCAAATACAATGTAATTGTAAAATCTGTATGCTTATAAATTATTTATTGTTTAACATATGACTACAGTGCTGCTACTTTGCATTTATTGAATGTAGTAAGAAATGCAACTTCACAAATTTGAAAATGAACATTATTCCATGTATTTTATTATCCTAATTTATCGGTGTGCTATCTCATAATCTCCTGATATGATCACAAGTTTGTGCATTTATATAGACATGTCTATTATTCATTAGTATAAATCTAAATGATTTCAAAGGATTATGTCATGAACATAATGTTATCAGCTCCTGTGTGATTGTTATAGGTTGCAATTCTCTCAGCTAAACATCGTTTGTGAATTATTATGCCGTTGTTTCAACCCTACCTTTTCTAAAATTTGGATTATGTTAAAGTCTCCATTCACATAGCTTTTATCACATGCTTTTGCACTGCAGCTGCTTCACCTGCCGTTCCGCATTTACATTAGTCGATTGACTGTGGCCTCACCAACCTTGATTACTGGTATCGCTTGATATGGTCAGGTGGGAGGGAGTTAGCCGTACACCAGTAATGCAGTGATCTCTGTACTCTGGGTGGCAGGCTTTGCTTTCAGGGCGGCTCATGTGGGGCGGGGGGGGGGCTGTTATTGTTTTGGTGTGCAGTTACTCTTGTCCCTTTTGATTACAGGTTGATTGCTGTTAACTTGCATCACACAGTAGTTTGTGGTTTCATGCGTTATATTTTGGTTGCCATTTTGCTGCAACAGCAACAGCACCACATAAGTTCATTACTTAAAACATGCCTAATCCTGTAATAACTTTGCATCATATTATCTATTCTATAGCCTTGATTCCTCAAAGGCTCTCACAAAACTATGTTTGACTCATTTAGATACGCTTAGTTTAAAAATTTGAAAAAATAATGAGACTAAGTTTTCTAGTTCCAAACCTTGTCGATTCTTGCCTTTGTATCAATATAGTACATATACAACCATATGCCATGTAATGTATTATGATAAAAAGATTAGAAGTACTGGCATATGCCAAACCTTACTGAATTTGCATTTGGCGCATCATGCATTTAAATGAATCAAGGCTTTCTGGAATGTTTTACCATAATTACCCTGTATTAGCCTGCGGATAAGAGAAGTCAAGTGTTACTGAACGTCGGAGAGAACACTGCAGCATACAACTTTCACACCAAAAAGGTTTAAGTTCATACATACAGGACTCACAAAAATACTCACTATACACACTCAACCATAAAAAAAGATGTATATATATATATATATATATATATATATATATATATATATATATATATTATATTATATTTAGAATAGATTTAAACACAAAAACTCCAAATGGTGTCCATCCATGCCTTGAAATCGGTGAGTTAAACGACCTGATTCACATTTACTTCGTGCACCTTAGTAGCTGATAGCTCACAAGCTGTTTTACCATATTTCTTCTCTAGTAGTTAAATATCAAATTATGATGAGTCCACGTTCTTACTATTGACTGAGAGTACTAATATAAGTTGGTATCCTGCGTTTTTTGTATGATGTCCAGAATGTCCATTGGAACTTGCGTCATCGGATTTTTTTAAATTGCTTGGTCTTGCCATTATCGGCCTTTGCTAATTGTTGGTCTTCATAAGTATATGTAAATTCTGTTTCGGCTTCTGTCTTCAAGGTGTGCATGTTCTTAGTCATGCAGCTATCCTGTAAGACTGCTGCAGAAAATTTGTCGTGGTCTCCAATTTTGTTGGCCAAGTCATAAAATCAACAAATAACTGCCTCCATACTTCACCTCTGAGAGAAGGTGCTGTGGCTCTTTAAAAACAGATCTTGTCGGTTCATTAGTACAACCATTGTTTTGTATTTGCTGTGGAACATGTGTAGATGCCAGGGCTACATTTGTGGTGTTGTGAGGATCCACAAACAAAAAAATTGGGTAAGGATGCAACACCATCGACGTGTGCTTTAAAATGGCTTGTGCTACAATCAGCCGCATTGGCGATCTATTTTTGCAGCAGTGGTTTGATCCCTCCCGTAAGGTTACAAGCACAGCTTCATTCAAAGGTTACATCACTTGCTGAATCATTTATGGTTTCTTTTTGTGCATAGGGCTGCTGGTTTAATTGATACAAGTATGTTGCAAATTGCTCCTCTCAGTTCCGACCTTGTGATTGGAAGGGTTTTATCCCATCTAGCTTACTCATACATTTAACAAAGGGGGTATCAATCATTGGAAACAACTTTTCTGTTTCATAATGGAACACTTATAAAGCGAATCTACAGCTCAAGAAAATCCTTTGACCATGCATATCTGCGTACTAATTTACGCCTGATTGCATTTACAAAATAAGACAAATCCATGGATATTAGCCAGCAAATAGAACAAACAAGGACAAGAATTAATTATCGGCCAAATTCAACGTTGGACAGCTATAACCCACAGTCAGTATTAAAACTGGACATTTAATACTAATTTAGTATTTAATAGAATGAACTGTTCTTATGTGAGGGGCCGTCCAAAAATGTAGATAATTTTTCTTGAGGGAATGCAGCACGTAACAACAATAAAGTGATAGAATGTGAACGATGTGAGCTGTATGTGTCCAACATATTCAAAGCTGTCGGACATTGACTATTTCTCCATGTCAAAAAAGGCTTACTTTTTCACTGGTTTTGTGCAGATTGCAACATCGCGGCAATGACGGCCGTAAAAGCAGATAATATAATAGAAGCAAGACGTAAGAGGTAGTTTAATAGTTTCAAGGCTGAAATGGAAGAAATAAAGATGAATCAAGTGGAAAATCTAAAAGATCATTTAGAACTGTACAAACCCAACAAAATCAGGAAAACCTACATACAAACTAAAAAGTAGATGATTATCAGGGTGACAACAATACCAACAATACCAACAGTACAATTCACCGCAATTCAGGGATGTTTTAAATGAGATAACAGAGCATGAAAACAGTGACAGTGACAATGCTTATTAAAAGGGAAGAGGACACAAATTTCATCAATAAGGTGTAAACAGATAGACTAGATATAAAAGTAGATATTGTCAAGTAGCTCACCTCGGTAAATGATATGACAGACCTCGACCACTCCAAGCAGCAGTTCAAGTTAGGCCTATCTGGTATCTATTCTAATGTGGACGGTTTACTAAACAAAGGCAATGAATTATTAAATATAGTGGAACTGAAAAACCCGACATTTTATGCTTAACAGAGATAATGCCAAAGGACTTTAAAATTCCAACGGTACCACTACATGGGGTTACAAAATTCAAGCAGAAATACTGTTTCTGCAAATCATCATGTAGACAAAACAGCTTCAGGGTTCTAAAGACATGGAATAATATACCAAGTGATGAGGTTGAAGCACCATGGTTGAAAGCTTTTTAAGAGTGGCCGGACAAGAATAATATATATGTATATATATATATATATATATATATATATATATATATATATATATATATATATATATATATATATATATATATATATATATATATATATATGCAACAACTTTAAAATACCCACTATAAAATATGTAAATTACAGTGCATGGACTAGTTGAACAGCTGACAGGCTAACATAACATAAATAGGAGCATAAAAGAAGGTCGCTTTCGCCTCTGATGACCCCATTCTTAATCTGAAGTGTTTTTAGTGAACTTTATCCAGCACATTAAGCTGTCTCATCAAACAGTGTTATTGTTTGAATACAATAGACCATCCCTTCACACAGCAGGAAAACATGCATACGGCTAAATTTTCCAAGTCAAAAATGACTTTTTTGTTCGATGTTCATTTTCAAGTGGGGACGGGGGTCCCAAGAGAGGTATTTTTGAACGTTTGTGAATATTTCCAGACTTCAGGATGGCAAAGATCAAGTTAACATATCAAATCATATCAATGTGCAGACTTTCCATACAACAGAGCTTTAAAAACAGGATTCAGCTTGGTACAACTCCACCCCACCTTCGCTTGACATGAAATAGATAGCACTAAATGCAAGAAAAAGCAAGTCCAATACTTTTTACACAGAAGAAAAATCAGTTTTAATTTAAAAGTAGGGATATTTCAAAACAGAATGTCATGTAAGATGCTCGGATACCTGCACTATATGATATTAATATTACGATTTTTTTTTTTTGCTGTAGCCACAGGAAGAGACAGCACAAACCACACAAAATTTGAGTGATACTAGCAATCTTTGAAAACCATGCTCAAAAGGAAATACATGTTGTCTAAATTAAAGATGGTAGTAATCAGTTTTATAAATTAATCTCTTACTGATCAGTCGGTTTGTCCATACCACAATACAGACGAGATACTTTTTGTTGTGACAGTTCCACGCTGGTTTTGAGACTGATATGCCTCTTAAAACCCTGCTACATGTTTTCTGCGAAGTAATTGCCCTGAGTAATGCATTCAAGAAATGTCAAAAGCTAAATCAGAAGCAGCATCACATTACATAAACCATGTTGTCTCAATGAGTAATACCGCAGAAAAATCATGACATATCAAAATGTTTGCACATACGAAATATTTTCTGTAGACACGGCCCATTCAGATCTTTGTCAGTTAGGCAGGCTGATTCAAAGGAATTTGCCTGCCCAAAACATTTTCCATCATAAAATCTTATTTAAGAGCATGACAAATTACATTGAACTGGTCGTGTACTTTGGTACACGAAGAACCCTTGACATGGGTTATCATGGCGCAAATTTGGACGTGTGCAGGAACATAAAATTGGTAACAATTGTTTGAATACTGGTTGCTTTCTGTGGGGTATAGTGTACAACATTCAGGGATAATGCATCTACCGTGTTTAACAATACAGCCCCACAACACGTACATGTTGAAATCAATACATGTAGGTGCACTTTAATGTACCTCCCATAGCGTAACTGTATGTCTTTTTCACCTCCAGATAACACCGTGCTTTTTTATGCCATAGGCAGATTGGGGACCTTTAAATATGGATGATCACGGTCCAAATCGTTCGAAATCTTAACTCTGTTCAGCTCAAATCGCCGAAAAGTGTCCTGATGTAAATTGTCGTCCTCTTTAACCTATTACTTCAATTTCTTGCGGCTAGAAAATATTTTTGCTGGGAGTATTTGTAAAACCATTCATGATGGCCCGCTATAAATCAACTGTCAGTGACAGTGGAAAACCGTATCCTGGGCATTGGTAGCTTCCACATTGTTATAAATAACCCACAGTAATTGGCAAGATAATGGAGGGATCTGGTCTGGAAACTTTACATGTGAAGTCAGAAGTGTATGGCAGCAATACTATTCCATAAAGGTGTTGATTTGTACATGTTGGTGCATACTGCATTGTGGCAGCTTGGGGGGTGCATTATTCTAAGGTAACCCTATTTCCATTCCACGGAAAGTGAAAGGTCTGTCGTAAGAAGCAATACGACAATTTTTGAACGCTTGGGTGCTCCAAATCAAAGTTATTTGACTTTTGGAATCAGTTTGTGGGGTTGATTGACCTTCTGTTAAGTGTTATTAGGCTGATGAAGAAGGTAATTGGAAGCGTTTACCAGATGCAACTGCTAGCTTAATTTAATATTTCATGGTGGTGATTAAGGTCAATTATGCTCTTGCCAATGTACCTCATTTATATGAAATTTTTGCCCAAGGTTACACCGAAAGCACACACTGAAGTGGTGCAGGGGAATTTGGTAATAAAATTTGGACAGTTCAATCCATTTCTACCTGGCCATGCTCTTGAGCAGAGTGCTGATAATGATGCCAAGATATCAGGTGGCATTTGTGCACCACAAAGAATGAATGTTGCTTTGTCGAACATTATCTAACTTTGTCACGCGCATGCATCACATATTAAAATGCAGGGAAATAAATAACACACTCTAAGAAAAAAATTCTCCAACATGTCACTGTGGGTCTCAGAGGGGAAAATGACATCACGTGATGTGCATGATGTATCAAAGATATGATGATCTCGAATTAAATGAACAACCTGTTTGATGTCAGTTTGTGGTCTGTGCAACCTGGATCAAGCATGCTTGGTTAATATGGGAACAGGTGCACTTGCTTCACCACGCATTAAGAAAGGGTTGAACGCTTTTAAACAGTACCAAGAAATGCTAGAATCGTATCTTAAGAGCAGTGCAAAAAATGACGTTTAACAAACTAAGGACATTTGCATCTGACAAGGCACAAAACCAAGCCAGGTAAGGTGATGCTGAAACTCTACATGTGTTAGACGGCATTATGTGTCTGTGAAAGATAAGTATGGTGCAGTACTTAGGGCTTCCCAATGGTGACGTGCAAGAATCACTGTCATGTAGAGAACAAACGTTCCTTGCGTGCTGGCTGACAGAATAGACAGATGCATTGGGACAGGCGAGAAAGCTGATCTGCTGCGTGCTTTGGTGGATTTAACTAAAAGCGACCATTGCTTCAGTCTGGGAGTGCTGAAAACATTAATATGTTGAATGCTGCCATTGTACTTCATGAAAAGACAAACGAAAAAATCAGACCTATTGTTAGCTTACTGTGAGGCACTTCAGGCAAAGTTTACATGATGCATATCTTTTATGTTTGGAACGAGCGGGACTCGAACCTGCAACCTTTGGCACCAGTCGCCTAGCTGAAATGGGAAACGCACATATCCACTCGACCAAATCCCCATTCTTATAAAAGAATGGCTCAATGGAGGTAGTTATGTGCGAGTGCCATATCAACACGGTTATGCAGTATAAGTACTGAGTCGGCATTTATTTCCAGAATTGGGGACTTAAATCCGCCAGCATTAAGGAAATGCCGAAAATATATCTTTTATGTTTGGAACGAGCGGGACTCGAACCTGCAACCTTTGGCACCAGTCGCCTAGCTGAAATGGGAAACGCACATATCCACTCGACCAAATCCCCATTCTTATAAAAGAATGGCTCAATGGAGGTAGTTATGTGCGAGTGCCATATCAACACGGTTATGCAGTATAAGTACTGAGTCGGCATTTATTTCCAGAATTGGGGACTTAAATCCGCCAGCATTAAGGAAATGCCGAAAATATATCTTTTATGTTTGGAACGAGCGGGACTCGAACCTGCAACCTTTGGCACCAGTCGCCTTATATATCATAAGCGTAAATTTAGTGTATTATACCAAAGACTGATATGATCCACGTCTTAGTCCCCAATTCCTTGCATAAACACAATAGTGGAGCAGGAAGATCCATACTGAGCCATCACGAAACAGGTAGCATTGCTGTGTCTTGGACTGAAATGATGGCATATCACAACGGCAAGGATTTCCTCCATCAGTTCATCTCTGAAGACTGGGTAATACATGCAAATAGGAGGCGAGTGTCATCGGATAATAAGCTGTATGTGCTGTTGCCTTTTAAAACAAAACTCTTGCTGTCGGTACTTTGGCAAATTTTGCATGAAGCAAAATATCTTACATATAACGTAAATATACGGAGTATTGCAGATCTTCAAAGCCATCAAAAAGCTTGTAGAAGAATCATGCTTCACGTTGCAGTTGCCACTAAAAATGGGCATAAAGGTATGTGTGTCCTGCAGCCCGTTTGTTGTTGTTTTTTTGTTTGTTCTGTCTTGGTTTTTTTGTGGGGGGTGTTATTTATTTGTTTTTTTAAATATTTATTTGGGTGAATGGCTGTGATTATTTCAATGACTTGCAATTCATGAAGGTTGCTACGAAGCGTACTTGACCAGTTTTTTTCAAGAAGCACAGCATTTTTTTTCATCCTCATATTCTATGACACAGGTCAACAAGGATGGTATATATGATCACAACATGCATCATACAAGGTTACATTAATGGTTGCTGAAGTGGATCGTGACGAATTTCATATGCTTGAAATATTGATTGGGCTCTTACACTGGTACTTTGATTTTATTTTGAAGAGTATGTAGTGTCTTTTGCTGTCACAATGGGAAGGACTCTTAATCAATCAGTGTTAACAATTACTATTAAAATGAGATCACAAAAGGGACATTCACTTGCTGGGCAGTGCTTCAAGGTAGCTGTTTTCGACATGATACAATACATACTTAACAGAGGATCAACATATTTCTCACGTGGGAATATAACTGATGTCATTAGCTTTAGTGTTAAACCTCTGAATTTTGTTTCAAAAACACCTCTAGGAACTCTCTACGCTGACATTATGCAGGCATATCTTTGTTTCTTCTGTGCCCAATAAGCATGCATGGTTTTTGTTTGTTTTTTTTTTTTTTTTTTTATTTTTTACTAAATATGTCCAGCAATCTCATAGTGAGAAGACCCCTTCATTTCCTGAACTTTTTATAGAGGTCCTATGTTAAATGGCTGCTTTGCACCATTTGGTCATGTAATAGCTGGTCACCAGGCAATTGGTTTTGTGGTCAAAATTATTCCCACCACTCATGAACTATGGTTATGACAACAGGTATGTTGATTTAGACATTTTGTTGTGCATTGCCTTGACTTTGTTCTAGCAGGTTCAGCTAATTACTCAAGAAAAACAGAATGCTGGAAGGCTGCACTTGCAATGAAGGCATGGAGTGATTGTATTACAGTCTGACATCTAGGTCTATGCTTGATGTTGTCGCAAGGTCATCAGCTCCACCTGATTTTCAGTCAGCTAAGCTTATAGGATGATTGGTCGTGCATCTTTAAATAAAAATGCTCACTACATGGTGATGCCGGTTTTTGTCATGATTGTTTTTTTCCAATTCAAGTACTTATCTGGTAATGCATATGTTCCTATTTAAAGATTCAAATGGAGATTACGTCTTGGACCTTTTCTGCAAATCCATTCATCAAATTCACTTGGAACATGGTGGGGATGTAAGAGTGGTAAATTTTAACTAATTGTGTTCAGCTAGTCAGGGTCAAGTACTTTTCAGATTTTTAACTATTCTTTTTCCATTTATCGATAAAATCTTCTCCAGAACTACCTGGCCGATTCCTTTCTAATTGCATAGGTAGACTTCTTTGGACTCCCATACCATAATGTGTTTAGTTTTGCTGCTTTTGTAAAACTTTTTAATGTAAACGTTTGATAAAGACACAACGTATAAAATGTATGTAATCTTACTCAGCGAGAATTGGTAGTTTCAGTGAAATACAGTAAATGTGATGGCCGAGAAAAATCATTGGCATTGAAATATAATCATTCACACAATTTTCGGAAAGTTACTGAAGTCATGCATGTCGTTTTACACTGTATAAGCCTATTAAAAATATTAAGAACACATTTAAACTGAAGCCCATGCATATTATTTTGCTGCACTTACCACTCCACCTTGATTAAAAGTGCAGATTAATTGAGCCATCTTGGTTTGTATATGCATAAATGACATTTTGCAGAATCCAAGTAACGCACAGCAATTTGTGTTGCACACCCACGTAGGATACACAAGACTTGTCGAAGAAAACCAAACAGTTCTTTCCTCTCATGGCTAAATATTTTCGTGTGTGCATTGCATGGCCTGCACCTTTCTTAGCATGTCATTGGCCATTATAGCAGACAGACACAACCGTAACAAAATGAGAAACCGTAATAACTTGCGGAAACATATTTTGTATTAGAATTTTTTTTTTTCTTTAATTTTCTTCTTATATATATGCATATGAATATGAATATCTTATATGTACTTAAATATGTATATACGGTGCATGTAAATGTGATATGTAGCGATAAACAACTTAGACGTTGAACACGATTAAATAAACAATGAACAAAGAAACATAAAAACAAATAGCCTGATAATTGAAATGAAGGAGTATAAAAGTAAAAAATAATGCAAAGTTGAACAACTTCACGTCGGACAAACAGGACAAAACCACATAAACTACAAAGGGTGCAGATATGAGGTTTGGCTGTAGTTGACTACACTATCGTGCCACATGACAATTTGCAAAACTTTGATGAGTTTAAGTTATTGCATGCTAAAGATATAGTTAATGAAACAGCGGGTCTAGGTCTTGTTAACCCCCATCATAACATACCTGACCATTGCCTTCTTACATGGAAATACCATGTACCAGTTCCCAATTAAGCCTCAACAGGGATCAATATATTTTTTCCATAGGAAAGCCGGTTACCAAATGGAACGTTCAGAGCATTAAGAATGACATTTTTTCCTCCACAGATATATGTGATAAAGTAGATGTTCTGATTGTTCAGTGTGAGACCTCTAATGATATAGAAGATGCGTACAATTGTTTCTGTAATTTTTTACACTCTGAAATGGATGAGAAGTTACAGAAAAAGCTATATCTATTCAATGTGGTTTATCAAATAACCGTCGACGTATAAAAAGCCTTGGTGGTTAGATGAGTTACCGGTAAGCTGGAGTAATGTTTGTCAAGCAGAGAAAAAGTGGCAGAAAGCCTTTGGTCCTCATAAAGAAAATTTTAAAGCTCAAATGAAGGTAGTGCAAAAAAGTTTCGATAAATTAGTTCAAAATAGTGAACGTAGGTATTGGAAGCATATGCAGCTTTACATATTGAATATGCAATCGAGTAACCCCAAGGATTTTTGGAAATTTATCGGTAAGTTGGGTTTAAACCAAGGGCAGAAGAATAATATACCTTGGGAAGTCTTTGATAAGGAAGGTCTACTCAACAGGTTAAAAGTTTCTGTGTTAAGTAAGTGGAAGAACGATTTCAGTTCTCTGTTGAACGACACTTTGACAGTTACAGGCCTGGCTGAACACCCAGATACACAACACGAGCCGGCCATCTCAGGTGAGTCAGTGAACCTTGACCCAGGGTCACTAAACAATGGTATAACCTTTGAGGATACATACTAGGCGCTGTTCAGAGCAAAATTGGATAAAGCCACCGGTTATGATAATATACCAGTAGAAGGTCTGAAAGATCATAATGCTATCCGTTTTCTCCATGTTTTGTTTCATAAATGCCACGAAAAGGGCAGTCGTCCGTCCATATGGGTGAAATGTATCATTAACCCTGTACCGAAGGGTTGTACAAAAGACAGAAGAGTACCATTGAACTATCTTGGTATCACTCTTGCGTCTGCGGTTTATAAGCTTTATTGTAGCGTCCTGAATACCAGGCTAGTAAAGTGGGCAGAGGATAACGACTTAATTGGCGATGAACAAAGCGGATTTCGTGGATGGCGTAGTTGTGTAGATCATCTTGGTTCTTTCACTATTATTATTGAGAGTAGAAAAGTAGAGAAACTAAGTACATTTGCTGCTCTTGTATATTTTTTCCAAAGCGTTTGATCAAATCAATCGGGGCAGACTGTGGTTAAAACTGGATAGGTTTCAGATTCCTTGTAAGATGCTGAGAACTTTACGTTTCCTATATAATGATGTGAAGTGTGCTGTACGCATTAATAATGTTAACACAGAATTGTTTGATGTTAACAGTGGCCTAAAACAAGGTTGTTTAATCTCACCTCTGCTATTTAACCTGTACATCAATGATCTTATAACTGAAATCAAACGTGCTGGGAAAGGTATCCACATAGGCTAATGAGCATGTTAGTATATTATTGTATGCAGACGATATCGTCCTAATGGCGGAGACGGAAAGTGATCTACAAGTGATGTCAAATACCCTAGGTGCTTGGTGCCAAAAGTGGTTAATGTATGTCAATACGAATCAGACCCAAATTGTTCATTTTAGGCACCAGTCTATGATTAGATCGGCCTTTGATTTTAACTTTCAAGTAAAAACCTGAAAGGTAGTTTCCTTTTATAAGTATTTGGGTTTATACCTCAATGAATTTTTGATTATGGCGATACAACCAAAATGATACCTCAATCTGCTAATAGAGCCCTTGGTGTTCTCATTGCGAAGACAAATGCCCATAGTGGTATGCCGTATGATACTTTTACCAACCTTTATAACTCAGTGGTTCAACCGATTATTGATTATGGGGCTGCCATATGGGGAACACAGGAATTTGCTTGTATTAACGCTGTTCAATATCGCGCCTCAATATTTTTTTATCGGAGTTGGTAAATATACACCCAGTTTTGCTGTGGCCGGGGACATGGGGTGGAAATTCAGTGTACATAAACAATAGCTTTCTGTTACGCGCCATTGGTTCTGTATGGTTAACTTGCAGAGTACCAGAGCGTGTTTCTTTGGGGCTTATGCTAATTAAATAACTGGTGTTCTCGTGGAAGAAAAAAGTTTAACGACTTATAAATGCAACATTTAGGCAACGTAAATTACCAATTTGATTCAGGGGAGGTTTTGCATGAAATGGATGTGGTTTTAGAGGAAACGATGGAACAGCTTTGGTTTGCAAAACTACAAAGAGAGGAAGCGGTCAGAGGTCAAGAGAGAAATAAATAAGGAACACATAGATTGTTTAAAAAGGATTTGGGTACGGAATATTATGTTAAAAAGTTTTTGCTTCGGGAAAGAGAAGTGCTCAAGCAAAGTTTCGTTGTGGTGTAGCCTCTATAAGATTAGAAATAGGTAGATACAAAGACCTGCCTGAGGACGACAGACTTTGTCGTTTCCGTAATGAGATGGAAAGTGAAATGCATGTAATTTTAAATTGTGAACTTTATTACGATTTACGAGTTGATTTGTTGAACATAGCCGCATCAACCCTGAAGGATTTTTCAAATCTAACCAAAAATGTGTTTCCAAGACCTGTAAAGACATTTAGACAGTAGGTTGTGCTTTTTACGTGTATTGTGACCTCTGTAATGTAACACGTCATCTTTTTTTATTTTATGACTGATCCGTGTATTATTATCTGTTTGTTTGTACTGTAACTTCAGTGCCATCTCCCATTTCTATTGTATACATCCGGCGATATGATTTCCTGTAAGTGTAAATGTTTCCTGTCGTCGTACCAATAATGCTGTAATATAATATATATGTAACTTATTTAAATCTCTTGTCTCTCATATCTCCGTATGGAGAGGCCTGTGTGCTTGTTTTTCATGTTTGTGTATTTGTAGTTTTAGCTTGTATGTACACAGGGTGAGACACTAATAAAATATCTATCTATCTATCTATCTATCTATCTATCTATCTATCTATCTATCTATCTATCTATCTATCTATCTATCTATCTATCTATGAAATGTGGCATAATACAGATAATAAGGTTTTGGGTTGATACACAGCTTGTCCTTGTACCTGGACTAGTGAAGCGCTAAAATATAATCCTATGTACTCTGTGATGCTCCTGTGCTGGCTTACGCCAATTAACTCCTGAAGTGCCAATACTGGATAAGACGTGATGATGAACCTTATTTACTGTAATTCAGATTCATATTCTTCGTTAAATGAACTTTCATTCAAGTACCGCATGCCCATGGTCCGAGAGTAAAATGTGGTTTAGGAAAACAGTTTTCCTCGGCGCACCTCGCGTGCAAACTGTTGACTCAGTCTCTAATTCAGCCCTGAAAGAGTTAACCTGAATGGGTTCAAAGTTGTTGAAAAACGAGGGTTTGGGACCGTTGTAGACTTTGTTCACGCAGTTGATGTGGTTCAGAGATACCCGGGTTTTGTGCATCCCATTTTTTCCCAAATGATCCACATCCTTGAACAACCCTGGCCCTTGAAACACCAAAACCCAAAACCACTTGCATATGTTTGTCCCTTTCAGGTTTTTGGAATTAACCACATTTCAGTGGTAGTTGGGGTGCTGATTGGTGACTGCAGGCTTCACTTATGTGCTATTAACACAGAGTGTTTGCACAACCTATATAAAAATCATGAGTCCAACTCCTGGGCAAAGCCGACAATACCATCTTGGAGTGCAATTCAAAACAGTCCATACTGGTAATTTTTTAGTCAGGATATCGATTCATGTCCATGAAAACGTATCTATATTAATAGATTTTATTTCAATGAACATTTCTAAGTGTTGCTATATCTTCTTGACACTAACAGAATTCAAGTTTCAGGCTGAGGTTATCATCCTGTTCAGGCAGAAGAAATGCTCTTCTCTAAATTGCCTCATTATTACTCGAGTGGGTTTTTGCGATAAAGGAAATCTTAACAGATTTACGAAATCTTGATTTTACCAGTAAATACACATTTTCCTTCGAGGTCAAAGACATTTTAGTCTTCTTATTCCAGATATCTATTTATTGTTATGTTTTACGAGATGCTAATCTAATCTGACCTTTCAAACAAATTGTCAAATATTAAACTGAATTTCATTTCTTTTCACAGTAAAACTACCCTGAGCACATGGCACTTTTTATCTGCAAGGTTTATATTTATTTGTGCGAAATTTTCTTCATCATGATAACATTTATAATAATGATTGTTTCAGTTTTTCTGAGTCAAAAAAAAAAAAAATAGGCCAACCCGTCTGGAAATTGGCGGATATGTAGTTTAGGCAGATTTCCGCCAAATGCTTCGAAAACGTCACAATGCCCCAATGTATTTTACACATAATTCTAATTTGGGGGTTCATTTTTGAGGAAACCTTGCAAACAGCACGAAGCAGAGTTAACTGTAAAGTGTTTTATTGTTCCTTGCACATGCTACCACGTATTTGCAAAAGTGAACAAATTTGCAAGCTCTTATATTTGCGACCTAACCATAAAGAACAGCCAGTTCTTCACTTTCTTGTGAGCAAATGCCTGCATACACCTTCAAATTCTTATATTTTACATTACCTATATTTTAAATTGGTTCACTTGATTTGAAAACATACAAGCAAATTAGAATTCTTCGAACTTCACTTTATCTATTTCCGCGTCTGTGGCACACTCCCCTGTAGTTCAGAATTGAGGAAAAATAACCCTTGACAGCTTTGCTAGTTCTTTGCATATTGGTTACAGACGTCAGGTTTGTTCATGTTTTGATTTTTAAAGGCATGCATATTTGAGAACTTTTAAAAACGTAACATCAAACGTTTTAATTTTCTTTTTTACGTGCCATATTACAATCATAAGAAGTACTTATTCATTTTGTTCACTTCATTAATATCAACATGGAACAAAAAAAAATAAAATCTGAAATTTAAATGTAAAGTAACATCTTTGATACAAAATGGAAACATTGGTCTAAATTAGTACTTTGATTTCGTACCAGAACGTAGGTACCACAACAGAATAACAGCTCTCCAACTGAAAGGAAGGAGTTCGGGGGACCTTATTAGCTGAGTCATGTAGTATTCAATGGGCACAGAGATTGAATGCAGGTCGTCACTCACCTCTAATCAAATATCAACCCCGGAGTGATCAATCTGAAATGAAAACACGTGTTTCGCATATTCAGTTGTAAAATGGGAAGCATCAAATCAATATATTAATCATGGAAATGGGCCATGGCAAGTTAAAGATATGTGTAAAACCATCACCGTTTTCAGAGAATGAATGCAAGGGCAGGTGTTTTTCAGAGTGAAAGTAATTAGCATTCTGGGAGAAAGTAAGACACAGGCTTATACATGCAGCATGGGGTGTGTACAAAGGGCAGTAGCTTGCCAGCTTCAACATACACGACCATACTGGGCTGTACAGAGAGACAGAATATGAAACATATCTGGTAGGTTCACCTCCTTTGTTCCAGATAGAAAAATTATCTTAAAATAATTGGTTGTAGCTCGTAAGGCAAAGGTCCTGCTTAATGAGACTGACGGTAACGAGCAGCAGGAGGACATACTTGTATAATTATCCTGTGTCATGTTAAACGGAGTTCTGAGTATAATCAGCGGTTATGATAAGTTTATAATCTTGGACACTTGTCATCGTATTCTGCGACCACCAAGGCCAACATTTATAAAGCGGTTTGCGTAACTCTTGCTAGCTGTCAAGGCCGTTTCTTTTTATTTCTGAGTTATTCCACAATGTTGCTTCGCAAGCTGTGTAATGGGAATCAGGGGCAAAATTGTACATAGCCTGTGTTTCCATGCGCCTTTCAAACAAATATACCGGTAACACCATTTGGGTTTTACACCTGTCTGTATACACTGTAAATATACATACTCTCATCTGTTTAATTTGAAGTTTCAGTCTTCTTCTTTGGACATCCCTATTAAACATATGTCAAAATGCTATTTAATTTTTTTTTTTTTGTTTCGTTTGTTTGTTTGTTTTTTTATTTCACGGCTTGTGCCATCAGCTAAAAAATCAAAGTACAACCAAATCAAGATAATTTACAGTAAAAAAGGTAACGGAAGAGAACAGCTGACATTGTTATTAAATTACTTTTGGCCGAATGTGCCTTATAAATGTATCAATTGATGAACAGACAATGCAACTTAGCTTAAATCCAAACAAACCAGCAAAAACAAAAAAACACCAAAGTCTAAGAAAAAACACACAGTGCAACAAGCAGAAGCTGGAGGGGGTCATTAAATAGATTGAGAAATCATTGCAAAACGTCACTCCAGAGTGTCCAAAAGACCAGATAACAGTTATATGGTAGAACATAGTTCAGAAAAACATTACCTATATTCATCAATTTCAACCCGACAATGACAACAAGTTAAATATCAAAGTAAAAATAAAGAATTTTGCAGAGATTGATGAATTACCAAAAGATAAACATACATTTTCCAATACAAAATAATGTAAAGGAATGAATTTAAAGTTTGATAGAACTTTGGTGTGTAAATGGGGAGTTTGCAGGAAAAATTAATGTAACAGTTGATTCTAGTCAGTACACATGGTTGTCTTGATTTTCAACCAGTTCACCTACTTTTCACAATTGAGAGGTTTGTCACCGATGAAAACTTTAGGTCGTTATGAGAGGCTGCGTTTCCAAAAAAGATTGCCTAAAACCTTTCTTGTTACCCTGCATCATACTGTTGCCGGACCAGTCAGGATAAGGAAGGCACTCTTATGCAACTTTCAGTTTTAATGTCTTCAGATTTGCGCCAGCAAAACACATGGTGTTGCCGTTATCATACGTCTAAAGTGAAGCTGCATATATGCAGAAAAATATAGCCCTAATGAATACATTGAAGAGAGAAGGTCCGAGAATAGAGCCTTTGAGTGCTCGTTTTAAAATATATTCACAACTGTTGGTGACAGCACCTATCTTTAACACATTGATTGCCACCACTGCTCTTACCGCGCAGCAGATTTATCACCATGTCTCCCATGCCATAAGCATGATTTTTTTTTCCAAGAGGAATGCATGAAGCAAATATTCGAAAAGCTTTGACAAGTCTATAAGTCTAGCTGAGACGTATTTATTCTCCTGCAAAGATCTCTTCCTGTGGTTTGAGCAACGTTGTTTGATACCATACCTTTTGCAAAGAGCTAACAAAAGGGGTGAAGTATGTTACTGAAGTGATCATGCACCTGAGAGTTCACTGCTCTTCTACAGATCTCAGCGATGGCATTAAGATTGGATACTGCACTGTAGTTTTTTCATCAAGCAAGTCGTCCTTTTCTAAAGATAGGTGTAGATTGTTTTTTTTTTAAACCAATTGTGTAACAATGACTTAGTGCATGTAGAACTTTGAAAGTGATATTCATTCATGTAAATGAAATTATATATATTTTGATTTGAATACTCGGATGAGGGGGCCGGGTCAACAGCGCCGTCCATCACATTATCATTTAAGATCTTCCGTGGCTTAGTTGAATTACTGACTATCTTGTCTTACAAGGTGAGCCCCATGTTATTATCCACGTTATATACCTCTAGAAGAAAAATAGGGGTGATTGGTGAGCCAGAGATCCGTTGATTTTGGGCAACCAGCATACTTTTCAAAAACATGTTTTTTAAAAACGTTTTTCGGTGAACATTTGTCAGTGAATTTTTTAAACATTTCTGTCAGTTTCATACATTTCAAAACCTCATCGTGCACACACATTCCCTGTACATTGCTTTGCAGATGGCATGTTTATCAATGGGATAGAGTGTTTACATATTTTTCTTGTGTTCGAGGGGGCATCGAAGAAGACTTGCTTGTCAAAAGAATGGAAACTGCAGCAGGATGCATTCTCCTATTATCAAGCAGAGTATGGTCCCCCATTAGGGAAGACTCCAAGTTGTTACAAGCACTGATCTTGGTGTTGAAATTTTACAATATTACAACAGGTGATTCATAAAAATCACATCTATATAGGCAGGAGTAGAGGTATAGGAAAACGTGCAGATCAATTTGTCTCTTTCGTTTGTAAAATCGGAAATTTCACATAACATTTAACATTACAGTCCTTGTTAGGATTTCCCTTGGTTTGCACAGGTGGTCTAGCTGCAAATGTTCATTTTACAATCACTGGGACTGAATATAATGCCCCACCTTGTTTCCACTTCAGTTAAACATTGGCACATGGTTTGACTAGGATAAGCTGTCCAGCTAGAAAGGGTACATATTGGTTCAGGGGTAAGTCAAATTGTTATTATCTGAACCTGTACTATGAAAATTTGGTAATTATGGTTTGTTTGACAGGTATCCTTCTTTGATATGAACTCTGCATTTATAAGCAAAACTTCACATATTTAGCTAATTCATCAATTGCCACGTTCATATTTATTCATTATTGTGTGGGTTGTCTTTGCTGAATAGTTAGCTTAGACTAGGAGCCGCTACTCATAGAGACATGTACTGGTAAAAGGCTCCGAAACATGTTGAATAGTTACCCGCTGAAGACCTTTTAATTTATTTGGGCTAATACAGCCTATGTCAAAAGTTTACAGAGGAACGTGTGCAATATGGACAATAGAACTTCTATGTATATAAGTTATACAGGGACAGGTTAGCTTATGGAGAGTAAAGAGTTCGGACTGCGGAATAGGGTAATGACTACTAGGAAGTGCTTTTGGACAAAAAGACACAAATACAATATATATATATATATATATATATATATATATATATATATATATATATATATATATATATATGTATATATATATATATATATACGTATATATGTATATATACGTATGTATATATATATGTATATATATATATATATATATATATATATATATATATATATATATATATATATATATATATATATATATATATATATATATATATATATATATATATATATATATATATATATATATGTATATATAAGTAAGGTATTGGGATTGCTTGAGACGCGCCATTTTGTATTTTCGGTCTCCCGGAGCAGCAGAGTGGCAGAGTGGCAAGATTTTAGCTTTCCAAACCATTATATGGTTAAGGTGACATGTCAAATAGTTGTCGCAGAGACAAGTTTGCAAGCACCACAAATCACGCATTTTCCATTGCCCGATAATTGTGACTGTTCAGTACCATTATTTCATTTAAGTGTAGACTTACTTTCTGGTATTATTTTTATTTGGAAGCGAATATAGGCCACATTATCTCCTGCCTACCCTGAGTGGGTTGCTGTTAATGGTATGCGTCCAGGAGCTGAGAATTATGAGTTTGTAAATGAGCAGTGTAGTTTTGGTTCAGCAATAAAAACTAGGTCAACGTTAGTCTTGGATAATAGTTCATGCATTTCAATAAATGTGTTCTTTATATTGTTCATATCTGAGTATCTGACCAAAAATATCTTTGTTTTTATTGGTACATTCGGGAAATTTCTCCAAGAGAGAGGGAGGCAATTTTAAGACATTGTATCATCTACTTCTGTCCAATAGGAAATCAAAGCTTAAAAAATTGACGCAATACTAACGGGGATGGATCCCTGAAATTAAAGTTGAATTTTATACATTGAAAGGGGTGCGTGATCAATTAGTGTCTGAGGCTATCAAGTCATGGTTAATAGTAAGTGTAATTGATCGAATGCATGATATGTGAAACTCTTATTATGTTTATTTGGTTACCAAGTGCCTTCATCTAAACAACGAACATGATTGCAGGCTGTTGTGAGATGATTTTTGTACGCAGAAGAGACTGGCACAATAATTACAATTGAGGCAAATCATCTCAAAAGAGAACTGGCTTTACTAAACGGACAAGAATCATTGTATGCACATTCACATCCATTGCAATAGCCTTGACCTCCGCCTTAAAGTTTTGGTCAAGGTCTCCTTGCAATAACGCTTTGACAAATAGTAAATTCATTGCCCATATTCACATACGTCACACTAAATGACCTTGCATGGTATTAGCAGGTATTAACACAAGATGCATGTGGGCAAGAAACACGTAATAAAGTTTTGCTTAACGGAGACGCGCATCTGTGAGTTAAGGATCGACTGTGTGGCTCGGCTTATTTGGGCTCCATCACCACGTGCTTTCAAGTACTGCTGTATCCTAGGAACGGTAGGTTTAAACTCGGTGATGTGATATACCAACCATATTCTTGCATATTTATGATATCTGTGCATTCAGCAGGTGGTTAGCCAGGCTTGTTTTGGTGCACGGGCTGCATATGATTAAAAGCTAAGTATTGTAACAGTGTCTTACTGTCAATAGGTGTCTTGCAATTAATCGCATTTGCTAAGTAGCCAATCATAAATTGTACAAATATGCTCTGTGTCAAAAAGGTATGACAAGATTTCCTATGATGGTGAAAAAAGTTTGAAAGGGCATGACGTTTCACAGATATGGCATATGGCATTCAATATCGCAACGCGTACCTAGATATGAAATTTGCGAGGGCCACAAGGGTTGTTGTTTCCGTAATTACGGTTAATTCACACACGAAAAGTTCCTTAAAACTTGGAAGACTCGAAGGCAGCGTCTGTCTCTTCAACATTAGTGTAAAACTGGTAATTGATAACAGGTAGTGATAATAAATTTATCAAATTTATGGTCATACGGATACTTTTCTTTCAAAAACTTTCACGAAAGGTTTATAGCATATTACAGATCATGCCAATGCATTGCATATCGTTACAACACCACCACATAAGGAAATTAACACAAAACTTTTGCCACAAAATAGTTGCTTTGATAAACAATTGGACATGATTCAAGACAATCTTTTGCCCCCTGGGAGTCTCATCACTTTGATGTCTATGCATAGGTAAACAGTGCTTTGTGGTAGTACAGTGTATGCTACAGCTGTATGGAAGATTGTGGCCCGTTTACCTCAGAGAGACTAATTGTCAGTTTCGATGGAAACATGTCGTCTAATAATAAAAAAAATTAATTATCTGTCACCTGTTATCGAGCCTGGTAATTACTTTCCTACAAAATCTCTTAATTAAAAACCTTGTGTTGAATTAGAATGAAGGTGTGTTTGGAAGTTTATTTTCACGACAGAGACAGTCATCTACTCTCATCAATGGCCCTCTACTAAACGTGGTCCGGCATTATGGAGACACACCCCTTGCAAGAAATTAGCGAGTATTTTATTGTAGACAATTTAGAAAATACGCAGTATATATATATACATATATATATATATATATATATATATATATATATATATATATATATATATATATATATATATTAATAATTTTACTACTTTCAATTTCCCCTTCACAACCGTCACACAGATATACCTGGAATTTTGTGGATATGTTTCTTGAGGAAGGGCCAAACAAAACTGTTCACAAGGTGGCAGTGCTGTTGTATCCTGATTTTTAACGATTTTTTTTTAATTGGGACACTTGTCGGTAAATGCACCTTTACCATGTGTGGGAATGGGCATTCTAATGCTTATTCACATTTTCGACTTTTTTCCGAAACGGAATGTCAGATTGACATCAAACTTGGCGGCAATGCTTGTTGAGTGGATTTCTACCGAGTTTTGTTCAAATGGTCACGCTTAATTGAATTTAAGATTTTTCATGATTTTTTTCTCTTAATTTTTCTAAATAAATGGTTAAAAATCTTCTCCATAACTGTGCACCCAAATGTTTTGATATCCCACAGGAATTTTACTTGGGACTCTTAGTTTTAAATTTGTCCACCAAGTAGTGCTGCAATTTTCAAATTGTGTGTGTGTGTGCGTGTGTGTGTGTGTGTGTGTGTGTGTGTGTGTGTGTGTGTGTGTGTGTGTGTGTGTGTTATTTTCAAACTTTTTTCCAGAACCTTCACTCAGAGTAAGCTGAAACTTGTCGGATATGTGCCTTGTGGAAGGGTCAAGCACAGTTTTTCATGAGGTTGTACTGCTGTGGAAACCTGATTTTTAACATTTTTTTTTCAATTCGGGTACTTATCGCCGTTATCGGTAAATGCACCTTTCATATTGATTACTATGTAAGCCAATGGGCATTCTAATGCTAATACACATTTTAGACTTCTTCTCGGAAAATGTATGCCAGATTGATTTCAAACTTAGTGGCTATTTGTACCTTGGGTGAGTCTCTACCAGGTTTGTTCAAATGGTCATGCTCCATTGATTTTGTTAATTCTTTTATGTTTTTTGGGTTTGTTTGTTGAAATCTTTAAAAATCTTTTCAAAACTATTCACCCTATCGCTCTGATATCACGCAGGGATGCTCCTAAGACTTATTTGTTCACTTGGTGGCACTGCATGTTTTTAAATGATTTTTTTGTGTGTTTTCACTATTTTCGATTTCCCGGGAACTCTCTCCCAGATAAAGCTGAAACTAAGTGAATCTGTTCCTCGTGAAAGGGACAAACAAGGTTGATCACTAAGTGGCACTGCTTTGGATTCCTGTTTTTTTTACTTTTTTTTTTTTTTTCAATTTTTGTCCATATAGGTAATTGCACCTTTTCTATTGATCACTATCTAAGTCAATGGGCATTGTAATGCTTATTCACATTTTGAACTTCTTCGAAGAAGCTGTGAGTCATATTAATTTCAAACTTGGTGGCAATGTCCCTTTGGTGGTTCTGGACCAAGTTTTTAATTGGTCGTGTTGCAATGATTTTTTTTTTTTTTTTTTTTTGGCAAAAGGTTTAAAAAGCTTTTATATGAAAGTTTAACATGGGCATCTTTTGTGATGGTTATACCGTAAATAATTTTGTCCAGATTTGTGTCAAACCTGGTAGGGATATATATTTTTAGTGCCTACCTATGTGGTGCAAGTGGTCACGCTCCAGTGATATTTGTTCTTTGACCTCAATCCCAAGTTCACAGGACAACTGACATTAAATGTACAGTTCAATTGATAACCTGAGATCTGTTTTGAGTTTGGACCTCGATATTGCACTTGTTGTTGTTTCTGTATAAAAGTCACGCTAAGACGGTACGCAGGTCAGTGTGAGTGACTCTGAACTCATTTCTGTGATCATAGTGCAACATACAAGAATTTTTACCCTTCACTATAACTTGAGAAACACTTGAACTGGGACATTGACATTGCACATGTTAATGTTCTGCCATAAAGATCAGACTTATTAGGTCCATGGGTGACCTTGATCCTACCCTAAGTTCACATAGCCACAAGTCTGAAGAATCTCTATGTCAGCTGAGCATGGGTGGTTCACACAGCTCTTTTGTTATCACCAGAGATCTGCCAAATATGTGTAGGTGGAATTTGACATGTGTTTAGATTCTGGGTCATATATTTTTGGGTTGAGTGATTAGTAATTCATTTGTCAGTACTCAGGCTAGCATGCTTCGCCATATGAGGCATGAATTTAGAACTTTTATCAACACCAATGGGTTGAGTGGTAAACCATGTATCACCCTCACCAGGACTCATGTGGAGAGTACGGGTAGCCAGATGGAAGGGATGCCCTGGAGCAGAAAAGCAGATGGAACAATTGTTGGCATACAGTTTGTACAGAAACACGGGTC
Source organism: Hermodice carunculata (assembly GCA_964020975.1). Classification (NCBI taxonomy): domain Eukaryota; kingdom Metazoa; phylum Annelida; class Polychaeta; order Eunicida; family Amphinomidae; genus Hermodice; species Hermodice carunculata. Next base: position 67,014,475 of record OZ026626.1, on the reverse strand, counting down.
AGAGGATTGGGTCTTCACTGATGGGCCACATTTTCAGAGTGACAGTGTGGACATCAGTTATATTTATCCCCCTCCTTATCTTGGTTTCGTGTTCATTTAGTTCAAGATGCTCCCTGCTATTACTGTCCATCTCCAACTGAATGTCACCCCAGCACAACTGGCGATGCTCGTTGGCTCTACCGCATACATCGAACCAAGTGGTATTCTTGTACCAGAGATTGTTGATGATGCCTGTTTGGGCCAAGTTGTTGCTTATATAACAGATGAGGTCAGCTTTCATTAGCAAATTACCCTTGCCCTGAGCTTTCATTGATATCAGTTTGCTCTTGAACACAGCCCTGGATTTTGTGAACTCCACTGACGTGATAAGACCTGGACTATAATTATTTTCACTGAGAAACCTATCACAACTGCCTTCCAGGGTGCTTGCTTCATCCCCTTGCCATTGTTTGTTGCATTTACCCATGGAAAATGACATACAATTTTTCCACTGCCCCAGTGTTCATTGAAATAGACCCAACTCTCTGTAGTTGATTCTCAATTTTATCTCGTGATTCAGAAATCAAGTCTGACTGCTGATCAAACGAACCTCTCTATCATGCCATTTTGCTTGTTTGTCAACAATGCTGTTTGCTATTTACATTTTTTATGAATGGAATTCCATAGTAGTCACGTGACTACAGTAATTTTCCTATCGAAAGTAGTCTCTCTAATGTTATTTTATTTCCATATGTGTCACAATGAAATTCTAAAGTGCTTACCAATCAGATTGCTTAAAAACCTTGTCCTCGACTAGTTGATTACAAATTTTTGTCCTACACAAGTAAATGGCCGCATCAATAACAAGATATATAAGAAAACATTACACAACATGTTGCGGCTATAATGCAAGACTTCCTAGCTGGACAAAGAGATGTCAGCCTGTCCCTCTAACCTCAATCTAACAGAACACATTTGGATCATCTGGAGAGAAAAGTCTATGAGGAAATGGATCCTGACAGCAAATTTGCCATTCTACAATGCTATCTTTTGCATGAGTGGGACAAAGTAGCTTAGAGACTGATCAGCAAATGAAGCAGATGAAGTGCTTGCAGCATTGTGTTGACAATCAAGGTGGCTACACGTCCTATTGAGTAAAATATTGCCCATACAGTCACAAGAATTTCCACTGACCAGTTCAATGGCCAAGTGTTGTTTCTTAGAGAAAAAATGGTTTTCATGAATCGTGGTCTGTGACAAACCGTACGAAGCCAACTCACTTTACCCCCAATGCTGCTGTTTCCAACTAGACCCTAATGCAAACCTGTGATACAGACTTTGTAGGATTATTCTCCACATGCAAGGAAGCATTTCTTTGTTTCTTCAGGATTTTTTTTATCGCGCAAATACATGGTATGGACACAATCTACTAAAATTCAAATATTACCACAATATGTGTTGATTTAACTCAAATGTTGACTTCCCTAACCATAGAACTTTTGAGTAGTTTCTATCACCCTCAATCCAGTCAGGCTAACAGGATGTTTAGTTGCTTTTCTTGTATAGGAGCATGACTATCAACAGCTTTCCAGAATCAGCCAAATTTGTTCTACACACTTTGGGATCGGTAGGTAAAGAAATGTTATAAAATTTAATTGTTGGACTATCAATTTTTTTATCGTCTTTGTAGTGTGCAACATCTTTAAAAATGACTCAAACATGAGGTAACAGGTCGTGCCTAGATTTGCAACAAACATATGTTGCAAGCCACACTATAATCTTTGCATATATCTTTATGTAGTCAGAAAAACGTAATCACAAAGCTTTGAAGTAGCATGTTTGGAAATAAAGTATTATGGTCATTTTAGCCCTCTCTTGGCCAGAATAAGGCAATAGCTTTCCCTTGTGTTGCCTGGGTGCAGTGCATTTGAATGGGAATTGTAGATGAGACCTTTCAAGATTATATGCCCCAGATCAAGCACAAATCGATGAAGTAGCATGTTGGGAAATCTATATTTTATGCAGTCAGAAAAACTTAAGCACAAAGATTGGAAGTAGCATGGGTGAATAGCGTTTGAAAGGGAGTTATAGATGAGACCCCTAAAGATTACATGCCCCAGAACCAGAGTGCATTGATCTTGCGATTTTGTTATGAATACAAAAGTAATCTTATGTTGTTGTGACTGAGTAGTAACCTTCACCTTTGATCAAAGACTTGTTTGTAGTCAACAATGCCGGCTGAGCACTGGATGTTTCATAACATGTTTATGAAAGTGTGCCAACATGTATATCATTACATGTGTCAACAAAACGTCTCAATAGCCTGGGGAACAGATCCTTCCTTAAGAGCCAAAAAGTCGTACATTCCTTGTTTCTAGCAAGGTTTAATTACAGACTCCTTGGTAGAACATCCATAACAAGGGGATAAATATTAGGTTATAAGTGTTTCTTACAAGTGAGATCCAATTCATCAATTATAAATGATGGATCGTACGGGCGCTATTCACGAAAAGGTTTTGGACAACAGAGAGTATTAAAGTGGTACTAGTTTAGTAGTTTCATATTCTGTAAAAATGATCTGAACCATTTGTTAGAACTCACGTCATTCCGCTGCGACCATTTTGACTTCACACTTGCCACCAAGCGTAAAGAATAGTTGAACAACCAGTTCAAATGGCTGGTTTCCAACTTCCTCGCTCTGGATGTTGTGGTTGGAGTGTCACACTCACCATTAGAATGTTGGCATTGTCAGTGTTTCAGATAGATTCCTTGCCTTTCAGTGCTCCTAAAGGTAAATAAGTAACATACTTTTGCCTGGCTTTGGACATAGTTCAGTGTTTGGGACACCTTCTGTTCTGATTGGCTTTTAATCAGACAGTCCTTGGCAGCAGCTGAAACATTCTTTGTCACAATCAAATTATCCAATGCATCAGCATATATCGTTACCTTCAATACTGCTGGACCATAAGTGAGTGTAGGGGACCCTCATGCAATAGGGAAAAATCTCTACTTTTTATTTCTTTTTTTTTATTTAAATTTTTCTATCACTCATCTGAATGAAACAGTCGATATTTATATGCTTTGGCAATGAACCATTAGACGTATATTCTTATTTCTAATTACCCTCTCACGCAACTGTTCAATGTGGTAGGTAGCTATGGGTCTAGTGCTACAGTCCTGGGTCTGCTATGCATATTTTCCTTCTATTTCGTCCCAAAATAATATACGCTTTACAATGAACCCTACCTTGAATCTCTGATTGAATACGACATGCAGCTCTGCGGATTTTTTTTAACCATGGCACCACAAATCATACCGTTTTCCGACACTTTGTACTTCTGGCCTCCTGCATTAAATTTTATAAATAGAACAACAATGTAAATCTGGTAAAATGAAACTTTAGTAACAGCTTGGCCTGTGTTTGCAAAATAAGCATCTAATACGTGCCGTTCCCCAGTTTTCATTATGTTGAGCTGACTTGAAGGGGCTGCTTGGAAATTGTTGATAAAATGTTGTATGTTACTCTTGCTGTCATCAATTATTGATTAGAACTTGCTCTTCTAAAATGTATCTTTACATGATAATTAAATTGGTAGAGCATATTGGCACATAAGGGTGTGTTATTTCAGAAAAAAATACCATGTTTCAACACCATATTTTCAAGTTTAAAACACATTTGAAACGGTATATTTACATTCCCCTACATGACAATTTTTTTTCACAATTTTTTCAAAAATGGCATTGTGTTATTTAAACTTTAAAGTCAAATAGTTACGGCTTTTTCCAGAATATTTCAGTAGTTGGTATATATTTGTAGGGATAGGCATACTATTTAGCGTTTCTCCTTTCTGCGATAACGGCAGAACCCGCTTATCTTCACCGCAATATTATTTATGATAAAAGCATAACACAGGTTAATTGGTTTCGGTACTTATCCTTTACTTCATGATAATGGGACATTCAATTTAACAATTTCACTATGCCATTAAGCAGATGACCTGAGCTCCAACTCAGCTTTGGAGGGAAAATCGAGGGTTGGGTATCACCTATGATGCATCCATAAGTGTTTGTTTATGTTAATGTATCTGATAAGATGAGTAATTAGCCCTGGTTGTGCACGCTGGTACTTTGATGTCTTTAATAAAAAGTAGTGCCCTTTGTTGTCATTATGGGAGGGACTTTTTTAATCAATCACTGTTAATTTAATTACTATTGATATTAGACAACAGGTTCACAAAAGGAACCTTTACTTGCGGAACAGTGCTTCAAGGTAGATTTTTTCTGCATGCAGGTTTAATTTTCCATATTAATTTCCTTGAGCTTCATAATCATGATCTTTGATCAATGAGAGATGATAACACACCCTTATGAATTGGTGGTTGATGTCGAAACCTTGGTTTTTTTTTCCTTAGTCGGATTAATATTTCTAAAAATTCTCTTTAAAAATAATTAAGCCAGCGCATATATTGAAGCCTCAAAATTCCATCTTTCAGATTGTTAACATCATTTTATACGAAAACAAAAACTGTGAATGGCCAATGGCATCCTCAAGACCATGTCATGAGCGACTCTGCAGACATCGTTAACATGGTGCCGCCACGTGCAGCGGAAAATACAAATTTCATCCTTCAACGTTTCCGGTATTTGTGGCTCTTTGTCGCATCATTTACCGTATATATCATGCCAAATTGTATAAATGTCATGCCCACAAAACTATATTAGGGAGATTGTGTTTTATAGCAATGTTGTATAAAGACATAAATTGTATTTGAAATGGGTAAACAACAATTATATACATTGCGACTTGACAAACCAGTTCAAGTGAGTCATCTAACCCTTCTTGCAGGCCAAGGTTGGAACACAATTTGAAAAATTTGAAAAAAAAATGCTGTGTAACTTTAAAGATGTTTATGTGATCTCATGATGATTATTACAGATGGAGTCCGTGCCGTGGTAGTGGAAAATAAAAGCAAACAATAGTTTTGCTAGCAGTGGCTTATATACAGGTTGTTATCTTCACAATTTCGGCTTGACGACTTCCCCATGTGGTAATTTGACACTTTGACAATAGCAACACTGGGATGAAGCTGTCAGGTTTAAGTTAAATTTGCTTAGAAAATATGATATAGCTGATTGGCCCTGATGTATTGAATAGAATGGTTTGATGTCACAAACTGAAAACAAAACTAATTATGTATTAAAACTTCTCGATTGTTAAAGCAAACAGCATAAATGCGATTGGTGGCTATGTAAACTGCTACATCAGACATAAAATGAAACGGGCATTGAGGAAAATATTTATTCTTTCATTTTACTACCACCAGTTGTAATGGTAAGACTGACCGCATTATTTGTTTAAGTTTGTTTCAATTCGTTCAGTGACAAAACAGTCTTGCATAGTTTCAACTCAATAAGTTTTTAGTCGAGGGGTATACAATTTGTTTATTGGGTAAACATGTACTTAATATATCTAAGCATCTTTATCTGTGATGGCAAAGTAATACAGTCAGGCTGCGTTTATCTGGCACCATCTGTTTTTGGTCATTTTGCCGGGTTAGCAAGGCTGCCATATTAACAAATCACAGTATAATTACCAGGATATAGAGAGAATAAGAGACTAAATTTGCACCTAACAATGAGTGAATAAAAACATAATCACATACACGTATTACCAATCATATTAAATTTTAAAAACGAAACGTGCAAATTATAGGGAAAAAACAACTTTATTCAGTGTATTCATATCCATATGTACAATTAATGTTAGGTTCAAAATTACTGAGCGAGCGGGCATAAATGTCCCAACCCTAATGTATATCTCACACACGTATTTGGACATATTTTGGCTTTAATTGGTTATTTTGGCACAAACAATTCCGAAATCTTTTTTTGTTTACTGCGCTCACTTTTCATATCTTTTAACTGTTCTTCTCTGCGCCGAACTTTTGCTACGTCGTCACCACAAAATCCTTCATTGGATTCTGGCCATTGCAATGCAATTTAACCATTTAAGGCGGGAACAATTAAACATTTTATCAACTCGGAACTTATTTGGAACACATCAGGTGATTGTTGATTTTGCGGTACGGCGCAATAAGGTATGTTATTGCAAGGTATATGCTCCATTGAATATCAAGTGACGGATTAAAGAGGCAAATTACATTGAAAAAAAAGCCCTTTTGTTCTGCAATTAACATGCCGGTGACGAAATTCAAGGGTGCCGGATTATCATCTAGTAAATCAATGAGGGAAATCCGTTCACAGCTCATTGCTGTCGAACTTCAAGGGTGCCGAATTATCAAGTGACGGTTAAAGGCGGCCTGACTGTAACTTCCTACAATGGAGAGGGGTTCATGGATTGCTTGTAGCTAACTTTATTTTAAAAGATATACAGGCCTAGTGCGGTGCAAGAGAAACCAAGCAGTTTGAGGGAACTTCTGTATGTGCAAAGACTTCTGTTCACTCACTTTACGTTCGCAGTCTCAGTAAACACATCACGTGTTGTGCACATTCATGTCAATATGCATGCAGGTCTACTTCTTCAGGCAAAGATTATTTTGATATTGGGAAAAGGTAATCGTGTAAAATATTATGATATTTCGTTCCTGTGTATATATTGAAAGCTACGTTTCCTGTTTATCAACCTGCTTACCTTCTTCAAATGCAGAGAAATAAGGAGATTATGCATATCATGTGACGAGAGGGTGTATACACTGAAACAAAGCTATTTCAATTGTCATGTGTTCATGCAAAAAATTCTCTTTATCCAGTTTACATCAACAATTTCAATATGTTGTCATGGATCCAATTTTTTTCTAAATACAACATGGTGTGTTCATTTGCGTGAACGTACACCCACTGTTTCAAATCTGTAGAAATTTTCATGTTGTTGACAGCGCATTGTAAATGAGGTGTGCACAATATCATTTGTATGATCTTTTTACAGGCATTTGTTGTATGAACATGCCTTCACGTTGCTGGTGTGGTCAGTAAAGATTTGTATCATGTTAGTGACAGAAAGTTCATGAAAACTTGGCCGAAGAATTGCAATTGTTAATTAATACCTAGTCTAGCTTCATAGATCCAGACATCGGTTCAAACTGCATTTTGTATAAAAGTGCGACTAGACGTTGAACATACCAAATTGCAAACTGGCTTTCGCGTAAAAATTAAAAAAAAATGACAGGCTCATGGCCATAGTTCTACGTGCAGCGTTCGCAATGGACAGTTACGTTCCTTGTAACTTTGTCTATAAGTGTGTAAAGTATCTCTTTCCTAATTAATTTTTTGTAATTTAGGTTATGAAAATGAATCCAGTAGTTATTAAAAATATATATCTTTATCCTTGTTATCAGAAAATGATTGACAAGTTATGAATAAGCCTCCTTTAACTCATCCAGATGTGCTGCGAGGGGAGCATCCTGTATAAACTCATTGCAAAGCTTTTGTTAAGGCAAAAAAATCAACGGCTTCCCTAACATACGTTCAGCATGTATAAAGGAACCTCATATAGCCGCTCTCTTTAAATAGCAAGGCATCATTTTATGAATTTGCCAAAGCTTAAAGCCATAAAGGGCCCCATGGAAAACTTATTGAAGACTGCGTTTAGAATACCGGGTTAAAACCACTGGATGCCTTTCACCGGTGACTGCCTGCCTCAAGATAGGAGTGATTTTTTTTTTTCATTTTGGTTTTGGAAAATGAAGGTTGATGTTTCAATAATAATTGAATCTCGGCTTTTCCCCTTTTTTAAGTTTGATTTCATTGTTGGGATGAAATTCGTGAATGTGGGTCATGTTTTACGGAACGACTTCAATAAAATTGGCCAAATGACAAAATCTTGTTTCTTTATGGAACAGGTCGTGCAACTGATATAGGAAGTAGCCTTTAGTCCTTCACCCACCCACCCCCACCATACATATTGTTAAAATATACTGAAGTATGTTTACTACCACAAATTATTAATGCTACAAGTGGGATGCCATCAGTTCATGTATTACATATTTCTAACAACTTGTCACAGTGAATTCTTAATGAAAGATTTACCCTCCTAAGAGATTTCCTTTTTATGTATCACATGACTCTTGTCGAAATGTGTGTCGGACAAACACCTTCTGAATAAAAATTATGTATTTTCCCTCCAGTAATCAATGATATGTTGTAAACTGTATGCAATGTCTTTCCACCGTATCGGGTGTTGTACAGGGAGTGTTAAGTATAGTCGTAATTTTGCGCCAGTTGGTGATTGGGAGTTGGAGGCCAGATATGACATCCTCTACAGGTTTGAATAACATCCATGTTGATTTTCCATTCGATAACTAGAACTCGTAAAGATGCTAAGTTTTACTCAACAGGTCTTTACCAGAAAAGGTGCTTAAATTGAAGAAATTGAAATTTCTGTGTCTCTCCCTACCAAGACACGCTGTGTAGGATTAATTTACTGGCCTCACTTGTAGCCCTAGAGGCTGAGGGTCACGTTATGATTTTTGTAATGTATGCGTCCGTTTGAGTGATGCGCTATTGTATAGATATTTTCTAATTTGAGTTTTGATAAATTTTTCAAGCAAGTAACCTCCAAATACGTGAAAATATTTGCAACGCATTGACAGCGCTGGAAATAAGTTTAAATTCGAAACATTTTTCGTTGTTGCTTACACTGAGCCATGAATAGCCATAATGGTATGACCCGTATAAAAGGGATGGTCACACAGTGGTCGGCCTGTCCATCTCATTACAAGTATATCAAGTTGCGGAGTTTCATTTTGCACATTCTGATGTTCGTCTATAAGTGTCAGACTGGAAGGGACTGTAAATAAGGGACCTTTCGCTGTGTTCCAAGGTCATAGAACAACTATACTGTAATGTTTATGTATTTCGTTAATGGTGGTGACCTTGGGGCGTGTGCAGCCCAGTCTGTCAGGTTGCTTAGCTGTATAGTTGGCCACAAATGTCTGTTACGTGAAAAATATATGTATTTTCTTGTTGGGATACTAGCAATATAATAAAGTAAGATGATAGCCCAGGCATTTAACATAACCTGCTACAATCTAAGCTGAATATTTTCTTTAACTATTGTTTGGATTGATTCGATTAGGTACGAGCAGTCTGTCATCTTTTATTTAGTTGTGTATGTATGATTGGTTTAGGGTTGAATTGTTTCACATATTTCATAGTTCTTAAAATGGATTGGTAAGGGTTAAGTCATTTGACCTCTTTCGCCTTATATATATATATATATATATATATATATATATATATATATATATATTGATATGACTGGAAGTAACTTCTTTAACTCCAAACGCCACATTTTTGAATGGTTCAACAGATTCCTCAGCGCATTTTGGGCCCAGGTGTGCGATGAAAGTTATTGACCTGGCCTATCAAATTGTATGTATCTTTGGGCTTGCTGACTCCTGAATTAAAGGTCATTTTACAAGGAACACGAATTAATTACCCTTACTTTAATTCGGAGCAGTTTGTTTTAAGTTTTTCGTCTTTGGTCGCAGTTGGCACTGAAAGAGTTAATCCCTTTCAGCATTCTTTAACATCCTCGTGTAAGTGTTAAATTGCTTAAGCTTTACTGTTTGGGTAACATAATTAGGGTTAAGTTGTGTAACATCTTTCAGGTTTGTTTAACGTTGATGGGTCATTGTTAAGCAATCCGACATTTTCTTTTTACCTAACAAGCTCAGGTCAGGGTTACGTTGTGTAGCCTCTTTTAGGATCATATTGAGACATCATGGCGACAATGACTTGTCAACAAAAGCTGTGGATACTCACCCATTTTAATATAGACACACAACAGAAGCTGCTTCAGTCATCTGAAACAGAAAAAGTAATGGCTGTTTTTGTGTGTCACTGCATCATTAAAATACAAGCTCATTGGGAGTGCCATCCTATGCCAATGCTCCAAAGGAAACCCATCACAGCAGATGCAAGGTTGTCGGGTTTTGAAAGATGTGCATCAGAAACAAGGCAACATGGCTCCCCCACATAATGCTAAAGGTACTTTTTCTCAGCCTACATATTTTGTTAAAAATACTTTTCCAACACCCCACCCACCCCACCTCTTTCCTTGGCCACTCCTACAATAGGACAATGTGCAACGCTTCAACTGGATATGTGTGAAAATATATTCAAACTTTCACCTCAACAACTATACCGTTTACTCACTATAGGGGGGTCTGGTCAATCTGGTATTCGGTGATTCGACAGCAGATACAGTATCAGCTCCACACCACGTTTCTCACTGGAAAGCTTGAGTGATGCTGCACCAGTATTCGATACCCCTTTGCTTTCACACTATACCCCCATTTGGCTGCAGTATCAGCTCCAGTATTGACCATTTACCTGGTTGCCCCAGTGTATGTATATTCTGTGATCTATAACAACTGCAGTATCAGCTCCAGTAGTGACCATTTACCTGGTTGCCCCAGTGTATGTGCATTCTGTGATCTATAACAACTGCGGTAACAGCTCCGCATTGTGTTCACGCTAGCAAAGAGAGGAGGGTTGGGAGTATCAAATGTTTATCGCCCCACAAAAGTTACTGCTTGCCGCAGCAGCTTCGGTATCGAGACGCAGTATTTCTGTGCCTTCATACCCTATAGCTAAAGAGTGTCCAAATGAGAGTGTAGCGTGAATGCAAAGGGTATTTAGGGGTATCGAATTCCGCATTACCTGGCACCCCTCTGTAGTGTGAAAGCAATATAATCTCTACCTGCTTTTCCCCATATTTGAAAACAAGCCCCAAAATGTAATTGGGGGATTTCTGAGCCAGTCAATGGCTTTGTTAACATAACATCATGCATGTGATGTTCGCAGACAACTGTTTCTTCAAAATGGATTTTGTTGGGTACAATGGTTACAGGTCTACCTTAAAAATCTGAAATGGAAATAACGTTACATTGTTTTACGAAACCAGGAATATATGAACCTTGGTTATAAAGTTGGAATCATCGGGTCAAGTATTTTGCCCATTCATAGCCAGGGTAAAGTATCCCGTTTTAGCGAATTTTATGTCATTATGAACAAACATACAATTGAATTTATAATAATGTTTTATCCCTGTAATATGAAACATGTACGACAACACAGTAACATCATAATAACAAACAGAAAAATCGTCAATGAATATTGAATACCACTGCAGCCTTTGATTATCAGGAGCAAATATTACAGAGACTTCAAAGGGTGGCTACATAAGAAATGTATAGTTCATATAATAACCATTTTTAGCAAATTGCATGTCACTATGAATAAAACATAAGATTGTATTAATAATGTTTTATTAAGAGATACAATTATCATGCTCATTGGGCCAGGACCAATACGGGTTTAGGACTAGAAGTAAATTTGCTCATGAAGTACCATCATATATATATATATATTTACATATATATTAACATGTGTGTGTGTGTGTTTTCAATGTAAGCACATACAATTTTCACTTCAATTTCAGTACTTTATCTCTCAACAGTGTTTCTGGTCTACTATGAACATAGTGTGACTCGAAAACCTCTTGTGGAACCCAGTGACCAACATGTAATACCATATTTGGATTCACGTGAAATGGCCCAAGTTGGGCAAAAATCTTTCTGAAACATTTACCCTTTAGCCCTTCCTAATACTCAATATTGCTCCAGCAGTGGAGCTACTAATAGCTCTAAATGGTCTGCGTAAAGTCTCAAATACTTTTAAACACAAGCTTTGCTCAACTGGTTTGTCTAAATATGCCTGCAAACACAAATTGAATCTAAGTTAGGTTCAGTGGTGGGCTGGACATGTACATGGAAACTGTCACTTCGATAGTTTTTTAACACAATGCAAGTATAGTTTTAAAGACCAAAGGGAAAGGGTCTGCGCTACTTTTCAATGCCTACAACTATTTTATGCCTGACAATACAACAAGCTCACAGAAAGGTTGCTACAACACTTTCTACTGAATGTTGAGTTTTCTCTTTTATATAGCACGTCTGCATTTGAATTACTCCAGCAGTCTTCTCTGCTTCGCATACAGCAATTTCCTTATTCATAATATTGAACTAATTATAACAGCAGGGTTGAGAGACTTCTGTAAAGTGGCAGTGAATATTTTCAATGTCTTTTATGCTGGAGTAGCTGTACTGACATAGCGTTTTCTCCATCACTGACAGTGATTGGTGGTTATAAAGGCTTTGTAGGAACATACTCACTGGCACCTATTTTATGGTGCACAGGAATCAGGCCACAGAACAATGTTATCCTTTATTGGGTCTTTATCCATAACGTCGTTCAGTACTGTTGCCACTGCACTGACAATGCCCCTACCCGATAGTGCCTCATTCCTGACAGAGCAGCAAACCAGCTTGTCAGGAAATCAATGTGCCACCACACTGTACACAATACGATTCCCTTCACAAAAGAAATAGAAACGTTGGCATTTAGTAGTGTAAGTCTAAACTTAAGGTCAAACCAGTTCCCTAAAGTGTGTCCCTAATAGTCTCTTTCCTCTTTTGTGGTTACTTTTCTATGAACATTAGGTCGTTATTAAGTTCTAATACTAGTAGCAGACCTCTGTTTTTCATTTAAGATTTCTCACTCCACTAAGGGTCCATATCTGAACCCATTAGCTGCTTTAATCGCTATTATGACATTTGATGGGAATTGCAATCTCCAATCCAATCCGTATCTACCTCTAAACCCACAACCTGGATTAGTCACTATTACCACGTTCCATGCAAACTTTTTGAAAATTCTGGCCTCAAAAACCAAAGGAATCCATCAACGGGTCATCAGTGAAAAACCGCCAAGCATGTTTCGTAATCTTAGAACATGCTTTCTAATAATATCGGCTGCTTGTCTTTATTAGTTTGCTCATATTACAGTATGCAAACTATCTTCTACACATATGGGAAATTGTGAGACTTTCGTCAATGTCTTCCGTTGCGGTATGAGCCAGTAATATGAGTCTCTTTGAGCAAAAGAGTTTATCTGGCCTGTAATATCGTTTTTCAGAGCATGTAGAAGGTTCATTCTTTGTATGTTTTCCTGTCTTATCTCTGGTTTTAACCCTTTCTGTAACATTGTGTTTCTGTGACTTGGGGAAATACGAAATACCCCTTTAAGATATCCAGTCTGTAAAGATAATATTCTTACAGTCATGTGTTTTTGTTAGGAATGTACCTAAATGTGTTCCACTTTCAATATTTGGTACTGCTGGTTTGTGTTCTATTTTTTATTTGGATGATTGTCTTTGACTACAGTTGAACTTTCTTCCAAGCTTACATTTTCCAAACACTTAACGGCCTATCTCCTCTCTCTCTCTTGTTATGAAACAATAAATGTGCTCTTCAATCTGCATTTCCTATGGTTTTTCTTGGACTTCAGTTCTTGGGTGCGCCTCTGCTTGCTTTTAACAATCATGTATGATTTGTCAGGTTTTATCAGGTTCAATAATTTTATCAATGCAGTTTCCTTGGCTGAATGTTTACTGTCCTCGCTTTTTGTGTGAGAAGTATGGTGTTCACATCCTGGCTGATCCAAGAGACTTTGTGCTCCTCACATGTAAAACGCCATAACTGCTCAAAGCCTTAGTGGGACATGTTTGGGTTACTTGTGTCTGATTATTTCAGCAATGATGACAGGGACAGCAAGTCTCGTGATTCAGTTGTGGTCCCTAGAAGGAATGCACTCACAACAAGTCACTGCAACCACATGCGTGAATGATTGCTTGCATGGCACCTTTAAGAAGATCCCTAGGGAACATAAGCATCAGCTTACCAGGTTTATACCCTATATGAGGTCTATCTATCTATCTATCTATCTATCTATCTATCTATCTATCTATCTATCTATCTATCTATCTATCTATCTATCTATCTATCTATGTTTGTCTGTCTGTCTGTCTATATCTGTCTATCCGTCAATCACAGCCTGTCACTGCTTCCACCAGCACTAAGGTGTGTATTTAGATCCGACATAAACTTATAAGTTTCAGCTTCTCTGCAGAGTTACATTTTAGGTTTCTACCACTCATCTGAACTTGCAGATTCATCAGTCTAAGTAGAACTGACAGTTTATCTGGACCAGCTAACTGGTTTGCAAGTAAAACATATTTTTTCAGCTTTATAGCACTGATGACCATCATCAGTTCAGAATTCAATAACGAGTGTCACTGGTGGGCAAACTGTGCACTTATAAGCAAAACACCATTTTGTTTTTAATTGGAGAGGATCGTGTCTGTCTGTGCATTCATTTGAAAGTTACGCATAATCTCCACAACTTAATTTTGTATGTTGTTACGTTTATACAATTTCGAGGCAAATAAAATAACAATGCAGAAAATATGGGTGAACAGCATATAATAATTTCAATTAACATATTGTAACAAGTTTTTATCTTATCTTTTTTTTTAAATAAAAGTGACTTCACTAAGCATATGTGACATATTTGGTATGTGAAATCTCCAATTTATATTATTAAACACCCACAAGTTACCGAAATATATCTGTTCGCAAAATCACTTTAATTTGTAAAAAAAAAAAAAGGAAAAAAACCAGAAAGAAAAAAAAATGATGATATGGGTATCATATCAATTGGATAAAGAAAACAATTATTGCAATTATTCCTATTTAGAAACTTGAAACCGCAGAACACAAATTTAGAACAATGTTCCTATTGATGTAAAGCATTCATTATATCTGACAGTATTCATATCGAAATATGAATATTACTTGTTTCCAATCAATTGACTTTAATGACTATATATGCACTTCCTGTGTGAAAAACACTCTTAAATTATGTTATTATATTACATAGTCTTTACTTCTTGCCTATTTAATTGCGTGTTCCATTTGTCATTAACATCATTATTCCTATGTTGTCACTCCACTTTAGATATTCAATAACTAAAGTATTACTCAGTGCATATTCAAGTCTTGCTTTTATATCTGGTGATGTTCGTTTTGATGAACATGTTTTAGACGGTCTTCCACATGGACTGATTTGAACTTGTAATGGCATCTTAGTATTATTAGGTGTATATAATGCTCATGAAAAATTAGCATTTCTGGGTTTCCGTTTCTCTTGTGTTACAAGTATTGATATATTTCGATGTACTTTCGGCAATAAACTTCACGACGTGGTTTAATGATTCATGTATGGTCAATGTGTTTACAAAAAGTGATTACATAGATTCATACATTTAAAGGCGACATGAATGACGATGCAAAAATGTCATTACCTACCAGTTGCTTAGGGATACTATGATTTTATTTTGTGACAAAGAAAACCCAATCATGCATTAAAAGACGTGGCAGTTTGTAATTTTACCTTCAAAATGGAATTCCATAAAACCAAGTCTTATTATATTGAAGACTGCATAAAAGTAACACAATAGTATCTTTGACAAGCATAACATATTTGTATATCAAGATTAACACAATCTGGTACTTCCCAAACTGAAAACCTTATTTTGCGAAATAATTCTGTAAAACAATTCAAAGAAGAATAAAGTAGAGGGAGTATCTGTTCAATTGATTTGCAAAATCATAACAAGCATTGAATTTTTCGCGCATTTTAATTTTACCCAGTGATTCTTTAGAAGATTGTGTAAACTGCCCATACTTACCTGAGCTGGAAATTCGATTGTGGAAGACAAGTAATACAGCATAATGGGCAAGCTAACAACCCATATTTTTTTAGTTACATTTTTAAATACGTTCATACATTAATAGACACCCAGTAACAACTTTTTGCGCCAAATTTTAATAATATTTGTGGCTGCTTATTTTGAATATCGATGGAGGTGTTATTCCGGGTATTGGGGCCTGTGTTTTATTAGAAAATATCGCACTGTCAGTACTAGATTTAAACAATGTAAATTTTCAATTTGCCTCATGTAGTGTTCAGTGATTTCTATATTTTGAGTGCTTTTTTAAATATGGGTAATACTTTCTTTTATTTCTTATACATGGAGACTCCAGTGTGGTACTTATTGACGTTGAGAAAGATCACCAGTTAAAATTATAAAAAATTGGTTTAGTATGTGCATTATATTGAGCAAAACTAATGAAGCAGACTATTTTCTTCTGCAGTTTATGAGAGGACCCAGGTTAGTTGGACATGTATATCTCAGTAGGTATTATAGTAAGTGAAGTAGGGATATACTTAACAGAATTTAACTTGACAACGAGTTAATTTTTAAATACTAACCACTTTATTAATTTTTAAAGTATGTGATATATAGAATTTCCAGTTCAATCTTTTATATATAATTATCCAGTTCACTTTGCATAGAATAAATTCGGTGACATTTTTCTCCACACTGACTGATCATTTGTTAACCTGCAATCATCCAATAAAACTACCTAAAACTAGTCATAATCCATCTTTGCTCAGTGATTTCCTTATTCAAAGCAAGCAAGCTAGTATCATCAGCAAAGAGGAATGTGAACACATCTTGAAATACATTAGCCCTGTTAACGTATAAAAGAAATAACAAGAGTCCTAATCTGGAACTTTCAGGAACCCCGTAATAAATCACAAGATTTCGGAAGAGTGATTCTGATAACAAACAAACTGTTTTCTGTTCCCAAGCAAACTCCATAGCCAGTTAATGCATTTCCTATTATACAGTACCATGGAAGAACCATTTATCCCATAGATTTTTGGCTTCACAGTATTGAAAGCCATTGAGGGATCAAGAAACAGACTGTTTGCTATAAGATCTTTACGTTGAAGGATCCCAATATATTTGAAACACATTTTTTACTGGTTTTTCTGTATCATCATTGTTTCTGAACCCAAGCTGGAAAAATACGGAATATATTTGCACGTCTAGGTATTGTACAAGCAACATGTAAATTATTCGTTCAAATGTTTTTTTAAAAGCATGTTATATTGAGATAATTGAAGCCAGTCTGGAGAGATTCAGTGTAAAAAAGATAGATCAGTAATGTGAGTCAAAGCTTCAGAATGCGATCAAATACGGATGTAAGAACAGCAGGATGGATATCAGGCCATCATGGGCTACAGCTTGGCAGAGACATAATGATAGCATGCACATCACCTTCACCGGCAGTTTTAAAGAAAACCGTTGAAATATTATCCCCTTGACTAATCAGCAGGCATAGTGTCAGTCTCAGCAATAGCACAAGCCAAGAAAGAACCAACGTTCATAAAGTATGAGTTGAATTTGTTTATGATAATGCTATTTTCAGTGTCAGCATTGTGTTCTATTTTACTCCTGACAAGTTTTAATTTACTATTGACAACTTCGGATTTACGTGTACTAATCAAGTTATTTTAACGCTTTAAATTGTTAATAAATTTTGCCTCTGGTAGTTACAAAATGTCAAAAGGGATTTGTGTAGGGCTATGCTCTTGTTCCCAATCGCCTTTTTCAAATACAAATAAGCTGAATTCAAAAACAATAATGAAGATATTTACATTCAGTTTTTTTCTTACAATATGTGGTAATTTATAACGCAATGCACATATTCTAATTTGCTTCCATCTGAAATTTTTCTTGTATAAAATAATTTATTATTCCCCTTAATTGAAAAGGAGGTCAAATATTGTGTCTGGGACTCTATCTATAAAGGTTTTAGTGGGGTGCTCTTTCAACCAAGCTCTATTCTATTATGAAATGTCAGCTTATTGATGGAACCACCCATTCAATGTGAATGACCCCAGTCCAAGATCCGTGATTTGTTACTGGCACCATATATATATATATATATATATATGTATATATATATATATATATATATATATATATATATATGTCATTAAATGGATATATATGAGTCATATATATATATATATATGTCATTAAATGGATATATATGAGTCCACAGGGAGTCTATAGATAACACCAAAAATAATTTCTTATTTCCATTTAAACGCAAACCCTACAATTAAACAAAGCAAGTCCTCGTTTGAAGAATACGATTAAAAAAAATAATAGAAAAGCGATACATTGCCACCATCTCTGACCCTTCTTGATATACATGTGTTGTTATAAGAATCAGTGTGATATCATAGTTAGCGGTCTTTAGCCAAGCTTCAGAAAATTCAATGGCTTTGCAAGTATGATCAAATGTTCTGCGATAAAAGTCTAACCCCTTTAAATGTGCAGGCAAGCATATTTAAAGGGGTTAGACATGAAAATGAGGCAGAGAGGATGATCTAAAGGGTCTCAGTGATTTTAAAATACTGCTGGGAAAAAATACTACTTCCATTGGTTTAACATGGGCTGCCCTAAATATGCCTTTATATGGAAAATATGGGTATCACATGGAATAGAACGTAACACCAACATGATAGCTTAGGGTATGTCTGAGCAGTCAGACACACGAAAAATGTCCTGAAAACAAAACAACAGCCAGACAGGTGCGAGGAGTCTGGGTGGTATTGGGGTTCCCCTTGGCATCAGAAGGAGGCCACATGCCTGTCATGGGGTGGGGGGTGATAAGCTCGAACAAAACCCTCCTTCTTGATTAAAGAAAATTTAAATTAAAATGACAAAAAACAGATACACAAAACAAATAAAGAAAGAAACAAATCTAGCCTTAATGAGTTATATTTGTTATTTTACCGGACTTCTAAATGAGTATCTGTGTTTAATGCATGCTTATGGCAACACGTTCAGGAATCGGCTCTCTACACACACACACACACACATACATACATACATATACATATATATATATATCTTCATATCATCTCCATAGCATGCTATAACATTTTTATCTGATGTTTGGGCAGTTTTGTACATTTCAATACACAAAGCAAAAATAAAAACGACATTTGCAGAAAAGTTTTACTCCTCATCAACACAATTACCGATGAAACTGGAAGAGTACCGATGCATCATATCGAGGCACTGTAGCATTTCGGCCTATGATACGGTATTTATACTAGCCTGTTATAGTACTAAAATCGACCCAAACATGAAATATATATATATATATATATATATATATATATATATATATATATATATATATATATATATATATATATACATATATATATATTCATATATATACATATATATATATATTTATATGTATATATATATATATATATATATATATATATATATATATATATATATATATATATATATATATATATATATGTCCAAGCCCTATTTTGCACATTCTTGTTGGCCATGATCCTGACCAAGAGGCCCACCTTATATCACTGAACTATCGGCAATATTAATGCATTACTTATGAATTCGCTTATGATGAATTAAAAAGCTGAGTGGCGTGATCAACAAATGGGTAGATTGTCTTTTCTGTTTGTTTCCTAAGACCTTCAAATGATCAAATCTTAACTAAAACACAAAAATAATACAATTTCGTCTGAAAGCTTATTCTTAAAGACAATGTAGAATTCAAATACTTAGATACTGATGTTAAGTGTTAATCATGAAGAAATATATCATTGGTATATTAGATATTTAACGTCATGTCAGATTGACCCTTTCAGTGCCAACTGCCTCTAAAGTCGAACTACTGAAGTCGATCTCTTTAGATTAATCACGAGGATAGTTGAAGTATATTCTTTGTTGAAGGACATTTCATTCAAATACCAGCATGTATATATCTATGGTGTAATACTACCCTCTCAATCACTCATGCTTATACCCCTGCTTATCAGGTTCCCAGCCAGGTTTTTAAACCTGAAACTTTTTATGGCTGACCTGTGGTTACATGCACAAACCCCCAAAGGGGCCTCCGGTACAACTTCCGGTGTTGGAGCATGCTCACCAGTTTCTCTCCTGGCTTCCGCCCACGTTGTTGTGGTGATCACAGGAGTGCCCCAAGACCGGCTGGTTTTTGCAGTTTTCACTGCCAGAGCAACTCGTCGCCTAAGGATCTAGATAAGTGTGGGGTAGTGAGTCGTTGGACCGTTCTTTGAGCGAGAAGCCTTGATTCCTACCTCTTTTTTCATCTATTTTTGTTTCAGGAACACGTGGTCTTTTCCCTTGAAAACCAACATGGCGCACAAGGATGTGGACCGCAAGGAGCATGAGAGACGTCAAGAACGATCTCGCCTCCTTATCCAGCAGCTCCGGGGGAGGCAGGGGCGCAGCCTCTCACCCCCAGTGAGTGCTGGAACAGCTCCAGCTGTCCCTGCCAGTTCAGTGGCGGGCATCCCTGCTTCTCAGAAGCAGGATGTGGCCGGCCATCTGATGGGGAAGTGGGACAACCATCTGCACTGTAGAAAGTGCAGATGGGAGCTGGAGCGACTGCAGTGCTCAAGGTTAAGACCTTGTCAGCACTGTAAAAGCTGGTCAAGTGAGAGGTGGGACCTCTTTGAGTTGGCAGAACGTGTGCGGGCTAAACGGTCTCACCGTAGACTTCCATCCGTTCAACTTCAAGACTCTCCAGCAAGCCTGCGAGTCACCACTTCCTCCTCTTTTCGGAGAGTTGAGGCGGTGGATAGTGCCTCGGATTCGGCGGGGGCGACCCCAAAGAAGAGGAGGCGCACTCGCAAGAGAAAGGGGGACAGGGCCGAGGAGCCTTCTGAAAAGAGGGCACCCGCCTTGGATCCTGGACTCAAGGCTATACTGGACACTATGCAGAGAACACAAATGCTGATGGCCACCACCATGCAGTCTTTTGTGCAATCCGCACAGAGGAGAGTCCCCTTTCATACACCAACTGTGTCTGTGGCACCTGTGGGTCAGCAGACCCAAGACCCGGGTTTCCCAAGGGAAATTCAAGGTCCAGGTGCAACTGGCCCTTCTGCAGAGGAGACCAGCATGGACACGGGGGAGGCACCGGAACAGCCCGGTTTGCCGGTTCGCTCTACGGAGGGGACCGGCGTGACTGGCACTGTGGAAGGAGCCACAAGTTCTCTGGTAGGAGATGCCCCAGTGCTCACGGATGTGGGTCATGAACCCTTGCCCAGAGCACGCCAGGAAGTACATGATACTTCCCTGGCCGGTCCGGTACGTTAGATCCGGTGCTTGCCGAATCCGTGCCGGCCATGACCGGGACCGGACTGGACCACTACGATGAGCAACCGGAGAGGACCAGTCAAATAGAAGCTGCCCTTCCCTCTCTCCCCCACGCCGTTTTTTCCACTGCATAGTGGTTTAAACGAGCGGGGAGAGCCTTTGTCTGATGGAGAGGGCTTGTTACACGAGTCTCTTCTCGACGAAGGCGAGGACGAATGCAAGGAACGCCTTAGGCATAATCTGGAGCGTGAGTCCCGACCTGTCCAAGGGATGGGGTCGGAGAGCGATGAGGTGTTGGCCGACGAGCCGGCCCATTCCGCTCAACGACAGTTGTCCTTTGAGAACAGCTCAGCCCCAGCCGAGGTTAGTGAACCTGCAGGGCTCTTTCATTCGACTAAGGAGTCGATCTTGGCTCTCCTCGGACACACCTTGAAGGCTCCTCCCTTGCCACCGACCACGAAGAGACGAGGGATGTCAGTGTACCCACTAGAGTCGCCGTCTGTGTCAGAACAAGTCGGGTCCGGGTTCCCCTTCTCTGCTTACGTGAATGAAGTGTACCAGAGCCTGGATAAAGAGCTCCAGGGATCTAGGTCACCCTCCGGCGTCCCTACTCAGCAAGCGCTGAAGTGTGGGAAGCTGTTGAGGAGGCCAAGAGCTAACGTTGCTAGGTACTGTGTACCTAATGATATCTATGATAATAGGGCTACAGAGGTAGACGTGGAATGGGAGAGTATCTGTAAATGGATCCCCCCATCTCCTAAAGTCCCCCAGGAGGTCCTTAGTAGATTAGAGGAGGATGCAAGAGCGATGGTAATCATCGCCTCCTTCTTGGACGTGTCCTCGGCCGCGTCTGCCGAGATCATGCAGCGGCTCTTCGTGTCGCAGCAGGTCCCGGAACCAGTCAGGGACTGGATAAGTCTGAATACCCGGCTTCAGGCGTCCCGGGGTATGGCGATAGAGCACCTTCTCAGGCAGGCCATTACCATGGAAGCCAACCTGAGGTTAACAAGGCGAGATTCGTGCTTGCAGGTCACCAACCTCTCGGAAGGTGAACAGCGAGCCATCCGAACTCAGCCTTTGTTCTCGAACTACTTGTTCGGAGGTGCTCCCACTCCCATCAGGGACCAAGTGGTCGAGCAGCGAAAGCGGGAACAGGCGGATGAGGCTAACCAAGCCATCTTCGACCTAGCTAGAGCAGCCACCAAGGCTCGTGGACAGGGAGCCAAAGTTTTTGGCGCCAAGGACTTCTTTGCAAAGAGGAGGAAACCTAGGCGACCTATGAACAAGAAGCCTCAGAGGCAGGGTTCAGCTGACGCACCGTCCTCCGGCAGTGGCAGAACTGGCCCTTTCCGAAGCCCGGCTTCGGTAAAGGGAAAAGGGACTGAAGGTGCGTGCCAGTCATCCACACCCGTCAGGAGCTTTTACGACGGGTCTGGGGCGATGTGTCAGCGTCTCGGCGGTCGGTTAGCTGACTTCCACAGTCACTGGCTTTCCGTCACGGACGACTCGTTCGTGTTAAGTGTCCTAGAAAAGGGATATGTGCTACCGCTCAAAGAGCGACCGCCCTTGTCCCGCGTCACCTGGAAGTTCGAACCGCCGGCCCAAGAGCCGAAGAGGTCATTCTTCCACGAGGCGGTCGAGAAGTTGTTGGCGAAGGGAGCCATAGAGAGGGTGAGGGATCACTCTTCTCCGGGATTCTACAGCCGACTATTCTTGGTCACAAAGAGGGACGGCGGCTGGAGACCGGTCATAGATCTGTCTCATCTGAACACATATTTGGAAGTTCCACACTTCCACATGGAAATGCTGGAATCCATAACGAAGGCTCTCCGACCCGGGGACTGGACCTTCTCCCTGGACTTGAAGGACACGTATCTGCACGTGCCTATGTTTCAGGGCAGTTGGAAGTACCTACGGTTCGCTTACGCAGACCAGGTATTCCAGTTTCGAGCTCTTCCATTCGGCTTGGCCACGGCACCTCAGGTGTTCACCCGGATAGTGCAATCCGTGGCAGCATGTGTTCACAAGCAGGGGCATAAGAATGCACATGTACCTGGACGACTGGCTTGTCCGAGCTTTAGTTCATCAGGAACTAATCAAGAACAGAGAATATCTGTTGAAGCTGTGCGGGGACTTAGGGCTAGAAGTAAACATCCCCAAATCAAATCTCACACCCAAACAGGTTTTTGTCTTCCTAGGCATTCATTTCAATCTAGTTCGATTCGAGTGCCGTCCTTCCGAGGACAGATGGGACAGACTACAGAGCCTTATCAAGAGGTTCATGAGATCGACACAGCAAACAGCTCGGCAATGGCTGTCGCTGTTGGGCATGATGTCCTCGATGGACTCGCAAGTTCCGTTAGGACGCCTACACAGGAAACCACTCAACATAGCTCTGAATGCAAAGTGGAACAGGACCAGTTTGCGGCAAACGGTCGAAGTAGGTCCGCACGACAAGTACCTCATCCGTTGGTGGACGGTGAGAAGGAACGTCATGGGTGGACAGACGATGAGGCCGTTCAATTCCAAACTGGTTGTTTACACGGACGCGTCAAAACAGGGCTGGGGAGCCCACACGGACTCCAACATGGTCTCAGGCATCTGGCCTCTGCACTTGAGACATTTTCACATCAATTGGCTAGAACTGGAGGCAGTATATTTAGCCCTGCAGAAGTTCGAACAGTTGGTGAAAAACAAATATGTGACGTTGATGTTGGACAACAGGACTGTGGTGGCATACCTGAACAAACAAGGGGGCACCCGGTCCAAACTGTTGTTCGAACTAACAAAGAAAATACTTCTCTGGTGCGGCAGCAAGGGAGTAAAGATTCTGGCCCGTCACATCAGCGGCCATCTAAATGTAATGGCCGACCAATTGTCCCGAAAGGGACAAGTGATAGGGACAGAATGGTCCCTACACCCACGAGTAGTTCAGGCGTTATGGGACCGATGGGGGACACCCCATGTGGACTTGTTCGCCACCAGATGGAACCACAAATTGCCAGTGTTCGTGGCTCCAGTCCCAGATCCTCTAGCTTTTGCGGTGGACGCCCTGGCGATGTGCTGGGATGGAATGTGGGGCTACACCTTTCCTCCGCTCCCGTTGATCCCTCAAGTTCTGAGAAAGATCCGGGAAGAGAAGGTGGAGATCATCCTGGTGGCTCCCTGGTGGCCAAAACGGGATTGGTCTCTCGACTTACTGCAGTTGGGTCGCGAGGCTCCGTTACGTCTACCAGTCTGGGACAGATTGCTCGTGCAGCCTCGGACGTCCCGGTTCCATCTGAATCCGGCGGTTCTCAACCTTCACGGATGGAGGTTGTCGCACGACACGTCCAAGAGGCTGGGTTCTCAAATCTCGTTGTCTCAAGAATCGCTCGAGGTAAACTTCGAAATTCTTCTTTGAAGACATACAACTCGAGGTGGAGACTGTTCACTGAATGGTGTGCCGGGAAGCAGTTGGAACCTTGGTCAACAAGATCCTCGGATGTTGCTGATTTCCTCTCGTATTTGTTTGAGGAAAAAGAGCTAAGTCCAAGGCCTATCGAAGGATTTCGAACAGCGATTTCTTCCTCCCTGAGCAAGAAATTGGGTCAATCATTAGGAGCAGACCCACATTTGTCAGCCTTGATTCAAAGTTTTTATACTGACAAACCAATCGGCAAAAATATAATGCCCACCCGGGATTTGAGCCTCGTCCTTTTGGCCATGACGAGACCTCCATTTGAAGAAAAGGATCCCAAAACGATCCAATTAAAATGGCTGACTTAAAAGACAGTCTTCTTGCTCGCACTGGCCTCAGGGGCCAGAAGGAGTGAAATCCATGCATTGGATGTTAACCAGATTTGGTGGTCGGAGGATAAAACCTCCGTCACATTGAAACCACACATGGGCTTTTTAGCCAAGAACCATGTTGCCACAGACCCCACCACTGCCTTTACGGGCTTTACAATCAAAGCGCTTTCCGACAAGTTATCAAGATCGGAACCTGATAGGACACTGTGTCCTGTGAGGGCGCTAAAGTGGTATTTGGACCGAACGAAAGAGATTCTTGAGGGTCGGAGAACCCTCTTTCTTCCGTTGAGGAAAACCGAGTCGGGCAGGATAGCTGCTAATACCGTGTCCGCATGGCTGAAGGAGGCGGTCTGTAAGGCCTACCAGGTAGCCTCCGGGTCAGAGGATATTCTTAGGGTCCAAGGGGTAAGAGCACATGATGTCAGGGCTTTCTCTGCGTCTTGGTCTCTGATCCGCAATGTTGCCCTTGCCGACATTATACGGACATGCAGGTGGAAGGCTCACACAACATTCACATCCTTTTACCTGCGGGACCTGACCGAGATTCAGGGTGGTTTGATGGCGATGCGCAATACTCGCACAGCCTCCTTTGGCGATGGGAAGTAGCTCCGTGGTGACTACCAGACGGCCCCAAAGAGGCGCAAGTAGTATGTCCGGAGTCGCAGATTCATATGACCAGGCAAGTAGTCTGCTTTACTTCTGCTGTGGTAGGCTGGGTTGAGGGAACAGAGCAGCTGTTCATTCTATATGCCATTCTGCTTTTTTCCCTGAATTCTCCTGCTCCTTCTTGCAATAAGATTGCTCAGGTAGAGTTCAGAGTGATTAGGGTACTGTACTAACGTACGTAGCTGACCTATGGGGTATTACTGTAGACGTGTCAAAAGGTGAATTACGCCCTCCTCCATTCTGCTGGTATATCAGCATGAGTGATTGAGAGGGTAGTATTACACCATAGATACGTGGAAGCGATAAATGCTTCCTTTATCTATTAGTAATACTTACCTCTCAATCACTCAGAAGCCCACCCAAGCCGTCCCGGCCAGTGAAATTCTAGAGGAGAGAAACTGGTGAGCATGCGCAAACACCGGAAGTTGTACCGGAGGCCCCTTTGGGGGGTTTGTGCATGTAACCACAGGTCAGCCATAAAAAGTTTCAGGTTTAAAAACCTGGCTGGGAACCTGATAAGCAGGGGTATAAGCATGAGTGATTGAGAGGTAAGTTTTACTAATAGATAAAGGAAGCATTTATCGCTTCCATGTGTCTCCAGAGATTGTCATGATCTAGGTCAACAGCTTTCCTTGGCGTGCTTTGCGCGCATCAAAATATCCCTATGAAATTATTCATGTTTAGAACTATTGGTCTAAAACTCCTAGATGCATTTAAAGAGAGTATACAATGTATTTAATACCATGTGTCAATTTGAACCCCTATGAGAAATGGTAACTTTCCCTGTTTAAATTTTTTCTTCAAAAACGTACTTTTCGGTTAACCACAAAAATACTATTTTGGCCATCTCAACATTATGAAATACCCAGGTTGATACGTTTGCATAGACTGGTGTTTGGCAACTTTATCCTGCAGTGAGGTGTTGATACAACTTAATTTGCAAACTTTGCTGATGGGCTTTTATGAGCACAAATTTAATCCTAATGTCACAAATAAATACATCGAAATTTAATGGACAGAAGACAGATCGAACTTCTGATTTTACAAGTTTGAAACAGATTAAACAGAAAATTATTTTTCTGGCTAAAATAGAAGTACATTTTGCCATTTGTAAACACGACAAGATAAGATTCCGTTTTCATTAAAATTAACAATACTTTAGGGGCCAGTATGCTTTACAACAATAAAATTAAAAATGCTAGTTTGGGGGGTCTTTTTTTAACATTATGTCCTGTATTCCACAATTTTCATTCGAACGCATAAAACTATATATTTAGTGTAAGAAGACACCTTGATTAATGTGAGCCAGCAACAGATTTCTTGCCACTGTGAAGTTATTAAATCGTTATTAGTTTTTAAATTGCTATTAATTTTTTTATACTTTGATAGTATAAAAAAACCTTAAACACATTTCCAGATAAACATTTTCTTTTGATCAAAACAGACAGCGCATATTGTGGGCTACAAAACTCAAATTTTCAGAAAAGGCTCAAGTCAAATTTTAAAGCTTTTTAAAATCTTATTTGATCTTTTAAAAAATTCAATAATATTTCAATACTCTATGAAAAATTACATAGGCTCTTTTTGAAAAATCTGAGATACAGTATTATAGACACAGGTGCTGGCTTAAATTTGATATTATAAGCCAACTTTTATGTTAATTTTTGCACATGCTATTTTTATTTTATGTAAATTTTGCAAATAAATTAGAAATAAAATGAAATAGTTCAAAAAGTTAAATCTGAAATTATGTAATACATTTCAGTTTAGACAAATGTTTTCATTCAGAAAATATATGTTTGGATATTTGATAGTCTTGCATGAAAAACAAATGATATAATTACATATTTCTACATAAAAGTCACAAAGTGTTTTTGCCCCTTAAAAACAAATTAACTCCCTCATCTGAAGTGCCGATCAATTCTAAAAATACATCTTTTATAAAATTTTCTGAACAGTAAATATTTTGTGAACCATCAAAACGAAAGACCTTTTTGGTGACTAGGCTTTCCACCTGCTGCCTAAAACATGTGTCCATTGTATGAATATCTTGAGATAATTTGCATTTCCATCAAGCAACTGTGTTCTTGATAATGGTATTACTTTTTGGACAAAAATTTGACAAAAACACTAGCCACAACACACTTTTAAGATTGTTATTCTCCCTAAGCTACTGAATTGGGGGGGGGGGCAAGCTTCCATCCTAAGCCCCACCCCCCTACCCCCGTTCGGTCGCTTCTGCTCCCCCGCAATATTCATATCTTAAACTTTCGAGCCCCATTCCACAATAAGCGGGTGACAAGCCTGGGCGATGGCACTATTAGAATCAATGTGAATCCACAATACAATGCCATATGGGTCGCTCACAACTGTCTGAAATTGACGGGGCCGGAATCATTGGGATGTTGCAGGCTGGTTTTTACCAGCGGGAGGTGGCCGGGGCAAAGGGGTGACCCAGGCCATTGGTAAAGGTGGTGGGACCATTTCCAGGAAACCACAGAATGTAAGAGGAAAGTTGGATCTGGGTGACCAAGATTGTCAAAGGGACGCATGACCATCACTTAATCCAGTATGTGAAGACACACAAATTTGTTTTCCACCGAAAGGTATCATAGCAGTAGTGCCAGGTCTGCAGCATCAGAGCATCACAGTCTACCATTCACAATAAACTAGTGTGGCCACACTGAGGGCACACCACCATGCCATTTGCATCCCCCTCACTCCTGTATACAAGCCACATGATGGGTACAGTGGTGTGAGGAACATAGGGATTGGACCGTAAATCAATGGAACAGCATGATGTGGTCAGATGAATCCCAATTCCGCTTGGATTTCTCTGATGGAAGAATTCGGGTTCAACAAATGCTTTCTGGCAGGTTCGTTAGAGGATGTCAGGTTGAACATGACCACTACGCATGAGGCAGTGTCATGGTGTCGGAAGCAATTATAACAACAGGGAGAACCGCTCTCATCAGGGTGTACAGGGCAATGACAGGCCAGTGCTACATGGATCAGATCCTGCTCAGAGTTCACGAATGGATCCAACAATATCCAGGGCTACTGTTTCAACACGAAAATGCCCGATAACACACTGTCCAAGTCAGTATGCTGTATCAACAGCACCACACCATCCCATTGCTGTTATGGCCAGCCCATCCTGCTGACCTGTTCCCCATCAAGCATTTTGTGGGAGTGCTTGGCCATCGAATCAGGGATGAGTATGAAGAGCCTGCAGTTACCCTAGACCAGCTGGCACAGAAGCTAAAAGACCAGTGGAATCAAATTCCCCAAGCTGAGATTACCAAGCTGACAAGCAGCATGTGAAGGTGAATCCAAGCTTGCTCACTGGTGGCCACACCTGCTATTGATGCGTGCAGTCTCCGAACAACAACAACCACCCAAAAGGTCCTTTTAATGACCACCATTTCCTCCCAAAAGGCATGTGAAAAGCTATGGTATGATGAAGTAAACACACTCCCCACATACATGCTCATAACACGTGCATATTGTTGAACAAGGGGTGGCATCTTTTCTCCCCAGCAGTATATTAACCGAGTCCTCAAGAAAATAAAGACTATTGCATTGATGCGATTAACTTGAGCAAAAATGTTGCCGCCTGAATTTAAATGGTAAATTTTTTGACACAATTTGTAACCATTTTTCTCAAATGGTATAAAGGGTTTGTTGCTAAATTTACTAAAAACAACTGAAGAAGTTGTAAACCACATATGAAAAATAAGTGGAAATATCCTTATCCTCAAGATAACTAATTGTATATTTCTAACAAGAGGCCATTTGGGCAGATCCAAGTATCAATTGCTTCTGGCTCACCTCTTAAATGCTTCATATGATCATCGTTATGACATGCAGCAGTGCACCAGGGCGGAAGTCCTCTGAGATTTCTAAGTTCACCATAATATATATATATATATATATATATATATATATATATATATATATATATATATATATATAACATTTTGTGTGCATGCATACAATCACGTTTTTAATGAATGCAACTTACCCTAACAGCATAGCCTTTGATAAAATAATGGAAGTCTTTCATTTCGTAGCACAGACGACAGAACCATCCAATAGTGTCGTGTACACATGCATCAAATGGATACAGTAATACAGGTCAATTTGGCAACAATATATGAAGAGGCAGTCTTTCTTGTTAAAGGTAATGAATCCTGTGATTATTGTGAATAAACCTAAAGAAAAAGAAAACAACAACAATAACAAAATAACAAAGGATGGACAAAACTATCATCACATGAAGAATGTCTGATTTATAGACGTCTGAGGCACAAAGGGTGAAGTTTGGTACATGCCTGCCGGGTCACTGTCTAGTCATTATCCTTATTCTTATACTTCAGTGGGTCTTCGTCACAAACAAATCTTATGGGCTTGACTACCTTTTCATTGATCATGCTTTGACCATCCACTGACCCTAAATCATTTCTTTTCTATTGATGCTTTACCTGACGAGCCTAAACCATACTGTTTGATATCCTTTTGGTCAGGTGGTTTAGGTGCATATGTTTGCACATTCTGATGACTACAGCTTGCCTCAATATTTTTTGTCTGTTTACACCTGCTCCTGTAGAAGGTCAAATTTATATGCAAAGAACTATTTTTGCCTGGAACAATAGTCCTACTCGATGGGCTCGATCTATATCATATATTTCTTTTGCAACTTCCAACTTTTCTCTCGCACTTGCAAACAAATGCTACCAGGGTTTTCCCTATATCTTTCAGGCAAAACTACTATTCCCATATTATTTCTCCATGATTCATAATGACAAAAAGATGGACAGCAATGTCGTTGCATGAAAAATATTGGAGACGTCAGGACCACAAGGGTAAAGTCTGGTATATGACCACTGGGTCACTTTTAAGTAATTATTTGCACTCGTTTATTTCAGGAGGTTCTGGTCACGAACAAATAGAATGCGCCTGATTAGCCCTGCCTAGATCATAGTTTGACCATCCAGTGACTACACATCATTTATTTACTTTTGATACTTAAGCTGGCAAGCCTTTAACATAGTATGTGGAGTCCTTATGACGTATATCTTATATGGCTGCACATTCAGCTGACTTCTGGTTGCACTGGGTTTTTTTGTTTTTTTTGTTTTTTTTGTTTTTTGTTTTTTTTTTGTTTTGTTTTTGTTGTTGTTGTTTCTGTTTTGTTATTTTGTTTTTTTGTTTTTTTTTTGTTTTTTTGGGGGGTGGGTGGGGTGGGGGTGGTAAGGGGGGATTTTGTTCTGTTTTTTTATAGCTTTGTCAGTTTTGTTGGGTTGGTTTTTTTTTCCTTTTTTTCTGGTTTTTATCTTTTTGGGGGGGTTGGGGGGTTTGGGGGGTTGTATGAGGGAGGGTTGTCAATTTACACTTGCTACGGCTAGAAGTCAACTTTACAAACAAAGTATGATTTGTACCCAGAGCAAAAGGTCCTACCCAGTGGGAACATGTAAGTTAGCTTTGTTGCAAACCTTTAACATCCCTTTCACCAGATCCAGAAAAAGGTTATCAGGGTTTTTACCAGATCTTTCTCTCAGAGCTACAATTCCCAAACTGTTTTTGTGTGAATAGCCAGGTCATTTACTTTCTTCTGCAGTTGATCTTTTGTACCATTTTTACGTTTCAGATCTTCCTGTTAGACTTTGAAATGCACAGTTATTTGTGTACACATCTTGTTTCGGAGAATAGTATGGTCCTTGTCAGCAGCTTTTCTCAAGTCTTAAGTTTTCCTGTTCTTATCATTCTTTTAAGTATTCCTGTTGTATTCAAATTTTGCCAAAAGATGATGTGTTGTACGGTTTCAGCCAAATATTGTAACCTCTGGCTTTTTCTCTCACCTGATATGTCAATCCCGTACACATAAATAGGAGAGACAGAGTTCAGATTATCACAGCCATAGAAGTAATAGTCTAGTTAGCAAGAATATCTAATTCGCCCACTTAATGAAAAGCCATGTTACATGGGTCCTGGTCAATACGTACCCTCCTTTACATGTACTTAGGGTACGTTTTGACAAGGGTACGTTTTCACTTTTGAAAACTGACCCTGTAAATGTTATTTTTGAATATTCGTTTTCTTCAGTGGGGCCATTTTTTCTGTCATAGGGCTTTCAAAATACACTCATTCATTAAAATGGTAAAAATAAACTGCATCGGCTTACAGACAGGAAATGTCACGGTTTACCATTAAAATCGATGGAAGAAAAGCACTGTCTAAAGATGTATATAGCTACACTATAGAAATGTCACATTTGCTCATGCAAGTTGTGTATTTTTGTGTTAAATATATGACTATGGCTATGGATCTCTAAAGTTACGACATTTAAACTAAATTCAATAGAAGTGTATGTTATTGCAATATGCAGTCGGGTGTCTGTCAGTCTGGCCAAATACAACAGTCGGGGTTAGGATATATTTCTTCTTCCCGTGTCCGGTACATTAAACATATTGTGATTTATCGCCTTTTTGAAAACGTTGTTAACATTTTTAAGGAATTGTCAAGATATGATGAAAGAAGGCGAGGTGTTTCTAACAGTGACATTGGCAGTCGGGGTAGGGGGCTAGGCGTTAATCACCTCAAATCAACCTTGTGCATACAGACGCCAGCCTGTGTCGATCCTCAAAAACCACAGTGTCTTTTGACAGACATCAGATATTGCTTTGTAAGGTAAGGAGAAAATATTTCTCAAATTTATTCACAATAGACCTATTTATAGAGAATACATAAACATATGAACGCCGCACAAACATGACATTTCTGGTTGCAAACCTAACACACTAGCACCCACCCCCATCCCCAGCCCCCGATGTGAAATGCAACAGTTGGGATTTGCATGTATTTTTTTTTCAATATCACCGTACATTGAATATACATGTTTACATATATATCAAAATGTTCAAGCAATCACTTTTGCTGTATGTTCAGTCTGGCCGAACAGACAAATGGTCACACGTGCCACAATGCTTGAGTTCTTTAGATCGCACACCAATATTTGTGGTACATAAGGATATACGGGCTTAAGTTGTCATCAGTTGACGCTTCAAGGTTTTCGTGATTGGCCTATTCTTGTAATATTAGTGGTTTACTCATTTAGGTTGATATGTAGAACAAGTATATTAGAATTCCAGCCATATGTGATAATTGAACTCAAATTTTGTTATATGAAGATTTCCCGATCAGAGCATGTGAAATTACAATGAAACGCGGTAGACCAGAAATACTCCGTTGCCCGAAAATTACCAAATAGACAATAATAAATGCTTGTACTTAAGATACGTTATTAAAGGGATATCAGGGCACAGTGGGACGAAATTTGTATTTGATTTTTTTGATTCTGGTAATCTATCCAGAGGAGTCTTCGATCGCATGTACCTTTCTTCAGCCCCATACATCGTCCTTAGCATCATTTCCAATCGGGTCTTTGCAGAATTTTTTTGGCTTGAAGAAGGTACTTCACAGTGGCATCCATTATTTGACAGTAACATTCAAAAGATAATAATGAAAAGAATAACAACAACAACAATTAAAATGACAATAGTGATATTAAATAACAATTGCTAAGATGATGATGATGATGATGATGATGATGATGATGATGATGATGATGATGATGATGATGATGATGATGATGAACAAGAAAAACAACAACAATAATAACAATAGTAATAATAATAAATAATAATAGGCGGTAAAAGGTGGCGACTATCCGAACGGCATTTGGCGACTGAAGTGAGCCTCCGTGGGATTTCTATACAGGTAGTTTTGAACCTATGCGTAAATTGCTACTCAGAATCGTGGCGTTACGTACAATACAAAGCCTTACAAGTAAGTGGTTTAAAGTGTTAGGGTAGGTGCGGGTCATATGGGCATCTCATTTAGAAAGAATACAGCTGTGATTTAGAAAGATGTAGATGCACTCTAGTGGAGGTCATGTGACCAAAGTTGTACAAGAAGATGGCACGTCGGGTATTAAATGTATGATTAGGCTGGGGGGATTGAGGGATCCAAGCTCACGTATCACATAGTTTATGGCCATCTGAAACTGGTCACTTGCAATGTCGACATATTATTACACATAGTAGTATGTCGGCTTTAAAAAATTTTAAAATATAAAAAAATAAAGAGCTTTTACAGGGTAGGTTTTCGCTAGACGGAACGTACCCCGGGTAAATTTGAAGGAGGGTACATTTTGACCAGGGTACGTTTTTACATGGAACCATATTACATAATAGTTACCCGTTGGCAGTTTAATCTGTGATGTGTCTCAGCTCAGACGATCAATGGGATATGTGGCAAATTTTGTGCTGATCACGTAAGGTTTGAAAAGCTTGAAATTGGTCATTTCAGTCTCCTGATAGATTCGTAAATTGGCTGTTTGCAGCCTGATTTTCAGCGACATGTTTCACCCATGAAAATTGTGTTGCAACGTCTGTCTCGAGCTGAGATAAATCGAATACACTGGCTCTGATGGCACCTAGTCCTTACGAATTGAGCAAGAAGTTGAGCAAAAAAAAAGAGGAGCTGCTTTAAATGAATTTATTCTGTGGATATCATTTACTACACGATGGCTGATGACAGGGTTTAAGTGTGACTTGCAGTTTGGAAAGCACGCATAAAAATAGGAAACCTATAAAGATCGCCTGTTGAAGAATACGAAGACCCACATGAAGTAGTCCCGAGAAGTGCACTTGTGTGGTTTCAGAGCACGATGTCAAGCGATTTAAATTATTTTTGAAGGAACCAAAAATCCATAAACGCCTTGAAAGTGGCCAACCGAAAAATTAGAAACAAAAACACGGGAAATGAGCACCAAGTGTAAAGAGACTTGTTCAGCGGTTTCGACAAGACTACATGCACACCTTTGTACGTTGGTGCTAACATGATGTCTTTCCCATCATTGCACAATTGATAAAAACCAAGTACTAATAACAATGTAGTAGCACTACCTAATAAGTAGTTTTTTGAAGACCGAGATAAGCTAAATTCTTTCTAAGTTTAAAGGGAATCTAACATAGACTTTAGGAAATACAAAAATTATAAAAACACAACTTGAATGAATGGTCATTAAGAAAAGAAACAATAGGAGCGCTTAAAAATGGATAGGCTTGACATCAGACTGTGGACAGACATGACATCAGACTTCTCTTTTTGCGTGAGTAAACGCCCAGTCTGCACCTATTAAAACAAGGAGACCAAGTTGTGGACCCAGATACAATACGTTTCGTTTTTTTCGGCAAAGATAAGATTTGTGTATCTACTATAGCATTGTCAAATAAGAAAAAGATGGTTTCTCAAATACGCCTTTGACACATGTATACCCGAAAAGTGCTTGAAATGCTCAAGTTGAAGAATCATAACTGTAAAATATCACAATTTTCTAGTAACAAGCTTACAATTGGCAAGTCATATTATGACGTAATTATCTGTAGATGAGATAGACCATATCATAAAATGAACGATACAATAAAACTTGTACGCCCAAGTTGGCATAATTCTTATGGTAGGAACAAGCAAAATGGCTGTAAGTCCTCCATGATCAGATATATTTCGTATTAAGTTCCGTTACACGGAAAAAAAGGTTAAAACTTTACGAGAAAAACCGCGACGTCCAAGACCAGTGATTTTTTTTTCTTTTTACTTATTTTTTTTCTTTTCGCTTTTTGTCAATTCACTTCAATACTTCGCTTTTACAGGTTTTCTAGCTGACGTTAAAGAACTCTTAAATCAGTTGGGAAGGGCACACATTCTAGCGGA
The DNA here is from genome assembly GCA_964020975.1 of Hermodice carunculata. NCBI lineage: Eukaryota > Metazoa > Annelida > Polychaeta > Eunicida > Amphinomidae > Hermodice > Hermodice carunculata. The sequence continues at coordinate 66,979,299 of OZ026626.1, read as the reverse complement.
TAAGTCCATTTGGTTGGGATATCGTTTACCACTCTGGTGCAAAAGGAAAACTACCTGTGAAATCGCAAGGTTGAATACAACCTCGATTTTCAACAAAAAACGCTCCGCAAAGACGAACTGCATGCACTTATTATAGGCTTTCTGTCAGGTTAATGCATTGCGCGACATCAGGTACAGAATAAGATGTTGCACTGTCTACCTACTATCGATTATTTACTATGCACAAAGACAGAACTACAAAACTTCAAAGCATCCAATCAGTAAGCGGAATGCAAGGCTTAAGTCTCTTGTGGAATATAGACGAAGTGGTCGGCACAAATATACACTAGTACGTCAAGGTTTGGATGGCGAATTTGGAATTTGGATCTCTTTTAAGGTATGTTGTTCTTTTTGCATTTACAGTGGGGTAACAGGCAAATGTTATAAATAACACCGTGGAGTTTACAGGAATATTTACAATGCTTGCATTCCGGTATTATCAAAATCTTTGCCAGTTGCATGCACAAAATTCACACATGGTAAGCCAAAGTGGCATGGATTTACATGAAAATGGGCCCTATGCTCTGAACTCTGTATATAAAAATGCACCATTAAATTTGCAACCATATTGCTTGGGGAAAAGTAATAAGTTAAATGCACTGATTAGTCCCTTTTATATATATATATATATATATATCCTTATAACTTATTTCCAAATATTTGCTTCGTGTCCTTTGAACACAGCATTGACAGGAATGTCATTGTTTTAAGTTAAAATTTAATAATGAAGTCATTACATTGTTCCCACAGGTCACTAGTTCCCACGAATGGAGAATTGCAATAGAGATAGTGATAATTCGTGTAATTAAAGGATTGTATTTTAATCAGGAGGGCTCTGCCTTATTATATAACACAACTGATGTGGTCTTTGCTACATAGCTTTACTTTTACACACGGAAATCACATGGAAACGTTCCATACATGACACTGCAATGTGAGAAAGTTCGCCATGTAAGAGTGTGCAGCTCTTGTCACGTGTCCAAAACACTCGTGGTGCACTGTCCGGTCAGAAAAAAAAATAAGCATCTTTTAGATCATATATTACTGTCACATTTCTGTTTATTATGAAAAAGATAGCAAATATAAATTTCGAGCGTCGAGGTCTCAAGGTGCACAGAATGCTCAAAATTATTGGAACGGCGTGACATACACGTGATCTAGTCCTTTCGTGCAGAGGACGCCACCCGTGAAAACTAAGTTCAATTCAGTTGTTTACCTTATGTACTAAACGTTTCATAAATGTAGAACCAAACTATAAAATATGATCGGGGGAGCCCGTTGCTTAGTCGTGAAAAAATAATTGTGTTGTTGTCGTTGGATGCAAAACAAATATATGAAAGGGTTATTTTGTATAAGTTAAAAGACTTCGCGTAGAACACATTGGCGGTTTCTTTGTTCAGTTACTGGTTCAGATTTCTACAGGAACTTGGCAATTTTACTACTCTGCCAGACTTTCAAGCCAGGCATAACAGGTAGTAACGACCAAAGAGAAATAAATTTCGATCCTTTGATTCCAGCCTTTGTCTGCAAAGTGGCAGGGGTTCAACTTTTACCTTGGCTAATTTGTCCGTCAACTGAGGTCCCTTTACCGCTGCCCGTCCGTCCAATCGTCGTCCGTGGACAATTTTAATTTCAACCTCTTCTCCAAAATGATATGTCAGATCCTCTTCATACTCAACAGACCTATTTCAAATATGGGACTTCTGCTATCCTTCGATTGAAAGAACGACTTTGTATGCTAACTTTTCTGTTGATGAGGGGAGTAGCCATTGTAGCTGTCTCGTAATTCTTACAATTATCTGGGTATAATCCACATGACTACCCTTCTTAAATGATCACGGGTAAATGAAAATAAAGAGATGTTTTTCACCATAAATCAAGCAGTCTCAAAGTGTATCAGCAGAAACACGTCAGTGCAAGTGGGTTTTCCTTGTTGTAATGGACACCGATGAGTAATCAATACCGAGAAGCAAGAATGCACAAAAAGCGGAATCAGTCGACCTCATTCGAAATGAGCCCGACTACATAATGTCGGCACTTGTCATTCCATTTTTATGAGAAATTAAATAAATTTTAGAGCAAAAGGAAAGAATATCTGACTTTAATAATAAATTAATGCAAAGCAATTCCACCTCGGTAACTGGAATCACATTCAAAATATTGTAAGTTGGTTAAACTTCAAACCCAACGAACATTGTAACTGAAGTTGCAGATCTATGGGCAACAGACATTGTTCAGAAACGGAACGAAAAAAAAAAAAACAACGATGTACCTGTGAACCTTGTGCTACAAAATTAGAACAGACTCGAAGCTTTTCAAAATATAAATTGTGTGCATTCACCTAATGTGCATAAATTAAAATGCTACAACTTTGGTTTTCGGTTCATTGGTTGTAACTTTGTCACAAACCCATGAATTGAAATTGGAATGACACCTCTATCTACAATAGTTTTGGATATATTCAAGAATTAAATTGTGTGGATCCACCTAATTTACATAAATTAAAATGCTAGATTTTTTGTTGATGGTGCATTGGATGCAGCTATGTCACAAACCAAAATTAAAGTTGGAATGGCACCTCCATGTACAATAATTTTTGAGATATAAAAATTTGAAATTGTTCAAATGCCCCGAACTTGCATAATTTAAAATTCTACTTTTTTCACTGTCCATTAGATTGACAGTTGTCTCAGACCTACATGTGTAAGTTAGAACTGTGTGTCTATCTATAATATTCTTGAAGATTTAAAGATCTTAACATTTAGTTACCCTTAATTTGCATAATTTTAAACATCAGGACTATTCCAAACGAAATGCACAATTTCGCTGGTAGGCAGTCGATCAACATGACAAGATTAGTGGTTTTTTAAGAATAGTGTCCGAGAAAAACTGCGGACAAATTTGGGTTTAAAGAAATATATAAATATTTCCAACTTTAAAAATCTTGAATACCGTGTAAACTACAATAGAGGTGTCATTCCATTCGGTACTGCAAGAGCAATTCTGAGTGTGGTGTCCAGGCATATGGAAGATTTATACAAAACCTGTAGCATCTGAAAAGGTGCTAATTAAAGACATGTCACATTTTCAAACTTGAATGACATGAATAGTAATTACTCAGGCACAGAATTCCAGTGCTTACCTATGCAGTGAAACCTCTCTACAGTGGGCACCCTTGGGACCAGAGAAAAGTGCCCACTCCGGAGAGGGTCAGCCCTCCTGGGCAGTATGGTTGAGTATATGTGCATGTACATGTACATTATTCGTACATGCATACAGATATACATAAAAAATGCATGTACATAGACAAAATCACCGGAGTCGTTAATCTGTCAAACCAAATCCCCCGAGTTGTTTGCCTGCTTGCGCGCCTGATCACCCAAGCGGGAAGCGTGCGGGTGATCAATCGCGCAAGCAGGCAAACAGCGAGGCGGATTTGGTTTACACAAATTAACGACGGGCGTTATTTTGTATTTATCTCCTACGATCCATTAAGAAAGAAAAAAAGACAATTTATGTCACTTGCACCATTTTATTTCACTACATTGCATCGGAATTTGCCACAGTCATGCCGCGCGTATGAATATAAAATTTAAACAACAAAGAAGAGCCGTCGAACATAGGCTAATGGTGGATTTGTATGCACAGCCGTCGCTTCAGCCCAAATTCTCGACGAAAAGTCACTTTTTTACTAATTCTATATGGAATTAATTTGCTGGAGAGGAGTATTGGAAGGTAACATTGCCTTGGAATGTTGTACCAGGAAAAAAATTCCAAAGTATGCACCCGCGGAGTTCAACAGACTGAGGGCCGTCAGATTGGCACAATCACTGACGGCAGCATAGCCTTTGCCAGCATTGCCCGAAGGAACGGGGCGATGGATACCTGCCCCGCCAGCTGGGACAAACGATGAATACAAAATCTGAGGAGTGTTTTGGAAAGATGTTAGAGGTCTCTGAAAAGAAAAAAGGCCCTGGAGAATACTGTACATTGCATGCTGTTGATTTCTGCTAGCGGTTGCATAATCGTTCGCGGACTGCACATTTTTATTCCCGCTCAGCTGTTGAATGATGGTTAGCGGGACTCGCTTGGAGTCTTCAGTGCTGATGAAAAAATTAGTTGTCCTTTGACACATAGTCATTCCAAATATGGAATTGATTCCTGCCATATTTGGAAAAACATATCCCTGATTTTACAAATATTGTTAAAAGTTAGTCCCACACATTGGATATGGTCAACAATATCACATAGGCCATATCCCATGGGTTTCAATGTAATATGTTACAAAGTAGGGGATAAATTTTATAATTCAAAGGGGTGTGTATGTATGATATACAATACTGTCTTTGTTCCTTTATTGCATAGACAAATTTTAATAGAAGCTGTCAGGAAACTACATGTACATGAACCTGTGAACTGACACAAACACTTTACTGTCTTAGTATTCCTTGTCTTAAGCTTGGCTATGATGAACAGGTTTACTCTCACTGGTGACAAGAAACAAAGACATGAACGTGTCCACTGACATGACACAAATCCACACACTGTTTCAAAACTCACAAAGTCGTGAAAACAGTCATTGAGGACTGGAAGACCATACTTTGATGGGTCTAGCCAACGCTGTATGTAGTCTATTAATAAAGAGTACATAAAGCAGGCTTATGCTGCCCAGAAGTTGCAGACCCTTGGGATTGATTAGCCAACAGTCTCGGGATAGCCTCAGGCAAAAACAGACCAGTTAGGCCACCGGTCTCAATCACCTGCCTGGTACATATAGCAGCATGAAGCAGATCTGTTCTTGCTGTAACAAAAAGAGATTTTCTGTATTTTATTGAGAACCTCATTACACGGTTGTCAGAAGTCCCCTACCCCCTTATTTGCTAAAAGACCCAAAACCTTCCAAACCATACACCTAGCATGCATTTATAATAGGCTGCCTATGAGACAGGTTTACGCTAATTTTTTATGAATGCAAACTGCTTGCATGGCACCATGGAGGCCCATACAGCTTGTAACACTGGGGGGGGGGGGGTATGTGTATGTGTATGGGAAATTCAGTTAAAATAGCATACATTAAAATTCCCCAACTTTTGTTTGCATGCTGTTGAATTTGTCAGATGTCTCAAGCTTACATGTGTATGTTAGAACCTTGTGTATATCGATAATATTTTGAAGATATAGAGCTTTTAAAACTTTGATTACCCCTAATTGGCATAAGTGTATACACCATCATGAGTATTCAAAACGATATGCACAATTTTACTGGTATGTCGGCCACCATGGCAAGTTTAGTGGTTTTCGGAATAATAGTGTCCGAGAATAACTGCAGACAAATTTGGTCAGAAAGAAAGAAAGAAAGAAAGAAAGAAAGAAAGAAAGAAAGAAAGAAAGAAAAAGAAAGAAAGAAAGAAAGAAAGAAAGAAAGAAAGAAAGAAAGAAAGAAAGAAAGAAAGAAAGAAAGAAAGAAAGAAAGAAAACGAATTATCAAGCTGGCAACCCCGACAGCTGTCCGATTACGACAGTGAGGCATTTTGATTTTTTTGCTACCAGATGCGGCGCTGTGCACCTCCTCGAAAGTGCTCAGTTTTTCTGTGAATATTCAATTGATCATTACTTTTAGCTATCAAAAATTCAATATTTTCTAAAAATTCCAATATAAGCTTTACTGTTCATCTGGTGACATTGGTACAAATACATTTCCCTACTATACAGCACAGAGACCAGATATTTTCATTTATAAATTCTAAGCCTAGTAAAATTTCAGTTCTTGATAAATGCTTGATAGTGGAAACCAATCTTGTCATTGTCAACGTAACCATTAACACAGGGAATCAAAATACATATATATAGAAGTTTAGCGTCTCAGATTGTTGTGTAGTGGGCACTAATGCTGATGATACCAGGAAAAAACGTCAAACTGACAAATATAAATAATAAACATGCCCCCTTATTCCTTCCATCAACCGATATTACTCGTTCCTTTAATAACTGTTTCAGCCACAGCAGATTCTGCTGTTTGAAGAAAGCTAGGCGCATGTTTTACTGTTCGTTACTTGTTGTTTTCAATACCATAATTACGGCTAGTGCTGTGCAAGATAATGGTCCATGGTGATACTTAGTGGCCGGCAAATTACCCAGAAACCCAAGCGTGCCTCGGTCTGATATCGGAATCTCCGCTGGGGGTTCCCCACTTGGTGAACTTATACATAGATCGTATACTGCTTTCTTGGGTCCTTCTTCCAATATGGCGCCTACGCTATCTCACGCGAATCTCCCGGTCGAGTTCAGCTTATCGCTCTTGGCAACCAGTGGTAGTGGAGCAAGTTAGCTCATCGCCACCATTCTCTGCATATAACGTTGCATGTGCACGCAACTGCGTTCACGACTTTTTGCGGTTTATATCTGATTTTACCTGTACAAAAAAAATGTATTCATTCAGAAAGAAGGCCTGTAAGCCTGGTAAATGTGTGGACCGAAAAATTAAAGCTGATACTCCAGACGCTTTTTCTAGTATGCCGGTCATAACAATTTCCGAGATTTCCCCCTTTAAATAAGTAAAATAAAATTACCCGCCAACTTGACTAAAGAGTAAATCATTCAATAAATTCGACTGCAGAAAAGAAAGCTACATATTGTCTTATGTTATACCACGATGTACGACACTGAAGGTTATTCAGTTTATGGAAAGCTTATCACGGGGTCTTACAGATATTACAGGCCTACATTGTTTATCTAAGTGTGGATTAAGCAAAATGTATCACAATGATAAATGTATCCATGACAAGATTAATTTGAGTTATGTTGTTTCACTTATTACCTATATTATTTGTAGAAGTAGCCTATATATTGTGACATACTCTAAGTCAATATTGACCAGGTATAGTTACATATTGACATCGGTTTATGTGCAGTAAAGATTTCAATTGAGCATGTAGATCTACCATCATGCATGTGTACTGGTGCATGCCTCTCAATATGTACCACGGAGGCTTGAAATGGAAATCATTATCCAATAAAAGTGGACAAAGAAAGGGAGACAGAAAAAGAAAGAAAGAGAACGACAGAAAGAGAGTTTAATCATTATTAGAGTGGCATGAAAAAAACCAAGAAATGAGTCTTTATAAAGTTAAATAAGTTTCGCACCGAAAGCGACTAAAATCACTTTCACATCAATATTTTTGCATGATTTTGGCGAGGAATAAAATGTGCAACGCATGGGTAGTGAACACGTAATTTTCTACATTAAAACAGTTATATGTATTTACTCGATGATACTCGCTCAATGGTTTGAATTACAGTTACGCCCGGCAAAAAGTTAATAGCCAAACGCTTTTTTCGCGTTTTGCTGGTGTTTGGCTTATGTTTGGAAACGTTTGAAAACGTTTGGAATGTGTTTGGAAAGTGTTTGAAATGTGTTTGGAAAGCGTTTGGAAAGCGTTTGGATAAAATCTCCAACACTTTTACAAAACGTTCGAACAGTTTCCAAAGGCGTTGATCAATTACCCGAACGATTTCAAACACTTTCACAAACGCATTCAAACACTATGCATTTCAAACAATTCCATTTAAATGATGAAGAATTTCCAAACGTATTTTCAACAAGTCCAGCAATATATGATGTACCTACATGTAAATGTGCACTTATCCAGCATTGTAGGTTGTATATATTTATATAAAACACGATCCAAATACGTTTACCCAAGTGTCTAATTCAACTAAAATTAATTAAAGACCTAATTCTTCATTTCAGATGTCATGAATACTTCGTCTTTCAAAAACTCTTTCGGAGTAAATCCATAGGCACTATCATGATCAGATCATGATTTATGATCTGATCATGATAGTGCTTATAAATTTACTCCGAAATAGTTCCTAATTTTCAATTAAAATATATATAATTACTCCAAGGACCAATGGAGTATCGCCTGGCTTACTCCACTGGAGCTAATTCTATTGCTTGGCTTAGTTAGCCAAACAATATTTAAATTGAGCTGCTTCTGTATTTCCATTCGAAATTTTAAAAGTTAGCCTTTTTTTCAAGAACTTTACTTTCAGGGAAAGTATGATAGCGACTGGGTATACTTGCTATTGAAAGATCTGTAACTTTATAATAAATGAAGTGTTAAACCTGTTAATGTAGGCATATTATTATTTGTTTTCTTGTACCTATACTTATTTTCTTCCTTAATTAGGTACGACCATGTCATAATATTGTTGATTACCAGTCGCAATTTAAATATTAGCGGGTAAAGGTAAAAATACATATATCCACAAATTATTTGTCACTGACTCATTTTTTCTTTTCTTCATTTCATGTTAATTTGAATCAGATATAAAGCGGAATTTGATTTGTGGAGCCCAGAATAGTGAAGTTTGCATCCCTGAAAATCCAAATAGTCTGTATGAAAATGCAGTGGCAAATGCCAGGAAAACGCATATGAGAGCATCTTTTTTTGATAATTTTCTGGGGAAGGTCCCCCAGTTCCCCCCCCCCCCTGAAAGGTTCGTGCACTCGCATTCGGGCTTCATCCGCCCTTGAAGCCAGTATATCTGAGGCTTTAACACTTTTTAGTCTGAGTCAACAGCTCAATCAATATTATCCATCAAAAAATCGTTTAATTTGTGAAGAATTTTACTGGGTAACTTTCGGTATCTTTCATTGCTAATTTCAACGAAAGTCGCCACACTGATGAATCTGAATCATTTTAATGATTCCAGATTCAAATTCTTAATTAGAAAACCTTTAACTCACCAGCATACCTATACCTGTTCTTCAACTTCAACTATAGTTTCAACTTTATTGTGAAATATACATAGTAGAGCTTTTTGGCTTATCCATAAATGAAGGCACATGTTGTTGGGATTTTCAGGTGCTGATAAGCTTTTTAGACACTTGTTAAAAATATTCCTGTCATTAGAATTAGATTACCAAATGTACATGTACATGTATCACATACGTTTGGCGCAAAGTGTAAAGTGTTTGAAAGCGTTTGGAAAAGTGTTTGAAAACGTTCGGCTTTCACCAAACGCGTTCGGCAAAGTGTTTGAAAGCGTTTGGCAAAGTGTTTGTAAAGCGTTTGGAAAGTGTTTGCAAAGTGTTTGCTTCGCGTTTGCAAAACGTTTGACTTTCACTGAAAGTGTTTGGGAAACGTTTGGGAAACGTTGGTGCGTTTGGCGTTTGTTAACTTGAACGCGAGCGTAACTGTATAGTAATTTGAGATTCAAATTTCTCCTGAAAAAACTTTCAATCAAATACCCACATGCCTAGTCTGAAGGTAGCAGTTTCAGTTAGAGAGAATTATGTAGGTCTACAACATTCCTCGGTGTACTTTGTGCGCATTGCCCGCAAAGTGCGCCGAGGAAAGCTATGGAGTCAGTCTAAAACATTGCACAGAAAGTAGACATATGTACCATTTTAGATAACAAATTATTATAAAAGTTCTAATTCATCGGAGCAAAGCTTTCGATAAACTTGTTTTTCTCGCTTGTGGACGATGGTATATCACCCGAATACTGCGCATATTGGTCGGTCGTCCCACAGCGGGAGCTGGACTACTGATTAGTCACCCGCAGGCGTACATCCAAGGCAGCGGCATTGCAGTAGCCACTACTATAATCCGCATTACAGGATGGGCAACATGGGTAAGTCGATTTCATAGTTTGACTCGGAACTTCTTCCAGCGCAGTTGACGCTGAAGGAAAATTCAAGACGGACGTTGATGATAAAGTTTTCGTTTCCATAGATAGAGCATGTAGATATAGAAATTTAGATGCACTTTACCAATACCTCATCAATAAACTAGGTAAAGTGGGACAACATACTTTAATAATGAAAATAAGATGATGATGATGATGATGATGATGATGATGATGATGATGATGATGATGATGATGATGATGATGATGATGATGATGATGATGATGATGATGATGAATTCTATATAAAATCAATATCTACAGCATTCTCTAGGCCTAATTGTTATTTAGTTTTTTTTCCACTTTCAGCCAGTAAGTTACCTGGAATTTGGAATTTGATTTGCAAGTTATGACAAGCGGTTGTGGCTTATATTCTGAACGTTAAGATACATGGGATTGTCGATAACCTTTTGATATTTTTTTAAACATCTTTATGATCGAAACCAACGTGTAGCTCTCAATGGTCAGTCCTCCAATTGGGGATGTATTAAGGCCGGATTGCCACAAGGATCAGTGTTTTACTTCCTTTACTTTTTTAATCTATTTCAACAACTAAGACAACGTTGTAAACTCAAGTGTTAAATTGTTTGCTGATGATGAGTCACTTTATCTCACTTTCGATGACCCAGTTCATGATACCACTGCCATGAACGGCGATCTTAACTCCTTAGACCAATGGTCCAAGGAACTGCTCATTTCTTTTAATATTCTTAAGACTGGTGCTATACTTGTTTCTCTTAAAAGGAACCCCCCCCCCCCACCATCCACCTCTCATTTTTCAGCGCCATCAAGTGGAGAACAGTTATGAGCATAAACATTTAGGTCTCACTCTTAAATCAGATCTAAATGGAATGGAGATATAAAAAACAAATTCCAACTACTGCTTCAAAACAGCTAAACATTAGGAAAAGTTTGCAATATTATCTTGATTATAAAACACTCAGGCTAAAAGTGATCTATACTTCTTTTATACCACCTATTTTTGAATACGGCAGTGTGGTCTTGGATGGCTGTTCTGAGGATGACTCAAAACTCCTAGAGGACTTGCAATTGACTGCAGCCCGCATCGTGGCGGGAGCAATTAGAACCACTCCAAATGAAAAATTGTATGAGGAAACTGGATGGGAATTACAATCTAAACGCAGAGACCGTTCTAAACTGATCACGATATACAAAATAGCCCATACTCTTGACCCAAACTACATGAATACTGTCTTACCTAGCTTTTCAGTTGACGAGAATCATAGGTTTAACTTCAGAACATGTTAAAATTTGCCAGCTTTAGGCCCACCTGCTTTTGATACCAGAACGGTCTTAGTTGAGAAATCTATTTTTCCTCAGCAACCAAATTATGGTATCTCCGGCCGCTAGCAACTCGAAATATATCGTCTCTGTCTCAATTCAAACGAAAAATAACTAATCCCTTGTCGTGTCCGATGAAGTATCCAGAAATGTTAAATGTTGGTAAAAGATATTTGTCTATCCTTCACTCCTGATTACGTATGGGCCGCAGTCAACTAAATGAACACTTATTCAAAATTGGTGTTAAAGACTCGCCAGCTTGTTCGAGTGGAGCCGTTACTGAAAGTGTTTGGCATTACTTTCTCACTTGTCCTCGATACTCTACTGCTCGAGACATCCTTCATACCACTATCAACTGTGTGGTACCCTTTCGTTTGAGTACTATTTATATGGTGACAGGAGTGTTACTTGGATGTACATGTAAACTTGTGTTGGTAGGAATTGGCATAGCTGGCATACTGGTGAAGGTTGTGTCACTGTAAAGAAAGGAGTTGAGTCGAGTGGATGTCTGATGAGGAGAGGATGTTTGATGTGGTGTAGATCCTTGGTGTCTGTCAATACGACTTGGTGTTGCGAGGATGCTATAGGTCATATCTGGGCTATTTCTGCAATCATAAATAAATATAACAGGTTAAGAAAGTATAAAAGACTAAGCATTTATATAGAATGGATATGTACTCAAGTAAAATGTTAAAATACATTGCAGAATGTAACATACAAGCCGAGAGTCACTGTCTTAAACTTACTAAAACTGATATAAAGCTCTTCAATACTGACACATTTTGATACAACTTGGAAGTACATCTATAAAAATTATTATAAATTTCTTGGTAGCACTGCCTGTTTGTTGTACTTCAGTTTACAAGTGAACGTTTGCACAAACTACCTACCAGTTTGGCTTTCACATAATAATAGTCAGGGAGAAAGCAAAAAATATTCATAACACACATCTTTGACAAATAAGTACTTGTTCATTATAATAGTGAAAACACATTTGGATAATAAGCTGCATTTGTGTTACGTCTGCTGAAGTACAAAAGGAAACTGTTTGAAGACACCTATTGCAAGAAAGACCACATTTTCCAAGTCCTTTTCCCTTTCCGATGTTTTTTGTGCTGATAATGTGAATGCACAATGTCCGACAGGGGACAACTGTAATTTCATAGGAGTGACAGAACATTATTTCTTCAATAGGCAAACTGTATGAGGTGATTCATGACGTGTGTTGCTCAAGTCATGATCTTTAGTTAAGCAAGGTCCTGACACTGTAATAAATGGAGAAAATTAAGGTATAGAACAAGACAACAGGTTTCATACAAGACTTGAAGAGCCTAGAAGGTACGGAAATTTCCATTACTGGCTTCAATTTAATCACGGAATCTTGAAAATCCTGGAAAATTGAATGCTTTGATCCAAACATCTTTAAAGCTATTATGTAAAAATGGAATAAGCTGTCCTAGGTTTATGTCACTTTTGATCCTGGCAAGGTGGCTTTTCTTATGTTCTTTAAAGTAGTTTCAATGTACAAATTTCTATGATGCTAAGCATCATGGACACAAAATACACTTGTAACTTGTCTTCAAAAACCACATGATGTGTTTGGGTTCCATCATTCAACATTTTTAGTTTTCACATTAGAACACAGATGTAAAGATCATCGTATACTTTCACCAATTTTTTTTTAATGAGTGTTATTTGGCCAAAATCCTTACGGTATTCTTTCGAGTGAGGGAGAGGATGCAAGAAAAAGTACTCTGTATAATCTTTTGAAAATGTTGAATGGCCCCTAACCAGTATGCAACTTCAAAATGTAACTTGATTATTTCACAGCAGTAGCTAGAGGCCTGTTAGCTGAAATTTTTTTTTTACCACACAGTTAACAATTCATTTTCTTTACATATAGTGGGGTAAATGAGATACCAGTAACAACATAATACAAGTCTGAATTCATGGAATGATTGTGTATTCAACTGGTTGTTCACATCCACGGAATGCTTAATCAGCCACCCCAATTACACATGGCCCATTGCCACCCATTGTGTGTTGTACACTACTCAACTACTGGGAGTGGGATCTTATATGATGAGCTCCTCCTGGGAAAACGCATTGCACAAGCAATATCTGAAATTGAATACACCGGCATGGTGGGTCTGTTGACTGCGGTGTTTAGTTTAAACTTTTTTTTTCACTGGAGTACCCAATTGTACAGAATATAACTAATCTTGGGGGTTCTCAAGACATGGAGACGTACAAAATGATATATAAAAGCTGCATAGGACAATACAATGTACAAACATGTGACTATGCACTCATGGAGACATGCTGTAATACAATTAAACAACAAACTCAATATTGAACATTCCAATCCAATCAAAAACAAGTATATATACACCAAGACACTTTGTAACATGTAATGCATCCTCAACACAGGGAGCGCCTGAACGGGAGGTCATAGCCTGCTGGGCGTGACTGAAGCACCCTAGCTGCATACTCACACTGCCACTGTGGAGCCGCAAGTGCGCCCAGCAGCTCGGGTGTTCCTATTTGCCTTGTCATTGTCGACCCACCTGTGGAGTGTTTACTCATATGTGGGAGCATTATACATGTATTCTTACAGACCTGTTGGATAAACCAATGGCCTGATATATAAATATGCAAATGAGACACGATAGAGAACATGGTAGTATTAAAGGTACACTTATTGAATATATAAATACACTGCAATGGTATATGCTGGTTTCGAGGTACATATGGGATAAGATACTAACCAGTTACAACATAAATTGGCGTGTTTCAACAATAAAATTTTGCATTGCTCTGAAAATTAATGTATTGCATATTTCTAAAAGTTTTTTACTCCCGAATAATAAGATACTATGTAGTCTGTCACTTGCAACGTGCATGATAAGGTTTGGAATATCACCAGGGGCTAAAAGTGATGGTAAGCAGGAGCTTCTTTCTTTCCTGGACATATTCAGTGCAGTAGAGACAAAGTGGGGAGATTATTCCATAGTTTGGTGCCATCAGCGAGAAAGGAATTTTCAAACCATTGGGTTCGGCATTTAATGAGGTGAAAGTTGCTGATAGGCCTATGGCAGAGCGTACGACCAGCAATGGCGGGGGCGCGAGGTATGAGGTTGGATAGATAGGAAGCACTTAAGTTAAAATACATTTTATAGAAAAGGTTTAATTTGAAATATTTGCGTCTACTGGCTACTGTAGGCCAACCAAGTTCATCTAAGAGTTTGTTATGAGATGTGTGCCTTAATGCGCCAGTGCATATTTTAGCTGCCCCGTACTGAATCGACTCAAGTAAATCACTCAGACCTTGCCCACGATCATCAAAGGTGACACAGCCATATTCAAGAATTAACCAAACAATTTGAAAATATAATCTTTCTAGTATTGGTCAGGATAACTTATATTTGAATGTTCGAAGAAGTCCAATACGCTGCCTGGCTTTGTTTGAGATGCGTGTGACATGCTCACGCCAGGAGAGATTGTTGGCTCGAGTAATTCCAAGGTGAGTATGGGTGTCTTCCTCTGGTATGGCGGTACCACCAAGAAGGACAGGGGGATGATAAGGTTTATTGATTATGGCCGAGAAAATAACTGAAATGGATTTTATGGCATTAAGAACCATGCGCAATAATTTATCGCAGTATTAGATAATTGAAAGATTTGTGTTCAAGTGGTGTGCTGAGTCGGTGGGGTTTTGAACTATCTCAGGTATTCTAGTGTCGTCGGCAAAAATGCGGGCATCACTGGTCAAATCATCTACAATAGCATTTATTTACACAAGAAATAATTAGGCAGCCAGAATTGATCTCTGAGGTACGCCGACCTGAACGTGGAGGCTAAGACGAGGTTTGCCCATGGATAAGAACACGCTGAAAGCGGTTTGACAGGTAACTGTTGATCTACCTACGAAGTCTTCAGATAACCCCAGCTGTCGTAGTTGAAGAGGAGGCCTACATGCCACACTTTGTCAACGGCCTTCGAGATATCAAAAAATACCATTTTGGCATCCTTGGAATTTTCAAGCCCATTGTATATATTTTGGAGAATACTTATTAGTTGGTTGAATGTGAATCATTAGCTTTAAACCCAGAGTTTTTATCAGTTAGTAGGTTATTGCCTGACAGATATTCATAAAGAAAATTAAAGACCAGTCTTTCGAAAACGTCAGATATATTACACAGCAAGGAAATTGGACGATAGTTACTTTTGATTTGTTTATTCGATTTTTTTAAACACGGGGAAGATATTAGAGCATTTCCAAGAATCGGGAAATTGAATGACACTGAGAGACAGCTGGAAAATTTTTGTCAAGGGCTTGGAGATGGAGTCAGCAGTATTTTATAGGAGAGTATTGCCTATGTTGTCGGTGCCTGATGCAGAAGTTAGTCTGAATGATAGTACAGCTTTCCAGACACTTTCTTCATTGAGTGTGAAATCACTCATGTGTGCTTCAGTACGATAGGTAAAGTTTGGCAGGAGTGGTGCATCATTATCGGCATGAGTAATGCATTAACTAGCAAAGTATTAAATACGTCACACTTTTTGGTAATGCTAGAGATCATTTTACTTTCTTCAATAATAGGAGGTATGTGTTCATAGACTTTGCATCCAAGTAAGGACTTAGACAAGTTCTACCATTATTTGGGATTCATATTTTTCTTATCTAATTGTGCACTTAGGTTAGAAAAGTAGGAGTTTATTGATTTTTTTTGCGTTGACAACCTTATTGCCTCGCTTTTTGTAATACTGATAAAACCTGTCAATGCTGACACAGACATCAAAAGTGAAAGGGCCAGGAGTTTGAGTTAATTTCTGAAAACGTTTCCATGCACGATTACGCTGACATACACGTTTTTTTTTTTTTGATTTCAGCTGTTATCCAAGGTTTATCTTTTGGCCGAATGGTAACTTTTTGTATGGGAGTAACTTCTTTGTATGATGCCGGGCTGTCATGTCATTCTAACATAATATCTTTCATTTTATATGAGTTATGTATGATTTACATCTAGATGTACCCATGTTTTTATTTTCCCAGTAATAGGGGGTGAATAAAAATACTACTTATAATGATAATTGAAACAATACAATGCATTCTAACTTTGAAGCCTACTAGCTTTTATGTAAAATTCTTGCGGTTCACTTGGCATACGCACTGCTGTAACAAATCCAACTGTTTTGTTTTACTTGGGAAACTGCAGACCCTGTTTTGTAGGCCTTTTGGATGTCACTGTGACAGTTTCCTTCACAACAATACCAATGTGGTATGATTATATGAAGTTCAAGTCTGCAGAGACCCTGGAATGAATAGAGGAAAAACTATTGAAGCCCTACCTAAAACCAGTAAACAATAGCACATGATTCATGAAAAACATCAGAAGTCCTGTCAGTTGTCGCATGCAAATTGTCATTGTCATCACAGGGCATAACACAGTTACCATGTACGTTTTGACTCTTGTTTGCGTTCACAATCACATGCATTTCTAGCCATATTACTTTAATCTAAACCTGTCACAAGCTAAACTGCTGTTTATTTCCATGTGTTCTCAGTAACGTAGTTACCAATGGTTAAACATCAGGCAAGCTCTACCACGTCCAACTTAACTCGTTAACTGAATGTCACAAGCTTAAAAGCCTTTTATGTCCACATGTCCTCAGTGACTTAAAATGGTTAAACAACACAGTCAACAGGCAAGCCTTGACACTTCCTACCCAACTCCTGCACTGACTGTCAACACGTGTCAGCACTCCCGCTGGTCAACTTGCCACTGCCCTGAAGTTCCACATTACAAAGTAAATAAACGTGTCTTTGGCTTATATTATATTTTTACCAACTGCATTGTGTGTCATAATATGTAGTTTTAAAGGCAGAAGAAGAAGCAAATAAAACGAGAGGAGGGCACGTCTGGTTTTTGTGCAAATTGTCAGCTGAACATGCACGCAAAGTTACACACAAGCCACGGCGACAGTTTCCCACATCGAACACGCAAATACTATTGGCATTCCATAAAAACAACAAAATATTTTCACTAAGCCGCTTTCAACTTGCTCCCGAGACTTGGCTCAATAATTCAGTCCACGAATATGATGTTTTGTAGGCACAAGACATGGTGTATATCCAATTTAGCTCATTCCACATGACAGATGACCGAGTCAACAGCTTCCCTTGACGCACTCTGGGCACAATGGCCAAGAGCGTGCCAAAAAAAGCTATTGACTATTGGCACTCTGTCAGGCTGCTTTTGCGGCTTGGCTTGTTCATTGAATCCATTTGATTCAACTTCTGGTGCTTAAATGTTACATGTCACAGTCAGGAGAGAGGGGATTTGAACGAGAGTGGACGTGCGGTTATAGTGTGGGTGAAGTTGTATAAGATAAGTGAAAAAATTTTGTGTTACTTTCGGTATTGCAGTTGTAGATTGTTGTGGGAACGTATAGAGACAGTGCAGGGAAATTTCTGAGTGGATGTAGGTATTACTGTGGAAGAAATTGGTAGTTGTAGTGGGAATAGAGCAAAGACGCCATTTTGAAAACCATGGGAACTTTAAAGTTGTAAAAAGAAACTTGATTAATTGAGGATGTCGGGTCGAGGATTGTCACGGAGGATGTTACGGAGGGTACAGGGGTTCAGGAGGGTAGGCAGTGGGGGACAGGTAAGGAGGGTACGGGCGATGGTTTCGTGTGTGCAGGGGCAGGGGCAGGGGACCAGGGATGGGGGCAGGGATGACCAGGGTCGAGAGGAGTCTCAGGAGAGCGGGAGGGAGGGTGAGGGTCCAGGGTGGGATAGATTTATAGAGTACAGGGAGTGTGGGAGGATTTTAGTGCAACAGGGCTAACGTGTACATTTGAGGAGGCACAGGAGGATAGCTTTGTGTACACGTGTGGGAGGTGCAGGAGGGTGGAGACCCTAGAGCTACAGTTGGGAGCCCTGAAGTTTGAGTTGGAGGAGGCCAGGGATAGGGCCAAGGCTGTGGAGGGCAGTGAGGTGGTGGGAGGGAGGAGGCGAGACAGGCAGCAGGCTGTAGGGATGAGGGGGAGATTAGGGAAGGTAGGGCTAGGGCTGTGGACGGCAGTGAGGTGGGGCAGGGGGATGGTGGGAGGGAGGAGGCGAGACAGGCAGCAGGCTGTAGTGACGAGGGGGAGAGTAGGGAAGGAGGGGAGGGGTTAGCACAGGCAGCAGAGAGTAGTAAGGAGGAGGGGGGATGGAGGGTCAGACAGACAGTAGTGGTGGGAAGTAGTATTGTAAGGAGGGTAGACCGGACTTTCTTTAGGCAGGATAGAGGGAATAGGGATATGGAGGAGCGTATAGAGGGGTTAGTCAGATCTAGTAGGGAGTGTCCGAGGGTGGTGGTATGGGTAGGAACTAACGAACTAGTGGACAGAGAGGAGGGGGGAGGAAGGGACAGGGTGGGAACAGAGGTAGTGCTGGGGAGGTACAAGAGGCGGCTAGACAGGGTAGGGCACTTAGACTGTGAGCCTCTTGTGATGGGGATTCTGCCCAGGTTGAGAATGAGTGGGTGGGAAGCTAGCAGGATTATAGCAATAAATAGGCAGCTGGGAGGGTTGTGCAGGGAGAGAGGGTTTGCCTTTAGGGATGTGTGGGAGGACTTTGTAGGCAGGAGGGAGATGTTTGCGTGGGATGGTTTGTACCCAAGCCAGATAGGAGGAGACAGGTTAGGGCAGGTGTATGGTGAGTGGGTGCAACAGCAGCAGGAAAACTAGGGAACCCAGCACATATTCAAGAGGCTCCGACTGGCAGGGAGGGAAGAAGAAAGAAAGGAGAAAGGAAGGACCAGGGGTCAAGGATTAGAGTGGGGTATGTAAACTGCAGAGGAGTTAGAGGAAAGATGGTTGATATTTGCATGGTAGCTGAGGAGGAAGACTTTGATGTAGTGGCCTTGACAGAGACACATTTAAGGGGAGGAGAACAAGACCAATTAGATATACCTGTGGGGTATAACTTCACAGGAAGCAGGAGGGCAGTAGGGCAGAGAAAGGGAGGAGGGGTAGGTTTTCTCATTAAGAAGGGAGTGAAGTGGCACAGGGTTGGGATTGAAGAGGATGAGAGCAGTGAGATTAGGAACCAGATACAGTGGATAGGAATGGAGTCACAGAGGATTAAGATAGCACTAGGGGTAGTATATGTAGGCAGAGAAGGATTACCAGAGGAATGGAACGACCAAGTGTATGTGCAGTTACAAACACATGTCAACAGTATACAGGAGCAGGGATACCAGGTCATGGTTGTGCGGGACTTCAATGGTCCCGTTGGAGATGGATTAGATGGGATTGATGGAGGTGATAGAGACCAAAACAGGAATGGCAGGAGGCTACTTAGCTTCTCTTGAGAGTTTGGGCTACGGATTTTGAATAGGGACATGCAGTGTAAAGGAAAGTGGACATGGGGTGCAGGTGACAGGAGGTCAATCATAGACTATGTGCTGGTAGACGAGAGAATGTTCAGGGATATTGAGACATGTAGCATTGATGAGGAAGGGCATATGGATATTGGAAGTGACCACAATTGGATAGTTGTGAATCTTAGGTGTGTGAAGAAAGTGAAGAAACAAGGGGGTGTCAAATGGGTTTGGTGTGTTGGTAAGGATACTGACTGGGAGGCATACAGACAAAGACTACATGATGAGCTGAGAGGGTGGGAGGAACGGTGGGTGGAGAGTTAATCAGTTGATATTCAGGGAATGGCAGATGACACGAGGAGAGTAATATTCCAGGTTGCAAAGGACGTAATAGGAAGGAAAAGAGTACCAGTAGAGAAGAAAGGGTATAGCATAGATGCAGAGATATAGATTGCAATTAAAAACAGGAAGGTTAAGAATAAAGCTTGGAGGTTTGCTAGGAAATACAGACAGCAGAATGAAATAGCTAAGGCTGAGGAGGAGTACAAGGAGGCAAGAATGATCGTACAGGAGATGAAGACACAGAGAAGGATAAAGAGGAATGATGAGATGACGAAAAGGGTTCTGTCAAGTGGAGGTGACTCATCAGCAGTTTTTTGGAAACAGGTGTTGAGAAGGAAGAGAGTAGGAATTGACAAGCTTAAACATAAAGGAAAAGTAGTAGAGGAGGCGAAAGATATAGGAGCGGCATTGCAGGAATACTGAGGTGAAATTAATGACCCACAGTGGGGGGCAGGGGAGCCACCTAGTGGTAGAGTAGAAGCAGGACCTGACAGGTGGGAACAGGAACTATGCAAGATATTTGAGAGAGTAGAAATTGAAATAGCAGTGGACAGGTTGAAAGTAGGAAAATCCCCAGGGCCAGATGGGGTACTAAATGAGTTTACAAAGAAAGGTCCAGAAAAACTGTGGGAGAGTATGAAATTTCTGTTTAATTTGGTTATTGAAAGAAAGGAAGCCCCAAGAGAATGGAGGGAGCTGAAGATAGCATACATCCCAAAGAAAGGATCAGTGGATAGCCTAGATCAGTGCAGAGGGATAGCATTAGCCTCAAATATAAGAAAGATTTTTGCACATGTAATGTACATGAGACTGGGGAGAGTTGTGGAGAGGGAGGATTTCTTAGGAGAGATTCAGAATGGTTTCAGACCTGGCAGAAGGGTTGTTGATCATGTGTTTACATTATCACAGGTGCTAGAGATAGCAAGGAAAAGGAAAAGAAAGGTGTACATGGCCTTCCATGATGTGCGGAAAGCTTACGGCAGGGTTTGGAGAAATGCACTGTGGGCTGAAATGGGAGGGCTAGGCTTTAGAGGTGGCTTTCTGGTAGTTTTAAAGGCTTTGTATGCAGATATAAATTGTAGTCTCAGTATAGGAGATGTGGAAACTCAAGGGGCAAGGTTAGACATCGGGCTAAAACAAGGTTGTGTGTTATCACTGATTTTGTTTGCCATATACATGAGAGAACTGGGAACTGAGCTGATAGAGAGCAATAAAGGAGTAACAATGGGAGGAGAAAGATACCAGCGTTGTTCTTCGCTGATGACATTGTGTTAATGGCAGATACAGGTAGAGAGTTACAGGAGCTTTTGAGGATAGCAGGAGACTATGGAGAAAAGTGGAGATTAGAGTTTAGTGAGAAGAAAAGTCACGTCATGATCTTGGGGCAGAAGAGAAGACAGGAGGAGAAATGGATGGTAGGAAAGTTTAGGATACCAGAAGGTCAAGAGATAGTCATCAGAATTGAAGAGGGTGAGGAGTACAGATATTTAGGGGTGAACATTAAGGTTACAGGACAGGGAATGTTTAAGTACCATGTTGAGAAAATCAGACAGAAGGTGAATAGAGCGAAAGATATGATAAAGGTCACAGCAGGGAACAGCTTCAATAGATCATTCACAGGAAGGGTGCTGTGGGAACGTGTAGCCATACCTGGGATGTTGTATGGGGTAGATGTAATAGCCATTAGTGAGAAGGATATTGAATGGATGGAGAAGGCACAGAGGGAGATGGGGAAATGGGTGCTTGTGGCACCACCGTGTGTAGCAACAGAGGCAGTGTTTGGAGAGTTGGGATGGTTACCAATAAGAGGTAGAATAGCTAAGGCTAGGCTAGGCTTCCGGGGATATTTGCAACAGGTGAATGAAGAAAGATGGTGTAGGAAGGCATACATTGAGGCTGTCAGTAAAAAGACAAAATGGGTTCAAGAAATAGACAAGTTAGCTGAGAAATATGAGCTGAAAGGGCCAGATGAAATTGAATTGGCATGGAAATTCTATATAGGAAAGGTGTTCCAAGAGAAACATGTGGAGCAGCGGTAAAGAGGGGTTGAGGAAAAAAGCACATTGAAAGCATATAGAGCTGTAGACAAGCCAGTGAAGACTAAATGTTGGGATGGTAGCAAGGGTTCTAGACTGTTGTTTCAGGGCAGAGCAGGAGTGATCAATCTGGAGAAGAGGAAACAGAAGTGGACGAATGGGAGTGATGGGAAGTGCATGGTGTGTAGGGAGCATGTGGATGAGACCATTGATCATATGATGACAAGGTGTACAGGTTAAAGAGCGCTTAGAGACCAGCTGTTTGTACAATGGAGAACAAGAGATGGGCAGTGTAAAAGCTTAGAGCAAATGAGGGACATGGTAGAGAATGATAGGTTAGCATGGATACTAGGATTGAAGGGCGATTTTCCAGGAAGTAGAGGTGGTTTAGAGTTAGTGAAAGGCTTCTTGGTGCAGTGCTGGGAGAGTAGGAATATAATATCTTCGGATTAGTCACGGAAGAGAATAGAGGACAAACTTAGCAAGGGAAGGGAGAAGGTAGCCCTTACTAGGGCTCCCATGACCCTGCCAGGTGGCATTATCAGCAAGGGCTCTGGGCATTACTTTTTTTTTTTTTTGTTGCGTTAGAAACTGTAAAGATACTGCCTAATTCGTGAAATTACTTATGGCCTTACGCTCAAGTGAAAGGAGGTGCGGCTTGGTTGGTGGCAGTGGCGCCTTTGCTTGCAAGTGGCCAGAGGAAGAATATCTCATCTGCAACACTTGAGAAGTGCACCGAGCATGCCCCGTGACGTATGTCAACGCGTGCATGTTGGATGAATCCAATTTCGCTTGGTGCCGGGACTGGCCCTTTGGCTTTGCGACATGTTTCCATTGGACCAAAATGCCTTGCAAGCAAAGTCTCTAGATATTCAAAAATGTTTTCAAAAAACAAGACAATGCAATATTTTCAAGTATCGTTTTTATTAAAATGGAAGCAACTGACTAATTTTGGATTTAACGTGTGGGACGGATAAAGATCACTTTACAAATGCTGAACTGGCGTAAAAAAGTCATGTTTCCGGAGCAGTGTTTTTCCGAAGGCACCGTTTTTCGAAGCTGCCTACACTATGTGACTGTGAGTCATGTTCTTCTCAAATTCTTGTCCCTATACCGTAGAGCGAGCTTTGCTCGCTATTAATCAGTAGTGGCGCTACCTAAATGGCTAGGTGCACCAGGTGCGACAGGAGAAATAAGTTTGAAACATGTCTAATATGAATCTCTTTTGGATGGAATCTACTAAGTTTGATCAACTGGTTATGCTCCTGTGATTTCAGGATTTTAGTGATTTTTTTCTATAATTGCCAAATAATATGGAAGTAGGTTCAAGTTAGTAGCGAGCGGTTTATTTATACTTAATATGTTGTAGGCATAGCCTAAGATGCCAACGGCAGCATTACCAAGTATCGACAATAACGTCGATAGATCAGGTAGTAGCACCTGGTCGCTAGGTCCTTCTAGCGGCCATTTACTAAACCAGTCAAAACGGGGAGGCCGTAGTACCTTGAGTAGCTGAATGAACTAGTCTGTCATATAGCCTTTCTTTTTGTTAGACACTGTTCCACAAATCTAAGTACTGTGTCCAATCTCTATATCCCCATTGAAATAGAGTCGTAATCTGCGGTAGACGTAGTGGGTACGAAGAGTGATTGTTGGAATCTCGCGCGACAACACCAAATCAGAGCGTTCATTGGCAACATGCCCCATGGGGGCCTCGACGTCATGATCTACGTGCAAAAAAAAATCCGTATTTAGCTACGTCATACAGTGATTGGCATTATGAAAATTCTGCCATGCGCAGTTGTTACCAGGCTAGAAGATTTTAATTCCATGGACGAAAAAAATGGCGATAATCGGAGAAAATAATGACCTCGGATGAACAAAAATTCACCAAATTGATGTTAAATCTGGGAAAACTAGCGATGCCAAATACAGCAAATGAGAGAACTTACTGTGAATAAATGATCCACGCGATTGGGTTTCCAAACACTGTGCTGGCGAGCTACTTAAGGTTGATAATGATGGTAATTTGGATCTGATCACGTTTTTTAAGTTGCATAGACTGTAGTGAGAATACTGCTCTCTGATTGGCCTTACAGGAACTGAATGCCTACGAACCAGGATGATAGGATTATGAGCCTGGCTACCCTGGGATTGAGGATCTGCATTCCATAGCTTAGGCCTATTTACACCGAATGGAAATATAAAGGTTATCACATGGTTGTGGCTGTATCACTCCTGCATCAGCCCGTCGCATCCGTATTGTCATTCGACCTTCTGTCTCGTGACGATACGGGTGCTCGAGGGCTGATACAGGGGGTGATATAGCTACAACCATGTGATAACCTATTAATATATATATATATATGTATATATATGACCCGCCGTGCAACATTTTTTCATATTCTGCAATTTAAGTGATGATATACCTTGATACATCAATTATTACCCACAAACCCAGCATTTATTGTTGTCTTCTTGACTCAAATAGGCCTACCATATGGATCTGAACAGAGTGGTGTGACGTTCTGCCATCCATATGGTGAACGTCGTAACGTCACCTCGGGTGCATGCTGTAGCGTCACGTTTTTATACTTATGCAAAGAGCTTAATAGTGTGGCATGCACGTGCTGTCCAGTAATTTAGTTTCTACCGCCCAATATGAAGCTTTAAAGGGCAAACACGTGGTATACTGACATCTGATTGGCTACTTTAGTGTTAATGCAAAATATATATATACATATATATATATATGTATATATATATATATATATATATATATATATATATATATATATATATATATATATATATATATATATATATATATATATATATATATATATATATATTTGTATATATATATACTAAAGGAAGCAATGTAAGGGTGCATTTGATTCTTATTTGGCTCATGCTACCATTGACATGAAGTTGTAAATATTCATCAGTCATGTAAGCCGGACTAACTTCTTTGAATATTTAAGTCGTTATGGTCGGACATCTCCAAGTGGAAACACGTTTTCTTCAAGGCTGTTCAGCCTAACTATACGGTAGGTTTTTCCAGACACAAGGTACAACCCTTAGCATTTTCTGTCAAATATTACTTTCGACGCTTGTTAACTTAAAATATTACTGGAAGTTCATGCATTTAACGAAAAGATTTTTCAGGGAATATGGGCAAATTGTCTAAGGATTTCAGATCTTAAAATACGTTTAGTGACAGGATCGGTTAAGAAACAAGAAAAAAACATTGCCTTCCAACAATGTGTAATTAATGTGCCGAAATAAATGATCGATAAGACTCTTTGCAGGTTTTTTTTTAAATTTCAAACTATATCTGCTGCATAAATGTAGACATTCATGACTTAAAACAAGGGATATGAAAATATCATGAGCAAATTTGAAGTCTCATAGGCATGCATAAATTTGCTGAAAAGAATATTTGAAGTTGCTTAAAAACATAAAGTTTTGAGTTTTGCATGGGCCTTATAAAATACCATGCTGTAAACAAAAACATATGTATTTAGAGATTTTGTCTGTAAATTTACTTAAATCTCACGTTTTAATTATCATTTTAGTGCCTTTAAGAAATGTATACTTAAGTGTTCAGACGTTTGAACCAACATCTTCTATTTTGTGGATATGCAAATGTAGCAGTCGCCAAATTGATGTGATTCCCGTCCTGCATCAGTTGTTACATGTAATATATATATATATATATATATTAAATTTGATTTGTGCAGAGACGGAGCGCACCACAAAACGTCCTCAGAATGCAGAAAATGCCTCCTTTTGACATTTTTCCGAGTAAGCATGCCGCCAGACCCCCCAGCCTGGCTTCGGACCTACGGTGCTCCGCCACAAATTTCGTTCCCCCCACATCGACCCCGACCCCTAACCCCACACCCTCCCTTTCCAGAAGCTGGCTACTGGCCAGTAACACAACTTTATGACAAACTTTTTACCTTGTGAGTTTACTCGAAATCAGGATGCACCAAGTTTATGTCGCAAATGACCGTGTACAACACCCTCCCCCCCCCGCAGATGAGGGCAGGTGGCAAATTAAGTTTAATGCTGCGAATGAATAACTACTCATAACTGGGCATTCATTACTGTAACATGGAAGGAGTATCGGGCTCCATGTTGATTATTATCTAAAATACACTAGTACTTAATTTAAAGTATATAAATGTAATTCATTTCTAGAAAGTAAACGAATCGCAAATCAGTCCATGGGCCTATTTTGGTTCTTCTCCCGGTAAAATACAGAAAAGCGTAAATTGAGTAACCATATACAAGGTAGTATTTCGTAAAGGTTACACATACAATTCCAGCGTCTGTCTGTATATAACTCATTGTTTTCAAATGACAAGCATGTACCTAGATATGTCTGTGAGGTATTTTGAATTGCATTGAATAGTTTATTATACAACAACACTTCAAAACTAGATATCAAAACGGATGGATATTGCACATCAAATAATTTCAAAGGAAACGCCAGTACTCTGGTACCCTAACCAATATAAAATTGGTGCTATAGAATCCCATTAGTTAAACCCAGAAGTCAATATTGTCATGCAAGTATTTTTGAACAGTTTTCGCTAAAGCCTGTTCTATTGTTCAAGCTTCACTAAGGAATTCACTTGGATTTTATCGTCATATCACATTATACTATTCCTAAAGAACACTCGCCTATGAAAAAATGACCCAAATTATTTACCCAAGGTATCAAAATTGTTATTTGGCAGTACTTAATGCGATTGTCTTTATCACTTTGCTTGTGCGTGGCGTTGATTAACCCATCCGTGCGTTGCACACGATAATCGCCTGCATATCGTTAAACGTGATATTATAGGCTCAATTATGTGTTATTTCAAAAACTAACCATATATACCATCAACAGAGAGGGCTCAACTACTGTTAAGGCATATAATATTGATTGCACAACAGTTCCTTGTCAAACGCAAATAACAAGCTTGCGCCTTGCGAATACCACCACAGCAAGGATGTGGCGACGTGTGTCGCATTTTCTGTCGAAGTGCTTTTGAAGGTTGCCAGAGACTCCTAATTTCGTATTTTCCCATGCAAATAAGGCAACGGGGGATGGAATGGTGGGTGACTGTTTGCTTTGTTCAGTTTTAAACAATATAGGAGTCATATATGAATTTTCGACATTTAAGCCAGGTTCATGTGGGGGGGGGGGGGTTATTTGGCTATTCACTGTCTTGCTTTAATATTTCTTAGGCCCAGTTATACGTTATTTTCCAATTTGTGACCAATCTGACATTTTAATTAATTTTCGATAAATCAATTACCAACTAAATCCCTGTACATCCTTGTTATTTTGGAAGGCGACAAACGTGTTGCAGTTCCTGAGGTACATCGTTACCTCTGACCGCTTTATATTAAAACAGGTTTATTTCTTCATATTTTTCGAAGTTCATTTGTGCAGAAATAAAATTATATGAAGTTTCGTATTTCTGAACAGCAGATTGAAAAAGAACTGAAGTTAATATATATATTTTTAGAGAGAGAGAGAGAGAGATGAGAACAAGTGTGGATGGACGGTTATGCTGTGGGAAATGTTGCCTAACTTTATAAGTGTCAAAGATGAAGGTGAAAATGCCAGGGACCTACTGTGGTGCACGGCACCCGTTTCCTATCAAATGTCCACACACCAAATTTAGTACCTGCAGGTGTTGCGTAGCTCCAGGGAACCCAAGGCATTGTTATCTTTTGCGTTAGGTTCCAGCGTGCCCACTCGCCCCCCCCCCCCCCCCCCACCCCCGATCTAGGCAGCTGACCCTTTTAACCGCAATTTCTCCACAATTATGCTCTTCCCAGATAAAATCGAAGCACCGTTTGTTTCTTTGGAACCTCGGTGTTAACATTGGTATGTTGTCCAACGCATGGCGCCAATATATCAGCTGTAGCAGACCTACGTTAAATATTTATCGATTACTTGCCTGCTTCGACGGCTATAATTGTCATCCTAGACTCAAATTCGCGCCTGCGCTTAACCGCTGCCGGCCGCGGAAGTGTGACGTCTTTTCGTCAGCATCAGGCTGCGCGAATTCAAGTCGACATTTTCCAAGCATTCTCTTACACCGTCAGCCAGATTCATTTCAACCTTCGGTTTGTCTCTACGAAGTCTGTACAGATGGTAATGTTCCAGTGATTTTTATTTTTATTATTATTTTTCACGATGTTTTGGTTCATTATGATCAAATCTCAAAAACTCTTATTCTGCACAACCAATTCCCAAATTGTTTTAAACATTGCATAGGGACAATTCTAGGGACCCCTAGATCCTAATTCATTCAAAAGAGACGCTGCATTTTCTTACGGTGGTTTTTTTTTTTTTTTTTTTTTTTCTTATGCAGTTTTTGGCAATTGTCTGCTAATTTCGAATTCTCCAAAACGGTCCCTCAGAGTTGAATGAAACTTGTGGAAATGTAGCTTCTGGAAGGACCAAACTAGTCTATTTATTAGTATGTGCTGGCTGACACTTGGCAGTTAAGTACTGATAATAAAGATTTTTGACGAATTTTCAATTCGGACACTTGGCAGTTAATTCATATATTCCTATTTATTACAAAGTGCAGATTGCGATAGTAATTCACATTTGTCCCTTCTTGTCCCAAAAAGTCAACCAGATTCCCTTCCAATCTTATGGGAGTGCACCTTCAGTGGGTCTTTACTGAGTTTACTCATATGGACACGCTGTGGTGATTTACAAACAAGGTATACAAAAGTGCTCGAGTAATTGTTTCAAAATTGCTGAAACTCACTTCCGGGGACTCCTGGATACCTGTTTGTTCACCATGTAGTGCTGCGATATCCTTCCTAGGTTTTTTTTTTTTTTTTTTTTTTTTGTTTTGTTTTGTTTTGTTTTGTTGTTGTTTTTTTTGGGGGGGGTGTTTTTGGGGGGGTGTTTTTTGGTTTTCTTTTTTGGGGGTTTTTTGGGGTTTTTTTTTTTTTTTTTTTGTTCTGTTTTTGTTTTTGTTTTTGTTTTTATTTTTGTTTTTTCGTGCATTTTTCATTTTTGTGACTTTGTCTGCCAAACTGTATGTTGGATTCTCTTCAAAGTTAAAGGGAATGTACCTGGCACCGTACTCTACCAAAATTATTTGCTATTTGATACGGCTTTCATTTCTTGGCTTTTGATGAATCAAAATTAGCAACAAATCGTTAAGGGTGTGTCTACGTGTAAGCCTTGCTACAATAGGGATGCCAGCAAATTGGACATGTTGACCTCTATTTTAGGAATGGTGGAACCTATCCCCATGGCGTCTATTTGACACTTATTGAAAAGTAACTGTGGGATTACTATTGATGTTATTAATTTTGAGCTTGAGTTACATTGAAAAGGTCGCATTGACATCCTGTTACTTTTTGTTTACAAATCATTCTTGACTAATTAGTGAAGGCTGATGTTGCAAACAGTGATCATGTTCTGAAACAGTGGTAACTGGGATTTTGTTCCAAAGGCCACAGGACCACGCCAGTCTGTACGCCCAAGGCCAGATGAGCACAGGACTGTTAGCGAATTCGAGTCGACGACATTTTCCCATCATTCTCCAACACCGTCAGCCAGATTCACTTATTTATTATAAAAAGGGGATTGCAATGTTTCATAGATGGTACATGTTACCATGCTTGGTAAACTGTAGTTCCAATTAATTTAATCGAA
This sequence comes from Hermodice carunculata, assembly GCA_964020975.1. Lineage (NCBI taxonomy): Eukaryota > Metazoa > Annelida > Polychaeta > Eunicida > Amphinomidae > Hermodice > Hermodice carunculata. The sequence continues at coordinate 66,949,816 of OZ026626.1, read as the reverse complement.
TATTTTTACGATTCATCCCCCAGAAAGCTATCAAATGCAGATAAAATTGGAAAATGGCAGCCATCACGTGATTCTTTTCTTGCTCCTACCTGAATTAGAGCATTAAATTTAGTTGCTCGCATATTCACCCTTACGTGGGCATGGTAAGCTTTAAATTGGTATATAATTAACCCAATTATATTACAGCTGCATTGACCACCCACTTTGTTTTGCCTTGGTGGCCATTTTTAAAGTCACTATTTTCCAAACGCTTAACACGTTGTGTAATGATGTAGTAAACAAGCATAGCTGGAAAAAAAGTACTTTTTATCATGCATTTTGTCGTTTAACCCAATTATCGCCCAAATTAAGCTACTACCGGGTCGTAAATATTACTAATAGTGTTTTTTAAGAGAATATGTTTTTGAAATGCCTTTTTAAAAAATTCGAAAGTGCAGGGTACAAACATATTCTCAAATTACTCTTCTGTCTCTGTATTTTTAAAAGTATAAATCAGTTATTTCACACAAAAGTAAACAAACAGAGGATATTATGTCACGTTTTATGTCTACATGTACATTGAGCTGCTGAATTTCTCATTAAAATTAAAATCAGAAATTTCGCTGGTATTATCCATTTGGGTACCAAGGCAATTATGGCACAGACATATATCCTGCAATACTATCTTTCACTTGACAGAAATGACACATTTTCCACATCTTCACATTGTATGTGAAATGGTCATAGGTTTAAAGCCTGAAATGACTGAAGATTTATCAATGTAGGCCATGCATGGAATGGGTACGTTTTGTCACTGAGCTTGCCAAAATACAAATCATTCCTATAAGCTATGATCATTCATGCCATTTTGTAACACTGCCTTTGGTTGTTTTTTTTTTTTTTTTTGTTTTTTTTGGTTTTTTTTTTTTTTTTTTTTTTGCTTAATTTGGTCACAAAGCGTAGGAGAAATGCAGTAAATGTATCCAATAACAAACGTGTCTCGTAGGTGTCACATACATTTTCACCCAATGCATCTTGATAAGTGACACCAAGTTGAAACAACCGGGCCCATTAAAACTACAGCAAGGATAGAACAGTACAATGATATTGACCGTCAAAGCGTTTCCACTGTGTCAATACTATTGAGCCCGTTTGCAACATTTCACAAGGTCAGTCTATTCCATATGCCAACGGTCTACTTCTTACATCCAGAAGACGACAACTGTGACAAGCTCTACCAATGTCATTCAAAGTTGCAAATGTGCGCAGCTCTCTCAGAGTACTGGGAAATAATAACGTGCCCCAAAATAGGCGCTGAACAAATAGCTATCACTAAGGAAAATTTACATATAAATGTACATTGCATCAAACTTTTTCAGCAGTTTCTGTGAAGGGAGATAGCATTCCAGATTTTCACTGTTTTATGGGAATGATTTATATTATTATATAGTATAACCTTATTACAACGATATCTAGAGAAATCGGGACAGATTCATTTAACGACAAAATGGCATCGCCATTTACCGATTATAGTGTTTATTCAGAAATATGAATATTCTTTAAACACAAGCTTTGGGGGACAAAAAGTCACACGCCTTTTGCTGTTTGAGTCATTTATCTGACACATTCAGATATCAGACACCTTACCAGGGAACAAATTGTATTATTATTATGCGGTTTTACTGTGATTAGAACAATTAAAAAGTATTGACATTCACGATCACGGTACACCACGCGTGTAAGCTGGCGGCTCTTCAATTCACATTTTATTCCAATATTCCAATAGACTCCTAAGTGACTGTTTCCCGTACGCAGTCTTGAGTGTTTGATTTTTTATGCTTTTTTTTTTCTTAATTTTATTTTTTGTCCCTGTATTGTTTGACCGATCAATATTAGTTCCATTTCCCTCGTAAGCATTTCCATGTATATATCAAGTAAAAGCTGGAAGGTAGAAATGTGTTCTGCATGCTTCTCATATCAAGAAGAAGTAGTGACATATGTCCATTTGTTTCGATAGTAATAGAGCAAGCATTTTTTGAAGTCAAGCACGTTTTCCAAAAGTAATGTTTCATTCACAATATGTATTCCTACGCTGACAAAGACAGTCGACTGAATTGGACCTTAGCCTTAAATATGTCTTTCTATAAGTTCATTTGCGGATTTCGTTACGCAAAATGTGGAAAACATGATCGAACAATGTCTGCAGAGATGCCAACATTCAAAATGCCGTTTCAGGGACATTTAAGTGACAACATCAGGGGCAGAGCATAGTTAGGAAAGAATATATCAGAAAATACTCGGTTTCAATGAAGAACAAACACCGTCAATTAGTCAAACTGGCAGCTAATTTCAGGGGCGGTACTTGATGATAATGGATAGTTTGCATCTCTGTATCTTGGGATTCTCTTGAGACGGTTCCGTGGATCTGTACATCGTTTTCTTCCTATTTAATTCACCGACTGAAGTTTGTACTGAGCGCACCCACAGGCGAAGTGTAATCAAACGCACGTGGTCACAGGATTACTATGTAAGCTTCTTGTTTCATGAAAAGGAACTTCATGCACCTTCAGGGGACGGTATCTTTGATACATGGCGTCTTTTCACCCAATCCTAACTATTTTTCATTTTCCCTCGGAATCATGTGATATAATGCTGGGATTCTCTGGAAACCCAACAGATGTTATAAAGTCCAAAATCTGTACCTTCTCAAAATCTCAGTCAGTAAAATGTCGCTACCAACACAAGAGACAAACAAAAACGAAAGAGAAGTGAATCTAATGTACGTGAAATTGGAACTGACCAAACAGCCTTTTTTGTTCACATTGGTCTTCCTGTACAACGAGCCTTTACCAAACCGGAAGCTGTAGTTGCAATAAACAGTGCTTTGTTCTCCGAAAGTTTGAAGTCTTTGCAAGATCACTGTGATGAGAAAATACAGCTAATCCGACTTCAGTTAGACATGATTGAAACTTCTCTCGCAAAGCACAGCGAAACATTAACTGGCATTTTAAAATATAGAATAAAAGTAGACCATCAACAAGAGATAATCGCCACTGACAGACGAAATAATTTAGTCATCAGGGGAATTGGTGAAACTAAGAATGACAGCACTGAACAAATCATCTGTAACATAGCTGCCCAAGTGTCTTAATGACCAAAAGAAATGGCCAGAAATTACCAAATAAGAAGTCAATTTTAGTAAGTTTTGCCTGACGCAAGGAATATTTTCAGTGTACAGGCAAGCAAAGGGATGCCTTATAGGCACATGATCCAAAGCCTCGCAAACGAGTTGGCCAAAGTTTTCTATCCAGCTACAAAAGCTAAACAAGAGAAACTAATGACAACACCGTGGAAAGCTGAACGGCACATTTATCAAGCGCCTGACGGTGTTGATGTTCTGATTGTTTCGCTCGACGAGCTCAAACAGAGCCTTCTAGGATTTGATCCAACTAAATACAAGAACTAGAAAAGAGGATTTGCTTCAAAGCAAATCTGTGTGCCTTCAAAAGTTGTAAATATTAAATGCTACAACTTTTATCCTTTAGTACTTCACATTACAGTAAGCTTATGGCTGGATGAAAATTTCAAAGCTCAAGTGACCTTGACCTTTGACCTTTACAAGTCACGTGTTAATTGCACAGTGTTACCATACCAACAATTAAGCCCACCATGAACCAATTCGGATGAAAATTGACCAAGTTATGGCAAGAAGAAACTTTCAAAGGGCCAAATGACCTTGACCTTTGCCTTTTTCAGGTTACATATTCTTTTTAAAATATGTAGTGTTACATTGGCTACAATTTGAGCCCAACGTGATCAAAATTGGATAAAAAATGACCAACTTATGGCTAGAAGAAAGCCACCATCACAAGTGGCCTTTGACCTTGAAATGACTTTTGACCTTGAGATGACCTCTACCTGAAGTGAACTTTGACCTCGACCTCAAAATGACATTTTGGCCTCAAATTGACCTTTGACCTTGACATTTGAGAGGACCTTTGCCTTGCGATGATCAAATTCCTGTACAGTCGAAATCACATCTACTATTATATATGATGTTTTGAATATTTAAAACTTTAATAAGCCCTCATTTGCATAATTTTAAAACGCATGACCTCTCATTATAAAAAGGCCAAACTTCATCTTGAGAAGTATAATTGTGCCAAGTTGGAATATCTACGTGTAATTCTTTTCAAATGAAATGTCGGACAAATTTACCTGTGAAGAAAGAAAGAAAGAAAGAAAGAAAGAAAGAAAGATTTCCTAGAAAAACAATATGTCTGTGTGTAATCAGGGAGGTGTATGAGAGGGAGAGGGCACTTACCCACTTCAAAGGTTCCAGGCGAGTAGACATGAATGAGTTAATCTGCTCACCCAAAGTCTCGCGGTCTCGGCAGCTAGCCCAGCTGGAAGGACGGTATCTGACGAGAATACGTGTGAACAGCTCCATTTTGGTTCAAGTTCAAATTGTGCTGCACGTTGTAAACAAATTTTATACACGGATTTCACCTTTATTGCACATAACTTATCAGTATTCCTGATCTGCGTAATACACAGATATGTATTATCTTTCTTTTGTGTAATTTTGCGGTGGTTCGATGTACGCTGTTGTGTAGAAAATGACGATTCAGTTTGGGCGCTACGATTTGTTGTGTTTGCTTGTCGCGGGTCAACAAAATCCACGAAATACGACAAAACTGTTGAAAGTAGCCGACTTTTCATTCTAAAAGCTAGCTGAGAGCGATTTAGGCATGGAAACTAGTTGTATAGTTGCAAAGTACGAAGTTTGGTCATTGGATTGGCACTTTTGGTTTGTCTTGATGAAGTACGCGAAATTGTCTATTTAACGTGCAAATTCCACCAATTTTAGGATTTGCTAGGTATTCATGAAATAAACATGCAAACATCACTGTAAATAATCAGCAAAGGCTCCTTATTGAGCCGGTGCACATGCATCTGGTAATGATGGTCGGGTACAGTAGTAGTTAATGTGTGGCACTGGCCGAAGAAAAAGTAACCAAAGTGTTAAATTTTTCCGATTCTGGCTGCTAAATTTGTTTATTTGTCAAGCACTTTTGTTTATTTCGTAAAGAGAAAATGTTTTTTCAGGTGATACCAGATACATTACGGTAGCAGCATGACTTAAACCCTATGTGTGATTTTGCATGTGCCGCTGGTGCAGCGCCGGGCGAATCTAGGTAACCAATGTTTACCTTTTACCGTGTTAGTGCGTGTTCCGCTTGGTAGCGTGGGAGAATGAGCATGCGCAGTGTGGCCCTTTTCGCCCTCGACCGCAAAATAAACACAGGGTGCTCAGAAACTGCCATAACAACACCGAGACACACATAGCTTGAAAGGACGTCCGCATTTGCCCTCTCCCTCTCATACACCTCCCTGGTGAAATAAGAGGAAAGGACAGGAAGGTTATGCAAATACACAATTTGTCTGAAGGGTTGGCGGGAACACCAGCTTGGGTTATTGGCGAAGTTTATTGAAGTCAAATACGTCCGTTCTTAACTACGAAGTTCTTTAATGAATTTCCTGGTTCATTTGGTTTTGTACGAACCTTTACCATCACTTTGGTTTAAACATATTTTATTAACGCAATTGGAAAACAGGCACAGCCTATACAAATTCCTCTTGCAGGAGGAAATTTACCATCACTTTGCCGTATTCAGTACAATCATTCACAATACACTCCTGCCTTTTAAGTTGGCACACCAATAGAACAACCAATTTCAGTATTTTGTGGGGTCTTTGCTTATAAATATATTGGATCTTTTAGGCTTATTTCGAGATATGTACATTTTTGCCCTTATGCAGTGACCACAAAAAATGAACAATGATGCCTCTGTTGAACAGATTGCTAACCGATTCTATCTTTGTGCATCATTCAGGGTGATGTTTGCCTCAAGCTTTTCGATACAAAGTGTTTGAGAAGAATCTGAACACAGTCTCTCAGTCCAACTCATCTTTTTTATCAAAACGTCTGAAGCACCACCTACGGCCATGCTATTCTAAGGCACCAGGACTCGATATCATGTCACGAATCTGCTTTTCTTTCCCCGATAAAGACTTTTAAAATATCACACATTTTTGTTACAAGAGTTTAATATTTGTCAAATTGTCAGACAAGGTAAAGAAAGTTGTTAGATATTGTCTCGTTAATATATAGGATTAATAGAATTAGCTCTCTGACCCCCACTGTAATCTCTCGTATTTTGTCAGAGCATATGCTTAAATGGGAGTCCATTCTGTGGACACTTTGCCAGCACATGTTTGGCATTAACATACCTGTCAAGTCACTGGTTCGACAGGTAGCGGCTTTTGCCCCAGCTCTCAGCCACTGACGCCAGCCGCCGTCACTGACTCGCCAAAACATAAAATCATTACTATGACAACCACGATAATACTAATGACGCATCGCTTGGTTCTATTGCACGTCCGAGCCTTTCAAAATTATTGCAAGGTGAGCGCTATAACCAGGCCTAGCTTTAATATTTTATATTTTTTGTGATGAATATGGCGGTTGCTTATGTTTATGGCTTCATGTATATTTTAGATATATATGAATGCTTATTGATATTTCTGTTGTTCATTACCCCATTTTGACGGTCTAATAAGATTTTTTTTTATTTGTTGGTTTCTTGCTTACGTACCACGTTTCGTACCTGATCGACTTGCTTTATCAAAAGCTCCGTCTCCAAGTTTACTGCTTCGGCAAGGATAAGCTTCATTAACTGTCTGGACACATGTATCACCCTAGGATCACTCAGAATGTGTAAACAAATCAATTGGCCCCGAAAAGCCCTCTTTGAGGCGTGGAAACGTAGGAGCCCCTCAAGGTGAGGAAAGCTGCCAAGGTCATTCCACACTGTCGTTAGACTTGTTTGGAACATCACCCGGTGTTCGGTTACAAGGTGTATTAGTTCTATCATTATCTGTCATTACTGATTTGGCCAGAATTGAAACCAAAGGGACCGAGAATATTTTTTTATTTCATCATGATATGTATTGTACAAACTTAGCACTGAAATAATAGGCGAGGAGACTCCCATTGAGGCGTAAAAACCCCGCTATCATGGAAGCCATCTTGAACAAAAAGTTTACATTAAGGTGTTGAGGCAGGGTTGATTACAGTAACAGATACAATACTTTATGTCCCAAGTAGCTTAAATTCACGATCTACCTAAATGCATTAAAATTGGTTGATAACTGAAGTGTATTACCGTACATGTATACCTCGGACATAGGCACCAAGCATATATTAGAACAAGAATATGAAACGGTAAAAAAGTAGTGTACGTCATACATATTTACTCCCTGTAACGGCCACATACTCTAAAAAAGCCTAATGATACCTTCCCAGATCAGTTGTACAACATGTCAGGGCAACGTCACCGTTCTGGCAGGCGAAGCGAACATACAATATACTTTTTTTCTGCAGCTCGTTGGAAGCGTCTCCTCTGGCCCTGAGTATGGAAAGCTGTTTTGGTAAGCGGCGAATTTTGGCTTTTGTATGTGAAGGTGGTGTTTTTATGCAGCACGGGTAGAGCGACTGGCGACTTCACCGGTATATACAAATTTATCACAAATGTAAGCTGAATCTAAGTTATTCACAACTTTGTAAACAAGAACACATTGATGACATTATATGTTCTTGCTGGGGGGCTTCCAACGAGGCAGTTTGAAAAGTGGTTCAATAGGGGTACAACAGGGTGCGCCAATTAGAATCGACTTGCTCGTTTTTGCATCCTGAAAACCTTCTCAAACATACCTTTATTGCAAATTCCCCAGACAATGTTGCGGTAGTCAAAATGTGGTTTAGCTATGGCATTTTATAACATGCCGACATATTTTGTTGAGATAAGAGACTTCAGATATTTCAACAGGTCGAGCTTTCAGGCTATCTTCTTACATAACAGGTTTACATGATGTTAAATGCTTAGTGTTGAATCAAGGTTGATTCCTAGTAGCTTGATCTCACTCACTTGGCCAATCGCCTGTCTCGTTCTATGGTAAAATGAGTTTTGTTTATTTTGGGCAAGCGTGGACTGGTGCCAAATATTGTATTATTCCATTTTGGAATATCCACTGTTAGTTTGTTTGCACAGAGCCAGCCATACATGTTGGCCATATCGGTTATATATTGGTTCAGTTTCAGACCTATTAAAGTCCTGATTGCAATTGTCAAAAGCAGTAACACTCGTATCATCGGCACATAAGTGGGCACGTGAATGGAAAAAGTCATCAGACAACTCATCAATCTGGATAAAATTGAGAGATTTCCATAGCCATATTTAATATTGCATTCACTTTCTCCGCCATGCTTAATGACATCTTTCATATTGCTTTATCTTAACATACGTCATATCCTACGTAAGTCAAATTATTCTTATCTGAACTTGTACAATACAAATTTAATATTTATGTTTGGTTTGATAGGTATTTTTTTTTATATTATACAACTCATCAATCTGAATAAAATTGAGAGATTTCCATAAAAGTACACTTTGCCATATTTAATATTGCATTCACTTTCTCCGCCATGCTTCATGTCATCTTTCATATTGCTTTATCTTAACATACGTCATATGCTACGCAAGTCAAATCATTCTCATCTGAGCTTGTACAATACAAATTTAATATTTATGTTTGGTTTGATTTGTATTCTTTATTCATAATTATGTCGGGGGGCCAACCCAGACATATTATTTTGTAGGAGTTTTTTTATTCTTTCTTTATTTGTTAATACCTTTCCGCCACATTTTGTGACGCAGTTTTCTTTCCCATTGTAAACCTGACATTGAGATTTTACACAATGTGAGACCCATAGGTGAAATCGTGCACCTCGTGTGGATTTATTAATATTTTATAAATTATTAAAGTTATGGGTATTTTTTAAAAATCCTATTCAGCTGTTGGCTGAAAAATCAATGGTAGTTGCATTAGCCAATCGCATTGCACCGATTGACCATACACCTGTTGCCTGGTTACTCTACTACTACTGTTCAGCAGATTGTACTAGATGACCTATGATTGATGATGTCACATAACAGTATCGAAGAGGGTTTCAATACAAGATTTGCATGCAAATCTATCCATTCTAGTGAAGCTCTGTATTTATAAGCAAAACTTCACTTACTTAACTAATTCATCATTTGTATCGTTTTTATTTATTCATTATTATGTGGGTTGTCTTTGCTTAAATTTAGCTTAGACAAGGAGCCGCTTCTTAGAGACATATATGGGTACACGCTCCGGAACATGTACTTAGTAGTAACCCGCTGAAGACCCTTCAATTTATTTAGGCTCATACAGTCAATGTAAACATTCTGCAGAAGAACGTGTGTAATATGGACGATAGTACTTTCATATTTATATAAGTTAGATAGTGACAGGTTACGATATGGCAAGTAAAGAGTTCGGACTGCTGAATTGGGCAATCACAGCTAGGACAAAAAGACACAAATAAAGTACTTTGTCCTGCTTTCTATCATGATCTATGCTTTATAATGTGTTTATTCTAATTTGTTACGCATGATACTGGTGGACTTCGTGTTATAATGTGGGAATGTATCCTATCATGGAAATAGGCTACACGAAAATATACAGTTGAGACTATAAGTAAAGTAAACTTTTACAACATGAAGTAAAATAGACCCCCAAAGCAAAATGACATATGTAATTTGATATCAGGCACAATTAAGTATACCACGTAGCAGAATGGAATTTGTCATCAAGCGAAACAAAAAGTGATGCCAAGTAAGCTAAATTTTGTAATAAGACCAAAGGATGTCAAACAAAATGCATCAAATGCATGACAGAGGTCGCATAATGACAAGACGCACAGTTCACAGTTTAATTCGGATTTCAGTAGTGCATTTATGCGAGATTAAATCTGGTGTATCGTGCTTTTTTCGTGTACCCACACGGGAACACCATCAAAAATGAAACCTACAGCATAGAACAAATGCTTTTCTTCAGCGGCAGGCGGCTACCAAATAGACAGAAGTAAATGAACGCTCCTTCATGTCTGAGCGGGTAGTGTCAATCACAGGAATCTATTCAAATGCACAGGAATGCAAGAAAAATGAGAAATGCATCACCCGCATGTAAACAGGAATGGAGTTTGTTTACGTTTTGAACAATCTAGTGAAGCGTAATGTAATGTTCACCTTTTAATCTGTTTCGGAAATCACCAACAAAGCTATATGATAAAAAAAAGGAGAGAACTTAAAAAAATACCATTAAGAAAAGATACTTTTCTTTACGTGCATACTAACTGACCCCCGTAATGACTTAAATTTGAGTGGTGGTACTTTCCAGTCAAATGTTTAATGATGACAATGGATAGGAATGTATATACAGGGCTTCAATTTGTACCATTTTGTGACCTTGTGTGACCTGAACATGTCAAATCAAGGTTAATGACCCTCTAATGACTTCTATCTGTGTAAAGGTGCTTTTGTAAGCTATGGTAACTATTGAACATGAATAGGAAAATGCGTACAGAGTTTCAATTCGTATCATTACTTTTGACCTGGAGTGAACCTGAGAGGCAAAATTGAGTAGTTTAGAAAAACATGACCTATATTCATAAATTTCAAACCCAACAATGACAGCAAAGAGATTTCATAGTTACCAAAGCATCAACATTCATCTTCCAATACCAAAGTGAAAACACAGATTTCGCTCCTGACTTGATACAAGCAGTCTCCCACAAAGGGTCATTAACACCATAATGACTTATATTACTGAATGATGGCGCTTCTTATGCTTATGATTACTATTAAACATGAATAGTACGTATCTACAGGGTTTCAAACGGCATCTTTACTTTTGAGCTCGAGATAACTTGAAACGGCAAATTGAAACCATTGACCCCTTTATGCCCATATTGGCTTGTATCTGAGTTATGGTACTTCCAAGACGTGTGGTTACTATTGAGCGTGAGCAGGGGAAGATATACAGAGTTGCAATTGGTACCTTTAACTTTGATCTTGAGTTACCTTGAGCTCATATCAAGTTTATTGATCATATGATGACATCTAGCCCTGTAACGGTGCCTCCTAGGTCCGCACCATGAATAGAAAAGTGTATATTGTGTTTCATTTGGTGCTATTACTTTTGACTTTTAGTTGCCTTAAAAAGTCGAGTCAACGTCAGATCCTATAATGATATATCTCAGTAGTGATGCTTCCTAGACCTGTTGTTAATATTCAATGTGAACAGGAAATTGCTCATGAGTTTGATTTGGTGCCATTACTTTTGAACTCTATTCACCTTGAAAGGCCAAATTACGTTCATTGACCAGCGTAAATTGTTCATGGCGTTTACTTTGGCGCTATAATGTTTGACTTTCAGTCACCTTGAATGTTAAATTAATGATCCTTGATCCAACATTGGCTTCTAATTTAGTAACGCTGCTCCTCTATTACGGCCAGACTAACATAGTATGTGAGTGGCCTTGGCCTCACTTATGTACTATCTAAATAGATACTAATATATATATATATGTATATATATATATATATATATATATATATATATATATATATATATATATATATATATATATATATATGTATATATATATATATATATATATATATATATATATATATATATATATATATATATATATATATATATATATATATATATATATATATATACATACATACTTGGGGGGTCGCTATTTTTGACTTTTTCTCCGAAACGGACATAATGGTTTATATCTTTGCAATGATGGATCCAGGGCCCTGGGTTAGTATTAAATTTTCTTAAGACGTTTTTTTTCTTTAAGAAGTTTTTTTGTTTGGTTGTTTTTTCATGTTGTGAATTTTGACTTCGATAGGCCTTGAAAGATGAAATCGACATATTGGTTTAGATCTTGATAATGGTGAATCCGGCCACTTTGTATTTAGAAAATGATGATATGCAGAACTGTGCAACGAAAGACTCTGATCTGTCAGACAATGGTGGTCCTGCAGAAGGGCAAGTTTCACAGCTGCTATGGGTGCGATTGGTGTCATGTTCAAGGCCATAGAACAATAGTTACTTACACTGTTTGCTTGATATGGGGAGAGTTATTTAAGTAACAATTCCCATATGGCGATACGCTTGTCTTAGGGCTTACCCTTTTTGCACATGGCTGACTCTGACCCAATTTCCAAGGTCATATGATTACTTCCATGAGTTAAGTCCATTGAGTATTAATGTGGGAGCTATTAAATTATTGTATGGTCGCTTGAGAATAATTGGAATAATGATACAGAAAGGTAGCCCTGATCTAATACCGAAGGTCATATGACCACGTCAGTCTTTTCAACCACAGTCGCTAAGCACAGGACCTTCATAGCCCTCTTGTTAAGCTAATTTGCCACGTATCAAACTGATACAAACAAAGCAATGTTTGAGTATATTCTCCATATTACTGCTTTTCGGGAAATAACACCAGGAGTTTCATTAACCTTTCGGAGATATAATTTTTCTTTGGTGCCTAACGATGATAAACGGTATGTATATGATTTACCTCCTTTTAAAAGACTACTTACCCCAAAGCGCAATCAATGTGATGAGTGATTTTTTATGCACTTCTGTTATGGTGGTAGCCTCTACTAATACATGTGCTGTAGACGTTCTCCAGTCTTAGGAATCGATTCTGCTTCTAAAATTTCAGGAGGTGAATGTGAAGATCCACATCATTCACCTGATACAGGTTTAAAGTACCGTGTTTCTTTTGGCTTTTAATTTAATAAGACATCTGGCATGCACATTTAAATAAATCACGAGTGACAAGGGTAGTATTACTGGCCCATAATATGTTGCACAGCTTTCAGCTTCGACTTATTTGCGCTCAAATGACTTATGATTTTATGGGGTATTCGGTGCACTTCCAAACATGGTCAGGGAATTGAATTTGTATCATATAATTAAGTCAGTCATCTGTCCATACCTAAGCTGATATTGTAAAACATCGAATAGCAGCTGCTTTGTTTGTAATGCAAAATAATCTCCATTCCACACACAAACAAACACACACACACACACACACACACACACGTGTTTGTGTGTGTGTGTGTTTGTGTGTGTGTGTGTGTGTTATAACTCTCGTTATAACGACCATGATGGTTCTGGGTGATTTTGTCATTATAGCGTATTTGTCGTTGTAACGACCAAGGTAATTTTCAGCCGCAGACAGAGCTACATGCAACCAAAAAAAGTTGGAAAAAGAAAGAAACTCACTGTACAAATATTCGTTTTGTTTCACCTGCAAACTTGGTCTTCAAATTCTACAATTATGTAAAAAAGAAATGTCTAATTGTATATATATATATATATATATATATATATATATATATATATATATATATATATATATATATATATATATATATATATATTAAATATATATATATATATATATGTATATATATATATTAAATATATATATATGTATATATATATATTAAATATATATATGTATATATATATATATATATATATATATATATATATATATATATATATATATATATATATATATAGCTTATTGTATTTGTACCGCAATACAATGATCACAACGAATAGCAGATAAAAGCATGACAGTAAAGCGTTATTTACGAAATAGAGTAATATCATAGAATACAGAACAATTACAAGCAAAGCTATACATAGTCCCCCACCAAAGAAAGGATAACAGAATTTCACAAATCCATAGCATTGTTACGTTATTGCGAGAAGAATAAGTGTGTGAGGAAGTGTATGCTATAGGAAATAGGGTGTACGACAATACGTCTAAAACTATTTTGCCGAACTATCAACATGCCACAAATCCATTACGTCGAAGTGCGTGTTGGTTGACATACAAACATCCCGAAAACAACTTTGCCGAAAGGTCATTAGGTGGAATAAAATTTCGTCTAAATGCCTCTTTGCCTAAAAGTCCCAATAAAGGACAATGCATGATAAAATTTTCTTTGTTCTCATTTTTACAAATATGCGTGGCTCGATTTTTATTTGACATTTTTTGCCATTGCATCGGTAGATGGTGCATCAGGTGGATCAAATGGGGTCGGCGAAACCTACCCAGCTTATAAGGGTCGTGATCAAGTTCTCTTTTGCGGGGTACAGGTACACAAAAAATAGGGTGAACAAAGTATAAAATCGTACTGACACTGCGAAGATCGCAAATGGCAATGTACTGGACAGGTTGTCTCCTTAGGGATAAGATTTATTGGCAAAGTCCGAAGACAGTTAGACATGAGTCATACATAGGAGCATAAGACAATAATATATGATACGGATCACGCATTCCTTCCACATCTTCCAAAAGAAGCGCCCATCAGTAAAAGTAAAATTCAACTAAGCCAAACCATAGAATAATGTAACAATGCAAAGAAACAAAGAAAACTTTTAACCAAAGAATACGCTATGAGATATAATGACCGTCTCACCCATGCACAAGTGACGGCATTTTGCCAAACTGTGTTTTGAATACATTCCACGGTACAGTATTGCGCCTTGAAAGTTAAGAGTTTCAACGAATTTTAGACAAAAATTCATGGATTTTAGACCAATTTTCCATTCAACCTGTATGTTTTTCTACCAAGTTGTATGCGACAAATATGATTTTCGATGGTAAAGAAATTAATTGTATTTGTGTCTTTTTGCCCAGAAACACTTCCTAGTAGTCAATATCCTATTCCACAGTTCGAACTCTTTACTCTCCATAAGCTAACCTGTCCCTGTCTAACCTGTATATATATGGAATTACTATTGTCTATATTGCACACGTTCCTCTGTAAAATTTTGACATAGGCTGTATCAGCCCAAATAAATTAAAGGGTCTTCAGCGGGTAACTACTCAACATGTTTCGGAGCCTTTTACCCGTACATGTCTCTCTGAGTAGCGGCTCCTTGCCTAGGCTAAATATGCAGCAAAGACAACCCACATAATAATGAATAAATATGAACGTGGCAATTGATGAATTAGCTAAATATGTGTAGTTTTGCTTGTAAATGGAGAGCTTCATATCAAAGAAGAATACCTGTCAAACAAACCATAATTACCAAATTTTCATAGTACTGGTAGAAAGAAATTAAGACATAGTAGAATTTCGACGCATTAACTTTTCGATGGACTGGTTTTAGACGAACTGTCGTGCACCGACCGCACGCATCGGTGCTATATGAAGCAGCTATGTTTTTCCCCGCGCCCAAGTTGATCGTCCAGACAAGTTTAAATAAAATTCTGCGTTTGAGATGACTTTACTGCAAAATAACGGCTCACGTTGGCCAGCTTTTCTGTAAACTTTGTCTTACAACTTGGTTACGGTTGATTTGAACGACCAGGGGCTTTTGGGGGGGGGGTGCGGGTGGTTGTTTGTGGGGTAATTTTGCTAGTGGGTCGCGTGTTGCAGCTGTATATTAAAGAGAGTGAATGTAAAAAAAAAAATCAAAAATAAGGTGAAATCATTCTGGATGCACGAGATGGGAGTACTGGAGAGGGACCGCTTTAATCCTTTATATATTTATAATTTCAGTATCTTAGTGTTTTCTGGGACCTACAATTTATATATATAGAAGGTCCCTGGAGTTATAAAAATTATGCCTTTGGTGCTTTTATTTATTTATATATTAATTTATTGAAAATTTAGTTCAATCTTTTAATTCATAAATAATTAAAGCATATCAGTTACAAACTTGTGCAGAGCAACTTAATATTTTTGTGATTTCATGCTTGCATTTCTGCATTTCTGCTTTTTTCATATTGTGGTCCACCATGGAAATAAGCCAAGACAAAATTTCCTAGGCATTTGGTACTCCCATTTCATGCATCATAGTTTGGTGTACTTTTGCATATATAATTGCACCATCCTGGCATATGTGCATAAAATATTTCCAATCAACATTCAGTGATTAAAGTTAAGTACATTCAGGCCTAGTGATTATCTTAATGTACTTTTTCTTCTTGCTTTTGTAGAGAAAATACACAACTTACTTATTGCGGGATAATTTATCTGTTAATTTCGCCAAATTAATAAACATAATGTGTGCACAAAATTATCTAAAGCCTAACGTGTATGAAATTCAAAAATAGTCTTATCTTACTGGATAACATAACTTTTTTTTGTTTTGTTTTGTTTTGTTGTTGTTTCTTTTTGTGTGTATGTGTGTGGGGTTTTTTTTTTTTTTTTTTTTTGTTATATTTTTTTTTTTTTTTTTTGTTTATGTTTTTGGGTTTTTTTAAAATTTATTTTTCACTAAATTTAGCTAATATTAATAAGATTGTTGTACAATCTGATGGGAAACAGCCACATCAGTACAATAATGACTAAAATGCTGTGATTTCGTTAACCATATGAAGGCAAGATACTCGAAGCTCCCCAGAATGCACCATTTTGCATGCTCAAATTCAAAATTTTTCATGGGGGCGGGAGGGTAGGCAATGCCCCCAGGAGGTCAATTTAATTTGTTACCTGGGAACAGCCAGGCCTAAGGGTTTAACAGCAATGGCCGCTTTGCTTGATTTTTTTTTTCAGTTTAAAAAATGTCAATTAATGAACAATTGGTAATTTCGAAGAAAATATTGAGACAGCCGTCGAAAACTAAAATTACATGCATCGACTGTGACTTGAAGTGGGTGACAGCCATTCATGTTACAATAGATACATGATCTTGACTTCTTTAAGAACATCAGATGAATTAGCCTTTTTTCATCAGGGTGTTGGCATTATATAATTAGTACAGCAATCATGCCACGTGTCTCTCTGTCCTTCCATCCATCTGTCCATCCTGATTTGGTTCCTGCAAATGAACTTTTGTAGTAATGATTCAGTTTTCTTCAGACCTATTGGGAATGTTTATCTAAGTAGAGTCTTGCCTGGAAGTGATTACACTTCACCTTAACGTCAAGGCAAAGGTGAGAGGGTCCTCCGAAGAAAAGTCGCTTATATGCAACATATCCAGAAAAAAAATGGAAGCTCATCAAACTTTTTTGTAATATGTACCCAGCTGCATCATTGCTTGACATATGCCAAACGTGACTAAGATTATGAATCAAGGTCACCCTGGCCCTGTACAGATGATTGAGTTTGTGGCAGTGTCGCTGGAAGGATTTGCTGGAAGTTCATCAGATTTTGGCCACTTTATATATCTAGGTAGGAATTTGCTTGGTATTGGGCACAGGTGGCGTTGTGGTCAAATGTCAAGGTCACAGGGTCCCTTAAAAACTTGGGCTCTATGTAAAACCAAAAGGACCTTATGAAAGTTCATCGAACTTGGTTACAGTGTATATATATATATATATATATATATATATATATATATATATATATATATATATATATATATATATATATATATATATATATATATACATATATATACATACATACATACATACATATATATATATACTTTGAGGTTTGCTCACACTTTACCTGCTCCAGAATAGACACAATGGTGCCCCGTAACCCTTTAAGTTCTCCTGAAATTCAAGCTGTAGTGTTGAACTTGATATGGTGTGCTCATATATGCTTTAAAAATATAAACGTGCGAAGTGTTTAGATGTCTGGAGGCCTTGACAGTCGACCGTTCACATATCAATGACGGTGCATCTGCATAGGAATCTAAGGGGGATTTATCTTGTCTAGTGTCATACCTATTTGGTGAAATACTATCTATTCGGTGCTTTTTAAATTATCAGTTCAATATATAAAATTACAGGTGTCAAAAATTTCTGTTCAACTTACAATATGGCGTTAAATAACAGATCAAAACAAACATGTTGTTGGATATTCTAACTTTCAAGACATGCATCTTACCAGTCGCTCGTCGTCACCGCTGACCTTCTGGTTGTGTTTTTGGCAAACCCCCAATTACATGATAAAGGGTCGGTGCAACAGAGAAAAAATTAATGATGCATAAGTGCACATGACAAGCGCTATTTCTTTATTTATTTATTTGGAGCCCGGTGTTGGTTTGTTAATGTGCGCTTGAATATACGTTTCTGTTAAAAATGTTGGAAAAAAGCTGAATTTCTGGCGTGATCGCAGATTTGCTGATAACTGAAAACAGATAATTATCACTGAAAATACTGAGTTATCTTTCCCTCCTTTAACACTGCTGAAACATAGCAGAATGAATCACAAATCAATTTAGAGCGACCAACATGATCCCTGTTTTCTTCATGAAGCATGCATTTCTGTAAAACTGGCATTGCTGTTTCAACATGTTGGCTTCTCTTTTAGAAGTCATTATAATATAGGCGGCCTTGACGGCATCACATTCTCATGCGATGCGGATAGGCGTATTTAAAGCCTTGCCTTCTTTGGCGGACCAACACAGTCCCCCAATTAATAGTGCATATTTCATCTGACGACAAATTTGCTTTCAACCGTGGCTACAACTGTACTGCCCTCAGACTGCGATGAGAAGGGTCTTTTTACGCTGGCAACTTTATCTTTGGTGAGCATTTTTACATTATGTTGCAAGGTATGAAATGCTGCTGCAGCATGGCCACGCAGACAATGAATAGACCATTGACTTGAACCAGTCTATATTGCGCTGTGCTAAAAAGAAGGGGAAAGTCCTTTCCGTCCACTTTGACTGGAGCGGGGGGGTTGGGCGGGTCCTTTTTTGTTTTGCTTTGTTTTGGGGGTTTTTTTGGGGGGTTTGTTTTTTTGGGGGGTTGTGTTTTTTTTCTTTCGGGCTGGAACTGTGATAGTCTGTAGTCTATCTTCCAAGTTGTGAGGTTTTTTTAATTAGTTGTCTCACCATTGGAAAAGGCAACAACCGTGCAAATAATTCAATATACCCCTTATCTCATATTTTAACCCGATTGTCGACTCATAGACGGTCGCGATTAGAAATAAAGTAAAATTCTGTGCTTTTCTTACCAGTAATTATACAAAAACATAACATGCCTCACATTTTGTCTAATTGGGGCAAAACCGGGATGCTTTTGTTCTAGTCGGGTCACATTTACTCCGGGAAGTCGGAAGAATATACTTTGGTGATACTTGCACTTTTGACAGGCAAATATCTTTACCCATCGCCTTTTATGGAAAGTTTTGCATATTGGGGGTGTATGATTGAAATAATAGTTGCATTGCAGGTTTTGCTTTTTAGTACTTATAGGAATCTCACATTTTGCACACAAAATGGATCATCAGTATTTTTTAGTATTTTCGATAATATACAATTTTCGGGGTTCTATTTTAAAAACTTGGCTACAGCGAAAGTGGACTGCCGTTTAAAATTTGTTTGTTTATTTTTCTGAGATGAAGATAACTATTAAAAGTGCTTTTTGTTTTCATAATTTTAAATAACGTATGCAAAAAAAAACCTAAAAAGAGGAAAAAAACTCTTCAATGATATTTCTTTAATTGTAAATGCTATCAAACAGTTTTCGTATCTTTGCCGGAAATCGAACACCCACTAAAGAAGACGAAAATTACATTTGTTTTATTTTGATCTGCAACAATACACTAACAAAAGGGTTTTGTGAACAGCCCATGCTCATCTATCACACTTGTGGCTCTGTGAACTTGTTATACGAACAAGGTCACCCATGTACTGAGTAAGTCTGAACTTTATCGAAGAACTCTAACATGTGCAACAGAAAGGTCCCACTTTAAGTAGTTTTCATGTTAGAATGAAGATTAAAATTCAAGAATGTTGCACTGGGACCTAAGAAATGAGGTTAAGGTCACTCATGTACTGTCTAGGAGTGACCTTCATAGACAAACATAAATAAGTGTAACATGGAGGTCCTAACTCAAAATGGATCTCAATTTATCAAGTGAACGGTAAATTTCATGTCAGTTGTCCTGTGACCTTAGAAATGAGGTCAAGGTCAATCATATACTGTCTGAGTGCGGCCCTTCATGAGAATCATAACTATGTGAAATAACAAAGTCCAAGCTGAAATAGTTTTCAAGTTATCATCTGTAGAGTTAAATATACCTTAGTGTCCCAGTGACCTTCAGAATGAAGTCAAGGTCACCCATGTACTGTGTACCTCCCACTGTCATGCCCTCAAGTGTTCCTGTGCAATTTTGGATGCTTGGCCAAGTGGTTTTGCAGAAGATTTTTTCAGATTTATCCAAAAATTGAACTAAAAATGCAAAAATCACTGAAGCGTGACCATTTGATAAAACCTTGTAGAGACCCATCCAAGGTATATCTCCACCAAGTGTGAAGCATTTGTAGCCAGCGAGTTTTAGAGAAGTCAAAAAGGTTACTTACCATAGCAAGCCCCGTTGACTTACATAGTAATCAATCGGAATGTGTACATTCACCGATCAGAACCCACACTGAAAAATTCGAAACAAATCAGACCTTCACAGCAATGCCACACAATGTGCAGCTTTCCTTGACCCTTCCACAAGCAAGATTTCCACAGAATTTCAGCATGATCGGAATGATACTTTTTGAGTAGATGTCCAAAATAGCAACAACACACAAATTCATAAAAAAAATAGAAAAATTGTAGCGCCACCTTTTGATTACATTAACATCCAGGGGTCACCAGAAGTGTCCTTATACAATTTCAAGGCAATTGACCGTCCTGTTTCGTTGAAGTTTTTTTTTTTTTTTTTTTTTTTAAGATTGCCCCCCCCCCCCCAAGGAAAAAACACAAACAAACAAACAAAAAACAAAATCATAGAAACGCCGAAACTCTTTGGAGCGTAACCATTTCAGCACACTTGTTAGAAACCCTACGTTTGAAGCGAATCTGGCAGACGGTTATGGAAAAGAAGTTTGAAATGTGAATCAGCATTAAAGTGCCCATTGACTTACATAGTTATCAATAGAAATGGTGCACTTAATGATAAATATCCGAAATTGGAAAAATCATTTAAAATCAGGAATTCCCACCAGTACTACCCAATGAACAACTTCGTTTAAGCCTTGCACACGGTACATATCCACAGAGTCTGAGCTTAATCTGACTGACGGTTCTGGAGAAGAAGTCAAAAATAGCAAAAACACACAAGACATCATGAAAGAAAAATTGCAGCACGCCCTGGTGAACAAATGAAAAACTAGGAGTTCATAGGAGTGTTCCTTTGTGATATCAAAGCAATTGAATGAGCGATTTTGGAGAAAAGGTTTCTTTTCAGATTGGCCCAAAAAAGAAAACAAAATTCTAAAAATCACTGGAGCGTGACCAATTGAACAAACATGCTAGAGACCCACCCAAGATACATCCCGACCAAGTTTGAAGTGAATCTGGCTGACAGTTTTTTGGTAGAAGTCGAAAATATGAATTGTGGACGGACAGACGGACGCCCGCAGATGTACTGGTGCAAGTTTTGCACTTGTGGGGTGCAATCCGGAATTGTGGGGAATTCACGCTATTTCAGTGTTCTGTCCATGGTCCATGGGGAGATGGACAAGTAAAGTCCAGACCCATAATTTCTGGGCTTCAGTTGATCACGAAGAATGAGCTTCGTATGCCCATTAAAATGCATTGTGGAGACTGACTTGTGTGGCGCACAGTACAAGTCTTTAAGAACAGCACAAGTATTTGACAACACTCCCAACGCACAGCACAAGTGCGTGCCTGGGCGAGCGGACCGACGGAACATGGACCATCCTATAAGCTCAGCTGATTGACAAGTCAGCTGACCTAAAAGTTGGAGGGCTGGCACATTAACACCAAAAGACAGATTCTATTTAGAAAATTTTGATATTTTATAATTATTACCCAACACAAATTTCAAAGCTATCTATGAAAAGGGTACTCACAACGTGCAAGATCTTATACAATGAAACATCACCTTGATTAAGATTTTGAACATTCAATCAAATATTCAAGGTTTTTGGATATGTTAAATATTACAACGTTCATATATTGAGTGTAGGTAGTGAACTTTCAATTAGATTTCGACCTAGGTTGCCTTTTTTCCTCGTTAGTTTGTCCAGGAGTTAACAGAAATCGTGTTCCTCACTAAATTTTGTGCTTGTATGTGTCACAAATATCCATGTAGTTCAGTGCACAGATGTGTATTGGTTTTTAAGGTATTACGTGGTTTAAAATTTAGAATTACTATGCGCTTTGGTTACTAAACTTTTGTCTGTCCAGTTTGGGACATCAGTGAATCGGTGCAAAAGGGAAGTGGTGGGTTTTTTTCCCGGTGTTTTTAGTGACCTGCGCGCCACAATGTATGACTTCAGTTTCTTTGATTTGCTGTATTTTGACTTCATACTTTCTGTTATGCTTTTCACTTGCCAAACTTCATCTTACAAAATTTGAAACTTCACGTAATGGCAAGTGAGCTTGAGCCAGTTGGTTTCCTATCAGCTTCAAAAAGACAAGGGGTTGATATAACCAAGTAGAATATCTACATAATATCGGACAATGCAGCCGATGTGAGCAAAGCCCGGGTGGTCTTCAACTGTGCAGAAAAGCTATGGAATTGGAGAATCTGCAGTTATAGCTGTAACTTAGAATTTCTAGCAAAAAAGCCCCTGATATCGAAGGTTTGACATATAAAAATGTCGTGTGATATAAATAAATGTAATGCGCTATTTACCGTAGGGTCACAGGTCATGCCGAGCCTTCTTGCATATCTTTGTATCACAGGTTGTGACACTGTAAGCCGGCTGTATAGTATTGGCAAAAAAGGCAGCCTGGAACCCAAATCTTTCAAACAAGCACATGCTGGCAACAGTTGGCAATGGGGGAGAAGATTCAAGCATAGCTTTTCAGTTGAAGTCAGCCGACGAATTTGTAATAGAATTGTACAACCCCAGATCAGATCTGAAATGCATTGACTCTTTGCCAGCTGATATCTTTAAAAAAAAGTCAACGAACCTGGGCAATTACCTCGTACCAACAATACCCTTCATTGTTATTTATAGAGATGCATGTATCAAGTTCAGGTATAGCGTCACGCATATGTAGCCACGCCCTATGTTCCAGATCCATTAAAATCGGTGTGGCACCTGAATGAACATATATATCATATACTGCAAATATTGATGGCAACAGAGCTAATGCCATACGTTTGTCATGAGCTTCTGTGTTTGGTTGCCAGAGTGGGTGTATAAAGAGGTGCACTTGCAAGAAAGACACGACTCTATATACCAGCAGATGTGCGTGTTTGCAGTGTTGTTTTAACCATTTTAACCCAACTACTTCGGTCGACAGTGCTTTGTCTGACTCAGGCGAGTAGTTCAATATGCACTATCACACATAGCATTCCTTAATGAAACAGAAAGTGGAACATTCTTCAACCACAAACAAATTAAGCCAACTGCTTGTCGCTTTGATGAAATGTGTTCACATGGATATATGACGTCATCAGGCCCAATTGTTGGCACTGCATTTTGGCTTTTTCTTCTGCGTCGTGTGGCCTGATAAAATTGGACCCTTGCCACATTTATGATCACTTATGGAACATTGTGCCCCATATTGCTTACGCTTGCTCAGGGCTTGTCTCCCCAATATTCGGAATTACGGGTTAAGGGTTAATATATCGCCCTAGAAAATAAGAACTGTGGTTCTCTCTTCAACATATTTTGCATAAATGGAAAGAGGAGATACTATGACAATTTTTTTAATGTGCTCATAATTTGCATATAGCAGACAGGTCTTGCAAAGTGGGCATTTAAAGTCAATCTTTCCAACAAGATTAATTATTTACATTCATCATGACGTTTTACCTCTTGTGAATTGTACATTTCTGCTTTTTATTCGCTTATTATAAGTTGATTAAATAGCCTTTATGAAGGTTAATAAAATTAAACTACTTTGGGGACAGCTTAGCGTCGTGTGATATCTTAAGATACTTCCTTTTTTACTTTATTACGTATCTTTGGCAAAAATATTGAAAACGGCTTTTCCGCAATCTGCGCATATGTAGCAAGCTACTGCCGGTCGTAAAAGATGCCCAGAGACATGCACTAAAGCGTTAGCATGGTTGTTGCTTTTCATAAAGATCGGAGTGCAAAACCTTCTGATCATACTAATACCACACTGACTACGAAGCTGGAGAATAATCTTCGTGAACCATGAAGAGAAATAAAAGTGCAGGCGATGGTGCAAATATGTCATCTCCCAATTATATTTGTATAACAGTACAGTAAATGTTGTGAATATATGCAATGTCCATCTTAAATTGGAGAAGAAAAACGAAAAATGTATTCAATGCATAATATTTGTCGTACATTGGTATAAGTATTAGTTTACGGAAAATGATATTAGTATGCAACACTTGTCAGTAATCGGAACGGAATAGGAAGAATGATATGAACGTGCAATCTCCACCTAAAACTAGAGTAATAATGGCAGGCACCATCAGCCGATCTAGATAATTGACCCCTCGTACTGCGAACAGGATGGATCTGTTCTTCGCGCATCAATCGACCCATCGTGCTGCGTTGATTGGGTTATGCAGCCTTTATTCCATGTATGCCTTCTATACATGTGTCATGATTGAAAGTAATTCCGAATTATATACAGAACAAGATTTCAAATTTCGCCACAAAATGTTGTAAACCAGGGGTGCAATCTGTGTCTAGTTTGCAGACAGATATATTTTCTTTTTTCATTCCTTTTCCAAAGAAACAAAAGTTCTCAATGTAGAACCAAAACAAGTTCTTGTCTTAACCTATCTAAACACAATACTTTTGTACCAATAATACTGCAACTAGCAGTTAACTCATATACTTGGACACGACTCATTTTAGGAAATGAAATCACATTTTTTTTACTGTCAAAATCATGTATGAAAAACTTGACACAGATTGTCACGTGATGTGGCACTGCAAGTAGACGTAGATGGCCTGTTGTTCAGGCAGCCGGCAGCAACAGGGGCAAGTGTTGACAGCACCTCCAATTGGATGACAAAATTACTTTCAAAGTTGTACAAATGTAATTGTGAAGGACTAACTCTTTTAGTGCGTAGTCTGAGGCCAGAACCGAGATCATTTGTGTTGGGCAAGATTCAAAAACTATTGATGAAGCAGAGAGTGCTGTTTGCCTGTACGAATATGTCAGAACAGTGAATAAACAGTCACCCAGTGTAAATACAAGCTCCTTACATGGCATTCAAGACGTCATAGAGAGACTAGAAAAAAAACCTGAAGGCTGAATATACCAAAAGAAGAAGAACCGAAGAAAAGGGGACCCAAACCAAGGAGGTATAGGACAACATTGGGCAAGATTTTTTGTATCAGGTGCAATAAGAACGGTCATCATTCTCAATCATGCCGACACAAAAATATGTAATGTTTTCAGTGTTCACTGTAGGTCAACCATATTTCGTGTGTGGAAGACGACTTTAATATCAAACACAATCTTTTGTCCCTCAAAATTTTGCACAATATCATAATCACGGCCCACCAAGTTTTTGGAATGCAAAATTGTGGTCCACAGAAGTTTGTACCACCAATCTTTGGCCCACACAATTTTATCTTAGGCCGTTTGTTCTGCAAAATAACCAGCACAATTTCAACGAGTAAATCCCCACTTTATGGGAGGAAATAAAGTAGGACAAATATGTTCTTTCAACCCTCATTCTGACCCACAGTGCAAAAGTACACTGGTAGCAAACAGTTTTGTCAAAATACAAATCAGTACATTTCATGTTTTGGGATTAATGGACGCAGGGGCCAAAATATCTGCAAAAAGTCATTGTTTATGAGCAGCTGGCCTCACATATCAATTTAAAACATGAGCCTTGTTCTTTATGTACCGGCAGTACTGCAGCTGGCAGTAAGAAACCAGTTTTAGGTCAAACACAGACAGCATTTGCTGTGCTGAATGGAAACAGAAAAAAAACACAAATCTGTCTATCAATTCCAAACTATGCCAGGGTTCTTACACGATGTGATATCAGTTATTGATTATCTTACCACATGTTATGCAGTATTTGTATTTCAAAACATATGAAAACTTGAAACAAAGTCATGGGCCTAAAATATAATCTGTGGCGCCGCAAACTGACCAGTTGGTCGATGGGTATTTTTGGTAGACTCATAACTGTATGTATTCAATGCGCCTCCGTGATACCCTCCATTGTGTGTGTGTGTGTGTGTGTGTGTGTGTGTGTGTGTGTGTGTGTGTGTGTGTGTGTGTGTCTTGTACAGAAGACGGACGTCCGGGCCTCCTAAAAGCTCAGCCTGACTAGCAAGTCAGCTGAGCTAAATATTAGAATTTTATAAAAAAATCACTGGAGGGTGACCATTTGTATTTCATGTTAGTTACTTCGTATTTCATACCTTGCATGTTGTGTTTTACAATTTGTGCGTAGCCCACAAATTCATACAGCAGCAATTTCTAAAGAGCTAAGAGAAGTCATTAAAATGTAAAGATAAATAGATAATGTGTCCTAAATCACAATATTCTTTTTATACAATTGACATTGCAATGGGATTTTTTCAAATTAGGTTAAGTCTTACATAATTTTGCATTTTAAACGTTAGAACGGAGCAATAAACATATGTCTGTGAATCACCAGTACTTTTGTGACACAAATTGAAATTAAAAGCATCTTGCAACATTTCTCCCTATCATTCCTGTAACGGCTTAAAAGCATCTTGCAACATATCTCCCTGTCATTCCTGTAACGGGTGTCATTCCCGTTACCGTCACAATTGCAGAAGGTGATAGATTTTCATTAAACGACAAGCACAGTCTCGGGTCCTTCTTGATTGAAAAGTTATTACAGGATTATTAAATGTTTTCAAGTAAATTATACTCATCACTTGGTATAAAAATAAGATAAGATTCATTTTGCAATTTTTCTCGTGTCATTCCTGTTTCCATCATGTCATTCCTGTTTCCATCATGTCATTCCTGTTACAGAACTTTCTTTTCTGAAAAACAAATAAACCATGGGCCTATGGTATCAGAATCACTGTTTTACCCTACACGTTGATATGTTTTTCCTTCCTTGCGAATGATTTTCAAATAGTCCATGTATTTTCTTCACATATCAGTTTATATA
Organism: Hermodice carunculata; assembly: GCA_964020975.1. Lineage (NCBI taxonomy): Eukaryota > Metazoa > Annelida > Polychaeta > Eunicida > Amphinomidae > Hermodice > Hermodice carunculata. Next base: position 66,922,865 of record OZ026626.1, on the reverse strand, counting down.
ATACCCATGTTTGAACACGAACCCTTCATTTTGAAATATAAACTCGCGTTTTTCATAACATCTTTTTGCACATTTTTGCACAAGTAACCCATGAAAGGACGCACAATACACAAGATTATAGCAAAAGTTCACATATTTGTAGTGGTGGAATATATTAACTATACTTCAAAATGTCGGTAACAGGAATGACATCAAGTAAACAACATTACTAGCATAAATTGAATAATTTTTTTTTCTAAATATTCGAATATGTTTGTGGCCAACTTTGCAATGGAATATCATAAGACCAAGTCTCAACAATAGAACATTTGAGATGATGTTATATCCATTTTTGTTTTTATGGTTTCATACTACCAATTCTTGCTCAAAATGGTGGAATCGGCCATGTATCAGTGTCGGGAACCCTTGCACTTTAATTAAATAACAACACTAAATTTTCACATTTCAAATATATTACAGAATTGCTTCAAACTATCTTTGTCCGACCTGCCTTCCTTGTTGGATGAAGTCTGGTGGGTAAAAGACAGTTAAAGATGAAAAATGATACATGTAGGAACATGTGAATGTCAATATGGATGGCAGTCTGCCGGAGTAGTAAATGAAGAGATGTGTTAATTTTTTTTCTTTACAAATTCATTATGATATCTTAAGCCTGCAGTGCTGTAATTCAACCCTGAATTTTATGATCTATTGACATTTGGGGGGGGGGCTTCAAGTATTTCTAATTAATGTACATGTACGTTTTATTTCAATTCCATTAAATTGATTTAATATCCTACATCCCACAGGGACCCCATGGCACCACGAAATATTGATCGGCTGTAGCTTTGCAGGGCCTACCCTGGGGCCCCATTTGGGTTGCGGTGAAATTGCCATCCTATTAACACTCTACCGGTCCGCAACAGTTCAATTTTTTACATACTAAAGCAAAATATAATACTTACATTGTCTTTAAACTAATCCTAACTGATAATATATCAAGGCGCCTTAAACATTCTAGTGAAAGTATGGACGAAAATCACCGCAAGGTTAACCTTGGCTTGATTGCTTGAATGCCACACACAGGCACGAGGAGAATACTTGTGGAGCACGTAACTGTGATAGTTTGGAATGCGACAGGTTCTGTCATTTTATGCGGGCAGTGCTCTGACATACCTTCTGTAACTATAATCTTCATTCCTTGTCTATGCAATTATAAGGGTTTGACACAACAAACACCAGATTCGTCCTCGTGCAAACTGATTTCCCAGATGTGCGAAATCGAGCATTTGGGTGAATTCATTCAGCCTTCAGGGAAGCGCAAGATTAACTTCCCGTTCTGTTTTAAAACTGTCATCGTAAGCAATAGTGAAATTCTGTTGGGTTTTTTTAGGGCGAAACGATCGCATAATGAACAACAAGTGTATGTTTTAAGACCTCTGGGAGCAGTCCTTGACCCATATGTCAACTTGGCATCAAGTTTTCAACTAAATTGAAATGGTTGTGAACTTCAAAATTACTCTTTTCCTCCTCTTCACACTCGCAACCCCAACACTTGGGACTGAACCCTCAAATTCCAGTTCAGAAACTTGGATATCCCTTTTTATTTTATTTTTTTTTTTTTTTTATTTTTTTTTTTACTTCGGCACCAACAGGAAATACGTAAACAAAGATGGCCGCCATAAACCGTTTGTACTATCTGTGGAAAAGCCACAGATAAAAATATAAATCAAGTACAGGTTGTCGCGGGTGTTGAGATACCTAGAAATACTGTAGTGCCTATAGTGTGCAAAATGAGAGCATTGGTCACGATGCCACAGGGTATACCGGGTATATTCATCGGGTCAAAGAATTTGTGTTGTTTGGGTATACCATTTGCATACATAGTGAGCAAAGGGTTACCAGGAAAAATGAAATTATAGTCCAAGTTATGAACACACCTAATGTTCCATTCCAACTAAAAAACACCCACAAAAGTGGGCGGCTTACACCTATTTCAGTCACCAGAGTAGGTACAATTGGCTGTTTTGAATGTAAGTGTAGAAAATAATTTGGAACAGAGTGTAAAAGCAAAAAAAACAAACGAACAAATTGCAATGGCACTTCGCCAAATACGCTGAAAGATATTCATTTAGGTGAATTTGTTATTTCAGCAGATCAAAAAAAAATCTTACACAATTAATGTCTGATACATTGTGAATTACCTATAATCGTGACACAGGGACGAGTCCAACGTCAGAATAGGAAATGTGAACTCGACCTAAACATTGCCATGCTAGTCCAGTATTATGCGTCGTTATATTCAGATCAAAACGTTTGCTGAAATTAAATGAAAATGAGCCACTGTGGTGAACATGTTTTGATCAAACTGAGTACGTTGCTGCTTGTATTGGATTTGTTATATTCTATGAACATTAAGCAGAAAATTCCATTTTAACTGAGCAATCAGTATCATGTTGTTGATATCCTGTAGTAATATTTGATATTTACGAAAACGGTATATTTACTTGAGTCAAAATTGCTCTTCAATTACGAGATTGTTTGCCTTGTTTCCACTTTACAAAATGAGCAGAAAAAGAAGAGGAAGAAGACAAAGAAGACAAAGAAGAATAACATATACATAATTTGCTGATGAAATATATTTTTTTATGATGAAAATGTTACTTATTAATTTCCAAATAACTGTGTTAAGATGACTTGTGTCCCATAGCTTTAACTTATAAAATAATTACAATCGAATTTTCCTATTGTATTTTAAAATAGTTTCCACAATATTTATAAAGTTACAAAACCTGGCAACTATTTTCTTTCCAGATGCCTATGTTATATGCACGACATGCACACACATCTCATTTCACTCATATCTGTCAAATGATTCTCTCTGCCAACCAAAGTGAAATTGATACCCTGCTTACCCAGTGTGTCTATCGTGGAAGAGAAATCATACTGCAAACCGCCACCCCACCCACCAACCCAACCCCCATCACACTACAACAGTTACATTGGTCTTCATTCAAACATCTCTCGTCTTTAATTTCATGTAAAATATATGTATAAAAACCTGATATCATCCAAACAGTGTCTTCTCATTATTACAAATAGTAGTTTTACCTGCCAATCTCATTGTTAAAATTAAAACACAACAGACTCTCTCTTACAAAAATCATACATATAGTCTCCTATCACCACAGATTTGCCCCATACTTTTCATTGGTAAAACCAGAAGACATTTATGACACGTTATAATTAAAATCAGATCAATCATTTAACAGTTTCACTTGCTGTATTTTATCTTGCTGCTGTTTTTTCAGTTACTCCAGCAAAAGTATTGTTGTTGAAGCCCGAGTATTGGGTTACATGCAACATAACAACTGGAACCTCTAATTTACATTTATGCCCACATTTGCAAGTACATTATAATATGCCTGTCTTAAGAACTGTTACCAACTCCTCCCACGAAAAAAGCACGTGATCAGGACCCATCAATTTAGCAAACGATTTTTTCAAAAAAAAAGGTTTGGAATGACTTGACCTTTACTGTAGCAGTCACCAGACTCTGAAATGGATTATCCCTGTGTATTATTCACATAGACACAACATTGCTTGTGTAAAAGATGATATTAAATGCAGACACAATAAAATCTCATTACAAATGATACCATTTGTTACCTCAAAAATGTGTCGAAGTACTTAATATGTCCGGTAATTGACCCAAGAAGAAAACCAATGTGCTTCTTGTCCCTCAGCATTAGGGTTATTAAGATATGTTGCAAAACCAGAGTGTCGTTTATAGTGAAGTTTCACTGAACCCTGAAATTCAAGGGTTTTAGTGGGTTATCTGTGTAACTCATTCCACCCTGATAGAAGACCGAGTCAACAGCTTTCCTTGGCGCGCTTTGGGCGCACAGAGCGCGCCAAGGAAAGCTGTTGATCATGGGAATATAATTTGGAATGATCTTCCATGCAAGTTGCATCCAAAAGTTTTTTAAATAATCCCTAAATTTGTAAAGTACAATTAACAGACGACATTTAGATATTAGTGGAAAAAAGCGTCATAAGGGTCGAATGAGTTATTATTTATAAACAATTGATATTGAAAATCTGTAAAACCATCACAAATAGAGGTATCATCCCAATTTCAATTTGTATGTTTGTGGCGTACGTGAAATCCAATGAACAGTAACACAAAGTTGACATGGCCTATTTCCAATTTACTCATCTATATTCTAAAACCGAAAGGTTCATTTTCATCATTACAATTTAAAGACATTAAAGTTTTTACATGTCACTAGTATATGTTACAGCTTAACTTCAATTAAAAAACTTTTGATTCCGTGCACAAAAAGTGTGCCGTGAAATCCACTTATTTGGCAGCGCAATGAGGGGATTTACGAACATTTAGGAAGTGTCACAATAAATGACGGAAAATTGATCGATAGCACAGTGTCATCTTTCAATTGGTATGTGAACAAGAGATCCATCCTCAGCAGATCGCGATAGATCAATTGTACATATCGGTAGATGGCACGTAACAAGTTTATGGAACATAATACTGGTACATGTACCGTATTTACTAGATGGCTTTGTAAGGATATACCAATGTACAGGGTAACATGTGAGTTATACCTATTGAAACACAAAGTGTAGAGAAAATGTATTACTTGGTAAGGATATGCCCATGCACTGGGTGATTTCGGAGTTTAACAGAGAAATGAATTCATATTGGAGGATATTGTTTGTTGGCTTAAATGGGTACATCAACTGATGCGGACTTTTACGATCATAACAGGAAGTAACAAGTGCTTTAGCGCGAAATATTCAAGTCATGCGTGGAAGTGAGTTTGGTGCACAAAATGATGGATAATGACAATGGAACACCCTTAAAAAGGCATGATACCAGACCAAATCTAATGACAGTTGGGAAAAGGAGTTTTCTTTATGCTGTCGAAATAAGATGGTCACAGCATTGTTCAGTCACTGCCAGTACCCTATTAGTCCACAATACACACGTTTCCGGCTGCCAGATTTTCTCCAGGTTTGTAGGTGTAAATGTCTGTGGTGTCTACATATATAGTATTTCACTCCCGAAAGCCAGAAACTTGGAATATAAAGAATGGTTGTTATATTCAATGGTAATGAGAGAAACAGCCCATGTTTGTATGTGTATGTAATAAATATACCATTTAGCTTCTGAGAGCAGATTGTTGATTGAAGGTTAATAGGAGGGCCATTTTTTCTTTGCAAAATTGGGTTAAATTGCTCAAATAAATAAACTTTAATAATGCAAAGTGATATTTTATACTTCATGTACAATGTGCCTAAAGTTGGTGTAGAACAGGTAAGTGAATTTCAAAATGATATATTTACTTGAGTCAAAATTGCTCTTTTAAAATGATTCCCAAATGATGACCTATTATGTTACATTATTCGCTGGTTTTTGAAACGGGTAAAATATTTAGTGCTTTCTTACAAATGTTTTCCATTGCTTGTCATCACCTGTTATACGTTTTTAAAGGTTAAAAAAAGTATGAGTTGCTTGAGAACCACATTGATCCCATATCCTGCTTAGGCATTTAGCATTTCCAAAATCATTCTGTGAAGCCCTGTTTCTTTTTATCTATGTTTTCATTTTAACCAGTAAAGCATGCAATGTCCAAATAGCTAGTGCTTTTCTATAAAGGAAGATCTACAGGGAAAGAAAACCTCATATTGTCGATGATCACCATGGTGCTTTAACATCTTGGAACCAGTTATTACCTGACAACAAAAGGTTAATTACCTGCGATAACCTTGTCATTGTATTTTACCAATCCATTTTATGTTCCAAACCTGTGAAGGACAACTTTGTGCAACAATAGTGAATCTCTTTTGTCTACATCACCTGCTTACATGATAAGGGCGTGTGACAATAAAGAGTTCAGGATTGCGTTGAGCTGTTCTACAGAGAGAGGCTTTCCCTTATGGTTTACAGTAAATAAACTAGCACCTTCAGCTATTTGATCAAACACGTTCACACTAGAATGCAGTTGGCATGTAAGTGCTTTTATCTTATCCCATTTATGTGGCCAAAGTTCTGAGTGTTCATCAACCTCAACTGGGACTACCATAAACCAAATTGAATCTTGCTACTGGTGCTCTTTTCTTCCTCTTTCAACTGCTTGTCTTTTTGTCCTGTGCTTTTTTTTTCAATTTGGGTTTCATTGCTTCAGTGCGGACATCAGTAGCTTCCTCATGACAAGCTTTAACTTGATGCTCGATTAAGTAAAAATTTTGCGTTGCAAATGATATGAGCTTATACAGTCTTCTCCTCATCAAGCCAGCCCTAGGTTTGGTACTTACAGTATCAAAATATATGCCTCTGTTGCAACTATTGTTATGCTAGGTATCACCTTTGATATAACACAACACAACAAAACACAGTTTCCGAAAATTTATTTGTAGCTGCTCGCAGACTGGGTCATATCGAATATTTTGCCTGAGAGCTTTCGTTTTGCCTCCTGGAAAATGGTCTGAATACAGATGCTGCCATATTTTGCACATTGCAGGCAGCACAATGGAAAGAAAGAGTATCGTTATAAATGCTTAATGAAAGTATTTTTGTTCTATCTCGGATCGATTACGGTTACCCACTCATGAAAGCTGAAATATCAAATGCCGCCCCCCGATAAAAGGACACCAAACGTGTATTAAATGTGTTCATGTCAATTATATGAACGTTTTGTCTTTGAGGAAACACTGTTATGGCTCTGTGACAGGCAGGCTGATCAAGGCTAGGACTTTAACCCAGCTATAAATCCACTTGTGGATAGATACTCAGAAACGGCTTGAAGTAGTATATACATGGACCTATTCATATATTTTTCCTTTTTTGAAACCAGCTCACAGTTTAACATTTTGCTGTTACAGATTTTCTCCCTACAGGTAACCAGCTGATTAGTTATGTCTTCCAACTCCGAATCAATGATGTCAATGGGATTTTTCAGTATAGATGTTGATGTACAAGCTTGGGCAATGGATTTTACGGCTGGCACTTATTTTGATTTAACTGGAAACACATTCTGGTGAAACTAAACAATTAACTAACTTGTTTTGGGGGGGTACAATCTTTGCTTTTGTTGTATAGTTTGTAGTTGCTAACCACTTTCTTTACATTCGATATGAAAGTGGCAGAAGTTGCCTGCTGTCCATCTTCAAGATTCCTTTTTTCTTTACATATTTGTCATAAGGGAGCTACTGTTTAGTCCGCTGATGTATGTTCAACCTAGAAACTATGTTTTGTGCCAATAGTTTGGTAACTTTTGGAACGAAACATTTATTTTTTATAACAAATCTGAAAATATTGCAACATAATACTTAACAGGAAATACATATATCTAGAGCGGCATAAATAAACTATAATTACATGTATACTTATTGTATTGACATGAACTATTGCCCGATTTCTGTTTGATTGATAAAGTGGACCTGTCAGCAGGCTTATCCAAGGGCACTAGATCGGGCACTTGTGGTACTTTTCTTTTGGGGAATTTTTAGGTCCCTCGTGATTCTCCAACTTGCTGAATGTGTGTTGGGACTCGTGAAAGTGTTCATGCCAAACTACAGGAAATAAATCTATATCTTTAACATCAATTGAAGGAATAATGTTTTGGGGTACACAGTCTGTTTCAACAGATGAATCATGCAACATATAATGAAAAAAAAATATTTTAGCAGGAGTCCACTTAAGTGTTGATGACATTTTGGCAATGTAGCTCGTTTGGTCAATTTATTTTTATTTCACTATGAGGATAAGTTTTTGTTAAAGCTGCTAAAAGAGAAGAAATTCCGTGATGTTTTATTGTGACGTTTAGACATATTAATGGCCTGTTATGCATCGACAATAAACAGTTATGATTATATATTTAAATATATTTCACACATTTTCCCTGATAATTTGTTGGAATTAAAGGACACTGCAGAAAATGGCATGGGATTATTGTTTCTAGATACAATAATGTATAATGATGGTGAAGCAAAGTTTAAATTATATAACAAGCGTGATGAGTGTGAATTTGATGCACTGAATTTTCCTCACACAGAAAGGAATATCCTACTTGAGACAGCTAATGATGTCAATGTGTCAAGGCTAATTTCCTGTGGTAGAGAGTGTACTGATTTGAAAACTTTGACTCCCAGTATTTATTTCCATTTCAAAAACTTGTCAAACATGGATATTTGAATATGAAATTAAAGCAATCGTTTTTAAAAGGTATGTATACAGATGAAAATTACAATATATATATATAAGTATATATATATATATATATATATATATATATATATATATATATATATATATATATATATATATATATATATATATATATATATATATATGCCTTTACTACATGATAATCCGGCACCCTTGAATTTCGTCACCGGCGTTAATTGCAGAACAAAAGGACTTTTTTTAATGTAATTTGCCTCTTTAATCCGTCACGTGATATTCAATGGAGCATATACCTTGCAATAACATACCTTATTGCGCCGTACCGCAAAATCAACAATCACCTGATGTGTTCCAAACAAGTTCCGAGTTGATAAGATGTTTAATTGTTCCCGCCTTAAATTGTTAAATTTCATTGCAATGGCCAGAATCCAATGAAAGAATTTGTGGTGACAACGTAGCAAAAGTTCGGCGCAGAGAAGAACAGTTAAAAGATATGAAAAGTGAGCGCAGTAAAAAAAAAAAAAAAGGATTTCGGTTTTTTTGTGCCACAATTAGCTATTAGAGGCAAAATATGTCCAAATATGTGTGTGATATAAACATTAGGGTTGGGACATTTATGCCCGCTCGCTCCAGTAATTTTGAACGTAAAATTAATTATACATACGGATGTGAATACACCAAATAAAGTTTTCTTCCCTATAATTTGCACGTTTCGTTTTTAAAATTCCATATGATTGGTAAAACGTGTATGTGATTATGTTTTTATTTACTCATTGTTTTTGGTCTGTTATTCTCTATATATCCTGGTGAATTATACTGTGATTTGTTAATCTGGCAGCCTTGCTAATTTGGCAAAATATACAAAAAACAGATGGTGCCAGATAAACGCGGCCTGGCTATATATATATATATATATATATATATATATATATATATATATATATATATATATATACATATATATACATATATATACATATATATATTTATTTATATATTTATATATATATATATTTATATATATTTATATATATATTTATATATATATATATATATATATATATATATATATATATATATATATATATATATATATATATATATGTATATATTGATTAGAGCCTGACCGAACCTTAACTGAAACGGAGCTTACCGGATTTCACGATTAAAGCCCAGGTTGGGTTCGGCTTTTACAGTCATTAAACGTTTGGGTTCCATTATCAATGTCAATGTTGGCAATAAAGTTAAATAAGAAGGTCACTGTGGTTACTTTGCGTACTTGTATACACTTTAAACAATGCAACAAACGCTACTTTGCAATCAAGTGCGTCACATGGGTTGCATTAATCGCCTGAATTACAATAACAATAGCAATGCCCCAGTGCAAAAAGGTAGCAGCTATAAACCCCTGTTTCAATAAAGCTTTAAATGAGCATTCTAAGATGTCTTACTCAGTTCGGTTTCAAAATGAATGTTCGGTCATGCTCTGATATATGTATATATATATATATATATATATATATATATATATATATATATATATATATATATATATATATATATATATATATATATATATATATATATCAGGTAGATTTGGGTTGTATGTAAATGACGTAGTGAATATATGACCTAACAATTGTAACTGACATTTTATACAGTGTGTATATGAGGCAAGATATTCCTTCAAAGTTGAGAGATGCTAGCATAAACTCGATTAGAACAAACTTTCGTTGGTACCTGTCTCAAGTTAGATGATATCCTTCACACTGCATTTCATATTCATTGACTGACATATAAATATTGTAAAGCTGGTGGTATGTCCACCTCAGACCTGTAGATTTTGATTTGTTAGATGACTCAGTGGTTTTGATCATGGATGGCTCTTATTTGATTGTTTTTCTGTGCAGTTTCTCTGCCATTGTTGAAACCTGTTGTTGCACTTTTTTTCATGGCAGTCATTATTTTTAACTTGTATATATTTTTATATTATATGATCTTTAGGGATTTAATTAATAATGTATTACTTGGAGTAAATTCTATGATAGGCAATTACTTGCATCTTGTAAGAGTTTTAGTTTGGTATTTGTATGACACATACTTCGATATGGTGTCAATGAAAATGGTGGTGATGCCAGTTGTGGTACCATCCAGCAACAAGAGGGTTGTGGGTCTTATGCTCTGCTGACGGTCATTACCAAAAAAACATTACCTGAAATGCATTCCCTCCGTGGCCTCAAGAATTATTCAGGGTCATCCATTTTATCAACTGTCAAACTTCCACATGACACATATTTATGGTTCATTTGGTATAATTCGCCTTACTCTATGTACAGTTACTGTGAGTGCTTTATGCACTTGTGAAAATAAGCCAAGGTCACGCAAACAAAACGTACATTACCAAGTACAGATTTATATACAACTCAAACACAATTTTGGTTTCTCAGAGCTCCTTCTAAATTTTTTTTAAAATGTGTGTTTGGTATCACAAGGAACTGTTAAATTCTGCTTGAATTGGCTTTTTAAAGTCATCAAGAAACTGGACTAGCTATGTTCATGTGAACATCTAGAGGAAAAATGTGAATCTCTGGATCTATGGCATTCAAAAATGTCAAGTAGAAGACGAGAAAAAAGAAGTGGAGAAAATTAAGCAAGACAATAATGAACTGAAGCAGATAGTAACGCCATTGGAAAAACCATTGTAGCACTTAGTGTAAGGTTGAATGAACAGGAAGAATAGAGCAGAAGAAACAGTATTGAAATAGTAGGGATCCAAGACACGAGTAGTAAGGACACAGAGGTGATTGTGCTAAAGGTTGGTGATGTCATTGGGAAATCCATCCAATCTGATGATATTGAGGCCTGGCTTAGAGTTTGTTCCAGTAGAAATGGACCAAGGCCAATTGTGGCCCGTTTCCACAGCAGGAAAAAATGACATATTCTTATGGCCAAAGCTAAAGGACGGACAATAAGGCAAAAGATCTGTCTAATGGCACACGATCTTGGAGCAAGGACGCCTACTTCAAAAATCATCTGGCAGTAGAAAACAAGATGATCCTGAGTGCTGCAAGGAGAGACCAATGCAAATTATATGTGGGTGAAAAATTGAAACATCTTTCTATGGAAGGATGATGGATGTTCAGACATAAAAATAACATCCATGAACCAACTTCAACAAATTACTTGCTCTGTTTGAACAGTATACACGACCTAAATCTGAATATATGGAATTTACTCTGGACAATAAATTAGATGCCAATTTTTTTCAAAAGCACAAAATAATAGTACCACATCGGACTCTACATATGGCACATTAGACATTGATTTCGATTTTGATTCAGAAGATGAGGAATATACCCCAGATTTTATTTATTGTGTTAAACTTGAAAGACCTGAACCATTTGCACCGACTATTATTTAAAATGAAAATATTGAAAAAAGACTATGTGTACTCCATTTTGATATCCATAGTCTAAAAAACAAGCAGCATTTTGACAAATTTATACATCTTACATCATTCGGTTACTTTTTTGGCATTATTTACTCGCACATAACTACCTCCATTGAACCATTCTTTTTCTAAATATGGGGATTTGGTCGAGTGGATATGTGCGTTTTCCATTTCAGCTAGGCAACTGGTGCCAAAGGTTGCAGGTTCGAGCCCCGCTTGTTCCGAACATAAAATAATTTTTGTTATAACTGAAACTTGGAATAATAATCTGACAGAATGTCAATATCTATGGACACCTTACTACAATGTGGAAAATAATATCAAAGATGAGAGAGGGGGAGAAGTAACGGTGTGTATATATATTCATAAAGATTTAATTATATGTGCAGAAATGATATCAATATAACTGAAAGTGAATCACTGTGGTGCGAGATAGGAACTGTATGTACCAGGGGAAGGACGCATTATTGGGGCTTTTTATAGACCTCCTCAACTGAATGAATTTACAGATGATTTGTATAGTAAACTGAATGATCTACAAACAGTTCCTAGGTGACAATTGTTAGAGACCTAAATATTAACATAAGAAGTGATGGTGGTTCTAATTATCCAAGTACCTCAACAACTTTAGGAATTGGATCTCTTTTCAATGTCCCACAACAAGACAGACTGATACTACCAGTACCATCATTCACCATATGTTTACCAATGTCAAGGATAATTTTGTTGCTCCGGTAGAGTAACCTTTGATATAAGTGACCACACACCAATTTGTCTGTATTACAAAACATTGATGCAAAGTTTGAGCAATTAGTCTTAATGAAAAATATAATTTTAATGAACATAATATTATTATTTTTATAGAAATTGTGGGAAAGTAAACTCGGATTCGGTGATCAATAGTCCTACAATTAATGATGCAGATAATTTGTTTAATGAAAAGTTCTTTTCGTGTTGTGAAACTTCATTTTTAAATGGAAGAATGAGAAAAAAAAATTTAAAAACCTTGGATCTAAGGGTCTACTGGAATCAATAAAGGTTAAAAATGACCTGTACTTTAAAACCTGACTTGAACCATTTAACGTTCTTGTAAAGCAAAAATATAATCATTTTAAAACATGTTAGAACTATTGTTGACTAAAGCTGGAAAAAGTTATTTTGAAACTAAATTAACAAAGTAACATTGGTGATCAAAAAAAAAAACTTTGGAAAAATATATAAAGTGGTCAATAAAAGCAAGTCGAGTGTTAATGATATTCCTAAACAGATTCACATTGAAGGTGATGGAGAAATCTCTTATGTAATAACAGATACCAACGAAATGTGTGAGAATTTTAAAAGCTTCTTTGTATCTGTTGGGGAAAAAATATGCTTCAATTAAATTGAGAGGTGATGAGAAACATATTAGTGAATATTTAGTACCACGGATGACTGAATCCTTATACTTAGAGCTTGTAACAGAGGGTGAAATTGCTTTGTAGAATTAAGGTAAATAAATCATGTGGTCATGATTTAATCCACTCTCGACTATTGAAGGATGCAACAAAAATATTCTTGTACCATTAACTCACACTATTACGTTATATATAGTACAGGGGTGTGTCCCTGATAAATTGATAATAGCTAGTGTTGCCCTCATTTTTTAAAGGAGGAGACTCAAAGATTATGGGAAATTTTCGACCAATTTCTATTCTTCCCACAACTTTAAAACATTTTGAACGCTGTATTGCAGATAGGTTATTGTTAAGTTTCAAAACAACCAACACTATTTTTGCAATTTATAGTTTGGTTTTAGAAAAAAATTAATGACCAAATTAGCTATTTGTGAATTTTTCTCATTTTGTTCCACAGTTGGAAAAAAAGTAAATATGTTTGAGAATATTTATTGATTTAAAAAGCTTTCGATAACGTGGATCATAAGCTTTTGCTTAAAAAATCAGAATAGTTGTATAAAAGGATTATCTTTGGAATAGTTAAAAGTTATTTACAGGAAGGAAGACAGTTCATACAGATAGGACTTATCAAGTCAAACAAATGGTGTTGAAGACAGCTTAGTGTGGTGTACCACAAGGATCTGTTTTAGGTCCTTTAATGTTCGTTGTATATATTAATAATTTACAAAACCGCACACATACGGAATTTCACGATACTGACATACTTTACAATGATAAACATATTGATACATTAAAACATAATGCAGAAGTGGATTTGCTTAAGTTGATAGATTGGTTCAAGGTGAAAAAACTAGTTGTAAATATAACTAAGTCAAAATTTAATGTAATGTACTCGTAAAAAAAGAACATATCAGCTGATTTTTTGTGATGGAAGGAACAGAGACCCAGCCTCTATTTGACGGAATTAGATATATAGGTGTTTACATTTATCAACAGTTTACATGGAAATTGCATATCAATTCTGTTTGTAAAAAAAATAGCTCTTACTATAGGCAATATTTCAAATCGAAGACGTTCACTTACTTTTCGCATCTTATTTAATACAAAGAGAAACTTAACAAACCTTATTCTGTAAGCCCATGTACCGTTTGAACACTATCAAGTCCGATATTCTAAGAGCAAAGTCCTATTCCGTACCATTCACTGAAAAACTGTATTGTTCTAAATCATAACACCAAATATGCCAGCTGTATTATGACCTTATTCAACCATGTATATTGTATTGTAATGAAGCGTGGGGATTAACATATAAAATTCATGTCGCACCACTTTTAATATTACAAAAGTGGCCATACGAATTATTACTTTTTCACATTTAAGATGAAAGTAACATACAGAGAAATTATTATACTTTGTATAGTAATTTTATGTCAACTCAAAACTTATTTGGTTAATATTATATTTCTTGTTTAAGTGTTGTAATGAAAACTTTATTGACAAAGATTAAGCACATGCATACCAGTGCATATTTTATCTTCAGTTGATTGTTGGCGGTACTGGGCATAGCCTTCTAGACATCCCCACACTTATTAGTTATGTCTATGTGCCAACACAGACATTTTGCTTCTATAGGAATTCTTTGTTTCTTTTCTTTCTTTCTTTCCTTCTTTCTTTCTTTCTTTCTTTCTTTCTTTCTTTCTTTCTTTACGGGCAAATATTCCGACATTCCGTTTGAAAAATATTACATGTAGAAAGTCCAAACTTGGCACCATTATACTTCAACATGCATAGATGAAGTCTCGCCTTTTTATAATGAGAGGTCATGCTTTCCAAAATTATGCGAATGAGGGTTAATTAAAGTTTCAAATCTTCAACATCTTATATACTATAGTAGATGTGGGGCCAAAATGTCATTTTTGAACTCAAGGTTCACTTCAGGTAGATATCATCTCAAGGTCAATGGTCATTTTAAGGTCAAAGGCCACTTCCGATTGTGGCTTTCTTGTAGCCATAACTTGGTCAATTTGTATCCATATTTTGATCATGTTAGGCTCAAACTGTAGCTTATGTTACACTGCACATTCTGCATGTGACCTCTGAATGTCAAAAGTCAAGGTCATTTGGACCTTTGAAAGTCAGTCCAGTCATAACTTGGCCAATTCCCATCCAATTCTAATCATGTTGGACTCAAATTGTAGGTATTGCAACACGGCATATTTTATAAGAACATGTAACCTAAAAACGGCAAAGGGCAAGGTCATTTGGCCCTTTGAAAGTTTCATCTTGCCATAACTTGGTCAATTTTCATCCGATTTGGTTCATGTTGGGCTTATATTGTTAGTATTGTAACACTGTGCAATTTGCATGTGACCTGTTAAGGACAAAGGTGAAGGTCATTTTGACTTTGAAATTTTCATCCAGCCATAAGCTTAATGTAATATGAAGTACCAAAGGATAAAAGTTGTAGCATTTAATATTTTATAGGCACACAGACAGATTTGCTTTGAAGCAAATCTTTTTTCTAGTTTGTCGTTGTTTTCATTTTGTACTGAATTTACTGTTGTGAAATAAAACTATATTATGTGTAATATTTATAGTTTTAACAAACACATCAACAGAAAAAATGGGCATTTACAGCTACAACGGTAACGTGCACCCCAGATATATGCTAGTAATTCTCCACAATCACCCAAGTAAATAATCCAAGAGTCAACAGACCTGTTCCTGCAATAAATTATAATATCAGCTTTACAGAAAGTGGCATGAGCCTTGATTGTGCAAACACATTCAAACTGCTTTTGTAAATTTTCGCCAATAATTTGGAGAAATCGAACATGCAAGAGGTCGTGTAAGCAAGTGTTTACATCTATGTATACATTGTTTGGACTTGGAAAACATTGGAATTGATACCATAAGCATCTGAAGATAACCTGCTATCGAATTCGTGTAAGAAAACAATCTTAAAGTCCAACTAGCGTACGCTTTTATGGATTTTTTTTCACGAACCTTACCTTTTACACGAAAAACTGAACGTTTTTTTTCCAGTTTGGCAAATTAACTTGCTCGCCACCAACAGCAGGTATTGACAACAGAATACATCAATCATTGATTGAACAAGAATCCCAACGTGCACTTTCCAATGTATGGTTTACATTTGTTTTGGCCTCTGTACACATTTTAGCAATGAAATTAGTTGTCTTTCTTTTATCAATTGACACTATTAATTTATGTGTCAAACATTTTCAATGCATAGGAATACAGTTTATTTATACAATCACGCCTTTCCCATTGTGCAACATGGCAACGCTAGGGTCAACACCTCCCTTCCCATTGCTACATCTGTATCTGCATTTAATACTGATAAAAATTAGACCGCCAAAGAGCTTCAAGCTCTTAGGGGACAAGTGGCTACACTTACCATGAAGGTGGAGAAATAACAGAGCCAGAGAAGCCCAAGACCACAGCAGCCAAGGCCAAGGAACCACGATAACAGGACATGTTACATCTGTGGGTGTATATCCCATTTTTCTATCACATGTAATTTCAACAAGGACTTAGGCAACCCAGCGAGTCCTAGACACTAAGTGCCAACTTTGTGAACAGTGGGGCTACAAGGCTGACTCCTGCAAACTGAGGCACCAGGAAACCCTGGTATACCGAGACGAGAATTAGTGATACAGTCCCTTGTGACACTAGATTTTAATGACAGCCTCAATTACCTAGGCTATAAAATTACAAACTCTTGTTCATCTGTTTGCATAGAAGTCAGTACACATGCCCCAGATTTGTCTGTTTTCTTGCTGAATCGGGAGCCAGGTCTACTGGATGGTATTAATTGACACTGGTGAAAGGGTAAATTTAATATCAGCAGACGTATTTGAAAGGTTGGCAGCTTTGCTAAGAATAGAGTAACACCAGATTTTGAAGGTCATACATTGATATTAGCTACCAATCAAGCGGTGACTGTTATAGGCATATCTAAGATTACAGTACAGTCCCCATGTGAAACACATAAGGTTGCCGTACATCAGTTGTCTCAATCAATTACTCTTGATACTAGGTGCCTAGAAAAATATGGTATTGTTATCGACTTTGGTAAACATCAGTTAATTGCAGCAGAAAGCAAAGTAAAGGAAAGCAAGTAAAACTGGTACACTATCTCCACATTCTTAAACAATTATAATTAAAATGCTGACCACCAAAATGTTAACAGGTGTGTCTGAGGCATGTATATTTCAATATGAACATCTGTGGTTAATGATATGTGCGTAGCCAAATGTGTGGTAAAGGTGGACGTGGACTTTAAGGTACCAGTCAAAGTATTGAAACCTACAGATGGGCCTGTTGGTCTATACAAGCATACATTATTAGCAGGATTTACTACCCTAGAATCCTGGATGAGAGTTTTTAACTCGTCGCCTTATCAACCACGTCAACTCCCCCCATGACAGTAATGTACGAGCCCACTTTGTATCCTTGGCCGGTCACAAAACTGGTCAACAGAGCAAAAAGTCTAAGTTCCTTTTCTATTTTTATATGTCTACATCAGTGCTAAATCGTAAACAAAAAAGTTAACTTAAGGAGCTGCTCTATAAATTTAGAGACCTATTTATTACTAAAGCCAACTCTATAATTGGATTAGCTAATTTATTGAAACATGAAATTTTTTTTGAACAGCCAGAAAGTTCAATGCGGTGCCAAAACATCATAAGCCATATGAAGTGCCCGCAAAATTTACGTAAGGTAATATAAGGGATCAACTTGATGAGCTTTTAAAGCAAAGTATTATTGATGATGATGATGATGATGATGATGATGATGACGACGATGACGATGATGATGATGATGATGATGATGACGACGACGATGATGATGACGACGACAACGACAATAATGATGTTGATGAGAAGAAAAAATACCAATTACATATCCAACTGTGCCAGAAAGTGAAAGAGTTAACAAACCTTTAAAGCCAGGTACTTAAGAATTCACTAATTTGGGAATTTAGGTATCAAATCTCAGACTTGCAAGAGTTACTTGAATCCTGTGAGGACTATGGTTCCAAACAAAATCAGCCAATTTGGTGTGGGTCATGCCTTCCATCAGTGTCAAATAGACAAAACCACAAATCAGTAATGAGCATTCAATACTTGTTTAGGTATATATAAATATCTCAGTTTACCGATAGGATTGAAAACCAGCCCTTCACCTTTGCATTGTTAGTGAACATATTGTTCGAAAACCTTACTTTTTTCTGTATTGTTCTACATTGATGAAGCCTTAACCAAGGTTTAATTGTTAGGATTAGTTACTTGTGTATCACATTATACATCATATATCCGAGAGCACCATTGCATTATGCAGCCTGACCATCAGGCTCTCAAGAAGTTGTTTCAAAAAGGATTAAAAGGGGCTCTTTTTAGTACTGGCTGGCCATTTTGCAGCAGTATTCGTTGAAAATCACTTGGAAGCCAGTGAGTGAAATTGTGGTCTGAGATTGGGTAAACAGGGAAGAACACAATCCACACAAAGTCACTATTGAGAGCCCCACAGATTAGGAAAATGTATTTCCCACATGTTCCAGAGAAATATGCAGGGAAAATATCTCCCTGGTGGCAAAATTTGGCTGAGCTCTTGGGGACACTGAGGCTAATAAGAGTCAAGTAACTCTAGTGCAAGCAGTGCATGTTGCCCACACAGTACTCAGACAGACTAGTCAGAGGTCAGACAAAGTAAACTGTATAATGAGCTGATAAACATTTACGAACCCAATAATTTTCTGATGCTGATTGTGAAACAACCAGTGACAGTGACAGTGAGAACCATGCCCTTGCCACATTTAGAAAAGTAACAAGAGAGTCTTAAACTTAAGCTAAAGGTAAGGTTGCCCAATGCAACAAAAATCATCAGTACAATCTATAACCAGTGGCTAGGTAAATAATGACAGGCAACCAGTGCCAGACCTGAATATACTGGATAAATGTGGCATAAGTAAAGATACATTCTGTGAGACACCAACAGAGGGTGATTACTTGGTTCCCACAATCAGGTATTTGGAGACTGAGAATTTACCTGACTCACAGCAAGAGTCACGAAATGTAATCTTGCAAGCTGCAGATTATATAATGCTAGAAGGCTTATTGTTTCATTTCAAAGTCTTAATGAATGGTAAAGATACAAGTCCTTCTCAATTAGCTGCACGACAACTGCTAATAAAACGGATATTGCAATTGTATCATGACACGGCTTCAGTGGAAGGGCATGGTGGTATATAAAATCTACCCTATATAAGTTGAGAGCACATTATTTCTTTCCACATAGTTCTCAAATCGTGTCTGAGAATGTAAAATCGTGTGATGATTGTCAGAGATGCAAAGTAACTAACGCACATATAAAAGATAGGATTGCGGCACATCCCACCCTTTTTGGTTTTTTCAAACTATCGGAGATAGATCTCTTTAATATAAACAGAAACTGTTATCACACTTGTAGGATTTACCTGTGTCCTAACATGCATATTTATGTTTTCTAAATTGCCTATCACACCTGACGGTTTAACCTGAGTCTTAACATGCATATTTATGTTTTCCAAATTCTTAGTGGCCATTTCCCCAAAAGAAACAAAGATGCTACTAAGGTTGTAAGTGCATTGTATCAACTCCTATGCACCTATGGAGTAGGTACATTTTTTGCATGACTGTGCTTGTGTTTTTACAGTCAGATTGTTATAAGAACGTATTGGACACAAATCTGGAATTGACTCCTGGCTTCCAGCATCATTGTTTAGGGACTTTAGATGCGGTCCACAGAACCTTAGCTGAACACATTACTGCTTACATGCACTCAGGTCCCAAATGCTGTGCTGCAATGTTACCTGACATAGTATTTTCAATGACCAATTTAGTGAACTGCTTGGGATATCCCCCACACTAATTTTTATTGGGACATAGACCACAGTTTTTCCTCTCTTCCACAAGCAAAAGTATTATAAATGCAAACTCTCCTCTCACTGACAAATATACATTTATCATCGACCAAACAGAAAAGATGCAGTTCATTGGACATCATGTTCGTCTGTATGTAAAAGCCAACAAAACCAGATTAACAGGGCAAATACCCATGCGAATTCTCTGTCTCTTGCCGATGTAACCATGTGTACATGTTACATGATAAAACTATTGTAGAGCTTCGTTGCAGTACAGGTACACAGGGCCTTATGCAGTTGAAAATGCTCTGCGTGAACACTGGGTTATGTCAAGGAAGTGTGGCACACGTCATAAAATTAAATGACCTGTACATGTTAATCAACTGAAGATGACCCATACAAGACAGTATAATCCAGCAAATTATTTCCATGTTCCTCGGATTGTTACAAATGCGACCAGGAATGCTGCTGATCAGGCTGTAGGTAGGAAATGCAGCACTCCAGTGGAGAAGGAACCCTCAGATAAACATACCAGTGCGCCTCCAGGAGACCAAGAGTCCCTGCAAGAAGATGTAGGCAGATATCCAAACGTCAGAGACCACCCACCCACCCCGCCAATAGGGATGCCACCTATGTTAATTTTAGTATCATAAAGGGTGGTGAAGGACACCCTGGGTCTAGGGGGTACCATAAGGTGATATGAGTGAGACCATTACATGTCACTATCATAGTCGAAAATCAGTTCAACTCAAAGTCAAAAACCGTCCTAATCTTGCCAAGTCCATCAACATGAGCATCACCAGACATAACAACCAGACTTGAATATCTGTCAAGCAATACATTGTTCATCGAATATCTAAAGGGGATAACAAATGATATTGATAACATAGAAAAAAATGACTTTCATGAAAAATGAAGCTAACTACAATTTTCAACAATAACCATCCATGATCAAAGCCTCTCTGTTATCAAACAAGCCAGGTTGAAATCCAGAAGTTCAAGGCAGACATACCAAAGACTTTGTGATATGTTTATATATCAATCAACGAAAACAAAATGCAGTATAAAGGAAAGCATCTCTCTTCTGACTTTAGCCAGTTCCCACCAAAGTTAATCAGATTTAAAATGATATGATGCTAGCAACTCTCAACTTTAAGAAATGTCAGGCCCCATATATGCATTGTATAAAATGGTGGTTACAGTTGTTAGGGTTACATATTTACTTCATCATTTATATAACATATCACATCCGCTGGATTTCTATATGATAGATTTATATTTTTTACCCAGAAACTCAGAAAAAATCGTTTAAATTTCATTTTGAATATCTCTGCTTCACACGTTTTTACAGTAGCAGTAAATGACGGGAGTCGAAGTTTTCAAAACCATTGCATAATCTAGCAACAGCAATTAACCTTGACACATAAACACCATAAGCTGGCCCAAGTGCGATATTACTATCCATGTATGGGTTAATGTCTAGGTTAAATTCCAAATCGTCTCGTTTGTCATATAAGTTAAACTTCAGCTCAGTACTATAATTATACATCATTATTATATCTAGTAACAAACATTGGTGTCCATGATGATCATTTTTGGAGAGTTTGAAAAATGACTGCCAACAAATGCATACTCATATGATTTGAATGATCTGAAACAAGTGTTGATATATCATATTAGTAATGTTATTGTTAACTGTGTTGATGTGTATTTATAGTACTAAAATGTTCAAGCAAATATATGAAAACAAACACACATGAATTGAAGCTGTCTTTAATTTCTGAAACAAGTATATATGCAGACACTGTATTTGTGCCTTTTCATCTAGAACCACTTTCTTTACACTATTCTGTAGTTCGAGCTATCTACATTTCATTTCATATATATATATGTATGTATGTATGTATATATATATATATATATATATATATATATATATATATATATATATATATATATATATATATGAAATTACTATTGTCACGTTCTCCTGTAGAATTTTGACACAGGCTGTAACAGCCCAAATAACCTAAAGGGACATATAAATCAACATTACTTGGTATGAGGATTATGAAGAACAGTATCGGGTTATTATATGTGAAAAGAGATCGGGTTATTTGATGGATCCATATTTGAGAAAACATTGAATAAGCACATGGTGGAGCCTATGCTTTGGGAGGTTGGCGTTTCTTGTGTTTTAATGATGGTGGCTTGGGGTCATATATAGTCTCACCGTGACTATATCTGACCCCAAGCCACCATCATTAAAACTATATGCTTATCAGAGGTGTATTATTATCATAAAGCTGAAGAAAAATTTTAAAGGGATGAATCCCCAAAGACTGATGATTAACTCGCTTTAATCTGCCAGAAGTTGCCCATGTACAAGTAAAAAATTAAGGTGCCTTGGGTATTGGGTTACCACTTGTCCTCTCAGTGAGGAGGATTGGACTTACTTGCTAGCACATAATGTGCGGTTTGTCTTCGCTTGTGTGCAGAACTGGCAACATCATAAAATAGTTAGGTGACTTTTCAGTCAGCTGAGGTTACATGATTCTCCGTCATCCAAAGTTTGTTCACTATAAGTTGCTGAAGGTTCCTGATCTTTTACAGATTGTGGAAATTAAGAGTTTACTGGTAAGTATGTTTATATGCTTGCATTACCTCAGGGACAACAGCAAATCTGAAATTGAATTATTGCTCGGTAATGGCGGATCATTGTGTTTAGGTACTTTTTCAAGTATTATAACCCATACATAAGCCAAAAAGTCAGTTTGACTTTGAAAGATTAATACTGACACTGACTTATGTATTGGCTTATGCCCTGGTAATGGCGGATTCTAGGCCTTTGCTTACCATTAAACACTATAGCTAAGTACCTTTTAGGTGCCTTTTTTACTTTTTGTTGTTGTTAATTTTTACCTTGAGTGACGTTGAAATGTTAGACGTACATGTTGGTATATTTCTTCATGACAGTAGATTCTGCCACATTTCATTTTAAAAAATGTTGACTCCACGACAGTATGATGTTGTTTAGGTGTCATAAACAGTGATGACGCCTGAAAGAAAGGTAACTTGAATATGATTCTGAAAGTCACACGATAGCTGTACTTTTTGTATCCAAGGTCAGCTGAGTACAGAACTGACATAGTCCTCTTGTTAACTTTTTCCTACGATCTCAAATGTACCTTTAAAAAATGAAACAGATGAACCAGAAGTTTTATTCTAATTTCATTTTTACCAAAATTTTCAATGGCTACCCCCGCAAAAAAGTAAATGAATCAATTTAATATGAATTACTTTACATTGCCAACAAGGATATTGAATATGATTCTGAAACATTTAGGGTAAACGTTTTCTAAAATAATCATTTCAGGCAATCTACCTGTGCTAAATTACCTCATATTGTTAATGGAGATGAATGAATGATTCGACATTTTTGTCATTTTTAATTCAGCGAACACACACACAATGTATAAGTTAGTGTCATGTAGGTATAATACGTAGTCTACGAGTTAAGAGAGGTTAAGAAGTATAAGAGGTAAATTTGCTCACAATAATAATGTAATAGCCCTTTCAGAAACTATTCTGAGTGATACCAAATCCGCGCCTTGTTTGGCCCGAGTTTCACACGATTTTGAGGAGTGATAGGGTTGGTGGTATTAGAGGTGACGTAGCAGCTTATGAATCTGGGGCTTTATCAGCAAAAAGGTGCAAAACCAGTAATGGTCAAGCTTTTATGTAGGCACATTTTCGGAGCTATGGGAATTTTATCAAGAAGACCTGCTGAAGGTAAAAAAACAAGTACAATGACCAAGTAGGCGAAAAACGCAAAGACTCTAAAACCAAAACACAGAGCTTGTCGGCGCACTGGAAAAAATCTCTTGGGTCTTAATCAAAACCAATATATGCTGTCAATCATACATGATGATAAAAGGGTCGAGGATGACGAATGCAAAGCTGAGATCTTCAATAACGTTTTCCTGAAACAAAGCCACATTGATGCTGCGTAGAGAGCATTACTTGCACACGAAAGTAAGAGGTTAGACCTCTTAAAGGGCCTCTAGAATGAATCATTGGGAATGCCTCTAAAGTGTACTTATGGACCATACTTTGTTAATTGGAAAAGAACATGGGCAATAAAACCATCAGAAGCACAGATACTCGAAGCAGACCGCAGCCAACTGCATTCGCGCACTGTAGCGTAAACCCCCACTCATTGTATTATAGTAAACACAGAGATATGACACTGGAGTCCAAACTGCCTGACATCGCTCTTGCAAATATCCCCAGAACGTCCATTTCCACAACTTTCAATCAAAACAATTTGGTGGTTTCCCCTCGTACTATGAGAACGTCACACAGGGTTGAAATGAAATCCTATGTTTGTCAGCGTAAAATGAGATTAAATAGCATTTTTCAATGAACATACCACGCGAATCCTTTCAGGAACATTTGGTCGTGCCTTTCTGTCGGTCTTTTGCTTGACCAAACGATGTGATTGCTCACCTTACCTTATGTCAAAGTATGAGCTTTATGTGTCTCAGGGGTGTCATGCATTACACTGTATACATGTAGGTGCACTGCAAATTCGAAACATGGATATATGTGCGTATTGGTGAGTACATGTACATTCTATCATAATCGCCAATATCCTCCTCATCCTCATCCTCATAATAGCACAACAATACTTATATATTAGAAATTCAATATCAAAACGATGTGGTGCACGTTTTATTAGCACTTGTAAAGTGAGTCCCAAAACCAGTGTATTTTATATATATATATATCCCCAAGCATCATCCTAATGTTCACCAAACAGCATGAATGAATCGCACGGTGCGAATAGACGTGTGGAGATAGCATTGACTAGAAAGGTAATGTCCAACCTGGAAAAGTGACATTTCCACTCCAAATATCACAGAAATATATGCATTCCTAACATGATTAACTTACATACTCAATTGACCACAAGGATTTGCATGAATCTGTCTGCACTAAAAATGGAACTCAAATTCAATGTTGTGTAACCAGAACCTTTTGGGTAA
Organism: Hermodice carunculata; assembly: GCA_964020975.1. NCBI lineage: Eukaryota > Metazoa > Annelida > Polychaeta > Eunicida > Amphinomidae > Hermodice > Hermodice carunculata. The sequence goes on along the minus strand of OZ026626.1, from coordinate 66,897,859 downwards.
AAATGTCTTTTTTGTGAAAGCGGCTTTTTTATGAAAAAGATCAAGTTTTGGGGAATCTTCATTTTTGAAACCGATTTAAACAAGAACCTACCATTTCTTAGAAAATTCCGGATACATTTCGGCACTACAAAAGTCTTAGTGTAAATCATTTTGTAATTGTGAGAAATCAGATAACTCGTTTTGGAAAAGTATCCACGTGAAATCAAACATTTTAGTGCAGATACCTGTTGTCTTTAGTCAAGATTCAAAGGTTGGTTTAAACATATTTTATTGAAACAATCAAAAGATTACACGGTCCATTGACTACCATGTTCACATTGAAAATATTTTTTTTCATTGGGGCTAGAAATTCAAACTTTAGACATATGATAGACAGCATGTATGTCTACAAAAATGTCCAAAAATCTCAAACGAACAATTATCCAAAAACAGGATGGACATTACCTTAACTGGTCTCATGTATAAGCGTGACACGCAAGAAGAAAACCCACAAAGCTAGTGATGCCGCCTGGCTCCTAAAAATACAAACAAACAAAACCGCGATTTAAGCTATTATCCTATTATCGTGCCTTTCGTGTATTTTTATTTTGAAGTAAATATTCCAGTTGACAAACATTACATCACCTTGTCCTAAGTTCGGCAGCGTAGTAGATGTTCACAGAGGACGTTTTCAGGATTTTGACACCCGTGTCCTTTTTTGGAAATGGGCACGCCATTGGTGTCAGTTCCATCCATAACAGATATGTGGAAGCAACTGGTGACACTTCCATCCGGCTCAGTGCGTTTGCCAGAATAATGTACTAATCTTTACCCAATGCACAACGCAAATGTGAAAAAAGCCACGTACATTTCGCAGTTTCAGATTGATGGAGCTGGTATTAGGGGACTACAACATATTACACAGGGAATGCTTTGTGCTGTGCAGTGACTTTTCAACAACCACTCGAAAATATACCAAACAAGACTCCTCATTATATTTCACCGACAATGATGTGACTTGTTATTTCAAATGAACTCAAATTGATTTGAAAAACTATGGATTTCCACCAAACGTTTTCTTCAGCAGAGAGTAATTTGTGACACTTTTGAAACTTTTTTGGAGACTCTACCTGTGCGAAGGAAAAGTTGTCCGTGATAAATTAATAATGTCAACGAAACAAAAAAGTGCCATTGTGAAAGGGGAAGACAGTTTGTTCCGGATTTGTTCTCTGACGTGCCAGTAGATCCTACCATTCAGTGCAATTACATATTCTTGAAGACAGTGTCAGAAAAGTATCCCTCACATGAAGACTAAAAGCACAGTAAGATTTACCTTTATCAAAATGTGATGCACAAAACATATCTATGAATGGATGAATGAGTAATTGAATCAATCAATTAATCAATCAATCCACCAACAGACAGAAATGAAAAACGAAAGTCAGAATGGTTGAAAGAAATATTGAAAGAGAGAGAAAAGAAAAAGAAAGAAAGAAAGAGTGAAAGAAACAGAGAAAGGACGGAAAATAAAGAAAGAAAGAAAGAAAGAAACAAACAAAGAAAGAAAGAAAGAAAGAAAGAAAGAAAGAAAAGAAAGAAAAAGAGAGAAAAAAGAGACGAAAATACGCTAAAGTGATTAACATTGGTTTTGAATAATAAAAATAATAATAATAATAATAGTAATAATAATAATAATAATAATAATAATAATAATAATAATAATAATAATAATAATAATAATAATAATAATAATAATAATAATGATAATGATAATGTTTACATATATCCCCTTCTTTTTTAAAAGGCGGACTATTTCAATGGCTAGACAAGTCTTTCAAGTGCACGCTTGGCCCTTAAGAATAATATTATGGCCCCTCGGTGCAAGTGACTGCCTGTCTATCTGTTTTACACCCATTTTCCCTGTCTTTTCCAAGCGCGTGTTTTATTTCACTTGTGAGTGGTGCAGCGCATGGCCCTTCCAAGTCCCAGAGAGTTTGAAATTTGACGTAAGGTAAGATGACCAATCAGATCGTTTGGTCAAGCAAAAGACCGACAGAAATGCACGACCAAATGTCCCTGAAGGATTTGCGTGGTATGTGCATTGCAAAATGCTATTTAATCTCATTTTGCGCTGACAAACATAGGATTTTATTTCAACCCGGCGTGACGTTCGCATAATACGAGGAGAAACCACCAAATCGTTTTGCTTGAAAATTGTCGAAATGAGAGTTCTGGGAATATTTGCGAGAGCGATGTCAGCCGGTTCTGAGTCCAGTTTTATGTCTTGGTGTTTACTGTAATACAATGAATGGGGGTTTACGCTACACCATTACGAGCGCATACAGTTGCCCGCGGTCTGCTTCAAGCGTCAGTGATCAGAAGCATACTTTATAAGCCGTTTTTCGTCTGACTTTTGGTGCAATATGCCATCCTCCCATTTATACGGGGTCGTTACTTTCCGCAACCACTTCGCATGACGCCATCTTGAGACCACAGAGTTTGCTTGCACATGGAGTCGTGCCTTTGAACGCAGAGAGCATATTAAACTTAAAGATGGCCGTGTTCCGGGGACTTATTTTCGGCGGCAAATACGGTTGACGCGGGCCGACTTCAATGTGACAGAGAGTAGGATGATGTACATATTTTATATCAGATTTGCGCTTCTGTGACAAGAAATGAGATGACATTTTTTCTTAAGATGCTAAGGTTACCCACCCAATTTGTCAACGAATCACAACTTGTTTCTTGTATCACACTGTATCAAGAGCGGATCAGGAAAATCCTAGAGTGTAGTCGTAGCCAGCAAAGAGAGTCTCGCTACAAACTTGTAACATAATATCCAAAAAAAAATGTTGAAAGTTATTTCAATTTACAGGAAGTTACAGACGTGGAGGAATGGGACAAGATTTTTATGCAAAAAAGCCGGTGTAGAATATATTGTAAACTGGTGACAGTAGTCTATCGTGACCACAATGATGACAGGAGGTATCACAACTTTAAGACTTCAAATATTTTTGATCAATTGACTCCTTTCACAGAACCAGCAAAGCATAGAATTTTTTCTCACCTCCTGCTGACTGGAGAGGGCATCACGGGGATGGACATTTGTGGGCATACGGTAATGCACGGTAAATATACCGATCTTCAGAGTAAATTTCCAGTCATTTTATCAACATTAACATAAATTGTAAAACTTTCTGATCAATATGCCTGTCAATATTGGCAATGTACCAGGCATTTTAATTTGAATACTTTAGAAAGTTTTTACAGGCAAAATCAATGAGACCGTCGTACAGTATCTGTGTACTGACCACCACACATTCATAGGTGTCAATTGGTTTCTGACACCTGTGGGGTTAATCACCAAAGTAGTTTGTGAAACCTTTAAACAGAGTACATTTTGGCAGCATGTGCTCCTGATCCCACAGCATATGGCTCTGTGAAGATATAACCATTCATACAAGTGTGGTGTTTAAAACGCCATTGATTCAGTTATAGCAGACACTTCAGTGATTAGGCAAGCTTTTCTGCCCTAAAATAGTCTTAATCTATTGTTATAAGTGTGACATTTTATGAAAGGTTTTAGTAACAATGAAGAGGCCATTTTCCTTCTATACTGAAACTTGTTCAGCTGAGATTTTCATATTGCTTTACCATGTTAACCTTGCTCTGTGGCAAGTGCCTATGCTTAAACTTTTCAATCAAGTAGTGTTACCCCAGCAGGGTTTCCTCAAAGCATTCGAGGTGAGAAAACCACTGAGCACAGTGCTCCACCTGTGGGGGGAAAAGCTGGAATACACGTTATTATCACGCCCAGCGGAGCAGGGTCATGCTCCAGAAAACTTGCATGAATTTGGAAACATTTAACTCTTCGTCAATGCCCCTAGCGTCACTTGCATCTCCCATTGTCAACGTGCTGCTTGTCTTGCTCGAGTGGCGAAAGTCTCCCAGATGACGTCACGGCTCCTTTCACAAAAAGGCGCGAAATTTCAAAAGCTTTGGGCTGATAGGACGGAAACTTTTCAAAGCTAAAGAAAAATTATATAATCACTAAAAGATTTAGAAGTTAATCACATAAAATAAAAACAATCCACATGGGTCCATTGCATACAATCTTGAATGCGTCATTCTTCAGGCCCTTTCAGTTCTATCGACATAACTGAAAAGGAAGAAGTCCTTCATTGAGAAGTCTAGACACTACTCAAACTTCTAAGAGAAAGAAACGGGTGGAATATGTAAAGGTTTAACCAAATTATTTCGATTCTGTATGACCAAATCTATCCCTTCCACACGGAAAAAGGCAAATGTCATACCCATCCACACATTATGGGATGATAATGTTTGTGAAAATTGTCGTCCTATTTCTGTACTCAATGTTGCTGGGACAGTCTTTGAAAGAATAGTTTTCAAACACGTTTTCAATTTCTATATAGAAACAAAATGCTGTCACTCCTTTCTAGTCACTGTTTCTCCTGGGTATTCTGCAGTTAATCAGCTTTTCCATTTGTATCAGGAATTTGCTAGAGCCCTAGAGCAAAAAAAATAAATACGTATCATATTTTTCGACATAACAAAAGCTTTTGATAGGTTGTAGGGCAAGGGCATATTTTTACAAATTAGGAAAAAACGGTCTGCCTGGCTCCCTTTTGACTTGGATCAAAGATAACCTACATAATAGCAAACAGAGGGTTGTTATCCACATGATAAATGGGTATAGTCATCTTGCTGGCTCGATGTTCGGGTTTGCAAACCCAGGGATTTATCTTGGACCCATTGCCATTTTCAATATATGTAAATAACAAATCGATCTAGTGCATACAAATATACGCCTTTTCGCCGATGATATTACTTGATACATATTGAAGCAGATAATCCATCCATGGCGGCAAACGACCTTAACATAGATTATATCATTTTGAATACTGGGCAAATTAATGGCTAGTCACCTTTAATCCCACTAAAACGAAAAGATTGATAGTCTCAAGAAAGCTTATTTCTAGAAATCACCCAAAACCTACTTTGTACAATCAGCATTTAGACCTTGTATCTGAACATAAACATTCAGGGGTAACATTTCGCACTAACGTGACCCGGAGTAGCCACATTTCAAATGTTGTGGGAAAAGTAACAACATGTAGTTCATTGAAGAAATCATATTATTTTGTAAAACAATAACAGAATGCACCTTAATTTCACCTTACTTCTGTGCATTGAGTTTTGTGTTTAGCTTAACTTTACGAGAGACCAAAGTTAGTCACTATTTAATGGCTAATTTTAGCTTCGTATAATTTAAATAAAGCATTCTTTCAAGACTTAGGAACATGTATCTCTCACTCCCATAATATGAACAGTTCAAAATTAATCATAGCTGCCAGTGAGTCTGTTCTTATGGTCATTCTTTCTCATTGCAGTTGGTACCAAACAATTATCGGCATCAAACGCATACACGATGAATTACTGTGGATCTGATTAACATAGTCCAATGGAATGCCGCCGCCAGGTGTCCACAAAGCTGTTTTGGAATGGCAACGAAGATCACAAAAGCTACCAATTACGTCACAAGAATGGAATAGTTCTAGAGTGCTAACAACATCTTGGATTGCACAGCAAGCTACAACATCACACAGTCATTGTGAACTTGAAAATTCTTCCAAAGATTCGGTGGTAGGTTATCTGTATGCTTTAAACCGAATCTGTGTTCCCGCCATTTGTGCCCTTGGAATTATGGGTAATGTGTTGATTCTCATTGCCTTGACCCGTCGTCGAATGCAAAGCGTGATGACAGCGATGGAAAAATCGGCTCATGTCGGAATTATGGCCTTGACGGCTTCGGATTTAATGTTCTGTATCGTTACATTCCCAAAAGCATTTATTGCAGACGACAAGGTATTCTTTCAGACAAAAAGTTTCTGCTTCTACTACGTCATGTATGGATTCTGCTTCCAAAATATATTCATAAAGAGTAGCACATGGATAACTGTAATTCTGGCCATAAATAGATATGTAGCTGTTTGCCATCCAACGAAAACCCGTCCACGTCAGTTGCTCAACCTCACGTGTACCAAGTTATTCACCGGTCTAACTGTACTCTTCTGGAGCATAATTCTCTTGCCAATGTTTTGGACCTTCGAGGCAACGGAGCTTCGTTCAGGTGACGATTGCACGTTACATATCGTGGATGTTGGATATTTTACCAGGCATCAAGCTCTGAAAATGGGTTTTACCTATCTGTGGGCAGTGTCAGGATTTTTTATGCCTTTACTTGTCATGTCAATCTGTAACATCTGTCTTGTTCGATCTCTCCAGAAATCAGAGAGAATGAGAAGACATGCCAGGTGCAACGTACGATTTATAGCTCCAGATTTTAAAAAGAGGATTACGATCACACTTGTTGTTACTATAGTGCTTTTTGGGCTCCTCGTCTCGCCTTCAGAACTCCTTCACTTCTATTCCGATGTTACGTCGTCGAACTTGGAAACTTACACCGTTGCTATGGTGATATCTAATACCCTCCAAGCCGCTGACTTTGCCTGTAATTTTATCTTATATTGCTCAATTAATACTTATTTCCGCCGCTCCATTATGGAGATGTTTCTGCATCGCAGGCCTACTGGTGATCGGACGAACAAGCAGCGGCCGTTGAGGCTTGGTCCGCGGTCGGCCAAGAGAGCGTTGCCTCCTACACCCAAGGCGCGACCGTCTATTGCTTACAGTGCTGACGCTGTTCGTGCAAATGGTCGTATCAAGACCATCAATAAACTCAGATACACGAGCTGACAGACCTCCCACAGTGACGTCACACAGTCTTGCCTTGATGTATCTGCTCTTCATTATGGTGGACACCGACAAAGAGGCGCCCCTATGTGAAGTTTATTCTGCCCATGCGCAAATGAACGTTACAGTCAAATCCATGGCTTTGTGTATCAGGGAACGTCCATCTCTTCAAGATTTTTTAAATTGAAAATCAGTGATATTTACAAACTGATGTAAGATTATCTTATATCCATCAAATGAAACAGGATTCCTAACAGCTAGGCTTACATTACAGAGAGATGAGGAGGACGTGCTCCGCTCGTTAATGGATTGGCCACATACAATTTTATCAAAAAGCATAAGGAGTTTATTATTTGTTGGATCATAAGCACACGTACCACGCGGCACTGTTGCGCCGATTTGCATACAAGGCCAACTGTGAAATCTGCTTTTTTTTTTTTTTAAATACAGAAATGACAGCGCCATACTCTGGCGTCAATCTACTATTGATGATTACTCTTCTGATTAATGAGTGGAACGAAAGTGGCTTCACGTTGTAGACAATGCTCAGAGACAACGTTTAGTTATTTACATGACCTCTCTTGACCAAGGTCATTTTGGCCAACTGAACATTGTTTGACTTTACATTCGCATATCCATCTATTTTTGTTTATGACACACATCATGTCAGTCCCAAAGTTGCCACCCTTCAAGAAGAGTGAGATGTCTCGCGGGGATGTCAGTGGGATTATATACCTCGAGTAGATCTATTGACTGAACAGTTTTACAGCTCATACGTTCACGTAAATCTATCCATGGATTTGGAATGTGGACACTTAATTTGTACGATCCATTTCTACATAATGATATAACTTCATGCGGTTTGATTTAAGTTGTTTCCATCGGAGAGATTCTTGGACATAGTTTTTTTTTTTTTTTTGTATCGTGCATTTTGTTATGCAGTTTCACGTTGAAGATATATACAATGGTTGATATGGCATGTGTGGTTGTAAACTTACAAATGGTATCTAGTAAATTTTTCATATTTGTGCAACATATTTTTCAAAGGAGAATGTAGAACTAAGGCAACAAATTTCCTCGGAACGTCTGAGACGTACACTGCCAGGAGCACTCTGACGTGCCATGATTATACGTGCATACATGAAGTCTTGATTTCTCGTAAAGAACAGTCCATTTGTGTAATATACATGTGACCTCTTAGGGTCTAACGTTAATGTCATTTTGCCATTTGAAATGTTCTTCTAGCAACAAATCGGTTAGTTTTCATATTTTTGGAAATAACATGTAACATCTAAAGGTCAAAGGTCAAGGTTTTCTGAACTTCAAGATAGGTTCATTTAGGGCCTAGTTCTGTTCCTCAATTGCAGTAATAAAATATGTTTAAAACAAAACAAAGGTTAAAGTGATTTGGATCTTTGAGAGTTTCATCTAGCTCTAACTTGGTCAATTTTCGGTCAGTTTCAATCATGTTAAACTCAAATTGTGAGTAATATATACTGCACATTTTTTTAATTTACAGGTGAACTCTAAAGGTCAAATGTCAACGTTACTTGGTCGTTGGAATTTTCATATAGCCATTATTTGGTCGATTTTCATCTCCTTTGGTATATGTTCGCTTATACTGCAGGTATAGTAACACTGTACATTTTTATAATATACATGTGACCTCCAAAGGTCAAAGCTCAAGGTCATTTGGGCCTTTGAAACTTTCATCTAACCATAACTTCGTCAAGTTTCATCCAATTTCAGTCATGTCGGACTCACGTTGTAGGTATTGCAACAATGCAACTTTTTTGTAATTTAAATGCGATCTCTAATGGTTATGGTCATTTGGACTTTGACATTTTGATCTAGTCATAAGCATAACGAAATGTGAAGTACTGAAGGCTTTGAAGATTGTATTGCATTACTTGGTTGCATTACATTTGATCTTTGACAGAAGGGGGGGGGGGGGTCGAAGGATGGAATGTAAACCATATTCAAAAAGGTTAATTAACTGTCATGTGTGAAGAATTGCATATCTCACACATCAGGCTGAATTGTTAATTTGTCACGATGGTAACTTACTGACCTACATAACTCTACAAACAGCTAATTATGCCAAGGGTAATGTGCATGAGATAAACAATTTGCTAGAAATTGTACTCAACAAAATAAATGTGTGGCACTTTTCAAGTTTTGCTAAGCCATGTCAGGTACGCCTGATATCATGTGAAGCAAAGTATTATTACTATAAGCATATCTAAAGAAGAATGAGCAAAAGTTGTATTATTTAACATTAACAACTTTTTAAGGCACACAGACTTGCTTTGAAGCAAATCATCTTTTCAAGTATTACCCTTTTATTTCGTAACACCAACTGGAACTCAAGTCGATGTACTTAACACGAACTGTTCTGCATTATAATCAGGATGCTAGATTCATGATCATTGTAAAAAGACCTTTCATTTAAGTACCAGCGTGCCTGATGTTACGTAGAATATAATAGTCCAGGTCAACAGCTTTCCTCAGAGCGCTCTTCTCCTAAAGCGCGTCGAGGAAAATTGTTGACTCAGTCCAAAATGTGGCACTCATAGAGTAAAGGGCAGTCTGTATCTTGTAATACAATTTAGACTTGTTTACAATCAATTAATCAATCAATCATCAACCAATAAATAAAATATATTAGCAAAAAAATTATGTTCAAGTTGAGCAAACAAAAAATGAAGTTTGCATGCGGGAAATCGAACTAAGATATCTGCTTGAAATGATTGTGCCAACCAGTTATGTCTGCCAGCCACAATGTTTTCCTTACAAATTATTCTACAGCGTGGTGGAGTTTAAAAATTAAAGACCCAAATTGCTGATAGACTGCCCCTCAAGGAAAACGAAAGACAACAAATGTAAGAGAATAAATAAAAAATATATCTGATGGCGCGGTAAACGATCGCTGTGCTGCCTCACTGACATTTGTTTCAATCGTGGCTTCAAATAACAAAAATGATCAATAATTCTATTACCATCGCCAATATTAGAGAAAAGTACAATACATCAAGATAAATATGTATATATTCAAGTTATAATCAGTGTAAGAGAAATTTTTTTTTTAATTATCACAGGTAAAAGGCGTACGTATCGCATCATGTAATCGTAAGCGGGTAAAAAATCAATTAAAAAGCTTTGGTCAGAATAGGCATCAGCACGTGGTCCTCCTCATACGGCTTGATTAAATTTTCATGGAAGAGTAGAAACCTCCATGAGTCAACAACACCGTCTCTGCCTCGGGAGGGCCCCTGCCTGGACCTGTTGTTAGGCATATTGCTTAGGGATAAAGATACAGAGGAGATCCCGCTTTGGATTACACAATTCAAAAGAGGTCCTGGTACAGTTGAGCCTGTTGCAACGTACTTATTTGAAAGATGTAAATGTGAGTCTAGTGCACGATTTAGCCTTGAAAATGCGGATATGCAGAGAGATGGCGCGTTCGTTAATTAGCGACACCACAGACTTTACATTGAGTGCCTGTGCTAGTCAAGTGTGATGGTGTCGCTTCCCAATGCTCAAGCACTGTTTGAGCAGAGAACCCCTTTAACGATTCCAACATTTTTGCTGAAGAATTTTCGAGGTTTACATGTTCCATACTGTATATGAGGGCTGGAGCCCATTCCAATTTCTCCAAGAGCACAGTATGAACACCTACAACTTTAAATGCAGCGATCCACATGGGATCTACCGGAACCATCATTACAGAATATGCTACTTAAGTTCTCCAGTTGATCAATAGTCTTTATTTCATTACTACCTAACCACCATCTAGGTTTAGTTAAAAAACGATGATCATCTGAAATAGCGCATTTTGTTTTGGTTTAAACATATTTTTATTTTCTGTAAGGATACAATTGGGAAACAGGGCAAAGCCCTATATAAATCCCTCTTTGCTTTGGCTGGATGGAAAGAAAAACCTCACTTGTTCGCGTAATTATAACATATATCTATGAGTCCCTGAAGCCCAGTCACTGTTGGACTAAGCAATGTAAACGTCATCTGCATATGCGTTGGAGTTGAACTTGTATCAACCCGAACACCGACAACACAGTCATACAATTCAGTCAATAAATCATCCAAGAATATATATATAGGTGTGGGGGGAGAAAACTTCCCTGCCTTCTACCTGCTGTGATATTAACCCACGAACTATAGTGTATGACCCATCTCACCATAGCAGATAATGAGTTATGCCAGCGATACAGGAATAACCAGTGTGCAACGGGCAACTTTCCCCATGGTTCATCGAATAGCCCGTCGTGTCATATTCGATAGGAACGCTTCTCGGCGTCCAAGGTGCATATATGCACAGCGTTTCCCTTTGACTTGGAAATAGCATTGAAATCATTAAGAAAATAACTACAAAAACCAGTGCCACGACCTTCACGGAAACCTAACTGCAAATTTGACACTTTGTCCGCTGGTAGCAAAACCGTTAACATCTCTATTAATTTAGAATGAGCGGGTGATAAAGTAATAAGCCTTCAGCCGCGTCCCTCATTGGGACTCAATGTCGATTTCTTCAGAATTGGTACAACGATACCGACCCGAAAAACAAGAGATACAACTGCTCGAGATAATAGTATTGAATATAATCAGGATAATATATTACACAGACCATCAGTTTTTCCATTTACGAGATATTCACTGTTGACTCAGTCACACCCGAGAGCATGATTTCTATTCAAGGAATTAATCATATCACTCAGTTTGACGCTGGTGACAGTCACAGACATCTGTTTGGAATATTGTGCCGATAAAGTCTTTTAACATTGTCGAAAATAGTCGCCTGCCCAAGAGACAGATTATAATGTTTATAACCATGATATTATCATAAAAATCACCAAGTTGCTAGCCATGTAATACCGCATTAACCGTTCTCCTTTTTTTTTCCTTTTTTTTTGATACCATTCAAGAAAGCATTCATTTTTTCCTGGAACGATACAGATTATTTAATTTGGTGAAACTATTCTGATGAACACAATCGATATGTAGCCAAACTTGCGTCCTCACACCTTTTTACCCCTTTGTAGCATTTATGCACGTCGCCTTCTTTACGGTGTCTATTGTCTACCGATAGGTATCACCAGTATCGTATGCGGTCACGGAGCACGCTGAGATAGGGCGCCAAAACAACTTTTACTTAGAACGCCGCACAGGGACACAACCGGCCTCGATGGTGGCCTCGTGTGAAGCATTGTTTAGCTGGGCAACTACTCTGTCTACCATATCCTGCACAATACGGGACATGCATGGTAATTTCCCGCCACAAAGCACCGGGCTCACGCCTGTCAATCACAAAGGACACACGGGCATATCACTGTCACATACATGGATAGATGCCTATTTCTCACAAAAGCAGCATGTTTTAGGAATTATCATGGTCTTTTAGGAAAATTTAAGTTTACAAATACCAAAGCCATACTCATTTAGCGCTTTCTAAATTCTTTAAAAGAATAAATGTCCATCTGCCTGTACAAAGTATTCTTTGTTTCCAAAATCCTAGTAATATCCCGCTTCCCCGCACCGGCAGCAGCCCGTATCTCGCCAGGCAAAACTATGGATACTAAAACAATCAGGTATGTAACTGTGGCGGAATAATTAATATGTATGCCTCATATTGACCGGTTACAATTCTCGGGGACACTTAAAAGAGATATACCTGATCATTTCTTTGAAAATGTCGCGATATAATGTCTTTTTTATGTTGTTAGAATAATTTCAAGTAACACGGTTAATACACAGAAGATGACGCATCTAATTTTCACAAGCAGCAGGTGTGATATCAGGTGACTTAGTATGAATTTTTATCTTGAAGTAAAGTATGACAGGTAAACTGTTGCTCACGTTCGAACTTTCTTTGGGTACGATGCAGCAGTGGTCAATATTGTCAGCATCATAATTGCTGGATAGAATTATGGTTTATCCATGTGTAAACATTTCTAGCATGACTGAAATAAGTATCACCAGTACTCATATTAGGCATAATGTCTGCAATAAGCATATCGTTAGAAGTCAAGAAGTCAAGAAGTCAAACACGATACTGGTGTGGGGGTTGAAACCAGGGGCGAAGTAACATCGTTTAAGTAGCTTGTGGGACTTGGGAATGTTGGACATTACAATCACAAAATTTTACAAGGGCTAGCATGCTGTATGAATCAAGTACGGCTTTGAAGTTATGAAAAGTGTCAATAAATAGTTCTGTTTGTTTTTTGCTACCTTGCCGAAAGAAAGGCGTTTATACACAAATAATGATTTGTGCAGGTTTCCCATATTTATCACTGATAGCAATTGGTAAAATTCTGTCGCTACATGCATCTAGCATACTCAAGTTTAAACCGTCTGAAGCTTTGCGGATTGCGGCAACGGCCCCAAGAGGGCGCTCTGCATGTGCATCAATATCGCGGATAGAGCTTTTCATAGCAACTTAAAAATCAGCGCCACATCGCACGTTCACAATTATCAGACCAAGTTCCTGCGGTCGTATCCAAGTTTCATTAAGGCAAAGCATGGCGCATTTACCGAGTCTATCACATGTATATAGGGAGGATTGCTTAAAGCCATTACAATTAAATTCCTGAAGATCAACTGTTCCTCGGCTGCTGTCGAGGTGGAAATATTGCAAATTGCGTTTGCATGGAGTGTCATTTAGGTGACTCAGAATTCAGAGGTAACTCAAAGTGTGTGCACTTTGAATAGCAGTTTCTGTTATCTGAATTACCAATGGGGACGGGGGTTCTCGTGGAATCCATAGTACTGTTCATCACGGTACGGCTCCTCGGACAGCTCGTCCTACTATTCTTGCCTGTCACGGTTGCAGTAGTCGCAGTAGAACCCACGAGAATTACTCCTACTACAGCTACCTGTCTAGACCAAATTATCTCCAATATACCCACATTTGTTAAAGAGCCTCGTGTCTTGCCACCCGTTTGTAATTGTGATCACTCTGTAGTTGCCTCAAATATCCTCTTTCGGCGCAAAAAGGACAAATCATATAACAGATATATTTAGGAATATAAAAAAACCAACTTTGATATATTTAGAAACTCTTTAAATCAAGCTAATTGGGACGCCTGTTTTATTTCGGAAAATGTTAATTCTTGTTGTGATAACTGGACTAAACTATTCATTCATGTCGCAAAAGAAACAATTCCAGGCAAATCCATCACAGTGCGTCCGTTGGACTTACCATGGTTTAATTCTTCTCTCCGAAGTACAAGACGGAAAGTTCATCGCGCCTACAACAGGGCCAAAGATAAAAAATATGACGTTCATTCTTGGAATTTTTACACCACCACACGAAACGAATACCAAGAACAGTTAAAAACGGCAGAGGAAAATTATAATAATAAACTAGGGGCCTCCCTAAAGAATGCGAATCAAAAGAATAAGGCATGGTGGCGTACGGTTAAATATTTTATGAATCGTAATCAGTCCCATGCTATCACATCACTACTTCATGATAATTGTCATATAACCGATAATCTCTCGAAAGCTGAAATTTTTAACAACTTTTTTCTCGACCAGAGTAATATCGACATATCCAGAGCCCGTGCACTACCAACCATAAATCCACCGGAAGTACTTCTTAGTTCAATTCAGATTAATCGCGACGAGGTTTTAGATATCCTAAAAAGCTTAGATGTCACAAAGGCCACCGGCCCTGATGGTGTCAGTGCTATTCTACTGCGAGAGGGGGCGCCATTTATTTGCGACTCCCTAACAAAATTGTTTAATTTATCATTACGTCAGGAAGTCTTTCCTAGTTCCTGGAAACAGGCCCATGTCACACCCTTGCATAAGAAGGGTGATACGAACTTATGTAATAACTACCGACCCATCTCCCTGTTAAGTTGTGCTGGAAAAGTGATGGAAAAGGTAGTTTTTAAATATGTTTTCAATTTCTTCATAGAAAATTTACTGTTATCTTCTAGTCAATCTGGGTTCATGCCCGGCGATTCAACTGTTAATCAACTCTTATCCCTTTATCATGAACTTTCTCTCGCTATTGATCTCCAAAAAGAGGTCCGAGTAGTCTTTTTGGACATCAGTAAAGCGTTTGACCGAGTATGGCACCAAGGCTTGCTATTCAAACTCGAACGCAGTGGAATCTCACACTCCTTGCTTAAATGGTTTAAAAATTATCTCTCAAATCGTCAGCAAAGAGTCGTTATTAACGGCAAAACCTCTACTTGGGGTACTATCAATGCAGGCGTCCCTCGGGGTTCTGTTCTTGGTCCTCTGTTATTTCTTGTATTTATTAATGATATCGTGGATATCATTCATTCCAAAATCAAACTTTTCGCTGACGACACATCTCTATATCTTACTGTCGATAATCCCCACCTAACTGCAGACATTTTAAACGAAGACCTGTCCTCTGTCGACTCTTGGTCAGCAGATTGGATGGTGACATTCAATGCCCTAAAAACGGATGCTATGCTAGTATCTCTGAAAAGAAATCAAGTCTATCACCCTCCCTTAATTTTCCAGAATCATCAATTAGAAAACGTCGATATACATAAACACCTAGGGATAATAATACGATCCGACCTCCGATGGAACGATCACATTGATCTTATTATTGCTAGAGCCTCCAAACAACTTAATATCATGAAAAGTTTACAGTATTTACTAGACAGAGAAACCCTTGAAATAATATACAAATCATTCATTCGACCACTAATGGAGTACGGTGGCGTGGTCTGGGATGGCTGCACACAGGGCGACTCACAAAGATTAGAGAGCATTCAACTGGCTGCCGCACGTGTCATCTCTGGTGCTATGAGAACTACCCCTAATATTAAATTATACGAAGAAACGGGTCTTTAAACATTGGCCAAACGCAGAGAAATTAACAAGTTAATCCAAATGTATAAAATTACTCATAATTTAGCCCCTGAATATTTAAGTGATATTATTTATTCAAATCAAAACCAGATCAGACACAATACAAGACAAGCTGAAAACCTTCCTCATTTTAGAGCTAGAACAGATCTATTTAATAATACATTTTTCCCCAGCACCACGAGACTTTGGAATCAGCTCCCGCTTAACATTCGAAATTCCAATGCCTTAAGTGAATTCAAGAAACACATAGATTCGGAAGTCCCTCGCTCAATTAAAGAGACAAAATTATACTATGTTGGAAAAAGATACCCGGCTGTTATTCAAGCAAGGCTCAGGATGGGCCGCAGTCAGTTGAATGCTCACCTACATGCCATTGGTTTATGTGAATCCCCGAATTGTCGCTGTGGGCAAGGTACAGAAGACACTTGGCATTATTTTTTTATTTGTCCCTTCTATACAATCCAAAGAGACAGCTTACATACATCTATTTCAGATTTTGCTCCATTTACTCTAGAAACGATTTTATTGGGATCACCAAATTGTCCCTTTGAGGACAACAAAATTATTTTTCTCTCAGTTCAAGAATATATTGTGAAAACCAAGCGTTTTCAGCGAGATGCCATAACATGAATTGTGTACACAAGGAAAGTACCACAGCGACTATATATTTGTACGATTTTAGTTACAACCATTGCTACCGTCCATCACTGTGTGGGCGGGGTCCCACCATGTGGGTGATCAGCGGTTTAGTTTTATACAACCAGCCCTTCTGTCTGTCTTGTCAGACTGTAGTGTCTTCCTCAAATTTGTTGGTTCGGTGCAATACTCCGCTGCAGTCAAGACAGGATTACGTCGTGGAGGAATGCGCCTGGCTGTGTGGTGTCTTGTCTGTCCTGTCTCTTTGTCAATTCCCAGCAAGAGGTGTTAATATAGGGCTAAGCCCTCCTCCCCAATTGCCTTCCATGACAGACTGCTTTGAAAATCACTTGGCTGCGTGTAATTGATTAGTCATGGAATAAAATACGTTTAAACCAGTAGTCGCGGTCACGTTGTTCCTGCTCACCGGAGCATGAGCGATAGGGCTTCTGGAGCTGGGGGTGACGGGAGCCCCGGTATTGTCGCTGTTCTTGGGGTTCCCAGTGTGTGACAGTTGAGTTGGGTTTTGCATTGTTGAAACCTTTAATTGGCAACTGTGTTTTGGCAGTTTTTGGTACTTCTGATGGAAAGGGCCGCAATATACCCGCATCCCAGTTGGTACTATCTAACAGGTTTGTAGAAGCTAGTTGGGACACTCGCACTTTGAATGGACGATACTTACTCTATTCCCTGGCACTTATCATGGTTACATCGCAGGCTCCCTTATACAGAGCACTTAAATGATGTTTTATCGGTTGTGTTTGAATAGTGAACCCGTCCTATGAAAATGCTACATGTATAGGTTATTCAATGACACGAGTTGATTATTGGATTTGAACACAAGTGGCCGAAGACCACGCGTGTATAAATCCAACATTCCAAGAGTAGTCACTTGAATAACATACTTATACCATGTTTGCTACAAGTCTGGCACCCTATCAATTGGCACATAAACAGTTTCAAGATTGTTTGCTGCCCCTCAACTTTAACTGTTTTGGAGTTTTAACAAAATACATTGTGGCACTGCTTGACCCTCGTGCTTTACTGTCTAGAAAATTACTGAAGTATATGACCTTAGGCAACACATTTAGCAACACCAGTTGATCCCCAAAATGCTAATTTCCCATTTATGCTACAGAACTTTTGCCCTAATACGCATTACTTTGCATCATCAACAATAACCCATGGAGACTTGTTTTGATGTAGATTGTGGATTATATATAGCTTTTCCTAAATTTCGTTATAGAATGTTTGTTAACAAAAAGATGGTTGATTGCTTATCCAAGGGTGAGTGAGGACACTTTCTTCACACAATCGTCTTTCAGGGCTGGAGAAATAAAGGCTATTTTCACAAATTTAAATCTATTCCTCGTTTCAGTTGTCATTTTGCCATTCAACAAGCGCATTGTCTTGATTTTGAATGAAGGTAAAGAAAACTAGAACAATGCACTCCCAACGTGTGGGGTATGAAATTTATACCACTGGGTCTGTGAATTCTTGCATTCATGATGACATCACAGACACTGACCTCTTAATTTCTACTCGGTGGATCGGATGTGCATTCCCATTCACTCCCAAGTTAAATTGGCCTTTTTTGGATGCAAATTACTGGGAGTTAGACATAGATTTTACGTTGCAAACCACTGATACTTTTAAACTGTACTCTGCTTTATTAGTACATGGGTTTTAATAAAAAATTGATGTTTGGAAAATGTACCTTTGTTTCTTTTCGTCCAGCATATTATGCATAGAATATACAGGTTGTTGTGGGCTTGGGCTTGTTTTGACCCTACCTCTGGTACTCAATGCATGCTTTTCACCCCTTTTGATTGGCTGGCTGCCTGAAGTGCCAGGATGGCGAATCCAAGAACCGATAAGTTCAAAATCCACTGCCAAACATGGGATATTTGGCGGTATCAGCCGCCACAACAAGTTTAGTCGTGGGCTCAGAGACACCACTACCGCATTAGTAGCATATATATATATATATAAAATCTAGTTATAAAGAAAGTGCCATTGTCACTGGTATCTAAACTGTTATTACACTCATCCAGTGTCTCGGGGTGCCCGGAAATGAGCGATAGACGATTTCACTTGGACACCCCATAAATGTTTTGTCCCTATGTACATGTTTCTTTAATGTGGCTGTGCTGGAAGCAGTCATTCTGTGATTTCCTTGTCAAAGAACATGTGGACAATACAGAAGGATTCGTATTGGTTTCCTGGCAGTCTCACCTTGATCACAGTCTGTGTGCTTCTCTCGCAGTTTACCCCTTTTTTTCATCTAACGAAGGGTGTCTTTATCCACAGGCAAGGAAGAGTTTCAAATCAAGGAAGTGTAATGATACAATTTTGTGGGGAAGTTCCTGTATGCGAAGATCAGACATGGCTTTTTTCATCATTTAATGTCTGAATTTCTGCTGATAATGATTTGATAGTGTCTTTCAAGGGCAGCAAGAGTTAACAGGGTCCTTTACCATTGAGCAGCACCTGTTTTTAAAAAAGACCACCTGACGTATTCTAACCAATTCTATGGTCACAGTATGTCATGTGATACCTCCTGACCAGTGCTATCGTCTGCTACCTCTTGCCCAATGGACATATGCCAAACACAAACAGTGCGAATTATTTCAGCTAGCCCTGCGGCTTGCAGATCAGCAACTGTGCCATGGTCTTCCTGTATGTCCGCTGTGCTTGATTTACTGCCATTTATTTAGTCTAGATCTTTGTTGGGATCTCCTTGACCAGGCTGTAACCTATCATGAAAATATCATGAGCAGCAATGTGCTTAGCTTTTCGTTACATCATATTTTTGCTAGCATAGTCTGGGAATTTAGCCTGCACACGGTCGTTCACAGTAAACCATAATGTCATTAGAGTGTCCAGATCTCGGGCCTAAAAATAGTTTTTGACAGATAGTTTATGAGGCCATGAGCACCGTGCCGGGAAGGGATACCGATGTCTACGTGGAGTTTCCAGGACTGGTGGAAAGTCCTAAAAAATCGTACACACTATCAATGATTTAAAAGTGTGTGGCACCAGACTTACGAGAAAAAAATCCCTGGAGACAAGCAAACCAAATGTTGACACTCATATAACTGAGAACAGTGCATTAAATGTGGATGCAACACATATTACACTCGTTCTGTAGACTAGAGCACCATACGGTAAATGGTCATCGGTTTTGCAGTATCCATACGGATTTGGTAGCATGTTGATGAGTAATGTGTGGCATTTCTTCCTCAGACGCATGACTTCGGCTAGTTTGCATAATTCTGGATCCGTCTCACATCTTGGCGAGAAGTGGAAAATATTGATCGCGTCTTCCTGCCAATCCTGCTTATGTACGATACTTAACGGTGTATCAATGTAGTTAGTACAGTTCACAGTAACAAGTGGTACTGGCATCAGGCCCACGTTGCTGTTTGTTCACTATGTTTACATTATACGCAAAGCTAAATAGGCGCCCGTGCAATTACGGTGAAACAAACTTCTGAAAACAAGGCTTTTAAACTTGTTGACTTTTTTTTACTAATTCAAAAATGTCATATCGACCTCATACTGATGTAGAGCAGGATGACATCACACTTCTGGGAATTGTCTACATCACGTTAGAACATGTTTTAAAAATAAAACAATTATTCTCATCGCGTTCTGCTTTGTAACATGTAAAAAGTGTCTGTGGCGCCCAGCCATGTACAATGAATCAATTAGTATACAAAATGATATCAAAGAGAGACATTAATATACCTACCTTCATTTCCCTGCACCTGAGACACATCACAGGTGACAGTCCCACGTGTACAAACGCTAGGTTTTATTTCGTAATATAACTAGCCTTGATGAGATGTCGCAAATTAAACATGACGTTTGTGTAATACGAAAAGACCACAGCCCACTTTCACGTGGAACTGCAACATGATCGAAAATACACTTTTTTTGTAAAAGGAGTGAAGTCGAGAGCTAGGAACCAGTGTGAAATAAATTAATTGTGAGAGTATGTAATTTCTCTGACAAGATACCCTTGCAGTAACATTTGTACTGGTGAAACGGGAAACACGCAGTGGCATAAAGGCGCGTGCCACTGATTGGTTAAATTGCACTTGGCAAGCAACAGAAACCATGCCCTCGTCTGTTAAACGAAGGATTCCACTTGTGGTGATGTCGATTTTCCATTGCTGACGTGCCCAGTCGAGTTTTCATGAGTCCCCGTGTCATCCAAACTTCATAAATTTTGATCACCACTTTTAATTTGATCACAATTATTCAGCACTGAAGAGATATCATCATAAGGACACCACAGTTAGCCATACATGAACGTAACATCAGAAAAAGGCTGATCACCTCTTTGCCAGACATCCTTTGATGGTAGTCCGGTTTGTTGTCATGGCTCCTAATAACTTCTTTCACTTCTTCCAATAATTGTTGGAGATCTCGCGTGGCTGCCGTGCAGCTCGTTGTTACCAGCTCCGAGGAGGGCACTCCTATTATTGACCATATTAGTTATGTGCCCCTTGTCTGCACGACTTCCTTTGCAAAGGTCCGGCATTTTGCCAAAAATTCCTTAAGTGAGGGTATTTTCAGGAAAATTTCCCAAAATTAAGGTCAAAATCATGAAGCACTGACTCAAGTAAATTTTTACTTATATTTTCTGCCCGTAATGTAAAAAAAATTCTGATAAAGATATTATTTTTATGAAAAAGAGCCCTTAAAAAGGATGGGTTTCTAAAAGTTGAGGTGCACACATCTGCTTAAAGCACTCGGGTTACTTACAAATATCACAACTTTCGTGTCGTATCCATTGTATTAATGGGTACATCTCCATATTGTACTACCTGATACCTCTCAACCATATACATGGTACCCCACCTGTAAATAGTTTCCTTACATATTCATTTAACGTTTTAGTGCCACATTTTGGACTGAGTCAATAGATTTCCTCGGCGCACTTTGGGAGCGACACCGAAGCTGTTGGCCTGTACTATGTTATTCCGTGTAACTACAGGGATGCTGCTATTGAATAAAAGGTGTTTTTCCGTGTAACATATAATCAAACACCCTTAAATAATTCAGGCCAGTTCGTTTTCAATAATTGACACTGAAATAATTAACACAGCCAACCATGTAATGAGGATCAATGATGTAGTTTTCTCATCTCTGCCATGTGTTAGTCTCTTCGGGGATATTCTCGATTTGGGGGGGGGGGGTTATTAGAAAACAAATCCCCAACACATATCTAGAATATAGAATAAATCCTTTAAGGCTTGGTTTGACAGAGAGGTACTTATATATGGTATAGCCACCATCAGTTTCACAAGTTCGTGAGCATAGGTTTAGATCTCATCAAGCAGGGATAGAGACAAGTCAATAAGCTAGCATGTAAGAAACGACATGTTAATTAAACCCATATCGTTGGTCATAACTAGATATTGACTGGCCAGCCAGCAGGTAGGTTTCAGCAGCTTTTTGGTAGAGGCTAGTCACTTCCTGTTTCCCTCCATAAAAAAAACAATTATTCTGCCCACTGCTTCCAACCATTCACCCCACTTATTTACTTGCTTAGTCAAAATCAAAACAGTATTTACAACTTTACTCTCCTTAATGGAGGGCGACCCAACTCGCATGATACAAGATTGCTTGATCAGCATTTTCTAGGACCATCAACAAGAGAGAATTCTAATTTTATTAAATTATTCATATAGGTGGAACATGAATGCCTCTACTGGTGTGAATGTCAGATAGTCACCTTAGTCAAAACTGTCAGATTGAGAGTAAACAGTGCTGATAATCACTGCATTCTTTTTCTGTAAGGACAGGTAGGACACCAAAAATAAATCCCACTTCAGTCAATCCTAGCTCAAAGAAAAAAAGTGAAGCAAAATTTAGAAATTCGCTGAAAGGTTTTTGCAGCTCAGACATTACAGAATCAAAAACCGTTAACCAGATTAAATTTCGCCCAGCCGTTTTCTTGGAATCACCATTCTTAGGTGGAGTTCTCGTCCTATTATCCTTTCAGAGGAAACAAGCTTCAAAGGCCTTTGATGTTGATCATTTGCCTCTGAACTACATTATGGCCCACATAAGGGTACGTTTACCCCTATAAGGTAGATTTGTCCTGTATAAGGGGGTAGATTTCTAAAAATAGGTATATGGCCTGTATAAGGGTAGGGGGTAGGGTTTATTGATCCGTTGACGGATTGATGGATTGAATTGATCTGAATGATTAAATGGATATGGATTCTCCCCACGAAGTGGGGGACTCTGTGTTTATTGTTTGACAGATTGATATTGAATTAATCTGATTGCATAAATGGATGGATTTCCCCCACGAAGTGGGGACTCTGTGTTTATTGTTAGGCACATTGATTGATTGAATTGATCTGATTGATTTAATGGATATGGATTCTCCCCACGAAGTGGGGACTCTGTGTTTATTGTTTTGCAGAATGATATTTAATTGATCTGATTGATTAAATGGATATGGATTTCCCACGAAGTGGGAGACTCTGTGTTTATTGTTTGACACCTTGATTGATTGAATTGATTTAATGGATATGGATGGATTTCCCACGAAGCCGAGGTAGTATAATTGTGACGAGTAAAATAACCAAAGTTTGATTGGTCTAAAGCATCAAAATTATTACCAGTGTCTTCAAAGAATAATTGTGACTCAAGTTCACGGGCGTTTAGTTCAGACTCATTTAACAAAACATCCAGGTATGCTTTGTAGGGATAATTAACTTCCCCTTCAACAAGTGTCTGATTCAAATATACTTCAGCTTGTCGGAATAGTGATGATAAAGGTAAATTACAAAATGTAACTTTATCCGTCTGTTTTAAGTTAGTACCATCTTTCTTTTTAATACGGACTTGTAAGTACAACCTTGCAGAGGATAGATCCACATAATTGTCTGACTTGGGAATTTCAATGTCCAGAGGGGATTCACGTGCAATTTGTCCCGTTGGTTTACAAATGTGAAGTTGTTTTTCCACGGTATTGTCTACCATAGGTACTGTAAACAAAGCCAACTGATTTGAATATCCTTCCTGGTGTGCCATTTTCTAGTCCAGTTGAGTAGGATGAGCTTTTTTTGATTTTGTCACTGATTTCTTCTTTTTCTCTGTTCCTCTCTTGACTGTCTTTTTCTTGGGTGGTTGTCTTTGAACAGTTGTCTTCTGTGTTGCTTGTCTTTTAGCAGTTTTTTTGTGAGGTTTAGATATCCGTTTCCTGGGAGGAGATTTTTTTTCTTCATTTAACTTTCCTTGCTTTTCTGTTCTTGGATGTAGCTTTTTTTCTTTTTAAAACTTTTGTTGCTTTTCTCTGTGTATTGGTGCTTCTTATAACCTTTGTATGTCTGAGTCTCGCTTTTGCACGATCCAGAGTTTCTTTTGTGTCGCAGGATAATTTATTGGTCGAACGTTGTTGTGTTGACCTTATATTGTCCACTACATAAAATTTTTGATTACTAGGTATTTTACCAGCAACAACATCGCGAAAATGTTGTACCCATTTATTAACATCACTGAACTGATGAACCATTATGTCACTTTTTTCAAATGCAGTACGCAAGTAACTTTAGAGGTAAATGATAAATTAGTAACATTTGGCCCCTTTATATAAATTTCTATGTGATTTAATGTATGAGATATGACAGGTACATTGTAACCATAAGGGACAGTTAAACACTTTTTCTGTCTAGGCTTATCGTAATCCACTGTGACTCTACGTAATACTGGTAACTGAACATTATTAATATAACTTTGAGCACATATATTTGAACATGTATAAATGTCATCAGGACGATGTGCATTTTTAAATTGAGGAGTATATCTTAGTTCTAAAAGGGCGCATTTCCATGATCCTTGTAAACATAATGGCTGAGTTAGCTGAATTATAAAATGCCCTCCTTCATTTGAAGGATAATAATCAAGACAATCCTCGCTGCTTAAAAACAAATAATATTCTTCCATGGTGACTGTTTTAGAATATGTTTAAAATTTCTTTTTATAAACTTTATGTTACTTTTTGACATTTTTGAGGTCCCGCTCTAAAACCCAACTGTTAAATCTTGATGGCCAATGAAGCCATTTCACTAGGACTTCACGGCTTCCTGCACGTGTACGCTTCTTGAGAATTTTTTCAATTTTAAAGCTTGTATTTTCATCCATGAATGCCTTTTGTAATTCGTGTCCATAAAATGTGCCCTTGACCGACTCATTGTTATAGTCTTTAAGCCAATAAACTGGTATGTGTTGTCTCTGTTGTCTTCGTGTGACTGTAAAAACCTCACCCGAGAATGTCTGATCATATTGTCTATCGAAGACACCCTTTGAATAACTTATACGTTCTTTATCACCTACCTTATACTGAAATTTAGTAGGTTTTGGTTTCTTATATTTACGTAATTTATATTGATCATATCTTATTTCACTTTTATTGGATTTGGTCACCTTAGTGGGGGTGATTCCCAAAGCACTATGTACTGTGTTGTTGTTAACTTTTGACAATAGCCGGTAAATGATCAATGTATTTTAGAGTTTGATTTTTTACAATATAGCGATAAACTTTTGTTTTTAAAGTTTTAATTATTCTCTCTGCATAATTGGCTTTTGGAGTATTGTGAGCAAAAAAGTGATGGATATTCATAGATTTGAAATAGTCCTGAAGACCTTGATATTTGAACTCTGCTCCAGCATCTGTACGTGTAGTCTAAGGGACTCTTCCTTCTTTAAATATAGATTTAAAAGCTTCCATGACCTCATTACTAGCTTTAGTTTTTAGTGGACATACCCAAACATAACGTGAAAAGATGTCTATACACACTAACCAATAAGCATAACCTTTATTTTGTTTCTTGATATCTTTCAGATCTGCTAAATCTGCATCAAATTGAGAATTTAAACTATCAACAATAACATGGTTCGTTGGAAACCAACGTCGTGCAAATCTATTTAAAGCATAGGGTTCTTGCTTGTGTAACCATTCTTGTATTTCCTTAAAAGTTATTTTATGTTTACGTTCTTGTTTCACCACTTGATATAATTTACGAGGACCTTGGAAACTACCAGGGTGTGATACATCATAATAAATTTTTTCCAAATATTTCTCATTGGTAGTAGCCATGATTACATAATTGTTAAACACTTTCTTTTTATATAAAATAATACAAGAGTAACATTTCAGTACATTTTTTAATTCAAATAAATAATTCAAGTTCCATCAGTACAGGATTCACCGTTCTATTTAAATTTTCTTTGATACCTGTTATTACCACTTTACCACTGTGAAAAATTGTAAAATTTATATTGTTTCTTTTTAACATGATACAAGGAAATAGTTCAGGTTCATAAGTCACATCATGTAAACTTTTTAGACTTTGTTAGATAAAGTATATACTGCAGACATGGTAATGAGCTTCAATGATTTCAATTGTATTGGGTATGCTAATTTCTGTAAAATCCTTGCATATTGTCTAAGACTCTGTCGTGCATCCTTCCAACTTCTTGTACCGTTGCAAATCATTGTACCGGTACCAAACAGCAAACACATTCCATTGATTCTTCTATGATTCCAAATCAGTCCATTAAATTTCTTTGGATCATAAGTCACATTCGCTAGAGTCTGAGCCACGTTTTTCCAATGAAAATGACAGTTCAGGTCACCACTAATGACAACATAGGTAATCTGCGCCATGGTTACATATGCATCCACTTCTTAAATATGCTGACTTTCTGACTGGACTTGGCAGGTACTTTCTTTTTATATGGGTAACTTCTCGTTTTTTCTGGAGTGTTGGTCACATGATCTTGATGAGATTTGGTATATCTGACATGCTGCCTTCTTTCAGTATGACCAATTAATCCTTCTGGAATATTCAGCTCTGCCAATGCTTGATAAAATTCATATATTCCAATTAAATTTGGATCTTTATATTCCCGTTGTGAATCTCTCAATAAGTCAGTGATGTGTGAGTGTGGAATGTCTTGTCCATGATAAATGATTTCTCCTTTATTGTTCCATTGTAAAATATCAATGTAGGCAATGTGATTCAAAATGGCCGCTGCTTTATTTCTGTACATCTTGGGAATAGCTTGTAAGATTAATGATTCATTGAGTCCTTCTGGTTTTGTCTCTTCTGTAATGTCCAGAGCCTGTACTGAAGTTTGCTCTGTTTTCTTGTGATATTTCTCCATAGGAATTAAAATCATTTTCTTGACCTCCATCTTTACAGTATCGATTGAATAACACCTTTCACTGATTGAAGCATTAACAAAACTACCCCAATATGTCTTACTAGAACACGGTGTGTCTCACTGGTGATACGTTTAGTGTCTGCCAAGTGCTGAATATTTTTTTTGTGTTTTTTCAGTTTCTTTTTATAACCTTCTGTGATGGGGATTACACCATACAACACATTCTTTATAATTTCTATTAGAGTTGTCATTTGGTTGAGACTTGTTGCTCGAATGAATGCCCTTGCATGTGTTGGTGTTTCTGCTCCCAACAAACATTGAAAAAGAGGCCAATGTTTTCTTATATTCTGAGCCATCTTAACCTATTGTTTATCAGCCTCTTTAAGTCTTTTTACAAAAAAAATTTTTGTCCATTAATTAAAGCTGTCATGATCTCTGGAAGTTGATTTAATAAATTTGTCCATTCTTTTCTCCATAACCATATTCCTTGGATTGTAGCTTTCCCATTAATAAACTGTCTGATGTCAATTCTTAATGTTCCATGATATCCACAAAGGGTCAATCGTTTACCATGTTGGAGTAAAAATTGTTTAAGATAGGAACATTCAGTTGTATTAGTGTTTGTCAAAGGTTCACTATGGTTGCACATTTTGAGAGGACAAGCTGAGGGAGTATGGTAATGGACAGCAATGTCATTGATACCTATAATTCCCAAAAGTATTGTCATAAGTACAAAACTAGCCCTCAGACACATTTTCTTGTTTGCATATGACAACTCCATGATTAAATGGCAATGTTAACGATCCTTTTTATAAATTTTACTCCCTTGTAAAATTTAACACACTGGAACATAGACTATGATATCTTGCTTAGGAAAAATTTGAGTTCTTAAACGATATTTTGGGTTAGAATTTGGAGATAAATCAATGACCAGATAATTATAAGTTTTTTTCATAACATCAGTGTAAGCTTGGACAAGGACCTTTCCTTTACCAGGATAGATTTGTCTACCTAATGCTGCAATCTGTGATAAATCTCTATTTTGCTGAAAGAGTACAATGTAGGAAGTGTTGAGAGCTATCGTACGACTATGTTTTCCTACCTGAAATAAGTTTTGGCTCACTATAATGACTGATATGTTATAATGATGGCAATGGCAGGTAAACAGTTGTTCCATACTAGGTGACTGTAATATATAGTTAATCATGTCATCAAAAATGATTAATTTATGGCAATCATCTGTTGTAAACTCATTTAATTCTATTTGTGTAGGTAACCCTTGATGAAAAATAATGTTTGGTATATTTTGTTCCATTTTATCATATACTGGTTGCCACACTGCATAACAAAACATAATGGCTTCTGGTTTGATCTCATACATGCCTTCTATGTTCTGTAATAATTTGTGAATAAAGTAACTTTTGCCCAAGTTGGATTGACCCGAAATCAACATGGATGATCTTGCTTTAAAAGGGAGCAAACTTTGAGTTTCCCACCAAGGTTTGTCAGGGCATGTTTGTTTTTCTTCAGAGGACATAGTTTGGGGACGTGTCTGATTTTCCTCTAGATCATCTTGAGATAAATCATTTTTTGGAAACCATGTGAATAAGATCTTTTCAACCATTTTGCTCTCTCTGAAGGCTTCATATTGTGTACATCTCTGAGGTGCGTACATAAATGTAGTAGATTTTCCTTCCCGCATACGGGACAAGTTCTCCGTCTTTGACCCATCATTAAATTAGGTTGTTGAAATTAGGTTCCAATCCTTTGAAGTGTTAATATTTATACCGTAAAAGGTCTTTATATGAACTTTGAACAGCACAACAGCACACAAAACAGCACACAAAACAGCATAAAACAGCACACAAAACAGCACAACAGCACACACAACAGCATAAAACAGCACACAAAACAGCACAACAGCATACACAACAGCATAAAGCAGCACAACAACACACAAAACAGCACAACAGCACACAAAACAGCACAACAGCACACACAACAGCATAAAACAGCACACAAAACAGCACACAAAACAGCACAACTTCACACACAACAGCACAACAGCACACAAAACAGCACACAAAACAGCATAAAACAGCACACAAAACAGCACAACAGCACACACAACAGCATAAAACAGCACACAAAACAGCACAACAGCATACACAACAGCATAAAGCAGCGCAACAACACACAAAACAGCACAACAGCACACAAAACAGCACAACAGCACACACAACAGCATAAAACAGCACACAAAACAGCACACAAAACAGCACAACTTCACACACAACAGCATAAAACAGCATACAAAACAGCACACACAACAGCATAAAACAGCACACAAGACAGCACAACAGCACACAAAACAGCACAACAGCACACAAAACAGCATAAAACAGCACACAAAACAGCACAATAGCACACACAACAGCATAAAACAGCACACAAAACAGCACAACGGCACACACAACAGCATAAAACAGCATACAAAGCAGCAAAACAGCACACAAAACAGCATACAACAGCACACACAACAGCCTAAAACAGCACACAAAACATCATAAAAACAGTATTAGGTAGTGAAAAAATATATAAACAAGGCAAAATGTCATTTCAGACATTTTATTCACACAAATACTAACATAAATTCACACCAAACTATAAATTTACATCATATACTTTCTTTTACCTATGTAATTTTTCTATTAATAGACTTCTAAACATTCATAATTGTAAATTCTCTCAGATTAGGACATAGTTTGGTAAATAATACATAAAAGTCAACTCTAATATCTTGTGTTTCATTTGTCAATTCTTTTTTCATGATGTCTTCTCTCATACTAACATTCAATACTTCAGTCTATAAATCCGATGCACTCCTATTCACATGAATCTTTAGTTCATTCGTTATTCTTTCTAAAGCTTTCACTACCTGCACAGCTGATATTTTACTCTTGACATCTTTGAAATATTTGTCCACTGTCTCGTCCCATTCTGTCAAACACCCTCCCTCCATATGGTCTCTCTGACCTGGTAAAACCTCTTTACATCCATAACAACTATTGTCTCTCAAACTAATAATATTTTTTCTTATGTGATACATATAAATCCATTTAATTAAATCCTGGGTCCCAGGTACTACTGTGTCTCTGCTAGCTATAATATCTTGTGATGTGTCTACAACATCACGATCGCTATTTCGTTGTTCGTATTCTTCACGTCTCTTTTTACACATCTCCTCAGTAAACACCCAACAGTCATCCCTTTCGTGTATAATGTCATGATTACAAGGACATACATTTCGCCACTGATATTGCTTTATTGTTTTTTCGGTCTGTTGTCCTTCCCCCATCTTTGTTTTTTTGACCTCCACCTCATCTTGTTCAGTTGCTGTCCTCTTTCTGATTGTCTTCAAGTTTTGTTCAATTCCATACACATTTGTTACAAGCCGGGTCCATTCATCCATATCCAAGTTCAGTCCTTTCACCCTGTTTCCAGATAAATCTGTACTATGAAGTCCTATGTAATATCTGCCTTTAAACCAAACCACTGTCAGTTTCACCCACTTAGTCAATACAATTCCTTCTTCTCTGTCCAGGTCTTGTGTTAAGAGTTCAGTCACTTTAGGTATAGTCTGTGTAAAGTTCTGCCAAGCTTGTAAGGATATAAACACCCAACACTTGTTCTTTCCTTGCATCTTGCCTACAGCCACATATGACCCAAACGTTCCTCTCCTCACTTCGACCACTGCCTTATGACTCAGTTGTAGTTCCATTTTGCCTTGTTATCTCTTCCCTCTTTAGAGTAGAAATGATAATGGGATGAAGCGTGTCCTCCTTTATACAATCTTGCTAATCATAAAGTGTATTTTTAGCAATCGGGCGTAAGATTTCTTTATGATGATTGGTCCATGATGAAGGCATAAATCTAATTTTAGAAAACTGACATCTGTGACGTCATGATTGATTCTTGTCATTGATTGGTTGTCTTTGAGAAATCCTCCGATTCTATTTTTAGTAATAAAGCTGATCCAATTTGGTAGAACATGTTGAAACATGTTCACTTTTTAGTTTTGTTTATTGTGCAAAAATGTTTCATCTGTCATCTTAATTATAAATTCAGGCATATCAATGACATAAGGTTTCAGATCAGGATGATTGTCTAACCAAAAGAGATAACGTTGTAAAATTCTTTGGGTTTCATACATTTGATTCTGTTGATAGAGACGTACCAACACTTCTGTGTGTATTCTTTCCAATTTTTGCACTCTGGCTTTTGAATATTGACCATCTTCGAAGGTTAAATGCACAATCATATTCCATTTTTCTTCTGTATCTATCAGAGGGACTAAAAACTTCTGGGCTAACTAATGGGGGTATCCATTTTGATGATAAATAATGACAGAGAGCTCATCTTTATATAAACTTTTTTTTTATTTCTTGATCAGTTAAAAACACAATGTATTTTCTCCAAATCTACATCTACACATAGGAACATTTGATATAACTCAATATATACATAATGTTAAACTTTACACTGTAAACAAAAGTATGTAAAGTACATTTACAATATGTCTTTATACACCAACTAACCTTGTGATAATTGTGGACAACCTTTAATATGATACACCTTTATACAATAAAGTACAGTCCATGCAATCTACTATGTACAATATACATGTAATACACCCTATTAATAACCAAATGGTACAGTATTATAATCATTTAAAATTTTTCTCTTAGTAAACACTTGTTGATATTTCTTTTCTTCCTCTCTATTATACAATTTCCTTTTTCTCTTGTCTCTACAAATTTTTTGATTTGTTGTCATAATATGTTCATCTTTATTTTCAATATTTTTTTTCATGCTTTCAAAATTAATCAATTGACTATTGGTATAATTACGGGTAATACCCCTGACTTTTGTTACTTCTCTGCCTGATTTTGTTACATAACTATAATTTTGGGGTCCTCCACTTAAAAATTCTACAATATAATCTCCATCTAACTCATCTGTAAATTCACCGCGGAGGGAATTACAAATACCTTACTTTTCACTATTATGTTCCATTCAACGTTGAATGGAACGCAATAGTGAAAAGTAAGGTATTTGTAATTCCAGCCGGAGAAAGTTAACCAGTGAAAGAAATCAACTTTGCTGAAGATGGAGGTATTGTGTCAATTATATACGCTCTTCCAAATTGCCAACCCCAGTATGAAGACAAGAAAAGGAGCCTCACGTTTTTTCCAGTCTGGTTAAGATGTATTCACGAATATATGTAACAGATGGGGACCAATAGTGATTTAATCACTAGAAATGCCGTAATAGGGGTGAGTATCAGTACTACATAAAAGAAAATCAATGTAAAGTCGTATAAAAAAAATGACTGATCCCTTTGATTTTAACAGCTGACAATTTTGCCGTCAGATGAACTCGTTTCATTGAGAAGCGCAAGGAAAGAAGACACGGAAATGTACCTACACAACCACTTTTATGCAGGTTTACATCTCTTTTTATCCCTGTAACCCATTACCAGATATGTCTGGAATGAATGTATAAGGATCTTGATACAAACGTCTAACAATGGCGTCTTCTGTTGAAGTCTGTGTCTTGTCTGTGAAAACCCTCGCATTTCAGGGGCAACTTTTTCAAGCAATTTGTACCTCGGTGACGCAAGATAAGAAAAAGGGTATAAGTTGAATGTAGACTTTTAATTTATGGAATTAAAATAAATGTTTTAATTATTAAATATTCAGTGAAATTATGGCATGGGCACTGTGTCCTTATACATTCATGACTGTTACTGGATACAT
Source organism: Hermodice carunculata (assembly GCA_964020975.1). NCBI lineage: Eukaryota > Metazoa > Annelida > Polychaeta > Eunicida > Amphinomidae > Hermodice > Hermodice carunculata. The sequence continues at coordinate 66,865,583 of OZ026626.1, read as the reverse complement.
ACAAAACAGGTAAGATTCACACACTAGGGCAAACAGTTTATTATCTCTCTGTATCCACCGATAAAGAGGGAAACATATTAATAAATATGTGGTATGTATTAAATGGTCATCACCATTTAATACCTGTCATAGTTTACTACCCCCTGTATCGTAGATATAGAGGGAAGGAAAATATTTATACAAATGCAGTGTGTCAAGTGGGCATACCCATTTAACTCTTGCAAGATAAGCAGATAAATAACAGACAATAGTATATATATATATATATATATATATATATATATATATATATATATATATATATATATACATATATATAATTTTATCTATTTTTATTGTCCCGTCATTCAGGATTTATGGGGTCGGGGTCCAAACCATAAACCCTTTACAGTACATTAATTCTGACTAACACTAGGTTCCACCGAGATAACATTACATTCTATACCTGTCTTATTAAGTTTCCGTCCACCTGAAAGGTAGCTGTCAAACATTAACAGTGCTCAGTGCTGAAGTTAGCCTTTCCAGATAAAATGTAATGTATGCTAATTCACCGATTATATATATTTCTAGCTTCATCTATGTGTAATAAAGAAGGAAATTGTCCATACAAGATAATTGTACATACTTCAATTAATGGTTTACTGAATTTAATTTCAAGATTCATATTTCCAGTTTGTGGCTGGTTTGTCAAATCAAACACAAAAAAAAATGTATCCTTTAACAAAATCAGATCTGTTCTGTATTGAGATCGTGTCCTTGAAATATCATGTTGTAACATTCAACATAGTGCCCATTTTCAAAATCTGGGGTCATTGGTTGTCCTGTGATCATAATTGAATTGATTGATAAATTCACATAATTGACATTAGCATGAATAAACTCTAGTGGATTACAACTGATCTGTCCTGAATATGATTTTCCTTTAACTATACCAACAATCAGCTTGTCAGGAATTTTATTTTGAAATATATCTTTATAGGTTTCACTGTAATGTCCTCGTGCAATATTAACATTTCTAACATCAGGCTTTGTAAACTCATAAAGGACAGGTGTTTTCTTTAAAGCCTCCGCATGAGCAATGAATAAAGCAGGTTTCATGGTCAGTGATCTCACTTTCAGGAAACATTGCAATATTTCAATTTTATAATTATCTTTATCAGACATGAGACTGAATATATCTTGTGCTGGCCAAAGTTTAATGTTAACCGTCACTCCGTTTAGCAAATATTTATTCATATTCAAAATTCCCAAACGAAGTGAACCATATAACTCGACAATTTTACTCCCTGTAGTATAATTGTGACGAGTAAAATAACCAAAGTTTGATTGGTCTAAAGCATCAAATTATTACCAGTGTCTTTAAAGAATAATTGTGACTCAAGTTCACGGGCGTTTAGTTCAGACTCATTTAACAAAACATCCAGGTATGCTTTGTAGGGATAATTAACTTCCCCTTCAACAAGTGTCTGATTCAAATATACTTCAGCTTGTCGGAATAGTGATGATAAAGGTAAATTACAAAATGTAACTTTATCCGTCTGTTTTAAGTTAGTGCCATTTTTCTTTTTAATACGGACTTGTAAGTACAACCTTGCAGAGGATAGATCCACATAATTGCCTGACTTGGGAATTTCAATGTCCAGAGGGGATTCACGTGCAATTTGTCCCGTTGGTTTACAAATGTAAAGTTGTTGTTTTTCCACAGTATTGTCTATCATAGATACTGTAAACAAAGCCAACTGATTTGAATATCCTTCCTGGTGTGCCATTTTCTAGTCCAGTTGAGTAGGATGAGTTTTTTGATTTTGTCACTGATTTCTTCTTTTTCTCTGTTCCTCTCTTGACTGTCTTTTTCTTGGGTGGTTGTCTTTGAACAGTTGTCTTCTGTGTTGCTTGTCTTTTAGCAGTTTTTTTGTGAGGTTTAGATACCCGTTTCCTGGGAGGAGATTTTTTTCTTCTTTTAACTTTCCTTGCTTTTCTGTTCTTGGATGTAGCTTTTTTTCTTTTTATAACTTTTGTTGCTTTTCTCTGTGTATTGGTGCTTCTTATAACCTTTGTATGTCTGAGTCTCGCTTTTGCACGATCCAGAGCTTCTTTTGTGACGCAGGATAATTTATTGGTCGAATGTTGTTGTGTTGACCTTATATCATTTATATACGCACCTCAGAGATGTACACATTATGAAGACTTCAGAGAGTGACATTCCTACACTGTATCTTTTGCTTGTGGGGAGGGGTGGGGCAGTTGCACAAAAATAAAGTTGATTTGGATATCAAAGTGAATGGCGCCCACAGCATATATCATATCACTTTTGATGGTCTGAAATATTCGCAAAATCTACACTTTTGGTTTCATATATAATAACCTCCCCAAGATCGTCCGAATACTACTATCCTCATTTAGAAACCATTGGGTGTAGACTCCACAATTTTCGAAATGGCAGCCAGTGTGGGTTAGTCCCGGTTCGAAACTTTGAAGAGGTAGTATCCTAAATTTGTGTGATTAGTGTTAACGGAAGGTTAATTTGTGGAATGAATGTAATGTTAAATATAAAATGGGACTTTTCCAGTGTGATAATTACCCAAAGGTGTAAATACAATGGCTTGAAATTACCCGTTGTTGCGGGCGGTGGAACCCAGAATTGGGATATGTATCAGATACTGAAGTCGCCCCGAGGCTATGAATTAAGTGGCATCACTGGGCACAGCAGGCAACAGCCTCGCTGAGCCAAAGATGAAGTAGAGAAAGTTGAGCCGATAGTGGATACAGGTCCGAAAGTTTTTATATAAGTGGTAAAAATTTTCCTGTCAACTAAAGCCATTCTACAATAATTTTCGTCTCCACCAAAACAATGACGTCCTCGTCATTCAGAATACGAAAGCGAAAGGTCGTCTGTAACTGAAAACAGCACGAAAAAAGTAAAAAAATCCCATTTTTTTCTTCATTCAAAATGTAAAGCCAGGAATGACCGAAAGGACTGTTTTCATCTGAAAAAATAAATGGTAAACAGTTGTCTCAGTAAGACATGACAAAGGTAAAATATAACATGGATGAAAGTAATACATTTTAAAGTAAAATTTCACATATGATACACTGACAGCAGTAATCAGTAAAACACGCATATCGATGTCACAATCCGTACAAATAATGTCCTCTGTACGAAACTATAAATGGCAATAGTAATATCTATCAAAGCATTGTCAACCAGTTGAATAAAGAGAATATAAATACTCATATATATGTAAAATGTTCGCTGGTAAGATGCCAGATCAGTCTAATCAAACAAGTAGACAGTTGTAAGTAATATATAGATAGATAGATAGATAGATAGATAGATAGATAGATAGATACACATATCTATAGACAGATAAGATAGAAAGATATATACTTAAAAATATCATATAAATATATATATATAGACAGTTATAATAGAAGAAGATAGATATAAAAATATCAGATATATATATGTTTATTTACTTATTTATATATTTATAACTATTTTCATATATATATAATTTAGTGACTTCGGGGGAAAAGTCGGGTACCGGGACCCGTAACGGGTACCTGCGGCAAAAATGGAAAAAAACTTGCTGAAATGAAGCACTGAAACATATTTTAACTTGCTTTTATTCAGGTACAGTATAGGAAGTCCACCATTTGACATGTTCCCTATTAATTCCTAAAAGAAAAAAGAAAAAGAAAACCACATAAGGAACATTACATGTACATATGTGTCCCTTACAGCTGGTCGAACAATATAAAAGTTCCTGTGGCATCAAATTTTTTTTATTTGCATAAAATACCAGTTGGTAGGGATGAAAAAATTTTTAGCTGTACTTCTAGAACTTGAATTCATTATATAGATTCAGGAAAACTATCATTTCTGCTGTATCTGCACACAAAGAACTGCGCTTTTTTATAATTATTATTATTATTATTATTATTATTATTATTATTATTATTATTATTATTATTATTATTATTATTATTACTATTATTATTATTATTATTATTATTATTATTTTCCCACATGCTGAGAACACGGGCTGGCAGGGCACGCTGGTGGCATGCACTTCCAATTTGCAAGTTGCACGTCCATTTTTTCTTCAAAATGTTTCCGCACAATACTCATTGCACGTTTTGGGCTTGCAGCCATGCTGACATATGAAGAATAAACAAGTGTGATCCACAATCCAGTATTTAAGGGACAAAAAAAACGCGAGAAACATATTTTAGCCAATCAATTAAAACAAGCTCGTGTTGGAAGCGACAATCGGCAGTGAAAAAGGCAGAAATACACATGAAAGAAAGAAAGAAAGAAAGAAAGAAAGAATGAAAAAAAGAAGGAAGGAAAGAAAGAAAGAAAGAAAGAAAGAACGAAAGAAAGAAAGAAAGAAGGAAGGAAGGAAAGAAAGAAAGAAAGAAAGAAAGAAAGAAAGAAAGAAAGAAAGAAAGAAAGAAAGAAAGAAAGAAAGAAAGAAAGAAAGAAAGAAAGAAAGAAAGAAAGAAAGAAAGAAAGAAAGAAAGAAAGAAAGAAAGAAAGAAAGAAAGAAAAGAGTTGGCAGATCACCACATGGCTTTGCTTACAAAACACGCCTGAAGTGTTCGCACAGATCAGTGCCCTTTGACCTCGAGGTCAGTGTTGCTCACTTGGTGATAGCGTGAAGCTGCCTTTGTACAATGCACATATTAAAGACATGTTACAACGGGTGTTGGAGAATCTCGATAGACTTGCAACCTACCACTGACCCAACGGTAGGTTTGCTCTGTTCACATCCTCCTTACAACTCTTTCTCTGAAAACACTTACAAATGTCCCAAGATGAAAGTAATACATGAAAGTTTGACACACGTTCTCAAAGTCACTGGTGACTACACTCTGCTCTCTCTCCCAAATAACAAAATAAGATACTATTTTACAGAGCTGTGCAATAGCCAACGTATAGAGTTTAAGCTTTTGTGTAAACAAACCATGATACAGTGCTTATCTGGGTCTCATTAGCTGGGACACACTGTATTTGCCAATATGAATTGCTTTCACCACACGTTACAGGTATTTGAGAAGCAAGTCGAATTATGATAAAATGTGCAATAAACATTAAACAAAACAGACAACAAACACTTTTTATTTCACATGATCATAACTTTATTTTTCTTGAATTGCCCAGAAACATTATGATGAGCAAGATATATTACGATAACACAGAGATTGAATTTTTTACTTTGTCTACAACTTGGCTTTCATCTGTAGATCCTCTGCCATGATGGGAGATAAAGCTGGTAATGGCGTCTTTCTTTTTCTAACTTCGTTCTCTCGGTTTTGTGGATGGGAAAGATCCCATGGTTAATCAAAGGCTCCAACCCTGGTAAATTGCTTTTTGTCTTCATAATGGAGACGCCCGAGAATGTAATGTAACGTGACAATAGCGTATATTTGTTGGTTGGCCCTCAGTGTCGAATATGAAAATACCTATTTGTTGAAAGGGATTCTGCACAACACGTGAAAACTGTTCTGTGACAAAATGTCTATCTCATGGTAATATTCCTCGTAATATTTTTTTTAACTGTTCCCGACTATAGTATGGTCTACAATGTCACAAGACACTAGCAAACGTTGACTTGTTTGTCTTTCAAATCAATCACCAGGAACCTGTATGGTTTTGAGGTGGCTTCTTTGTACATGTCCATCATATAGGCTTCTCTGGGAACATGCGTTGACTCAAGGTCTATAGGCATGTTGTCTTAAATCAATTTTCTGACAATTTTGGGGCATGGGCACTGTGCGTGGCTCATAGAAATTTGGCATGGCCACAATGACACTCAAATTGCGATGGTGGCTTCCTTTGGTGAATAAATCTTATCTTAAATGGCTGTACAAATATAGTAAATTTTGCTTCCAGCATCCAGGGACAGGACAGTCCTTTCTATGTCTACCCATGATCAAAGGTCAAGACCTGTAATTCTTTGTTCTACTTTTAAACTCATAATTTATCAAAAACCCACATGTATAGCCATATTCACATTAAATCTATACATGAATATTTATATCCACAGATAAATATCCACATGAAATCCACACACATATCCACACAAAATCCACATAAATATCCACACAAAATCCACACACATATGTCCACACAAAATCCACCTAAATATCTACACATACATTCACATCCACACATAAATATCCACACAAAATCCACCAATATTTCTATATTCACATCAATCCACACATGATTATTCACACTCACATAAGCATTTTCTTTAAAATTGCTTTAAAAGAAACGACACCATGTAAACAGGTTCTCATAACTTTATTTTTCTTTCTACAGTTCATAATATTTCCTTATGAAAGGGAATACTATATAATCATTGTTTCTCCTGTCTCTCCCATGCGTCCCGTTACGTAATGTTGCAACAATGCGAATCTTAGTTGGTGATTATTCATTGTTGTTATATGGTACGAGTATAGTCTGTTTCGATGACTTCAGGAAAAATGGCACAGATCAACAGGTCAACTGTTGTCGGAAGTGGCAATATCAATATACAAAGGAATGCACAGCATGGACAAAGTCATGGCTGCCCTGAACAGAAACGCCCAGCCTGATCTGTTGTCAGTGGCTCTTTTATTCAGTATGCTTGAAGATGAACTCATATATGAGCTAAAGAAAGAGATCAGACACCTCTATCAAGACTTTATAGACTGTTTGATGAGTTTGCCCCAGCCTAAGGGATTCTGAGCAGTCAATGCTAGCCAGCGATCAGGTGTAAGAAGTTAAACCTCCATTAACCATTCACAAATGGACAACAGTATGACTTACCACTCTCCAGTCTGCAAATTTCATTGGCTTTGTAGTCTGTGTTCGGGGATTTTGGGCAACATTCCAAATGTTGGACCCCACTTATTTCTGCATCTATGATATAGTTGGTTATCCTAACCATATATCAATATGTGCAGTGGAAGTAGTTCTCTCGGATTCTGTAAGTGGCCAACTTAAAATGATAGGTGTAATACTTGGTTGCCACAGTAACCAAAGCATTGATTCATATTCTGATATTTTGCAAAACTCATTGTTTGTATCAAATATAATTTGGAATAGTTGCCACGGCAACCATGTTGGTCAGCTTATTTGATAACCTGCAATTGGCCAGATATTGCAATCTACAAATGTCGCCATACGAATTCAGCAATTTTCAATTTAAATACATTCGTAAGCATATTTAGAAAGTTTGTGTGTGAGAAATCTTCGCAACAGGAAAGCTGCAAATAGAACTCAGAATATGCATTGCCAATCATCTCAAGGTGACCTAAAATCACGTGAGATGACCACCAATTTGGATTTTTCTTCTTTTTTTTAGCAACTCCTAGCATCACTTGACAGTAAAATGTTATTAATTAATCCAAAACATACCTAGAATGTCCGAACATGCAGCAGATATGTGAATTGACATTTCTTTCTTGCAATTTATACCATTTTAGCACTAAAATTAATAACTCTGCCGTCCATGATAAGCATATCAAGCACTTTACAGACTGTAAACCGTTGACAGTCTCTGGCTGCCATGATGCAGTGTTCTTTTACATGTTTAAATATTGACAGATGCCCACCACAACTTCCAAAACTCATATACAATTTACGACGGTGTTCCAATCACTAAATTAATGCCAGAACGGGGAAGTGCATATGTTAAAGATGATGTTTAGTGCAAATTTGTGGTTCTTTCATGCAACATTTCCATCAAAGTAATCTAGAAAGGTGAGTTTGACTGGAAAGTGTTAATGGTAGAGCCTAACCGAGCATGCATTGTGAAACCAAACCGGATACTCGGTACTCGGTACTCGGTACACATTACCGATCCCAAACCCAGCACTGTTTGGGTTCAGCATATGCAATTCAAACATGAAAACGTTCGACAGGGATTTATAACTGTTACCCTTTTACACTGGGGTATTACTATTGTTAATGTAATTAAGGTGATTAATGCAATCCATGTAACACACTTAATTGCAAAGTATCGTTTGTTGCATTGTTTAAAGTGTATGCAATACGAAAAGTAACCTCATTGACCTTTTTATTTAACCTTATTGCCAACATTGACTGAAATTACCAAACCCGAACGTTCAGCAACTGTAAAAGGTGAACCCAAGATGGGTTTAAATCCTGAAACCTGGTAAGCTCGGGCTTGGTCAGGCTCTAGTTAATGGTAATGATTCTGAAACCACCACATCCGAGACTAAAACTTCGTTCTTCTCCAGAGAGGCTTGCCAGAAGTATATTGATGACAAAAATGCCAAACGCACTGACTATGCACATGGACTCCAAGTGGATAGAATACATCCTTCTGACATTCCAATGCCTTCCAAAACTGATTTGATCAAGTGGTTGTATCTATAAAATCATAAAAACAACATTTCCTGTCTAACAAATGACAACTGCTAAGCATGCCAAATGGACTAATGAGCGTATTTCCCAGTCAAATTGCAGGGGCTTTGAACAAAGTGATGGCTTTTCTCAGGAGAGACAAGCAACCTGTATCTATTGCTCTGGTTGCTGAGATTTGCAATGAAGCTGAACTGATATGTGAACTGAAAGAAGAAGTAAAAGATATTTCTGAACATTTTTATGAACTGTTTGATAAAGAGTGTCCTAATTTGAAGGAATGGACCATTTATCCAGAGCCATCCCCAAAATGATGATGATGTTGTTTTTACCTGGTAACTCAAAAGACTGTGTCATATTATTAAGTGTCTGAATTAGGGACATTGACATAGTGGTGAAAATGTTTACAGACAATATGCTGAATCATATTATAAACTGTCAGATAAGATCATTGAAATATGCAGATTGTATAAATTACTTTTGTTATTTATATCAAAGTGTGAATGCATGGGTGTTATCTGTCACTTGTTTCTGAGACAGCAAAGGTGAAACATGATCCAGCTAACGAATGTGGTGTGCATGACACGGTTGAACAGTGAGATTGATTTGAAATACTTGACCTTCATGTCCCGAGATGTGGAGTATAATCCCCAGAAGCACAACTGTCTCATCTCGAGACATAAAAAGACTAGAGGTTGCTGTATACTTTCCAAGCATGGTAGAATGATCTTTAATGGAACTGCTTCAATAATCCCAGAAGCCAAGAAGAGAGTGCGATGTTATGCTTGACTGATCCGGAAAACTGGCCATCCTGTGCACCTGTCAACCATACAAGTGGTGACCATGTCTGCAGTTCATATTTTGAGCACACAGCTGAACTTGATTAAGGTGGCAAACATTTTATGTGAAGAATATGTGCCACAACTATTCCCAGCTGTCACATTCAGGAGAGATAATATTTACTTTTCTTGTTCAACCATAGGCAAGATGATCATGACAGGTATCAATCAGCTAGTTCACATAGAAAATACAGTTCTACCATGTATTATTGAATTGGAACTACTATAAATGTGCATAAGTAGAGCATCAAACTGCACTTTCAGTCTGAACAATGGATGACTATCTAGCTGTACTTCTTATTCTACGAGTAAGCCAGCAAATGTTTTAACCCACATAAACTCTGTGAGATTGCAAAGGCCAAAGGCCAATAACCGATAGCTCTAAAATATATCAAAAACTGGCTGACAAGTCAAGAGACCTATCCTATGAATAGACGTTAAGTGAGACCCAAACCACACAGTAGAGAAGTGGTAGAAGGTTTGGATTCCAAATGGGACTGTGATCTGGGAAACCATCAAAGTTTAGTTAAGTTGAATGGTTGTGTCAAATTCCTCTTATTGGCCATTGAAATATTTAGTTGGGATGTGTGGATATGATCCTTGAAGATTAAAAAGGGTCATGAAGTGGCCAAAGCTCTAACAGATATTTCTAAAGACTGTAGACACCCAAAAGACATTCTGAGAGTCAACAGAAAAACATAGTTCGCCAACCAACAAGTCAGACCTCTACTGAAATGATACAACATTCATCCAATACTAACTAATAATCTCACCAAGGCCAATTATGCAGAATGTGCCTTGAAAACCATCAAAAGTAAAATCTTCAGGTACATGATGTCTAAACAGACTCACAAATATGTAGATGTTTTGCAAGATGTGGTAAAGCTTACAATAGTACCAAACACACGAGCTTGGGAAGAAGTGATTGAAGAGAATGAAGGAGAAGTGAGATTGGATCAGTACCTTCTGAGAGTAAAAGACAAACCTAAAACACAAAAGTACAAGTTCAAGATTGGAGACACAGTGAATATTTCCTATCTCAAAACCATCTTTCAACAAGAGTATCAACAAAAGTGGACCGGAGAACTGTTTAAGATGACCAAACGGTACGAGAAAAACGGAATTCCTGTCTACAAACTGCAGGACTGGAATGGTGAAGGCATCAATGGCAGCTTCTATGAACAATTATTGAAATGTATCGATATTAATGAGGACACAGTATTCAAAGTAGAGAAAGTGTTGAGAAGACATACCAGAAATGGACAGAGACAAACCTTGGTGAAATGGTTACATTGGCCTAAGAAGTATAATAGTTGGATACCTGCCAGCAATTTGCAAAAGATATAAATAGAGACACCCAAAATCTATAAGTAGACATCATGGATCAAGGTTTACTATTCGTGTCAAGTGAAGACTGCAAAACAGTTTTTCCATTAAATAATCCTGCTGCTTTCACCATACAATTACCAGGTATCATGTACTTAAAAGGCACTTGGGTGTGTGCACTCACTGAGATTTATCTTGAAAACAGGTTTGTGACTACACCTGAACAGATTGTAGCCTCTTCTGACCTGATCGAAGAATCCTACATAAGTGGCACCTAGTGGCCTATGTTGAGATGTATACCTGCGGATACAAACCAAGACATTAACCTTACTTTTGTGGATCCCTGCTACTTTCAAATCATGCAGAATCAAGCACACAGGATCCAATTGTATCTGAGAGATCAAAACTTATAACCCGTTCAGTTTACCAGTGGAGAGTTGAGTTGGGTGTTACATTTCAAACGCATTATATAATGGCACACAAGTCTGATTGGTCTAACTGGGTCACCTTTTTGGACAACATGGGCAAAGACAAAGTTCCTTATAAATCAGATAAATACCACATCATCTCATCTAATCCAGAACTTAGCCAGACACAACACAAATAGGCAAACCAGTGATCAACCTGGTGACACTAGTAGCTCAGACTTTGGAACAAGCCAAATCCGAACTAAAGGAGGAAAAGTCTATATGTAGGCAGACCAAGCCTGCAAGTAAAGGACCTACAAACTCTATAAGAGGAACCACGATTCAAGGGAAAAAGACGAAGAAAGAAGTCAAAGACACATTTTATCAGATTAAAGATGGAGGTCATGAGTCACAAATTAGCTCTATTCAAGTCCCAGTCCCAGGAAAGGGGTATTGAAGCAATAAAATGGATCCAGTATAGACCCACCAGTCAACTCACCCTTGGTGCAACCATCACCTTTTCCATCCCTGCTTCCCCAAAGTACATAGATCGCAAAGAAACACGTCTTCATGTGAAGTATCGTGTCCTAAAAGGGGATGGGTTGACTTTACCACCCACTCCAATAGGACCCACTTTTCCAGACTAAGCCAGAGTGGGACCCATCAACAACCTATTAATGAGCATGTGGAGTCAAGTACATCTCAGTCTTCAACAGCATTTGATTACCTCTACTGTGAACACCAGTTACCTGTACAAAGCCTACCTGGACACCCTGCTCACCAGTGGATATGAAGCAGGGAGTGGTCATCTGCAAAGCCAACTGTTCCATTAAGACACCATCAGACCATCTGGAAAGAATGATTCCTTTTTGGGTAAAATCCCAGGCCTGAGCCGAAGAGCTGAATACTTTTGAGAAAGCAAGATTGTTGACATGGAAGGTCCCATCTTCATGGACATTTGTCAACAGGAGCATCGTATTTTGGATGGAGTCCCAGTGGTATCAAGTTGTACCCCAAAACAGAAGGTTTGACATTGATCAGTGCTAATCCCTCACCCAGTTACAAATTGGAAATTGTTCATGTGATGATGAAAGTCTGCATGATCCAAGTGTTACCAGGCCTCATTACAGGCCATTCCAAAGCCTCAAAAACATCTCCCACCTGATACTTCATAAAGGATTCCAACATCAAGACCTTTGCGGTGCCACAAGGGCAGTTTGGATTGACAGTGGAAGATGTATTCCAAGGAGATTGTCAAGAACAGCTTGTTGGGTGTTTGGTGTCTTTGGCTGCCTACATTTAAGCTTTGCCGCAAATCCCTTCAAATTCCAGCATTACAAGTGCAATATTGCAGCATTTTACTTGGATGGTCAGAGAGTACCAGCCCGAACTCTCCAACCTGATTACCAGATAGGAAATTACATGGATGCTTACATCTCAATGGTTACAGGTACAAGTACCTATCAGTATGATAATACCAATAACATAAGTAGAAGTGACCATGCTAATAGTAATACTCTGTATGTCTTTGGCTTGAGTCAGTCACAAGATAAAGAGTACCAACCCAAAACCAAGAAATAGAATATACGTCTGGAATTCATGTTTGCCAAAAGTTTACCAGAATATGACAGCCATTGTGTGTGCCACATTTCCAGCCACAGTACAGACTGACAAGTCACAACGAATCACAGTACAATGAATACACAACAGCTACAATCTGTCTTGTTGACATAGAAGACAACATGTCAGCAATTGAAAGTCCTGCTGACTGTATACCTAAACATATAACCTCAAGACCTAGTCTCTACACTGTCAACACACAGCCGAGAGTACATAAGGGAAAACACTAAGTAGCATTTTACTTTCCTGTGGAGGGACCATGTGAATACTTTGACTGGTGGAAAACCAAGACTACCTTGGCTCAAGGACACTTTGAGGAACAACAGTCCTAGTTACATCTACAATACCAAGAGAATACAAGACTTTGGATCAGTAATGTGTGGACCTTACTGTATATATTAACACTACTATGTTACCAAGGATGGAGAATAAAAGACATGGTGAACATGTTTGACTCAGATTTGAGAATAAACGAGCATTTCAACACTATTTTATGACGAGACTCTATCGCGAAAAACATGAAAGCCAGTATAAACAAAAGTAAATACAGAAAGGGACCCAATCCGTACAGTGTGGACTGTCCACAACCAGGGTGTGACATACTCGGATTTTTTATACCTGGGCAAACATTGGGAAGACACTTATTCTTTAATCATGGTATCCAGAAAGCAGACAGAAAAAAATGGCTGGATGTCGGCCCACATAGTCATAAAGTTTGTCAGTGGGTGACAAAGGCTGAAGACTTGTATGAACGTGTTTTGTATGACAGGTACATAATGAGATGATGGGGAATGGAGATGAGGGTCAACAGGAAGAACATTTTCCACATTTTCTCAATGGTACCAGTGTGTGTGCATCCATTGTGATGAAATACCGCATGCAAATATGTTACCATATATATCAATGCAGATGAACAACGTAGCTTATGTGATGACAAGAATATAGCACTTGAGAGTAGTTATAGGCTCCGAAACATGTTGAGTAGCTACCCGCTGAAGACCCTTTAGTTTATTTGGGCTAATACAGCCTATGTCAAAATTTATAGAGGAACGTGTGCAATATGGACAATAGAACTTCTATGTATATAAGTTAGACAGGGACAGGTTAGCTTATGGAGAGTAAAGAGTTTGGACTGCGGAATAGGGTAATGCATACTAGGAAGTGGTTTTGGACAGAAAGACACAAATACAATACCATGATTGTAAAGGAACGTCAGGGATGACTCTCCGACTTTGATATTTCCTAGTAGTGAGGGGGAATAAAACATGAAAATGTCAAACAGCGTTATTCTATTATATTGAATAAAAACAAATGGCTGGGAGTCATGGTCTCCATCTTTTTTTTTTTTAAACAATGCCATGTATTTACACAAATATATTAAAATTTCAACCACTTGATAGGTTTTTTCTTCTTGATTGGGGGCTCCTTTATTCCTGGGAATATCTTCTAAGCTTCTATTATCTCCCGATGAGCAATATCAGTCCTTTGGGTATGTTCATCTCTTTCAAGGCTTGATAAAACACATCATGTCCCACCGGTTTAAAATGTTTGTACTTGTACTGTGAATCTTAGGCCTATACATTTTGGAAACACTATAGTCTGTAGTTAATGAAGAACACTTCAAAGGTTAAGAGGACCAGTTTAAAACCACCAGTTGCCTTTTAGGGGTGACTGCCTGTCTCAAGTCGGGAGTGAAATTTGTTTCTTCACATTGGTATTGGAAGATAAATGTTGGTGCTTTGGTAACTCTGGAATCTCTTTGTTGTCATAGTGTGGTTTGAAAATTATGAATATGGTTCATGTTTTCCAATACTATTTTATTAAGTCTGTGATGTAAAAATCAGGAATGGTCTGCCCATGGTAACTGATCTCCCCTTTCTCCTCCCATATGAGTCTGCCATCATTCTTGATGTTGGACAGCAAAGCACCAACGCTGGTCCACAAATATTTGGGTTCAGTTTCTATCACCATGTCTACATTAATAGTATCTTCTAGTTCATCTTCTTGAATGGTGGTCAGATGAGTCTTGGCTTGGACTGGTTGGTGATTCTGTTTCATCAAGCGTTTATATACTGATATATATATATTCATTCCTATGTAAGATTGTATGCACATACCAATTTCAAGAGGGCTAATGTGACAAGAAATTGGCCCCATTATTTTTACGAATCATGTATTATTTTGTTCCATTTTCTAAGAAATGTAATGATATGAATACGCCCCAAATGTTCAAGGGTACAGGGGTATTGTATCCTGACCTTGTAATAATGTTTGATCACTTGAAAAGCTGAGATATCATCGTCATTGTTTATCATAGCTTAACAGTGTTTACCGGCTATGAGAAAACTTATCCGATCAAGGTCAACGCGCAAATATTTAGGTGTACAGGGACAACTACTTTTGGATTATCGTTAAATCACCTGAAAAAAATGATGCAATAAGTGTGTTATTTATTTATCGCTGCCTAACAGTGTTTAACGCCTGTAGAAAACCTCTTAACATTGGGAATGCACGCCAATTTCAAGTTAGTTTTGCATATAGCCTTCTACCATCTGAACATTGTAAATTCTTGATATAGTGACAGTTTATCTGGTGTAGAAAATTTTTGTCAACTGTGCATGCGAATAAATTTAAGGTGATCGTTGTGGCGGGCTTTGTAGTAGCAAATAACTTACGCTGTGCAATATCTGCTTTACTTGTACAGCTTCAAACTACAAGTTGAAGAGATGGCTGAAGCCAAATGGAAGAAACACATTCGTAATATTTTTGCAAGGTTAAATTAGTGTAGTTGCAGTTATGTTGTACTCTGTGACAGATTTTTTTTTGTAAGTGTACCTTTATTATATAGGTTATTTATCTGATAATTTAAAGGATTTCAGTGGAGATGCATAGCTTCCTGACAATAAAAACCTTGCACCATTTTGGAGAAGCACCCCCGCCAGGCTTTTTGTACCGCCGAGGGAACAGGGGATTTCAATCACGATACATGCAACAATGAGAGAGCAATTTGCAATAAAAAAAAAAAGAAAAAATTGTTGATTTCTTTTACAGATATAAAACATCTATAAGAAAAAAAAATTTCAAAAGATTTTTTAATTAGAATATATTTTGTTTATCTTGTGGGAATTCTAGAGTAGAAGGAGTAATGTTTGGGACAATGCCACTCAGACCAGCCGTTTTGCACCCATCCGATGTTTATAAACATATCAAGTTCGCGTTTTGTGGCTTCGAGTACAAAAATATTGCATAGTTGAAAGCGGTTCACGTCAAAACTTCATTCACAACAATGCATTCACCCATATTCACTGTATGTGGATGCCTTTTGTATTTTTTTATCTGTCAATGTCTAAAATTATGTTACAGTCTAAATATCATTTTGGGTGTGAACGAGACAGGAATTTCTCAATATCCTTGCAAATCCTCCACTAAAATATAAATTAAAAAACATTTACTATGTTGTCGTCCATTTATGTAATATGGTTACACTTTTTTTTCCTGTAGCCCATTCTGATCGTCATTTCCAACCACAGGTAGACCCATACAAACCACCATCATTTTCGATGATGACGATGGTGATGATGATGATGCTGATGATGATGATGATGATGATGATGATGATGATGATGATGATGATGATGACCATTGTTTTCATCATCATCACGATAAAGAAGATGAGAATTTGGTAAGTAAAACATATTTTACTATATCTATTAAATTTATATATAGTTACATATATATATATCGAGAGAGAGAGAATAAAATGTAACAAGAGTGAATAGCTGTTTTTGCAGTTTATTATTTATTGTAATCCATGTTTTTTTCTGCCAGAGTCCACCACTCTTACTCAGGTGTGAGTCCCTTGTGTGGGAACTCCTGAGGGAGGGAGAACACTGTTTTGTAAGTAGAAATGTAATTTTTTTAATGATTATTAAAAGTAATTGTATAATAATGTTTAAATGGTAACAGCGTATTTACATTTTGTACTAATAAATTTATGATCACTGATATTTTGATTTACTGACTTATTAGTTTCCTAAGTTAGAGAGTGCAGTGAAAGTGAAATCTACATGGAAATACTGAGATTGCTTTTAAAAAATATAATAAAGGTTGGATCATTCGATATATATGAAGTATGTATAACACTGATTCTTTCTTATCTTCATGATGTAGAATGACTGGACAAAGGACGTCCTAGGTCCAGTGTTTGCGGATGAAATTAATCAAGAAGCATTGGAGTTGAGTGAGATAAGTACTTCATTTATATAATTCATATATTGTTGTTAATAAAAGATTCATTTTGGTTAAAACGATTTAAACATGTATGGATACCATTACCACTTATTTCTTTCTATACTGTAAACAACTATACGGTAACATTTATTTAAACCCTTACGTCATTTGAAATTTCTTCTACACAAACATGTATGGTTAAGCTTACAACCAAAAATGTATTTTCAGTTAAACTTTGTTGTAAACATTTCAAACAATGATAAACATATCACGCTAACAGTTTAGAGGTTCTCTAAGCATGAAACACAGACACACAATAATAATATACATAACTTAAAATATGATTTTTGTTTCTCAACAGCTTCTCGGGGACGACAGGTGAAGGTCAATGGACATATTGAACCATAACAGGAAGAAAAATTGGTAGTCGGGGTCTGAGAATGTGTGGTGAAAACGGGCAGTTTGGTTGGTAATGCATCTGCCGGAAGCAATTTTTGTAAGACAGCAACTGCCACTAAGAATAATTTATATTTTCTGTATATGTAAATAGTAAGCGTAGTTGCGACCACTGTTAATACGAATATTGCATGGCGTGATTTGTACAAAAATTGACCAAATATTTTGTGAATTTGGGATATCCTCAAGAATAATTTTATCAGCCAAATCATGGAAGCCATGCTTGTTTTGTTTAATTGCATTAATCAAATCATATAAACTCCAGTGTTATTGTTTATCTGCATTTACCGCATTGGATTCATTAAATACAGCAATATGAATATGGGGGAGCTCTGAGGTAACTGATTAAAAGAGGCGATATATCTTTGGCTGTACCCCGGTAAGGAGCAGACATGTCGTCGCGCCACTTACATTTGTAGTAATGCCGTTTGATCATAAATTTGGTACCCAATATCCTGTTCACTTCATACCAACTGTCTATTTGTTTGGGCAGTACTCTGTTCAGGGACCTGACGCTCTCATTGCCCTTCATTTGATTGGGGCAAAGGTGGAATTGAAGCCATTGGGCAGGAAGGCCGTGGTGGTAGGAGTGTGCAATCTACCGCATCATAATAACATTTAAGTCTATTGGCATAAATGGATGCCTTGTGGTCCCTGAGATCAGATACACACCATAATTTGTAAGCAGAGAGATATCGATTCACCTTACGCGAACGCCCTACTTACGAGTAGCATGTAAATGTGTCACGTGATAATTTCGTGCTGACTGTGGGCCTTTATTAGGTTGTAACCGGAAACACGGGCTATGATTGGCCTTACTTTGTTATCAAACCTCAGACCGCCCACATAATGACTTCTTTGGATTTCCTCCAGTTTCAGATCCACACCTAACTTATCACGACACAGATCAATGATCATTTTATCAGTGTCATCTATGTCACTATCAGATTGAGACAAACCATGGAACCTGAGGCTCATTCGCCGTCCATATTGTTCCAAATCATCGTGATCCAGACGTAGTGGTTGAAGCTGTTGTTCCTTGTCTCTGAGTATTTGTTCAGTTGTCGCTAGTAACACCTCCATTGACTTCACCTGTTCCTGCAATTTCAGTATTTCATCAGAGTGATCACGACTACTCTTAATAGATGCGACCTGTTTTTCTATGCTTGCTATCTTGGAACTATTGGTCTGAATAGTATCTTTTGTTGGTTCAAGTTCGTCATCAAGCAACTCCTTTTCAACAACAGAGTGCACGTGTTCCATAATAGCGTTTTTCATGGCCGCAGTTATTACCTCCGTAACAGACTAACTGGCCAACACTCTACTGACATTGATTTCTATGGTCTCCGTGACCTTGGAGATACTTGATATAGACATGGGAGACAAAAGCTGTCTTTTTCTTTTGTTCTCTTGGGATTTCCTCTCAGTATCAGTTGGTCACTGATATTTTGATTAATTGGACTGCCCTCATCGTATATGGTTTGCAATGATTGCCTTATTGCATTTCCTAGATCTTTTGCCATCTCGACACAGTTCAAACTTGTACATAGTATACAATATACAATAAGCTCATGGGTGATCACTAACCTTTAACAAAGGAAAAACTTCGTATCCACACAGCAGCATGTCCATTACACAACTGTTCATAAATACTTGCAAATCCAAAGTGACCAGAGCATGCCCGAGATCTTTATGCACCACCAGAGATACTTTCCATTATCTTTGTCTGTATAGAAACTTGAGAAAATTGTAAATTTCCCGCACAAGAACTCAGAATTCAACGTGACCACCGACGCATGCGCACTCTCTTTTTCTAAAATATAGAGGTTTTGTGCCAAAGTGTAACACGCAGTCATATAAAACCTAGCTTAAGTGGAAGAAAGTGTAATGTATAATAACATTACAAAAGTGAGAAAACAAAGAAAAAAGAAAAAGAGAAACAGAAACAGAGAGAGAGATGGAAGGAAAGAAAGAAAGAGAGAGAGAGAAAGAAACAAAGAAACTAAGAAAGAAACAAAGAAAGAAAGAAAGCTACATGTTGCCTTTAACAAAGGCAATGCTTATATAGCAGTGAGTAAGAATGATATTCTGTTGAGACTAAAAAAATATACAATTCAATCTTACACAGAAACTAGTACTTTTGACTTCCAATCCGGACTGTTCAAGTAACATAATTTTTCCAGTTGTGTTTACTCCACGTTTACTATGAGTCGTATCATATAACGGAATTACGCTACGCGCCACAACTGGCCACAATGGTCCAGCCTGTGAAAGAACAGCATCTATTTATTTAGATCACATTCTCCTCGGATCTTACACTCATTGTGCTCGTTAAGCTTCACGATTGTGACCAGTGCAAAGCATATCCACGAGACGTATACATCACTTTGACTTTCTGCTTGAGTTACATAGTGCATGTATAATTTTTCTTCCAAAGAACACATTCAAACATATTTTTAAAGTATGAACAGTGAGAGTTGAACAGCAGCTTCTACGTTCTGGTACCTCCTTTTTCCCAATTTAAAATGAGGGCGGATTAGGTGTCACTCTTTTGGTAATCATCGCAGGATTATCATACTCCTGTAGATTTGAATACATCTTAGGAAATAGTACTTTTCTCTAAGAGACAGATTTGTTCTGTCTTGGCCATTATGACCACCGCCAAGTAGAGATGAGTGATAACTTGCCAAGGCCACTTCGCTGTAGGGAGTAGGTAAAGCCAATTGCTTAGTACAGTGAGACCTGGGTATAACGACACTAAGATATCCAAAATATTCAATATAATGACACAAACTTTACGGGGGAAAAAGTTTATTTTCTTTGTTGATTCATTTATCTGACACATTTCTTAGGAAACAAATGGTGTCATTATAGCGAGTGTTCACTGTATATCTCTCTGCCTTTGTACCTTTTTTGATTCTAGGTTCATTGATATGATGTAAAAAGTCATCTTTTAACATATATTGTTCAGCTTCAGCCACAATTTCTGATGCTTGTTTCGGATCGTAAGGTAGTGTACCTGAAGAAAGTAACATCTATATTCCGGAAGTCAGAACAAGACTTCTGGGCCATAATCAGGTCAGGTTGTGATCATATTCATAGACTGTGAGGAAACTGGTTGGTTAGTGGTAGGGGCATCAACAAAGAGGAACTGCTGATTTTTTACAAAAATGTCAGCGTGCAGCATTGCCTTGCAGACAGAATCAGTGGTCATGACTACTTTTTCATCCACTTCTGTGGAAAGATTATTTGGAGCTAAGATTGGATAATCTTGTCTACTAAGGCTGTCTGCTGGATTTTGTCTACCTGGACAGTGTACAATGACGTAATCATAACCTTGAAGTAGTAAAGCTTGAAGTAGTAAAGCCCAGCGCATTATTCTGGGAGTGGATGGTCTAACCCTTTCTAGTCCAAAAAGACTTTGGTTGTCAGTAAATAAGACAAATATTTGGTAAGCCAACTAAATGTGCTTTTCACGAATGGCTTCAACAACAGCAAAACATACAACTTCAGTGAAAGTGTAGTTTTTTTCTGAAATTCTAAGAATTCTGCCAGCATATAAGACTGGTTGTTCCCTGTTGTGATCATCTCTTTGTATCAAGATCCAGCCATGAAATAATGAACAAGAATCTGTTACAAGAACAAAACCCTTTGTCATGTCAGGATATCTGAGGAAAGGTGGGGTGGTCAATGCAGATATGAGACCATGAAATGCCTGACTACAATCATCAGTCCATCTGAATGGACTGTCTGCTTTAAGTAGATCATACAAATGAGTAGCTATTTTGGAAAAGTCTTTTACAAATCTTCTGTAAAATTATCATAAGCCTATGAATGCTCTCACTTCTTTTGTGTTGGTTGGAACTGGGTAGGATGTCACAGCATCTATTTTAGCTGTATTGATTTCAATTCCTTTGGGGAACAGAACACGGCCCAAAAAAAAAACCCCAGAACTTTTTGTTTGGCAAAATGGCACTTGTGTGGATTAAATTTTATATAATTTTGTCTAAAACGCTCAAAAACGTGATGAATATGTATCAGGTGGCCTTAAAATGTCCTATGGATTGTACAAATACCATCAAGTTAAGCCAATGAGGTTAAAAAAATGAGCCTTTTCAGTATTTTGGCCCTTAGCATAGAATAGGAGGTGGGAATATTATGTAATCCGATTGGAAATATGCGACATTTATAGGCGTCAGTATGTGTAGTAAAGGTAGTTTTGTGACTAGTTTCGGGGTCTAAAGTTTGTTGATAAAATGGCATTTTTATATCCCAAGTGGAAAAATACTGGGGTGGAATGAACATCTCCTTAAAAGTCTATAACTGTTTCCAGTCAAGGCAAGGGGAAACTAATTGGTTTAGTCACTTTATTCAGTTTTCAAAAATCAACAACCAATCTGTAATTCCCCTGAGGGCTTCTTTACGAGGACAACAGGGGCAGACCACGTGTTATCTGATTCTTCAATGACATTGTTGTCAAACAAGTCCTGCGCTTGTCTGTCCAACTCTTTCCTCATAGCAGGGGACATTCTATAGAATGGTTGTCTTTTACGTGGTCCATCACCTGTTTCAATTCTATGTTTGATAACATCTGTAACCTAATTCACTGACATTAGTGGCAAAAACATCTCTATATTCTGCGATAAGAGCTGCTGGTGATAGGTGTTTTTGGATTGTAGTTAATGTAGAGTCATTAAGGTTGATACCAAGTTCCTTTAAAGTAGCCTCTGGATCTGGATGAGGAGTAGTTAACTTGTAAGTATTGCTGGCCATAGACACATGGTCAGTTACTAGATTACATACAGAGGTATGGTTGATAGGATGTGCCAAACCACTGACATTAGTGGCAAAAACATCTCTATATTCTGCGATAAGAGCTACTGGTGATAGGTGTTTTTGGATTGTAGTTAATGTAGAGTCATTAAGGTTGATACCAAGTTCCTTTAAAGTAGCCTCTGGATCTGGGGGAGGAGTAGTTAACTTGTAAGTATATGGCCATAGACACATGGTCAGTTACTAGATTACATACAGAGGTATGGTTGATAGGATGTGCCAAACCAATAGTTTTTTTTTTTTTTTTTGTTGTTGTTGTTATTTTCTTTTTTTTTTTCAGCTCTCAGCTGTATTTGCCTGTTCAGTTGGATTCAAGAGGCGACATTCAGGTCTTCCACGTTGGACAGTATATGGTGCATGGGCTCCAAAAAGAGGAGTACATGCATGATTAGTTGTGTCCCGCTAGAATGAGAAATGCTTACAGGAAGAACAGCCTCACAGTTAGCTGGTATTTCATAGTCACACAGCAAACGCATTAAGCTAGGCTTGGCTTCAGGCTAGAAATAGAAAATATTTAGATATTGGTCAGTGAATGTTACAGTTTTTGAGCTGCAATCAATGCATGAAGTCATTTTAGAAAGTTCTTTCCTAAAATCAAGTGATGATGCAGTTTAGGAAAAACAAAGAACTTTTGTTTGAATCTTTTATCTGCAATTTGGAAAGATCAATACTTGCAGCTGGATAAATGCTTTCATCCCCCCCCCCCAACTTCGTATGCTTTGGAGATATTTGCAGGACTCAAATGCAATTTTGGATATACTGATCTTAAAAAGGAAGATGAGATACAGCATACAGATGGTCCAGTACCTAACAATGCTTCAGTTGTAGTCTTTAGAACTTTTTACATTAATGAAATTTTGTTCTAAGCGAGTGACCAGATTGATAGTTTTAGATGCCATTGATAAAGGCCTGTGTAAGGAAGATAGGGTATCTTCCTTCCCAGGCAAAAAAACCTATGCAGGGTGCAGTTTGGCTCCACAGCAGACCCAGGTGAAATGAGCTAACTTTGCACATCTAAAACAGGTAGAATTTCTATGGGGACAGTTCATTTATCAGATGCCTAGCTCCACATCCATTGCACAGATTTACAGTTTGGCCTGTAGGTGCACTATCACTTGTTTTATTTGTAGGCCTTGACTAGCTGTAGTCCATTGGGTGCTGGCCTGGTTATTTTGACATGCCGTTGCCTCGAGTGGTAGACACCTGTTCAAATCCTTTCTCCAACTGCTGAATGGCAGCCAGCACTGCATTAGCCGTTAATGGTGCTGGGGCTGGTGTAGAGTTCCCTATAAGCTGTATGTAGGCTTGCAGGTCACCTATTGACTTCAGTTCTTTCTGTAAGATGAAGGAATGCAGTGTTGCCTGCATGCCATTAAAATGGCTTGCAGTTTCTGCTCCTCTGAAAGATTGACTAAAGATCCCTGGCAGTGCATGTAGGAGATATAGTCCAGGCCCTTTTCATGTGGTCCCTATTTCCTGAACATATCAGCAATTTTTGCATATCTGTTATGGGATTAAAGTCCATAGATTGCTTCAAATTCTTTTCAAATCAAACTGAAGTCCCTCTTGGTGTCATCACAGAGGTTATCAAACCAAGTAAGGGCTCCCTCTCTTAGGAGAAGAGGAAAAGACCCAGCAAGGTGAGTGGCATTAAAGTTCTTAACTTGCCATAGACTTCAAAACTTTTCAAAAATCTCGAAGTATCTTCATCAGTTGTGCCCTTGAGTGGTTGAGGGATCAAGGGTAATTCTAACATGTCCAGTTCATCTGTGGAGCAATCTTTGTGAGGTTCAAATAGAGAGGCCCACGATCTAAGGTCATATGTATGTAATCCAAATGACATCTTTCTCCTTCTCCACCATAATTGTTGTAGTATGTCT
The DNA here is from genome assembly GCA_964020975.1 of Hermodice carunculata. Taxonomy (NCBI): domain Eukaryota; kingdom Metazoa; phylum Annelida; class Polychaeta; order Eunicida; family Amphinomidae; genus Hermodice; species Hermodice carunculata. The sequence continues at coordinate 66,841,612 of OZ026626.1, read as the reverse complement.
CACCTAAGATGACTACTGCTGAAGTTAGGTATGATCCATTTGGAGCAGAATCCAATGTAGAGATTCCAGTTGGGCTGTATTTTATTCTTGTCAGGTAGAGGGTGGGACCCAACTGACCCCGAGCTCTTTCCAACACATGTATTTCTGGACTTCAAGTTCTCCTTGGCTTAAACATCACAAGTTAGCATTAACCAATCACTGAAGAGGATAGCCAACTAAGGATCTCAGAGTTACATAATATTAGTCAAATAAGGGGAAAGAACTAGAAGAGTAGCAATATTGGAGCCAGTGACATACTTCACAAAGCTTCCAACATTAAAATACCAGTAATGACGCCTAAGCTAAGAGCAACTCTGTAGTGTATTTTTATATGACAAAATTTTCCTCTCCACCAAAGCAATTCTCTAGCAGTTCCGTCAGGTTGATTTGCTTTTGTCTCTCTACTGTGTACCCTGTGAACAGCATCAAAGTCCTTAGAGGACAACTTAACCCGAATTTCTTGTCAAAGAGTTGGAGACAGGCATCTGTAGAATTTTCTCTGTGAACTTCATTCAGCCATAATATCTTAATATTTGATTTCCTGCTGTGTTGTTCATTTCGAATCACCTGTTTTTTGTTTTGTACAGCTTGTCTCTTATTTGTTTGATTTCCCCCTTGAGTAAGGTCAGCTCAGCATCCATATTATTATTCTCCTGTTCCAGCAAGGCTGTCTTTACTGAAAGAGTAATCTCCAAGTCCTTGCCAGCTTCTTCTACTGCTGTTTAATATCTTGTTTCATATTATCTTTCACCTCATTGACAATGTCAGTTTTAAGCGGAGCCATGGCTAGCAAAAGTTCATTCTTAAAAGCCACCATGTTGTCTTCACTGTCTAACTCCGGTATAACTTCTGTTACACTGTCCTCAAAAATGTATTCAAAACTAGTTGACAGAACCTGCTTTGAATTTTTGTCTATTTATCCAAGGTTTTGAAGTGGAAGAACTACAGGAAGTAGCTTTAGATGTCCTTTTTCTTTTCTCTTCCTACCAGAAATTGTATTTTTCGTGATGTCTATGTTTGCCGCTACACATGCCTCAGCTTACTCCAGTGAAAAGAATGAGTCTCACAAATACCTGCTTTCACTAGCACTTTCTATTGTCCCAGTTTGGGTAAAAGTTATTCCTTTGAGAAGGTAACTTTTCCAAGCCCTGGTTAACTTAATAAAGTAAATCCCAAGGTGGTCACAGCTCCTGTAAGGAAGCAGCCATGTTGGCTCTGCGAAAGCTCCAACGTCAAAAGCACATGCTGTTGAAAAAGTTACCTCCACTGTGAGGTCAGGCTCTTAAGATATTGTTTCAGAACCTTTGGCACATCACAAGTCTAATTTACCAGGTTCCTTTCCCGGCTAATGAGCATTGAGCATATCTGTAGATTTCTTTTTTTTTTTTTTTTTTTTTTTAAATTTTGTAACAGTCTTTGCAACATCTCAGTGCCCTGCCACGACGTGGCTCCCCAACCTTTGCTTTCTAGTATGCGATGTAGCATATAAGCAATTTGTCATAGCCTACACGGAGGGCTTTTTGGAAACCAAATATCATCAGCAATGAGTGTGTTCAGTGGACCTGATTCTGTACCAAAGCTTCTGGTTCAAAATGGTTCATATTTAATGTCCAATATAATTTCAGTCATTCCACAATCACATATTTAACGGCCTTAATTTTTTCATTTTACATGTGTGCTGTCTATACTTCAATACGCCCAGGATGATTATATATATATATATATATGTCGTATACAAAGAAGGGGAGATTGTATGTCGGTCGCTGATGTAGCCAAAAATCTGAGAGTTTGGACATATCTTTGCAATTACTGGAAGAAGTGAATGAATGGCATTAACACACGAGAAATGTATACAAATGATTATTTTATAACATTGACTATGACGATGTGTTTATTATGCCAGATCACACAAAGTTTGTCATCTGATATTAACATGAAATTTATGCAAGACATTTTTGTTGCTGTTTCGACTGGGCGAGATATGTTTTGTGACAAATTAAAACTACGTAATGATTCTAATAATACACTGTCTTCTCATTTCAGCTGATACTTCGTTTTACAGCATAGACTCCGAGTATGCTGGACATTTTACACATAATATCTAGCGCTGTTAAGAAAATCGTCATTGTCAACATTTCCAAATTCAAAAATATAAGAATATTACGGGCTAGTTACGGGTATCTGACATCCAAATGAATATAGGAATATTTTCCGTACAGTTAAATGTATTAAAGGTTAAAAAAATTCACTATGGACATGTGTCCTGCAGTATTGAAAACCGGTAGTATTTCTTGTAATATGAGGCCATGGGTCAATATTTCAGAGAGAAGCTGGTAAAGTAATTTTTCTTATAAATGTTGATACCGGCTTTAATATCCTACCTGTAAGGACTTTAAAACAGACTTTTAGTGAACAATGAGACAGCTTGGTTGTTCACATTAAGCCATGTTGACATCTCAGCTGGGCAAGCCCTGTGAAGCTTGGCCTCTTCTGGAAGAGAGGTCACCAGGGACAGGAATTGACCTTCCTTCACTGAACTTGTTAAGTCACCCTGGTAACCAGAATCACACTTCTCTGCTTTATCACCTTTGATGGCTAATTTTAGTGAAAAAAATAAACAGTACAGCTTAGTGATAATAAAAAACACAAAGAAGCAACTAAATATGCCAATCTTCCATCAATAGCAGTTCTTTCCCTCATTCAAGTTTGACCCCTGAACATTTCTATGCTCAGTAAGATTAAAGTTATTCTGAATGACATGTGGCCAAGATAGAGGCTAGGCTTCAATGGGCATTCTCAGCTTAGATTTCTATTTAGCTTATTGTCGTCCTTCTTGAGAGAGTGCAGAGTGTATTTATCTTTGTGACCCCCTCCCTGCCCCCAAAGGATACAATGCCGATGCTGAGAGAACCTTTTATGGGTCCCCATTCATCCGCCAATATTTTACATGTATACACGTCTACATACCATTAATACCTATTAAAATCATATGACACCATCAATATAATGCATAAATAAAGAATTTAACCATACAAATAATTATCTAACAATGAATCATTTTGAGCATTTACCTTCAGTAAAACTTTTAAACTATTTTTCACTGTAGTTGCAAAGTTTTGAAACTGATAAATTTGTAAAAATTTACATATGTGATAGTGATACCTGGGACGTGCTTTAGCACGTCCCTGGAGATGCTTACCTATCCACCATATTTGGTATAATCTCTCATAAGTATCCTGCTCAGAACGTCATTCCAACGGCCAAACGTTTCCTTATCCCCTACCTCTCGACTGCACTCTCGCGACTGACTTCATCTTTGTGTCACAACACATTACCTGTCCACTGCGTTTGGTAGACATGTCATAAGAGTGGAGGTGGGAGAGCATTCGGTGTCCAGGACAGAAAAACGAAATCTGAAATCATTCCATTCAACAAACAGTATCCCTAAAGGACTCATTCCCAAAAATATGTCTGTGTGTACTTTTGAATCTGAAAAATTTTGTTCCATTAAAAGTGGCAATTAAAACAGTATGTTTTCCTTAGAAGGCGCTGAAATTAGCTGGGACACGGAGTCGTTAAGGAGACACACGGCGCAAAAATATTTTTCACATGTATGCGAATTAGGCTTTCGCACTATCCCACATCAGTGTGAATCAGCCTTTAGTCCGTTTCCAATAATAGACAAGTCTGTGTCCTCAGCTGTCGGTACCATGACCAGAAACACAGACCGTTAACGACGAAGGCAATGGAGCCGACTAATCAATAGCTACTTGTATTCTCTCTTCTCTTTCTTTGAAAGCATTTCAAATCTGCTTTGGCTAGTTTACTCCGGTATTTGTAGGACCAGAAACCACAAAGTTACCAACTAAAGCTGGTGAGGCATCCTCCAACAAAAGTACAAAACAACCAAACTAGAGAAAACTGTTTGCTCGTCAGCAAACCAGTCTGCTTGCATGGAAGGCTTTTAAAGATTGCCCATTCAGTTATTTATTTAACTCCTGCAACAATAATTTTATTGAAGTGTTCAAAAGAGACAAACAACTGAGCTGTATCACGTACCTATGAATTTTAGTTGGAATGATACCTCTATCATGTCTGTAATAGTTATGACGTTATTCGAGATGTAATTTTGTGTATTTGCCTATTTGCATAAATCAAACTGCTACAACTTTTATTCGTGGTTCACTAGATGTAGCTATCTCACAAACCTATCAATTTGTACAAGAGGGATTAATATGGGTCTTTGCCTTGTTTCCCAATTGATTTTTTTAAATATGTTTAAACCAAACCTATCAATTGAAGTCGGAATGGCGCTTCTATCTATTTGAAATTTTAATTGAATAATCAAGATTTAAATTTTGTGAATTTGCATAAATTCGAAAGCTGCAGCTTTGGTTTACATTTAATGTATGCAGATATGTCACCAAGCTATCAATTGAACTTGGAATGACATTTATCTGCAATAGTTGTGAAGTTGTTCAAGGTTCAAATTTTGTGTATTCTCGTAATTTGCATAAATTAAAATTCTACAACTTTTGCTTGTGGTTAATCGGATGTTGCTACGGCAGAAACCTGTGAGAATTTCAAAGTGTGGATGCTACCTCTTCCTTTAATTATTAGCATAAATTAAAATTCTTCAACTTTTGTTTATGGTCCACTGGATGTGCCCACGGTACAAACCTATCAATTAAAGTTGCAATGGCACCTCTACCTTTAATAGTCTTGAAGATATTCAACATTCATAATTTAAACTGATCCCAATGTGCGTAATTTTTAAGGACAGTTAAGACACCAAAATCTTTGCATGGCTGATTTTGAGATTTTGACGGTTTTTACAAGGTGAATGTCCTCTCTATTAGGTATCAACATTTCAAGATTTTAACTAAAGTAGACATATGAAAAAAACGCTAAAAACCACACAGGCATGTGGACATCCGAACGTCCATGTGTCATTCTTTTGGTTTTGGGCCGCCAAACGGTACAATGCCACCCGTCAATCATACTTAACAGCCTGTCACGTGGCTGCAGGTAGCAACGGCTCATGGCAAAAGGAGAGTGGTATCAGGGTGGAAATGCTAAATAAAGCGGCAAGCCGAAAGTATGTTTGTGTGCAGGGAAAAGATGCAAACATGCTAACATATCATAGCCTTAGTGGTTTACTTTACACTTATCTTGCTTGTTTTGCGTTCTAATGAAGGGAGACTTTAAATGTTCAAGTTGAGCGGGAATCGTCAGAAGATCTCCCTTCAAAGGCCGTGCCGCGATGGCTTACCCCAGTGGTCCTTCACACCAAAGACAGGTGGGGAAAAAACTGGCACCTTAATCAACAATACCCACGTACATACTAATATTTTATCGCAACCCAGGGATGAGGAAATAAAAGTACAAATAATCACATTGAAATAAGCACAAACGTGAACAGCAGAGAAAACACACAAAATAGCGTTACAAAACTCAGGTTGGAGAGGGAAACTTCCGTTGCTAGGCTTGAGGTAACAGGGCCCGAAGGGCCGCCTCCATGACGTCACACTTTGAAACCAGACTGTCGTTGTCGCCGTTTGATAGATCGCTGAATAATGTTTTCCGTACTTCAAAGGCTATTTTATTCATGTGATTGGCCAAGAATTCATTGACAACCTCCCCAAATGTTAAGAGGCGATGTTTACTACGTTTTGTACAAATATCAGCTCAACTTGAGCAAATGGTATTGTTTCAGAGGCAAATGATCAACATCAAAGGCCTTTGAAGCTTGTTTTCTCAGAAAGGATAATAGCACGAGAACCCCACCTAAGAACGGTTATTCCAAGAAAACGGCTGGGCGAAATTTAATCCGGTTAATGGTTTTTGATTCTGTGATGCCTGAACTGCAAAAACAATTCAGCGATTTTCTAAATTTTGCTTCCTTCTTTTTCTATGAAATGAAGAAAATGAACATTCTGAAAATCAAAGGGAAAAATTGAAACGTCAAACTTTGAGGATGGATAACAGAAAAATGAAATTAAACATAAAAAATCGTAGGATCGTTTTTTGTTGCCAATATGTCAGGATTAAGATGCAAGTGTAATTATGATTTTATCACAAATAATTAGTGACTTATATCGACATTTATGGGGTGGATGCTTTGCGGTCAACTTTCAATTGTTTATTCAACAATTAACACCACAGACACACAAATACGGGACATATGAATTCTTTGGAGTATGACGATTACACACATATACGATATGTTATCCTAACGCAAATACATTTTGAGCTAGGATTGACTAAAGTGGGATTTATTTTGGTGTCTTAACTGTCCTTAACATGGTGGCCATTCCAAACTGGATGCTTCATGTCACAACCGGGTCAATCATTTACCATTTCAAGTTTGGCACATTTAAAGTGGCCGAGAAAAACTAGGGAAAAGACACCAGAAATGAGTGAATGAATGATGAATGAATGAATAAGTATTTGAGGGAAAACAAAATGTATACGTGTGATCACAGACTTGATAATCCTCAAGCGGAAAACAAAGTGGACCCAACGCATAAGTACTACATACACTTACGAATCATGAAAAACAGACGCAAAAACATCGACAAAAAAGGCAAAGCGGCCAAAAACTCAATGGAGCATAAACAATGAATGCGTGTGGAAAAAACTGAAGACAGGAAGCTTGTTTGATTGGACACTGTCGGAGGTAAAATACAGCGCACCTCGATCAGCCGCTAGCTGGCATCGCATGGCCTCCAGTGCAGAAGAACTGGGCAGGAGAAAGTTTGGCTGTTGGAAAACCGTTTGGAGCAGGATAATTATCAGAGAGCCAAGTCAACCCGTACCCCGGTAAAACCGTACCCGAGTCAATCCATACTCCAGTCAAACCGTACTCGTGTAAATCCACACTCCAGTCAACCCGTACCCTCCTCCCGCAAGCCTCCCCCTATCCCCCGGTCGCTATGATATTTTAAAACTTTATTTCAATGGCCTCCATATACAGGGAAATAGTCGGTGTTCCCGGCAACATTAAGGAAGGTGCACTGAATATTGAACTCTTGTGTTGTTCATCCACTTTGCCTATAGGTGTTACGCTCCTAATTCAACCCGCAAAAAATTTAAAAACACCAGGTTGCAGTCTGTACCTTCCAAAATAACTTATAAACCCAAATATGTCCTATGCTAAACTGTTCCTAATAATATTCTGAATATAATTCATAGTATAAATGGGTTAACCAACACATTTAATAAATGGGTTTAGGTTTGTGACATCAGTCAATCTAACAGTGAACAAAAACTGTAGCATTTGAAATTATGCTAATTAGCAGCACTTGAAACATTTAACTGCTGAATATCTCCGAAACTCTTATAAATTGACGTGCCAATCCAACTTCAATTTATAGGTTTTTGACATAGTTGCATGAAAAAAATGTTGCAGGAGTTAGATAAGTATTGAATATGCAGTCTTTAAAAGTTCTGTTGGCACACAGACTGATTTGCTAACAAGCAAATCAATTTTTTTTTTGTTTAATATGGTTTCCTTTAATGTAAGTTGGGACTATATATAGCTCTAATTGAGCCTATAGAATATTGGTTGGCATTTACATCTAACAGGTTAGGCTGACCGGTACAATAAGGCATGCTTGACAGTAATAGAATTAGCTATTTTGCAGACAAACCTAATATATTTTGGGGAAAACCTGATAGACGGGGAAAACTAATAGAGGGGGAAAAAAACTAAGAGAAATCGATGAAGTCCTGGAAATAATGGCCTGCTTTTTAATTTATTGGCCAGCTTCTTGTTTCGTCTCGGACTGGTACAAGATTTTTTTCCTTCACTTAACTTTTAAAATTGAATTTGTGTTATTTCGCTGAGGAGTTCATTCATCTCGTCTCAGTTAGAGGTTCAGAATAAAATAATAATAATAATAATTATTATTATTATTATTATTATCATCATCATCATCATCATCATCATCATTATTATTATTATTATTATTATTATTATTATTATTATTATTATTATTATTATTATTATTATTATTATTATTATTATTATTATTATATTAACAAAAATTCCCCTTATGTTCACAAGCGTTCAACTCTGTAATACCCTCTTTAATCAACTGGAGGCGATAAAATGCTAAGTTTGACTGGCTGTGGCATACGGTACATGCATGTACTAGCATACTTTACATATTTGACCATTTCTGCGGTCAACGACCTCAGAGTAGATCAGGAAAAATACCAATATGTGGCTTCATATCAGCTTACCTGGCTTCAATCAATATTCCGACTTTTGGTTGCTATCCATTCTATTTTATTCATTGAAAATCCCTGTGCCTGAATGCAGATGCATGTTCAGTAACAAATTGAGAGGGCGACTAAAATGTTAAGATGTTTTTTGTGTGAATATGAGGGCATGTTCATAATTATGAAGTATGTCTATGTTGCCACTTACAGTCTGATATACACTACTGGGGGTTTTATTGAAATTGTTCTTATCTGAACTTGTACTATACAAATTTAGTCATTATGTTTGGTTGGACACATATTCTTCTTTCATCATGAAACTCTGCACTTATAAGCAAAACTTCCCGTATTTATCTAAGTCACCATTTGTCACGTTCATTTTTATTCATTATTATGTGGGTTGTCTTCGCTGAATATTTAGTTTAGACAAAGAGCCGCTAGTCAGAGAGACATGTACGGGCGCAGGCCTTGAAACATGTTCTGAGTAGTAACCCGCTGAAGACCCTTTAATTTATTAGGGCTAATACAGCCTATTATCAAAATTCTACAGAAGAACGTGCGCAATATCGACAATAGTATATATATATATATATATATATATATATATATATATATATATATATATATATATATATATATATATATATATATATATATATATATATATATATATATATATATATACACACATATAGGTTAAACAGTGACAGGTTAGTTTATGGAGTGTGAAGAGTTCGGACTGTGGAATAGGGTTATGACTACCAGGAAGTTGTTCTGGACAAAAAGACACAAATACAATTGAGAATAATAGACTGGTTAAACTTAATCTTGGCCAATACATCTAACAATTTCTTCTGCACCGATTCACCTCTTATAAGGTCATCCCAAATGCACTGGAATTGTCGCGTCGATCATAAAAGGGGGCCCCTCTCTCTTTCTCTCTCGAGATAAAAATATCGGGACAATGCTATGAAACGAAATGGTCCCTAATGCGTAGAGATGGTGCCTTTCGGGGGTAGTTGGCCATAGCCGACAACGCCATATAAGAAGCGGATCAAAACTAGCAATTGATTCATATTATTCATTTGTTTTGAGAGCAAATTTATATAATACCTTGAGGTCCAGTGCTGCGGACATTGATCGACAGAAAAGAAACCAATTCAACTGTATTTTAGCTAAAAGGCTCCTGTATAATTACGTCCTGAAACCTCTATTATGTGACAACACAATGGAACCAGAAAAGATTTTCTTGGCGGTAAACCTGTCTAGAACTGTGTCTTCAAGATTTGTGTGAATTAAAATGCTACAACCTTTGGTCACTCATCATTAGATGTGCTTTTGTATTGTCCATATGTATATAGGATAGACAGGGACAGGTTAGCTTAGGGAGAGTAAAGAGCTCGGAATAGGATATTGACTACTAGGAAGTGGTTCTGGGCAAAAAGACACAAATACGATGTTGAAGATGGAGTGGCTTCCCTTTCTTTCTATGATATAGTACAAACATGTTATATTAATTGGAATGGCATATATATTATGGATTTGAAAACATTCAGGATCTAATTCGTTCAAATGCTTCCGATTAACGCAAATTAAAATGCTGCAACGATTGTGATGCATCGAACTCGAATACAGCACACACCTATGAATATATGTTGGAATAGCATCTCTGCCTGTACAAATGTTAAATATATTCAACATGTAAACTTTTCAAATGCCCCTAAACCAATGTCTTTATTGACATTGATTAATAAAGTTTGTTTGTTTGTTTGTTTGTTTGTTTGTATGTTTGTTTGTTTGTTTGTTTCTTTGTTTGTTTCTTTGTTTGTTTGTTTGTACTACATCTGGAAGGTGTGGTGATGTTGCTCCTTTTTGTATAATAACACTTCAGTTAATTACATTGATTGGCAGCATTTTGAAGTTTCATTCCCCATAGCTTTAAAGCAGGGAGAAAAGAGTGTAATCTTATGGATATGTATGTTTGTAGTTGCAGTTTAGCTGCTACACATATGATCAAAAATATAGATTTTGAAATCTTATTGTTTCACATAAAAATAGGGGAAGTACATATACTGCAAAGACCTCATGGCACCCTTAGAAACTACATGTAATTACTTCACACAACTGGGTTTTAAAAACGACTGCACATGCATGTAGGGGGCGTGATTTCTAGTTCCATGAGGATATTTGTATAAATCACAGTTCAAACTATTCTTGCTATCAATATGTGCGCACAATCAACAAACATAGACAGATTTGTACAAATCACCAGTACTTGAAAGGTACACCGTTTCACATTTGACATACGATTGGAGACAGATATACGATTTTATTGTCTATTTTTATATATGGTGACTAACACTATGAAGTAAATACCAGCACATTAGCTGCAAGGGGAGTGCCGTTGGTAACAAAATGTGAAATTCTTTGGTAGCCTGACATATTTGCTTTTAAGCAAATCTTTCTTTGTTTTCCAGCTTGCTTATACATGTGCATGTGTGGTTATATGTGCTAATAGTAATATGTGCACAGCTTACCTTGGCTGAACAGAGTGAAGTTGTCTTGGGAAATAGATCAAGGTCACCTTTCCTTATGACTGTGATCATGTGCAAGTAGCTAGCTTTTGGCTCAATAGTCTAAAGTGATCACTCCTGGCAATAGCTCAATAAATCTAAAGATGCAAGTTGAAACGCCAATTTTATTTAAGTGGCAATGCGACCTTGGCTAATGGGTCAGGATCAGTCATATTCATGTCATCTTAGCCTTTTTACAGGACCATCACAACGTGCAACATTAAAGTTGTAGCTGAAGCAGCAAGAGATCAGTGCAAGTTACTACACTGCCCTGTGACTTTGAATAAATATGCTGTCAATGTCATCTTTGTGCCCTATCAAGCTGACCCTTTTGGAAGGTCGTTACTGTTTAAAATATCAAAGTGTTCACTCACACAGTTCTGAACTGTCAAAGTCCTTATTAACACAGCTCTGGGGTCATCTCTTTTTCAAATGAATAGCTACAGAATCCATTATTATTAAGATATAAGCCAAAATATCAGTTTGACCATTTACTGTCATTAATAACGCCACAAGAAAGAAGTAAACAAATTCAGTGCGGATCGTGTCAAAGTAGATTCCCATCATTCATCAAGTATAAAAAGAATCCAACAGGCTATTTGGATAACCAATGAAGATGATGATGATGATGATGATGATAATAGTAACAATAATAATAATAATTATTATTATTATTATTATTATTATTATTATTATTATTATTATTATTATTATTATTATTATTATTATTATTATTATTATTATTATTATTATTATTATTATTATTATTATTATTATAATAGCACATTGCACGCAAAGCAAGGTCTCTGGGTCCTCAAACGTGTTTCTAAGCCAAGCAGTTTCGATCAAGATAAATAGATACAGACAGACAGACAGACGGACGGACGGACAGACAGACAGACAGACAGATAGATAGATAGATAGATAGATAGATAGATAGATAGATAGATAGATAGATAGATAGATAGATAGCAATTTCGTGGGGAAGATAAATGAATGATAGAAAGATACATACATACATACATACATACATACAAACATACATACATACATACATACATACATACATACATACATACATACATACATACAGAGAGAGATCGATCAATCAATCCACAAATCGCTAGGGTATGACCATTTAAGCAAACTCAGTAGAGAACCAAGGTACATCCCCGCCAAGTTTGAAATAGATGTAGTGAACAGTAATTAAAAGGATTCTTTGTACTCGCATTGAAAAACTCGACTAAAATCATAGATCCACAGCAACTCCACCTTGTGATCCTTTTTGTTTCATCCTTCCATAAGTGTTTTTATAAAGTTTTAGCATAACCCGAGTGGCGATTTTGGAGAAGTCAAAACTGAAAAAAAAATACACACACAAAAAAATCCATTTCAAACATTATAGTGCCACCCGTCTAACAAATTAAGGTTTAGGATGCCCTCACAATTGTTTCAGTGCAATTCCGAAGCAATATATATAGATAAGTTCCGAGCACGCTTACTTCTGCTTTATCAAATGCCTTAGAATTCACTCCCAACATATATTTCAATAAATATCAAACGTAATTTTTCAAATTCAACCTTAAAATAACCAGTTACATCGCCCCTGCTAATGCACTGCGACGGGGATATTATGTGTCCATCCCATATTTTGGATCAATAAAAAAAGGGAGCTAAGTTTATCAGAAAAATCTAAATACAAGTGCACAGTGATCCAAAGGATCCATGTACCCCGCCTCAATATTTTGCAAAAGTTGTTGCACTTGTTGAAAGGATGCACCTTGGGCCCTGTGACCTTGAAAATAGGTCAAGGTCAAAAGCAACACATGGCGCACATGCCCTTGGTATGATATATCTTTAATGTAGATTTCCTTATTCTATCTCTAAGAGTTCTAGAGATATGCTGCCAGACACACAAAAATAGAGATGATCCCGAACGAACAGACAGAACACACAGGGATAGTTGCCACTACACAGAGGGGCACCATTTCTTTCCTTGACCATAGTCTGGGTGCCACTACAAGCAAGCACTCAAAGCATGAGAATACAGAAGAAAGCTATACAATGTACATGTATACAGTATGTTTGGATGCACAAAAATTGATATGTTCTTGGGCGCATTGCGCTCAAAGTGTCACGAGGAAAGCTATTGTCTGAGATTACTTTTCGCCTTACACAAGGCTTGCTGGTATTTGAATGATAGATATATTCATGAGGAATTTGAATCGTTCAACCATTATATGTTGTACAGTATAGAGAAAACAACTGTGCAATGATTAGCACTTTAAGGGTTAAGTACTAAATGGCCTTGAATATAGGTCAACGTCACACAGCATATAACAAAATTTAACCATTATCATGATGCATATTTGCTATACCTTTTGCAGTTCCATCTCAATTTATTATGTCATGGGCTTCACAATATAATCAATTCCTGATGTACATTCCAACCATGACTTTGAAAAAATAGATCAAGGTCACGCATACTTTAAAATATCGGGTTTCTATATATAATACACATTTGTGGTAAGTTGGGTATTGTTAGCCATCTTATTTCTCAAAATACCAATTTTAGCGTCTTTTGGGGCGTTCTTAATGAGCCTGAAATATAAATCAAGGTAACCCAAAATTTTAATACTTGTGCACAAGTTCAGATGTAATTACCTTTAAAAAGGCATTTCCTGAAATATATTCCCTCCGTGACCTTGAGAAAACAGATCAATGTCATCCATATTATGAAACATAAAACTTCTACATGCGATACACCTTTGGTATCATTAGCGTCATTCTTTCTCAACGTATTGGATTTTCTGTGTTTTTAACACTTTTTGGTCCATATCTTTCGTAATACTGCAGGTGGCGCAAACAGTTTCCACGTGTTTTTGTCTTTGTTTGATTGACATTCTTACAAAGTTTCATGAAAAACTCTTCGAAAAAGATAATTTCCCAATATTTACATATTTTGGCCAATATAGTTCATAATACTATAGGTGGCGCCACCACTGTACATCTCAAGATAGACTTCATACACGTGATGACTCCTGAAAGTTATGTGGAGCTATCTTGAAAACTGTGTACTGTACAGTGCTCACAAGCAAAATTTTGCGGATGGATGGAAAGCCATGAGCCATGAGCTCTGCGACCTATAAGTATGGTCAGCAGAGCTAAAAATAAGGAAAGCACTGCAGGATTATGCAATGTGAAAGAAGTTACTCGTAGACAAGTCATGAGACACTCTGACATTTTTTTCAAAAGAAAAGAAAAAAATAAACTAAACGAAAAAAGAAAGAAAGAAAAAAAGAAAGAAAGAAAGAAAGAGAGAAAGAAAGAAAGAAAGAAAGAAAGAAAGAAAGAAAGAAAGGACAATGATATTTTTGTTTTTGTTTTGTAATTTATATTTAGTATCTCCTAAATTTTTTGTTTGAACTTACCTGTATGTGGTTGTCATGTAAATTATTTTTTTTAACTTCTGCAGCAGCACGCGGCTAAAGCTGTCGACCTAAAGAGGACATATGCAAAAATAGTTTCCAGTGGTAAAAATCACATAACTTTGAGTATACCTATGATTCAGTCGAACCAAATAAGTGAAATTCAAAAACAATTTCAATTAAAGTGAACATAACTTGCATGAAATGATTACTTTTATTGGACACCAAATATTGTACAACTATAGATGGATTATTTAAGAATTGGACTTCTCGCATTTCAAAGCACATGGACGAAATGACTGTACGGGCTGTCAAGGTCATTTACTACGTGATCCACGTCAGTGGCTCAAGCAGAATTGCCTCAACAAACCCGTCAGTCATTTCGTCCATGTGAATCGAAATGTGGGTGTTCCATACTTCTATTTACATTCATCTGAATAAAGACCAGATTGAATCTGCCCAAAAACTGTTAAAATCTTATTAAATTCACTCACAACAACTTCGTTGTAGTGGGAGTAAGCATCTTAGACAGAAAAACCATAGCAAATGACGTCTAACGGTAATCAGAGACACATGAAATATAGTTCTTGAGAGAAACATTTTATTCAATGTTTTGGCAGAGAGTTCTGACGTTAAAATGTGGTAATTTTTTTGTTTAAAGTCGTGTTTATGATGCTGTTCACCATTACGTTCTTCTGGGGTCAAGTCACGTTGACAAAAGTAGTGCCACACAATGGATAAATCAGTGCGCAATGTGATTCGCTGTAGTAGTTTATGACCTTGCGTTCATGAGGGAATGGCGTGAAGGAAAAATCCTATCTCTCTAATGTTAAACTTTGGACCAAATGTGAATATTTGGACATGCAAAGGACACATGTATACGCCTGCATATGTACGTTTGCATGCATGCCAGATGAAAAATGATATTGTCCATTTATTGAAAAGCTTGGTATCTTAGTGGCTTAAAACAAGGATGCCCATTAAGCCTCTTATTATTTGATATTTTTGTAAATAACTTGTAAGAATTTTGAACACTAATGGTCAGTATGAACATCGAAAACAAACGATTGTCCTACTTAATATTTGCAGATGGTGCACCACTTATGTTACACGATACAAAAGATATAAAATGCCTTTTAAATAGACTAGGTCTTTATAGTTCCAGTAAGGGACTTGAAGCGAATATTTCAAAATCATCCATAATTATTTTCAACCAACATGCATCCTCTGTGAATGACCAGCATAGTTTTTATGACGATTCTCAGTTACAACTCACAATGGAAATGGAATATTTGGGACTTGTTATGAAAACAAGTAACACTTTTTCCCTTGCAGATCTAAAATTGTGCAAAAAAGGTAAAAAATATCCACCTTTGTTCTGAATAAAAAGAAAAATTAGTGATAGAGATAACACCGACTGCTGCTATGGGCCTATTTGACATATATGTAAAACCTATCCAATTACACAGTTCTGAAATTTGGTCAGCAGTGACTTCCCGAAATTCAAAGAACGGAAAACCATTTATTGATCCTCATACACAGAATGTGCTTAACTTAAATAATATAGACAGAGGCCAGCCTGATTTTTGGCACTTCATACTTGGGGTTTCTAACAAATGCCAGAATAATGCTTCGTTGGATGATCTTAGCACATACCCAATAGCCATAGAAATAAAACTGAAAAGTGTCAGATACTGCTGGTTACACAGAATTATGATCCCAGCATATACCCAATGGCCATAAAAATAAAACTGAAAATTGTCAAATAGTACTGGTTACACATAATAGATTTACCTGATGGACAATTACTTAAACAATCTGTACAAGATATGGGCAATCTAAATTTGATGGGGCAAACTATCTGGGTCATTGCTGTACATAACTTTCACAATACATTGGTTTAGGAGAGGTTTGGTCAAATGGTGGAGCAACCAGTGATAATTTTGAAATCTTCTCAGCGAATTTGAAAGTCCCTTGGAGGTGCTGACTTCTGTCTATATGCAACAAATACAACTCCTCCTAACGCCAGATGTTCAGGGTATGTGGTACTCTGTGCCTGAGCACTGAGCAGATTTTTCCCTCAAATCATGTTCCAGTGGATTTTGATTGGGAGGAATTTGATGCTTGGCTGCCAAGGTCCATCTCCACATCTGCCTATACCTTTCTGAGACTCACGAAAAATGCGAGGGGCTCTGTCCTTCCAGCATCATACTACTTGATGGCCCTGAAGTCTCTCTTAGACGACCTCCAATGCTCTGCTCAGGTCACTGAGGCAGTTTGGGACTGGCTTGACCTGGCGACTTTGCTCACAACTACCTTGTGGAGAGCCATTGATCACCAGCCTAGGACAGCCTGCACACTCAAGAAGAACCCACATTTGTGATACAGGGACACTCACCTCCAGGGTAGAAGTTGCCTGACCTGATCTTTGACAGAGTGCCAATGAGGTCTCTCTTCTCTGGCACCCTGTTTGGAGGAGATATGGCAGAGGTCATTCAATGGATGCAGGATCTTTGGAGCCCCCTCCAATGAGTGTACCTGAACCAAGGCTTTCACCAACTCCGTTCGGTCACTTTGGTCCTTGGTCACCACCACCATGGCAAAGTATATATATATATATATATATATATATATATATATATATATATATGCATATTATATGCATATGGAACTTAGTCCTTTCAGAGCCATTCACGACAAAAAAGTGGGACTATCTCAATTATACTGGTTACACTTTTTCATACGATGATCTCTCTTTCAAGCACCAACATGTATACATGTGTATATATATATATATCTGTGATGAATCTTTTGACCTTGAGAATTAGGTCAAGGAGACCCATAAGTGCCGCGCAAAGAAAGCTGCTGAGTCGGTCCAAAATTCTACTGTGAACGAATTAAATGTTCGGTCAGCGTACATGAACATCTCCAAAGTTACCTATTGTGCGTTACACATTGTATTATGGATCGCATCTCCCATCTGTTTTGTTGTCCGTGATATTTGTCAAAGTGTAATGATAAGTTTTCAACATGCTTAGCAAACAGAACTTTCGTTTGCTGCAGGCAAACTGTTATCTTCTTCGCAAAAACAACCAGGTGGCGATGAACATCCAACACAGTTTCACATTAATTTACTGCCTATTCATACAGGACACCATACAAGCACAAAAATAAAAATATTGATGGTTAAACTACGATGAGGAGAAAGCCCGATTAACTGGTCGATCACCCTTATGGGATATTGCTAACCCCTTTAACTCTTTTAGTGCCAAATGGGACTTAAGTCGAGCCACTTAAAACGAACTGCTCCGACTAACCCCTTTAACTCCTTTAGTGCTAAAATGCAACTTTAGTCGAACTACTTAAAACGAACTGCTCTGACTTATAATAAGGATGTTAGATTCATATTCCTTGTAAACAGACCTTTAGCGCTGGTATGCCTGTAGTGACACAGAAGATAACAGTCCAGGTCAACAGCTTTAGGCACTGAAGAAAGTTGTTGACTCAGTCGTAAATGTGGTACTGAAAGGGCTAACATGGGACATGCATACTAATTGCCCGTCTTTATCTCGGATCCTGGCGCTGGGCAACAGTGATAGTCAGCTGGCATATGATGCGGACATATTGATGGAAAGCAAAGGACGTTACTAACACTTGAGGGAACAAAGAATACATGTACTTGTTCCAAACTAATGGCGTGCTTTCTTATATCAAGATCATTGTGTATGACTTGGAAAACACGCCTCTGACTTTTTAAACAGAAAAATTAATCCAGATTGCCAGTTTGGCGAGAGCAGCATAAATTGCCATGTTTGATACACATAACTGTCCGTACGTACAGGGACTTCCTTGTTGAGTGATCGTACGGGCTTAGGCAACACCGCAGCTAATATGAATGCCCCTTGTTTAAGGCGTTATATAACAATACCCCGACACAACATTTATTGGAAAATGACAACACTATTGAAATGCAATAAGTTCCGGCTTTAATGTTAAATCTGACAAATAAGTGATGAATTAACGAACACTGAATTATACATTAATGAAAATCCAGTGTCCTAACCAGAATTTACTAATTTTGCAAGACAAAATAAAATGTCTCCCGCTGGATCATTGGCCATCATTTTGTGTCTGAAGGGGAATACCGATAATACCACCACACGGAATCCAATTTAACTGAAGTGACCATGTAACTTTGAGAATTAGGACAAGGAAACCCACATACAATCCGTATCTCGGGTCCAGCCCACACATATGGTCGTACCAAGTTGGATCAAATTTTGTTCAGTTCTTAAGTAGTCATCGCAGGGAAATCGATGTCACATGAGTATTCCTGTGACATTGCGAACTTGGATAAGGTGACCCAAATACAACAAAATTTCACGTTCTTGTGAGCTTCTTTTTGTCTTATCGCACGGAAACCAAAAGTGTTGAACAAAAAAAACAAAAAAACAAAAAACAACCAAGACGAGAAATATAATTTATATAAACATTCTTACCAAAGATTTAGATAGGATTCACAGTGACAAAAATGCATCTTATAATGCGACTTCCTGTCTATTGCGACAGTCCTCTGATGTCACCAAGCAATTTGTTTTGTTTTTCGCCTGTTTAATACGACTGCGAACGTCATAATTATTTATATATAGGTTAACTAACATTGCGTAATGCGACCTTCCGAACTGAAACAAATAATGTTTAAGGGGACTTATAACATGATTTGAAATGAATGGGCAACCCCAAATTGTGTTTCTGTTGCAGGCATCCATGTTGTGTTTTAAAGACTTAGAATTAAATTTGTTTTAAATATAAACATCTTTTAATAATATACATGTCTTAGATGCCCATTTTTATTTTACGTTAACAATGACTCTAAATGTTTGCAGTATTAAATAAATGCCATTTGAAGTGAACTCTTCTGTAGTCATAATTCTTCTGAGTATAAATGATTGTTTATGCCCTCAATCATCAACCTGTATATAGCGATCCTGAAGTTTAGAAGTTTTTTTGAAGTTGAAGTTTGAAGTTTATTATGACGAAAAGTACATCAAATATTTACAACAGTCACATAGGAGATAGAAACCCAAGTGGGCTTATATAATCTCCTGTTACAAAATGCATGACATAACTGTTTAATAATAGGTTTCTGGCAGAGAATAATTAAGTAAAAAATGGCTTGATAGTAACACTAAACATAACTATAAGACAGTATACCACTCAAGCATAACAAATCTAAGACATGCAAGAAATTAAGTAACCCTTAAGTTTTGATTTGAATACATAAAGAGAAGGTGAACATCCTCTTTCTATTCCGACCGTTATTGGAATGTACCAAGCATGGTCGCAATAGACACGTTTAACTGTACATAGGTTTTACATCGTTACTCTCAAGATGAGGTCCAAAATGTCATGCACTAATTTTTACCAACCAAAATTTGAGCTTTTATGCTGACGAAAAGCGAAGAGAGAAAAAGACAAAGAAAGAAGAAAAGTATCGTGTTGTCACACAGGCATGAACGTTAGGAAGAATGAGACCATAATTGATGGCTCTATGGTTGCCGTCCCTGTACACAGAGGATTTGACAGGACAATTGTACTGTCTCGGTGGCGTGTTCAGTAGTGGTTTTGAGGGTGATCGGAATCCCTAAATTCTTGCCCGGCATCAATATGGCCTAGGTGTGACAAACGAATGCCATAGACAGTGTTGAGCAACTTGAGGGTAACTGGTAAAAGAAAGAAAGAAAGAAAGAAAGAAAGAAAGAAAGAAAGAAAGAAAGAAAGAAAGAAAGAAAGAAAGAAAGAAAGAAAGAAAGAAAGAGTCTGAAAAAGTACCATCCATTCTATTTTTCATGTCTAGTAAGCATCTTTCGAAGCACGATACTGAGATTTTTAAAAGACAAGGCACAGTAACGAAATTTCTTTAATTATCTGCAAATCCTTATCACCTGGTAAATCCCTTTTCCCTTCCACTATTCACAGCTGGCAAAACTGAGATGAGTGTATAAGGAACTTCAAAACAATTCAGGTATTCAAAAATTTAGTAAATCGTAACAAAAACACGTCACCCTGTATTGTTATGGAAAAATTAGCCTTCCTGAAATGTACCATATCCGAATAACTATTGTCGTCTTACTGAACTTATGTTTCTGTATGTGTTTACAGATTTACCAAGGTGTGCCTGCGGAAAGGGGCATTCATTTTTTATTGAATGCAACTATTATGGTACATTACGCTGAGAAATTTTACGACCATTTCAGCCAGAGATCATTGTGAAAACAGATTATCCTAATTTGGTGATGCTGTTGCGGTTCAGCCGGGTATCGAACCTGAGACCTCTCGCACCCCGAGCCAGCGTTTGGCCATCACGCTTCAAGTCCGGACGTTGAGCGCGAGGGCTCAACACTGCCTGGCTCTCACTACACTGGCACTGCGACCAAATCGACAGACTGGAATGTCAAGTTATGCGACGGTGTACAAAACTGTATCCTAAAAGCAAACAGATTTAGTACAGGTAAATTATCGCCCTAGAACTTTTCGCCAACTTTGTTCCTTTATCTATACATATCATGCCAGTCTATTGTCGTGAATGTGTAAGCAGGCTGGTTTCTTACTAAATCTGAGAGATATAATGGAACCATGGAGAGGGATTCATAAAAGCTTCACAGCTTGTCTCCCGATCCACATTTCATATGAATAAAATATGTTTACACGAACCATCGCTTTGCAATTTCACCTCAGTAATGGTGTAAATAACCCACCTGAGGGTCAAACGTCAAATCAAACTGGTTCAAGTCACTTCAGGTTTACAGACATGTTAAAACATAGCATGTTCTTTAATTTTCATTATTCATCCTGCCTTGGGCCATGGCCTGGTCTGTCTTGGCCTACTAACCCCTAATGCATGTCAACCAGTTATGGATAGAAACTTTTTTGTACATATACCGTGTTATACAGTGTCAAACATGATTCATAGAGACATAAAGCACAAAACGCATTGGACAGAATAAAAGGTATTCACTACATTCTGATAAATAACTAGCCTTGAAAGATAATCATTGTATCTACAGAGTTTAGGAGCACGCTTCATCCCTTGTGGAATGCCTGATCCATATAGTCAAGAACTGTCTCGGTCACTCCACGGCTCCCACCATTACACTCCATCAAATACAGAAAGTTATATTGGTCATCAAGTTCATTAAAAGTGGGGGTCATAATTTGATACATTTGACATTAATTTGGTCCGCAAGTGGGAGTACTTTCCACAGACCAGCAAGAAATACTTTTCATCCTCAACCAACTGACAGTTACAACGGTTACAAAATCTGTTGGCAGCTGGTATATCATTATATCTGCCTGTTTCAATGTGTAAACTGTGGCACTTCTTCTCAATTTAGTCAGGAGTCTTCTTTTTTAACGTTTACATTGTTTGTTAGATTTTCTGACGGTCCAAAGTTGTATGTGAACTGTCAGTAGGTTCTAAGTTTGTTAGATGCCTCGCCTTCTCCATTTATAAATTTTAACCAGGCAATGCTGTATAATAATTCCAGCTTTTCCTTTAATTCCCTTATACTCTCCCGTATATTTTTGCCCCTTACATTTTCCCCAATATTTTGTAAAGCACAGTTTTCATGTAGTCTCCTGATACATTTTACCCAGAAGGGTCTATTGCTAAGTGGTAAATTGTAGTTTTCTTTCAAACATTGTGAGAGGAAACTATCATCGTCATATTCATGTAAACTCGACCAGTATTTAAGAGAGTGTCATTTATTCTATGTTTGGCAGTGAGTTATCATTTTCTGGAGTGAAATCCAGAAATAGTAACTCACGGTAGGTCACATGACCTAAACATTGTTACAAGTGAATCGTGACGCGCCTGCGTCAGTGACGTAATGCATTGACATTTAGACAAAATCAAACGTCCGCGAGCTATGCTTAATTATACGTCACGGGTGACGTTGAATAACTGCGATGAACGTCAACAAACACGGCACACCAGATTTGACATTTCCAAGTGAAAAGTCTCCGCTTCAAAATGGCGACACCTAAGCAACAAGAGCGACAATTTTTGCGGTAAATACTCGATTAAACATAGAATAAATAAAATCTTACATGGCAGTGAGTGAGTGACGATTTTTCTCTCACTCGGGATCGTTGTTGGTGGGGAAAAACACTCGTGACCTGCGGTCACTCGTGATTTTCCCCACCAACAACGATCCCTCGTGAGAGAAAAATCGTAACTCACTCACTGCCATGTAAGATTCTATATATACTAATAATCAACAATCGGTAGCTCCCAAGCTCACCACGTACAGCTGCGTTGCAGGATCTCCGATGAACTCCTAACAAATATCTACAGAATTTAATATGCACCGCTTCTATTGGTGCCTTATCACATATTGCCATAAAATTGTGGTTTTTTCATGCTTGTAGCAAGTAAGGACCCCACACTTCACTTGCATGTCAAAATGGGGACAATGAGTGTGTTAAAAAGTTTTGATGCAAATTTAATGTTAGTATTGAAGGTATGCTTTAAAGAGGGTCCTATTGATCTTCTCTTTCAATTTATTTCGCGCGGCTGTAAAAGTTCCAGCTGCTGTAAACTCAATGCCTAGGTAACACTGTAGTTTTGCACTGTTTCAAGTTGGTTGTATGTGAAGGATAGTGGCAAGAATTTGTTTCCTCCTTTATTAAATACTGTAACTTTGGTCTTATCTAGATTTGCAGTGACTTTCCATTTCTCACAATACATGTTAAGTCGATCGAGAGAAATCTGGGGTCCCTTTTGGGATTCGGGTAGCAAAACCAGGTCGTCGGTGTACATCAGACAGCTGATTTGACTATCCTACAATTGTACAGGGTCAAAATCTTTGTCAAAAATACAAGGCAGGTCATTAAGAAGTAAGTTTAATCGAGAGGGGCCTAGAACACAACCCTGTTTGACCCCAACATTTGAAGAGAAACTCTCTGTGTAGCCATATTCTGTTTTGATGCAGTAAGTTATATAAGAATATATATTCTGCAAGAGACTGAGTAAATTCCCTCTAATAACACATGTAATAGTTGGTAGAACAGTGCTTGCTTCCACATGGTGTCGAAGGCAGACATAAGGCCAGTTGCAGAAGATTGTGTTAACCTTGGGCTGAACCCAGAATTAACTCTGACATGGAGGAGTTGTGAAATCCCGGCTTGACTTTGGGTTAATCCTGGAGTTATGTGACACCAGCTGGTTTGCTGACGGTTCACTTAAGTTTCACAACATGAGGTTGCCACCGGATTCATTAAATTACCACGGTGACCATAATTCTTTCCCTCTGGTCCACATCGAATGAAACTTTGTCCCACTTTGGTCATTATGGTAGTGTACACTGGTACACATGTACAAGCGTGAACATATTTCTTGTCATTTGGGTAAAACATGGTTGGAATAGTGAACTATACAACATTGGAAAAAGAAACACTTTTGGAATTGGTGGGGGAACACAAAGACACAGTTAAAAACCAAAAAATGTTGGCAGAATGGTGAGAAAAAGACATAAAAAGTCTGGGACACAATAACGATCAAATTCAATACAACACATGGCGCGTCAAGAAGAACAAAAAAAGCAGTCGAGAGATGCTTGGAAAAAACATAAAAAGAAAGGCAAAGCAAGAGTTTGGTGATGAAAAAAAAGGAAAGGGGAAAAACCCAGGAGGAAGAACACATTTTGTTGGAATGTCATCCATGTCCCAAAAAGTGGTCAAACTCCTTCCACAACAAATCTTCAGTCTCACAGATGAATTGGATGATGATGTAGAATTGCATGGTCATGCTGCATCAGTCGGAAATAAAAATGATGCGATTACATCTCAATTTTCCATGTATACATTTATACATATATACACAGGTTGCTACGCTGATGAGAAATGCTAGGTCAGATAAGCATTTGCACTCGTCGTCACACAAAATTGATTTTAATGATACACAAGTTCTGTTGTAACTTGTATGTATGTATGTATGTATGTATGTATGTATGTATGTATGTATGTACGAACGTATGTGTGTTTAGATAGATAGATAGACAGACAGACAGACAGACAGACAGACAGACAGACAGACAGACAGATAGATAGATAGATAGATAGATAGATAGATAGATAGATAGATAGATAGATAGATAGATAGATAGATAGATAGTAAAATAATGTAAAAATGGAAGGGCAACAAAATGATCCCTGAGCTTGGTTGTGTGGGGAAAAGATGTGCTGTGTGTACAACGACGCCAGCGCTCTACTGCAATTCTTCATTACCCTGCGAACAGTGCTTATATGTACCCAAATTAAGTCAGCATCACCACTTCCATAGAACTGCAGTGATGTCAAAAGCTGGAAAACTGGGGGGATACAACATTCCTTTTTCTGCACACAATGCAGCTGTCTTTCTACCAACTGTAGAATGTCTATAACGGCTTGGTTTATCAAGAGAAAACGGAAGATAATTTCGTCATCATTGTATTTGTGGAATGGATTACTTCTATCCTGCAGTATATCTTGTCTTCGTTAACAGCATTTCAAGCATTTCAAGGTTATTTATCCACTCCAGATAGCAGCCATTTTGATCATCACCTATTTCTTTCACTGACTTTGCATTCACCTTCACAGTGACCAGAACTCTATCAGTCTTATGTAATAGATACACAAAAAAAAACTTTTATTAGGTCTCCTTGGTGAATCATACTTTCTAACTGTGGTGTTAAACCAAGCAGAAGTCAGGTTCAGTATTAACTCACGGTTCAGCCTCACGTTAACACAACACCCGGCGCGTGCAAATGGGAAAAAAATTCAACCCCAGGTTGAATCCAGAGTTAACTAAACTCACACAAAATTGATTTTAATACATTATTTTAATGATTTTTTGTTTTACATTATTTCATAAAGATAGATATATATATATATATACATATAAACACATGCATACATACAAACATACATACATACATACATACATACATAAAACAGAAATTATGTGTCATTAAAGCACTGGCGTCTCCAACTGGCCATAGTCGACAAAGCATGCAAACAAGTTCTGTCTTGGGAGCCTGTTGATATGTTTGTCAGCCAGGGTTTTTAATGCAAGAATATGGTCAGATGTTCTCGACTTCTGGAAAGCTATTTGATTATATCGGGAATGCAGTTATGCGTCTCACAGAATTCAGAGAGTCTCGAGTTTAAAATCAAACAGACTAATTTCAACAGGTTACTTGAGACTGCGATACCCGGGTAGTTATTTGGGTCAATTTTGCTTCTCTTTATGGATAGGAGTAAATGAGTTGTCTTGCCTGGAAAGTCGCCAGTGGTGAGAATTTTATTAAAGATATCAGTAAATATCGGTAATAATATGTCTTTGCTACACTCAATCATTTCATTATGGATGCCATTTTGGTCTGGTGAGCTTTTATTTTTCAGTTTATTTATGGCCTGTAGTACCTCGGGTTTTTTTTTAATTCTACAATTTGAAATTTTACTTTGGCCTGATTGGGATTTTACTTGTCTGGCTCCCTGGCTAGCGGACATGCAAATTCCTGAACCCTGATGTTGCATGTGATATTGTCATCATGAAACAATAGCTGAAGAGGACAATTGCACTTGCAGTATAATGCATGTATTCATGGACATGAAAAAGTATGCAATTTACAAGGTTTGCCTTAACGCAAGCCCTGTTGTCTGGGACAACTAAATGTTCAGGTAGGACTTGTGAAAATGTTGAGCCTAATCAGGTGCGGATCCAGGATTTGTCGGGGGGGGGAGCTGAACTTAGCAAGTAAGGCCGGGGATCAGGCGGCCGCCCAGGTCCCCGGCGGGTCTAGGGCGGAGACCTGGCGGGGGGTTCAAGGGGGGGGGGGCTCCGCCCCCCCCTACCCGAAGCTCCAGGGTTTTAATGCATTCAAGGGGGCATAAACTGCTTTTTTCTGTCAATAAAAAATACAGTGGCTCCCTCTTATAAGGCACCCAAAATACAGCCTAAAAGTGGCCTTATAAGAGGGGTGGCCCCTTCTAGAGGGGGAATATAGGCTACATAATAAAATGTTACACTTTCTGCATAAGATTGGTGACTTTTCAAGAGGAGTGGCCTCTGGTGAGAGGGGCTTTATACAGGGGACCACTGCAAGAGATATGATGTCTGGTTTATCTTCATTTGGGATGTCAGTGTCCCATAATCAATCTTTGATAACCATTACAAAGGGTTGTATTTTCCAAAGCTTCCATCTGCTCTTCAATTGTCATTGGAATTCACAAATTCTCCAAAACCGGAAACTATGTGCTGTTACCATGTTAATATATTTGAATGTTATGTGACACTTGTCAAATGAATTTGAGTCCATAAAAAACAAGGAAGACACACGAAATGAACAACATTTATGAACACGTGTAACTAAAAAACATTCAAGCCTGCAGCTGTACACTGGAATAATTTTAGAATTAGATCACAATTTAGGCAGCACCACACAACTACTTGAATGACAAAAAAGCAATAAATTAAATAACTAATAAAACTACAAAATGAGCGGTACAAAGTGTCAATCAGCACCACTATCTGATCACTTAATAGCTAATATGATCTGTCTGAAATCAGAATAGTCCGAGTTGCACTGAGTAAGACAAATCCACCATGTGGATGAGAATTTACTAATCACTTATCACATTCAGGCAGCACCACTGAAGATACATCTTAATACTTCTAATCTTTACCTAACTATAAAGACTAAAACAAAAAACAAAAAAACGAAGCCTCTGAAAGTTGCTTCAATTGTTCTAAGGAAGTCAAAATATATTACTATGCTACAAATCCACAATGCAGGATATGATTAACCATGAACAAATTAAACTAATTTCTCTCAGAGGAATGTCTCCAATTTCACAAGTTTTAGAAAAACATATGTGCTTTTTGTATTCACAAGTGTGTAAAAAGTATAAATCTTCAGTCAGCCGCAAAAGTAATTCTTAATAGTCATGAAATCATATATTTATCAGCTTGCTTATTAGAGGATGCATTCACGTCGGGAACCAGTCTTCCTGCACTCGACGGAGGGCGCTGCCGTATTTGTTTATTGTGCCGGTCAGCCTGACAATCTTTGATACCACGTTGATTAATCGACTCTGCGTCTTTGAAATTGGTAATTCGGAAAGCTCGGACCAAAGATATAGTGGGTAACCCATCCATACTTTCTCGTGTGACCGGAGATGACCAACAATTTTTGGAGGCGCCAGAATTGATTTTTTTTTTTTTTTTTTTAAAGGGGGGGGGGGACCCGCTCCCGGCGCTCCCCCCGTAAATCCGCGACTGCCAAAAAGCACAGAATGGGACATTATGGTAAGGAACAACACGGAAAGGCTGTCCCGGTGACACAGGAAAGCACCGGTAGGGACACTTCTTGATGGCAAAAATATTATAGGGGGAAACATTCAAATATAGGCCTGATCATGGATCCTAGCCCTTAATCTCAGGGGTGAATGCCAGTGGCATTTGACTGACTTCAAGTAACTTGCTAACTTGAATTAGACCAGGCACGTTAACTGAAATAATGTAAAGGATGTAAACCGAGAAATCATTTTAAAATACAATACATTTTACTCGAGAGGTTTAAACTGGGACTGTAATGCTTTTCAAAGCAAATAAACGTCGAATCTATATATTATGTTGTATGTGCGTATAGATTATGCACAAATCATACTAAAGGAGTGATCAGGTCTAAATTTACTTGACTTACTGCTTAAATCTACTGGACTTAGAGCTTTCAAAATAAACCTGTCTTACACAAACACGCAGAAATTGGGACTTTCGCTCTTCAACTGATTTACACTTCTGCAATGCGAGGTTTTTCTTAAAGTAAGAAGTATTTACAAGTTAAAAAATTCAAAACAGCTAATTACACTGTAATTTGCAGCCTGAAACGTCAAGTTAAATATACAATGCAAAAACTTCAAAAACATCCTTGTGGTAAAATTTTCCACAAAGGGTAAATACCATTGTAAATCCTTTGATAACAACTATAATCCAGAACCTTCAATTAGTTGAAAGAGGGCATTTAAAGGAAGAAGAAGCAAGGTTTACAATTTATATTAAAAGTTGCATTATAAAATATAACTCAATGGGAACAGACAGCTCCAGTAGCCCTCCAATTTTTAGTGCATTCGGCTGTGTATATTCGACTGAAGACACACGCTGCTGCTAATTGCGATATCTCCTCGAACAATTCAAATAAGATATTACGATTTAAATAGTAGACACTACATCAGTTTGTATTATACAGAAATATATATCCGTACTTGTTTACACAAAGTTCATCGCTGATCTGCGCTGCTTTTCCGTTTAACCTCCAAATTTGATATGTTTAAACAAGAAGCCCTATTTCATACAAGTCATGAATTCAAACTCCAATTTTTCCGCTCTTTCTCTCTCTCTCTCTCTCTCTCTCTCTCTCTCTCTCTCTCTCTCTCTTTCTCTCTCTCTCTCTCTCTCTCTCTCTCTCTCTCTTGAAACAGCGGGTAGCTTATAGGCTATAAGTGAAGAGAAGAGAATTAAGATGACAAGATGTCTTTCCTTGGTTGACGAGAACAACGATTAAAAGTTTTAACTAACAAAGAGCAGAGAAGAGAATTTCTTTCTTTTCAAATCTTGGTTTATGAGAGGAACCTTTGAGTTTTATACTTCAAAGCTAGAATGTGCACTTCTATAAGCTTTGTGATCATTCTTATAAATATAAAAACCATGCAAGTTAATCTGTGATTTTAAAAAAATGCTGTGGCTGCATATATATTTAAGCTGCAGCGAAGGCACCTTTGGGACGTGGCAGAGTTAAATGCCAATGCCAAGTGTCAGCATTCCTGGAACTGTTTGAGTGATCGCCGCTCTTGCTTAAAGGTCCGAAACGCCAAAAGATTTATTTTTTGTTCAAAGAAAATAACTTTATTTGCAAAAGAATTTTGTTGCCCATGACGTGCCCGAAGTTGAAAAGTTTGAGCCTTTTTGGCCATCAAGGGGGCACTGGGTCATCACGTCACGAAATAGTCTAGAGGCAAGATCGAGAAAAGTCTCTTAGTTTTCGAGTAACCTTGCTCACGTGGACCCAGGGATGAAACTAATTTTGTTTGATAGGCAACACCTTGGGCCATATGAATATGCGGCAAGATTTAGAAAAAAAACTGTAAAAATTGGGAATTTGGGGTCAAATGTTAAAAATACAGAAAAATATACGAACCATATTTTATAAAATTTGTTGTAACTGTGAGATATTTTTACAAAATACAGAGCTAGAATTTTTAATACATTCACAAAAGTAAAGGAAATCAAAGATACATTAATGGAAAGTCATTCTGTTGCAGGTCAAGTTCATCATAATTGAACTTAAAAGTGTTCAAGGTCAAGGTAACTGATATTGAATTTTGCACCAACAACAAAAAGTAACATGTAAGTGAAGACCTAGTTTTATTTCTTATCAAAGACTACCTTGTTAAATAGGAAAAAAGGAAAACTATAAAGCCTAAGATTGGAACATTTTAGTTTCATGACTTTTAACCACGCGTACTTGTATCATTTTAGTAATTTAAGTCTCTGAAGCATAAGTTATGATCCCTTAATCTGATCACCAGATGTTGAAAATTAAAAGACCATTGGTTGCAGCTGTTTAAATATGTGCCGTCTAGCGCCTTTGCTCCTCGCTTTGCGACTAGATTGAAGATGGAAAAGGGTAGTCCATTTCGAAAATGCAACCATGTGATATTCTGTACAATAATATTCAGCACAATTTATTCTATATTTCTTTTCGTCAAAATATAAAATCTACCTGATTTTTAAGAAGCTGGACATGCAAGCTTTCACCTTCTATTGCAGCATATTCCTCTTTAAACTATAGCATTAAAATGTTTTTTTTAAATTGTTCATTTTATCTGAAAGTATTAAAACAGTTTACCTAAGCTGTTCAGGTCATTATTCATTCAGCGCATTTCTAGCGCATTCCTATTGTGAAACCGTATAATATGCATTGAAACTTGCACGTTAAGCCTGATCTGACACGACTGTAAAACTAAGTGATAAGTGTTTAGTATATTGTGGGCACAAACTGACAACAAACTGATGACATTCCTGTTCTACAGATGCACGAGATGCACAGCTAATCAAAATTATTTTCTGCAATAACTCCTGTGATGTGGGGCATCAGTGAAAATGACAGCACAGTGAAACAAAGTCAATTTACATGGTACAAATCACTATTGCCTTGCACTCATGGAACTGTACTGAAAACAAGAGGACTGTGACAGTCCTGTGGTCAGCTCTTACCTTATGACCTTGGAAATGAGGTCAAGGTCACAGACCTATTCTGAATCTAACTTTCATAGAGGGCCATCCCCATGTACAAGCAAAGTCATAGTACAAATAGTTCTCAGGTTATCACGTGACCAGTAAAATCCATGTTAGTGGCCCTGTGACCTTGAGAATGAGGTCAAGGTCACTAATGTACAGTCTTACTCTTTCCTAAATACAGGACCACCAACAAGTTCAACATCAAGGTCCTACCTTCCACAGTTCTCAAGTTACAAAATGAAAAGTAAAATTCATGCAAGTGTCTGGGTCCCAGTGACCTTGGGAATGAGGTTAAGGTCACCCACGTACTGTCTAAGTCTGGCCTTTGCTCAGGACAACCATCATTTTCAACATCAAGGTCCAAGTTCAAATAGCTCTCAACTTGTCGGGTGAACAGTAAAATTTGAGGAAGTGGCCCTATGACATTGGGAATGACGTCAAGGTCACTCGTCTATGTCTAAGTCTGGCCTTATTAAGGACAACTAGCATGTGCAATATGGATGTCCTACCCTTCATAGTTCTCAAGTTACCCTATAAAGAGTGAATTTTATGCACCTGGCCGTGTGGCCTTGGAAATGAGGTCAAGGTCACTCACCTACTGTACATGTATCACCCTCATACCCAGAAGTGCCCCTATGCAATTTCAAAGCAATTGGCTGAATATATACAAGGATAAAGACTTTTGAAGAATTGGCCAAAAAATGAACAAAAAAATCATAAAAAAATCCAAAGATCATTGGACTGTGACCATTTGAGCAAACTTGGTAGATACCCACCTAAGGAACACCCCCACCAAGTTTGACGTGAATCTAGCTGCTGTTTTCGCAGAAGTCGTCAAAAATTGTCAATTAGCATTGCAAACCCTAATAACTTTACAATCTCCATTGACTTGCATGGTAATCAACAGGCATGTAAAATCAACAAGAAAAATTCCTAAAAAACCAAAAAATCACTGGACCGTGAACATTTGGATAAACTTAGTAGAAACCCACCCAACACACATCCTCACCAAGTTTGAAGTGAATCTGGGTAACGGTTTTCAGATGACGTTGAAAATGTAAACTATAATTGCAATTCCTATTGAATTACATAGTAAACAACATTGTATGCATTAACCAACAAGTACCCGAATTGAAAAATTCGTTAAAAATCAGGGATCCACAGCAATGCCACCGGGTGAACAACCTTGTGTGACCCTTCCACAAAGAACATATGCACCAAGTTTCAGCACAATTTGAGAGATGGTTTTGGAGAAGAAGTCAAAAAAAGCAAAAACGCACAAAAATTTATATAAAAAAAAAAAAGAAAGAAAAAGAAAACACAGCGCCACCTGCTGAACAACTTAAGGTCTCGGGGTCCCCAGAAGTGTCCCTATCCAATTTCAAAGTAATTGGCAACTCGGTTTCGGAGATGATTTTTTAAGATTTCCCCCCAAATGAACAAAAACAATTCATTAAAAATCGAAAAATCACTGGACCACAATCATTTGAATGAACGTGGTAGAGACTCACTTAAGACACATCCCCACCAAGTTTGAAGTGAATCTAGTTAACGCTTCTGGAGATGAGGTCGAAAATGTGAATTACTATTGCAATTTCCATTGACTTACATTGTAAACAATAGGAATGTTGCACTGACCCGAATTGAAAAATCCGTTAAAAATCAGGGATCCACAGCAACGGCACCTGGTGAACAACCTTCTGTGACCCTTCCACAAAGAACATATGCACCAAGTTTCAGCACAATCTGAGAGACTGTTTTGGATATAAGTCGAAAATAGCAAAAACGTACAAAAATTCATAAAAAAAAAATAGAAAAATTTTGCAGCGCCAGTTGTTGAACAAATTAAGGTCTGGGGGTCCCCAAAAGTGTCCCATTACAATTTCAAAGTAATTAGTAACATGGTTTCGGAGAAAAAGATTTTTTAAGATTCCCCCCCCCCCCCAAAAAAAATAAATAAATGAACAAAAAATTCATTACAAATTCAAAAATTCACTGAACGGTGACCATTTGAACAAATCTGGTAGACCCCCCCCCCGGTACATTGCCACCCCCCCCCCCCCCGGTACATTGCCACCAAGTTTGAAGTCAATCTGGATGACAGTTTTGTAAAAGTCAAAAATGTGAATTAGCATGAGAATGTCCATTGACTTACATAGAGATCAATAGGAAACCCGCATTGACTGAGAAGTACCTAAATTGAAAACATCGTTAAAAATCAGAAATCCACAGCAGTGCCACCCAGTGAACAACTTTGTTTGAACTTTCTACAAGGAACATATCCACCAAGTTTCAGCTTAATCTGAGTGATGGTTCCAGAGAAGAAGTCAAAAATAGCAAAAACACACAAAAAAATCATAAAAAAATAGAAAAAATTTGCAGCGCCCTCAGGGGAACAAATTAAAAACTAGGAGTCCCCGGGAGTGTCCCTGTGGGATATCAAAGCAATTGGGTGAGCGGTTTCGGAGAAGAAGATTTTTTAAGATTTCCCCCAAAACATTCATAAAAAAATCCAAAAATCACTGGACTGTGACCACTTGAACAAACTTGGTAGAGACTCACCCAAGGCACATCCCCACCAAGTTTGAAGTGGATCTGGCCAACGGTTTTGGAGAAGTCAAAAATGTGAATTGTGGACGACGGACGACGGACCCTCACAAAAGCTCAGCTGACTGACAAGTCAGCTGAGCTAAAAATGGATTATTGTAAGACAACGAAAACCTGACTGCGTGATCACCTCATCATCATCATCATCATCATCATCATCATCATCATCATCATCATCATCATCATCATCATCATCATCATGTGAAATAAGTGAAATATCATTGCAATACACAAGAGCTTTACTTCATGGTATATACACTAAGTGTTGTGTTCTTCAAAACTGTTAAATACAATGTCTGGAAGATGTAATATTTTTACCAAAAAATTGTTAAAACTTATGGATATTTAAAATTTTCCAATGGCAGCGTTGTCTTTTAATGGAACAAGTGGGGCCATTGACCGCGGTATCATATTTCTAGGCCTTTTGATGTACATTATAAAGGTAATCCTTTCATCCAAATTTTGTTTTCCCTTTTTTTTTAGAACTTGATATTATTTTCTCAAGTAGAATCCTTAACTTTTTCAGCTTTGAATCACAGGTATTTCATATCTTACAGTTTTACAGTGATTAGCAATTTAAATTGCTGTCTTTGAATTGCTAAAAACGAAACGGTGCTATATTTATTTTCCTCCATTTGTCAAATTGTGGCTATCTGTAGCTGGTCTTCACCTCCAAGCCTCGGTAATCTGCAACAAGATACATTGAGAAATGAGACATCGTAAAGTATACATTACAAGTTATGGTGGTGAAAACATGAACACATCACATCCCACCCACTCCCTTTGACGCATGAAATAAGATTTTTGAAAAAATAAAATTGTGCGAGGGCGGACGTTAGGGCAAGTTGGACAGTGTGACGTCTGTACCATGCAAGACAGCACGAGGACTGGACGCAGCAGGACAGCCCCATTACTACACCATACTTCCCCGTACCATGAACCCCAAACATGGCGTCCACCCGAAGGTGACTTTTACTTGATTTAACTTGCACTGGAACAGCATCGGGTGGCTCTCCGGCGAGCCGCTGTTCCTAGATGGTACCGCACCAAAAAAATAAAAAATCTTTCCCAAGGGAAAGATGAAAATATATCATTCATTCGTGAAAGCAAGTGGTATCTTCATCGAGATTTTACAGTGCTTAACACATACATGTATTTACTTTTTCTGGTCTATTTTCCCACGTTATTTTCTCTGTTTTCATCAAGTAAAATCTTTTTACAAAATTTTCTCCTTTGTTCTTGGTACCACAGAACATTATGTGTAAATATATAACAACTGAGATACTAATGAGCTTCAAAACAAAAATCTTACACGTAATAGTTTGAATGAGCACTGGCCTGTCTGGTATACTGGTGACGGTAGATTTGAGAATGACAAAACATTCCAGTTTCAAGAACTATTGTTACGGTACTAACACACAATATTTTTCTTTTAAACAACACTGACGAACTCATCAGTTTTGCAAACATTTTAGAAGTTACACTTTCTTTACCTGTTTAAGTCTGGCGTCCGGAACATTCACTCACTTACACTCTGATGAGCTTACCTGTAATGTTCCTTTCACTGTCACTAATGTAAATAAAGAGCATTCAAATGACAAATACTTCAACACAAGCATTATTTATCATCCAAAAACCATTACTCGGGATGTAAAAATTAATTTATGAAGTTGATATCAAAATTGTTATAACTTTCTTGCTGCTACAACCACATTTAATTTGCCTCGCAAGTAAGATTTCAAATGTTCCTGCATTTTAAGACAAACATTGAAATTGTGGAACCACACATTCTGTCATATGTAAACTGCTGACGTATTTTTTTTTAATTCAGTCTCATAATTGTGTTTTTATATTGAAGTAATATGGTTTGTCTTTTTCTGAACTGGATCATCGTACTCAGGCGCCCCATATATTTTTAAAACCATTATTGAATAGTATGTACTGTGATTTGACCCAAAAATAAGCATTAAAGCATGAGCTGGCCTACGTGACTAACAAACTGTCAATTTTGTACACTGAAGTTTTCTCTAAGAAACAAACTTACTTATCATTATGATCGCTTCAGTCTAAACGTGACGCAGAATTTTGCATAATTTTTATGATCATGGTGACGGAACCCAATGCATGCTTGCACGCCTCTGAGACTTTAACGCTAAACTGATGACATCATTGCCGAAGCTTTCTCCTGCTATACAGAGTTCCTAATTTTACAAGCTAATCTCAGTTATGTTACATGCAAGTAATGTTACACATTTACATTTGATTTCAAGTTATTTATCTGAAAAGCGAATAGGGAACGGGAGGAGCACATATGATCTCCGATGAGTCTCGTTTCCATTTCTATCTCAACTTGCAAATATGTACAAACCCTAATGTGCTCATAGATTGATCCTTTTTGTTTCCAATACCCAAATCTGGAATATATTCTAACTTATCACATCAACATTATTCCTAATGAAGTGACAAAGTTACTTGCTGTAGGCTGGGCAAGTTCCTTGACACCAAGAACTAGTAATTTCAAAACTCACACACACAAAATATATCCTGCAACACAAAAGCAATTTATGAACTGGAAGGAAATTATCCGTTGCTTTTGTGTTCAGGCCTTTATTTTGAGAGGAATTGCAGAGTTGTCCTTACTGCCTCCTATGTGTTACTTCTCTCAGGTACAAAAAGCCACCTGGTCACCATCAAGTTATACGAAACGCATAGTTGCCTATGATGATCCCTCGTGTGCTTGTCGGTTGAACCTATAGTATTCATTATCCAAATCTGGAATAGATTTTAACTTACTGTATTAACATTATTCCCAATGAAATGACCAAGTTTCTTGATGTAGGCTGGGAAAGCTCCTTGACACCAAGAACCAGTAAGTTCAAAACTCACACACACAAACTATAGCCTGCAACACAAAGCAATTTATTATAAACAGGGATAAAAGGATCCGTTGCTTTTGGGTTCAGGCCTATCTGAGACCACTACTAGTAGTGGTCTCAGGGCCTATATTTTGTGAGGAATTGCAGAGTTGTCCTTACTACCTCCCATGTGTTGCTTCTCCCAGGTACAAAAAGCCACCTGGTCATCATAAAGTTATATGAAACGCATATTGTAGCCTATGAAAAACATGGTTTGCGATATCTATTGTCAGTGGCCTGACATCCCCCAAACTGTAGAATACTTCCGTACACATTGCCTCCTAATTTGAACAATCAAAGAGCCAGATGCCTACATGCAATTAGTGGTCATGCGTTTTCATTTCTTGTATTTACGCTCCAAAAATAACGGTTTCTGTTATTCCTGTTTAGTGTGTTCAGATTTTTTTGTCAAAAATACTATAATGCACTCTTCTACATGCTACTGGATAGATCCATTCAAACAGGAGAAAATTAATCTGAATTTTAGAAGCATGTCACAAAATTGCAGTCATGAATTGTGTCTAGACAATAGTCGGACTTACACTGTATGAGGTTATGAATGAAAAACGGGGAAGAAAAATGCTCCCCAAAACACGAATATTTTGCAACGTTATATCTCTTGAATATTTAAATATAGTCACTGGTATAATAAAGTGCGTTGGTTAGGAAATAAAATGGCAGATAAAATATACTCTTCTGAATGTCAAACCTCCCAACTTTCCGCAGGGTGCCCACCAGCTCCGTCTCACTCACCCTCGCTTGCTGTCAGCGTGGCGCGGTCGTGTGTCCCATTTCGGATGGACCTGTGGTTGACAAGTTTGACAAGTTTGACAAGTTTGACAAGTTTGATTGCAATCCAAGGTCAGTACATGACTGTTGAAGTTTGGATGCCATAACAATTAAAAATGTATGACCAAGTCATTCAAAGAGTAAAAATCAGATGATTATAGGTAGATGAGAGGTGCACAAGGTAAATTAAAAGATAGTACATGAAGAACCCTAAAAACACCCGGGGGGGGGGGTATGTTCCCGAACCCTTCTCGTGAAGCTTCGCGCCCCTCAGGCGCTCGCAACCATCCCGGCTGTAAAATTTCTGGATCCGCTTTCAAAATGACTGCAGTCTTCTACGATAACTTTTCCTGCAAAAATGAAATATTTATACAATTACGTTCATGTTGTGTACATTACCATGAAAACTTCATTAAAACTTGTGCAATACAAAATGAATAACGCATATATGCGCCCACACAATCCGAATCCACTGACAAGTGACAGGTTTTTTTGCTTTTCCATCTTCGTGGCTTAATTAGTTGTCTGCTTTGACAAAACTCACGACGGGCACTAGCTGGACGCACGTGCGGCACAAAGCCAAGTTTAACAGAAGAAAGCTATTGTTCACCAATCACACGTCAGACGATCTCGAGCGTTTGTTTTGTCCAGAATGTAGTACCTGCTGGCCACGGGTTTCCCCTTTTGCAGGAATGTTTAATCAAGTGAGAAGCTTGATCTGCTGGGAAACGGTGCTCAGTGATAGACCCGAGATCAGCACACGGAAGACGCGTCGACCGCTCATGCACTGTGCCTTGGTCCTTTTTTTTCCGGAAGGACAAGGACAAACGGTTTAATTTCAGGCAATATATATATATATATATATATATATATATATATATATATATATATATATATATATATATATATATATATATATATATATATATATATATATATATATATATATATATATATAACGGGTAAAAGGCTCCGAAACATGTTGAGTAGTTACCCGCTGAAGACCCTCTAATTTATTTGAGCTGATACAGCCTCTGTCAAAATTTTACAGAGGAACGTGTGCAATATAGACAATAGTAATTCCATATATATATATACAGGTTAGACAGGGACAGGTTAGCTTATGGAGAGTAAAGAGTTCGAACTGCGGAATAGGATATTGACTACTAGGAAGTGGGTCTGGGCAAAAAGACACAAATACAAATATATATATATATATGGTTATATATATCCATCACGACTTTAGACCTTCAGTAAGTTCAGAATTCACACACGCAAATTTTGGCTACAAGTCAACAATTTCACATAACATAACCACAGTAGTAAACCACAATTCCATATTTGGATTGATCACATTTCCGGCCATCTTGAAGGGGTGATTCATAACAGTTTATTGGATTGTAGTAAAAACTAGGGGCGGAACCAGACATTTTACAGCCGGGGTGGTTGCGAGCGCCTAAGGGCCGCGAAGCTTCACAAGAAGGATTCGGAGACATACCGCCCCCCCCCCCCCCCTATTTGTATAAGTTGAGCATGCAAAATGGTGAAATTTGACATTATCTGGGGACAAAATAATGCAATTTTGGACAGACAAATAATTGTACAAACACACTGAGATATGAGGTTAAAAATATAATTTAAAGATACATGGCATTATCATAGAACTTTTAGTATACTGTAAAAACAATTCGCAACATTAAAGGTTTGTTGAAGTGATATTAACAATATGAAAACCTACACAGGGCGAGCTGGTTGCAAGCGCCTGACGGGCTCGAAGCTTCACAAGAGGGCTCTGAGCCTACCTGCCTTCCCCCCCCCCCCCCTCCGTATTTTTTCAGTTGAGCAACCAAAATGGTGAAATCTGACACATTATGGGGGCAAAATAATGCAATTTTGAACAGACAAATAATTGTAGGCCTACAATACAAACACCCTGAGATATCAGGTTAATATATGATTCACTGATACATGGCATTATCAAGTTCCATCATTTTTCTTTAGTACCGTATATACATCATATTTGCTGACTTCTGAATGGTACCGGGAGTGTCTCTTGACATTCCAATCACACAACACTAGAAATTATTATTAGCAGGAAACGACTTACCACACGCCATCCAAGGTTAATGTTTGAGGGTAAAAGTATTGGAAATGATCAGGAACATAACCATCTGGGACTTATGTTGAAGTCTGATCTTCTCAAATTGTTGTTGATGTGCTATCAGTGTTTGCATATGTCTGCTTTGTCCCTTTCGACAGATTGCTGTACTTTTGTAGCAGAGCAGTCATTGAACATTCTGATTCATATGAACTATGTATGCGCAGCCACATGGACAATGAAAATGGTCTGCAT
Organism: Hermodice carunculata; assembly: GCA_964020975.1. Taxonomy (NCBI): domain Eukaryota; kingdom Metazoa; phylum Annelida; class Polychaeta; order Eunicida; family Amphinomidae; genus Hermodice; species Hermodice carunculata. Next base: position 66,802,343 of record OZ026626.1, on the reverse strand, counting down.
CCTTCGCAGTTTACAGTATAAGTTAGACAGATTTATGCATTTTTGTACTTTTGCTTCATATGCCCAAGCCGGGACACAAGTCAAAAATCGGGAGACTTAACGGGTCTGGGACTCACTGTTGGATTGAAACCAGACTCTGGCTACTACTTTACAGGCAATTATATTTTTCATGTACATTAAGTAGTGATGTTTGCAGAGTTACAAAGAAAATATGTTTCACTTTGCATGTGTGTGGGGGGGGAGGGTGCGGGCGCACCTCCCGCACCCCCTCTGGATCCGCGCCTGATTGTGCTATAAAGGTACACGTCATCGAGTTAGTAAATGTATAAAAGGTTTACTTGCCCACGTTTATTTATCACCTCACTTTGTAAATGTACTTTGTGATGTTGTGTGTTTCATGTAGCTATTTTTTGCCATCCCTGGGGGTTCAATAAAACATCATCATTTATTAGTATTGAAATGCCCATGTAGGCTAAACAGCTTTGATAATTTTCTGTGTCTCAAGGTGGCATCAGCTTTGAATACTCACTGTACTTACGCCTACTATGGTCTAAAAAAAAATTTTAAAAAATAAAAAAAAAACCTGATTACACTCTTTTGTTTTGTACTCACAATGCAAACTACTGGGGTCGGATTCTGATTCTGTAGCAAAATTTCACCAAAATTAATTAATGTTGTTGCACTTAGGTACACAGTGAAAGAAAATCCCCAGCATAGCAGAGTCTGTGTACACGCACAACCATGTGGACAGGAAGGTTTTTGCCCAAGTTCCAAGCAATGGGAAGGGAAGTGTGCATAACATTATTTAAATATTAAATATCTCCTAAACTATTACAGATGGAGGTACCCAAAGTTCAATTCACAGGTTTGCGCTATAGGTGCATGCAATAAACCACAAACAAAAATTAGGGACACTTGAAAAGTTGTAACTAACTGTGTTAGTCTATATTTGCATGTACACTGGAACAAATAATTCACCACATTTCTTATTCTTCAAAGATTCGGCATTGAAGGAGATTCGCGTTGATGATAGCAAGGAGGCTACACATTACTTCGTGTTAATAATAATAATAATAATAATAATAATAATAATAATAATAATAATAATAATAATAATAATAATAATAATAATAATAATAATAATAATAATAATAATAATAATAATAATAATAATGATAATAATAATAATAATAATAATAATAATAATAACAGCTACGGAGATTTTGGGACGGAGTTTCAGGCCCGGCACACAGTAGCCAGGTAGCAGTAATCCCATTGTGGTTTGCGTATAGGCCTAATTAGCGGTCGGTTAATGACTTCACGCCCAGCTACCGTGGCATGTCTTTGATCTCATTCGCACCACATGTGTGGCTGCAAGCTGACCATCATGTGAGATATGGTAGTCCTTCTTAAGACCCTTTCTTAGTTAATTCGTTATAAAACAAAATTGCTAATGAATATCATAAAAATAAATGATGGGGCGGTCATAGCGTCGAGCTAGAACAACCCAGGCCACGAAGCGGTCCTGGGGTGGAGTTAAAAACCCGGTCGCATCCGTTCGGCGGCGCTGCGGTGCCGGTGGAAAAACACAGCGGCCGGGCACAGCCACCGCAAACACGCAGGCCACTTTGATGACACGTGTTGCAGCAGGTCTACGGCCGGGCAACCGTGTCGGAGGACCGTGAACTGCCCTGGCAGCTGTGGTACAGAAGTCTGGGCGACATTCAACAGAGGAACGAAGTCGAAATTCATGTTGCATTGTACATTTGATGAACTCACTCAGGCGATCAGGGAATGGGTACTCTTTGAGTCTTTGATGACACAGGTTGCAGTACGGCAGTAGGCCTGTCAGAAGGGTGCTGTAGTGTGAACAGTAGCACAGAAGCTTTGACAAAATGCAACCGAGTAACCCGGGCCGAGTAACACTACAAGTTTAAGTTACCCAGTACTACAGTAGGCCCATGATAAGAATTCAGCTTGTCTATTTGCATTGGAATAGCTTCTGCTAAGCCTAAGGAGATCATAGAAGATGCAACTAAACTTTATGTGTTTTTAAAGAGTATGTTGACAGTAGATATGAAAAGAACATAATTATCTTTTTTACACTAGACCTATTGTATTCTTCATGCAGCGTGATGCAATGGATCTACTATGTAGTCCCAGCGGATAAGCTTCACTCCTATACCTCGACGCTATGACTGCCCCCTCATTTATGTTATAATATTATGCATTAAGCTGTACGATACTAAATGCCCAACTGGAGCACTGTAGCAAAATTTTGCTGCAAAGCCCTTCAAAACTGCTACAGGTTTTCTCCAAAATAAGGGTATCTCAATTAAAGAAGCGGGAAAAATGCTACAAGAAAGCAAATTTTGCTATAGAGATTTTCAGCTGGACAGCACTGTTTAATTCTCTTTCGTTCGCACCACGAAATCGCCTCCCGATCTCTTCCTTCCTCCCTCCGCCCCCCATTTTGATGTTGACACTAGAGGCGCTGTTTCATTACCGGATATCCGGTTTGGCTTCCAACCTTGGATATTGGAAGGATAACGCAAAGCAACATCCAGCCAGGTAAATAGGTCTCCTTCTTCGCTTTCTGTTGTAAAGTTCTGTTTGTAAGGTAAAATCGAAATAGGACTTACTATGTGACATCAAGTTTCGATTTGTGTGTTATGTTGAGAAGATCGAAAGGCGCAGACGATCACAACGTCAGTCGGTTCATTATGCAGATGCCGGATGACTTGAATGAAAATTGAAATGGTCCCAAGACCCTTGTCTCATGGACAAATGTTTTCATGTGCATGCAAGACCCAAGCACATGATGCTGAGCTCATCATGTTAACAAATTATAGGACATGTCGTTTGTTCCGTCTTAAAGAAGCATTGGTGCATAGTTAGACAAGGTCAAGGAGGATTATATCAAGACAATAATCAATATTAATATGTGAGGTATGGTTAAAAAACAATGGCAATAATTGGAATAATACCATGGTCATGGATGCATGCAACTTGCAAGCATCTCCATCACTGCAATCTGGTTGTGGCTGTGCAGTGTGCCTATGCTATGTAAATTGTAATGCAATGCCAATGTATCATGAATACAGTAACTTGTCATCATAAAACGACTTAAAATTTATTTTTGGCCACAGATCACAGTTATAAATCCTTCTATTTTTCATATTAGCATTTTCCAGTCTAAAAAATCAGCATTTTGGTATTTTAAAATTTTGTCAGCAGCGTTTAACAGATAAAAATGTCAGGAAAACACAGACAAATTTTTGTCATATAATTCCCAGCTCATTATTTGGTGATAATTGAAAAACTAAACAACACCTGGATGTCAGCTTTATACAGGTGTATGAACTGTGCTCTTGCCAGGGTCATATCATTGTCCATCCTCACCTTAAAATTCCCCACCTGGCCTGGAAGACACTGCACCTATATGACCACCAATGAAGCAACTCTGTGATGCCGCAAATCTGACTTAGCTAACTTTATTTAAACAGAAGCTACAGCATGCTGAAAACATGGTATTTTCACAATTACGGACAATCTCCGTTGGAAAAAGCAACCAGCCAATCACAACTGTCGTCTGTAACCTAATACACTTATCAAAATTATTAAAACTTGTTCAACTGAATTCCTGACTTGTTTCATGGTTTCATTCATTTCTACATGTATCTGACTTCAATAATGAGCAAAATAATGGCCATGACACTAATAACATTTAAAATAAGAAAAATCACTTTTAGGTGAAATAATTGTAAAAGATGTAAAATTGGAAAAAGATTATGAGACACGATTAATACAAAAGTCTTTGACCTGGCATTAATACATAAGCATATGTTTTACGCATTCAAGCTAAGTTCACTTGCATGCAAGCCCTCTTCCTACAATGACACACCCACCCATTAATTTTAACATTGATTTTTAGTATAAAGGTGAAATTTTATGAGAAATATTGTGAATTTGATGACTTTTTTGATTTATCATAAGACATCCATCACTTGTGTATGTGCAAACAAGATCTGGTCAACTTGACCCATCTGTGATGGCAGACAGGGGTATCTCATTTCACCCTGCTGCTGATGCTGTGTGAATCCTGGAAGTTAGTTGCATCACAGAGGGGTGGGTTCTGATTCATCAAGCTACCCCATTCCTGGCATTTTCTTTTCCTATACAAAGACCCCTACCCACACAAACTTTAAGATTTATAAGAATCAGAAATTTCCAAATATTTCATAAGCTTTACAGCCTGGATAAGTCACTACAACATAGCTATATTGAAGACTACTGCTGCCCACTGACTGATGCAATGAAAGCTGGTCACAGAAGAAACAAAACCAGTTTTCAGAGAGGCTATATTCCCCACAACAAGGGATGCAAGGTGACAACAGAACCCACAACCGATACACCAGTGAGGTGGACACGCCTGCCTCGTGAATTACAAGAAAATCTGAATGAACTGCTACAACAGGAACCAGGCCTGGAGGCAGAGGGGAATGTGAAACTGCTTAGACCAGCTCCACCCAGCACCATGTATCTTGATTGGTATGCTTCACCAAAGCATGAAAGACCAAACATGGACTTCTATAGAATTTTACATGCTGAAAGGACAGAGAAATTATGGAATGATTCTGTGAGGGGAGATTTACTGCACAAGCCAGATTGTACAGGTCCGTTAATTTTTGACGCTGAAAAAGAAAAAAAAGTGGGTCTGGCATGGCAGGAGTCACTGAAATGTACAGCATGTGATTACATTTCAAGAAAAACTGTACAAGGAAGTCACAAATAAAAATTCTCAGCCAGGCCAGAAAGCAGCCAACATTAATTTGGCAGCTCAAGCTGGCCTCATGACTTCAAGCATTGGGAACACAGCACTGAGGAATATTCTACTCCATATGAATATTCCAGCTCCTGCAAGAAAATCAATGCAAAACAATTCAAACAGAGTGAATGACATTAATATCACAAAGCTTAATGAAGAAAACATAAGGGAGCAGCGAGGCCAAATCATACGCAACAAATTGCTGGGAGTTTCTGAAAAAACACCAAATAATGATGGAGCAGACTGCAGATACAACAACGCCCTGACATCTGGTGATGGAAGGACACTCTTCCAACCTGTGATGCAGTGTGTTTACACTGTTTGTGAAAATCAAACTTTGAAAACAAAACCATTATTGGGGTCACTGTGAAAAATAAACTGTGCAAAGTTGGTCATATACATGTGAGGAAACATAATTTGTACAGACCAGCTGTGCAAGAAATAAAAATGGTGTAAATTCTATGATCAGGCAATTTGGGTACAATTTATCAAGAAGGTGTACACATTAATATAATGTCTGCTATGAAAATTTGTGTGGCAATGTGAAACGCATGAACAGAAAATTTGACTATGTAATAGATACAATAATATTGTGTTATCAAGGTGATCACTCACTCTGTGTTAAACATTCATATGCTTGTACAGACCTTAAAAAGGGGTCCATAGAAAGCCTCTTTCTTGCCTGCTGGTGTGTATCTTACTCCTTCTGTATCAGATTTAGAAAAATTGAAGCAAATGGTAATGTACAGGTTAGGATGGCCTGCAATACAGGCAACAAAATTCAAAACTGATGCACAGCATGTTGAATGAGTAAACAGGTCTTACTCTAGGACAAATCCAAAAAATGGAACTTGGTGTAGAAATGTGACTGGCAGATTGCATTCTGCTGTACATATGTTAAATTTAGGGTTTGGCAACTCCACTTTAGCAAGATTGGAATCACTTGGAGCTCCCATAACACATAAGTCTACACAAGTAAAACAACTGAGAAGTGTCACCACGCAGTTAGAATATAATAAAAAGTATACAGGTAGCATCAAGTAAAAGCAGGCAAGACGTGAAAGAAGACACACTTTATAATGGCTGCACAGACATAAAATATCAAGGGGGAGAATATCTTACAAAAGAGACTGTGACAACCAAAAACTGGTAAATTACAGTCTGTCCAAGAAAAAAAAAGATACGGCAATATGGATCACGCTTACAGCAAATAAATGCATGTACTTGGTGGATGCAGTGATGAAAGCAAACAGTAGGCCTACAGTGTCAATGCCACATTTTGATCATATTAATGGGATTAGCATATTTTATTAATATCATATTAGCATTGTTAATTTTTGTACAATTACCTGGGGGGAGACTTGTGGGGTACCTGAGAGGTATTGCGAAACTTAAGACTATAAAAGGTTGCTATCTATCTACCAAGCAGTCAGTAAAGGGAGCATGGCCTGTGCACTTGTTAAATGTCTTGCAGTGAATCCTATTATTATGTGGCAAGGTTCGATGAATAGGTGCGACATTTCTATACATAATGATTTGTGACATAAATGTGATACTTCATTGTTAATTTTTATACGATTACCTGGGGGAAGACTTGTGGGGTACCTGAGAGGTATTGCGAAACTTAAGACTATAAAAGGTTGCTATCTATCTACCAAGCAGTCAGTAAAGGGAGCATGGCCTGTGCACTTGTTAAATGTCTTGCAGTGAATCCTATTATTATGTGGCAAGGTTCGATGAATAGGTGCGACATTTCTATACATAATGATTTGTGACATAAATGTGATACTTCATTGTTAATTTTTATACGATTACCTGGGGGAAGACTTGTGGGGTACCTGAGAGGTATTGCGAAACTTAAGACTATAAAAGGTTGCTATCTATCTACCAAGCAGTCAGTAAAGGGAGCATGGCCTGTGCACTTGTTAAATGTCTTGCAGTGAATCCTATTAATATGTGGCATGGTTCGATCAATAGGTGCGACATTTCTATACATAATGATTTGTGACATAAATGTGATACTTCATGACTTTTTGGAATGTTGAGACAATTAAACTTGATATTCACAGCCAATCTGTGGGTGTAAAAATTTTTTTCTTTTCTTTCTTGAGCTGGCCTCAGGTACACAATACCATAGCCCAAACCATTTGCCTTGTAATCTACAGTCCCACACCATATCTTGCATGCACTATCCATGTAAAAGTTTTTAGGATCACTTTAAATTCTCCAGGCATCGGTCAAAAAGTGCTGACCTTCCATTTTGAACTTGCTTCATGGACCATAATAGAATAACAACATGACCATGTGTATACAGAGTTAGCCCTGATAGGCCACAGACCACAGTTATAAATCCTTCTATTTTTCATATTAGCATTTTCCAGTCTAAAAAATCAGCATTTTGGTATTTTAAAATTTTGTCAATGGCATTTAACAGATAAAAATGTCAGAAAAACACGGACAAATTTTTGTCATATAATTCCCAGCTCATTATTTGGTGATACTTGAAAAACAAAACAACACCTGGATGTGAGCTTTATAGGTGTATGAACTGTGCTCTGGCCGGGGTCATATCATTGTCCTTCCTCACCATTAAGTTCCCATCTGGTCTGGAAGACCGTGCACCTATATGACCACCAATGAAGCAACTCTGTGATGCAGCAAACCTGACTTACCTAACTTTATTTAAACAGAAGCTACAGCATGCTGAAAACATGGTATTTTCACAATTACGGACAATCTCCGTTGGGATGGGCAACCAGCCAATCACAACTGTGGTCTGTAACCTAATATTTTGGCCTACCAGTGTGAATGGGTGCAATAATAGACATACCTCCATGGTGCAACCAAGAACTGGATGAAGCCATTATGTGAGATGTAGCCTATATAGTTCATTTACTATATGCCAGTCAACCAGTGGCATTCTCATGGCTCGGCTAATTGATGTGTGATGCTACAATGGGCCCACGAGAAGTTATACACATAAACCTACATTACTTCTGCCCCACTTTTTAGCGCAGCTGACTGACAAGCTTATGTGGTGGTTAAGCATCCGTCTGTTTCGTCGGCGTTCACAATTCACATTTTTGACATCTCCAAAACCACTGGTCAGATTCACCTCACACTTGGTGGCAATGTACCTTGGCTGGGTATCTACCAAGCTCATTCAAATGGTAACACTCCAGGGATTTTTGGATGTTTTATGATTTAATTTTTCTTTTTGGGGGGCAAACCTTAAAAAAATCTCGGAAACCACTCACCCAATTGCTTTGATATCACACAACAAACCCCAAGGGACTCCTTATTCTTAATTTGTTCACCAGGTAGCGCGGCAACTTTTTTCTATTTTTTGTATGTTGTCACTATTTTTGACTTCTCCAGAACCGTCACTCAGATTAAGCTGAAACTTGGTGAAAATATTCCATGTGAAAGGGTCAAACAAAGATGTTCACTAGGTGGCACTGCTGGGGATTCCTGATTTTTAACAATTTTTCAAGTCGACCACTTACTGGTAAATGCACATTTCCTATTGATTACTATGTAAGTCAGTTGGTATTCTAATGCTAATTCACATTTTCGACTTCTTCTCTGAAACCGTCACCCAGATTCAAATTTAGTGGCAATGTACCTTGGGTGGGTTCTACCAAATTTGTTGAAATGGTCATGCTCCAGTGATTTAAGGATTTTTTTATGAATTTTTTCTTCTTTTTTTTTTTTTTTTGCCAAATCTTAAAAAATCTTTTTGCCAAATCTTAAAAAATCTTTATCTCCATAACCGCTCACCCAATTGCTTTGATATCACACCTGGACACTCCTGGAGACTCTTAGTTCTTAATTTGTTCACCATGTGGCACTGCAATTTTTTGCTATTTTCAAATTCTGCTACAGAACCATCACTCAGATTAAGCTGAAGCTTTGTGGATATGTTCCTTGTGGAAGTGTCAAACAAACTTGCTTACTAGTTGGCACTGCTGTTGATTCCTGATTTTCAACAGTTTTTTTCAGTTTGGGTACTTATCTGCAAATACACCTTTCGTATTGATTACTATGCAAGTCAATGGGCATTCTAATGCCAATTCACATTTTGGACTTGGAAGAAGAAACTGTCGGTCAGATTGACTTCACAGGTGGTGGCAATGCACCTTGGATGGGGCTCTACGTAGTTTATTCAAATGGTCACGCTCCAGTGATTTTTGGATTTTTTATGATTTTTTGGGAGGGGGAACTTTAAAAAAAAATTTAACAGGAAAGTTTAACACAGGAATCACTTTTAGTAGTTAATATAACTTAAATAATTTTGGCCAGATTTTTGTCAAACATTGGTAGGGATGTACCTTTGATAAGCATCTACCTATTTTGTGCAAGTGGTCATGCTCCAGTGATTTTCAGTTTTTGACCATTCTCAAGGTCACAGGACATCTGACATGAAATTTTCTGTCTATGTTTTGGCAGAAGTTACAAGCCAAAATGTGTTGAAAATGATGCAATTCAGAATCTTCAAAAATAATTTAGCTAAATAGGCCATAATTGTACTATGATATTGACCACAGCCTGCATAAATAAACTATTGAATATGGATGACATTGACCTTTGTAATCCTCAGTCACTGGCACTGCAAATGTTAAAAGATTACTTCAAGAATGGAAAGAAGGTAATTTTGAATGATTGTTTTTTTACAATTTGTTCTTGCAGCGCAGAGAAATTAATTGTTCATCATGCATCATAGCACACAGGTCTACAGCCCGGTAACGGTTCAGACCAGGCCTACTGATGCTCGCCCGGGATTTGCTAGTATCACCGCGAAGTTCTTGGGAGTATCACAGATAATTCTGGGTGTCACTTGCATGATCCTACAGATTGTCTGTATAATTATCCTGACCTCTGGCTATATGACAGGTGCTGGCTTCTGGACTGGAGCTTTGGTGAGTATTTAGTGGTTTCATATCAACTCTGTTTCCATGTGATCAGATACAATGTCTAGCATTAACTCATTCCATACCAGTCACTGATTTTTCCATATATTTACCTAGATTTAAGATGGCAATTGCATATTTAAATTTTTCATGAAAAGAGCTTTCGTTCAAGTATCAACATGCCTATAGTCTTAGGTCAATGGTTCTGACACTGCCTGGCAAGTCATGCTGCAGCTGCAGCATGACTTACCTGGCAGTGCCAGAACCACTGACCAAGGCGTGTGACCATAGTATGAAATGAGTTCATGAGGCCATCCCCACTGTATGACCTTTTGAAAAAATATGTACTTTTTAAATGTGTTGATACACAAATAATGCTGGGGAGCCCATGTGTTATTGATCTCCAAGTACATGTACTGATGACCTTCAATAACACAGGGGCTCCCCTGCATCATTTGTTTTAGAATATAAGCACCGTTAACCGTATAGTAGATCTATAACGGGAAAAACAAACAATGGAAGATAGGTTTCAACATCAGTCAAACAACAGCAAAAAAGGTGCGCTGAATTGTGTCATTTACGCTATGCCAGCAGTGCGAAAAGCCCATTGCTTATAGACCTGCGGCATAGAGGGCCCTTTGGGGGTCATACCCCAACCTGTGGTATAACAAGTTACAACCTATATTTTCTTATAGGTATATATGTCCTCTTCATGAAAAAATAGGTTGTGGAATCTGAAAAGCGTTTTACCATATATATTTCTGCCTGTTTCCATGACAACCTATGCCATTTCTGAGACAACTAAAATTTGTCCTTAAAAATAACAACTTTGGTGATACTGCTTGTGGAAAGGCTAAATAAACACCAAACTGTGCTCAATTGCTCTAATATAGTCACAAAATACAGGGTTTGTTCAAAGTGCCTAATTATCATATGTTAATTTATGCAAATATATGAAATTTACATCGAAGTTAATTATTGTGCAACGGATTACATACTGTATTTACTAAGATATAGTTTCGTTTATTTAAAAAAGGCAAAATTATTAGGAACAGTACTCATACAAGTTTTATTTATCATGTTTATATGAGTATACCATATGCATATAAATTAATATGCTAATATGGCTATCATGTGTCATCTTCCCTTAGGGAACCGTCATAACAATTGCCAATACAACTGATCAAGTAAGATAGTACTTTGTACCATGTTTTCACACCTACACGTTATTTACAGTGAACCATCCCATGGAGTCCTGCAACATAGCTAATGTATCTCTGGCATCAAACTATAATTCAAGATGCCTTTTAGTAAAGGAAAACAGTATTTGTACATGAACACACTAAATACAGAAAGGTGATCAATGATGGTCACAGTTTGGAGATTCTACGCTTAGATTCAATCATCATCTTCCTCATCATCACTGTCTATTTCAGTGTCAAAAGTGTCATTTGCAGACTCATGTCCAAAGCATGCACATAATTCTGTACAATTAAGTCCTGTCTGGAGGCAATGGCACTTTCTTGCGACAGTACACTCAATATCGGTGCAATACATGTATATGAGTCAGGTTGCGGACTTCCAGTGGGCTAGCTCATTGGTATACATCAAAGGCTTGAGGTAGCCATCATTAGACATTTCCCAGCCGTTACTATTGTTACCCCACACTTTAGGGTTAGGAATATGACTGTTGTATTGGTGTCTTTTTGTCCAAAACCACTTCCTAGTAGTCATTACGCTATTCCGCAGTCCGAACTCTTTACTTTCCCTAAGCTAACATGTCCCTGTCTAACCTATATACATATAGACGTACTATTGTCCAAATTGCACACGTTCCTCTGTAAAATTTTGACATAGGCTGTATTAGCCGAAATAAATTAAAGGGTCTTCGGCGGGTAACTACTCAACATGTTTCGGAGCCTTTTACCTGTACAAGTCTCTCTGAGTAGCGGCTCCTTGTCTGAGCTAAATATTCAGCAAGGACAACCCACATAATAATGAATAAATATAAACATGGCAAATGATGAATTAGCTAAATATGTGAAGTTTTGCTTATAAATGCAGACCTTCATTATGAAAGAAGAATACCTGGCAGACAAACTATAATTACCAAATTTGTGTAGTACAGGTTCAGTTAAGAACAATTTGACTTACCCCTGAACCAATATGTACCCTTTCTAGCTGGACAGCTTATTCTAGTTAAACCATCCGCCAGTGTTTAACTGAAGTGGAAACAAGCTGGGGCATTATATTCAGTCCCAGTGATTGTAAAATAAACAGTTGCAGCTAGACCATCTGTATAAACCAAGGGAAATCCTAACAATGACTGCAACAATATACATCCTGCACCAGAAATGTAAAACAAACTCCATGATGACACCTACTCCTCAAACAATTAAGCTCTATTTCATTGCCAACCCTGAGTCAATGTATCAACGTAATGTGTCAGGTTTGTGATATTTGAAAAAATACTGTCACTTTTGAGTATTTTTTTTTAATATTGAGTAAATGTGCATTTAGGCATGTCAGAAAAGAATGAAAGTCATTAGCATTTATGCCAAAAACATGTTATCAAAACAATTTTTCTTAACAGGATTTTAAGTACAATTAAGCAAACATGTAACTGTCGTAGGCCGCTGCTTGCTACCTATAGTCATTTGTATTTCAGTCAAGAGAATGCAATGAAAATATTAACCAGATATCAAGTACAATTAGGCAAGCTTGTAACTGTCGTAGGCCGCTACTCGCTACCGATGGCCCCTGGGGGTTTAACCTAAGAGAAAACAAGCTGGCCTAAAATGTCTGAAAGGTGAACATTAAAACAGAATGATGCCAAAAGATAAAATTAAGTCGAAAAAAAAAGCAAGTCTAAAATCTCTAAAATTATTGAAGCCAAACTTTCTAACCATCTCGGGATATTTACAGCAAAATGTGTAGAAATATTTGATCAAAAGTACATCTTTGAATCCTCCTGACTCAAGTTTATTTTAAATAAAAATTTGGTTCTAGATGCAAAGTCCTGAAATTTAGAACAAATACGACCAAATCTCAAAGTCTGTGAAAAAACGTATTATATCCAATAGTATCCGAAATTATACTGTCTGGGAAAGAATAATTAACTACTTCAAAGTTAAACTCATCTATTTTGTGATAGACTTTAACACAAAACATGTCATTAGTGACCTGAATATCCAAGTCCAAAAACACATCTCTGAAACCATCTAAATTGTTACCCTCCAAAGGGATATCTATTGGGTAAATTTCTTTAACAATTTTACTGAAATTTTGTACATTTACACAAGCAATGTCATCAATATATCTTGCGTTGTTTGATAATTTTGTAGCCATTTGAAAGTCCTTTTTTCATCAGTTTATCCATATACGTAAATTCAAGCCAGGTTAAATACAAGTCTGCCAGTAAAGGGGAGCAGTTGCTACCCATTGGAATGCCTTTTATTTGTTGAAAAACCAATGGTCCGCATTGAACAAAAGTATTATCCAAAAGAAATTTTATAGCATCCATCAAAGTTTCAACAGTGTACGATTTAATGTTACTGTTTGAACATTTGTTGTCTTATGCTTTCTTTGTATATGAATTAATATTAATGTATGGTTTACCATTATGGTTAAACATTTTGCTCATTAATTCTGAAAGTGAACTTTTGACTTCATCTATAGGTAGATTTGTGTGCAGTGTAGAAAAATCAAAACATTTGATATTTTGTACTTTTACATCTATGATTTTAGATACAAACTCGGAAGAATTGCTAATACTCCAAAAACAATTTAATTGAATTTCACTGTTTCTAGAAATTGCATTACAGTATTTACGAAAATGATTCCTAATTGCAGTCAAACACAATGTTCCTTCTTTTGATAATTGTTTTCTTGTACATTTTGCACCACCGTCTATGAATCTAGATTTAAAAGAGTTTTTATGTAATTTGGGTATCCAGAACAAAAGTGGAATAGAGGAGTCCTCTTCAGAAATTTTGATATTATAATTCCTTTTCATCTCATCTTTATGTGTATCTATCAGATTATCAATGGATTGTTTGTGTAATTAATATACGTCATTTCCTCTCATGTCTGAAATATTGTTTATACCAAGTTCTTTCTTCAAAACATCCAGATAATATTTTTTGTAGATGATCCCAAGATTGTTAGGGACTACAAAACTTTCTTGTAGTTCTTTGACTGCTTTTGAAACTTCAGGTTGTTTTAGATTAACCGTATTGGAATTCTGAATGTGGGATTTGTAACAATACATTCTTTTTCTAGAGACTTTTTTTCTAGTTTGATACCCATCCTTTAAATTTCTGAAATTATATTTTTTCTTTCTTTGCCCATTTCATACAGTAGGAATCCAAAGCATCACATGTATCCTGAAAAATACTGTCAGTGTTCAACTTGGGACATATCCGAAATTTGGTACCTTTTTTTCATAATTTCTTTAAAACTTGAATTTTGTATGATATCCAAATTACCTGTAAATACATGTTTGTGGTATGCATCAACAAAATCAGAATATTTACTGTTAGACATACAGTCACAATTTTGATTCGCTGCGATATCTTTAAGAGTAATTGAAGCCAGAAATTCCTTGTAATTCATGATACTTTGTCCAATATTGTTGCCATATTTAAAGGAAATGATGGGGGGGGGGATCTTTTATTTTGCACTCCTTTGGAATCATGTTATGAACAAATTTCAATTTGAAAAGGGACTGAATGTTTAGTGAATCAATAATTTTGTGTTTGAAAGGAACGCTGCAAAACATTTGATCTAACTTTTTCTTATTAGAATCTGGTTTCCGAATAGTTGTTGTGTAAGCGTACACAATTTCACAAATTTTTTGCGGAAATATGTGTTCTGAGTCAGTAAGACCCAAATATTTATTAATTTTTGTCATGTCTCGAAATGATAGTGCTTTAAGAGCTGTATGCAATTGATCAATGCCATTGTGGCACCAGATGGCACATTGGTATTGTGCCCTTTTCACATGTTGCTCAAATGCATACTCAGTAGGCGCTAGTTGAGCAGCTTATCGGTCTGTGGTGGAGGCAAGCGTATATCGTAGCTTGTCCAAAGTAGTTTTGTAATCAGTCCCTTTTCCTGTGTTGACAACTTTGCTACATAAAACACAGGTATTGAGATTTAGCTTGGCTGGGGGTGGCTTCTTGGATGACGGTTCCGGGTTCATGATTTTAGGTTCACGGTACAAAATTATCTAACCTGCAAATACATTAAAACGTGGGTGTTCTTACCAGGTCCGCGCTTCATTTTAGAAAATAATCCAGTTCACCATGTGTATACTATCAATCATGCAACACATTTTGATAATATGCACAGTCATTCTCAATAACACTGATTATGAGAAAATCACATAGCAGAGTTAGAATCCGACATGGACTCTGGAAGTTAAAGAAATGTGCCCAGGTTTGTTCTTTCTGGTGCCCTACAACACAACACATAAATTATAAAATCCTAATTTCAAGATGACATCATTTGCGTAAATTTAATGATAGGGTCTCTAAATTGTCTTCACTTCAAATTTTTTTTCGGTAATATATATGCTAAATTTGCTCAAATTCCAACAATGCGTTCTGGAGAAAGCACTTTTGCACAAGCTAGCCAGACCAGACAACCCATGAACATAATGCCCCCCCCCCCCCCCCCCCCCCCCCCCCCCGTGGCGGACCCATAAAATTTCAGTAAATCTGTGAACGAAAAATGTTGATAAGACGATTAGGATTCTATGTTCTATATGCTTTTCAAGGAAATGTAACTTTTTGCATTGGTACAGCACATAATGTGTGATAAACATCTCTAGAATGGCTTCAAAAACCCCAACATTTGAAGCCTAATTTGCATACATGTAATGGTGTCCACTTCATATATTCCAGTAAATTTGGTATCAGTATATCCCTGGAAATATATTACCTTCATCATTTAACATTTACCCCCATTTTTGGTAATTTGGCAACTGCAGCAAACAACATCAACAAATAGAGGTATTTATATTGCCAAATAGATGACAAAATTTTGCATATAATTATAATAATAATGATGTTAATCAAATAATTTTTTGAAAGCTTCACGCCTGTTGAAAGAGTAAGGTTAGTGCTACCTTCTGATGAAATTTGGAGTGCTTATCTTTAAAATTAAGGCAGATATTAAAAAATTAGTGAAAAGTAGTCATTTTCCACAAAAAATTGAGGTTGCCATAGAAACAGGCGTGTAAACATACCAAAAAACGCTTTTCGGACTCCACAACCTATTTTTCTGTAAAGAGGAGACATGTGCCCACATTTTGATATGGGTTGTATTTTGTTATACCTTTGGTTGGGGTTGCACCTATTTTTAGGGCACTTTTGAAGCATTTGCCGCTAGCCTATTAGCATGCCACCCAATAGTAAAAAGGGGAATCTCTAGCACGTGTTGTTGATCAATAGCACTATGTGTTATTGATCTTTAACATATGGCCTGCAAAGACTTAACAGCCAATCAGTGCTACTCTTTTAATCTACTTGTAATAAGCTATAATAGTTGTTAACATATGAGGCATGTTGTATACTAGGTACCTCATAATTGTTTTGGTGTGGCTCCTGGTATTCAAATTGTAAATGTAAGAACATTATTACATGTTTATACATGTCATAATCTCCATATCATAATAATCTAACAAAACTGGATGAATTTGTGTAGTCTGATAACAAGATACAATGAACAATTATTTATCACTATATGTCAATTTGAAATCTTCATAGAGTATAGTTGGATATATTTTACAATGCTTCATTATGTCTACAGGGTGGTCCCCAGCAAAAAATTTAAAGCTTTGCCTTTTTTACATGTGTTTGGACGTTGATCTGTGTCCAGTTTCCCCGTCAAGGCAATTCAGGCGTAAAACCATGTTTTTACCTTATTTCTGACAAAATATGGGGAGGTTTCTAAGCTTGATAAGAGTCATGTTGAAAGCTCTATGAGGTGTGTATGTATGTATGTATGTATGTATGTATGTATATATATATATATATATATATATATATATATATATATATATATATATATATATATATATATATATATATACACACATATATATATACACATATATATATTAAAGCTTTATGGTACCAATAATTTACAGTTTATCATCATATGTTTCACAGTGTGTCGTATCAATTTTACAGTGTATCATTGCTGGGGCCTTTGGCGTGGCATCGTCTTACCACAAAACTAACTGCTTTGTAAGTATTGTCAGAGCACCATCCAACCAGCATTTTTACAAACATGCCTAGTATTTTCAGGGAAAGGGCATAAAGCCCAGCATGCATATTTTTAGCTCTGCGGAGTTGTCCGTGAGTAGAGCCTATAAAAAAATTATTTGCAGCGGTCTGTCTGTTAAGTTTTTCCTTTTTCAACTTCTTAAGAAATATTGCATGCAGTGCTTTGATTTTACAGATTGATGATTCCCAGGTTGACCTCACCGAGTTTGCCAAGGAGATGATAATTGTATATTTATTTTGAACTTACCCTTCAAACACTGATTTAAGACTGAGTCAACAGCTTTCCTCGGGGCACTTTGTGCACATTTCGTGCAAAGTGCCACAAGGAAAGCTTTTGACAAAGACTACTTTTTGCATTAGACTAGACCTACTGGTATTTGAATGAAAGGTATCTTCATGATGAATTTGAATCTTTTAACCATTATGTGTTTAGTGGTAACAAAAAAATTACCATAGCTGTGATTAGCACTTTGAAATTAATATGATTCAAATAGATCAAAATGGCTAATGTAGTCTCCTGCTGCAATGGTATCCACTAGATTTCAGTAGAACACAGCTTTAGTTCAGCAGCTGTGTTGCTGGCCAAAGTTTTCTGCTCCTGAGCTGCCTCAGTCTGCCTCAAAAATAGAATTTCGGCGAGAATCCATTTTCGCAAATATTCTCATGAACTTGTCTTTATAAAGAAAATCAGTTAACAAAAATACAAACAGAAACTTGCAAAATGTTGCAAAATTCTGGCCCTGACATGAGAGATTTTACTAGTGAAATTTGCACCAGACTTGCATGAGCTGTATGGTCAAATTCGCAAAATTTTGAGTGATCTTGACCTATTTTTCAAGGTCATTAGGCACTGTTGTAAAAGACACTCAATATGTTGAAGAATGATAAGGCTAATGATACCAAATGTAGCTCAAATATGAATTGCGTTGATTTTTGATGTAGATGACCTTGACCTAATTTCTTAAGGTCTTGCAAGGAATGCATTGCAAGAAATGAAGTTTTTGTGATGGGCATCCAATAATGTCAGCAGAACAGTAGGTCTGTGGGCCTTTTCTTACCAGTTTGAGAATGTGATGATTTTGGCTGACCCCTTCCGAGCATTATACTGTGTTTGCTGTCTTTTAGATCAGTGTATGTTTGCTTTGCATACTGCAAAGTTTGTGATCAATATTTACTTTTCTTGTACAATAATGGTGTGTCATATGCTGGGATATAGAACTTTGCTCTTGGAGTTAGTGTGTGTCTGTACCCATGTATGGCTTTGTTGCTTAGGGACAAAAGTCTCTGTCAATCTTCTATTCATTCTCTATTTTGATTTACATTTTTTCCCCCATGTAGATGTGACAGACAGCATGGTCAAATTCTAATGACTGTTTTCAGCTTTGGAGAAGTATTTCCCTCAAGTCGTTTTGTCCCAAGCCTCTAGTCAAAATTGAATGTGTTCATGTAATGAGGCTGCTGCATGGCCCCAGAGTGCATTGATTGCAGTTGCTAACAGATATTGACAACTGCCTGATGGTAGTTTAACCATTGAACAACAGAAGGTAGGGAAATTCTAAGGTGCATTGTACCTCAGATCTGCTGCCTGTTGGAAAGCAGCCATGAATGACACAATGATGAGGGATAGCCCAGTGGTAGCTGGATTTTTGGGAGGTAATAATTTATTCCTCATCAGGTGGCACTGCCCTTTTAAGGACAACATGTACCTCATTTTCCCATCACAAAACTTCAGAAATATTGGAAAATTAGATGGATTTTGTGATAATTTAGAGGTTGATACAGTTAAATGTTCCAAATTTAGGCTTACAGTTGGGAGTTCATGTCAATAAAATCCTCCAACTGCCATAGGTGCTTAAGTAGAATTATATGGTAAAACCAAGCCTTCCATCTGAGCCAGCCATCCGTTTTTCCTACAAACTCTGCACCTGTGACACCTCCAAGTCACGCCGTCACATTAAATTTTTACCACAGTTCAGGGACAAAACAACCTCAGGGAAGAACTTCTCCAAAGCCAGAGCATGATAAATATATCTATATCTTTTTTTATAATTTTCAGATAATCACATTTATGGTGATGTCTATCTTGGCATCAATTTTAACGGTCTTTCCCATCATCACGGCAGCAGCAGACATTGGCTTCAGTGCTTCGAAACTCCATGGTGACAATTATGACTATCCTTCAGAGTATACCAAGTCTGTCCTGGTAGGTACCATTATGACAATGAACCTTCAGGCAAATTTACATTGACAGGTGCCATTATGACCAGTACCCAATAAGATATTCTGTCCTGTCTGGGTATGAACCATTATAACGACTAAGAACCTAACAGATCTGTCTTGCTAGGTTCCAATATGATAACAAATCATCCATTGAGCAAACCTGTCATAGGGACAACTAGCCATGAGAATTGAGAAAAATCTGTCATGATAGGCTCGATAAAGACAACTAGCTAACTAGCTAGCATGAGATAAATCCATCACGATAGGTTCCATATTAACAACTAGCCATGAGATAAACCCATCATGATAGGTTCTATAAAGACAACTAGCCACTAGATAAATATGTCATCACGACAATTACAAGCTTGCCTAATTGTACTTGATATCTGGTTAATATTTTCATTGCATTCTTTTGACATAAATACAAAATACTTCCATTCTTTTCTGACTTGCCCTATAATTCTACTGTTAACATCCAAAGATTATTAGAAAGTCTGGCTGCAATAATCTACAGTTTTTAGACTTGTCTGTTTTGCTACTTAACTTTATCTTTTGGCATCTTTCTGTTTTAATATTCACTATCAGACATTTTAGGCTTACATGTTTTCTGTTAGGTAAACCCCCAGGGGCTACAGGTAGCAAGAAGCAGCCTACGACAGTTGCATGTTTGCCTAATTGTACTTAAAATCCTGTTAAGAAAAATAGTTTTGATAGCATGTTTCTGGCATAAATGCTAATGACTTCCATTCTTTTCTGACATGCCTAAATGCACATTTACTCACTATTAAAAAATTACTTAAAATTGACAGTATTTTCTCAAGTGTCACAAACCTGACACATTAAGTTGACACATTGACTCAGGGTTGGCAGTTAAATAGAGCTTAATTGTTTGAGGAGTAGGTGTCATCATGGAGTTTGTTTTACATCTCTGGTACAGGATGTACATTGTTGCAGTCCTTGTTAGGATTTTCCTTGGTTTGTACAGGTGGTCTAGCTGCAACTGTTTATTTTACAATCACTGGGACTGCATATAATGCCCCAGCTTGTTTCCACTTCAGTTAAACATTGGCGGATGGTTTAACTAGGAAAAGCTGTCCAGCTAGAAAGGGTACATTTTGGTTCAGGGGTAAGTCAAATTGTTCTTATCTGAACCTGTACTATGAAAATTTGGTAATTATGGTTTGTTTGACAGGTATTCTTCTTTGATATGAAGCTCTGCATTTACAAGCAAAACTTCACATATTTAGCTAATTCATCAATTGCCACGTTCATATTTTTTCATTATTATGTGGGTTGTCTTTGCTGAATATTTAGCTTAGGCAAGGAGCCGCTACTCAGAGAGACATGTACGGGTAAAAGGCTCCGAAACATGTTGAGTAGTTACCCGCTGAAGACCCTTATTTATTTGGGCTGATACAGCCTATGTTAAAATGTTACAGAGGAACGTGTGCAATATAGACAATAGTAATTCCATATATATACAGGTTAGACAGGGACAGGTTAGCTTATGGAGAGTAAAGAGTTCGAACTGCGGAATAGGATATTGACTACTAGGAAGTGGTTCTGGGCAAAAAGACACAAATACAAATCACAGGTTCCATAAAGGCAACTGGCCTCTGGCCACTAGATAAATCTGTCCTGATCAGCTGATAGGTATCTTTATTACTTGCCCCACATAATATCATTTCCCCAGGTGCAGGTTGGAAGGGGAGTGGGGGGGGGGGGGCACAGCACTCCCCCCACCCTCCCGACCTAAAAAAAAATGCATAAATAAAAAAAATTAAATAAAATTTAGCCATCTAAAGGTTGTCATCTTGGTTGATGTGCATCGGGAGGGGGTGTTAATGAAATTCAAATGGTCGATCCTCAGCTTCAACAAATTTTCGAAGTACTGATTGGCAAAAACAGCATGTTAAAGCTATCCAGACATCATGCAATCGAACTGGAAGGTGTGTTTACAAAACAAATACTGCAGCACCCTCCCTTGCATGGGTCCCATGTGGGGTAGACCAGTAACAACACAGTACCGTAAGGGAACCAGCATGCCCATCATCCAGTGCGAGCTTCTAGTTTGATGTCAGGAGTCCGCGAAAAGTTAGCCATTTAAATGATGAACACATGCTCGTCTTCTGCCTCCATGTAAAAAAAATAGGGTTTTTAACTTGAACGATTTCCTAGCCTTCATAGATCTACCTAGAATGGTTTCGATTGGCAAATGGAAGGATGTAATCATTTTGAAAAGGAAATTCTGGGCATGGCAGCAAAATAGATGAAATATGCATACTGTTATGTACAGGGTTTTCCCCAGGCCCAGGTTTCAAAAGGTAAATTTTCAACAAAACCTGAAGACAAGAATCTGTATACCTTGTTCAGTGCTTCATTTCTTGCACACGTATGGTTTGGGAGATGTTTCAATGTTCTGCCAATATTGTAAGTAAAGCAATGACTTCACATAAGAATTGTTTTGTTTTTTTTTGTCGTCAGTTTGTTCTTATCTACTGTGCCATCTGTTTCTGACACTGGAAAATACCAAGGAAACCTGCAGGAGTTTTCACACTTTAAAGTGTCACATTTTCACTTTTAGCACACTCATGAGTTTAATTTTACATTATTGAATACTGGATGGTACCATTACAGGTTTTCACTTTGAAACTCATTGTGAAGAAACTGTTTTCAGTCTAGCCAATGTTTTCAAAATGTAGGTCTAGGATTTGGAAATTGTGACCATGTTTTCTTTAGAACTCAGACATTGTTTTATTACAAGTTTATTGTAAGAAGAAAGAATTTTATATGGAAACATTTAGCGATCATTTTCTGCTTACAATAGTCCAGTATTAATTTTACTTTCCATTAGCTTATGGCCTTTTAGACTAACAGTATATACTATCATATTATGTCGTGTTATGGATTGATCAGTTAGCTGAGCTAATAGGATGGTCAGGTGTCCGTTGTCCATCTCCACAATTCAAAGGTTCGAAATCTCCAACAAAACTATCAGTTGGATTGAATTTCACTTCAAACTTTGTGCACATGTAACCCACTGGGTGGGTCTCTACCAGGCTTTTCCAAATGGTGACACTGCAGTGAATTTTTTTGGTTAATTTTTTTGTTCAAAATTGCATAGAGACACTTCTGGGGACTTGTAGACAGATTTGTTCACCAGATGGACCTGCAATTTACTCTTTTGGGTGTTTATGAATATTTGAGTGTATAATTTGCTATTTTTGACTTCTACAAAACCGTCACTTAGATCAGGCATGTCATTTAGTCGCGGATCCGCGAAAATTCGCGGATTTGGATACGGATTTTGAAAACCTGTGTGAAACGTCTAAATTTGATGAAAAAATAAAGCACTGGTATGGGGGGGTCCGTGTTATAATGAGCATAGCGACGGG
The DNA here is from genome assembly GCA_964020975.1 of Hermodice carunculata. Taxonomy (NCBI): domain Eukaryota; kingdom Metazoa; phylum Annelida; class Polychaeta; order Eunicida; family Amphinomidae; genus Hermodice; species Hermodice carunculata. The sequence goes on along the minus strand of OZ026626.1, from coordinate 66,779,698 downwards.
GTCTGTTCCTTGCCGTGCGGTTCTGTTTTTATCCGCTTTATAGCTTGTTCCTGACTTCATGCATGCGTGCGTAAGTAGAGTTCTGATTGGATGAAAACTGAGCACGTGGTGTATTTTGGCCCGAATGCAACCAATCAGCACGTTCGTTTTTTGCCGCGTATTTGTATTAATGGAGGAGCGAAATTACAAAGTGTAGATTGGTGAACGTTGAGGAAAGATGGCTAGAATTATCGATAGAAAGGATGAAAATAGAGCAAGAGAAGTGGATGACGGTTGTAGAATTAAGTGGAATTGGGAATGGTGTTCAAAGGCAGTGAAGATCATGCACCAGAGCTGGGAAATGGACACAACTGTAGGTGAACGTTGCCGGCAAAGCAAGGTGCACGTTGTGCAATGCAGAGACCAATTATGGCGAACGTGGTTGTATTGCACTGGTTGATCACATCAATACGCAGGTCCATGCAAGAAAACTTCATGAGAAGAGATCGAATCACCAGATGCCAAGTAATTTCTTTACTCGGCGTGATGAAAGCTTGCGGGAACAGGATAAAACGTACGGCATCAGTGGGGTTTACCTGCAGTCCACCGAGTCCTGGCATGAGAAGCCAGCAGTTCCCCAGTCGAAAAGATTGGTCTGTCTGAAACACAAGATGAATCTTCTTGTCTGTCAAAAGTCACAATAAATTACTTGAAAGCATAATGTTTTGAACTGTTTATTTTTGGGTAATTTGCCATTTATAATGCACCAGAATGCACCATTTGGACCTCATTTTTTCCAAAATTTTCTACCCTCCCCCCGGCTCGGTTGCTACGCTCCCTCGATTCTATCCACTTTTTTTGAAAATCCCCAATGACATGCCTGTTAGATTCTTGTGAAAGTTGCAGGAAATGTAGCTTGTGGAAGGGTCAAACTAAGTTATTCACTAGGTGATGATATTTATGTCTTTGATTTTTAAAGAATTTTTATGTCAGCTGACTGTCAGTCAGCTGAAGTTATGTGGTGGTTAGGCATCCATCTTCCATCCAGCTGTCCTTTGTCATCCATAAATGGCATTTTGGCTTATGCAAAATCATCAGCCAGATTTACTTTAAACTTGGTAGAAATACACCTTGTATCGGTCTCTACCAAATTGGTCATGCCCCATTGATTTAGGATTTTTAGCTCAGCTGACTTGTCAGTCACCTGAGCTGCTGTGGGGGGGGTCAGACATCCGTCGTCCGTCCGTCTGTGTCCACAATTCACATTTTTTACTTTCTCTCCAAAATCACCAGCCAGATTCACCTCAAACTTGGTGGGAATGCACCTTGGGTGGTTCTCTACCAAGTTTGGTCAAATGGTCCGGCTCCCGGTGAATTTTGGAACAGGAATGCTCCTAGGGACTGCTAGTTCATAATTTCTTCACCAGGTGTCACTGCAATTTTTTTTCTATTTTTTTATAATTTTTGTGTGTTTTTGCTATTTTCAACTTCTCCTGAACTGTCACTCAGATTAATTTGGGTACTTATTGGGAAATGCACCTTTCCTTTTGAGTACTTTGTAAGTGAATGGGTATTCTAATGCAAATTCACATTTTGGACTTGTCCCAAGAAACTGTCAGTCAGATTGAATTCAAACTTGGTAGCAATGTACCATGGGTGGGTCTCTACCAAATTTGTTCAAATGGTCATGCTCCAGTGATTTTTTTTTTTTTTTAAATGTTTGGAAAAGTCTTAATAGGAAAGTTTAATGTGGGAATTTCTTGTAATGGTTATAAATTCAATAATTTTGGCCTAATTTGTGTCAAATCTGATAAGGATGTACCTTTGATAAATGTCTACCTATTTTGTCCTACCCCAAGGTCACAGAACCACAAGTGTGATGAATCTGTAGGTCAGCTGAGCATGGGCTGTTCACACAGCCCTCTTGTTTATGAATTTTTTTGCATTTTCGGGGGTGGGGGAGGGAATTTTTTCTTCGAAACCGCTAAGCCGATTGTTTAAATATGACACTGGGAACCTTCTGGGGACCCACAGGCCTTACTTTGTTCAACAGATGGTACATTGATTTTTTTCTATTTTTTTAACTTTTTTTGTGGGGGGGGGGGGTTATATTTGAGTGCTGCTTTATAACCATCACTTTGATTGTTCTGAAACTTGGTGGAAGTGTATAAGTAGCTTGTGGGAGGGTTAAAACAAGTACGTGTACTAGATGGATACTCTGAGTGCTAGATTTTTAACAAATTTATCAATTTCGGTATCTGTCGGTTAATGCATGCATTCCTATAAGTTACCATGTAAGTAAAATGGGATTGCAATCATGGTAACTCACATATTTTGCTTCTCCAAAATACTCATCCCCTAGACCACCACAAGACTTTTTATGGGTTCAAATGTGAAGGTCAACTGAGGATGGGCTTTTCACACAGCCCTCTTGTTCTATGTGGGCGATTATCGGTTAATGCATACATTCCCATTCATTATAATGCAAGTCAGTGGGTATAGCACTGGTAAGTCACATTTTTCACTTCTCCAAAACCACCAACCAGATTCGTTTCAACCATGGTGGTGATGTACCTTGGGTTTGGGTGGATCTTTACTAATTTTTGTTCAAACTGTCACACTCCAGCTTTTTTCTTTCATTTTGTGATTTATTTTGTTCATTTTTGGCAAAATCATAAAAAGATCTTCTCCAAAACTGCCAAGCCAATATGAGGCATGCATATTAATTTCTTGCCACAACTGCATGTCCGGTTGCCTTAGTAACCATAGTCTTGCCTGGCGAGATGCAGGTTGCTGCCTGTGTAGGGAAGTGGAATATTACTGATATTTTTAAATATAGAATACTTAGTACAGGCAGATGGAAATTTATTCTTGTAACTAACTTAGGAAGCACTGAATGAATATAACTTTGGTATTTGAAAACATAAATTTCTCTAAAAGACACTAATTTTGTGAGAAAGGGTTTGTCTAACCCTGTCTGTGACATTGATATGGCCATGTGTCCTCTGTGATTGACACATGTGAACTCCGTGCTTTGTGACAGGATATTGATATGCATGTCTCATATTGCTTTGAAATTGGGACACTTCTGGAGACCTTGAGACCATGGAGACCTCAATTGTGTAATATGTGGTGCTGTGGTAATGTTTTTGCTTTTTTAAGAATGTTTGAGCATTTTAACTTTTCTTGACGTTTTCTCCCAAATCGTAAGTTGCATCCTCATCAGACCTATAAGAAATGTACATGGACTTGATCTCCTCTAAACTTGCTCACTTCATGCTGGTGCTTTCCTTTTATGATTTTTAACAAATTATCAAAAATTGGTAAGGGAGAATGGTCATGTTAGGGACAATGATAATGGTCTCAAACAAAGGTGACCTTCGTATCATTCTGAAGTTCGAAGAACCACCTCAGTCTGTCCGTGTTGGGTCAGCTGAGCACAGGACCGTCACAGTCCTGTTGTTTTAGTTCTACATACCTACCTACTTTTCTTCCTTTTTTTCTGCACATTTAATGCGCTTTTAACTCTTCCAGTGCCAAATTTAGGACTGCGTCAACAGCTTTTCTGGGTGCCCATTGGGCGCTATGTGCCCAATACACACTGAGAAAAGCTGTTGACCTGGGATATTCTCTCTGAAACTATAGGCATGCTGGTACTTGAATGAGAGGACCTTTTACAAGCAATAGGAATCTGGGATCCTGATGATAATTCCAGCTAGTTTGACTTGTGTACAGTAGATTGACTTTTAGTCGTGATTGGCACTGAAAGAGTTAACGGCTTTTTGTGATGTTTCGGTTGCAGCGAGGTCGCCTAGCAACCAGCAGCTTCCTGTTGCTGTTTGCCCTGCTGGAGATGGCCATTGCCATTTGGTCAGCAGTCATCTGCTGCAAGGTCATGTGCTGCCTTCCAGGAATGGTATGTGACCCTTGACATTATCTTCGAAGCCTTTCATAGTCCTGGTAGTCTGTATGAATCAGAAACGGGCAGCCTAAAATGGGTGATCATAAATTACAGCTTTGTCTGGGCTGGTGCTGGTCATTAGCCACAGGATAATGATTTGGGAATTTGGCTAACAGAATTATAAACTTTTAGCGAAATTGGCTAAAGATATTTTTGTTGCTCAGTAGCTTCAAAATCAGTTTTACTGTTTTGTCATTGAGCTGCCACCTGTATGTATTAGATGTCTAATGTTTAAAGATGTGAGCTGACTTTGGCTGGCGGAAGTTAAATTTAGCTAAAAGGTTTAAGTGATTTTAGCCAAGTTGGCTAACGAATTAAAATCTCTAGTGCAAGCAGAGTCAGGGACACCGAATACTAGACTAAGTGCTGAGGACATGGATGTAGATTACTAGAATATGTAGTCAGAATCTGAATATGACCACAAGAGTATTGTGGACAGTCAGTACTATCAGAACATGAGATTGGACCCTTTATTTCGTATTGTGCATACTGAGTGCTCTTTGAACACTATGGACAGTAGACACAGTTCTCAGATCTTTGAATACTCTCTGGGTATTGAACACCTGATTGATGATTGGCAAGAATGTTGTCTCTGAATACTGGACTGAGTACTGTAAACATTGAAGCACGCTGTACACCTTGGCAATTGAATGTTGTCTCGGCATACTGGACTGAGTACTGGAGACATTGAAGCTCTCTGAACACTAAACACAAGACTGAGCTCACTGGACACTGAACTCTAGCCGGAGAACTCTGGCAATTGAACACTTGACTGAGTTAACTGGACCTTGAATACTCTATGGACACTGACCACAAAGCTAACTACTTGGGACAGTGGATAGTCTCTAAGCATTGACTCGGTACTCAGGACATTGAACACTAGTCTGCTGGCTGGTATTTTATGAGGTACACGTCCTCTCATTGGTATGTGGTGTTGTTGCAGTCGTACAATGCAGTACCATACACGATGCCGACTGAGTACCAGTACAACGCTCACAACCAGGTGGTGCTGCTGCCAGTCCCATCTCAGATGATGACAGTGACCAATCAGCATCATCATCACCAGGGATACTTCACACAGCAGCCACAGCCCACCTTCCAGCAGGTGCCCCCCACAGCCCAGGGTAATTATAACTAGTCACTCATCAGTCACCGTGCAGTTGTCCCCACTCATAACACAGGCTGTTATTGGAGTTGGGGAACATGCAGTGTGGATTGTTTACTGAAAGTGTTTCTTCTCACAATTTCTCAAGTTATACGATATAGACTTTATATCCATATACCCCATCCATACTTTGCATACGGGACAGGTGGAGATAACAGACTTTAATAATGTGTAAGATCCCATGGGCACAACCAAAATTGTAAATTGTACAAAGAGATCGATACATACAGTCATGTATGCTGTTACCAAGCTATCCTCTGTACTCATTGGAGAGAGTTACATCTGGATGCTAAGGTGACTGTGGTAGATTTTGCACATGCCCTACCTAAAAATCATGGATAAAACTTGGAATTTCTGCAAAATCCTGTATTCATGTTATTTAACTATATGTGTGTGTATATATATTATTAGTTACTACCTGTCTGTTCACAGGATACAAGAAAATATCCCATTAAATGTATCCTATGGGAATGGGATACAAATCTTTTCACGTGGATATGTTCTTGTGTCCTCTGAACAGACAGGTAGCGATGATTTGTCCGGTAATAGGACTATGAATGTGAAAATAAAAACTACTGAAAAATGTGTAAAAAAACACAACAATTTATTAAATAACATCCATTATTTAATAACATCATGAACATGTGGAATACTAGATTTGGCAACAGGGTCTTTTTTGTAACTGAAATAGGCCTATTTTTTACTGATATCAGTCATCTGATTCATGAGTCTGATGGCAGAATTTGCATACCTGTTTGGTGATCAAGTCCAAAACGAGTGTAAATTATGTATACCCCTGATGGTGCTCATTAATATTCATGAGCCTGATCGCAAGACAGGCTTACAGAATTTGTATACCTGTTTGGTGATCAGGAAGGATACCGAGGGAATAGAGGGATATTCCCTCATATATTTAAACCAAACAGCAAACGTAAATTTCATCTATTACAGGGTATATATATATATATATATATATATATATATATATATATACACACACAGTAAAACATCTCTAACCAAACACCTCCGTATGCCGAACACCTCTCTATACTGAACACCATTTCTCGGTCCCAAATATATACTTACAATGTTATCAAACCTCCCTATACCGAACACCTCACTATACTAAACATTTTTTTCCTGTCCCAAGGGTGTTCAGTATAGGGAGGTTTCACTATATATATTGATGTTTCTGTTTTTCTAATTTTGTCTTTCTTTGTCTCTAGGTGGCAGGACTATCTCTACAGCTCCACTTGCTCAAGGGTTGCATAATGAAAACAATAAACCTGTCTCGTCTGCCTGAACAAGCAAATCTGAAGAGTCAACATAGCTGTGCTGTTGCCATGGAAATGTTCAGAAGTCCACTAAGTCCTGTAACTGCTGTGGTAATGCTCACATATCCCTTTATGCCCTACCATTGCCGCAGTAACTTTCAGAAGTCCATCAAACGCACTTTTTGGCAATGTGACAATACTCAAAAAGCTTTACTGTGGCCATGAGAACTGCTGTGTCATAGAAGCCACCTGGTGGTGAGGTCTAATAATACACATCTACAGTGGATAATATAAAGATGGATCAATTGCATTTGTTGATATTCTACATGGGGGGATAAAATCATGCCACCTGGTGGTGAGGTCGAATAATAGACATCTACAGTGGATAATATAAAGATGGATTTATTGCATTTGTTGATACTCTACATGGGGTCATAAAATCATGTATTATTTGACTCGCTGCATATAAAGGTGGAAGCGGTTTTCATAAAGTGACTTTTGCAAGGCCAGTCATGCCCCAGCTTGTCACAGATGAGGCATGACTTGCCTAGCAGCACAAAGGCCATCAGCATGACATTGTTCATGTTTGTGTACAGACCATAGAGGGCTTGTGTAAGAAACACAAGACATTTCTTGATTCCTAGGGAAATGTCTAATTCTTGATTCCTTGCAGATTACACTATAATCTGCATTATCAGCCAGCCCAGGTGGACGGAAATAATTCTTGACACTTCTTAAAACACTGAACTAGACATCAGAGTAAAAAGCAGTAAAATTAGTCTTTATTTTGTATCTAGCTCATCTGACTTTTCCCTCATCTGCCCAGCCAGAGGCCACAATTTACATTTTTGACTTTTCCAAACCATGAGCCAGATCCACTTCAAACTAATCTGTCTTTGGTGGTTTGTTTGAATGGTCATGCTCCAGTGATTTTAAAAATTTTTTAGGATTTTTTATTGAATTTTTAGGTAGCTGACTGGTCAGTCAATTTTCAGTTCAATTTTTGCTTTTCTTAGCATCTCCCAAATAGTTAGTTATATTCTCTTCAAACTTAGTGGGAATGTACCTGAGTTTGATCTCCACCTAAGTGTTCAATACATTATGATGCTGTCATTTTCTGATTTGTAACAAATTGTCAAAAGTAGGAAAAATTGGTAAGGGGATGTGTATTGTCAGTTTTGTTTCTGTCCAATGGGAATGGCAGAAAATCTGACAAATTGGATTATTGGGTAATTAGGGATGCTAGGCCAATGGTTACGCTTAAGTGTCAATGTGAAAGTTTTTATTGTGGTATTGTCCATTTTGACCTTGAGTGACATTGAAAGGTTGACTGACATAGTGGCTTATATCTGGGTAATGGTGGCTCACAGGAGGAGGGTCACGGTTGAACGCTTATAGGATAGAAAAATGGCGATGGGATTTTCTTTTGAGATTGTTGATTTTGACTGAGTGACCTTGAAAGGTCAAACTTACATGCTGGCATATATCTTTGTAATAGTGGATTCTGTCACTTTTCAGTTAAAAAAAAAAAGACCCATGAGCTGTGAGTGAAGACTGAGTAATGATGGTCTTAAACGAAGGCGACTTTCATATTAATAGTTCTCAAGACCACTTCAGTCTGTGCATTCAAAGCCAACTAAGTGTAGGACCATCACAGTCCTGTTGTTATGGTGGTTTGTCACCCCTTTCCACATTTGAAGCCTCTCCATGAAAGCACTACCTTTTCATGCAAATGAGGACCTTGTTCTTAAAGAGTGACTTGAGCCTCCTGATTGGCTGGTAGTGTGGGTTATTTTATAATCTATGAGGAATGTATGTCTGCAATACCAATTCCAAAAACCTTGGAGCAATGAAGTCGGTCACATAGGATGTGTAATGGGTAAACGTGTGTGTGAAGGAAACCTCAGCACATTGATGTAAAGGCACTGACAGTTACATCATGTTGCCAGGTCATTAACCTGTTTGCTGACAGAGATCAGTTTGGAGCACATGCGTGTAAAGTGGTGAGCTTAAGCAGATGTTGCTTCACAGTTTCAGTTCATGCAAAATGTGTTCATTATTACTAAAGAAGTCCCAGATGACTGATGTGAGATTGATGCCATGACCAAGCTTTTAGTAGTTTGTTACATAGTACGTAGCGCTGGTTGTGAGTATCACATGGTCATGAGTGTGGACAACGTTCACTGCCCCAGGATTGATTTTAGAAATAATGTGCCAGCAAAGAGATTTTTTATTGTTTTGTTTTTTTACATGATCCAGTAATCAAGTATTGGTTGCATTATTTATCTTATTATATCATTTTTTTTTCAACCTGTGGTTTGGTTAATCCTTTTGTGCTTAATACATTCATAGCTAAATGAACAGACACAATAGATACATGTAGGCTGTGGTAAGAAAACTTACAATATCGCAACTTTGAAAATATATTGATACATACATATTTATATATACAAACATACACACACACTTTCAGGCATACTTGGCATAATTTTTTAGCTTCTATTACCCTTTAGTTTAGAAGGTGATGGCTGCTTGATGGACAAGCCAAATGGTGGTCTCTCATGACAGGTGGTCTTACAAAGAGGCTGTAAATAAAGCACAAAACAAAGTACAGTAGTCCTTCCTTTGAGAGACCGCCCCTAGTGCCACCCAGAAGGCGGTCACATAAAGCAGGTGGTCCCTCAAAGGAGGTATAAATAACATGAAAAGTACTACAGAAAGACCTGACAACTGTAATCTCTCAAAGGAGGTGGTCTCCCAAAGGAATGGTCTTTCAAAGGAGGGACCACTGTATGCTTAAACAGTGGTCTTTCAAGAAAGGTGATCTCTTATTGGAGGGGTCTCAATCTCTCAAGACAGAGCTAGAGAGAGGCCACCACACTGGTACATTTAATAAATGCAGATGCAGGGATAGTCTCAATGTACAGTGTTTGATAATAGCTTCTTATGTCTGTGTGCCGACACAGATATACTGTTTTTCTATGAATTCTTTATTATGTCTGTGTGTCGACACAGACATATTGTTTTTCTAGGAATTCTTTATTATGTCTGTGTGCCAACACAGACATATCAGGGTTTTTAATTAGGGATTCTTTCTTTCTTTCTTTCTTTCTTTCTTTCTTTCTTTCTTTCTTTCTTTCTTTCTTTCTTTCTTTCTTTCTTTCTTTCTTTCCAGGCAAATTTGTCCAACATATCATTTGAAAAGTATTATATGTAGAAACTCCAAACTTGGTATGATTATACTTCCATTATGAAGTCTTGAGTTTTTGTAAAGAGGTTAAGTGGTTTTGAAAATTATGCAAATAAGGGTCATTTAAAATTTAAATCTTGAATATCTCCAAAATTATTATAGATAAAGATAACCAATCCAACTTCAATACACATGTTTGTAACACTGCACATTTTTTGTAATTGACATGACCTCTAAAGGTCAAAGGTCAAGGTCATTTGGTGACAGCTAAAGATCAAAGATCAAGGTCATTTGGACCTTTGAAATTTTCATCTAGCCATAACTCAATCAATTTTTATTCAATTTTGATCATGTTTGGCTTAAATTGTAGCAATTGTAACACTACACATTTTTTTTTTCAATTTTCACGTGACCTCTAAAGGTCAAAGGTCAAGGTCATTTGGACCTTTGAAATTTTCATCTAGCCAGAAATTGGTAAATTTTTTACACAATTTTGATCATGTTGGACTCAAATGGTAGCTACCTTAACATTGCACACTTTTGTAACTCACATAGAACCTCTAACGGTTTAAAGTCATTTGCACCTGTGGTATTTTCATTTGGCCAGAAACGGGTCAAATTTTTCCAATTTTAATCAAGACGGGTTCAAATTGTAGCTATTGTAACACAGCACATTGTTGTAATTTACATGTGACCACTAACAGTCAAAGGTCAATGTCATTTGGATCTTTGAAATTTTCATCCAGTCATAACTCAGCCAATTTCCTTCCACTTCTAATCATGTTGGACTGAAATGGTTGGTATTGCGACACTGCACATTTTTGTTATGAACATCTAATTTCTAGACGTCAAAGGTCAAGGTCATTCAGCCCTTTGAAAGTTTCATCTGGCTAAATTTGGTCAATTTTAATCTGATTTGGTTCATGTTGGCCTTAAATTGTAGGTATTATAACACTGTACATTTTTGTAATTTACATGTGACCTCTAAAGGTCAAAGGTCAAGGTCATTTGAACTTTGAAATTTTCATCCAGCCATAAGCTTAATGAAATGTGAAGTACCAAAGGACAAAAGTTAAAGCCTTCAATATTTACAACTTTTGAAGGCACACTGATATGCTTTGAAGCAAATCTTCTTTTGTAGTTTTACCTGCTCTCTTTATTTCTGTCAATATATATATATATACACTATACACATCATTGCTTTTACATCTAAGACAATTGTAAAAATGGAGGACAACTTTATTTTTATTAGTATTCTAATATAGTTTTGGTATGGCATTGAATATTTGGTGCTGACAAGCAGACAAAGTAAAACAATTTACGTGTGAGGCACTTTTAGAAATGGTGTGCTGGGAAGATTTAAACTGTTATTAAAACTATTGACATGATGGTTGTATGATCACAGTCTTATGGGGAAAAGTGCAGGAATACACAAATTTGGCTGCATAATATGTAACACTGTATATGTAGGCATTGAGTCTCAAAAAAAAAAAAAAAAAAAAAGAGATTAGTCTTGGAAGCAAAAAGCTTATAGTTTTGACCATTTGAACCACATATCAACATCTTTAATTTGGAAATGATAGGAGAGACTGATATTTTTGTTGCGTGGACAAAATGTTAAATAAACTAGTTTGCAGTAGTTCAGAACACAAAAGAGATTCCCAGAAGTGTTTCTCGCTTCTTGGCTTTGTATAACTTGTGATTGTGAATCCGGTCTTGCAGACTCCCAATTTCTGCTGAATTGTAAAGAAGACTAATACTGTGACTCATTTAATAGCTTTATTTACAACTGTTTTTGTGTCAAATATAATTCTCATTTTTGTATGCATGCTGTATTTGTCCCAGTGCGGGCCCCATGCTTATAGAGAGAAATATGGAACTCTATGTACTCCACAGATGTAAAAAAAAGTAGAGTATGAAAGTCAGTGCAAAGAAGAGAGGAGAGAGAATCTGCATCTACCACTGAAGCAAACTTCCAGTAAATCTGTTTTTGTGGGCAACTGGTGATGTCTGTCCGTACACTTAATTTTCAAACTATGCTCATCCTGGTAAAGTGATGGAAGAGTTACCTCTGTTGCCATGGTAACACACCAAGCCACAACCTGAAGGGCAAGTTTGAATATGGCACCATGTACACTGCACGATGATTTACATGTGCTAAAGTTCCTCGTGTTCAATGCATATATAGATATTGAATTTGCTGCCAAGTTGCAATAACAGCTATTGCCATGGGCCAGGCCGAGTCTCAAAAGTTTTGCACCACTCTGCAGGGGAATAAAATTCCACTCTTTTCTCGTACCAACCAGACTTACTGTATTTGATTTACCATAAAATAGAGTGATCCTTCAAGTTACCATGACAATAACAATTGCTGTACAGCCCTGTGTGAGGCATCCAGGAGAGGAGATGTACGCAGGGGTCAGACTAGCAGAACTGCAAAGTTTTCGACTGACCATGGCTTTGTGGTCTATACTAGAGACGAACAAAAGAAAAGGAGAAACATTCCATGTTTTATCATTAATCATACCAAAATTGATTGATAACAAGGTATACTGCCTGTTGAAAGTTAATAATGTGAGTGACCTCGCTCATTTTCGATGCATTCGGTGTAACACGCACACATGGTGCTCATAACATGTATGATCTCTTTGAATACTGTGTCATTCCTGCCACAGCAGCATTCCAGATCCTGCAGATTGTGGTTTGGTCTACGATGCTAAGTCTAATACAAAGCATATGCCAACTGTTTTCAATGGGCGACAAGTCGGGTGATTTGGCTGGCCATCCAAAGCATAGTGGTTCCCTGTTCTAAGAAATCGTCAATGATTTTTGCCCCATGTGGTCTTGCATTATCATCTTATAAGATAAAATTCCCTTCAACATCACCCGCATAGGGCAATACAATAGGACGCAGAATTCCATTCCTATACTCCAATGCAGCGAGATTCCTTGTGATGAAATGCCGGTCCGTGCACCCATCAAAGCTTATGCCTGCCCAGGTAATAACACCTGGTCACAGACTGCTGGACACAACAGGGACTCTACCTCTCACCTGCTCTTCAGACAGACAAGGCCTGTTTGAACTGGTTTGTAAACTGAAATGGGCTTCGAAATCCTCATTCCGTGGGCCAGGGTGGGACTTATGGATTGGATGTAAATTAGAGCTGAGGATGGGATCTTCACGCAGCCCTTTTGTTTTCTGTGGGTGACACACGGCTGCACTTACAAAGAGCTGCGTTCCCTGGCACTGGGGGAGCTGTCCGAATTATAACCCACAGCAATTGTTGCTGCTTATGTTGTTATGTTACCAGATTTGAGAAAGAAAAGTATAGCAGGTGCAAAACTTTTGACACCCACTAGATGTATACATGTATATATATATTGGAATCTCCCAATTAAGATCACCTAAGGGACTGAAAAAAGTGGTCTTCATAGGGGAGTGGTCTTAATGGGGTTATGATTAAGGATAAACAAAAACGGGTCTATAAATTGGTGGTCTTACTATAGAACTGGTCTCTTTACGGAGGTGGTCTTAATTGAAGATTCTACTGTATATGTCTTTATTTTGTATGCATATGGTACACAAAATAAGATAGCAATGCATGGTCAGGCACAAGTAAAGGCAAAAAAGGTAAATAGTTCTCGTACATAAGTGTGGCTCTGCTGAACGCCACTCAAAAACATTACGAAGCACAAAGGTACTCCGTTGTGTCACACAAGTCCTGTCTAGTAATTATCAGTACACACTTTACCATGGCTTGCCATACAGTTCTGTGATGAAGTCACTTATTTGTTGCTTACTGTTGCCCTGGCCTAACAATGAAGGTCCTGTATCCTGTAAAAACTTGCAAGAGGTTGTATGATTTCTCACTTGTCGGATTACTTTTTTCAAAGCTGTATTTTGATGACATAAAATTCAATGAATTACAGGGAGATGATTGACTGCCTTCCAAAGCTAGGGTGGCCCTTGCTTACCACATTGTTTTCACTGTTTGATGCTTTGTAAGATAATTTTGTGAAATGCTTATGCGGCTGGGTTTCTGCTGATAATTCCCGACGTGTATGGTATTATATTACTATGTGTTCAATAAGGAGTCGTCGACACGAGTCTTACAGCTTTTCTCCGAATGATATATAAACATATCCAAATTCCTTTTTTGAAAAGTCCCATAATATGTGCAAGAGAAATTTGTATAGGGCCCAGCCCTTTCAAAATGTATGTACAAACCAATAGTCCCAAAGGTGATCCCCATAAAGAGGCATAGAGTATGTTCTGAATAACATATCTTATCATCATCATAAAATATTGAACCAAACTAAGCCATGAGTAAATTAACCTGTCTTAAAATGATGTCAGTGTCATATTCCTCCTTAGAAATACAACGCAGGGTGCTTACCAAAGTAAATATATCAATATGTTATTACTGTTTAAATTATAGTCCCATAATATTGATTGGAATATGATGCAAAACAGCTAGCCAGCCTCCCAGAATTCTTAGTCGTGGTGTCCTCCTAGATGGTCATCCAGTGGGAAGGGTGCTAGGAGGAATTTGGTGCTTTCAAATTGTGCAGTGAACATTTCAATGTGAATAGGCAAAATGTTTCAGCCAGCAAGTCAGTAAGTCTGCAGCGAATGCATTGTTTTATTATGAAAGACAGATCACACTACTGAAGGAGGTTTTTTTCGTGATAGGTCATGTTGACTTACAAGTTTGTTTGTTTTTTTTAAATTGATATATTAAGGACATAAAGAGTAAATTTCTGATAAGTTACAGTTGCTAACTGCGTATGGCGTCAACTTTTTAGCAGGGCAATGCCTGATAGCAGATATGTTAAACCCTGTTGTGCTTATTGCTTATTTGTGACATGTAAAGCATATGCATTGAGCATGAACTTCATATTGATGACCCTTTTATATTCATGAACTGTTATATATGAATGCGTGTGTGTGTATCTATATGTACGTAGAGGTTATCCTATGCCCAACTCCGTATCCCTGCCTGTATGGATCCCCCAAGAGCCTGTATCCTGCAGAGATCCAAAAGGTTGAGGGAGGATACAGACTTGAGGGGGATCCATGCAGACAAGGAGACTGAGTTGGGCACAGGAAGACCTATATATCCTAAATACCGATATTCATAATGTCTCATTTTCGGTAACAGGTGCAAATCTGTTAGTTTGTGCCACATGGTGCAGAATTTTGTCAGCCAGAATGTCCAGTTGCCTTTTCCCTTCAGTGGCCATTGCTGATGGGTGAAGGCCAGTGTGGCTGGTTGCTGGGGTAACAAAAAAGGAACAATCTCATTGGCTAATGAAAAAATTGGGGATTATACTGACTTTGAGTGCTATTTCAGTTACAAGGCTGTATCCTCCCTTGGGAAATACTGAATGTTGCCAGGGTAACAATTCTCCAGCATTTTAATTGTACAGTTTCAGTATGCTGCATCATTTTCATGTGGTTATACGTCCCTCTGAACACACTGTATGCTGGAGGACTAAAATGCAGCAAGAAGGCAATTTTGATACTATACTTAGGATAGAGTGTATGTATATTTATATATATACATACACTCACTCACATCATGTATATGCATGTGTAGTGTGATTGGTTTTTTTTTCCAACAATCTTTTCACATGTTTGAAGGGGCACATATTATAGAGATTTACATCTATTCAAAACAATTGTCAGTTGGTCCGAGGTGAGTGTTATAATCCATCAAACTTTTTTTAACTGCTGAGTACCCTTATTGCAGATGTTATCTTCCTCTGTGTGTTTACCAAGGAAAGTAATCTATTTTTCCTGGAATATATTTGCAAAGGTAATAGGCCACAGACCACAGTTATAAATCCTTCTATTTTTCATATTAGCATTTTTCAGTCTAAAAAATCAGCATTTTGGTATTTTGAAATTCCGTGAACGGCATTTAACAGATAAAAATGTCAGAAAAATATGGACGAATCTTTGTCAGACAAAATCCCCAGCTCGTTAATTTGGGATAATTGAAATACGAAACAACACCTGGATGTCAGCTTTATACAGGTGTATGAACTGAGCTCTTGCCAGGGTCACATCATTGTCCTTCCCCACCATAAAGTTCCCACCTGGCCTGGAAGACAGTGCACCCATATGACCACCAATGAAGCAACTCTGTGATGCAGCAAACCTGACTTAGCTAACTTTATTTAAACAGAAGCTACAGCATGCTGAAAACACAGTATTTTCACAATTACGGACTATCTCCCTTGGGATGCGCAACCAGCCAATCACAACTGTGGTCTGTAACCTAGTAAAGGGATTGGCATACTGGGTAATGAATGATCTGTGAGCACAAGACGAGACTTCTTGGTTCGGTAACACAGTTGTGATCTGTGGGCAAAAGGTTACCCGACTCTGCCTTTAACCCTTTTTGCTGTGGAAAATGACGAGTCAGCAGCTTTACTTGGCATGGATGAGCTCCCAACCTGTCAAGGAAAGCTGGTGACCTGAATGAAGCTACTTTTATAAATCTCTTTCGCCATTTTATTTTTTTCAGAGCAGACATTTTGATGTCCTGTTTGTTGAAGGCGAGAGGTCAAATGTCATGTAGCAACTGAACTTGCCACACCATCGATGCATGACATATGGATTCTCATATCTGCGTAAATAAGATGTTCCTGTTGCGGGGGCCAAGTATAAAAACATAGCACTGTTTGTTGTTGTATTATACAAACTATAGATATTCTGTCATTTTGTGAACATGTGTCCTGTAAAATTTGTGTTTTGTCTCAGTGAGAAGGAACTTCAGCCAAAGCAGGAAAAAAGAAAGTGTTTACACTTTTACGCACCTATATGTGGCATAGACAGCAAGTCTAAATTTGGTCATCACATAAAAAAGATTTGCTCATTGTGGTGAAGTTAAAGCATATTAAGGAGAAATGTATAGTTACCATGGTAACATTTTCACAAAGTTAATAATGCTTTATTTAATGTGTGATAATTATTACGTGCTTCACATTTTGAAAGGGTGTATGCTGAAACACCAGCGTTGTATGCCACTTTCCAGCAGCTTTACCTGCTTAAGGGGCTGGATGGTTTATAGACAGTGAAAACCTTATTATAACTTAGTTGACGTCTATTTCTTGCAAAGTGTCAGATACTGGAGTTTGTCTGATAAAAGAGTCAAACATCAAAGGAATTTGACTAAAGGACCACAAAACCTGTGACGTTGAGTGAATATGACATTTTACCATAAATATATGTGTGTATATGTATATATATATATATATATATATATATATATATATATATATATATATATATATATATATATATATATATATACACACACACATACACACACATATATATACTTCTGATATATATATATACATACACACACACACACACACACACACATATATATATATATATATATATATATATACTTCTGACCATTAGCCCAATGGTATCGTGATACACAATTACAATAAAATCAGAAGAAATGTGAGGTTGTCTGGAGTACCAAACTTACACTGCTGTCCTGGCACACTGAACATAACGTGTCACCTTTTAGGGTAAATAATTTTTTTTAAACATTTATGCTGAGGGACTGTTCAAGAGTGTCATCATTTTCAAAGAAGTGCTCCAGAGACTCTTTTTCATAACTCCACCACAAAACAATGCTGTAACAGAAAATCTGTTTGAGGGATATATGGATGGAAAGGATGAATGATCATTAATGTTTTCACAGACAAACACGTGATGTTTTACTATTGTACCCTACCCCTCCCCTAGCACATTGTATTATTGTAAGAATTGTGAAAACAATGAACCACCACCGATATCCCTAGGTGTTGACTTTGAAATTGTGTTCTTTTCATATGTTACCTAGTGTGCTGCATGTTCAGAGAAATCTCAAGTAGGTGGTGCCAACTAGTGGCAGTGAGTGGTACCTCTGACTGAGCATGTCAGGTTGAGACGTGTTTTAGGAATCTGTAGTAAGTGACTCCACCTGGTGGATGAAACTAGTTAATATGGTATGGGTCAGCTTTCAGAACGTTCTGAGCACAAAGAATATGCTGGAAAGTCTTTCTGGTCAACAGAGGTCATCCAACACTGCCTGCCATAACAGATTGGTTACATGCCAAGTGACCTCCTTGACCAGTGGTGCCATCTGGTGATTAAAGTGATCTTATTCAACGGGTTCAGGCCACAGACCACATTTATAAATCCTTCTATTTTTCATATTAGCATTTTTCAGTCTAAAAAATCAGCATTTTGGTATTTTGAAATTCTGTGAACGGCATTTTACAGATAAAAATGTCAGAAAATATGGACGGATTTTTGTCATACAATTCCCAGCTCGTTAATTTGTGATAATTGAAATACAAAACAACACCTGGATGTCAGCTTTATACAGGTGTATGAACTGTGCTCTTGCCAGGGTCACATCATTGTCCTTCCCCACCATAAAGTTCCCATCTGGCCTCGAAGACAGTGCACCTATATGACCACCAATGAAGCAACTCTGCAATGCAGCAAACCTGACTTAGCTAACTTCATTTAAACAGAAGCTACAGCATGCTGAAAACACAGTATTTTCACAATTACGGACCCTCTCCGTTGGGATGCACAACCAGCCAATCACAACTGTAGTCTGTAACCTATTCATGCTTTTGTATTAGTTGAAAGGCTAAATGTGATGGTAAATGAGCTTTTTAAGAAGCAGTTTTTAGCTATACCTGTAACTGAGGTCCATCCCTATTGCCACCAAAAATGGGTCTCGTATTACAGGTTGTCTTACTGTACAGGTAAATTTATGAAGACAAATACTCTAAACAGAGGGGTAATCCATTTAAAGAGGCATTAAGATGTCCAAGTTTTGTTTGGGGGAAAATGGAGAATCTCAATTTACAAGAGGAAAACAACCGTGTGTTAGTTCATTCTTTAAAAAAAAAAAAAAAAAAAAACCAGCTTTTTTTTGTACAGTAGAAACTCTTTATTAAGACCTGTCATGGGCCTGGAGAAAATAGGGCAGTGGTCATAATACAGGGTACAAAATATTAAGTGTAGATGGAACTCAACTGTAGAAAGGTGGTTGTAATAAGGCAGTGGCTTCTTCATGAAGGTCTTAAGAGGGAGATTTTATAATACAGTGGTACCTGCTATTTAAGACCACCCTTAATGCCAGACAAAAGTGGTCACATATGGCAGATGGTCTTTCACTGCAGGTAAGCTAGCAAAGAAACGAAAGTCCAATGTTTTGAAATGGTGGTCTTGAAAATTAGTGAGGTCTTTCACAAGAGGTGGTCTTTAGAGCAGGTACCACTAATATGTACAAAAGCAGGCCTGGCGCTCTGTGTATTCTGCTGTTGTCAGTGAGTATATGTTGGTATTCTACTGGGCTTGGTTTCTACGATGAAGTTGACACCACCACAGGCAAACTGCCGCCCACTTTTTACAGATCGACGCTTTTCATTGTAGCTTGCCGAAGGTGTTATTTAGTGTTTTATGTATATTTGTTGTATTACTTCATGGTCAATTTAACGAATAAATCTTTCAATGTGATGTTTCTTTTGCCTTTTTTTTCAACCGTAGCTGAATATGACTGTGCTGTAGTTTTGTCAGTGTAACTTGCTCACCAAACAAAGCCAGTGTGTAGTAATGCCAGCCAAACTTCAAGGTTCCTGGTTTGAGTGCTTTGAACCCTCTCAATATCAAGCAAAACAAAATTTTAACTTTACCCCTTAACCACCAAGCCCAGGGTAGTCCCACATGCCAAGGGAAAATAAGGGGAAAACCAGGTTTTTGAAAATTCAGAAATATACTTTAATTTTAATTTCCTTGATGCCAAGGAATGTTTGTTAACATTTTGTCTATTTTCAAGGCATTGTGGGCCTCTCCTAGCCATTGTGTACAATGTTCAGTTTCTCAATTTTCTGCATCCCTGAAGTGTGGTTTCTCTGACCTTATAACCTCTTCAGTACAGACAACAACAGATCGTGACCAGTCCTGAATAAAATCCACTCCAGCCAATAACGAACTCTGGTGAACGTCAAAAAAGCTGTTGTATTGCATTGATAATCCCACGTTTGGATATAAAACATATTTATGTCTCCCGGTGGAAGCCAGGGGACATATTGGTTTAGTGCCCGTTTCTTCCGCTTCTTCTTGTTCAGGTTCTTCAACACTTGGTTTCCGTGCGATAAGTCTTGAAGGACTTGACAGAATTTGATGAAACTTGGTAGGATTATGTATCTAGGCAAGGCCTAGGTTGGGATTGTATTTGGGTGACCTTGACCTAATTTTCAAGGTCACAGGGTCACTTATGTGAAATTGGTTTCCGTGCGATAAGTCTTAAAGAACTTGATGGAATTTGATGAAACTTGGCAGGATTATGTATCTAGGCAAGACCTAGGTTGGGATTGTATTTGGATGACCTTGAGCGAATTCTCAAGGTCACAGGGTCACTTATGTGAAATTGGTTTCCGTGCGATAAGGCATAAAGAGCTTGATGGAATTTGATGAAACTTGGCTGGATTATGTATCTAGGCAAGACCTAGGTTTGGATTGTATTTGGATGACCTTGAGCGAATTCTCAAGGTCAAGGGTCACTTATGTGAAATTGGTTTCCGTAAAGTAAGTCTTAAAGAACTTGATGGAATTTGATGAAACTTGGTAGGATTATGTATCTAGGCAAGGCCTAGGTTGGAACTGTATATGGGTGACTTTTGACCAATCTTTCAAGGTCACAGGGTCACTTATGTGAAACTGGTTTCCGTGCGATAAATCATTAAGAACTTGATCGAATTTGATGAAACTTGGTAGGCTTATGTATCTAGACAAGACCTAGGTTGGGATTGTATTTGGGTGACCTTGAGTGAATTCTCAAGGTCACAGGGTCACTTATGTGAAATTGGTTTCCGTGTGATGTCTTAAAGAACTTGATGGAATTTGATGAAACTTGGCAGGATTATGTATCTAGGCAAGACCTAGATTGGGATTGTATTTGGATGACCTTGAGCGAATTCTCAAGGTCACAGGGTCACTTATGTGAAATTGGTTTCCATTCGAGAAGTCTTGAAGAACTTGATGGAATTTGATGAAACTTGGTAGGATTATGTATCTAGGCAAGACCTAGGTTGGGATTGTATTTGGGTGACCTTGACCTAATTTTCAAGGTCACAGGGTCACTTATTGGAAATTGGTTTCCATGCAATGTCATGAAGAACTTGATGGAATTTGATGAAACTTGGTAGGATTATGTATCTAGGCAAGACCTACGTTGGGATTGCATTTGGGTGACCTTGACCTAATTCTCAAGGTCACAGGGTCACTTATGTGAAATTCGTTTCCGTGCGATAGGTCAAGAAGAACTTGATGGAATTTGATGAATCTTGGCAGGATTATGTATCTTGGCAAGACCTAGGTGGGGATTGTATTTGGATGACCTTGAGTGAATTCTCAAGGTCACAGGGTCACTTATATGCAATTGGTTTCTGTGCGATGTCATGAAAAACTTGATGGAATTTGACAAAACTTGGCAGGATTATGTATCTAGGCAAGACCTAGGTTGGGATTGTATTTGGATGACCATGAGCGAACTCTCAAGGTCACAGGGTCACTTATGTGAAATTTGTTTCCATTCGATAAGTCATGAAGAACTTGATTGAATTTGATGAAACTTGGTAGGATTATGTATCTAGGGATGACCTAAGTTGGGATTGTATTTGGGTGACCTTGACCTAATTTTCAAGGTCACAGGGTCACTTATGGGAAATTGGTTTCCGTGCGATAGGTCATGAAGAACTTGATCGAATTTGATGAAACTTGGTAGGCTTATGTATCTAGGCAAGACCTAGGTTGGGATTGTATTTGGATGACCCTGAGTGAATTCTCAAGGTCACAGGGTCACTTATGTGAAATTGGTTTCCGTACGATAAGTCATGAAGAACAGGATGGAATTTGATGAAACTTGGTAGGATTATGTATCAAGGGCAGAGCAAGGTTGGGATTGTATTTGGGTGACCTTGACCCAATTTTCAAGGTCACAGGGTCATTTATGTGAGATTGGTTTCTCTGCAATAAGTCTTGAAGAACTTGATGAATATTGCTAGAGTAATGTATCTAGGTGAGAGCTAAAATAGGATTGTCATTTTCAAGCAAACTTGGTCATTTGTAATTTATTATCACCTGTAGCTTATTCAGAGACGTAAGTGTTCCACCGGGAGACATTTGATTTTCTGTAGGAAAATCAGTCTGTTCTAGTTTGCAAACTGGTCTACTAAAGTTATAATACAGTTAAATTTACCCATAACAACAAATTTGAAGATGATGAGTGGCACTGAAAGAGTTGAATTCCAACTAAATTGTTGCTCCGCTGTGGCCCAGCAATTTCGATCAAATTTCCAGGCCTGAAGGCCGACTTCCTGGGAACAAATTTTAAGTATTTTAAGGCTGTCTTAAGAAGGCAAAGACACATTGTCAATTATTTCACTTTTTATACATAATTTATTTCATCAGATTATATAAAACCTCAGTATGATAACTGTAACAAAATATTGCATACATTAGATCAATGTAAAAGGGCATGTAAAAATATGTTCTTTACAATCATTGCTTCGTATAAATTTCAAGAAATCAGTATGTCAGTAATACAAGACTTCAGTTTTACTTCCCAGCTCACAGACACCTTACTTCATTATGTCCTCTTTGACACACATCATAACTTCTATCATTATAGTAACAGAGATAGATACACATACATTGCATTTTACATGTGTGCATAGATTTTTTAAAAATTTAATACTTAATTTACACCCATCATTCTCTTGCATTCAAAACAGCTCAAGGTCTAAGCCTTTTGTATCGCATTACATTGACATGATTAGTCTGATGAGCTTTGTAGTTAAAATAAATCACTAAAATTCACACCGTTTCGTCCTACCTTAGCCATTTTCTTTGAAGCTGACACCCGTACCCCAGTTCAAGAACTTGAGGACATAAACATTACATTATGCAATAACAATAAAATATCTTTTTATGAATCTTAAAGCTTGCCACAATTAAAAACCTGATGCAGTCGAAGGCAAGACACAAAACCATATTCTTAGTGTCTACTGTGGCACCTCCAGTAACATGACAGTGACCAGGAATACATGTTTGACCATGACCATATAATACCCCTACCCATACCCTTACCCACACCTTTATCCATACCCTTACCCTTGTCCATACCCTTACCCACACCCTTGCACCCATACCCTTACCATAACCTTAAATACCCTTACCCATACTCACACTCTTACCCATACCCTTACCCACACCCTGGTCCATGTCATTACCCTTACCAATACCGTCACCCATACCCTTACCCACACCCTAATCCATAGCATTACCCGTAACCCCAGCCTTATACCCATACCGTTTAATACCTTTACCCAAACCCATACTTTACCCACACCCATACCCTTACCCATGCCCTCACTCTTACCCACACCCTTAAACCCATACTCATACTCATACCCTTGCCCTTACCCATACTGCATGAACGCTGCCTCTGGCTCCTGCTTCCAGGCTGGCCTCCATGCTGCCTACATAGTTTCTCTTTATATTAAATAGGTGGAATTCATATATAATAATATTAACTGCAGACCTACACTGGTCTCACCTGTTGCTAGGCAACAGGAGTATACTTCCACCATGATTAGGGCACCCATATAAACAGTTATGCTACTTTACCATTCAGAAATCACACTTTTTTATAACAAAGAAAAATTTTCTAAATATGTTTTGCATCTTGTATGTTTTAAAACTTAGCAAATGACTTTGCTTAAGCTTTCTGCTTGATCAAGTTGTTACTTTTATCATAGAGCTCATTTGACCCAGCTTAAGACAAGGATTTGCCCTCCTTCCTGTCTAGTTCCCTGCTGCAGCTGTAGGTGGCAGCACAGGATCTTACTCTAGTAAAACCTTCCGGAGGCAGATGGTACATTTCCAGCAGCAGGCTGCAGCAGTTGGTGGCAGTAGCAAGTGGCACTGCCGCTCTCTGCCACTGAAGATAAGTGGGGGCCTTTGGGATCAGTGGCACACGGCGGCAGGCAGCAGCACTTGGTAACAGGCCCTTCTTGATCACATTTCTGCCGCTCTGTGCAGCCATTTGCCCCAAGTCTTTGAATGCTGCCTACTATTGCATGTAAAATGAAAAATTGGGTGGAACCTAAAACCGGGCAAGTAACTAAACAGTACTACATCCAATGTTTACATGTTTATGCCAGCTCTGTCAAAAAAAACCCCAAATGCATGTGTGATGCATCTTGGCCCATAGCCGATGCATGATATTCTAGCAAGCTAAAATGGTTTGCTTTACAGACACATGCATGTACATACCGAAAAATCGATTTCAATGGTAGCACAGTTGGCTTATCTTTCCAGTCCTATTTACATATACATCCATGTAACTTATGCATGCACATACACACACAATCTTGCACACGTGTAACACATGTTGATGTTCTTTGTAATAGATGCCATCATGGAAATAACTTGAAGCCCCTACCTCCCATCACCCATAAAAATAAATAAGTGTATGAATGGATAAATGAATAACTAAAGGACTGTTCCTTGCGAGAGAGATTTATATCAGCTCTGCCTGTTTCTTACCTGTTTTTGAATGAAATATGTTTAAGCCAAAGGACATTTCATTCTTTTTTTTCCAATACCTTTCATGCATATCAAAAAAAAAAAATAAACGTTCAAAAGTTGTTTATTCCTTGAAAATGTCAAGGCATGTGCTTCTATAAGAAAAAATAATTATGTCAGTTTGCAAATACAGACATTCCTGGAGTTCTTTCTTTCTTACTTCAATTTATATCTATATATTTAGGTTCCACCTAATTTTTGTTTTACATGCAATGGTAGGCCGCACTGAAAGATTTGCAGCAGATGGAAGCACAGAGCGGCAGAAATGTAATCAAGAGGGGCCTGCTGCCAAGTTCTGCTGATCCCAAAAGGCTCCTACTTATCTTCGGCGGCAGAGAGCGGCAGTGCTGGTGGCCGCTGCCGAAAATGTACCATCCGCCACTGAACGGTTTTACTAGTGCTAGTTCCTATGAATACTCCCTGCGGGCCTTCCTGTCTAGTTCCCTGCTGCAGCTATAGGTGGCAATACAGTATCCTAGTTCCTATGAATACCTCCTATTGAATGTGGTACATACAGATATCTTTGCCATTGAACAGTTACTTGTCGCACGACCCCTTTAACTCTTTCAGTGCCGAATTTTGGACCGAGTCAACAGCTTTTAACGGCACACATTGGGTGCATTGCGCCCAATGTGTGCCGAGAAAAGCTGTTGACCTGGAATTTTCTCTCTGGAACTATAGGCATGCTGGTACTTGAATGAAAGGTCTTTTTACAAGGAATACAAATGTGGGATCCTTATGATAAAGTAGACTAGTCTGAAATAAGTAGTTTGACTTTAAGTCATGCTTGGTACTGAAAGAGTTAATTAACAAAATATAATTTACATAATATGTATCAGTTCATGTACAATCAAGATTATGGGTTATGTGTGGGGAAAAAATCCTTCACTGAAACTTAGCAGAAACTTAAGACTTTCAATGTCCTGGCATAAGTATCACGTATGTATCTCAATACAGGCTATACTGGATACCTAATTTGTTACCATGCTACGACGGGGACCAGGCCAAGGTATGAACGCTGCTGTGACTATTGCTAGTGGTGATGAGCACATTCCTGTGAACTGCAGGAGTGTGCGTTTCTTCTTGCTAGTACATCCATGTATCGGCGGGCACATTGTTCAGCTATGCAATTCAGCGTCTGAAATCTCACGCAGCAAGCAGTGGAGAGGGTGGGAGAAGAGCACGGTGCCCAAGAGGGTAACTTTCAGGGGCAGGGTTTCACACTAGTCAGTTTCTTCGAGTCAAAACCTCAGAGGAGGAAGGTTGGGAAAGGACTTACAGGCATGTCTTTGAGCTCAATCAACAATCTTTACGGTATGAACTCGGGTCTGAATACCCGCACTCCCCACCCTCGCCCCATATTTCCCTGTGGAGACCGTAAACAGACGCTTGCCAATTTTTACTAAATATCTTGCATACATTAAATGACGTGGTACTGGATAGTGAAACAAAAGGCACCACAGTTAAACCATTTGTCTGCAGTAAAATAAATATGTGAACCTATCACAGTAATTCTTGAACTTCGTGTACAGAGTTATTTAAAAACTGAAATGGAGTCACTTTTTCAAAGGAGCTGCAATGTGGGTGGTTGGCTACAATAATATAATGGAAGTCTCTCCTTAGAAAGACCATTCTTGGGCAGGTCCAAAAGTGGTGAAATAAAACAAGTTATCTCTCCACAGCAGTCACAAAACATGACAAAATACACCAGTGACATGACACATGGTCTTAAATGCAGGTGGTCCGTCAACACAGCCGTCGCTTAAAGGAAGGACTATATATTGTTTGTGTACCTTTTGGCTCCACTACCTGGATTCATTTCTCATCTATGGCACAACAGAAAGTGTTACAGCTGTAATTAATCTGCATGTAAGTTTTCTCCCATGATTCTCTCCAAGCTCTTTGGTTTCTTCATTACAACACGAAAAAAACAAACAAAAAACAAACACTTTGCTCCTGTGACCATCAATGAGGGCAAATTGGTCCACCAGGACAGATCTAGTCCTTCAAAATTTGTGGCCAAATCGGAAAATAAAACAGTCATCACTGCAGAGTTCAACCTGACTTGAATATAATTCATGTTAAAATAAATTAGCCATTTGCAAAATTTGCTAGCCAAATAAATGAAACATTAGCATTTGGCTAATTGGCTAATGGCACCAGCAGTCACTGGCTGGTCCACATGCTCTCACGATCAAGCACCTCAGGTACAAAGTGCAGCATTAGTATATCCCCCTCCCTCTCTAAAGAAGTCATCACTCCTTCAACTTTTAACTTTTTTGTGTTTAGACATGTAACTTAGGCCACTTATTGACCACATTTGGGCTGCCCTTATGAGAGGGGACCACAACACTTACCACATAAACTGTGACACACAGTCTGCGTAAAACTTTATGATTTTTTTTCGTTCATGAACATTTTTTTTTTCTCAAAAGATTTCATTTTTAAACTCTGCATTGTTTCTTGCACTTTAAGTTAACATGATTCGGAACATGACAAAACTTCCTGAAAGTGACACATCATTTGAGGTAGAATTTGTCCGGATCACACTGATAACCGTCATGGTTTGACTTATCGTGGCAGGCAATGTGCACCAGACGTAGGTTGACTTTGGTGAAGAGCAAATCGTAGAAGTATTGCACATTGATATCTTGACTGTCGTTCTTCTGTTGTGCTGCCTGAAGAAGACTGGGCAATATTTGGCGTGACTTTTCTATCCTGAAAACATAAAACCCCACAAAATTGGATCAACATTTATCACAGGCATGAATCTTGACATGGACTTGTGCTTTAAAATGCCAGCTGTACTTTACCCTCAATAACTGTTGACAGGGAAGTGTCCCTGAAAAAGCCATCTGCATTTTTGTCACCTGCAATGCCCACTTTTAAACAGTGCTGCACTTTAACCTTTCAACTGCTAATCACGGTTATAGTCATCTTTGTCGTTACTGTTAAACATATGGTGGTTAAAAGATTCAAATTCCACATGAAGATACTTTTCATTCAAATACACTGTACCACCAAGCCTAGCCTAAAGCAAAAAGCAGTCTTAGATAACAGCTTTCCTTGGGACACTTTGCATGCATTGCACACAAAGTTTCCCAAGGAAAACTGTTAACTCAATCTTAAATCAGCCTTTAAGGGTCAAAATGCTAACTGTACTTCCCCACAACCCAGAAACTTGTATTGCATTTTCACTTATTACCTGTTTCACCGTTCATTAACGCACTCAGTGCCAACTGCCACTAAAGTTGAGACTGAACTGCTCTGATTTATAATAAGGATGCTAGATTCATGTTCCTCATTCAAAGACCTTTCATCCGAGTACCAGCCTGCCTGCCGCTACAGAGATACCAGGCAAGGTCAACAGATTTCTTCTGCATGCTTTGGGTGCAATGTGCGTGCCCAAGCGCACTGAGGAAAGCTGTTGACTCGGTCAAAAATGTGGCTCTGGAACAGTTGACTTTCAACACATATTTTGAATTTCATTTTTTTTAAAATCCATCATGACAACATGCTTCTATTCATTAGCATCTTCCTCCACATGCATCATCACTTGATTGAGTCTTGTACCATGAGCTGCCATGACGGGGATCTTTATCCCTCCCTTTCTTAAAAATTTTTTAACATAATGTCAGTAATCCTTTTTTTGTATCAATTATGCAAAAACAGAGTTACAGTATTCAAAATGTGAGTCTGAACTTATTTTTCACGTTTTGAAAATTTCGTATTATGTGCTTTATAGGAATTATGCAGTAGCTTAATGTGCTTGGAACAAAGGGTACTTTGTGACCAGAAAATAAGAAGGAAAGGTCGCATTCCGCAATAGTGTGCATGAAAACGCAAGACCATCAGTTTTTACCCCTCGGCTTATATTGGCCAAAAGGGTTTTGACATCACCTACACGTCCATCCATGCCTTGTTACCACCATATCCCAAAAATTACTCATTTTACAGAGACCAAATTGTTTTCATTGAGGTGTATCAGGTGCCTATCGAATAGTAGGTCACTAGGTAACATATTTAGTTCACAGTACAACATTGAAGAAAAAAACGAAGTTAACACAATACTTAAATTAAAATAATATATTCAATGTAGCTTCATCAATTATTTACAGTTGGTCTTAAGGATGCCTCAGACACCTATCAAAAACTAGGTCATTAGGTCACATATTTAGGTCACAATGCTGCATTGAAGAAAAATGGCTACACCATGATATCTCAAAATATTAAATTACTCATTGTAGCTCCACCAATTATTTATGACAGTAGGTCCTAAGGAAGCCTTTAGACACCTAGTGAAATCTAGGTCACTGTGTTGCACTAAAGAAATATGGCCTTGCCATGATATCTCTCTTCATTGCATTCGCACCTAAGCGTTGTCATTAGGTCAAGCAGAAGTAACCTTGACCTACATGTGACATATTTCATGGTCACAAGTAGGTCAAGGTCAAGTTCTGGCTGTTAAAATCTCAGAGTAATTGCCCCACAACCAAACAGACAAAGAAAAGTAGTGTGACCTCGTTTACTCCATTTGATGAAAGATATGTGACCAAAAATTTATAGGTAAACAACCACAAGGCTTTACAGAAGCTGTTTGCACTAAAGATGGAACTTGACATCTAAAGTTGTTGTATAAACATAAGCGTTTCGGATAGAAATGTGCTTTTTGTGAAATTTGGGATATTTTTTGAAAAACATTCAAGATAAAATGGTGAAATTGGTGTTATCATGATCTTAATACATGTATAGGCAAAAATATATGAGGGATTGTTTTCATATTGACTGTTCAGTTTTTTTTTACAATGGTGATACAAAAATTACTAAATGGCTGATTTTGTCAAAATGGATAAAGTTGGTGGACTCTTCATTTCTGACACACATTTGAAAAAGAACTGGTCATTTCTTAGAAAATCCCTGATACGTTTTTTTCTTCTAAAGAATTTTTTCGAGTGAATCAGTTTTTATTTGATCAAATCAAATAATGAGTTTGAGACAAATATCCACATGAACTGGACATTTTTGTGCAAATAGCTTTTGCCTGTAATCATGATTCAAAGGTAAAATATGGCCCATTGACAACCATGTTAGCATCAAAAGTAATTATTATACTATTTTCTTAGTTTCTTCTGACTGCATTGGGACTAAAACTACCAAACTTGGAAAACTGATAGACAATATGTATGCTTACCAAAATGTCCCAAACTGTCAAAAAGAACAAAGTTATCCCAAACCGGTCGGACATTACCGCAAGTTACCCTGGTAACCAGAACCAATCTCCCTTTTTTCTCACCTTTATGCCTTAATTTTAGTAAAAAAAAATAAACAAACAGAAAAGCCTGATATGATTATAACAAACACAAAGAAACCACTAAATAACTTATAAGGCAAGCTTCCATCCATAGCAGTTCTCCATATTTCAACTTTGACCTCTGCACATTTCTATGTTCAGTGATAAATAGTTATCCCTACTGTGACCCAGAAGGAGGCTGGACCACACTGAGCATGCTCAGCTGAGATGTCTACTTGGCTTGTGTCTATGTGTCCTTAAAAGTGTCCCTATGTAATTTCAAAGCAATTGGCATAGCAGTTTTGGAGAAGATTTTGACAAAAACAGAAAAACATTCACAACAAATCCAAAAATCACTGGAGCATGACCATTGAAACAAATTTGGTAGAAACCCACTGAAGGTAGATCCCCACCACGTTTGAAGATCTTGGCAAAAGATTTGGAAAAGAAGTTGAAAATGTCAGTTGTGGATGATTGACTGACCAATGACAGATGAAGACCCACCACATACCCTCAGCTCACTTAAAAGACAACTTTAGTATAACTCACTGAAATGTGACCATTTAAAAAACTTGGAAGAGACCCACCCAAGGTACATCCCCACCAAATTTGAAGTGGATCTGGCTGACAGTTTTGGAGAATGAAAAAAAGTGAAGTGTGAAGGGACAGATAGCTGAGGTGAAAATCACAGCATCACCTGTTGAACACCAGGTCTATAGGTTTTCAAACATGTCCCTAATATGCAATTTCCAAGCTGCTGGCTAATCACTTCCAGAGAAGAGAAGTTTGCAAAAAAATGAACCAAAAAAATCATCAAACTAGACATACCTTCCATGAAAAGCATTGACTGAAGGGTCCACCAGGAAAAAATACTGCCTTTGGTGCAAATTAGGTCATGGTGACACCAAAATCTATTTAGTTCTTTTTGGCATGCTAGATAAGCATACTGCCAAATTTGAGCAAAATACATTGGAGCATTCTGGAGATATTGCGTTAGCAAGCCCTAACAAGAATGTAATTAGGCTAAAATTTGCTCAAATTAGGTTGCTGACACCAAAATTGACTCAGTTCACCTTGCCATGTAAGATAAGCATATTGCCAAATTTGAGCAAAATACATGGAGACATTGTGTAGACCTGGCAGCTATGAGAATGTGCACTTCCTGACGGACAGACAACCTGAAAACATAAAGGGTCCCCCCATGGAGGAGACCCTTCAAAATCCAAAATCATTGGAGCACGACCATTTGAACAAATTTGGTAAACACTAACCCAAGGTACAATGTATGTCCCAACCAAGTTTGAAGTACATTTGGCTTAGTTTTGGAGAAGAAGCAGAAAATATGAATTGAGGACAGCCAACAGATGGATGGGTGGATAACTGACACTCATACAGGCTTAGCTGACTGACAAGTCAGCTGAGCTACAAAATAAGCACTCTTTTGTAGAAGTTTCATGCATGTTATATCTTTCCTGCACATTGATTAATGTAAAGATGACTTACATGTGGTCGAGATTCCATGTACTGAACACTTTTCTGTCCTGACTACTGCCATAGGGATTAATTAAGTGATCACGCTCGCACCTAGCGGCATCAAACTCCCCCTCGCACAGAAACATTCCCTCTCTGTTGCACCACCTTATCTTGTCATCCTTACACGAGCGACAAAAATAGTCTTGGTAGTAGGCATTATAGTCAAGCTCATTGCGAAAAGACTCCAGCACTTCCTGCAAAGCTTCTTTGTTCTTTCCTTTTGCACGTTGATTAATGTATTTTGTGGCCTGCAATGAAAAGTAAACATCAAATTTCACAGTAAAAAAATTACCCAGATTTGTCTTGGGTGCATATTGTAAATTAATATCTACAGGCATGATGCAAGGTTTCAAAAGGATTGAAATCAATTTTGTTGGACTCCAACAACACAAAATAAATAGCATAAAATATGTATATGAATGATTAAACTAGAGATAATAGTGAAGTAGTCTTAATAAGGATAGAAGTAAATCAAGGATAAACAAAAGCAACAACATAAATTGGTGGCCTGAATATAGAAACGGTATCTTTATGGAAGTAGTCTGGCTGATTGATTCCACTATACAGTGAAAATTCTTTATAATGACACCATCTGTTCCCTAAAAAAGGGTCAGATAACTGAACATATGTCAGATAAATGGATCAAATAACAAAGAAAATGAACTTTTTCACGTGAAGATTTGAGTCATTATATTTAATATGTCAGATATCTGAGTGACGTTATAATGAAGTTTTACTGTAACGTGTAAACACGTATATACATAAGTGTACATGTCCGTACTTGAATACACAATATACAGTGAAACTTCATTATAATGACACCATTTGTTCCCTGCAGAATGTGTCAGATATCTGAATACATAAGAGAAATGAGTCACATAACAAAGATATGGAGCTTTAAGTCCTTCAAAACTTGTGTCATTAAGTGAATATGTTGGATATCTAGTGTCTTTATATTGAGGTCTCACTGTACATGTGCATTCAGTCGTATACACACATACACATATGTGTATATATATATATATATATATAGAGAGAGAGAGAGAGAGAGAGAGAGAGAGAGAGAGAGAGAGAGAGATACAGTAAAACCTCTCTAACCGAACACCTCTCTATACTGAACACCATTTCTCGGTCCCAAATATGTACTTTCAATGTTATCAAACCTCCCGATACTGAACATTTTTTTCCGGTCCCAAGGGTGTTCGGTATAGGGAGGTTTCACTGTATTTTGCAAAGTATCCTGACAAGGTGGTTACAACACAAGTGGACCTTGAAGACAGGACCATGGCAGTCCAGCCAACAATCTTCCACCTGAGCAGACAAGGCTCTCTACACTCGGCTGCATATATGCAGCTGAGTGGAGGACACAAGGAATTTGATTTGATCAGCAGGTATGATATGCTTTCTTCTTGTGCGCCATATCTCACTCCTCAAAATTTGGGTCTATGTCTAATATAACAAGTGTCCCCCTCCCACTCCTGGAGCATCAAAACAGGTGAAAAAAAAAATTCTACACTTAACCATCATTTTTATGGCAATGAACTTTTTTTATTCTTATATTCAAAATATTGGCACAAAAAGGAGTCTTCAGGGTTTTTTGGTAGTGTAGCATCGCTTTTTGAGAGGCATACACTTGTTGGTATCACCACTCACAGAGGATCTATCACCAATGAAAAACTGGGCAATTCTACCCAGTAAGAGGGAAACCAAAATTACAGCATGACTTATCTGAGACAGTATGGACTCTCTCAACAAAATTTCCATGAATCCCAAGTTAAAATGCTACACTGTGAGGCATCTTTGGGTCATACAACTTGCAATCAAAACTCCCCATTTTCACAGATTGTTTACTTATGGCATGAAGAAGAAAAATCTTATAAACAAGAAATCCGGAGAAATGTTACAATTTCAAAGGAAGAAGGTTTCCCACCAAAACCAAGGAGCCTGTGTAGTCCTGAGCATGGTGCTCACATTTGTCCTTCAGATGATACAAAACTTGCACATAAATTTCCTGGCAAAATATCTGACCCTCTCTGTAGGCAATGGGGACCATCTGTGCATGATATATGCATCCCTATATAGAAAACCAAGGGTGCTGCCATGGTTACTAACACTCGTGAGAGAGGACTACTCCAGGATGGTTCAACATTATCATCATTTTTGAATATTAGTACCTTGGATACTAAATTTCATGATCCCCTCCCTCCCCCCTAATTAGTACTTTGAAACTGATGGATCCCCCCCCCCTAAAAAAAAAAATAAATCATAGCAATATTGCACAAAACAGGCCAAAAATTGACCATCATTTTCCACATTCTGTGAAAGTGTACAGACCCATTTAATCCCCTTTCCCCTTGCGTACTGTTAGTACTAATATTCAAAAGTGATGCAAATGTTGAACCACCCCTTACTAAAAGCATACAATGACTCCTTCTTTCAACATTCTCAGCTTGATGAAAACATAATTATGACTTTTTACTTATCTTATTGGAGTTGCTAATTTGGCACATTAAGGCCAATTTTATGTTTGGCCCTGTTGGAAACAAGATCTGCAGGCACATTACACACACAGTAATGGGCATTTCCTAGTTGAATGACAAGAGCCAGAACAGTACTGCGGCTAAAACAAACGTCCCCCGGTTGTGTTCATTTCCTAACTCTAAATACAGAAAAAAAAGGCAACAACCAGTAAGAGCTGTGACAAAATAAGCCCTGACTTACAATGTCAAGATAACTCCTAATTCTGCTCTTGGCACTGTTTCGAAGGTAAGCCTCTTTTGTCTTGTAGCTTGTGTCCAAACCTGAAACAAGGTATAAAAGTTAATATATATATATATATATACACAACTGGAAAGACTTCAATACATTGTGGAGATCAATACACAATATCCATATACAAACAAGAGGACTGTGACAGTCCTGTGCTCAGCTGACCTTGGATTCAAAGACTGAAGTGGTCTCATGATGTAGTGAAAAAAACATAGTACAGATTGACTCCATGCATATTCCCACCACATTTGAAGAGAATCCAACATGTAGTTCAAGACAAGTCAAATTTTTTACACTGTATTAAAAAAAAGTTACAGCACCACCTGTCAAACAAATTAAGGTCTAGGGGATTCCAGTTGTGTGGCCTATGCAATTTCAAGGCAACTGGCAAACTGCTTTTGGAGAAGATTTGTTTAAAGATTTTCAGCATTTTTTTTTAAAACAGAAAAATAAAAAAATCACTAGAACATAACCAGTTGAAAACACTCAGTAAAGACCTACCTCAAGTGCACTCCCACCAAGTTTGAAGTGAATCTACATGTAGCTTACAGTTTTAGAGAAGAAGCCAAAAATGTTAAGTACCATTGCACTCCTTTTTGATATGCACAGTAATCAATAAGGAATGTATGTATCAACTGACAAGAACTGGAGATGAAAATTTTGTAAAAAGTCAAGGTTCTGCAGTAATTACAGGGTTGACAATTTTATTTGACACTTCCACAAGGTATATTTCCACCCAGTTTTAGCACAATTTGAGTACTGGTTCTGGAGAAGTCAAAAACAGCTTAAAGATACAAAAATAACATTTCCTCCATATTTCAATGAATAAGTTGCTGCTGGTAAGGCCTGCTACACACAGTCACAGTCAAAAAGACTTTTATGACCTAAAAAAAGTGCACCATTACCCTAGTCCTGGACTGCTGAACCACTAAGGCAGATGATTATTGTCGCCTTACCCACTGGCAGTACATAAATATGTGCCTTGTTGACTGTTACCATGGGAACCACGGTGGACCAATCAGAATTTGACTGCTTTTTTCAGCCTTCAATTAAAGCAAGGATCATGTGGTGAGAGGGTAGACCGAGGGAAGTGGGCAGAATACAGAGAGAGGTCTACCCAGCAGGCAAACCAATGAAACCACCAATGGATACTACAGACATACCGTCAAACCACTCTGGGTGTTCCTTCCTTGAGTTTGCCTCAATGTTTCTCTCGGCCAGGTTACAAAAGGCGGCCATCAGCTCCAATTTTTCACTCGAGTCTCCAGAAGACATGAGATCTTGGATTTGTTGCCTGACCTCCTTGTAGTAATTTGCATTCTGCAACTTCTCAAAAAGTTCTT
Organism: Hermodice carunculata; assembly: GCA_964020975.1. Classification (NCBI taxonomy): domain Eukaryota; kingdom Metazoa; phylum Annelida; class Polychaeta; order Eunicida; family Amphinomidae; genus Hermodice; species Hermodice carunculata. Next base: position 66,744,514 of record OZ026626.1, on the reverse strand, counting down.
CCAGTAAGCTTGATTCTGTAACACAAATGTAACACAAACTTTACCAAATGCAATATTTAATTTGCAAAATATACATCAAATAATATTATAGACCAGCCACAGGTCGGGATTTAAAAAAAAAATCACACATTTTTCATTGCATATTTTTAATTCAGGTTTTGTATTTAGAGAAAAAAGATATTGTTAACAAAATGTGTTCATTTCTTTGAGAGTCATACTTTTTACTTCACTGGAAAAGCTAAGTGTAGTCTGACCATGCACTGCCCAATTGAGCAAACTGCAAATTGATGGCCAACCACAGGCAGAACCCCCCTCAAAACTAACAAAGCAGACAGATTTGTAGTTTTGCAGTCAACTGGTTAATTTAACTTGTATCAGCCTGCACTGTCTTCAGCACATGGATATGCCAGACAGATGATATGCATCACACATTTTGACAGGATGCATAAGAGAAGGTGACAGACAAAAAGTTGGACCCACAGAAGGTCGACCTGACAAAATTCACAAATGACAAAAAATTGCAAAGCCCAAAAGATGAAACAAGAGGCCCATGGGGTTAATGCTCTGCTGACATATATAATCTGATGACAACCACCAAAAAAATCATTTCCTGAAATGCATTCCCTCCATGACCCTGAGAAATTAGTCAAGGTTATCCATATGATGCAACATCAAACTTCCACACACTAGTAACTTGTTTCGGCGTAAGTGGATGCGTTTCGGCGTTTCAAGTATAGACACATTAAAAAGTATAGACACATTTGTTTTACATGGATTGTGAAAGAAGTCAAGCATTGACTTATCGAGTCACTCTCCATGGCACAGATGTTAGCGTATACTTCCTACCTTGCCTAGTGGAGGAAACCGAAGAACTCGGAGAAAACCACCGTGCACGGTTAAAGTGGTAGGAACTTTTTCCACATGCTGCTCAGGACGAGAATCGAACCCGGGTCGCAGAGGTGAAAGGCGAGCGTCTTACCGCTCAGCCAACCGTGCACCTCAGGGCGGTTCCCAGCATTACACAGCATTTGCCGGCGTGAGACGTCGTTTGCCGGCGTTACAAACACCGGCAAACGCCGACTAACGCTGGCAAACGCCAAAATCTAATCAAGCCTTTTGGGGCTCAGCGTTTGTCAGCGTTTGACACCCTTTCAACGCCGGCAAACGCTGTGAAATGCCGACGAACGCCGGCTGCCGCTGGCAAACGCTCTGTAGTCCTCTCACCTAGCAAACTCAATGGGATACATGTAAAATTTGAATTCAGTTGAACTGGGATTAGAAGGATCCATGGAAATTTGTGTCTTGTACTTGTACTAATCATTAATATACTTTTATTTTTTATACTCATGGGCAATACAACATAATTATCTTTAATATTATGATGATGATTTATCCATTGAGGTGTATGTGTATTGAATGACTTTGCTCATGATCACAGATGTATATATATATATATTTTGGTCATCCCAATCTTGGTTGCAAAATAAAGACAAACAAACAACCATGTTTTCAATTTTTATTTAAACACAGTACAGCAATTTTTTATTGTTTGTACCGCACAAGTCAGCAATGCATAGCTTTGTGCTAGCATAGATGTGAATCCCTGTGAATATAATACATGGAATTTATTATTATTGGAAAAAAAGGCAGAGAGGGAAATAAAATAGCTGGCAAGAGAAGAAGGGCAGGGACCAAAACAGAAAGGCAAGTAAAATCTCCCCTCTATATTAAGCTTATAAAGATTTTTGCAAAATTTGGCACACTCTGGTGACTCTTATAGTAGGGCCTGTATTGTTCCGTTTGAAAATGAGTGTTTTTCTGTTTTTGAAAACTACAGATTCCGTTTCATTTCCGTTTCACTAATTTTAGGGCTCTATTTTAGCACTGGTCAATAAAAAAGGAAAAACAGTTGATCAAATCGCCTCTGGAAAATGTTGATCCATCGACGAACAGCAAAGTGACTCCATATTGTTTACAATGTACGTTGATAGCCTCCACCTACAGACGGCGCTACTATCATTGTACCTCTGTTGCACGTTATATCTATATGCCATGCAAATGAATAGTATTATGGTAGTAATGGGGTCTATAACGCGGGTGTCCGGCCTGTCGTTAACTTTGCTCCACGTGGTATATATAACGCCGCCGACTCGTCAAATTTGGATCCAAGTCCGTGTGTTTTGCTTTATGCAATGTCATAAGTGGTGATTTTGAATTATTTGAGAGGCAAAATTCACAAATTGCGCTTAATTTCTGTGGCATTTGCCAATTTCCGTTCCAAATCATAAATTCCGTTTGAGATCATAGATTCTGTAAATTCCGTCCGTTTTCCGCGATCGCGGAAAAGTACTGGCCCTATTATAGTGTGTTACAACTATAAAGGTAATTATTTTAACAACAATACTTAATTTTGTACATTTTTCATTTTGTGCATTCTCACTGGTATTGAATTTCATTCTTTTACCTTCATATATACATACATGTACATATACATACATGTATATTTAATCAGGGTTTCCGGTAACCCCCAAGTGGAGGAATATTATCCTTTCAAATCATGAATTACCCCCGCACCCCCACCCCCAGCAAAATTCAAAGGGTCCCAAATTCTTTTTTTTTCTTTGTTAATTTTGCAAAATATAGCTAAAAAATTGACTCTCCTTCAGGTTGGGACCCTCTGAAAAAAACTCCTAACCGAAACACTGTTTAATTGTTTATAATCTTCGAATTTGCACCACTGCTTAAATCATTCTTTTGTCACATCACTAAATATTTGTTTGATATTGCTTGAATGACTTTGTCTGGAACAATTTTCTTTTTATGAATTACCTACAAGATCTGTGAGTTATCATTGGAAACAAGTGTCCATTATGAAAGCTGAGCTTACTTCCGGACCACTTTTCTCCAGGCCTTAGGGCAACAAGTACCATATGATCTGGCAGCTTCTGTAAGTATTTGTCATCTTCCACCTCCATTCCATCTTCCTCCAGCACCAATGTCAAGTTTTCACTTTCTATCTGAAATCGAAATCACATAAAGTAAACCATGAATGAGCTGCACAACAAGGGTTGCCATGTAGTGACAAAGGCTACATAGCTGGATGGAAGACATACAGATACAGACATTGACGCTTTCCTGTTCAGAATGCACAGGAGAGACATGACAAAATGACATCTGCTTATAAGTTAAGAGTGTATTAAAATTTAAATCTCTTCATTCTGAATATTTTGAATTGGAATTATAGAGGAGTTCTATATGGACATCATATGCTTCAGGTTAACAGTTTTGCTTGCATCTATCACTTCTAACAAAAAACATATATAATTATGTACATGCAGGTATGAGTTCTTAAACCCTCCCACAAGCTCCCTTTTCCCTCAAGTTTGATTATAACAATCTGAGTGACAGTTTTGAAGAAGTCACAAATAGCAAATGCATGTGCACACAAAACTTAAAAAAAAAAAATGATTTGCATGTCAGCAAATCTGTCTGTGTGTCTAGAATACTTTTGAAGATTACCTATTCAGTAGTCATTTGAGGTATTGTCCAACCCATTTCAGAGTCTAAAACTCAAAGCCAAATATCTCAGCAACAGTCATGATTAACATAGTAAATGTATGTATTGGCTTGTTGTGGTGAAACGACTTTGGGATATTTCTCGACAGCTACTTGAGGAAACAAATTTATTCTTGAAGCATTTTAATTTGTATATTAATCTGTATATATTAAACTTTAAAAAAAGATTCAACGATGCTTTAAATACATCCATTCTCTCCCAAGAGATAGTCAAGGCTGTTGATCAGCTCATTTTTTGATGCTGGTACAAATATTTATATTTTTCATCATTTGCTGTGTGGTATATTTATATGGGATTGGTTTGGCCCATTCTAATCTTTCTTTCTTTTACACTTACAGATGAGCAGTGATAGTACTCATGATACCGTCTATAAATTTAAGTAATCCATTGTGCATGTATAAATATAGTATGCTGCGGTTCTCATACTTTTCATCTCTGCCTACGGCAGTCGCTACAGCAATGTTTGTAACTTCAGAATAATCAATATAATAAGATAAAGGTTAAAAGTCTCTAGGTCCTCGATGTATGATTATCATTTATTTGTAACAGATTGAAGCCACTGTTTCAGAGATATTTGTCGGGCAGTTTTTGCACTGACTGACCCACCTCAGTATATACTTTAAGCAGCATAACCATTCAAATCTGTGCAAAAAGTGCACTCTGCACACTGTACAGGATCAGCCTACCCTCCACCTTACATCTGCATGACCAGATCATCCGTCACAACAAACGGCAGAAAATGTTATCCACTCCAATGTCTTGGCCCAGGGATAAAATAATAACTTAATTGGGTATGGAAAATGGGCTCACTGAATTCCTCGGCTAATCTCCTCTATGTGGAAGTGATGGCTTGGTATAATGTGACCCTGTATGTAGATGTAGCCCTTAACATGCCCCGCAAAGTAACAACAAATTCTGAATCCTCATATTATAAATTGATTGATCTACATGGGCATTATCATCTTTATTACAAATTGTACTCAACACTCACGAATGTTGCACTTCGATGTTTTGTTTTACTTGAAACTGTGTTTTCAGTAACCAGCTACCATTCAAATTTGGTTGACACTGTCAATGAGCATTGTGAGGAAATCCCTTTTCATGCAAGGGGATCCCAGCTGACGTCACAAGTCTATACCGGCATACAGGTCAAGCTGAGTTGCTGACTGAGAGGAGTCGGAGCACAGGCGCTCCAGACCATTCACTCCCACCACGAATATTGACTGTTGATACAGAATCCTCGTGAAATAATAACGGAGTGCTTATCATACTCCAACGTCTCCACTCAAGACTGAGCCACAGAGTACAGTTGTTTCAAGGAGGCACCTGGTAGGCTGGTAACAATGTGTTGTCTGCAGAGATGTTACCAGAGTGCTTTGCACTTGCAGATTTCTTGTTAGAGAAGAGCTGTGAACATTTCTTTATAAATGTCATTATAACATTACATTAATGTGATACTTGAATGAAAAAGCATGTCAAATACACATGCTTACCATTACCCCTTTTCTCTCACTTCTATTCAAAGTCTACACAGGTCTGCTTACAGTAACCAATCTTTTGGATGATCAAAATTCAGTACCTTAGACTGTCTTTTTTGGCTATTTCTTTGGAATATCTTCCAAATTTCAAAATTGTAAAGCAGACTCCTTTTGAGGAAAATGGAAGTGAATGTTGCACCAGTGCCGAAATACTGACTGTTCCCAGCTTTGATTCGCACCATTGTGATGTCAGAAGTGCATCAAAAGGGCTTGGTACACAACCGGCAGCGCAGGTCGCCCGGAACCTCTTCAATGTCACATTACAACTGTTCACTTCAACTGTGTATTGCATTGCCTGTAACCTGGAAGTTTCCCAGGTATAATGTGATTGTTCTATGTACTACATTATTTGCCATGTTGTAGGCCCAATCTACTTCATATATGCTGATTGGATATGTTCCGATCAGTTGTTGATTTTGATTGGCCACTAACCAAGCGACATATGAGAACCAACAACTGATTATAAGTTCAGGTGAGTTCATTGGCTGGTTGCATTGCTCAGACCTCACCCAGGAACAAACAGGGTGCAGCTGTGCCACGTCTATGAAATCAAATTGGTTGAATTAAATACTGCATAAAATATGCTTACAAATTCGGGAATAAAATCATCAATTGAAATCTGTGTGTCTGATTTGTGTGCGTTGGGACGTTTCCTGAGCTTGGCGCGTGAGTGAATGGTTGTCCACCTCGTTCTCACCTTAAATAGATAGGGTGGTTCCAATGTGGCATTTCCAAACCCTTCCTAATGTTTTAGCATACATGCCTGGTGACGAGCTTCCCTCTGTTTTGGGGATACCCCATTACAGGTCACACTAAATACTGAAACCTACCAAAACCCAGTGAAAACTACTGAAACCCACCAATTTGGGGATTTAATTTTGCATTATCTTGATATATCAATATGAAATGAGTCTTGATTATCATAATTTATAATGTAATTTGATTAAAACTAATTGAAAAGAGCTGAATCCCTTTTTCAAATAAAAAGCACCAAACCAAGAAACCCACCAATTTTGGAACCAATCTTTAATTACCAGTGGTGTTTCAGCAACTCTGAAGCCAATAATGATTGAAACAAACAAAACAGTTAAACTTAAACTTTTTGGAGTACGATCAAAACCTGTTTTACTTATTGAAAAATCTTCCATCAGCTGTTGATGATATGCTTACTTCGGAGCTTCTTTGGAATCCGGTCCGGATTTTGGAGCCTTGGGTTTTATTTATTTTGGTATTTTTATTTGGCAAAAATGGCTGTTTCTTATGTGGGGGGTTCCCCCACACCCCCTTTTCCTTATGTGGGGATTCCCCCCCACACACCCCCTTCGCCCTATCTCTTCCACTGCCCTGTGAGGGAGTCGAACCCACACACAGTCCAAACCCTTTCCCGTAACCCTCCTCTCTTTAATACCGCCCGAGCTAGCAGGGATTGTTGGTGGTCCATGGCATTCATGCCGAACTTGAAAGCTCTACTGAGAATGCATGGCAAGGAGCACCATCTAGCGAGAACCAGAAAGTACTACATGTACTAAACCAATATGGCGCATGAAGACGACTATGGAGATTAGGGGTACTGTACTAATGTGGAAAATAACTGATCTAGAGTGCACCGATACTAAATTTAACAACTGTTATCGCAACCTGTGATAGTTACTAGTTCCTCTGCAAAAGTTCCTGATAATACATGCCATACTTTAACTTTTAAACACCCGGACGAAATTCCAAAGAACGGCCGCTTACTTCTATGCAATAGCAAAATCAAGTGTCATGAATTAGAATCTCCTGAGCTTTTTTGGAATACGGTCCGGATTTTGGAGCTTTGGGTTTTATTATTTTTTTTTTAATGGCCTTTTCTTATGTGGGGGGTAACCCCCACACACCCCTTCGCCCTACCTCTTCCGCTACCCTGTGGGGGAGTCGAACCCACACAGATTCTTTGTTGAAACCACTTGCGCCCTCTAGGGGCCAACAGTTACAATGAAATTCCAACGTCCATCATCCTCTAAAGGCGCTAAATACAACTACAGACAACATATATACAAAGAGCAGGTTGCTCATAAACCATATTTTACAATGAATGTACACATAGGTATGGATTCACATGCCATCACTATATAATTACATGAAAAGAGAGGATTATTCAAATATGCTGTTATAACAATATGGTGTACCTTGAATTAACACAAGGGATACCTCGAGTTACCATACAACTCTTAATGATGTACTTTCAACCACAGGCTCTTGCTTCAAAACAATTACATACATAGTAACCAAATTGTCTCAAGAATTCATTTGATGAGTTAAAAATATAAAATAATTTCTTGTCTCTTGGCAATGCATCAAAGTTTTTGGTCTCATCCCTGCAGTGCATAGGTTTAACCATTGAATTCTTAATCTTTCATATTTGGAACAATCAAACAAAAAATGTAATCATCTTCTATTGCACCCGAGGAGCACTGATTACACACTTAACTCTGCAGGGGTTGCTGTATAACGCCCTGCCTCAATATGTAGTTTGTGTGTGCTGGTCCGTAGTCTGGTGATGGCAGTTCTATGGTCTGGGTTTTTAATTTCACTTAGATATGTTTCATATGAAAAATTTTGTTTGAATAGTCTATAGAATCTTAACTGGTAACCTTCATAATGATTTTTTTTTTATTGTTTTTGTCTAAGGTTGACTGCCAAGCACTGTTAAATCTAATTTTCATCTTTTCTTCTAAATTTGGCCAGTTAGCATGATCAATATCCAGTTTGAAGAGGGATAAGATTTCGTTTACATTATGTAAGTATGTGTTTTTGACATGTAGGAAGCTCTGGGCTCTGAGAGAGAGAGAGAGAGAGTGTCGTTTATTTTTATTCTTCCTCCATGGTCATGACTCATGAGTCACATTGTGATTGAAACTTGCCGTCAAAACGCACTACTCATGCTACTGGGCGAAAATCAGTGTATATTTACTTACTTTGAATTTAGAAGCCACTTTCCCGACTAGCTCTTTGTGCGATTTTGCAACAATGCCTACTCTCCGTTTTCTGTCAATATCTTGTACTTTAAATGCTTTTGCGTTTGGACTAACTATTCTTCCAAGCAAAGATGCAAAGACAGACATTGCAGTGAAAAGAACGCAAATGGTCCCATGTTGGGCGTACCTCTCGGATTGTCCGAGTCCGGACATGCGCAGACGTGCTCGGATTTCGGACCACAGTCCGGACATGCGCAGACGCGCTCAGACCTCGGATCAGAGTCCCGACATGGCGATATGCTTGTCTGTCTCAAAATGGCAGCTCTTCGTGAAATTTTGCGTGCACCTTACGTTAGTTTTGAACAGAAGACATCGATGAGATGAAAATAACGTCTTGGTAGCTTCAGGAATTACAAATAGGCAACCTTATGGTGGATAAAAAAAGGCCCGTACCAGAGTTTCTTCATCGTGCGTAGATGTGACTTTTCCACCCGGGCTTTTCCTGCTTTAAATTTGGAAATCCGGATTTTGTGTTGAAGATAATTGTTTCAAAACGGCTTGGAATTTGTCTGAGATGTACAAATATCACACATTCCAGTTTACGTAGGGGGTTGGGGTGGAGTACCCGGGGATTCTTCCTCTCTTCGTGTCCCAGCTTGGTCATAAATAAATGAAATAAATTGCAGTGGGGGTGATATTCAGGAAAAATTAGTGCAAGCACATGAATTGATAACTATACATAGAAGTCACACCTATGTATGCAACAGCTTGTTAAGAACACACACCATTTATATGCATAAGTTATGAAATATAAAGTGTACACTTGAAGTTGGTAACTGAGCATAATGCTGAGCTCAATCTGATTGGTAAGAAGTTCTGTGGGTGTGGTTTGTCCCATTATGATAATAGAATATAACAAGTTTCACCAAAAAACAAATACAGTTTGTTTACTTCATGTGCAATAACATTATACATGTAGATATGACTAAAGGTTTTATTTTTTTGCTAAATATATGAAATATATAAATGTTACCCTCATTACCAAATATTTGTTTTTTATGAAAAAAACAGAAAATGACTCCTAACCAGTAACAACCAATCATATTATGTGGCCTGGACACAACAGATCAATAGTTTTGTTCAGCAACTAACTTCAAGGCTCGTTTCATCAGTTTCTTAAAAAATGGACTGATCAGATTCTTGCATTAAGCCATCAATTATTGAGAAAATGTCAGCCCCACTTTATTTATTAAATTCCCAATCATGATAATGATTTACATTGCCCTTTAATGTTTTTGCCATTGCCCACTTTTTTGACTGAATTAGTTTTCTCTCTCTCTCTCTCTCTCTCTCTCTCTCTCTCTCTCTCTCTCTCTCTCTCTCTCTCTCTCTCTCTCATTCTCTCTCTCTCTCTCTCTCTCTCTCTCTCTCTCTCTCTCTCTCTCTCTCTCTCTCTCTCTCTCTTTTTTTTTGGGGGGGGGGGGGGGATGGTACACATTTTTTGTGCATATACCAATTGCCATAACCAATCTTTTCAATATTTGGTGGCCCTGAAAAGGGCCCTTTGTTTTTGTGATGATTTTGCTTCACCGATGGTTACAAATATACTGTCTGAATGACTTGTGCAGGATCTTCATTCCATTTCCATTGCAGTGCAGCCCATCATGAAACAGGTCCTTTGGTGCCCCTTGGTGCATGAACTGCCTATGCACATTAATGAAGTCCAGTCCTGGGATGTTTCTGAGAGCATCATTTGCAGCCTCCACCTTCCACTGTGTGTACGCAAAATCTCGGGGTCGTGGCAGGATTGATGCAATGGCGACGTGCTTTGCTGTTGGGTATGTTGCCCTTAACGTTTCCAACAAAAGTTTAGTGTCCCCTTCCACTCTCTGGTGCTGTTTTTCTATCAGGTTGGTCCCCACCATCAATATAATATGTGTGTACTTCTTGATTGGGACTGCCCCATTCAGTAGTTGGTTCCGAAGAGTTAAGGGGGTTCCTCCTGGGAAAAAAGCCACATCCCCTCTGTATGGCTCTAGATGTCTAAACATTGACGATCCGAGAAACAGTACCTTCATTGTGTAAAACAAGTGAGGCTAATAGTTTACCTTGAAAATCAGTAGCTTATATCACAGAAGTCAACCAATCAAAAGGTGTGAATGATTCTGATTGGACTTTGATTGAACCAATCAAGAGGCAGTCATTGTTAAACCAGGTGTGAATAATTCTAAATGGCTAGTTCCCCTAGTCAGGTGTGAATGATTCTAATTGGCTCAGTGTCCCATTTGAACCTTCAGCATTATATTATAAAGATTAAAATATAAAACAGTGATCATTGTAATCATAATGAAAAAAAAAAAAAAAATAGGAAAAAAAATACACAAAAAGTATAACATTTTTTGAAAACCCTATCCTATTTAAAAGTCTCGATATCATTTAGGAACAATCCAATCATTATGCAAGAGTTGTTACTAGCATCCAAATATTTACATATGCCAAATTACAATATAGGTAAGGGAGTGCAAATCTAAGTTGGCATAAATATTCTAAAAAAATGACCAATGGGGATATGTATGTGTTATTGTCGTTGTTTTATAAAAAGCGAGGTACACTACTTAAGCTACAGGACTGGTCCTCTCACAGAAAAGCACCCACACAAAGTTCATAGAAACACATAGCCTGGTTTATCACAACTTTACACATCATATTTCATAACAACTAAACATTAAATTGTAGGAGAAGTGTGGTCAGAGTTATCCTTTGTTGTGGTGCATGTTTCATGGTGTAATTTAGACCCTGTTTTATTTGTACATGTATTTTGATGTACTATACATTTGCATGTAAGACAATCAATTTTAAACAGACATGTTTAAACTAACTGACATACATGATTTGACATTGAAAAAAGGTCTATGTTACCGTTTCACTTCCCTTTTCTTAATTTTTAATTTATTTTACTAAGAAGATATCATCTTTTACATTGTTCACATTTACTGGGAAAATTACCCCATCCCTCCCCTCCCTGCCATATTCCTTCATAAGAAATTTGTTAAGTGCTTATCACAGCTATAACCATTGTCTCATTAATGTTAAACATATAATGGTTAAGAGATTCTAATTCCTCATGAACATACCTGGCATTCAAATACCACGAAGCCTAGTTTAAAGGAAAAAAGTAGTCTTAGTCAACAGCTTTCCTAAGGGCACTTTGTGCACAAAGTGCCCTGAGGAAAGCTGTTGACTCAGTCTTAATCAGCACTTCATAAGTGACTATATACTCAAGCAGTCCTTCTCTGACAGCTTGCTCAAGGCTCTTGTTATACTGGTGGTACATTTTATGTGTATATATAACTGCAGTAATATGGTATCCCTCACTGTTTTCCAATATAATCATGCATTTTTTTGTTGGTTTTTTTTATTATACCTTTTCCATTTTTTTTTTTCAACCAGCACTCTGTAAGCATCATCTTTTATGTAATTTGTATTTACACGTGGAGCAGAATTCACACTGGGCTTTGGCTTGTTTCTGCTCCTCTTTAAAGAAACAAAGTATATTAACAAGTGCTTCAATGGTTAACTTCAAACTTTGACTTGGGACTAGGGCAACAGTTTTGACACATTTCTGATCTTGTTATTTATGTTTTGTTTAACATGCACCAACATGTAGGTCCATTTTGATTAAGTTCAATGAAAGTCTTGTGAATACGTTCATTTCAGTTTAAGCATGTTTGTTTTTAAACCCTAAGAGGGATGGACAAACAGAACTGACAACGTTGTTGTTTTAAAGCATCTTCATTACAAGAATAAGAATGATCGACAATGTCTGAAATGAGTTTTAGGTACAGTACAATTTGAAATTAGCTTACATGTTAACTAAGTGAGCACACAGTGGAGTCAGTTTCCCTTCTTTTCTAAGAAGTCTGACTTTTTGAACATTTTTTCCACAAATTAGATTAAGTTGAAAGTTACTTAACTTCAGGCAAACAATCCTAATTTAAGACTCTTTTGGTCATTTGACACTTGCACGAGTTTATTTAATTCATGATGTCGAGCCCAAAACAAGTTGATAATGTCCCGGGTTTTTTACATTTAATTTATGTATTGTTTTGTTCTTTCATGTACATTGCTTCTCTACAGTGGTGCCCCTATTTTGAGGCCATCCCAAATGCATCCAAAAAGTGACCTTATAAGAGGGGTGGCCTCTCTTGAGGAGGACATTGTAATGGCAATACTATACTTTCTGCACAAGAAAGCTGAGCTTTCAAGAGGGTGGCCTCTGGTGACAGGGGCCTAGAAAGAGGGGGTATCCACTTTATTCCTCTTGGTGCCCCAAAACAAGTTCATCATTTCCATTTTTGGTGGTTGTTAATTTTTTGCTTGACTGTTTGTTGTGTTTGTTCATGTACCTTTCTGATTTATTTTACAATTAAGAAAAAAATATTGTCTTTTAATGCTGTTTGATGTAGGAATGCATTGACAAGGAGTTAAAATTGTATTGTTGTTTGAAGCAACTGTCGGTAATGGATTATCACACCAGAGTGGCATGAGCAACTCCAATGATTTGTTTGCCACAGCTGTTGATAATGGATTATCACCTATGTGGCATGAGCAACTCACAAGGATGTTTGAGTCACCTGCCAGGTTAATTGTGGCAAACTTGTTTGAACAAAGCATATGGCAAACATTAAAGAAGCATTGTACCAAGAATGTTTAATCTTTTTGTATATTTTTTTCAAGAGACACACAAAGATCTAAGAGAAATGAAAGCCAGTTTGATGTACAATGATCCAGCTTGAAGAGAGACTACCCCATCTACAAAGACCACTTCTCTCCCTGCAACCAGTATGTAATGTTACATGTTTTCTTGTTTTTACTCAAAGCTAGGGTGTTGTACACTGTTTTTGTACAAGATTGTCAGTATGGTTCCATTTCAGTAAAGCGAAAGGTGCTGACCAATAGAAACATTGTATATCATTAATTTCTTCATAAAAAATCACTGTCCCAACAGACACCTGTCGTGAGAGACCACCTGTTTATCTGCTACAAATTCCCAAACAATTTACTGCCCGTATTTGGTTACCTGTCTTGAGGAACAACCTCTTGTGGAATATCTTATCTCCACTGCATATTTATAGGTAAAAACATTGAATATCAAAAAGACAATACACTTACAAAACAAAAACAAACAAACATAGAGCCTGAAAGAATGTGATTTTAAAAGATTATGTTCCACTTTAACACGTTATTCTCTTCTTTGGCTTATGTTATCATAAGGGATTACCAGCAGTTTTGTCACCCACATTGTAAGTTTCTGGGAGTTATGACTGTGGATTAAGGCTCATTGCAGTTGTATTTTGGAACAAAGATTTCAATGAAACCTGGTTTCTATAAAGTGAATGTGGTCACATAGCTGGTCATCATTCACTGAACTTTCAGTCAAGACAGTGCATCTTGCATTTTACAGCTCCGAGTATCTCCAGCAGATAGACAATTCATCTGTATTGTATTTTCCAATTTGATATTCAACTTTGGTAGTTTCATTTGAAGCATCCATAGTAGTCAACATGAATCCTATATTTGTTGTAGGGGACAGTGAAATCCAAGATTGCCAGCTTCTTCAGGACAGTAACAGGTATGTGTGTAAGTTTCAGAAGGGTGTCAAGATCTTGGATGTCTTTGAACTGATTAGGTATGATTTACTTCAGGTGAAACCAGCTGCAGTAGTTCTGCATGTTGGGATGGAGAATGCTGTAGGTGATTCTTCATACACCATGCTGGAAGATTACCAGGATTTAGTTGAATCAATCTGGGCTCTCCAACCCAAGACCCCAGTGTTTTTATCAGGATGCCTTCGCCAGATAAGGGATAGGAGTGTGAGGGGACAAATGTGGTTAGCTGCCAAAATGAATCAGGTATTAGAAGAGGTACGTGATGCACTGTGGTACTTGTCCAGGTCCATCACCTATCTGCATTTTATTGAACATTCCACACTTTCAGGAGGAAATCGTCTGAATTGGAGGGGACAGTCTACTGTGGCAAAAGATATTATGTCAGCAGTAGAAAATGTTTTGGGTCTGGAACCTTCTGTTTGCCCCCCTTCCAGACCACGGAGGACGTATAGGACCAATGTTTCACATAGGAAGAATAGTACCAATCAGTCTAATAGGGTGAAGAAAACACAAGCCAGGATAAGATATCCTAAAAAACAAGGACGTAGAAATTTAAAAATGTGTGGTAAGGTGCGACACATAGAAGATCTGAAAGGTTACACAATCATTGATAATGTAGCTGTCAGAAATTCTGTAGTTTGTGGGATAAGGAAGAAAAGGGTGTTAGTGGACAAAGTGATACAGCAAGTGAACAAATTAAAAATCAGAGCAGTTCCTTCTGTACATGAAGTGATGGAAAATTTTGATTGTCCATGCTGCAGTCAATATTTTGAGACAGACATGGGAATGTTAGATCACTTTATTGAAAGCCATGTTCCAGCGCCCAAACATGTCTCCCAGCATGATCCTGTGGTCAAAAATAAAATTGATTGTGCAGGAACAACTATTCAAACAGGGGGTGGTGCTGTGGATATAAATGAAGACTCTGACATTTTGATTATAGGTAATGGAGGAGTGTGGGAAAAATCATTGCCTGCAAATATAACCCAATCAAATCAGGAAAATGCTAATGTGCCTGACATTAGGTATATTAGTGAGGTATACACAGATAGGGAGGTGATTTATAAAACCCGATTTCCTGGAGCATATTTTTCCAATTATAGGGTGATAGACAGAAATATGTGTACAAAACCCATAACTGATCCAGACACTTCTCGTTGTCAACCAGGTGAGAGACAAATAGATGAGCTGTTGAAGGTCATGAAACCTGGAGATGTAGCACAGCTAGATTATGGTATATATGATGTAGCTGGACTGAAAAGATTTAGGGCAATTTTGAATTTAAAAGAAATAAAAGATCATGTGCAAACAGAAAAGTATTTCCTTTCCCACCTTCAGTGCTTGGACGAACATAAAATTTTTGGTGAAGCAATAAATCGTTGTAACATCTTGGAGTTTGGAAAACTCATTCATGAAAATCCATGCAATCATCTGATTATGAAAAATAACAACAACATAGCAGTTTCAAGTTTAGCTCCCCTTGCCAGTGACAGGTGGATAAATGACAAAATAATGGACCAGGTGATTTCGATATTGGAAAAATCAAGAGGTGAGACTAAAACATTTATCCGGCAAATGAGTGATGCATGGAATTACCTGCCTTGTCTGGCAAATGAAATTTCTAGTTTGTACCCCGATAGCAGTATTGACAATGTGCAGGTTGTGTTTATTGCAAATGTTGCACATGATGTAAATGCAAAAAAAGTATATGTTGGTGGTGTGAAAGATTATGTTAATCAAGGAGGGAATCACTGGACATTTGCTGTTTATAGATTCAGTGACAATGAGATAATTTATTGCGATTCCTTAGGGTGGCCTGTTCCAAGTGAGGTACAATCAATAATTACTGAGTTTGCATCACTGTTTGGCAAAACACAGCCTAAAATGAGAGTGTGTCACCCCACACAGAATGGAAGTACACATCAATGTGGGTCTAACTGTTCAAGGCTATATCCATTGCAGACATGTGGGTCGGTGTGCGGTGTAGCAGTTCTTGTGTGTATTTGCATATGTACTTTGGACAGAAGCACATTTAAAGATATGACCGACACCAAGCTAGTCAGGTGTGCTAAAATTCAATATTTGAGTTGCATTTCAAATCACTCTGCTTTGCTGCGGTGTGCACTGATTGACTGGATAATGTCTGGTAAGATAAATTTACAGCAAATATACATGAAGGAGATTGCGCTTCAGTGCGGACCCAGTAAAAAGAATTTGTATGGCCGAAAGGGAAGTTACTCAAATGCTCAAAATAAAGCCCCTGATGTTCAAGTGAAGCACCAAACACAAATACCAATCTGTAAAAACAAGACATTGAAGACACATGAACTTAGTGTGAAGGAAATGGTAGGTTCAAATGAAGCAAAAAGTTTAACCATAAACTGTACAAATGTTAAAGTCGAAGTAGGGCATGCGAATAAAATGCAAGTACAGAAGAAACTAAATTTTCATGACAAAGAAGAAAATCTTGTAATGCCTCAAAGGCAGCTAGCTGGAACATCATTTAGTGGTGGGACATTGAAATATGAGAAAATTGCTCATCTTTTAAAGAAGAGGCCAGGTTTTTCTTTCAAAAAGAAACAATCAACTCTTTGTCTAGAGTTTAGTCTGACAAATGGGAATATGGCATACAAAAATTTTCACTGTTCTGCAGCCGGAAAAATGGATCCGGTTGCGGTAAATAATGTACAGAGTTATCTGGAAAGCACGGGGTGTTATTCTTGGTTATCTGACAAAGTAAATGTTGGTAAAATACCTGAAAATGAAGCAGGTGTAATACCTGCAGATAATAAAATGTCCACAGTTCAGGGTGAAAGAAGTGAAAAGCATGTCAGTCTGATTACTTTGAATAACCAATTGATCCAAAAGGAACAAACTGAAAACTCAATTATTCTAGATTCTAAAACACTGAGATGGGAACACTTAAAGGACATGCATTTGCTTCAGTTCAAACCAAATGTGTCTTACAAGAAGAAACAATCCGTTCTTTGTGTAGAGTTTAGGCTGGTGGATCACACAATGGCCTATAAAAACTTTAAGTGTTCAAGTCTGGGAAAAAAAGATCAAAATACGCTTAAGTCAATACAAGATTTCCTGGAAAGTAGCGCCTGTAAAAAATGGCTCATGGCTAGGTTAGGTAAAGTTGCTAAGCCAGGGAACCCGGTTGAATTAGAGTCCACAGGAAAATATTCCTCCAATGATTCAAACAAGATTGATTATAAAAACTTGGAACATTTTGTGACAAAAGGCCCCAAAATCACATTCAAGCGACAGAAATCTTCGCTGTGCTTGGAGTGTCATTTAACAAATGGGACAGTAGCATATAAATATTTCAGATGCAGTCATGAGGGCATGTCAGATAAGGAAGCTTTGATAAAAATTCAAGCATATGTAAACACAGAAGAGTGTAGACATTGGTTAGGACAAAAATTAAATACAGGTAAAAAGGTTGAAAAATTATGGCAGTTTCAACAAGAGGTCCATGCAGGTGCTGACATGAAACGTTTCATAGACAGTATGGCTTTTGATGTAACACAGGATTGGGAATATAAGAAAAATGCTGTCAAGCCAATATATGACGCCGACACGCTAAAGGTTTCTGTCACAGAAAACCCTAATTGGGGTTGCACTCACAGATTTGATGAAAGATATCTTCCAAACTGTGAGAGCACACTACCATTGGATGAAAAACCCGTAGTAACAGTAATTGTATCATGCTCATCAAAAACAGATCATTGCCATAATATATGTGGTGGTAGGCTGAGCACACTTGAAAATTTAGATGGTGTTTGCAGTAAATGTGGTATAGAGGTGTCCAGCACTGTATCATGTTCCAATTGCTTTACTTGCATTTCTCCGCGTTTTTATTTTCCAGAAACTCCAAACCCATTATGCAGTGCATGTTATCAATACAAATGTGCAAAGGGCATGGCCAGGCCTAAATTCGACCTACACAAGGACATTGACCCATATGTTCCAAAAGTAAAATTTCCAGAAAATACCAGGGAGCGTCATGGGGGGCGCAAAATGATAAGGGCGGCCAGAAGAGGTGTAGGACTGAAAGATATGTTAGAATCTGGCCTATCTCAATTGGGCATCCAGGTGAAAACCAACACAAATAGCAAACCAAAGTCGAATAGTACCATGGATGACCTTGTTCAGAAAATAGATACAGAACATCAGCCAAACGAATTTAATAGTCAACCAAGGAAAAGAAAAAAACTAACCACTGAACCCAAAGTTTTGTTGAAATCCAAAAGAATATGTGAAATTTGTATTCAGGTTAACAGCACAGATCCTTTCATCTGTGCTACTAAAAAAGATATGGATAAACACAAAAGGGAGGCACATGGAACTGGGGCCATTTGTGGTTTGTGTTACATAGATAAAAAAGCAATAGTAAAATTTCTAAGTGAGAAAGAACTCAGTCAGCACATGCACACTTGTCATAAAGACATTTGTTCACATGATAAAAAAACAAAACATTTCAACGAAAATAATGTGAGAAGTGAAGACATGGAAACTGAAAATAATATTAAGTGTGAAGACATGGATACCAATGTACCATATTGGTGTCCCTTATGTAAAAAAGAATGTTTGTATGATCCACCGACTATAGCATGTGATAAATGTGACAGGTGGTACCACTGGGCCTGCATAAAGATGGATATCCCCCCACCTGAAGATGAGCAGTGGTTTTGCGTAAGTTGTATGTAGAATGGTATAAAGTGTAACTTGTAAGATAAACACGATACATGTAGTAAGATTAGTGAGTTCAGATAAATTAGTCAGCTTTAGATATCTTAAACAAAAGTTAGATAGAATAGTCAGCAAAGATCTTAAAACATGTACCTTTGTGTGCTAGTAGGGTGTCACACTGAAAGCCAATGATGTTAGCTGAATTAGACGAAGCGCACTTGGCACCCAGTTGGCACAGATAGGGCAAGTAGGGTGTCACACTGAAAGCCAATGATGTTAGCTGAATTAGATGAGGCGCACTTGGCACCCAGTTGGCACAGATAGGGCAAGTAGGGTGTCACACTGAAAGCCAATGATGTTAGCTGAATTAGACGAGGCGCACTTGGCACCCAGTTGGCACAGATAGGGCAAGTAGGGTGTCACACTGAAAGCCAATGATGTTAGCTGAATTAGACGAGGCGCACTTGGCACCCAGTTGGCACAGATAGGGCAAGTAGGGTGTCACACTGAAAGCCAATGATGTTAGCTGAATTAGACGAGGCGCACTTGGCACCCAGTTGGCACAGATAGGGCAAGTAGGGTGTCACACTGAAAGCCAATGATGTTAGCTGAATTAGACGAGGCGCACTTGGCACCCAGTTGGCACAGATAGGGTGGTGTGCGACATGATTCCCCCTCCACGTGGGGCACACTGGGCAAACATTGTTCTCTCACAATGTTTGGCAGAGAGAATCATAAATGTCTCAATGTCTATTGTAATTGTAAGCTACATTGTTATGTACATGTCATGTGGTTGATGGATAATAGAATTTATTGGTGTATTATACATGTCGGCTACAAGTAGTATGTGGACTATTGTACATGTGAGTACATGTTCAATACATATGTGGATGATAACTTTATGGTCAAGTGCGGATGAGACAAAATACATGTATGCATTGTTCCCTTAATTTGTTGTGGATATTATTGTGATAATAAAGTATTGTTTTTGAAATGAATGCCAATTGTGGTTTGTTTGATTTTTTGCATGTTACTGATTGTTTCTGCAGTGACAATTCACTATAAATGTAGGTCTCTTACTTCATGTATTCGAAATTTCTAGTCTCATTCTGAGTTACTCCTTTGAGAATCTACTAATTGTTGCCTTGTTCATGTGTTTAGCATGTGAACAATACTAGCATATTAGTTCCCAATTCTGCCACAAGGGTAAAAACCCTTGTGGCAGAATTGGGAACTAATTTTCCCACTATACTCATTAAAGTGTGTATGTCAACACACACTATTTTGTTTTTCCTGAAGATAGAGATGCCATTTCAACTTGTACCAGGGGGTTGTTGACCATTGCGCACCTAATGAATTAGAAATAAAAGTTGTAGCAATTTAAATTTAAATGCTGAATGGCACCATTTAAAATTTTAAATCGTGAATAACTTAAAAGCTATAATAGATAGAGATGCCATTCCAACTTCTACTCCTGTGTTATGGAATAGTTGTACATTACCATATCAATATGCTTTGAAGACACACACACTGATTTGCTATATGCAGCAAATCATCTTTACTAGTTTTGAATTGATTTTTATGAAAAAAGTGCAAGTAAAGACACAGGAATTTTTATCTTTTTGACAAGGATCTTGATCTTTTGTTCAGTTATTTCTTTTCTTTCGTGGATTTACAGGCAGTCTCATAATGAGTTTTCACTGCACTTTATAAATATTTACTCGGATTAGAGGACAATCCATGCTTTAGGGCACTGTCAGAAATTGTTAGTTTCTCCTGTCCAGCAACACCGTAGAAAATATGAGTATATAAGTAAAAAAAAAAACGTTGAGGTTAAAAAAACCGAGAGGAGTCCTAATGTACCAAATCAGGATGGTGCGTATCTGTTCAATTCTTGGTGACTACATCCAATAATTCAGTTCTTTTTTTAATAAGATTAATGAATCGCAAAAGTTCATTTATAATCAGTTTCACTAAGAACGAACTCAAAGCCAATGATGCTACATACTAAACCATTCATTGTAGAGGCTATTTCTTGTTTTCACCTGTTTGAATTTTACAGGGTCTGTAGAAAATAAAAAACCCTTTTTATTTTATAGCCAGGAGCAATTTTTATGGTCGGTCAGGACATGACAAACAGATAATTTATTAACATTGCCCTTACCAAGTTTCTTTGATTGTACATAGACACCAAAGTTTCAGTAATTTCTTGGGGAAAATTTTTTGGGGAAAAAAAATATTGATACTATTGAACTTATCACTGAAGTTGTATTAGACTTCAGAATAACAGATGAGATGGTCGTTTTGCCTGCAGTACATATAGAAATTTCCTAATTGCTTCATTGGTGGTCCCTTCTTAAATTTTTGCAGACAAATACCAATGTTTCATTCAAAAATAAATTTTGAAATACTATCTAAAACTGACAATACATATTTTGAATAGTATGATTTATGGATGACTGTCTAGATTTGCCACTTTTTTGGAAAATTAATTGCCTATTTCAGTATTTGGAAGTGAACATATTATAATAGATTAGAATGGAGGGACCAATTAAACAATGATGTTTTCAAATTTGATACACCATATTGGAAATATGGACATTGTTGACTCAATAGTAACAATAAATCAAATCTGGAGTTCAATAGAGCTCTTTTCTATATTTAAGGCATAGCCATTGGCATTGAACTCAGAGTAAAAGTGTGAAAGTAAAGTAAAAGTCGAACAGTTTGAATGAACGTGTACTTGGAAATCCTAATACACAGTCCGATAAATATTGGCCGAGGAAAGAAGCAGAAAAAGTGTTATAACGGTGTTAATGCTCTGTTTTGCCATCAACCCACGACCTTCAAAGTGAGCTTTATTCACATATAAGCAAGATATGCATATTCATTTCAGAATCATATGTATTTTAACAGCATGCATTTGTTTTTTTTGGATAGAAAAATCAATCCTGGTCGGCAAAAGAAATACCGATCGACGCGAAGATCGAGCAGGTGTCGAACAAAACTGCACAAAAATAACTTAATCTTTCATTCTGCCTGAAGCCAACTAATCGTTATATACCCATATACGTTAAACATAAGTTATTAATCGTAAAATAGATCTTTCCTAACTTCTGTACTCCTGCATCGGACCCAGTACCTCTGCATCGGATTTTGGTACCCCTGCATCGGATTTGCACACGCTCCTAGTGGTCCAGAATGGACCGGACTGCGCATGTCCGGATTGGTACGCCGAACATTGTGCCTGCTGCGAAAAGAACCCGCACCAATACTCAAACCAAAACTTCCGCCATCCGCTTCCAAATCACGCTCTCGTTGTTTCTCGCAGGTGCTCTCATTGTCGTTACAGTCAATATTTCTGTCATGTTTGAAGAATATACGCCATAGATCCTGGTATAATAGAATGTAAATAATATTTTGTGAGTGAAAATGCTTTATTTCAACATTTTAACGATTTTAAAGGCAAAATGACCAAAATACATTTTATCTGTTGGTGCCTGTCAGCTGATAAACGCACCGAGATCTCAATTAAACGCATGCGCAGAGGTATGTACACAATATTTCCGTTGTCAAGTCAACTACTTCGAATTTAGTGGTGAAACTAGTTAAAATCGATGGTATTCTACGCCAGAACACTGCAAGATGAAAAGGATGAAATAATCAGGTATTCTACAACTATATCAGTACATTTTAAAGTCCGTAATGCCATCTTCAATCATGATCTTTGTTTCGCAACATTTTTGTAAGCAGAAAATGCATGCACGTACTTGCACACATGATTATGGTAATCCCCTCATGAAAACATGTACACCAGCCAATATGGGAATATGGATAAGTCATAAGGATGTGGAAAGGCCACCACGACTTGCAATGCTTGAAATGCTGCCAGTGACCTAAGGCGTTTACGACGATTACGCGATAACTAACGTCAGATTTTTTTTTTTTCAAGTAAATGGCTGATAAAATGTTAGACCATAATTTATGCAGAAAATTGGCACACTGCCACACAACTTGATTTGATGATTTGCGGCAGGTTCTGGAAATAATAACTTCAATTTTACAGAGAGTGTTTGTATATTAGGTATCAGACAAGCTGTCTGTTGTGATCTGTTTCAACGTTACTTGGCTTCATTTTGTCCTGTCATGGTCAAACATGATCTAAGCAAAATTGGCAATATGCCCTGTCAATATGCTTTGGCCTGCACACATAGCTTAAGTAAATAGAGTTGCTTGACACAGGTTACTTTGTGTACACCAGCTCCTAAATGTTCACTGCAATATGTGAACAGAAATGTGGGTTTCTTTATCATTATCATGTAGTGGGGTTTTTTTTCTTTCAATTTAGGATTTCATTTTTAAGTGAAATATTTTCTCATTCATTTCACAAAAGTAGTAGTATGCATCATTGCATGTTACTTCTGTCATTTTTTTCTCAGTGGTGTGTGGAGGGGGGGGGAGCTCATTATTTTAAATAGATCTGTATTTTAGAAACTCAACCAGATAAATTATTACACTGCTCAAAAACCCCCAGGATTGGTACAGTATATTGAAAGATGACATCAATATCTAGAGTACCTGTGCTGTACAACATGTACAATTAGACAATGTTACTGTGACTACAAGCAAAATCATAATTTGTGTGCTCATAGTCACATGCACACAGTGTAGTGCGTGGAAAAACTGGAATTAAAATTAAGTTGATCAGGACTGGAGCACATGTATATAATAATATTTATTTGATTGAATTTCAATGCATATACAATATACAAGTATATTTTTAAATTATTAACATACCAAGGAATTGAACTTCTGCAACCCCATACTGAAAATGGGCTTACCTGTAGCTGTATAATCTAGCTTGGCAAATCTGCCATGGACAACACAAAATATAGTCAAGTCTTACTGTAATGGGTTGTCAAGTGACCAATCAGTTACATCTATTATACTTGTGTCCTTCTAATTAGAAGTTACTGAAATAGCTTGTAGAAGTAAAACACAGATGTGTATATGTGAACACAGACATTCTTTTTTTCTCTAAGTTTTTCGTTTCTTTATTTCTTTCTTTTGACTACATCTTGTCCACAGTTTTTCGCGGAGATGGTTATAGCTGGAAATCCAAACATGCATGGCCATAGCCCTATTATTTTAAAATTGATTGTCTGATTTGGAATAATTTAATATTTTCTAAATTTTGAAAATTAGAGGCAGTTCAATTCAAAATGTAAATCTTCCATATTTTCAAAATTATTCTAGATAGAGGTGCTATTCTTACTTCGATACAGGGGCTTGTATCACAGGCAACTTATATTGCATGCAAACAAATTAAAAGTTAAGGAAGTTCGTATGTATAAAGTTAAATTCACTGAATTATCCCACGATACACAACCACTACCACAACAGCTGGTTACCCTTACCAACCTATACTGCAATCAGAGAAATGTAACTTTGGCACAAGTGTCAGTGACAATGACAGACCTAGTGTTCTGACTGGAGGTTGCAACATTGATGGGATAAACAAACACTGAAACCCATCCAAAGGCATGATACAAACAATCTGATATATATCTTAGAAGAGTAACACAAAACTAGAAAAGATGAGTTGCTCCATAGCAAATCTCTGTGTCTTCAAACCTTACTCTATCTATTATAGCTTTAAAGTTATTCTAGATTTAAAATTTCTAAAGGTGCTACTTCGCTTTTATAATTTAAATTGCTACACCTTTTTTTTTTTAATTCGTTAGGTGTGCAATGGTCAATAACCCCCGAATAGAAGCTGAAATGACATCTCTATCTATTATACTTTTGAAGACATTCAAGATTAAAAATTTCAAATGCCCCTAATTTGCATAATTCTCAACATCTTCATTTCTCTGCATTACTCCTTGTATGGAGGTACAATCATGCCAAGTTAGTGTCTTCTCTTGCAAGAGGATTCATATAGGGCTGTGCCCTTCTTCCTAGTTATTTTCCTTTGTGAATAAAATATGTTTAAACCAAGATTTAAAGTTTCCGATGCTGCTAATTAGCATAATTTAAATTGCTACAACTTTTGTTTTAAATTCATTACATGCGCAATGATCCATAACCCTCTAGAAAAAAGCTGGAATGACATCTGTATGTATTATACTTTTGAAGATATTCAAGATTTTAAATTTCAGATGCCTGTAATTTGCATAATTCTCAACATCTTCATTCCTCTGCATTACTCCTTGTATGGAGGTACAATCATGTCAAGTTTGGAGTTTCTACAGTAAAACAATAAATTACACAAAATTATGTAGTTAACATATTAATACAAAACATTTTAACTGATTGAAAACCACATTTCGTTTGATGACATGTATCCTTTCTGCCAAAGTAGTCTTGTATTGACATAATATTTAAAAGCTGTCAGGCCCTTGCCTGTGTTTCTTTATAATATTTAAAATGTTTGGTGCTCCCAGGAAAACATTTTGCCAAAATAAAGAGGGTTCAACGTAGGGCCAAATGATTGAAAAGTAATGTGTAGATTTTTATTCAATGTCTTACTGTCACATAAAATATTTTATTTAATTAAACTGAGGACAAATGTACCTTGCAAGATGTATTTTCAGCTCTTTTACAGTTGAAAATTTGCAAAACGTGTAAAATTGCACTTGTTTGTGCCCTGCGTAGGACTAGATCACTTCTTGTAAACATCACGTTTGGTATCACTGGAAAGTTCAGGACTTCATCTTCGTCAGTAGAATATTGACTTCAATTCAGATTATTTATGTCAAACATCACGGTTTCAAAGACTAGGAATGTTGCTCAGACGATCCTCGCTATCGGCTAACGGTGATGTAGTCATATCGTCCTGTGACCTATTTCAATAATTAACTCTAAAGAGTAGTCACAACAACCAATATCAGCATAGAGATTATCCAGATCATTACTTTCTCCCAGGTCTCAACCACATGCTGTTTCTGATAGCATGGGTGCTGGGCAAGATAAAAGTGGCATATCTGACTGTTAAACATGTAGATACTTTGATATTTTCATATCATTAGGACTCAGAAAGCTCTTCTGAAGCTTCCTATTATGGTTGCAAGATGTATGGAAGGGTAGTCACTATGCACTGTACACTCGGCACCAATGAAGACGACATCTTGTGCCTGGACTTCGGTACCAATGAAGACGACATCTTGTGCCTGGACTTCGGTACCAATGAAGACGAAATCTTGTGCCTGGACTCTTTGCACATCAGACATTTTGATTTTGCCAAACTTAACAGTTTTGCATACAATATATCTGACTCCTAATTGTAAATAACTTGGAAAATATGGAAGATAATAAGATTTCATGCTTTCACAATCTGTCACATTGAACAAGTCATTTCAAACAAATTACAGCAGAATAAATATGTGCCATTTTGGAGATCAAGCATGACATATGCCGCAGCTGGCACTCAGGGACTCCAAATGGTCAGCATGGCATACATATATATGCCATGACTGGCTGCCTAAGATGGCAGACTTGCCTTCAGTAGACCCCCCTTGGCAGGATCACCCTTGGGACAAGACCAAAGTGACCACATACAGCAGGTGTTTTCTGTGTGCCTTTATTTTCATGGTTTTTTGCCAGTGAAAATAAGAGGAGCACATATACAATGTAATTTAGGGCAATTTACATTATTATATATTGTCCCCCTCTGCAGAAGCATTTCGTTTACTGTAAATTGTTACATTTTTGCATGCTTTAAGGTTTTTATGGTTACAACCTGTTTTATTTGCATACATATATGGGAAGTAAATATGTTATGTCCATATCCATTTTTTTTTTCACATACAGTATTGAAATACATGTATATGCCTTGTGGTATCTTTATTCACCTTTCAAAGAACTTTGAAAATGAACGCATCATGAGTTCTCTTTCTTCAACACCTCCGGAGTGGCTGGGATGCTGACATCTCAAAAAACAATATTGTTCAATTGCAGTGAAGTGAGCAGATCTATAAGAGAGTTTAGGTTTGACCAGGGGCTCAACAGGAGGAAAGAAAGGGATCAGGACTTTCTGGTAGGGTGCTGGGAGAAAAGAAATGGAATGTTAGAATTAGAAGAGGGCTAAGTATAGTAACAGGTTTTTGGGAAGGAAAGGGGAAAGGTGGTAGCACTTATCAGGGCTCCCATGGCTCTGCCCAGTACATGGGAAATGTCTGAGACTTAGAGGTGGAGATACAATTGGAGGGAAAATATTTTTGCCTGGTCACTGTATCAGATATGATACATGACCACAGCAAATAAGCAGAGTGCCACAGAGTAGAAATTGGCACAGAAATGTGCATTTTCATCTCAGTATCTGTGGAAGAAGGGCCATTGTCTCTGCTGCGTGCAGCAACACTTCAGTTCCACGGTGATGCTGTTTCAATTTCCGAAGGACTCGCATCTTCTCCGTGTTTGGATTCGTGTCATGCAGATACGTGAGGCCTACATTATTTTGGTGGTTTTCTCAAGCTGATGAACCCACGGCTCAACATGATGCAGAAAAAGGCCCATAAATTTGTAATCATTGTTGTATGTAAAAGCACTCAGGGCAGACAGTATCACATTAATCCTGCCGCAATTTGTGTACTGGCACTAAATGACTTCATGCCTGGCTATAGCCTGGCATGTCTTTTGGGAGAAAGACCAGTATGGCAGACTTTCGATGTTGCTTGATCTCACCATGTGGAAACCTATGTTCAACTGTACCTGCATTTTAGAACAGTTTCTGCTTTTTAACGGAAAAGAACTAACAAAGTTGTAGAATGTCACCAAATAAGATTACACTTTCAGTCATATAGTTCTGGTCCTTGACCTGCCAACAAAAGTTTGGAGAACAAGGACAATGCTGAGTATATTAGAGATAAAAAAGAACAAGAGATGGGGAAGGAAGTATTATTTTTGCTTTTCCCAGTACATTGAAAAGGAAAAGAAAAGGTGATCTTGTTGTATTTAATTACATATAAGATATTAAGTATTAAGTGAAAATTTGATTAACAAAACTAAAGGGCAATACTCACCCACATACATGCAGTATTTGTACATATGTTGTTCTGAATTCATATTTGTAATTTTGTACCTTTTGGAATGTTTATATTTACATATTCATGTATGTATATGTCAGCTATATGATGTTCTAATTTTGAACCCACAGGTGACCAAGCTTAGTACAGAATGAACCATGCCAGCCAAGATATCATTCCATGTTAACCATGTGTCTGGTCAAGATGACAACTACAAGGCGGTAGAACTCAATACTCACAGCCCTACCACCAAGGGCTGGCAGTCATCAAGGTAAGGTTTTTGTTTCAAAGATGTGCCACTGAATTACACTTAAGGTGAGCTCCATCTAGTCTTTCATATAGGCGGAAGTACATGTACAGGTGTGATTTCAGTTTCTAGATCTAATGAACATAGGTTGCAAATTTATGTGATCACTCCTATGCCTGCCCACAAACTTTTTGCTTGTGGACAGGATGCAGACTACAGTTTTCGAGTTATTCCCATATAACTTTTGGGACAGACCATTTGTATGCAAATCTAGGTCAAGTTTAATATTGGTGGCACAACCTGCAACATTACGGTAACTATGTAGTATATGGGTCAAAAGAGGATGATCTTCTGACCACTCTGGCATCCTTATTTTGTGAGATATCTTCAAGAAATTTAGTTGGATTGTGGAGGAGGTCAAAGGTAAGTAAGTTGTATGTGATACTAGTAGCTCCATCTGTACTTTGATGGAAATTATAAGCCAAATGTGGTGAAAGATATGATATCCCATATCTCAAAAAATAAGTGGCTTATACATGCCAAATTTATGGAATTTATTGATCATGTCTAATGTTAATGCTAACACATTTGTAAAAACGATGACCATGACCTATTTTTAGGGGACCTGTTAAGTTGACAAAGGTAATTTTGTAATGGCAGGGAGTAGCTTGGACATCCATGGCTGAGAGAATTGAGCCTTCAGATCAAAAGTTGCACTTGAGGACATTGTACATAAAACTGTACTTGATGACCTACTTTTACAGTGACCCTGACCCAATTATTTTGGAGTGTGGCATGTGTCAAAGTTTATTATTTTTCTTCAATAGCTTGCAAAGTTATGACCCTCTTTGAACAAACAGACCATGTGTGGATAACTGCATGCAGGTTGCACATGTTTAATTGAATAATATTCTAATTCCTGTTGAAGGTCATGATGTTGTATCATATGGATGACTTTGACTTATTTCTCAAAGTCATGGAAGAAATGATTTTTGGGTGATGGTCATCAAATTATTTGTCAGCAGAGTATTAGGTCTATGGGTTTCTTGATCATGGTAGTTCTTGTCTTTGAAAGCTAGTTCCTTGGATCCAGACTATACTGAATTTTTTTACATTCAAATTAATAAAAAATGGGCCTATTGAACAGAAGTAACAGCCAGTACAACAGTAGATACATGTATATTAGTTGATTTCAAAATCCAGACCATGTTTGTGTTACTGTGTATTGCATATGTTAACTCATTCCATACCAGTCCCATATTTTTCCGTATATTTACCTAGATTTAAAACAACAGTTGCATATTTAAATTCTTCATGAAAAGAGCTTTCATTCAAGTACCAACATGTCTATAGTATTAAGTCAGTGGTTCATGCTGCAGCTACTGCAAGGGCAGCTGCAGCATGACCTGCCAGGCAATGCCAGAACCACTGACCAAGGCCTGTGACCATAGTATGGAATGAGTTAATGATATATGTCAACAACAGATGGAGACACCAAGTAACCAAATTTCAGCTGCAGAGCCACCTTGAGGAAAAACAAATCTAGCTCCCCAGATTGGTTAGTCATTGCCAACAGCTATTGCTTTGAATATAGAGATGAATTCTCATGCTACATCATTCTTATGTTTGCAGGTTTTGCCTTTACCCACAAGATATTGTTTTGCAGTTGGATAGGAGGGTACGACTAAGGAAAATACAGATCCTGTCCCACCAGTATCTGATTGGTAAGCTTTCTTTTGTTTTACTGTTCCTGCTCTGCCCACCCACCCAAAGAACAAAGTTTTGGGGATTATCATGTTTTCAGCTTGTCCATATGGCAGAATCCTGTGAAGAAAAATATCTCGTAATTCACAGGACGTACACTACTTCCTGATCTGATTACATTTTGGTGACCTTGATCTCATTATGAAGGTCACATGACCCATGTGTGTGCTAAGCTGGGGGTATCCAGTCGTTCAGTGATGACTGTTTTAGTTCATTTTGTTTATTCTCTCAGCTGATTTCTCAGTCAGCTGAGCATATAGGATGGTCATCATCAGTCCATTTTACCATCGTTGATATGTCATCCATTCCCATTTTTTCTTCTCTGAAACCATTTGTCATATTCTCCTCAAACTTGTTGGAGATCTACTTTGGGTGAGTCCCTGCCATCTTTGTTCAAATTGTCATATTTTATTATTATTATTTTTGGACTTTTTATGATTTTTTTTTCTCCTAGTCTGGTATACTCTGAAAAAATCTGCTGCAAAAGCGCCCTGGGCCTAGTGCTTTGAAATTGCACATACGCATGTCTGGAGTACCCTAAACCTTAATTTGTTTGACAAGTGCCACTATAACAGTTTACATTATTTTCCATTAACTTTTATGCTTTTTTACTATTTTCAACTTTTTCTCCCAAACTGCATGTTTGAATGTACCTGGACTCAAACTACACTGTTACATTAGGAAAAGCAGCCACTGTGACATACTGGTTTATATCTCAATTGTGGTGGATCCTGCACTGTAGGCCTTGGGTTACTATAAGCTACAAATGGAGAAACACTGGCAGGGTTTTTCTCTTGGTGTTTTTTATTTTGACCTTCAGTGACCTTGAAAGGTGAAACTAACATGTTTGCTTATATCTTTGCATATTAGTTTATAAATATGATGACTCCAGAACTGTGTGAGTGAATACCATGGTATTGCAAACAGTGATCATCAGATGATAAGCACACTTAAGAAACTTGACCTTGAACTTGAAGTTATTTCAAAGGTCTCAGCACCATTTCAGTCTGTGAATGTGAAGTCAGCCGAGCACAAGAGTATCAGAGTCCTCTTGTTTCTTGTTGCTGTTCTGTTCCCTGTGCAGTAACTCCATTGTTGTTGTGTCATCATAATGTACCTCTATAGGCCTTATGAGTGTATACAGTTTAAATAAATGTTGTGATAGGAGTATGACGTTTGAGACATTGAAGAAGAAATACATCAAAAACTGGAAGCAAAAACTACTACATTTAACGAGGCGGCTGCAAGGAGCCATTGATATCAATGTGAAATATACTAACCAGTGTTTTTATTGCGATGCAGAGCAGATCATGTAGATATATAGAACTCATGGTTCTAATTAATGGTGGATCATGGGCCCATGACCCAAACAAAAAGAGAAAGATCTCATATATTTTCTGAAAGTAGCAAATGGCCCAGTGC
The DNA here is from genome assembly GCA_964020975.1 of Hermodice carunculata. Taxonomy (NCBI): domain Eukaryota; kingdom Metazoa; phylum Annelida; class Polychaeta; order Eunicida; family Amphinomidae; genus Hermodice; species Hermodice carunculata. Next base: position 66,713,616 of record OZ026626.1, on the reverse strand, counting down.
ATGTTTTTAATTACAATAGACTGCATGTAAAGTGAGTCAGAAATACCTGGAATGGACCTATCCCTGCGAAACCTAAGGGGGACAATGAGAGCACTATTGGAGATAACAAAAGAAAATTTGTTGGAAAAATATTCCTTAAATGTGTCAAGTCTCCTTTTTTTAAATAATATCAGATTTTTGTTACCCTTATCATAAACTTGCAGCTGTATTCTCAAGCCTTGGTCTATAATTTTAATCTTATGTCTGGTCATTATGCGATAAGATGCATATTGGTTCCAGTAGCATATATCACACTCAGAGCCATCAACACATGGATGACATCACTTCCTGTTGGCAATGGCTGACCAATCAGAGGAGCCATGTTTGTTAAGTCCGCAGGTGGCTCCATGTGCACTTGATAGAAGTGAACTGTTGGCTCCATCTGTTAACACTAGCAGTAACTTAAATAACCAGATGGTACAAACACTTCAAAATGACTACTAATAGTAGAAAATGGCTACAAAAATTTTCCACAAATTCTTTGTTTTAATGCCAAAATTATGATTTTTGGTCTGTAGGTCCTTCCAAGAAAAACTAGGAACATGGTTACTACATGTAATTGTAAAATCTTAGCACTAACCTTGCATACTCTATTTTATAATGTTGATATCTTGTGTGTGTCAAGTTCCCACAAGACATTACCTGTAGACTACCCTCTTATCATTTTGTTGTGTATTTCTGATTGTAATTCTGATTGTATTTTATTAATGACAAAGAATTGAACTAAATCACCAACTTTTTTTTTTTCAGCAACTAAAATAGAGTTTTATGTTGGTGATGTCCCAGATGGAACACCACATTCCCTGCAGAATGCTCGTTATACAAGACTTGGGTAAGTTGACTCGGAAGTTTTGCTGGATCAGCTAGGTTATTTATGATGGGAGACAAAATAATGATTAGTCTCCATATCTGTATCTATCGAAATTGGGGGGAGAAAAAGAAGAATCTAAAATAGTCAGGGTTTTTTTTTTTTTTTTTTTGCATAGTATTGAGGAAAATTATTTGGAATTTCTTCCTTGAAGGGAAAGAATCTAGCTTTGACTGTATGTCCTCAACCGGTCAAATGCTACATTGCATGTACCCCGTAAGATATAAACGGTTATACAGTGATTCCTGTTGGGAAACTTCTCCAACAGTATACCACTTGCCTTTAAAGACCAGCCTTTCACGATCTTTGCGTGGTACTTTTCATATTAATTATTCCTCTCATGAGAAAGGACCTGTCTTGAGACATCACAATGTGGCAATTTTGTAGGGGTGGTCTTTCAAGACAGGTTTCTCTGTATTGTATGATCTTTGAGTTGCTGAATGTCTTTTACAGTCTGAATGTAAAGAAGGCTGTCCTTTAAAATAATACAGTTCAAGTCATACCACAGTTGCACAGATTTATTGGCACATACATATATCTTAATTCTCTAGGAGAAAAGTACATTATGATTATATGTATCATAAACTTGGCTACATCTATTCCATACAATGTTTAAATCAGTGATCACCTGCATTCAATAATTACTGCAGTCTTTTTCCCAATGAAGTGTTGGAGCCGATGTTGGGTGTATTTATTACATGTTGGATTTAGCTCAATCTCAACTATCAATCTGCTGAGCTATAGGAATCACTTTATTTGTATCCATCTTTTATATGTTTGTAATTAATTCACACTCTCTCAACTTTTTCTCAAGAAATGTTAGTCAGATCTTTTGTAAAATTAATGAGAGTGTACTTTAGGTGAGCCAAGAGATGACAACCTTGCTCAAGAGGAGGTTTTGCGATAATTGTATTTTTATTCACTTTGTCATCTTTTCCCAAACTGCATGGTCAATTGCTTACAATTAATCAGATACAGGTACTTCAAGAGAAGAAAGCTTGAATTTGCATGTACATGTATATATGATCTCTTTATTGTAAAACATAATTATGCAAGAAATTTATGTATAAAGAATTTTCATTGATTTTCAACCCTTTCATAAGTACACAAATGTGTTAATTCCAGATATTATAAATTTAAGTTAGGGACTGAAAGACTCAAGAACATATGAAATTTGAGGTAAATAAAAGACAAATACAAGGAAAGGAACAGAAAGCTATGTTTCTTTATGTGCAAACTTGATTTGATGATGTTTAAAATTTTTTCAGGTACGTTGCCTTGTCTGGCAATGAGAAGACTGGATTTAAAGCCAGAGAGCTCAAGTCTGTCCATGTTGACGCCATGGGACTCTACGTGAAGTTCGTCATCCATAAAAACCACATCAACAAACACAATCTGTACAATCAGGTAACTTGACTACATCTTCTGCATCACATCAAAGATGTTAGAAAGACTTAAACCCCATAGCATATGGTATTAATAATTTAGTTTCTTTCTTGTGGATGCTAGGAAGTAATCTTGGTTATAAAAACAGAGTGGCCCTTCAGTTTTGAGGGCTGTGTGCTGAAAGGCCCCTCTACAGAGGCCACTTTTCCATGCATCAAGTCTGCTATTTTCGTTTTATTTTCGCCCCCTCAAGAGAGTACACTCCTCTTTTAAGGCCTCATTTCTTACTTCACTTACGGACTGTACTTGGGGATGCTTCACATGTTTAAGAAGGGGACTACCATACAGGTTTATCTCCTGGTTGTAGTTGCAGATTTACATTAGGAGTATCAGTTAAGCCATATCGCATAAATTGTATGTTTCATGTCAGGTAAGAACTAAAATCTATAAAGGAGGGAGGGCCAAGAAAACATCACAAATGACCGAGCAGTCAGTGATAGCAGATAAAGTGACCAATGCAAAATAATGAGTAAGGCTGACTTGAAACATAGAATTATACAAGCACGGCCTTAAATAGACTCTGGTGTAAAGTGATCAGTATTGTAAATTCTCTCCCAACAAAAAGGGAAGTTGTCATCTTGGTCATATGTAAAATAAAAATTAAGTCTGTCAGCATGGTCAGTGCTGGGTTTTGGACTCTGGGTCAACAGTTTTCTTGGCACAAGAAGGCTGTTGACCTCGGCTTTTGTTTTGCTCGTACTTGAATGAAGATATTGATGAGTACTTTGAATCTGTAATCAACATACACAAAAAAATTCACATGAATATAGCTTGTCATGATAAGCACTGAAATAATTCACATATTATTGCTATCGGGTGCAAAACGGATTCATGTAGCCTTATCCCACTCAAAGTGTAACCCTACTCCACTCAAGGTGTAACCACCCAGACAAAGTTACCTGACCCCTCTCAAAGTTAAGTTCAGAAAATATTCATAATCTGGAATGTTTTTATGGCAGTGTCTGTCCTAATTTTACATAAATCTTTTTTTTTTTAAATAAACTATGTTTTTGTATAGAGTTGCTTCATCTATTGACCAGTTACCAGTTGTTCATAATTTCAACCAATGTTTTTAATATAATATTATGATATAGTAGACATTGTGATATCATAACGAGGAACATTGAATTATATAGATATATGGTAAGTTTTCAACTACAGTAAAACCTCTCTAACCAAACACCTCCGTATACCGAACACCTCTCTATACTGAACTCCATTTCTCCGTCCCAAATATATACTTTTAATGCTATCAAACCTCCGTATGCCGAACACCTCACTATACTGAACACTTTTTTCAATTCCCAAGGGTGTTCAGTATGAGAGGTTTCACTGTATTTTGATTGTAGATTGAGGAAGTTGGATACAAAATGTTTATATAATTTAATGTTCCTACCCAGTTCTTCTTGTATTTTTCCAAAAGTACACATGTACAAGAGGAACTTGGCAGGAACATGCAATTATATAAATATTTGGAAAGTTTCCAACTGTGTTTTCCTTTGTTGCAGGTTGGAATAGTTGCTCTCAATGTTATCGGAGATGATTTGGACCATGAAGCTGTGGTGAGTGTGTTGGAGGATTGACTGATCTAGTTAATTTTCCACATTAACACACAGATGTCATACATACAGATGTTTGTTGAAGCTTACCGAGCTTGATGGTTTTTGCAGGTTCTGTGTGTGTGTGAGAGAGGACATCAAACCTGGAGAAAATGTTACGAATAAATATGAAGCTTTGTGACATACATTGTAGTTACAAATATATTTGTATACTATAAATGTGTTGCTTACACAACCAATTTTTTTATAATTGGCTTACACGTTGTGACTGAGATTTTTAGGAATTGTTCTTCAAAACCAACTTATTTGTGTGCGAGGATGAAATTTTTAAAGCATACATATTTTTCCTTTAAGGTAAACAAAAAAGTTAACAATTATAATCACATTATAAAAGCTGTCTTGCACAGTCTCAATAGGAACCATATAAAAGTTGTTTATTTATAACTTAGAAGAAATGAATGTACACAACCATGAATTTGTTATTCTTGAAAATAAATACATAATATATGTATTCATAGTTTTGTAAACTTGACGCAGACAAGTGCATCTTGATTTTTTATCAGTATCAACTTTTAGCCAAACGTTGACTATTTTAAAGTCACCCATAACTTCTTTGCAAGGGTGATAAATATCTGCTGGTTTAAAAGGGTATGGGGTGTTGCACATTAATATTGTGTTCATGATTATTTGGTCTTGCACAAACAATTTCATTTAATACATGATAGACATCTGTATTGTGTGGTATACTGGCAGATTCAGCCTCATATTGGAGACGACAGATTGACGCAGGATCCTTCTCTAGCGGGGCTGTTTAACAGGCAAGTTATAAATATTGCTGCAACTTGTTTGAGCCGTCAGTTGTAAAACATTAAGGTGCTTGACAGTGATGTGAGCAGAGGCAGCCATGTTTCTTAACATTAGCAATATTAATGGTCCAGTGCAGTACATGTCATCTGTGGGGGGTTTTCCCCCCGTCAAGGATGTAAAGGTGGTTAGTCAGCAGTCTTCTTGTGCATACTCTGGGCACATTGCTCCCAGAATGCACCTGGGAATCTGTTGACCCGCTCCCCAGAGGAAAAAAACGTGTTTCACAAGAGTCCTCCCTGAAACGCTTCCATCTTATTGCCCGATTTATAGTCTATGCACAAGACAAATTTCTAGTGCATCAAACCATTTGCCAGCAGGTGTAAAGTGGAGATAACTAGGTACCAGTATGCCGCAGATAGAGTGCCAGTAGATGCTTGTCTGAAAGTCGGGCTCCTTGGTAGATCAGAAACCAGCGCTAAGCAGGTGACAGTAGTGTGACCTGCAGATTCTCTCCTGGAAACACCTATAACTCAAACACCAGTGTGCTGTACTTTTATACACATAAAAAAAAAAAAAAAAAATAATAATAATAATAATAATAATAATAATAATAATAATAATAAATGGCCCAGATAAACAGCTGGTTTTTTGGCTTGCTTTGTGTGCAATGTGGCCAAATGTGCTGAAGAAAGCTGTTAACTCAGTCCAAAACCTGGCACTGAAAGGCTTCTGGGGCTGCACAACATCAGTGACGTACGGATACCTCATTTTAACTTATCCCATGCTAGCAGTGGCTATTCTCATGTTATTTTGAAGAATTGAGTATAAGTGAGTGGTATATTTTTATTCCTCATAAGAAGGGAATTATGTACGAGTACATGTACCAACATGTTTTCCAATGGTTTCTTTCAATTAATGTTCAAAATGAGAGAGCCATGCAGCCTGTAGTTGGAACTTCCCTCTGGCATCCACTTGTTGCAGGTGAAGACATGAAGGGGGGATAAAAAAATCCAGTTTCACTCATTGGTCAAAAAAAGTCACATGACGCAAGAAGCACTGCTGCCAGTGTGCAGTTCAGTACATCTGACCTGCCCCCATTATTCTGAAACTCTGTTGCAAAGTACTGTAAATTGCTTTAATTTCTCAGTTTTCTTATTTTCGCTTATTTTGCTGAGGGCACAAAACCATGAAAATAAAAGCACAGTGAAATAGTGTTTTAACTTTGTTTAAATGGGAATTATGTCCAAAACAGTGAAATGTAAAAAATACAAAAAACGTGAAAATTTATACATGCGAAAATAAAGCAATTAACAGTATTATACATGTCAACTTTAATATTTCCACATAGTAAAAGATGTATGTGTTTGTTCATGATACACACAGGCCAGACTATATATCTCCACTGGATGACTTGGCCTTTGACATGTACCAAGACCCTGAGGTGGCCCAGATTATACGGAAACTGGAGAAGAAGAAGCAAGAGGCAGTCTTACGTAAGTCTGCAGTGTTGTGACGGCCATATTGTCCTTGTTAAGCATTCCTTATGTTTTAAAAGCAAACCTTCCCAGGCAATTTGCTGATTCTGTCGTTTAGGAGAAAATTTTTAATATTCTGTCCGTCTGTCTGTCTGATTCTCTCTCTCTCTCTCACTCACATATATATGCTTGGGGTATCATTGGAGTACTAGCCTCATTTGTAGTTCTCTCTCTCTCTCTCTCTCTCTCTCTCTCTCTCTCTCTGTCTCTCTCTGTCTCTCTCTCTGTCTCTCTCTCTCTCTCTCTCTCTCTCTCTCTCTCTCTCTCTGTCTCTCTCTCTCTCTCTCTCTCTCTCTCTCTCTCTCTCTCTCTCTCTCTCTCTCTCTCTCTCTCTGCAAAAGTGCCCCAAGGAAAGCTGTTGAATCAGTCTTATATCAGCACTTTAAGGGTAAGATTTCCTTCAAAGCAAATCTGTCTGAGTGCCTTAAAAATGATTAAAATTGAAAATGTTTTAAAATTTTGTTCCAAGGATAATAAAATGTTGGTTGACCACAATCTTTTGAACTGAAATTGCCCCTTCGTCTTTGATAGGTGTGAAGTGGTAAGCGTTAAAATCATTCAACTGTGCCTAATAAGCATATACATTGTATTTCAAAATTTACAACTTTCTTTTTTATTTCATTGGATATGCCTATACCACAAAGCAATGAATTGAAGATGTTACTGAAACCACTATCTGTAATTAAACATATTCACTTTGAAAGTTCAGAAGCATGCCTAATTAGCGTAAATTTAAATTTTAAATCTTTCACTTTCATCTCCTTGGATGCACCAATAGGGCAAACCTAAAAATTGAAGTTTAATTGACACCTCTGCCTGTAATAATTTGAAAAAAGAGAAAGAAAAGCGGGGAAAAAAACATAAGAAAATGTGTGTCCAGAAGGAATGATATCACTGTTTTAAATTATACATTGACTTTATTAAATATATATTGAGTATTTCAGACGTTAAATCTTAAATATCTTCAAAACTATAACTGAGATAAATGTAATTCCAGCTGCCACTGGTACATATGTGTGCATTTGACAAAGGATATAAAATTGAAGTGTGTAAAATCATGCTAATTCGGGGAATTTCACATTTTAGAATTTGAACATCATCAACATGCAGTTACATGTACACTCAGATATAATGTCTGAGTGTATACCTGACTGAAATGTAAGGTCCACATTACAGAAAACAAGCATAAACTACACAAGAATAATATTTTTCCCTTTTTTTAAAGCACTTCAGAGATATCAGACAGGTCATCTGAAATTGACCGAGTCATTACACAAGAAAGTCACAATGTAGTACCTATCGTTTAAGATCACACCTACTGGCAGCCAAAAGTGTTTACATGTACCAGGTGGTCTTTCATGGCTGCTAAATTCAACTCTTTCCCCCTTGAATTAAGACTGAGTCAACAACTTTTCTTGGCACATGGTTCTGATAGGTCTCATCAACAGTTCTCAGTCAATTTTTTTTTTTCATTAATGTTAAAATTGCTGAAAACACTGAAGCAGACGACAGTTGGCCACTAGCCAGTTTTGGCCGGTTTAAGGGGAAATGGGTTAAAAAGAGATGAGGCAAGTGTCATGGAAAGATGGTCTTAAATAGACATGTGGTCTGTAGAAAGAGGTGGTCATTATAACAGGTGGCACCAATATTTATTTTGATACTATGCTTGTTATTTATTTTGTTCACTTTGTATTATTTACAGAAGAAAGATATGACTATGCAAAAAAGTTAAAATATGGCATAGCTGAACTGCAAAAGGTAAGTGTGTGTGTTTCTAAGCTACTTATCATCACTGTGCTGTAAAAAATATGTTAATATTCAATTAATTAAATTGTATCACTATTTTAGATGAATGTTACCTTTTTATAATGTTATAATAAATTTTCGATTTAATGCTGTTTGTAGCAATACCATTTCTTATTTTTACTTTTTTATGATTTTGCACATCACATTTTATGCCATGCACAAAACATTTGAAAAGAAATATAAATATAGGTATGCAGTAGTCCCTCTCCCAAGGCCAGCCCAAGTGCACTGGAAATGTGGCCTTATAAGTGGGGCGGCCGTTCTTGAGGAGGGAGATATAATGAAAGTGTCATACTTACTACATGGAGAAGTGGCCTCTGTATGGGGAGTGGCCTCTACTCAGAGGTGCCTTACAAGAGGGGGACCACTGTAATAGTATGTCTTCAGTAAGAATAAAGTGATCTGGTTGAATGTTTATCCTGTCTCTCGTAAAGCATCCAGAACCAGCAGGAGATATGAAGTTATCTACCTCTGTAATTCTGTATTTGAATTAGGATTGGCCAGAACAGAGTAGCAGGCTGGTCAACATCTTTCCTTGGGTTGAGAAAGGTGCAAGAACCCACCCCACCCCCAAGGAGAGCTTTTTATTCAGTTTTAATAATTAAGGGGCAAGGGTTAACCCTAAAGTCATGCCTCTAATTCCTCTGTGTGATAAACCTTCTTCGGCAGCGTTGCACATGAGTACAACTTTGCAAATATTTTATCAGGTTGGAGAAAAACTGGGCAAGTTCGAGGTAGAGAAACGTCAAGCAGTAGAGAACGAGGATTATGACAAAGCAAAGCTGAAAAAAGTGCAGATGGATGAGTACCGTCTGCAGGTGTACAAAGAACTGGAGATACATGATCTGCTGGAAGTGTCAGGGGTAAGTACATGTGACACAGGCTTACTTGCCATGTACCTTTACCTGTTTGTCTAAATTGCATTTGTACCCTTTCCCCCTTGAATTAAGACTGAGTCAACAGCTTTCCTTGGCATGGATAGGACAGCTCATGCCAAGGGAAGCTGTTGACCTGGGGCAAGTGATCCCAATAGGTCTCATCTACAATCCTCAGTCAAAATGATATTTCACTACTGTATGACCTTAGTTGTAAACACTGAAGGAGACGACATTTGACAACCACCTGGTTTCAGCTTGTTTAAGGCAGGTGAGGTTAGAGGTTCCTGGTTGCTGAGTAAAGATCTTGAAATCAGTGATTCATGGATATTAACTTTTATGTTCAGTTGCATTGATATCTATTTGTAGAAAGAAAAAAAGTTTAAAAAAGAAGATAAAATATATTTTCAGTTCTAAAGAGTGCAGTTAAGGACACAATATGTGACCCTGTACTTTTCCTTGTCAGTTGTGGGCAGGAGAATCAGATTTGCACTTACATGTACACGCATATTTATGTGACAGATTACCTTTAGAGTGCATTTTTATTGTATTACAGTAGTCCCTGTCACCAGAGACCACCCCTACAGCAACAAAAAAGTGGTCTTATGAGACAGGTGGTCTTTCACGACAGGTAAATTAGCATGGGAAGTATAGGACTTGGGAATATCAAAAGCGGTCTTTCATGAGAGGGTGGTCTCTCACGACAGGGGTCTCTCGTGACAGGGATTACTGTATCACCATCTTACTTGACAGACTTTACTGCTTTGATGACAATTGTTTTTGTTTTTACTCACAGCCCAGACACCACAAATTGAAACCTGTCGACCTCGGTGAGTGACTCTTCGTGCCAGAATATTTACAGCCAAATTAAAATGCTTACAAAATACACAATAATAATTGTAGGAAAAAGAAACTATTTTGGTATATTTGTATTGAGGTCACAGATAATAAACATGCTTAAAGTATTTAAATATTCTTTCAGGTAATCATTGAATCCAGTATTGTTTTGGGATAATTGCAGTCATTTTGACTTAATCTCAAAAACTATATAAATCAACGTGTAAGCCCTGCATTCCTTCCACTGTGTACGGCTTTTCGTCAAACTTCACAAAACATCACTACAGGCCTATGAACCCAGTTGGGAAGATTTCTTTGACATTTGGGTGATATAAAAACATTGCAATAAATGAGCAGATCAGAATTCTTTTCCCCTGGCACTGAAGGTAGCATAGGGGGCAATAGATGATAGGGTTATAGTCAGGATGTTGAGACCATAGAGTTGGTCAGTCTGGTCCCCTCTCCAGCAGCATTTCTCCAGATTGACATCAAACAATGACAACCGTCAATGCCAAGTACCAGTGTATTGCCAGAGTAAATTATTTCAACCACTAATGTGCACAAAATCCTATTTTAAATCTAACTTTGCCTTTGTATATTTTGTTATACTGTTCAAGTTCAAATTCCAATACACTTCAATTTGCTGTATCATTTTCTCCATCTTGTTTGTATCATATTAAGAAACAAACCTGGGATATGATTTAATACAAATATAACATGTCTGGTTGCTGCATACTTTCAACAAATACAAAGTTTGTACCTGTCATCCCCTGTTAATATTACAGTTAAAACAATCTTGTGGTGGGGGACATAGATCCTGTGGATCATCGTGCTCTTTTTTCTTGTGTGTGTGCGCTTCTTTTTATCTGTGCTTTTGAATTGATTTCCTGAGAATGAGTAAGCTTCGGAACTCCATTATTTGCAGTGGTTTGCTTCAGTTTATTTAGGCAGTGTTTAGGTGCAGATGATTTTAACTCTTTCAATGCCAAATTTTTGACTCTGTCAACAGCTTTTCTCAGCGGGCATTGGGCGCCGAGAAAAGCTGTTGACCGGGGGTATTCTCTGTAGAACCATAAGCCCACTGGTACTTGAATGAAAATCTTTTTATGAGGAATACAAAATTGGAATCCTAATGATAATTCAGACCAGATTGACTAAAGTAGATTGACTTAAGATGCGATTGGCACTGAAAGAGTTAAAAATGTATGTCCATGTCGCTCTTGTGGCTGACTAGATGTCACTCTCCTGTTTAAAAGTTATCATTAGTTTTGTCATTGACTGTTTCGGAAGGCTTATGCAGAATATATAAATGTGCAATTAACAACTAAAACAGAAGCAATACTGTCTGTAAATGTGCAGATACCGGATAAAACAATATCGGGAATCTTTTGTTCAAATTGTATACATGTACTGTAACTCTTCTTTTTCATTCCAGTCAGACTGTAAAGGATTTGTTCAAGTGGTTATAAATACATATTAATTTTACCTTTTATCATGGTCTACACATAAGTTTAGAAGATACGCCATGCAGCCTATGATGAAAAAAAGTCCTTAGCAGATAGCCATCAGAACATGTTTCAGGACTTTACATAGATGTAACTGGTCTTGCCTTCAGAACCTGAGCGGCAACCAACACCGCCTAAACTGCCGGAGCTCTCCCACACCCCTGTTCCCCCTCCACCCGAGAATGAGACCCCCCGCACACCCTATGATGAGAGACCTCTCCCAGCAATAAAAAAGTAAGTCATGTTTCAGTACTTTGTTTGTTCAGTGACTTACCAAAAATGGCTGTGCCTCCTAAAGGCACATCAAAATAAATTTGATGCTTGCGGCAGCCCTGTTCGTACTATTATCCCTTTCCTGGTCAGGACAAAAGTTAATCAACAGCCCTTGGTTTTTCGGAGTGCAATGTGTAATAACCAAAAATAAATTTAAACTGAGACATAGTCGCAGAGGTGATTTCACCTCTGCGCACTTTTGGACAAATTGAGCAGGAAAGGGTGACGGTTGATGGTTGCATTATATATAGTTTTATTAGATGTTTTATGTACATATGCTCAAAATGACAGTATAACTAAGAACAGAGAAATTATAAAAGGCTTACTCTGCTGAATTTTAATGAATTGCATCTTTTCGAAAGTTTGGATTATATGCGTCCAGCCTTACCTTCATAGAATTTGAATAATGAATTAAGGATTTAGAATTTGCCCCTGTGCTTGTATATTATTAATCTTCTTTCTTCTACATCTGCAGTGGTATTCTCATGCTCTAATTTGTATGAAGGATTCAAATGTTGATATGATATTATAAGAACTAACAAAACATCATTTTTCTCATGTTAAAATTCTTTGAAAATGTCTTTCTGAAAAGATTGAAAGTATCTCGGCTGTTGTTCATTTGATTTGGGCATCTAAAATTTTTGTTAAAAATAAGTGTTAAAGCACATGGTAGCTGTTCTATCAGCAGACATTCTGGTCCTATGATTAATATAATGTTCTTCTGGAGGAAATACATTTTAGTCCTTCACCATATGGCTATGTACTGCACTAGTTACAGTCATGTTTATTAAAAGCCCTGAAGCTCTTGCATGTTAACAGTGACCCAGTCTTAAAAGAGCATCCAGTTGTGCCTATTAGTTAGTGCCAAATGATTGCTGTTCATAGATATGTGTTTGGGATTCCCACTTCAAGGCAAAAAAAAAAACACTTTCAAACCAAATTTGCATTGAAGGCCAGACATTTTGTATTTGAGATGTATGTTTCATGTATTAACCTGTCCCCTTAAACTGCTTAAAACTAGCTGGTGGTGAAATGCCCGATGGAATCAGTCAAGCTCACTGCCCTGCTTCATGGGTTAAATGCTTAACATGACCCTAGTCAATAGCTTTCCTTGTCATGGCAGTTAGCACCCAACCCATGCCAAGGAAAGCTGTTGACTCAGTCTTTAACTCGAGTTGAATAGGTTGATGGATGTTGTCTTCCTGTGTTAGGAGCAAAATATTTGAGCAAGACCAAGAATGCAACATGCTCGTTATTTGGAAGTTAATGTGCATTTTCTCTGTAATTTCCAAAACAAATATGTATTAAGTACGCAACTGGTGCCTGGTGGGAGTCCCTGAAATGTGGCTATAGTGCATGTAACGTTTTAACACAACTTTGTGTACTATACTGTGACAATACGCACACAATAAGTGTCTAAACAGAAGTTTACAATATATATATATATATATATATATGTATATATATATATATGTATCACTTTAACTGCATGTATCGTAGAACTTTCCTCATGATCTATAATTTACTGTCTTCTCTTTGTTGTATCTTTGTGCATGGCTTCATTTGTCTTGTATTAGAAGTTACTCTGATATGGCAATAAAAACCAAGACTGGAAATACCAAGGAGCCCACCCAACCTGTCCCGCATGCTGGAGCGAACCTGTCTGTGCCTGTCTCTGCCTTAACGCCTATGACTCCTATAAACCCTAACCCCCCGGCAGTGGACTGGTTCACATATAACAACAGACCTATACATCATCCGTAAGTGGCTGTCGTGGCTGATGATTAGGGATCAACCAGTGGGGGGGGGGGGGGGGGGATGTAGACAAAACAGACAGCATTTGGAAAGATTATGAATTCATACATTATAGTGAATGTACATGTTTGTATGTACGTGTATGTGTCTAGTGCTAAAACTACTTTGTAGACTTGTACACGTCATTTCTGTGGGGGCAGCAAAATTTATGGCCTACTAATTTTTTTCTCGTGCTTTGCTGAGCATGCTGCCATAGAAACTAAAGCAGCAAGCAACAAAGATTTCAGAGACTTGCTTTAGTGAGCAAAACTACAAGCAGTGCAGTTGAAAGTTAAAGAATCCCCAACTCTTTCAGTGCCACATGTTGGACTGAGTCAACAGCTTTCCTTGGTACGCTTTGGGCACAAGTTGGCCAAAGTGCATCCAGGAAAGCTGTTGACTTGGACTGTTGCCTTCTGTGTAACTATGGGCATGCTGGTAATTATAATCAGGATGTCAGATTAATGTTTCTTGCAAAAGGACCTTTCATCAATAAAGGTCCTTTTACATGAAACATAAAAGGCACCCCATTGGTTTAACATAGGCTGCTCAAGTTGCAGTGCAGGTGATGGCAAGGACTAATTAAAGTCAGGAGAGTACAGACTACCACACCTGTCAATTGTGACGATGGTGGCACTAACAAGTCTTTGTCTGGGTCACTCCAGCATGGCTCATGTCAGAATTGCATGCCTGGGCTGTTGAGCGTGTGCAAACGTCTGCTTCCATTTCCGAAATTTTTGGCTGAAACATGCATGGTTTCGTTTTGTTTTTAAGCACAAACACTGATGTACTGACAATTCTTTATTCCACAAGGCATTTGTTTGCTGTATTATTATTTTTTTTTTTCAAGACAAGAATGTAACAACATGAGTATGTGTCATTTGCCTTGAAGCATGTGTGTGTGGATATAGGCATATACTGTAAATTGCTTTATTTTCACATTAGAATTTGTACAGTTTTTGTATTTTTGGCTTTTCACTCTAGTTTTAATTTCACTGTTTTTGACATAATTCCTGTTCAAAAAATGTGAAAATACTATTTCACTGTGCTTTGATTTTCACGGTTTTGTGCCGTCAGTGATATACGCAAACACAAGAGTACAGCAAAATAAAAGCAATTTACAGTATGTCACCTGGTTTGGCTTGTTCACTGCATGAATTTGGTGGGTCTTGTTGTTTACCAATGATGAATTATCACTTGTATCGTGTTAAATCCTACTGCCATAGCTGTGAAACAACTGTAACAATTTGTGGCCCATAATTTTGTGTAGTAAAGACAAGGCGCCAGAGCCATCACCGACGCCTACCCCCAGGACGCCTCACGACGAGGTACCCATACCAGCACAGAAGTAAGTCCTGTGTGCAGTGTTTGAAAAGAGGAAATTCTGTCGCTGAAAAACAAGTGATAAAATAAGTGCAAAGAAGTTATGTACTAACTCATGCTGTTGTGACATGGATACTAAGGTTTGGAGTTTGTACATGCACATACACTGGATGAGAGGGACTGAGTCTGTTGTGAAGTGGATTCAACGGTATATATACTGAGGTTTTCATGCTGCTGTGATGTGCGTATTCACATTGTAATATTAATTGAAGTGCTTACACCAGACAAAACATCAGTACAAAAACTGGAGGGGGGGGGCACTGCAAAGCAAAGTCAGCAAATATTTACAGTTGAAACTGAATACAGTAGCATCTCCCTACTGAGACCACCTAACGGGCTGAAAAAATGTGGTCTTAATAGAGATCAAGCGGTCTTAATGGGGTTATTATTAAATTATAAGCAAAGACAGATCTGCAAAATGGTGATCTTAAAATGGAAGTGGCCTCTTTATGGAGGTGGTCTTAATTGACGATTCTACTGTATTTTGGTTGTGATGTAGAGCTTATATTTCCCACAAAAACAAAATTTGAAAATTATCAATCCAATCAGTTCTTGTATTGCCAGCTATAAGGTACATGTTCCGTCAATTTGGCTCCTTTTGGGGACAACAACTCTGAAGGGTTACAAAGGTCATTCTCTGTCATGCACAACTTCGGACATGAAATAGTTTGCCCCCCACCTTTAAATAGGTCCCTCTCATCTGGGGCCACCCCTTAGATGAGGCTCTCTAATTGCGCCCTTTTTATCAGATAGGGTGGCTACATATAATTAAGGGATACCCACATATATGCAGAAATGAGGTTTACTTGTATGACTCATTAATACTTTGTGCCTGTCATAGCTGGCACAGCGTACAGGTCTTTCAAGATGTTGATTTCATGGCTGATTGTTATCCTGTTCACTTGTGCCAGGCTAAAAGTCCAAGTTTGAGAGGTTTTTTAACTGCTTTGGTCATGGCAGAATGAACTTCAATCTTCGCAAATGAAAAGACATTGGACAGAATTAATGAATGTTACATCTACCATGTTTACAGATACTGCCAAATGTACATTCTCCTCTGGATGTATGTGCAACAAAGGGAAAGACCTTTTTAGGGCAAATCTTAAAAAATAATCTTTCCTGAAACCACTCACCCAATTGCTTTGATATCAGACAGGAACACTCCTGGGGACTCCTAGCTCTTAACTATTCCCCAGGTGGAAGTGCAATTTCTTTTTTATTTCTTATGATTTTTTTGTGTGTTTTTGCTTTTTTTGATTTCTTGTCCAGAACCATCACTCAGATTAAGCTGGAGTGTGGTAGATATGTTCCCTGTGGATGGTTCAAAAAATTTTGCACTGGGTGGCACTGCTATGAATTCCTGATTTTAACATATTTTTTTCAATTCTGGTACTTATTGGTTTATGCACCTTTCCTATTGATTACTAAACAAATCATCGGGCATTCTTATGCTAGTTCACATTTTCGACTTCTTCTGCAAAACCATTTGCCAGATTGACTTCAAACTTGGTGGGGATGTACTTTGGGTGGGTCTCCACCAGTTTCGTTAAAATGGTCATGCTCCAGTGATTTTTTTTATTTTTTGGGAATTTTTTTTGTTCTTTTCTTTTGGGCAAATCTTAAAATATCTTCTCTAAAACTGCTCACCCAATTGCTTTGATATCACACAGAAACACTCCCAGGATCTCCTAGTTCTTAATTTGTTCACCAGGTGGTGCTGCAGTTTTTTTCTATTTTTTAATGATTTTTGTGTATTTTCGCTATTTTCAATTTCTCCAGAATCGTCATTCAGATTAAGCTGAAACTTTGTGGATATATTCCTTGTGAAGGGCCAAACACAGTCCTTCAATAGGTGGCACTGGTGTGGATTCCTGATTTTCGTGAAAGATTTTTTTTCAATTGGAGTACTTACTGTAAATAGCTTTATTTTTATGTGTATAAATTTTCATGGTTTGGGTTTTTTTGACATTTTACTGTAGTTTTAATTTCACAGTTTTGGACATAATTCCTAGTCAAACAGTGTTAAAATACTATTCACTGTGCTTTTATTTTCACAGCTTTGTGCCATCAGCAACATAAGCGAAAACAAGAGAGCAAAGAAATTAAAGCAATTAACAGTATCGGTAAACGCTCCTTTCCTATTGATTACAATGCAAGTCAGTGGGCATTCTAATGCTAATTCACATTTTCGACTTCTCCAAAACCATCAGTTAGATTGACTTCAAACTTGGTGGCAAGGTACATGTACCTTGGGTGGGTCTCTACCAGGTTTGTTCAATTAGTCATGCTCCAGTGGTTTTTGGAGTTTTTATGATTTTTTTTTTTTTTTTTGATCTCTCTTTTGGGCATATCTATAAAAATCTTCTCCTAAACTGTTCTGACACCCGATTGCTCTGAAACCACTTGGCCAATGGCTCCGAAATTGCTCAGGGACACTTATGGATACTCTTAGACCTTAATTTGTTCAGGAGGTGGCACCCTGATTTTTTTTGTTTTTTTATCTTTTTATGAAGTTTTGTGTGTTTTTGCTAATTTTGATATCTACTCCAAACCATCACTCAGATCATGCTGAAACTTGGTGGAAATGTTTGTCGTAGAAGAGTCAAAGAAAGCTGCACTATAGGTGGCATTGGTCACTCCAGTTTTTTTTTTAATGAAGCATCAGCTGAGCAAAGGACACTCACAGTCCTCTTGTTTAAGACAATGCATGTGCATATTTACATGTATGTACTGGCAAGCTCTTTTATGGGGAGTTTGAATGTAAAGTTCGTACTTAACTTTCAATAGGGTACAGCAAGAACAGATGCTTCAGCTGCTCTCCTGTAGAGGGCATTTCAGTCATTCAGGGCTAAAGTTGTGTATTCCCAGTACTTTTCATTGTAATTTACACCTTAATAACTTTAAAACCACTCATTGCAGAAACAGCAAAATTTGTTTTGTAAAATTGTGTGCACAGCTGAATGAAATCTTCACATAAATTTTATTCTTGCAGCTTTAAAAGTAGTCTTTTAATTTGAGGTTAATTTAACATGCAATCCAATGGGAATACACATCTGTATCCATAAAGAATTCTGTGTATTGGAGTGTGTATTCAGCTGAAAACACTGATAATTTGTAATTGTGACCTCTCCTATTGCATGTGGGAAAAAAAGTAACTGTTACAGAATAAGTTTATGCTTCCTGTACCGAAATGGAGATTTAATCACCAACTTTCCTGGGTACAGTTTGGGAACAGAGCACCCAAAGGCTATACTTATGAAATTTAAACTTTGACCTGGACCTGTCTTTTCTGTAGAAATGTAGGCATTGTGATATTTGAACGCAAAGGCTCTTTACAGGGAATTTGAATCTGGAATCAATATAATAATGCAGATCAGCAGAATTTCTGTCATGATCAGCACTTAAATGGTTTAATACAAACTGCTCCTTTTATGTGTTAATTTACTGTGGATATGGACTCGTCATTTCCTCATGTCATACTCACTGGTTATTGTGTACATTTGCAAATGTACAGCAATTTAACATTTAAGGAATTCTAAGGAATTCTACAAATATTTGTTTGCTTTGATGCCTTCAGAGGAAATCCACCGGAACCTGAGCTAGATGATATTCCTGCTGATGACCCCAGTGGTAAGTTTTTTTACATCCAGCAGGCATTTGGGAAGGGGGGGGGGGGGGGGGGGGAGGAGCTGGAAGGGATTGAAGTCATAATTCAAATGCACCTGCCTTGACAGGAGCCAGAGCATGTTGTTAAGAACTGCTGAGCCGCAGGCTTTAGATTAGGTATGTTGATACCTCAATTTTACTCGTACAAGGAAATGTCTTTTGAACTTGCCACATGATTTTAGAAATGGAAATATACAGTGAGATTTGTCATTTATGTGAATAATGGATGGTCCCTCGTGACAATAATACTCAACCCTCTCGTGGTCAAGAAAACTCAGAGTCAGCAACTTTCCTAGATTGTAGGAAAGCTTTTGACAAAGTGTATGTGATGCTATTAATAGATGTCCTAAAAAATTTCCCTTCAAAATTTTCCATGTCAGTCACTATTATGGTAATATGAACAGTAACATTATTGAAGCAGATAACATCGGACATCAGGACACCTTTGAGTAACACCAGGTTAATGCTAGGTTAGACTGCCAATACTTTACTGTTTCAGGCAATGTTACTGGGGAGCCTGAGCCAATGAATGAGAAGGATCAAAGAGAGGCTGCTAACATAATTGATGTATTTGGGCTGCCCCTGGTGAGTAAGATGACAAAGAGGCTGCTTATCTTGCTAATATTTAGACTTGATATTGTGAGTAGGGTGAAACGGAGGCTGCTAATTTAATTTGGATGTGAACATTTTGAGAGTTCTATGAATCCTCACAAGACTTGGCAGGTAGGAATGTGTTGATCAGGAAAAAGAAGGCAAATGTGCCAAAATTTGAAAGGGCCACCTATGGTATTATGGAAGAAATGGACCAAAATGTGTTGAAAACATGTTCAATTTAACATTATGAAAAAGAATATGCTAATAATATGAAATGTAGCACAAATACGTATTATATATGGAAGTTTGATATGTATAATATAGATGGCCTTGACCTACTGTCCTTAGGTCACAGAGGAAATGCCTTTTGGGAATTTGTTTTTTCTGTGTTTGTTCATTACATCTGAACTTAGCATATATCTACAGTGAAACCTCTCTATACCGAACACCCTTGGGACCAGTAAAAAGTGTTCAGCATAGTGAGGTGTTAGGTATAATTAGGTTTGATAGCACTAAAAGAATATATTTGAGACCGAGAAATACTGTTCAGTAAAGAGAGGTGTTCGGTATACGGAGGTGTTCGGTTAGAGAGGTTTTACTGTATATACCTTTACAGGTGCATTAGACAGACAAAAGTCTATGCCATGGAGTCCTGGTAGCGCCACTGGTGATATTAATTGGAACTAACTCGCAGGTGTCATGAACATATTAAATTCATTATTGAGATAATTAATTAAGATGGAACTACAAAAAAATTACACAGAATATATGCTGGGACAATGGTCAAATTTTGTACAATTTTGACCTATTTTTCAAGGTCATTAAGCACTTTAATAAAGTACATTAAATTCTTTATATTGGGAAAGAATGAGGCTAATACTAAATGTACCTTAGACGTGTATCATATATGCAAGTTTGATATTACATGATATCATGACCTTGAGCCACTTTCTCAAGGTCATTGGGAAATGAATTTCAGGAAATCATTTTTCCTGAGGTTCATCGCATCTTAACTTAATTGCTTATGTCTACATACCATTTCAGAATCATTATACAAACAGCAGTCTATGATGTGGAGTCATAGTCTGCCCACTGGTGGTAGTAATTTAAAATAACATCATAGGTGTCAAAAACACTTTAAATTCATTGTTGCAATTATAATTTGACATGGGACTACTAGAGTTACATGGTGTGAATGTTAGGCCAGTGGTCAAATTTTATATTACAAACATTTTGGATGCCCCTGACCTATTTTCAAGGTCATGTAGCACTAAATTCTGTTGAGAAGGGATCAAGCAAAGTGTGCCACAAATATGCACCACATGTGGAAGTTTTATTTCACATAATATAAATGACCCTGACCTACTTTTTCAAGGTCACAAGGGGAATGCATTTCAGGGTTTTATTTTATTTGTATGATGGTCAGTACATCCAAACTTGTTGATATATTTCCATATACTAGTATGGGATCATTTTGCAGACAAAAGTATATGATGTGTGGAGTCAGGGTGGCATTAATTAGAACTTATGTTACAAGTATCAAAATCATGTTAAATTCATCATTGTTAAATGAATCAAGATAGAACTACAAAATTTACACCAAATATACCTCAGGTCATTGGTCAAATTCTGTAAAAAAATTTGGATGACCTTGACATATTTTCAGAGTCATTGAGCCTGTTGCTTGTCCGAAATTTACACCACAGCTTTTGCAAGTGTTATTCCACAAGTATTTACTTTTTTTCTGCAGGCCTCCAAGGCATACTCCAAGACCTGGTCATTCCGAGAAGATGCTCTGCTGGAAGTGTACAAACAGATGAGTACGCTGCCCACCTCCACGCCAAAGGACGAGTCTAAGGCTATGTTACGATCAGCCATATTGCTTATTGTCAAGGGGATCAAGGATAAAGTGTTTGCCGTAGGTGGAATTGATTTTGCTCTTTAACTCTGTCCATGTTAATGGCAACAAAAGTCGCAATGCTGATCTGAATTACTACGATAACTCCTCGATTCAACTTTCTCATAAAAAAAGCTTCCGTCAAAGTACCAGCTTCTGTTTCCAGAGAAATGAAAACCAGTGTAGGTCAGTCAATTTCTGTGGCGCAATTTGCCCTGTGAGACTGAGTGTCTGGATGGGCCAAAGTAGAGTCACTTTTAATTGCAGTTTCACATTTTCAATGTGCCAGTATTAGTGATGTCTTGCTTTTTACAATACACATAGTTATGGTAAATTTGTTCAAGTTTTCTGTATTTTTATTTTCACTTAAACTTGTAACCATTTTGCTTTTTAATACTTTTGAGGGGTCACTCAAGCAGTCTCATGAACTAAAAGAATGATTATGGTGTAAAGTTGCTTAATTTCACTTTATTTTTTAATTTAACTTTTTTTTTACAGATGGCACAAAACCATGAAAATAAAAACATAATTAAATGGTATTTTCACATAAAGATTCAACAGGAAATATGCCTAAAGTTGTGAAATTAAAACTTCATATAAATGCCAAAAAAAGCAGAAAAAAATAGGAAATTTGTGCAAAAATAAGTACATATTATACAGCAGTTGACATCATGACAGCATCATCTTAAAGTCATTTGTTTTTTTATAAAAAGTGCATCCTGTGGCACTCCATAGAGACACAACTGACGTTGACCAGAAGGTCCAGGTCATGTGACCTTCCGATTGTTAATTTTTATCCGCATGCATGATAATTTTTAGCGTTTCCCTGTTTACAGGTATACAAAGCAGCACTGAACCTGCTCAAGATGATCCTGACAGAGTATGTACCGAAGCACAAGTGAGTACCATCATGTTGGGTTGAAACTGTGTACACAGTGGTCACCTGTCTTCCAAGACCACAACAGGGACAGCTGAACCATGGTCTTTGATAGGAGGTGTGGGTAATGGGAAAACTACTGTGCCAGGTATCCTCAGGTGGTCTTCAAATATGGGTGGTCTCATAATGGAGTGGTCTTAAAAGACAGGGGCCACTGTGCATCAAATGTTTTTTAAACCTTTTCTTTTTTTGGCAGGGGGGAGGAGGGTTAGGAAATGTTTGAGGACTTGATGCTTTACGTATCCAAAACTCATGGAAGTCAACAATACATGTACTTCACTCATGGTCTTGTTGAGGAATGAAGTCTCTTTACACACAAATAAATATGATACTAAAGGCAGACTTCGTAATGTTTACCTGTCATGTTTGTCATTTTGCATGTACCTGAATTTGCATGTACTGGTAGAAAATGCAACTTTCATAGATAGTTGGGCATAACGTATATTGGGCATTACATGCATTGGGCAAAAGTGCAATCTACATTAATCACCATGAACAACCTAGGGTCAATATTTTTAGAATTTGGATTGAACAAGAAATTGCTGCATTAAGGATTTATGTCTTTTCTTCTCAGAATTCCAAAGCAGGACACAGCATATACTATAGAAAAAACGTTGGTCCCACTACTGCAGAAAACTGGTGACACTGTAAGTTTATCTCTTATTTTATGCAGTTGACTTTTTGCTCTGCTGACTGACAAGTCAGCAGAGCTAAAAGAATTTTACACAATTCATTTGTATCTGTCTATCTGTATGTGTTCCAGAGTGTTAACTTATTACATTTTCGACTTTACAAAAACTGTCATGCAGAATGCTTTGATTTCAAACATGGATGTTCCTCAGGTAGACCTTTACCAAGTTTGCATTAGTTGAGGTCCATAAGTTTCGTTTTATTAATGTGTGTGTTTGCTTTTTCTTTTTAGTTTCTTTGATATTGCATATGAGGTTACCTATTTATGATTTTGGACACCACATGGTGCTGCAATTTTTTCCTAGTATTGTACATTAATTTATGTGTGTCAATACTATTTCAGACTTCTCCAGAAACCCTGCGCAAAATGCTGCAAACATTGGTCAGAATATTATTCAGCTTATGATCACACAATGTTGTGAAAATGGCAAGGATATGTCGAATTTTGACTAAGTTGTAGCATGTCAAAGTTTTGAATGCAGATAAAGTTTATAGAAGTAAACTCAAACCACTTAAGGTAGCAGAGGGGATTGAGCTATAACAACAAAATCATGACCCGACGCAAAATGCCTTTTTTTACATTTTCATAAAGTTTGGCTGATTGCTGCCAGCAGAACACACAGGACCATTATGATCCTCTTGTTTTCTCATATAAATAAAAATACTGACTTTTATAGAATATAACCATTGTAACAGGGACTGGCACATTGAAATATGAAAAATTTGTGTTCTGCTTCAAACTGAGATTGATTTTAACAGTGCAGCAATCTGGATCACAATACCACTTGCAATGCTGTGACATGTACTGTTAATTGCTTAATTTCACTGTACCCTTATTTTCGATTATTTTGCTGGTGGCACAAAATCGTGAAAATAAAAACACAGTGAAATAGTATTTTAACATTGTTTGAATAGAAATTATGTCCAAAACAGCGAAACGCCTAAAATGTAAAGATCGTGAAAATTTATACATGCAAAAATAAAGCAATTTACAGTATTCTCGTACAAAGGCTCCACTTTAGACTTTTGTGTTGATATTTTGTGTGCTTCCTACAGGGATACAGAATATAAATTAGATACAAGTCATATGATACCGGTATACTTAAGTACTAAATCTGGCAGCTGAACCATGTTAACAGTGAAGTGTCAGATTTGACCATTGTCGACTTAAATTATGTAAGCCCCAATCCATGTGTAGAAGTCATTATATTTTCAGGCTGTCTGCATTAAATTTTTTTTTTTTTTTTTTTTTTTTGGCTTTTATGAGTTCAATGTATGTGCATACCATCAATTCTTTGACATATTCTACTTAAATTTGGCACAATGGAATTAAACGTGACAAAACTAAGTGATCATATAATTTAACATCAATGTGGTCTGTGTTAAGCTTTGAGAAAATCGTCAATTTGAAAATGTAAATAAATTCAGTTATCCCTCTTTATGTTATCTAGCAGTGGGCAGATAATAATCATGTCTACATTATTTACAGGCTGTCCGGAACAGAGACACAGCAAAGACATTTATTATAGAGGAGTCAAAGTTTGAGGAAGTCCGGGTAAGATTAACAACATTTTTAGCAATTTTTAAAAATTCTAATTTTAAAATTTGGAGAAGGTTGTGGAACATGTAAGTTATCCATGAATATTTTTCATGGGAAATGTCCTGGAAAGCAACCTCAGGAAAACTTGGTAGGCAAAGTCAGACGGATCTGGGGGGAAAATAAGAATTTCTTTTGATATTGTAAGTGATTGCAAAGCAAGGGGAAAAAGGCCCAGTATTATCGTAAGACAGATGTAGGTAAAGCAGCAATAATTTAAGAGTGAAGGAAGTGCACACGTTCAAATACAAAAATGGTGTTATATTTATTGCAGCCTCTCAATGTGGTGACAGGGGAGTGTGTAAAGCCATTCAAATTGACAATTGCCCCGAGACTGGGTCTCAGCAGAACAGAACTGGTCGACCAGTTGTACAAGGACCACAAGCTTCAGAACAGGTAACTGGACTTATATACATGTTCTTGCCTGCTCAACAGACAGGTGTCTGTGATCCCACTTTTACTGCTTTACTTGCCTGCTAAGCATTTCTCCACTTTCGATCGGGATGGTGCGTATCTTTCGTCAAGTGAATTATTTACAGGGGTCCTTTTTGGCTGCAAAATCTAGAGAATGTATTTTGTATAGATTCTTTGTCTGATTTTTTTTTTCTAGTGGCACACTTTGACATAGAGGGGAGACATCAGGATGGTGTATCTGTCCTAAAAAGTCAAACATCTTCTGCCACCTACTTCCATATTGTCAATATCTGATGAATCAATACCGGCATATATCGGGAACACCATATACCCTGATTTCTTCAACAGGTGGCGCTGTGTGTGTTTGTTTTAGTTTTCGTGGGGGTTTTTTTGAATGTTTTTTTGTGTTTATCACTATTTACCACTTCTTCTCCCAAGCCATGTGTTTGATTCTCTTCAAACTTGGTTGGAATGACTCAGGCTGCACACAGTATATACACCACATGGTGCTGCCAGCATTTGCTGATTTTTAACAATTATCGAAATTAGGAACTGTTGGTAAGAATACATGTATGGTAATGGGGGCATCTAGGTCCATACTTAATGCTGATGGGAAAGAACCTATGGTGTTTTATTTTGTGTTAATTTTGACCTTGAGTGACCTTGAAAGGTCAAACTGACATGTTCTTGTATCTCGGTAATAGTGGATCCTAGTACTTTATGGAATCCATGTTGGTGTTGCTTATTTTGACCTCGAGTGACCTTGAAAGGTCAAACTGACATATCAGCTTGTATCTTCATAGTAGTGGGTTGTGTCACTTTTTCAGTTCAAAAAAATTATGACTCCGGAAGTGTGTGAGTGAATTTAAGGCTGTGGTATGGCAATCAGTGATGATGATTTTAAAGAATGACCTTCATTACGATATTAATCCAAAGGTCACGGGACCACTTCAGTCTGTGCATCCAAGATCAGCTGAGCACAGGACTGTCACAGTCCCTTGTTTATCTATACTGTGCAAAAAAAAAAATAATAATAATAACCAACTGTAATTTTGTTAACCTAAAATCTGACTGTTCAATATTCTACGTGTATTTCAGTGGTTTAACTGTCGAGAACATCATGAAATTTTGTACGCAAGCCCTTGAGCATACTGCAGGGGAGGTGAGGGAGAAGGCAGAACGTATCATTGTGATGCTGTACAAAGATGTGGGGGCTCCCGTCAAGGACTTCCTGCCTCCTGATGATGACAAAACACGGAAGAACGTACTTTATAAGCAGCTGTTTGAGGCTTTTGATAAGATTGATGGTAAACCAAGCAAAGAAGACATGAAGGTTGGTTGTGTGATGGGTGAACTTTGAAGAGCAATGAAGTACAGTAAAACCTGTTTTGTGAGACCACCCCTAGGGCATGTCGAAAATGGTCACATAAGGTAGGTGGTCTCATTAGAGCTGCACCTAGGGGAAAGATGGCAAAAGGGACATGGTAAACATGGTTTGAAAAGGCAGGTGGTATGTCTTCACAGTGGTCTATCAAAACAGGTTTCACTGTAATTACAAACAAAACAGACCCAGCTATTCTGGTCTAAATTAGCCATAAATACAAGGCAGTTTGAATTAAATTCAAAATAGTCACAAAAATTTGTCTCTGCAACATGGGGGCTGTGCAGTATTTTTTATGCGAATTAATGAGCTGGTGTGCAACAGTTCTACGGCTGTCGAGTGGCTGTAACTGACAACTTTTAAGGAGATTTGCAGCACTGTTATGGTACAATGGCTGTACAGTGGCTGTGCAATGGCTGTACAGTGGCTGTACAGTGGCTGCAAGAGTGGCTGTCAAGTGGGAGTCCAAGATAAGACAATTTTAAATGGAAAGGGGGGGGGGGGGGGTGGCACAGTACATTACTGTACTTCACAGATGATGGCCAGTGGTTTCAGCAATCCCTGCCAAGTGATGCTGTGTGTGAAAAAAAAGCAGTTGGGGCATGACCTGCCAGATAATACACAAATAACTCTGACTTCAGCCCAGACAAGTTGGTACTTCAAGTATAGTTTTTCTTATGGGGAATATATAATTAATCTCATCATCATCATCATCATCATCATCATCATCATCATCATCATCATCATCATCATCATCATGCACAGTAGTACATGTACTACTATTTTAAAGCCACCCTACTGCCGGCAAAAGTTGTAAACATAGGTAAAGGTATCAGAAAAATGAGTGCATCATGAATGCAAAGTCTTAAAAAAGACATCCAGGTATGTGATAAGAGATGGTCTTAAGAGCACGTACCACTGAAAATATTTAAAATACAACATACGATGATGACCTCAAGTGTTGATCTACAGATGCACTGAAACACTGGTATAGAGAACATCCACAGTTGCACCTAAAATTGGTCTTTATTTGGAGGTGGTCTTAATTGTGATGTATTAATATAAACATTAACATTGAAAAGAAAATGCATGGTTTAATACTGCAAGTATGGTCATATTTATGAGGTGGTCTCATTACTGATTCAGTCTTATAAATGTGGGATTCCACTACACATGTATGTGGAAAATTGAGGGACTGGCATGAAACAAGTTTTTGATGCTTGAATTTGATGCTGTTCAACAGAAACAGAAGCAAGAGCAAGAAGCAGCCAAGCAGAAGGAGATTGACGCACTCCAAGCACAGCTTCAGCAACTGAAAGACATGGCAGCTGGCAAAGCAGTGAGTGGTGGAAGTTTTGTTATTTATCGCTCTGTGGGTTTGTATGCAGTGCAGGAAAAATTCAAGCCACAGTGTGTGTTTGTGTGAGCTGTCCCTGTACATATGTATATGATATATATGTGTTCATTATAATTATTATCCTCAAATTTCAAGACTTTTACATTGCTAACGAAAACAAAATTCCTGCTTATCTGAATTGCTGTATTGATTCCAGATTCAAATTCTTCTTAGGAAGACCTTTCATTCAGGTACCAGCGTGCCTACATTGCCACAGAATTGCCGGGTCAACAGCTGTCTCAAGCATGTTTTTTTGGCACATTGTGGCCAACTGATGCCAAGGAAAGCAGTTGACTGAGTCTCCAACTCGGCACTGAAAGAGCTAACATTATTCATGGAATCCCTGCAGTAGTTGGATAAAGCAATATTTAACTCTTCCTGTGCCAACTGGGACAAAAGTTGAGCTACCTAACACAGACTGCTCTGAATTATGATACAGCTGCTGGATTCATGTTCCTTGTAAAAAGACCTTTCATTCAAGTACCAGCATGCCTGAAGTTACATAGAATATAATAGTCCAGGTCAACAGCTTTCTTTGGGTGCATTGTGCCCCAAGTGTGCCGAGGAAAACTGTTGACTCAGTCTAACACTTGACAGTGAAAGAGTTACTGATACATTCAGGTTTATTGCTTTGTTGTTACATTGTACATAACCATATTATCATGGACTCCACATGTTTTTATTGAGACTTAATATACAGACATTAAAGACTGACATTCATCTATTTTTCACAAGATTTATGCATATTTGTTGGGGTGGGTGGGCTTTTGTGTTTTAGTAATGGAGTAATGTTTACTAATTTGACTTGATTTTTGTGAGTTACTATCATCATCTTGTTAATGTCTTATCACTTGCCCTCAGGCTGCTAGGCTGGCTCAGGTACAGCCACCAGAGGGAGCCACTGATCAGGATCCTGCCACAAGAGACTAGTGCCACACCAAAATACATTGCCTGCCAAGCAGACTTACTTTGCACTGTTGATAATTCTGATGGTGCTTTAAGAGAGGTGTGGCTCTGTCAGAACTACAGAAGTACACACGGTCTTGCACAGCAGGCAACAAAAGACATTTCCCCATGCTATTAGCTTGCTTGCCTCCAGAGCAGACCAAGCTCCGTACCATCTCTGCCATGCTTTCAGCAGAGTGGCCATAACACAGAGCTTGGGTCTGCTTCGAAGGCAGGTAGCTTGCTGAAGTTTTTAGAAGTCTGTGCTTGATAACAGTGATATCACTTGGTTTCCTCTAATATCTAAGTCATTATATGCTGGGAAATATTTGTCTTTTAATTTTGGAAACCCTTTTCAACATCACCAAGCACATCAGATTATTATGAACTACTAAAAAAGTGGATATTTTACCTGGCATTTTGGTGTCTGATCTCAGCGTTTGATTCCCAAGTTTTCTGTATTATTTATGATTATCGGAAATATTAATGAGCCTTGTGGCAGAATCCTTGTCCGGTCACCCTTGGTGTAGTTACTTCACTTCATTTAGAAGGTGCATATGCTTTTGCTTAGCTGGGCCAATGTAAGCTGTTTCAGTTAGTAGACACAGATGTTTTGTGAGCGTATGCCTCCTTGTGAAGCTGCTAGCTTAAAATGCGATGATTGCAGAATGTTTCTCATACAACATCATACGTTGATGTTGAGAGTCGCTAAAAATGTTATGAGGGCCCCCAGGGGGTTGCATCACAGTTCTAAAGAAACAAATTGCACTTTTTTAAAGTAACAGATGACATTTAAGCTAAATTTACAATCACAGTTCATGATTTAAACAAACAAACAAAAATACAACAACCAATTATGTTATATCCATTCCCACAATGCAGTGGACAGAAAACAAATATTATAGGGGATAACACAACATCACCCAAACACTCCCTGACAGCCCTCTGTTGCAGATCTTGCACAGTGAAACCTCACTATGATGACATTATCTGTTCCTGTAAAATGTGTCACATGTCTGAAAATATCTGCTAAATAGAAAAAAGAAAACAAAGGAATTTGATTTCAAGTCTCGCAAACTTGTGTTGCCAAGTGAACTGAATACTGTATATATCTGAGTGTTGTTATGATGAGGTTTCACTGTAATTCAATTTCTAGTTAATAACTATCTGAAATATGCAGCATATTTAATTTATAATATACAGTTTAGATAGGCATATGTTAATTTTGCTTAATGGAAGCATGCTTGATTGCCTTTTTTGATAAGCTCTTTTGTCATAATATCAGACAGTTTAGTAAATTTAAGTCATTTTGTTTTTCACAAACCTTTTTGTACAGTCCAACTTAACTGTGCTTGTCAAGATAACATATATTTTCACACAAAGTGGTACATTTTTGTTGCTTCTATAATAATGTATACCATGTATTGTTGCTGTGGTCAATTTTTGATGTCCGCACGAAATTGGTAATTGTTAGTTTGTTTGTAGTACTTACAAGTAAATTGTCCATACAAGAATTGCTAAATTGAAAAAAAAAGTTTTTATATTTCTCCATAGACAGCCAATAGCATGTTGGTGTACAAGTGAGACCCTGTGTCAAAATATATATCCCATTTAGACATAAGTACATGTGTGTTCCCCTCCAGATAGTGTGTGCAGTTGTGACAGTTGGGATTGAATATTTGAAGCATGGATTGAAGCACTATGAATGGACTGATTTTGACACGTACATGTGTGTACAGTTAGATTGGCAATGTGTGCATATGAATTCTTTATTTTAGGGCAAAACGATATGGATACAGATGTATGCTGTAAATTAAAATTCAATATAAATGCCAGACTGCGCCTGGCGGCTCAGCCAACTGCTGAAAATGAGTATTTTTGGTAAAAACTGACAGTGAGGACAGTTTGATGCATTCTGCCTCCATCCGAGCTCTTCAGGAAGTCATTTAATGTTCACTTGCTCATTTTGGGTTACACACAAATAGTCAGGAAGCATTCTTTATGTACCCAAGCATAACATGCCCATAGCAACAGGAAGTATATCATGGACTGGCATGGAGATGATGATGCAACAGTTTTTTTTTCTATTTTTTATGATTTCTTTTTAATCAAAATTTCCTTTTCTGAGGAACTACTTGAGCTGTTGCTTTGATATTACATGCAGGGTTACATAGTTCATATTTTGGCCACCAGGTGGCACTACATTTTTTTTTTTTTTAAATTTTTAAGTTCTGCTTGCCTAAGGTCACAGAGCTTATGCAACCGCTCATGTCTGTCTGTCCGTCCGTCCATAAACTTTTGCCGAGAACCGGCTAGGTCTGCTGCAATGCTACTCTCCCCTCGGCGTTTCTTGGCAAAAATGCTGAGAAACGCTGAGGTACCTTTCACCCTTCTCCTTAGCTTTTACTTTGAACAGGTTTTGGTAGCATATCTAAACAATAGATGGAGCCACCAGCACATTTCCACCAAGTAAGCAAGAAGGACATGTGGGGATAAACGTAACTAGTACTGCTCTGATTGGTCAATCATAGAATCAGTCATGTGTCATGCAATTAAGTGCCCACATGCCAGTGGCTCCATCTGTTGTTGACATGAGTTTACATAGGATATTTTTTTATGCTTGAAGCAGACAAACCAAAAGAGGATGCAAACTTGAAAAATTTTCTTCGTGAAAAGTATTATTTTATTTCAGTATTACATTGTGTTACATGTACATTCACTGGTATTGTGTTGCAAAGACCATGCCCCATGAGAGATCATGTATGTTTATAAAACCACTCTTCCAGGACACGTGGCCATTTTTATTGTGAACTTGCCTTCATTTTATTACAACCTGTGCAATGAGACCATCTTTGATGGCGGTAAGAATGGTCTAAATAGCAAGTGTAACTGTTTTTTTATTATAATTACTTTCATTATATGAGGCATTTGCTGTGGTGACAAGTTTGTGCACACATTTTATTTTAGCACATTTTTTTGCCAAAATACTTAATTTTTGGGCCTCATCTAAATGACTTCTAAAGATGATAAAGATTAATATGTTCTTGTACTTTGTTTTGTGATAGCCAACAGATCAGAAGAAAGAGGAACCAAAACCAGACAAGTCAAAGGTTTGTTAAATGTTTCCAAAAGACTACTTGACAACCACAAAACCATGAAATGATTAGTCAAGGCAAGCCAGTAGATGGCACTTTCCATTCATCAAGTCAGCTTATCATTCGAGACTAGAGACAGTAATTTCTCACACTACAAGATTGCCGAACTTTCATGCAGAAGAACCTATCATAATTTGCCAATTAAGAGTTGCAAATGTAACCCATAAAGGAAAAAATCCAGTTTCCTTGTCTGAAACTGAATGAATTTCAACCCTTTCTAATTATGCCGTCAAATTTTCACTGGGTCTTTTTGGACCTGTTTATGGAGTGTTAGTTGATTATTTCATGATTTTGCTGCAGGAAAAGAAGAACAAACAAAACAAGAAGGACAAGGGAAAATCTCAAGCAAAGACAGAACCACCCCCAGAAGATGATATATCTGGTGTCTACAATATTGACAGGTAAGCTGGGTCACACATTTCCTATTCAACATATTGTCAGTGTTGCAAAAGGAGGTTGTGCCAATCCCATCCCTGCTCTCAGAACACTTAATAAAATATATTTAAGCCAGCCAAGTTTTCAATACTTTTGACATACAGACATGCAGCTTGCAAAGTTTGCTTAAGAGAAACTGATTATATTGAAATAAAGTTGTGTGTCCCTTCACTGCCTAAATGTATGGTCCGTTGCTTTAAGTTCGTTGAAAGTGATAAGAAAATATCACCAAATTTGTCACATTTAATCATTTTATGAGTTAAAGTGTCCAACTTTCTTTTAGAAGAGGATTAAAACTTGCTATAGAATGATAAAATTTTAATGTTATGTGCATGTACACTTAGAGGATAAATCTATACATTCTTCTCATTGTTATATTTTTAGGGAAATCTCAACCTATCTGAATGATGATGTAAAATTTTATCCTGTTTGCATGCTGTATACACATGTGCTGTTGGTTTTGAAGCTGTCATGTAAAACCCTGTTTCAAAATATCTATATTTATTGCTTCACTGTTTTCATGTGTACATTTCCCCTTTTTTATCAGCACATGTATTTTCTGTGGAGAGAAGAATGAAGCATTCACAGAAGAAGGTCTTGACATGCATTACTGGAAGAGTTGTCCTATGCTGAAGAGATGTGCACATTGCAAACAGGTATTGGACCTTGAAAATAAATAAAAAAATTGAAATAAAGTGAAACAATGAAAAACAAACCAGAGGACTGTGAAAGTTCTATGCTCAGTGCTCAGCAGACATTACATTCACAGACTGAAATGATCACATAACCTCTGAAATAATGGCAAAGTCACTTTTCTGTAGCAACATCGTCACTGCTGGCAGGTCCATTTTCATCATGTTT
Organism: Hermodice carunculata; assembly: GCA_964020975.1. Taxonomy (NCBI): domain Eukaryota; kingdom Metazoa; phylum Annelida; class Polychaeta; order Eunicida; family Amphinomidae; genus Hermodice; species Hermodice carunculata. The sequence goes on along the minus strand of OZ026626.1, from coordinate 66,680,921 downwards.
CAGCACAATCTGACCAGCAGTTCTGCAGAAGTCAAAAGAGCTTTGAGACATAAAATTTTGTTTAAAATGTCTCTGAAAGTGTTCCCATACAATTTTGAAGCAATTGGCCAAGCAGTTTCTCTGGAAGATTTTTTAAGATATTGCCAAAAAAAAATCATAAAGAATTAAAAAAATCAGTGATGCATGACCATGTGAAGAAATTGGCAGACACCCACCTTAGGTAGATCCTCACCAAGTCTGTAGAGGATCTGGCCAAAAGCTTTGGAGAAGTCAAAAGTATAAACGTGAATGGACAACAACAACAACAATGCTGAGGATGACAAAGGACATCTGATCATCCGAAAAGCTAAGCTGACTCACAAGTCAGCTGAGGTAAAAATGAAAAGGCCGTGCAAGTGCTAGACTGCCAAGAAGCTGGTATCAGAATAAAACATATTAAAACTAGGGGACATAGCTCACGATGTAATATAAAATTACTGCTGAACTCTTTAGTGCCAAGTTTTGGAATGAGTCAGCACAATTCAAAGCTTGCCAAGGAAAGCTGTTGACCTGGACCATTGTATTCTGTGGGACAACAGGCATGCAGGTACATTGTACTTGAATGAAAGAATATTAATATGGTATTCATTTGATAATTCACAGAAGTCCATCATAAGTACTTCGACTTAAGTTGCGGTTGACAGTGAAAGAGTCCACACTTGCCACTTCAATTCGAACTCATTCAGCGCTTATCTTACTGAAAGTTGTGCTCATGGGAAGAGCTGTAAAGATTTCAAGTTAAGATTTCTTCTGAAAAGACCTTTCATTCAAGCACCAGCATGCCTACAGGTATATTAACAGAGAGAGGATAAGCACGACTCAGACTGGGTCAGAAGCGTCTCCTCGGCGTGCTTTGGGCATTTTGCATGCAAGGTGTGGATAGGAGAGCGGCTAACCCAATCCACAGCCCTGCGCTGGCAGCATGACTGTGGCATACACTAAGTAGAATGATTTATGTTAACTTATTCTAGGGCAGAGTACGACTGAGTCAGTGGTTTTCCTTGGTGCATTGGTGGCCAACCTGTGCTAACGAAGACCTACAGCATGCCATCATCAATGGTCACACATACAAATCGCAACAAAAACAGTTTCTACTTGTGAGAAATTTAAGTGAGAAACTTCAACTGCAGACTACAATTTACATCCAGGCAGTCTTGGGCGATTTGAGCAACAAAGGGTTAATGGTTAATTAAGAGAAATGGAGATTTTTACCAAAACATACATGTATTATTTTATAGTTTTTCCTGTCTTGCGAGATCACCCCAACGAGAGACCACCTGTCTTGAAAGACCACTTTTGCAGTATACTTTGCTTGGTGTTTGTCGTGTTATGTATAACTTCTATGAGAGACCGCCGGTCTTAGAAGACCAGTTTGGTCATATCAAGGGGTGGTCTTTAAAATGGGTTTCACTGTAATTGGAATTGAAAGTGGTGTTTAAGCTTCTATAAGAAGAGAGTCACATGGAGAAAAGAAACCTGAAGGATCCCGTTGTTTGTAGGTGGTAGAAATAGCTGGCCTGACGGATCACTTGTTGACTGAGTGCGATGCAAAGGACACGTTTGCCAAAGATCCTCGCTGCACAGAAGCCATACCAAAGTCAGAATATGACCAACACATCAAGGAGAAGTCTTGCAACCGTGAGTCTTGCTCTTCTTTTCCTTCTTGCCTTTGCCACGTATCCAGGTATCACAGGCAACTTTGAAGATGCCTTTGATGCATAACACCCGGAAACCCAATATGCAAAAACTGCCCTCTGACCTTGAAAAAGAGGTCAAGGTCACTGGGCTTTGAACTTAATGTAGGCCTTACAGTGGTGCATAAGCATGTGGAACTTGGAGATCCTAATACAAATAGCTTTCCAGTTATCCCCAGGAATGTGGCTGAATGGACAGATGGAATGCACCTCCAACCCCTCCTCTACAAAAAACCCACAAATTTTCTTCCTGTCGTCCTCAATGGGCCATTAGTTTGGTACACTTTTATTGAATATCACAGTGAAAAATACCGCTTTCTGATGCCAGGGAAGGGTTCAAGGGAATATGTAGAACCATCATTTTGCTCATAATTGTGGCCCACAGCACCTGGAAAACTTATCTTAATTTTCTGTGAGTGTATTAGTATAAGCGGGTAATTGATAAATTAAATACTCATTTTGATTGGAGTGCTGTATAGAACAACTATTAAAACTATAGAGTTTTTTTTTCAGAATTTATAGTTCTGGAATAATGCATGATCCCAGACAAATTGAAGTGAGGGTTCATGGTGCTAATCATGGTATGGGGGCTAACAGGGCAAGGGTGCCACACAGGATGAACCTAATGTGTCTTTCAGTTTTCAGGTTTGACAGTCTTTTTCAAGTCAACCCTTAAAACCTCTCTGTTGGTCTGTACTTGTAAATACATTTCTCATGCTTTGCGCCTTAAAGTGACCCAAAGTGACTGCTAGTCAAATGTCTGCTTCAATGTTCTAGACTGATTTCAAAAGAACAATGGGAATGACAATTGTAGATGAGACCTATTCAGATAACATGTCCTGGGTCAACAGCATTCCTTGGCATGGGATTGGTACTAAGTGCCCAACCTGTATCACGGAAAGCTATTGACTCAAGTCTTTATTCAAGGAGGAAAGGGTTTTTATAAAATGTATACAATTTTTATCCCAAAGGCACCTACTGAGACTAGTTTATTAGCATGAAATCTTTTTCCATCAAAAACTATCAGGAATGGTCAAGTGTAAGAATCCTCTTTGGATTCTTTTTTCACCAAGAGTGACCAGCAGGTGGTTAACTTTCTTCGTTTACTTGGGTTGTGGCCACACCATGCTGAGGAAAGCTCAGTTCAGTTCCCAGTGGGTGAAGGGATGCAAAAATGTGAGGGGAAAAAAAGAATTAACCCATTCCCCTGGAATTAAGACTAATTAACCCTTTCCACCTTTAATTACAGTAAGACTGATTAACCCTTTCCACCTTAAATTAAGACTGATTAACCCTTCCACCTTGAATTAAGACCAATTAATCGTTTTCACCTTCAATTAAATTGAATTAACCCTTTCCACCTTGAGTTAAGACTAAGTGAACAGCTTTCTCTGGCATTGATTGTGCCTCTAACCAGAGCCAAGGAAAGCTGTCAGTGTCAGGCATGTGATCCTGGTCCACATTTCTTATTTTTCTTTTCATTACTGTTGAAATTACTCGAAAACATTGAGGCAGATGACATCTGGCCACCTGCTGGTGTAAGGGGGATAGGGTTGAGCCTGTGAATATACTATATTTACAATACAAACTCAACACGTTTTGCTGTGCTTTACCCGGTGAAACACCTATGATGTCTTTGTTATGTTGACTGTTATGATCACGCATGTCACAGCGACATGACATAGTCTGTGTATTATGGAATAAATCTTTCTGTCACACCTCTTGTTGCTATGGTTACAGCTGCAGAATCTGGTAAGAGCCACTGTCCCCTGTGTCATCAAAATATTCCCTCAGGAGAGGATGGCTGGAAGAATCATCTGATGGGGCGGGATGGCTGTAAACAGAACCCACGCAGACAACAGGCTCTTAACAAACAAGGTCAGACCACGCAGCTGTTTGCCTGTTTTATAGCAAGACCTTCATACACCTGTATTACTGCAGGATAAAGAGATGGCTGTCACACCATGCCAGCAAAATTTAAAACTCCAGAGTCAGCTAAGCAATCTCTCTCTCTCTCTCTCTCTCTCTCTCTCTCTCTCTCTCTCTCTCTCTCTCTCTCTCTCTCTCTCTCTCTCTCTCTCTCTCTCTCTCTCTCTCTCTCTCTTAGAATCTCAAATGAGGCCACGTCCATGAAGAGACCATTTTTATATTAAGACCACCAATTTACAGTCCTTCATTAAATTTTATCCCCATTAAGACCGCATTTTCAGTTACTTAGGTGGTCTGAAGTGGGAGATTCCACTGTATATAAATTATCAGTTATGCCATGCCCTGCCATGGTACACGAGATTTAGCCACAGAAACCAGCTGTGTACCATGAAGCCTGAAGGGCTGAGTGGTACGCAGCTTGCTGAGGGGCCCAAATCGTGTGTCCCAAGGCAGAGCATGGGACGGCAATTTTATCCCATATTCAAGGCAAGTAGTATGCATTAAAAAAAAGAAAAAAAACGATGGCTTTTAGGGTGTTCTTGGGCATTAATGCCGCTCTTTTGGAAGATAAATCCCATTCAGTAGCAAAATGTCACTTGTTCACCATTGACATTGTTTTTGTCTGCTACGAGATGAAAAGGAGGCTACCTTTGTACACAACTGTCGTGACACACACCCTGGTATACAAAATATGGAACACGCATTTTAACCAATCAGTGTGCTCTATATGCCTTGATTACAAGATAAATGTGTATATGTATATGTATATGTATATGTATATGTATATGTATATGTATATGTATATGTATATGTATATGTATATATGTATATATGTATATATGTATATATGTATATATATATATATATATATATATATATATATATATATATATATATATATATATATATATATATATATATATGGGTACATACTCATTTTTTGTGAGCCCGAACTCACAGATCACAATATCACAATCAAACATTTAGAGGGCATATTTTTGGTGACCTGAATTGAGATCGTTAACCATAGTGGCCAATGGAGGAGCAGCTGTCATTTCCTATTGCAAAAATGCAGCCCTGGGTCACGCAGCAAGAGTGCAGAATGTCCTTTGCAGAAAATGAGATTCTCTAATATCATACTACATTTTATTTATAGAAAACTGTCTTAATTATGAGTTTAGTTTGCCTTGGTTCAAAATATTTGACTGGTGAAGTTCAACATCAGAGAGAGAGAGAGAGTCACTCAGATGATTTGTAGTACAAACCCAAACATCTTCGCGTGAAAACAAAGGGAAATCCCAGTATTTGCCGTCCCTCAAAAGCTAAGTATTGTATTTGCATTTCTGTCCTTTTCAGCTGAATTCGGAAAAAAAAAACCCTTTCCCATTAAATTTGCCTATAATTATGTGAAAATTGGAACATTTTACTATGTTTCCCATTGTCATATATAATTTATGGCTAATGAAATGTATAATTTATGGCTGATGAAATGTGAATCTGGTGTTTTCAGGTCATGGAGGTGGGGCCAAAGGAGCAACCAAAGGTAAAGCTGGTGCCAGTCAGAGTAAAGGAAGGGCACCCAGGAGATGATCACATGACCGACAACTGACCAATCACCAGCATTGAAACATCCCACCTGACATTGAGAACCAATGAAAGTTGTCAGCAGATTGTAAATTACTCTCATGACACCAAATATAATCTCATACCTTTTTAAGCTCTGCTGACCACAAGTCACAGAACTGACAGCATCACTCATGTCCATCCATCCTTCTGTCAACTGTTTTTGTGAACATGATACAGTCCACATTTTCAAGATAACTCCAGATAACTTTCTGGACTTATAAAGGGTATTAAAATCTACATGTAGTTATGCATGACCTTGAACTACTGTCTCAAGGTCACAGAGATATTGCATTGAGGAAATGAATTTTTTGTGCTGGTCATTCATTTATATGTTAGCAGAGCATTGGACCCACGGGCCTCTTGTTGTGATATATTTTTTTCGTGCACACAAATTGGATTTACTCTTCATGAGAGATAACACACTGTTATTGTGATCACTGTCAACAAGTAAACCAGGCTGGTCTGGTTTAAATATTTGTTATGTACATTAACAGTTTTATCACACAGTAAATAAGGCCCATGTTTTTTTGCTGAAGCACAAGAATTAAAAGTGTCAAGTAATATGTAATGCATGAAAACAATGCATAGTCAGGACAGGGGCAGCAAACCCTTCTCTCCTTATCTTCTATTATTCAAGTTAATTTTTTGCATGGAAATTTACTTCAGCAAAAAAAAAAAAAAAGATAAAACGTAATAAATTCTTTTCTTTTTTCTTTTTTTTTCGTTTTTTTTTTTTTTTTGTAGAGCAAAGTGTTTTTTTTTTGTGTGTGTAACAGAAAACTTAAGTTCTTGACATTTAGAACCTTGGGCATGGCGGAGCTCATGTCTGGTGAGGAAGGACAATTGCGTACATTCAGCAAGATTTGTTAAGTCTGGCCTGGTACAAGAACACACATAACGGACTTGCCTTCACTTGGATGTTGGTTGCTGTCACGATTTCCAAAGCAAGATCAGCTAGTGATGTTGTGGAACAAACACACATACACTGTGTATATGCGTGGTCTTTTGTACATCCCATCATATATAGAGCACAGCATATACCCATTCCCCATTTTGAAGGCTATATACACTGTACACTGAATTTGGCAAAGCAAAAAACGTCTTTTTTTTTCCTCCGTGTACACTTCACTCATTCCTTTATTGTATATTAACATTCAAGCTAACTTTTAACATTTCAAGTATAGGAGAGAGCCTGGTGTGTTATGAACCCATAACACATGAGCCTTGTGTATTATTGGACCATAACACATATGTCCTGCCCACATTTCAATAAGCCACCCCCACCTGGGTTTCCGGAACTCAATGAACATGCTGGGCAAATCAGTTTCTGGTTGTTTCTTTCAATTCTATGTGCTAAATTTCCTGTAATCAAGCAGAAAAATTAAGGGGCAAATGTAAATATAAGAAATGAGGGTCACTTTTGTGTGTGTTACGGCATAATGACGTGGGTGATTGAAGCTGGCATCGCGCCAGGCGCACTGGCATGTGCCACGCCATCAATGCCAGCTTTAATCAGCCGCATCATTATGCCATAACAGACCAAAAATTAACCCTCATTTCTTAATTGACCTTTTCTCTCGCAACACTTTCTGTGCTCACTTTTCGCTGACTCAGCAGCTTCCCTCAGTGCACTATGGGTGTACCCTGCCCAAGGCCCACTGAGGAAAGCTGTTGATCCAGACCATTGTTAGGTTCTCCACAGCTGTAGGCTCCCTGCTACATGAATGAAAGGTTCACGTACGAGAGAAAAGTGAATTTGTTATCATTATGTTAATTCAAAGCACACTGGCTATTGGAGGAATTGGCAACAAAAGTGTTAACGCCAGCCAAAACTGGCTGAAGGTAAATCAGCAACTGCTGCAATGTTGTTGTTGTTGTTTTCCTTTTTTTTTTTTTAAATACAGATTGAGTGTGCATGAAAAAAAGAATGAAAGATCTATCAAAATAACATGCCCCAGGTCAATGCCTAGCTTTCCTCAGGGTGGGTTAGATGCTGAACATGCCCTTAAGTAAGCTGTTCACTTAATTGCAGGAGGAATGGCTTTAAAATACATGTACACGAGATGTGGTCAGTTCACCTAACAACCATAGTCAAGTCTCTGAGTGGGGTATTCATGTTATCATGCTTGAGACACATGGTTAAGGAAGGCAGGTATATCTGTAAATAATTATGTAATGTACCTCTACAAGCAGAGTTTTCAATATATACTGTATATATAATGTTGATATTAAGCAGTTAACTTGTGCCATCAAATATTGGGGGAAATGGCATTATAGAAAAATGCTACGTAAAACTTGTGAAATGGAAGCTGCTTTTGTTCAATGCTACTTCATTTTAGCCCCAACTTCTCGTTATTGAACCACACGATAATTCATGTACCATGTACACATATAGTAATACATATTTATGGTAACATAATGCTTCCTAAATGGCAAGCCCTTTGTGATATGGTGTGATTCCCCGCACTTTCATAGATGTCTTGCATATCATTTTGTAGATCTGTAGTGTGTCTACACTGTAAAAGCTTCTTAATGTGTTTATTTTTTGTACATAGGGGAGCATCAATTAATATCTGGCGGTCTTCGGAATGTAAAACTTGTGCACAGTAGTCCCTCATTTGAGAGAACTCGTGAACAAAACGCCACCTGCTCTTTGAGACTACATTTATCATGTCTCTGCCCTTATCTTTTCCATCGTTCATTCTGTTACAGATAGGAGCAACAGTTCCGTGTCTTCTGTGGTGTTCTGAACAAAAAAACAAAACAAAAAAAGCCCCTACAATTCAATATCTCTTTGCTCCATAGCTCATCCAGTGACTGTCTATGTCTAAACCACTACCTTAAGCAATCATCACATTTGATTACAAAAATTCAAGGCTTCAACAGCCAAATGAATACATAAACAGGTCAATGCAGCCTTCAATCTCTATTGAGGCCACATTTGGACCTCCTCACACTCTCTCAAAACAGGGACTTCTGCAGTTACATGTAGCTCTAGGACACATCCTCAAGAAATATGTATCCTGTGCCTCAGGGTTGGTTTAATCATATTTATTTACCAATTTCTTCAACGGGTACATATAATTATACATTGGATAAAAATTTGTAGAATGGGACTTTCAAAGGTTGTTAATACAATCTTGTCAAGTAGGTACTTTTGCTGTGCTTTAGTTTCAGCCATTTTAACCTAGCAGGAACATGAGCACAGGTTTTTGTTTCCATTTATATTTTTGTTAACATTCCTGATGCACTAGTGAAATCCAACACAAATGAATACTGAGGAATTGTGTAAGATGTGAAATATTTTATATTTAATACTGCTATATACAATCAGTGTAGGAAAGACTGAAAAAAAAGAAAAAAAGAAAAATGCAGACACTTCCTACCCACAAGGAAACCAGTTCCATACCATGAGAAGCAAACATCTGTTACAGAGGCTCAGAATCACATGGCTGGATGCTCACAATCCTCCATTGACTGATGAGCTCGGAGGGGGTGGGGGGGGGGGTGTTAGTTTGCAGCAGCATCGTAATTTTCTCCTTTTTTGAAAAGTAAGATGCAGCAGCAAGGGAAATTCTTTAGTTTTGCCATAAATCCTAGGATTATTTAAAAAGGATTACAACATAAAGAATTTACTACTTGAGGGAAAAGAAAAGAAGCCCAGTGCTGAAGACAGTGAATTTATTGGGTCGGTAAGGTAATGGCAAACAGGGAAGTTTTGAAATGATGGCCCTATCACTGCTATTGCACCTGCTGGACCTCAGCTAGATTCTGTGCGATTATTTTTGTTGTTTACTTTTGCCATATAAATTATTCCAAAGTCTGCATGGTGGAAAACTTAAATTAGAAAAAAAAAAAAAAAAAAGAAGCACAAATTGAAATTTTTTTATCAGAGGACGAAATTACTTTGATCCAAAACACATATTGTACAGCAAATCAGAATACTTCAAATTATGTATCAGTTCTGTCACACTGTGTAAATAATTTGCTACAAATACTGACATAGTGTATTGGCTACATTTCCATAGCAAACAAAACAAATAATGTACATTTTTGACTCGGTGGTAACAAGCTTGCCTTTCACTTTTGTGACCCGGTTTCTGTTCTCAGCTCAAGCAGCAAGTGCAAAGAGACTCATTCACTCTGACTGTGAACGGTGGTTTTCTCCAATTCCTTCGGTTTCGTCCACCTCACAATTAGGTAGGAAAGTATATGTCGACACCTGTGTCACGGAGAGTGATCAATATAGGCTTGGCCTGCTTCACTATTTGTGTAAAACATATGGGTGTATACTTAAAAAAATGGTCCTCATCTTTTTTTTGAACATATGTGCTACAAAAGTGAAGTGCTATGAATCTCTATTTAGGCTCATTGAATAAACACAAAGAAACAAAACGGGTATGGCAAGGGGAGGGTTGAACACATGTATCGCAACATTTGATACATGTATCGGGTCATTTTAATAGATTTGTCCTTTCATCATGTTCATGTGAGCTGTGTATGTCATTTGATACAGCCCATTTCATTTGATACATGTATCATTTCATTTGATAAGCACATCATTTCATTTTATACCTGTTTCCTTTCATTTAATACAAGCACATTGAAACCTCATTATAACAACACTCAAGATATCTGACATATTCATTTACATAACGACACAAGTTTTGAATTGCAAAAGTTCATTTTCTTTGTTGTTTGATTCAATTATCTGACATATTCAGTTATCTGACACATTTCGAAGGGTACAGATGGTGTCATTTTCACTGTATCATATCAATGGTTTCCCTATTGACTCAGATTATCAGGAAGAATTGTAAAGCTTGTGATGGATGGTTAACCCATTACTAGCTGATTTTTTAACTGAGAGTCTATCCAAAGTATGTGTTTCTGGTTCCCCAAATGAGGATCCCTGGACAGGACAGTCTGAGACTACAAAGCAATTATTGCAACATTGTATTTTTCTACTGCAGAAATATTAAAACCAGGGGAGAATAAGTTGTCCTTATTAACAGTTTTTAGTGCTAGGTTTTGGGCTGACGCAACAACTTTCCTCGGTGGACTTTGGGCAGATTTTATGCTTAAAGTGCCAAGGAAGGGCGTTGCGTCCTTTGCCGGAAGCAAAGGGATGTTGCTTCTTGCACGAAAAGTCTTTTCACATATGGAATTTTTATCTTGGGTCACTGTAGTAATCCATGGGAGACGAGCTTGACAATTGCTGTGATTAGCACGGAAGGGGTCAGGTTAACCCAATTATAGTACATGTAACTGACTTTCACCGTCAGATCGAACAAATGTTTATCTACTTGTTCCAGATCAAGACAGTGGTACCCCTTCTTCACAAACGGTAGTTACCACCATATGACAGTAATCACAGCAGTTGACAAACTGCTAAATGTTTCAGTGCCTAATCATATTAACGAAAAAAATGGTAGATTTCTACTGGACTTACATGTAGAGTGATTGTATTATCTGTATTTATGACCAGGTCTGGAGTAACGCATTATTTTAAAACACTTTCAAATGTACTGGTCCGAGATGCATGTATTTTAAATGTGGTAAGGTTGTAATAGTTACATGTTTTAAATTGTTTTGTAATAATGTAATTCACCAATAGATGGAGCCACCAGCACATGGCACCTTATTGCATGCTATTTAAACCACTTTCCAGGTTTTCCATATCCCCGGCAGCCTCCGTGTATTAAAGAAATCCACAGACTGCTCCTTGTGATCACCCAATTGCTAATTTGTTGACACTGAGATTGCTATCTTTTCATTGTAATTAATGCCTTACACTTCAGGAGCTTGGTTTGTTTATTCTCCACGTGGCTCCACCTGCACTTGGCCATTTGGTAGAAGTGTACTGGTGGCTCCATCTCTTGTTAAAATATGCTATTACCCTGCAGATTGTTTATTTGTGATGTTACCTGTATCTTCTGTCAAGCATGGAGGTGCTGTTATTCATTGTATGTTTCTACATACTTGTAAATACATTCCAACAAGTCATTCTCTACAGCAGTGTCATTTGTCTTTTATGTTGTAATCGTTCTGATGAAGAGAATCATAATGGGCTGTGCATGTAGCAATAATTTATGGGCTATAGTTACCTCGAAAAGCAACTCCTGTCATTTGACTGATCAATTTTCAGTTCAGCTGACAGTATCTGAAAGCTTTGCTAAAACTGCACAGGGATAATTCAGTGCAAGAATAGACTTGACACATTCCAGCTTTTTTTTTTTGGCTGGTCAAAGGTTATCTGCACCAGTGCTTTTTATGCGGGGCACAGCCCCCAGTATTACGAGGTTTCACACAGTTAATTCAACCTGTCAAAACAGAAATAAGCAGAGCTATCATTGTGTAGTTCAAAGAAAGACTGGCAAGTACAATGTATATAATGGTGTTTTGGTATTATACATAACACGTTCCTTACAATTTCATACACCAAATAAAGTCCATCAATTGTGACAAAAAACAGAAAGAGTGACGGCACCTTCTGTTAAACAAGAAGGCTCTAAGGAGTCCGTGCTTAGCTGACCTATGATGAACAGAGCAAAGTGAAGTAGACCCACCTTGATTGGAATTACCATACATGAAAGAAAAAAGGACAACATTGTGGCTGATCAATTCAGCTGGACATAAAATTTAAAATAATTAGAGCATGACCATTTGAACAAAATTGGTAGAGACCCACCCAAGGTACATGCTCACCAAGTTTGAAGTGAATCTGGTTGATGTTTTTGGAGAAGTCAAAATGTGAATTCCCATTGCAATCCTTATTGACTTACATGGTAAACAATAGGATTGCATGCTTTAACCGACAGACACCTGAATTGAAAAATTCTTGAATTGTCAGGACTCTAGAATATCACCACCTAGTGAACAACTTTGTTTATCACTTCCACAAGCTACATTTCTACCAAGTTTCAGCACGATCTGAGTGACATATTCAGAGAAAAATTCAAAAATGGTAAAAACACCCAAAACTTTGTTGAAAATAGAAAAAAATTGCAGCATCGCCTCTTGAACAATTAAGGTCTGGGGGTCCCCAGAAGTGTATCTGTGCAATTGTTAAGCCATTGGTTTTGGTGGTTTGTGAGAATATTCGTTACGATCTTGAACAAAATCATAAAGAAAACAGAAATCACTCGTGCATGACCTTTTAAACAAACTTGGTAGAGACCTACCTGAGGTGTATCCCTACCAAGTTTGGATTGAATCTGGTTGAGGGTTTTGGAGTAGAATTCAAAAATGTGAATTGTGGATGAGCGAGGGATGCCTAGTCATAACATAAGCTTAGCTAACTGACAAGTCAGCTGAGCTAAAAATTATGGTCTAGAGGTTTCCAGGAATGTCCTATTTCACAGCAAATGGCCAAGTGGTTTTGGAGCAGAAAATTCTTAAAGATTGAAAAATGAACTCCAAAATATCATTATATATGTATTGGAAAATCACTGGAACGCATCCAATTGGACAAAGTAACTTGGTAGAGACCATCTAAGGTAGATCCCCACTGAGAAGAATCTGGCAGACTGCAGAAAATAGCTCATCTCCCATTGGCTAGTCCCCCTCCCCTCCCCCCCCCCCCAAAAAAACAAAAAAAACTGTCAGCATAAAGCTTGAATTACAATTTAATGCAAATCAAAATTGTATCTGTTAACATAAAGCGATTTAAAAAAATCCAAAATCACTGGAACACGTCCAATTGAACAAACTTGGCAGAGACCCATCCGAGGCAGATCCCCACAAAATATGAGCAATATATGGCAGATGGTTTTAGAGAAGTTGAAAATGTCAATTAGCATTGCAACTTCCATTGACTTGCAATATGATCATTCATTAAGAATCATCGATCCGATGTACAAATTTGACTGGGCAAGGTACATTTTGACCAACTTTCATCAGAATCTGATTAATGGTTTCTGATAAGTATGAAAGAGCATTAACACATAAAATTCCATTCTTTTAGTCACAGCGCCATCCATATTGAACAAATTAAAAGGGTCCTGCAGTGATAATTTACACCTTTTGAGTTGTTTTATATTATAAACGTGGAGCCATATCAGAAAATAAAACCTTTTTTCCCAACTGCATAAGCAGATATCAACTTTTTTTTAGATATGTAAATGAAGGGTTGTGATGTCACCTGGACTAACTGCTGCAGTTAATGCAATAACAGCTGAGTGAAACTCGGACAAAAACATGGAAACCCGAACAAGTATGCATATTCCACTTTTACTATGGATGAAGCAGTGTGTATAGATAAAATCAAATTTCCTAAAGGAAGATATTTACTGATTTAATGAGGATTAATAAGGAAAGAAAAATGCAGAAATCAATACACACAAGCTAACAGCTCCTGTGGTTGTGTATTCACTTATTGAAGCAGGCGTCAACTAATATACCACACTGATAAGATCAAAGAGGGTAATTAACAGAGTACACAAGCCATTATGACGTGCCTGCTAATATGTATCTCAGCTTGGTGCCTTCAAAGTTTGTGTATTATATTTATGGAGGGTAGCCCAGATGACATCACACATCAGAACACTTACTTGAAATATAATATAGCTCCAACTAAATATCCGTTTCAGAAAAAAAATGTTGAAAATTTGTCAAATGAACAACTAAAATGACCTTTAATGACCAAAAAAAAAAAAAGAAAGAAAGAAAGTAAAAACTATCACGAGTCTTGTGTCCAGATATCTAATGGTCTCTTGGCATCAAGGGCTGGCACGGATTGTCCCAGATACGGCGCTTCTTCTGCCCAGTATAGATGTCGAAGCTGGTCATCGGACCACACGGCTACAGGGGCCTCCGAAATCGGTTCGACATAAAGAGTAAGGGATTCTCTGTGTTCTATTGAGAATCTTGTTATTCCACAGTTTGGAGTTTTTAATCCAAGCCGAAGCCGTTGGAGGCATACAGTCATTTGCACTATGGGCAGTAAGTTGCCTAGGAGACCGGTTTAGACAGCGTAAGCTGAACTATTATTATCCATATAAAATGGTTGCACAAGCAACCTGGAGGTTGATTACAGTAACTAGTTTTGTCATGTTGTGGCAGAAACAAAGCATAGACTGAAATTCCTTAACTTTTATTTGCATGCCATGACACATGCAGACCCCATACACTGACCTGGGAATGCCGTCTCTATCTGGAATAGTTTTGACGAGATGGAAGATTTATACTTTTAATCGAATTGCCTCAAATTTACATTATTTTGAAAATATTGTCCAAAACAAGATAAATTTAAATTATAGGACCGTGGCCATGCTCCAGTTCTGATTTCTAGCTATGGTCGTCTCTAGCCGTCTTCGAAAAAAAGGCTGGCGACAAGATGTACGTGGACAGACAGAAAGAAAAAGAAATGTGGACTTTCTATTTCTACTCAGAGACTAAAAAAGGAATGAAAAGAAAAAACTATTTTCTTTCTGTGTACAGACATACATAGGCCTACATACATACATACATACATACATACATACATACATACATACATACATACATACATACATACATACATGCATACACAGTTATACAAGGTTATTTTTAATCGCTGTGTATGTGTGTATTGATAGGGCTTATTAAACGAAAATAAGTGAAACTAGAAAAGATAATTTGCTTGACAGCAAATGTGTTTGTGTCTTCAAAATATGAATACATGTATGTTCAAACGTTTTGAATATTTCCTTTTGTATCTGTATTATAAATGCAATTTTATGGAGAGACAAATGTTCAAACTAAGCACAAAATGAAATGACATTTGGGGTTGCAGTGGAAATTTTCTATTTTCTGGACATAATTGCGACTGGGATTCCTGCCAAGAAAATATCTCTGGTATTGGAAATGAAATAAGCCATCAACAGGCAATTTCAACAATCATGAAGTTCAAGTTGTCAGACGAAGGTGTCAAAACTTCAAAAATTAAGTTTTGTTGATCATATTATAAAAAATAGACATGAAAACTTGGGCAAACATATTAGTATCAGCACAGCTTTGCTGTCACTGAAATCGGGAAATCTGCAAACACTTGTTGGGTGCCTTGTCTGCGCTACTGGAAAATCCTAAACCTGTGGTATGCAGAGACAGGGAGGTGTATGAGACACCTTCCTGGCAGAGAGCATCGCGTTAACAGGATGTTTTCACAAGGGTAATCGCAATTTTAAATGATACGTACGGTAGTGATAATAGTATATAAACAGATTATTTTCGCCGTACATACAAGTTAAGTTGCCCCCCCCCCCTCCACCTGCATGTATGAGCAGCAGAAAAGGACCTTGTAACCTAGTTAAAATTGAATCCATATAATACATCTTAGCTACAAACGTTTCAAGCTATGAGTAAATCAAATAAAAATACGTATCTCACTGACTTATGACGTTGGTTGGATACCCTGTGAAATAATGACATGCCTGCAGTTTGCTGGCTGGACCCATCAGATAAAATCCTGACATGGCAATGGACATAACAAAATTGAGTAGTTAATTGAGGACCAATTGAATAGTTCATGTGCACACATTGTTGCACCTTTTTTTTCTTACTTTACCACATACACCTGCCAACTCAAAAAGTGCAAGAATCTTTATTTATCAAATGAAACATGCAAGAAATATTTTTCAGCTTTCCAATCCGTCTTTCTATCCGTTTTTTGTTTTGTTTGTTTGTTTTTATTTTTTGTTTCTTTTTTGTTTTTTTTTTTTTTTTTGTTTCTTTTTTTTTCTTTTTTCTTTTTTGATAGATATCAACTTTACTGTTAATAGCCGACTGGTGAAGTGGCTGAAAGGAGAGCAAAACTTGTGCAAATTTTATGTTACCATTTTATTTTTACTTCGTGCTTTCGTACTTCTACCCGCTAAGCTTTACAGAATAAGCATATGCCTAGGTTATGATTTATCCTAATGGGTTTTGGAAATTTCTCTATCATCGTCGTCATCATCATCATCATCGTTATCATCATCATCATCATCACCATCACCATCATCACTTCTAGGTACTACTACTACTACTACTAATACTACTGGTTTTCTGCTATAATTTTTTAACTTCCAGAAATATCAAAATAAAATTGTGGCTAGTTGCTTTTTATATCTTTACAACGTTAGGCCTACTTTCCCCAGACAATGACCGACGTGCATTTTAATAGGATATATTCATATGTAACTGCGATCCTGCGCACCTCCTGTGTTGCCGGGGCAACACACTGATGCTTCTACCATGATCAGGGCAGATTTGCATTATATACTACAGAAACATCCAGAAATAACACCTTTTCAACCAAAAGAGAGCCTATTTCTAATCAATTTAGGCATCCTTTATGTTTCAAATATACGTTGATACATTTTCTTAAGATTATTCTGTGTTCGTGTTGTTCATTTTATTGGGAAAGTACTTTTGACCATGCAAAATATATGGATCTGCCCTGATGCAGGTGGCTCCCCCTTTTGCTCGATATGTGTTAGAGTAGGACCGCATTTAAATGTGAATACATCCTATTAGCTTTACATACATGTCTACTTCACATATTTAGGCCCATATTTATAGCATGCTTGACGACGTTAGTCAACCTCTATATTTCATTCTACACTCTATAATGCTAATTGTAATTTCAATCTGAGATGTTGAAAATATTTCCTTTGACCATACCCACTCACCATCAATAATTAGATAGCTTTGAGTTGAACCATGTTTTTAAAATAAAAACTCTATTCAAACAGTGAAAAAAGGCATTAAGCTCCCCCCCCCCCAAAAAAAATTCTGAGAATATATGAAAATGAATCAACCAGTGGTGCTTCAAATGCCAAGATGTTGTGCAAGGTTTCGTTATTATCTGTTAGATAGTAAATTATTTGGAAATATTAAAATCAAGAAATCCAGTATTTTACGTAGTCTTCAAAAAGAAATATTTTTCTTGGTTCAATTCAAACTTCAGCAGTCTTAATGAACAAATTTTCTTATTGGTTCTATTCAGACTTTTCTTTCTTTAAGGGAAGATGGTAGGGTCAAATGAAATATTTCGAGCATCTCGTGATAAAATTGCAGTGACTATTGTGACCTGTACTGTAGAGTCCAATTCAGGGATTGACTAACGTCGTCACACATAATATAGGTTGCCCACGAAAACATTCGGTCTACCGGAGAATTGGCACACAGACATATCGTTTTTCTAGGAATTTTTCTAGGGATTCCTTCTTTCTTTCTTTCTTTCTTTCTTTCTTTCTTTCTTTCTTTCTTTCTTTCTTTCTTTCTTTCTTTCTTTCTTTCTTTCTTTCTTTCTTTCTCTCTCTCTTTCTCTCTCTCTCTCTCTTTCTCTCTCTCTCTCTCTCTCTCTCTCTCTCTCTCTCTCTCTCTCTCTCTCTCTCTCTCTCTCTCTCTCTCTCTCTCTCTCTCTCTCTCTCTCATTTTCTGTCCAGGCAAATTTGTCCGACATTTCATTTGAAAACTATTATACGTAGAAACTCCAAATTTGGCGTGATTACACTTCCACACATAAAGTCTTGAATTTTTGTAAAGAGGCACAAGGTTTCTGAAAATTGTTCAAATTAGAGCCATTTGAAAATTTAAATCTTGAATATCTCCAAAACTACAATAGGTAGAGGTCACCAATCCAATTTCAACTTATAGGTTTGTAACACTACATATTTTGTGATTTACATGTGACCTCTAATGGTCAAAGATCAAGGTCATTTGGACGTTTAAAACTTTTCATCCAGCCACAAGTAATTCTGTTAATATTCATCCAATTTTGACTATGTTGGACCTAAATTGTAGGTATTGCTTCACTGCATATTTTTTACATGTAACCTCTACAGGTCAAGGTCATTTGGACCTTTGAAATATGCATCCAGCCACAACTCTGTCAATTTTCATCGTATTTTGACCATGTTGGACCCAAACTGTAGGTATTGCATCACTGCATATCTTTTAATTAACATGTAACCTCTAAAGGTCAAAGGTCAATGTTATCTGGACCTTTGAAAGTTTCATCCAGCCATAACTTTGTCAGTTTTCATCTTATTTGATTCATGTTGGGCTTAAATTGTAGATATTATAACACTGTATATTTTTTCTAATTTGCATGTGACCTGTAAAGGTCGAAGGTCAAGGTCATTTGGTTTTATCCAGCCATAACTCTGTCAATTTTCATACAATGTTAAGCATGTTGGCCTCGACTTGTAGGTTTTGCAACACTGTACATTTACACTGCTCCGGGTCAGATGCATCAAATGAGGTATGGTTAAAAGAAAGGAATAAATGGCAAAACATAGGCGTACATTATACATTAGAAATATTAAGGACATGACTTATATCAGGGACAGTCTCTGAAATTGGCTTAAATTTTGACCAATTTACGGTGTTTGTCCTGCATTGAAACTGAGTATTTTCTTATATATTCTTTGTTGAATATGCTGTGTCCCTGATATTCTCACTTAAATATCCCTGAAATGGCATTTTGAATATTGGCATCTCTGATATATGATACAATATTATGTACTTTATGTAATTTTAATGTGGTAAACTGTGTGATATCTATCTCATGATAACCTGTTGAATTATATATATATATATATATATATATATATATATATATATATATATATATATATATATATATATATATATATATATATATATATATATATATATATTAAGGACCCTCACAGTCCATCAGAGCTTGCTCTGACTACAGTGGAGCTTTCAGTCGGAATCCAAAAAGCGGCCCAATACCAGACATGGTAAGAGGGCGTAGTCCATAGAGGTTCCAGTTTTGGCAGACCTGGCCAAATGACAAAAAACGAACCGTAATTGTGGTACCAAGTTTACGTCAGGAGAGATTTGTGCAGTTTGGCATTTTTATGCATAGCTTATGAATTGCACTATCACTTATGAATATGATTTATTTTGACAATGGTCTCATTAAATGTATATTTGAATCTGATTTTCATAAAGTAGGGACAGAGAAAAGTGACCATGCCAGCACCAGCACTTCTCAACCAGGAAACAGTGATTGCCAAGTTTTACCAGACCCGGCAAATGAACTGAGCGCCAGACACACGAGAAATGAAGTCAAAGCAAAATTGCACTTCGTGTTGACAAGCGAGGAATGCACCGATGTGAAAAGGGCTGTGGAAGACAAAAAGAAAGGAGAGCTTGAGCACAAGAACAAAAGAAGCACAGGAAAAGAAGAAAAGAAAATGAAAAAGGCATTGGATGATTGCAATGAAAGTAAATCCATAGACCCCCCCAAGTGCATTAGACATTAAAAGTAAACAGGTAACGTACTAAGGTTCAGTATGCAAGAAATTTGCCAGAGGGGCCGGATTTTGGGCAGTGTACCCTGTTTAACATAAATGTGCTTTCCAGAATGGTATTTAACACAAATGTGCCAGAACAATTTATGATATAAGGCCTACTTCCTGAATGAGGGTACATAAAAAGAAATGTTCCGCCATTTTAATCCTAAATTAAATACTCAATAAACCATGAATGCTCAAACGCTGCCAAGAATAAATTTAGTCTGACGACTGAAGTTCATACCCATGTACCCCTATAAACAAACATTGGTAGAAATTAGCCCAAGATGCGTAAGCTTCCCTCGTAGGGGGACTTAATTTGTTAATTAATTGAGACAGACAGAGATAGAGAGAAGAAGAAGAAGAAGAAGAAGAAGAAGAAGAAGAAGAAGAAGAAGAAGAAGAAGAAGAAGAAGAAGAAGAAGAGAAGAAGAAGAAGAAGAAGAAGAAGAAGAAGAAGAAGAAGAAGAAGAAGAAGAAGAAGAAGAAGAAGAAGAAGAAGAAGAAGAAGAAGAAGAAGAAGAAGAAGAAGAAGAAGAAGGAGGAGGAGGAGAAGAAGAAGAAATAATCGTTTGGGTCTTCCCAGGGTCAGGGTAGTTCAACACTATGAAATGCAGTTAGATCGTTCTGAAAATGGAATACAAAAACAGAAATATATCCAACGGAAACATAAGCCTGTCCTCTTTTCTTCTTTTCAACAGGAGAAGTTAAAAAAGAGAAGAATGGTTTAATACTTTTAGTTGCCTTACAACTTCAATAATTCTAGGAGAAAAAACAAAACCCCACAAAGTTTCCCACCCGTTGATGTGATCGGAGACCAAGAAGCTTGAGTGGCAAGATTCTCGTCGAGAGCAGTGTCTTAATTTTCTCAAGTATCAAGGACGAAAAGTCAACCCTACACGTTTTTAATCTGTCCACAACTGTAGATTGATTGGCCAAACGTTTCATATTTTTTTCTATTTTGTGGTGGCCGCCCTCGACCACAAATATACTTTCATCAAAATTATAAGCCTTCTCACCCAAAACATGAGGGTGAACAGTACAGATCGAGGGGAGTGATGGCGGTGTTGGTGGGTAGGGGTACGGTAGAAAGGATGAGGAAAATGCTCCTGGATAAATTTGATTCCAGCAGGATATCACTCAGGCTCCTGAAAATAGATGTTGATGTTTGTCTGGTCCTTTTTTCTGTTTTTTGTTTTTTGGTTTTTTTTTTTTGTTTGTTTGTTTGTTTTTTGTTTTTTGGGGGGGGGGGTTGTTGTTGTTTTTGTTTTGTTTTGTTTTGTTTTGTTTTGTTTTTGTTTTTTGTTTTGTTTTTGTTTTTGTTTTTGTTTGTTTGTGTGTGTGTGTGTGTGTGTGTGTGTGTGTGTGTGTGTGTGTGTGTGTGTGTGTGTGTGGAGGATAACTTTTATGCTCCCAGGTAGATTTGTCTCTAGCAGGAAAACATTCATGCTCCAAGATAGATTGGGGGTGGTGGTGGTGGTGGTGGTGTCCGTCTGTCCGTTTCTATGTGTTTCACGCGCCCAGAATAACCTATATGCTCCTAGATTGATTTCATTCTAGTAGGATAATATTTATGCTTGTAGATAGATTCATGGGCGTGATGTCTGTATGGTATTTTTCTGTATTTCGTGGGGATCATCTGGAACGTCTAGTTCAAGAGGTTCAAGCTCCAGGCCCAAAGGGACACCTAAATACAGGTGGAGAGATGAACGACTGCGTCGTTTCTAGGATGACGGAAAATTATTATGAAAAAAGCTGCTCTCAGTGGGAGCCCCGTTCGCCTTTTATGGAGACACTGTCAAACAGGTGGGAAGTTATAAAATTTGATTGAATTTTATGACAAGAAGAAGTCAGGAAGGTTGGAGTGTCTGTAATCTTATGGATTGTAAATAAAATTCTATCTTTATTCAAGAGTCCTTTTCTTTTTCCGCCCTCTTATTCATTTTAGTGATTCCTTTGTGAACTAGCTACCGGTATCTGTCTATTATACCATTGGTATGAACAATAAACCTGTGCGGTATTGAGACCAATTGGAAAAAATAACACAGGTCTTGCTAAACAGATCCCCCAGGTACCGTAAAATGAAAATTCTCATAATTTAAGAGACCAATTATGAAATTCCCAAGTATTGGTACGGCTTCAAACGTATTTGCACAAAGGTGTCCTTGCCAGCAAAAGAATTATTCAGCAGGAAAACATGCATCTATAATGAGGTTGCTTGCGGTCCATTTTTGTGGCCTGGCCACGTGCCTCTCCCGCCATGTGTACTGGTTGCCTTTGTTTCTTCCATCAATTTTATGAAATTATGAATTAGGTAATTCTTCAATATGGTGCCTGCTGAGCATGTCCAGTTCTTAAAAAACATGTCTGGTCTTAAAATGTTACACTCTTAGGAAGAAAATGTTCCTTTGCGTTCCCAGAATAAGCGCTTGGTTTCTTTGAGGAATCTTGACGTTTTTCACCTTGGGGAACCAGGGGAGTTTTCACCTTGGGGAATTTCAGATTTAAGCAAGGTTTTTTGTCCAAAGAATATATCTTTTTAACACATGTGAACTCAAACACCAGTTAATAGATATTTTTACCAGTTAATAGATATCCATTTTAAGAGAGTCATATGAAACCAATAAAATCAAAATGATGTGGTAATGCTCTTTAAGGTAGCTTTACTGACTTCGAAGCAAAAAAAAATGTTTTTAATTATACAAATTTGGTTTGTAATTTAGAGTTTCAATATTAACTCACTTTTCAGAAGCCTCAAAAATCTTGAACAGATAATATAATAATCAGCTTTTACTGATAAAATCCATCATACCATTGACTCTTGGCTTGGAACCCCAATCCGGGACAAGGTTGAAAAACCAGGTCAAGTTGTTTGAAGATGGCAACCATATGTTCCTGATCACTGACAGCCTTTCCTGACATTTTCATGTTATTCCTTGGTAGAGCTGAAATTGAACAACCCCACAGGTTCTCCAGTAATTTCTTATGATCTATTTTGCATGTGTGCTTATGCAGAGGGATGGTTCGATTTGAATTTATGGGGTCAGCAGAGGTTCCGTTTGTATCATTTTGTAAGGTACATTGAAAGTCATAATAGATTAGATGCTACAATAGTATTGAGAACATACTAAATAAATTAATGTCATTAGATATATTAAGTGCAGATTCCATTCACTCCCATTTATATAATACAAAATGGGATACAATTGTAATAAAATGAATGCATTGATTCAGTAATAATCTAAGACCTGTATAGACTTGAACCTTGAAGTATTTTTCTGTGTATTTTTTCCAAAATTAAGTAAGATTTTGATTTAATTATGTTTCAATTTCACATATAATTCACACAGTAGATGAGTATTGTTTTCAGTATATTTTTCCAATGTCTACAATTAAAATAGATCCAAATTTTTCCTGAGCAAGTAATGTGCAAATACTTCATGAAATCAAAACTTACATATGCATTCCAGAACAAATGCTATCTCCGACAGAATGAAGGACAGCAATGTGTCTCATTTTGAATTTCAAACAGTAACTAAAGAGCAAGTCCTTAATCATATGAAGAAGCTCAATCCCGAGAAGACAACCAGGCCAGATGAAATTCCACCAAAATTACTCTCTTTAGAATCGTTGAAGACTAGAAATCAGCTTTGGTGATCATGAATACGTAGGTGTGATACTAATGGATCTCTGAAAGGCTTTTGACTGCCTTCTCCATGAGCTACTTTTACAGAAACTTCCATTCTAGGTCTTTCTGAAAATGCATGTAATTTATTAGGTAGTTATTTAAAGGACCGAAAGCAAAGGGTCAAGTATGGTGGCACTTCCTGTGAATGGGAAGACCTATCAAAGGGAGTGCCACAGGGTAGTATACTTGACCCTTTGCTGTTCAATGTCTTTATGAATGACTTTCTCTATGTTATGGAAAGGCATTGTATTCTCTATAATTACGCCGACGACAACACATTATCTTTTCATGATCATGACTTACAAAATGTTAAATTGTCTTTGGAAAATACCGCTAATATAGCTATCCAATGGTTTATCGAAAACAATATTGAAGGCAAATCCTGACAAATTTCAGGCTATGATCTTATGACCACATTTAGACTGCCAAATAGAAAATGACTTCTTCTTCTTCTTTTTTTTTTTTTTTTTTTTTGAAATTGATGGTGTTACCATAAAACCG
The DNA here is from genome assembly GCA_964020975.1 of Hermodice carunculata. NCBI lineage: Eukaryota > Metazoa > Annelida > Polychaeta > Eunicida > Amphinomidae > Hermodice > Hermodice carunculata. Next base: position 66,657,153 of record OZ026626.1, on the reverse strand, counting down.
GAAAGACTTCAATATCCGAAAGTATAATAGATAGAGATGTCATTCCAACCTCTACTAGAGGGTTATTGACCATTGCGCATCTAATGAATTTAATCAAAAGTTGTAGCAATTTAAATTATGCAAATTAGCAGCATTCGAAACTTCAAATCTTGAATATCTTCAAAACTATAATAGATAGAAATGTCAATTCAACTTCTACTAGGGGGATATTGACCATTGAGCATGTAATGAACTTAAAACTAAAGTTGTAGAATTCAAATTGTGCTAATTAGCAGTGTTCAAAATTTTCAATCTTGAATATCTTCAACACTATAATAAATAGAGATGTCATTCCAACTTCTAGGGTGTTGTTGACCATTGCGCACCTAATGAATTAAAAACAAAAGTTGTAGCAATTTAAATTATGTTTAGTAGCACCATTAGATATTTTAAACCTTGATTAACTTCAAAGCTATAATAGATAGAGATGCCATTCCAACTTGTACTCCTGTTTTATGGATTAGTTGTACGTTGCCATACGAATATTATGCTTTGAGGACACACACGCCTCTTGGCAAAGCGGCAAATCATGTTTTCTAGTTTTTCGGTTGCTTTCCACAACGGGAAGGAAGAATCATGCATTGAGGACACCTGACGTTCATTCTTAAAACTATCTTTTCACGACATTCTCGTTTCGATATGACGGGGCATTAAGTGTGGAAATATATAATATTAGCATGAGATATTGCATAATATTGTCTCTGAATATGTCTACTTTTTTGTTTATGCAAGCAAAAATTTGTGGTTATTTTTTTCAAATTATATTTTTGCGACATACAAAGTCGAACCGGAAATGACCCAACGCGACCCCCACTCAACAACGTTTGAAAATGGCGATGGGCGGGCACGACACTTGAAAGTTGTACTGTTGTTTTCGTAATTGCGTCGACAATGGAGTGTTTCGTGACTACATGGCTGCCGCCCGAGAGTGAAAGATAGCACTTGAACTGTTTATTCTGGTTTACGATATACTGAACGGCAAAAATGTCAAAGAGCGGCTCGGTAAGTTGGTTGTTAACCAGGTTGGAAATTGGAGATGAGCATTCAGCTGGCCAGTGTGTCAAAATTCCTGATCCCTGGAAAGTACAAAATGTTTTGATACATTATTCATACCAAGATATATATGATGTAAATACGCCAACTGATGCTTTTTTGTATGCATCATGTGTTCCTCAATTCCCGCCACAGTACTGGATGTAATCAGCAGATAGGTTGTTGATGCAGATCATAGATAAAGTCTAAAGATGCTTTTCATCAACGTAAACACGACACGTGTCTCAACATGCTGTGTAATTTGTACCAGAGACCTAACGGCCGCGTCCCTGTTTGGACTGAAGGATTTTGTTTCGACACTAACAAAGCAAAAGCAATTACTTGTTTAGAGTACTCATTTTCCATATAAGGTGGCAGTGCACTGTAAAACTGAAAGGTGCCCAGGCCCCAGCTCGAGATCAGAGTGAATTTTTGACACAGTCATAGACTCATAATTAATTTAGCGTCAACCTGTGCTGTGACAAGTTGATAGTGTATGTAACATTCTGTGTACAGATTTTGTTTTTTCATTTAAAAAACGTGTGTTATGATATTTTTTGCAGTGACCTGTGTTGCATGATATATATTCTACTTGTCATCAAAGGTGCATACATACATGTATTTAAAAAAAAAAAAAAAAAATACAGTGTTCCAAACAAAGGTAGCACACAATTGGGCATCCAATCATTCACTGCCACATGTATTATATGCCTTTTTTTTATGTGGCTTTAATTTGCTTAAACAACAACAACAACAATTGTGAGTTGGCTGTTTTGTATTTTGGGTTCTTTTATTTATTTGTTTATTTTTTTAATGTAATTTTCTGTGGCACAGAACTTTGTTTGCAGGTATGTTTTGCACATTTATTTTTTCCAAAACAAACTCATATTCCAAAATCCTGTCTAATACTATGCATGGAAGATATAAATTTAGGGCATTCACAAATTTTGCACATTCCTACACTGAATTAAATTCAAGTGTGCTGAGTTTCCGCCATAATTGCCTGTATTTTAAAGACTACATGTATAAAGCATCACTTGCTCACAAAATGAGAATGTTGATTGCTTTTATATCTATAGCGGGTCAATTATATTGCAAGAATGCAACCCAAGTTTTAAAGTATATATGCCTATGACAATTGGTTAAAGAAAACAAAAAAACATTGAACATGTTGAAACACTCAAAAAGATTATGCAGGTGTTGTTGCCAATGTGTTAAGAATCTTGTTATTTCCACAAATTTGTTCGAAATATGAAGTTTGTGGCTAAACTTGTCAGTTGGCATAAAAGAAACAGCTATTTGATTTATGGTGTACCTTGTGGTTGACAAAAGTATGGAAGTACCTTGACCCTTTCCCACTTGAATTAAGATTGAGTCAACAGCTTTCCTTGACATGGGTTGGGAACTAAGTGCCCAGCCCATGCCAAGTAAAGCTGATGACCATGGGCATGTGACCTCGATTGGTCTCATCTACAATTTATAATCAAATTGTTTTTCATTAAGTTGGTCTGTTGAAATTTGTTTGAAACACCAAAGCAGACATTTGACCACCAGTCGGTTTTGGCTGGTTTGAGGTGAAAAAGGTTAATGAAACCTTGTTTTCTGAATAGTGACATAGCCTACCAACTGCCAATGCTTGTTGTCCAACTTAATCACCAAACTTCCCTGACCAATTATGTATTGAGTAAGAATATAATTGGGTTATCCAATTGGATATTTTTTTTGTTTTGTCCAGACAGTTTGACGTACATGTAATCTAATACTGTTGACGTAGATGTATGAACAGGTACCACTTTAAGGGTTCCATGTGGTGAGACTACATTATTGTTTGTGTGAAATAAATATAGATCAGTTTCCATCCAGATATATTTCCATTCAAACTGCACAGTGGGAAAAAAATCCTTCAGAGAAAATAAATTGGTATTCCTCACTATGAGCAACCTTTTCCACTTGTAAAATTCAGTTCCAGTGGCCCTGTTATAAGAGTATGGGCACTCACCAGGAGGTATATCGTATACATGTAAAGAAATTGGTTATCAATTAAAAACTCATGGAACTGCATAACAAAGCCTGCAATGTAAACTCTTGATTCTGATGCCAATGCAGAATGGCAAGTTTGAAATGAGAATAATTGAGGATATCTTAGGAGCGAGAACATTTTTGTCATGAATGCACCTTAGGCTATCCTTAATTCCCTGATTAACTCTTTGAAAATATAGGCAGGCTGACAAGCCCACTGCTGTAATTAATTAAATATGCAATATTGTATAAGATTGAAATCTTGTACCAAGGATTATGTTCTTAGCATGGTATATTTGAAAGAACTATACAGGTTTTGTAATTCATGCTGAATTTTGTCAAAAATTAGCAGTTATTTTATCAAATTTATATCACTCATTAAACCTATTACTTTCAGCAAAAGTGACTTGACCTGATCTGACATAAAGTAAATATTGGTGACCCTTTCATGCACATTTTAAAATACGCAGGCTTTTCAGTGAAGTATGTAACAGGAGTGGAATGCACACAACAAATTGGATATTTACTCAATTAGTAAAGGCACTCCATTCAAGGCCAGACTAGTCCCTTCTATAATAAGCCCCTAACAGTTTGGGGCATTCACATATGTTTTTATTGCACATTCAAGTGCTTTGACATATTTCCATACATGATTTAAGGGTAGAGATAATCCACATTCAAGTGGCTTAACTCTTTTAGTGGCACATTTTGACAGCATCAGCAGCTATCTTCAGCATGGTTTTGGAGCAATGAGGAAAGCTGTTGACCTGAACTATGTTTGGGGACCCTTCTGTCTTGTAGTAACTGGGCGTGCTGGCACTTGATTGTAAGGTTGGTTCGCAAAGAATATGAACTTAGCATGACCATGTCAATTCAGCAGTTCAGAACGTCACTTTTGTCAAAATTGCCAATGAAAGAGTTAAGCTTGGTGTACAGTTTGTACTTTAAAATAGCATGTCCTGGTACATGAACCCAGTTTGCCTTGTTCTTACATGTTGTTAGATTAAATAACATAAGTGATAGGAATCGAAATAGTTTGATGGTTTTAAATCTTAATGTATTACAGTGGTCCCAAGCTTGCTAGAGAACAACCCTTTTAAAAAGACCACTGTCCATATGCAGAAAGATGTGTAAAGTATGGCCTGCCTCGTATGACATTTACATTATATGCCCCTCCCCCGAGACCATCCCTCTTTTGAGGCCAGTATATGCTGTATTTGGATTTGGGGTGGCTTTATAAGGGGGACCTATGTATTTTATGCATTACATGCATTGTTGCACAAGCAGTAACATGTTTGGCCAATGGGTGTAGCAGACCTGTAGGGATGGTCTTGTCTAGCAGGTGTGAGCCTACTGCTGTATCTTGTGGTTTGAACCCTTTCCCGCATAAATTGCCCAAATCACCTGGATGTATTGTCATCTGCCTTGACATTTTCACTTGAATTTTTCATTACTAGAACACATTTCTGCCGAGATTTGTACATGTAAGACCATTCATGATGGAATACCCTAGGTAAATAGCTTTCAGGGCAGGAAAAACTGTTTTGAAATTACTTGTCTGCAAGACAAGTGACATAAAATTTTCACTTGTCCCCCTTAATGCTGATGAAGTGTATGTAAGTTATGGTTTAAAAAGAGCATGTTTTAATGGAAATCATTATGTCATACAATGAGTTTATGTGTCTGTTAACATGTTAATTTTGTCAATTAAAAGTACTTGTCCATAGGACATGTAAAATTTGAAAGTCACTTGTCCTCAAAAGGATTTCATTTTCCTGGACAATAGGATCATAGAAATTTTCCTTGCTGCAGGTTTTACCTAACCTATGCCAAGGTCAGCTACTGACTCAGACACACTATGAACAAGAAAGGGTTAAAATAACAATGGACTTCAATCATGTTAATCTTAAATGTAGGTGCACTGAAAAAATAAAGGGGCATGTCATGGTATTTTTTGTCACGGATGGGACATTTTGCAAAGTTTGAGAGCTTGTAACTTAAAACAGCTATCTTTTGTCATTATACCCCCCCCCCCCATGAAGTTTGTGTTGGGGGGGGGGTATACCATTTTCACCGTGTCCATCTGTCTGTAGACATAATCTGGTCTGGACTCATACACTTTGTATGGTTATTCTCTGTCACTAAAGGGTGTGTCATGACACAAAGATGACCTTCAGTTATATAGGTCCAGGTCACAGCATGCACCTGTAGAAATCTTGTCTGGACTGTAACTCCTTCATTAATGCATTGATCTTCTTCAAACTTTGTATGATAATTCTCTTTTACTGAAGGGTGTGTCATCAATGATCGAGCAACGTTGACCTTAAGCTATGTAGGTCAAGGTCACAGCAGGCATCTGTCTGTAGACCTGTAGACACAATCATGATAATGATCTCTAACTCCTTGATGGAGGGGGGTTATGGTTATTGTCTATCACGAAAGGGTGTGTTACGGAGCAACAATGACCTTGAGCCATGGTCACAGTACTTACATGTTGCAGGGGGTATCCAGTATACCGTTCTGCTACTGCTTCTAGTTATTTTATTGTTGTCACAAACTTTATTGGGACCCATTTTGTGGGCCTACAGACCAAAAAAAAAAAGAAAAATTACCTATTTTTTCTCTTTTTTGTACAAAAAGCTGCGTGTCATGGACCAGACAAATTTTGGACATGGGTTTTAAGGTCAAGGCATCTATGTCACAAACTCTGCTCTGTTTACAATTCTGTAATAATTTATAGCCTAAAATATGGTAACTTTGGTTTTTCTATGGCAATTTTTACACAAAATAGTGAATTCTTTAACTTCAAGTACTTTTTAAATATGCAAATTAGCAGCATTGTGGACAGGACTCCAGGCACTCTTGTACACAGGACATTTTTGACCAGATGACCTGAATGCAAATATAAGCCAACTTTCTACTGGCACTTTAGACAAAAATACCTGGATCATGTAAAAATACATATTATAATGCTTTGAAATAATTGATGGCTCTACTATTATGCCCCCCTTCGAAGAAGGTGGGGCATATAGCTTTGCACATGTCGGTCGGTAGACTGTGGTTTCTGCACAATAACTCAAAAAGTTTTTGAGCTAGGACTTTGATACTGTACAGGTGTATCATTCAAGTTAAAAGCTAGGCAAAGTTTGAAGATGGGTGACCTTGACGTAATTCTCAAGGTCACAGTGGTACCTGAGGTTAACTTTGGTTTCTGCACAATTACTGAAGAGGTTTTTAAGCTAGGACTTTTATATTACACAGGATTATAGTCCATATTTGGGGCTAGGCGAAGTTTGAAGATGGATGACCTTGACTTCATTTTAAAGGTCACAAAGCCACTTTACTGAATATGGTTTCATGCTTTCTGCATGATAACTTATACCTTGGAGCTAGAACTTTTATATCGCACAGCTTTCTGGTTCTCTGTAAGGGCTAGGTAGAGTTTGAAGATGGGTGACCATGACCCAGTTTTTAGGGTCACAGAGAGATTGTAGAATCCCTGTGGTTTCTTTACAATAACTCAAGAAGTTTTTTAGTTAGGACTGGGATACTTTACAGGTCTATGGTTCTTGCTAAGGGCTAGGAGAAGTTTAAAGTTTGGTGACCTCGATTTAATTTCCAAGGTCACGTTGGTACCTGATTTAACTTTGGTTTCCACATGATAACTAAAGAGGTTTTTAAACTAGGACTTTTATATTGCACTGGATAATTGTCTGTATTCAGGGCTAGATCAAGTTTGAAGATGGGTGACCTTGACCTAATTCCAAAGGTTGCAGAGCCATTTGGTTGAATACTGTTTCTGCATGATAACTTGCATTTTAGAGGTAGCACTTTTATATTGCACAGCTTTATGGTTGCCTATAAGGGCTAGTTTGAGTTTGTAGATGGGTGACCTTGACTCAGTTTTGAGGGTCACACACAGACAGTAGACTTCCTGTGGTTTTTGCACAATAACTGAAGAAGGTCAAGTGAAAATGAGTGACCTTGCCCTGATTTCCAAGGTCATAAAGCCACTTTGCTGAATATGGTTTCTAAATGATGACTAGTTTTTCAGCTATAACTTTTATATTGTCCAGGTTTTTAGTCATTTTTAAGGGCTAGGTTAAAGTTTAAAGATATGTGACATTGATGTATGATCAACCTTTACTAATTTTGTAAGGTCACGAGTTGCCCATCTACCACTATCAATAGGGTAGCGAGGGCAAGGGTAATGAGGGAGGGGGGCATCTATGTTTTACAAACATATCTTGTTATATTTAACTTCAAACTTATGTCAACATAATTAAGAAATGTCCTGTCGGCAACATTCAATACTCTCAAATTCATACAATCTATGAATTACAGCATCCTGGAAATCAAAACAAGTGAAAGTCTTTTATGATATAACACTTAACAATGTGAGTGTGTTTTTAATGTTTGTGTGCAGTTTTGACTGCATTTGAAAATATTACATCAGGATTTGTGTTGTTAGGGATAGCACAGTTTTACCTATGAAATAGGGTGATGAGCATGTTTATCTGGTGGCATTTTTCCATCTGTTATTTTGAACTTTTGCACAAAATTGTATATTATCAAAATCTTAATATGGAAAGCCAAGTAGAAGAATTTAACTTAAATCATGAAAATAAAATTAAACATTCAGCCTGTGTTCATGTCCTGCCCGCCACATTTTCATATTCTAATAACAATCAGGTCCATATCTGTATAATAACAATAATGAAGTGTTTTAAATGATATCTTTTGATTATTATCGGTAAAACAAATGCATAAATTTAATATTTGGGTATAAAACAACAGAAAAATTTGGAATTGAACATGTACTTCTTATGATAGACTGTCCTGTGCATGACAAAATGTTCCATCTGTGACATTTAAATTTTTCTTCAAAATCAAAGTTTAATTTTTAAAAATTATTTTTTCTTAAGCTTTATATATAGCTCTTATGGTGTTATTAAAGGATCCTAAATCTCTATTTGAAGTATGCGTTGGTCTTTGATTGAGACTAACTTTAAAAAGTTAAATGTCACATGAGGATATTTTAAGAATTTGACACCCATAGTTTTTTTTTTTTTTTAAACAAACTTTACTCTAGGTCAAACAAGGCTTTTGATACCCATGATCTACGCTGTCATCTTTTATCTAGGTTTTTTTTTCTTCAGAAAATCATCAAAGCATAAAAGATACAGCATGATTTGTAATGTCCCATCCACGACAACAGTTTTGTTAAATTTGAATTTAATTTGAGTTATAAATTTAAAGTACTGATGTCACAAAGTGCAAACTCATCTCTGTTCCTCAAAACATAATATCTTAGCTTCAAATTTTTGTACATAAAAACAGCTTTCAATTATTTTTAAAGGTCCAGTCCATACTACCATGAAATGCCCCTAAAGTAAATAAAAATATTTTTTTAAAATAGCAGTTGATCATTTTCTGTGTGGTGTGACCACATTCACCCTTAAGTAATTACCTGAAATGACCATACCAACCCAACAGAATTGCTGTTTGTTAGATTTTATTGATACATAATTTTATGTCTTATTTCTTTGTTTTTTGTCTCAGAATGTTTAAAAAATGTACTGTGGCCTACTCCAAAACTTCAATGATGATGTTGGAAATTAACAAATAGAAGGCTTTTGAAACTTGCCACACACATTTTGTAGACAACAAATTCATATTCTATTGCATTACTTTTTTAAAACATTTATATGGCCATATTCACAAAGAATTTTAATTTGATTTATAAAGAATTTAGGATCAAAAATAAAATCAACTTGTTTTGATCTCACATTCCTTAATCCTGGGCCATAAAACAAATTTAGTGTTAATCAGTCTCTTTTGTGGCTATTGTACAAAGCATATGATTAAGGTTTCAGGATTATGGCTTAATTTTAATTTGATCCAGCTTGAAAGAAAAAGTAATGGATTAAACTAAGATTAATTTAATAAAATGAAAATGTTGAAAACAGATTTAGTATTGTAGCCCAGAACACAGATTGTTTATTCCTGGAAATTTTTATTTGTACCGTATTCATTCCAATAAGCGCACAGTGCCCTCAGGAAATCTAATTGGAAAATATGCCTAAAAACAGGTAATGGACTAGAATTTAGACAGAAAAGTAAAAACTGACTTATATCTATGAAAACCAAAGTTTCTTGTCTGAGAAAAATTGGGGGTTTGGCCCTTTTTAGAGCATGTGCTCTTGTTGGAATGAACACTGTTTATTAGGCCAAGGATTATGTAGTTGGGGGTCAAAAGTGCACCAATTTTACTTTTACAATCAAAGTCAGGATCAAATTAAATTCTTTGTGAATAGGGCAACTAGAACACTTGTCATATTATTCCATTGTTTGAGTACCGTATTGTCTGAGAACAAAGCTCAATGGCATATGCCTAGGGACAGGAAGTAGCGGAGGATAGCAATGGTCAACAGGTATCATGTGACCTACTTTGAACATAGTATTGGTCAGGGGACCTCTTTTTAGATCAGCTGACCAAAGGCGCCAGAGCTTATGTGAACCCTCATGTCTGTCTGTAACCTTTTGCTCTTTAGTGCGATAACGTCCACATTTTTCAAGTTATAACTTTCAGGACTTATAGGCTGTATGAAAATCTAGCCCTTTTTTCATATTGGTGGCTCCACCTACATTATTATGTAATATAGGGGTCAAAATGTGAAAATCTTGTGAACACTCTAGCATCTTTAATTTTTGAAGGATCTTCATGTGTGCACTTGTCCTGGACAATAGGATCATAGGAATTTTCACACTGTGTTTACAACTAAAGTTAAAAACAAACTACACACATGTACTTCTACTTAACATAAGTCAATGCAACCATCTAAATTCACATGCAGAGTTACATTTCTTGCTGGTTCTCAAATTTGAACAACATGGATTTAAACTTTGGGCAGCATCATGTTTATTAAGCTCCTGCAAATTGCAGGGTACAGATGGCTCAGTAGCAGATCAGTCACACAGGGACGAGAGTGAGTCATGCATCTACCTGTCTTGTAACAAAGCCGGCCATAGTAATTAAATTAAACACTGAACAGGTGTTTTGGTGAATGTGAACCTATAAATTACAGTTCCCATGGGATCTTAGATACCTTAAAAAAATTCTTAAATTTGATTAGCCAGGCAACATATTATAATTTACTGGCCCCAGCAGACTATGTTGGAATGGCGGGCTAGGGGAGAGAATATTGTGTTATCCCCTTTTAATAGGTGCCCAGACTGGGAACGAAATATAATATACCAAGTATGGTAATTTAAAAAAAAAAAAAAAAAAGAAATATATGAAAACTTTTAAATGCAGAAGATGGAGTGAAACTAAGTACTAGGCAGGGCACTTGAAAGAGACCATGAAACATGTACATAGTTAACTCTTTCAGTGCCAAGCACAACTGAAGTCGATCTACTTTTGAAAGTCGGACTAGTCTGAATTATCACAAGGATCCCAGATTCGTATTCCTCGTGGAAAGATCTTTCATTCAAGTACCAGTATGTCCACAGTTCCAGAGAGAATATCCCAGGTCAGCTTAACTTTTCTCGGGGCGCATTGGATGCAATGTGCCCCAAGGCGCACCGAAAAAAGCTGTTGACTCAGTCTAAAATTTGGCACTGAAAGAGTTATTAGAATGGATTAAGATGGATACATTTACCAGAAATCTGGGAATAGGAGAGCAAGTTCTATTTTAAAGGAACTTCCACTACAGGGGAACAGACATTAAGCTCTCTTTAAATTAAAGCTGCAGTCCTGCTTTGGATAGTATCATTTAACAAAAATATAAAAGGACAGAAGCCTGTTTCAGGCTTGGCAAAGTGTATTCCTCTTGCCAAATGCAGCTTATGTTGTTAAAAGTAACATGAGAAAGTCAGTTCTGATCTTCAAAGACACACTGAACTTGATGTCAGAAGGAGTCCTCGTATACATTTGGAATAAGTACATACATGTAGTCTTTATTGCTACATATGTCAGAGACAGGCAGTTGGGTTTCACTGCCTGGTGACAGGGTTCAAAGAGTTGAGCAGGAGATTAATATGCAACGCCCTTATTCAGTAATCACTGTGGTATGGGTATTAATTCAGATTATTGCATGTAACCAAGCACTATTTGTTAATATTTGATGCAGACATATTTTCTTTGTGAAGAGGACGTGTCTGATGCAATGACATTGAATTATTAACCAAAGGCATTCCCTGGGTTTTGTTTCTCGGTACCAATAGTCTACAGGTCTTGTTCGGTTAAGAAGTAGAACACAGCTGGCTTTGAGAAATCTATGATGAACTAGTTGCTTGCATGGTCATATTTATTGGGACCCCAAACTCAATAAGCATGATAAGGGTAGATAAGGTGGTAAAGATAACACTGGGGATCTGGAAGTGATTTGTTAACCTTTTCCTGCTCAGATTCCCCCCCCCCTCCCAAATCACCCAGAGGTATATCATGCATACCTTATGCTTTAATGTTTTCTCTCAAATTTCCTGTTAAAAATAAATAGTTTGTGCAGAGATATGGAGACCTAGCATGATGCTGGATCAATACTATGTAGCTTTATTTGGTGTAGGTTTGGGTGCATCCACGCCAAGCAAAGCTGTTGACTCAAGTCCAAACAGGAAGGGTTTGAAAGGGAGGTGCAGTGTTGCCAACCCTCCCGGATTCCTCGGGAGACTCCCGGAATTTTATGCTGAAAATACTTGAAAAAGTGTGGATTTTTGACAATTTTGAGTCACCTCCCGGAATTTCATCAATATTTCCCTTCTGTATTTCATATTAATTTATCAACCTCCCGTAATTTTACCTTTTATCTCCCGGATTTTAAGTTTGGCAGGTTGGCAACACTGAAGGTGGCGTGACATGGTAACATGTAAACTAAGGAATGCTGTGTTCCTAACATTACCCAAACTTGTGAGTCAAGAATGTGGTGACCACTTCAGGGATATACATATACATACATGTATCTAGGCCTTCAAAATTTGTAGTCTATTCAGGAAATAAAACAGTAATCACTGCAGAATTTAACCTAACTCTTTTATAATTCAGGGTAAAATAAATTAGCCATTTGCAAATTTCTGTAGCCAAATGAATGAAACATTAGTATTTGGCTGGTTGCCTGCCACTGTATATAGTAAGATATGTTTATCACTTTCAAGTCTAGGCTTTTTCAATGGGTTTCCAGCCTATGTCTGGTAATTTTTATTATTTTTATGTAAAATACTAAATACTGGAGCCATATTTATTTTTACTTAAGATTTAAAATATTGTAAATGTCATATACCAAAATGAATATTGACTATCAAAATATAAATTTTGACGTATTCATTATGTACTGATATCAAATAGTTAAATGTAACATTACAATGGGTTAACATAGAAACTGATTTTCTATAAAAATTCCCCGAAAAATGATGTTATAATTATAATATTTTCCAACTAATGTGCAGTAAACTATATTATATAAATTATGGCTAATGTTACATTCTTGTACCACATTAATGCTTGTATCTAGCTTATTGTCTCAAATAACTTTTGCGACCACACAACTTTATAAAAACGAAATTTGCTCATTGTCATGGTAACGAAGAATGGGTCAACGTTATACGCATACCACTACGTCAACGGATAGCTTTGGGGGCACATAATGTGCGGACCCTGACAGGAAAGTGTGAACTTGATTTATGGATGACCTCAGGATGTAAATTCCTATCGGAATTCATTTATTAAGGAGTGATCAGTTTGTCACTATGGCAATAATACTTCTTAAGTTGGTTGTGTCATTTCACATGTGGTGAAAACACTGAGCATGTACATAGTGAAAAATATCATTTTGGTACACATTGAATGTTCATCATGAGAGTAATTGTTTTATGCTCAGATTGGAAGATTTGATATTTTACTTATTTGCAATATAGATACATGTACATTTTACTACTTTCCCTCAAACACCTCCATACCAGAGATGACAGATGTGGTTTGCTTTTGTCAATACGAGTTGTTCATTGTTCAGTTTCATCAATTCTCATGAGAATATTTGTCTAGATCCAGTAGTGCATATGAATAATATATTAAGTCTTCATATAGATCACATGGGCCAGCTCTTAAATGAAGACAATAGTCACTCCTCAGATTCCTTTCCAATGGCAATCCCTTTGTATTTTGCCGCACATCAGCTCTGAGCCAGTTAATCCACTCATGGACACAGTGAATGCATTTAGGTAGCAGGCAAACACATCAACTTGACATTCACACAGGATCGGAGATTCATGTAAAAACCTCACAGTATGAGACGCCTGACACGACACACAATGCCAGGGTCTTGTTACGCGAAAGTATGATATAGTTTTGAGCTACCATTACAACCGTTCCAGAAAAAACCAGGTTGAGGGAAAATGCATCATAAAAACATTTGCTTCAGAAGTTTTCTGAAAACTGTTTTCAGACTAAAATTCACAGCCAAGAGACACTCGCCTGGTACTCATGGTGTTTTCATAAATTTTATTAAGGAAGTATATTAAAAATGAAATTGGAAGTTCCTTGTAAATAAGAATAGATGGGTGTTTTTGTTTTGTGATGTGCTACTGTTTATGTCTAAAATCATATTCAGTTACTGGGTTTGTTCTGGTTTCATTTCTCATATTAGTGCTCTGGTTTTCCAGAAGATGGAGCTGTATGACATCAGGAAAAAGCTGCAGGAGGACGGCTTGGATCCCGCATGTTCTGAGGAACAAAAACTTCGACACCTGTGGCAACTTTATGTGAAAACAGAGGTAAGAACTGCAGCATTTCAAAGTAAAACAGCCAAAGGTGACCTGTAGGTCTGATGGGCTCGGCTTTAAGAAAGAAAGAGGAAAGAAAGAAAGACAGACACAAAGAAAGATAGAAAGAAAGAAAGAAACTAGAAAAGAAGATTTGCTTCACAGGAAATCTGTCAGGGTGCCTTCAAATTGAGAACAGTTTGAAATGCTAGACTTTGTGGTTGTTCAACGCAATCTAAATTTTGTGTATTAGCCTAATTTGCATATATATTAAAATGGTATAACTTTTGTCCATTGGATGTGGCCATGTCACAAACTTATAATGTAAAGTTTGAATGATGTGACTATCTATAGTAGTTTGAAGCTATACAAGATTGAAATTTGCATATTCACCTAATTTGCATAAATTAAAATCCTAGAACTTTGGTTCATGGGGCTTTGCCACAAACATGTAAATTGAAGTTGGAATGGAATCTCTATCTATAATAGTTTGGAGATATTCAACTTTTAAATGCTTCAATGTCCCTTATTAGCATAATTTGAAATTCTACCTCTTCCATATATATACTGTTTATTACATTAGCAGGTGAAATATATACGTGCACATTGAACTTTTGTGTCTATGTGCAATAGTTTGGAAAATATGGAGCTTTTCAAATTTTAATTGCCCTTAATTTGCATAATTTTAAACATCATGACTATTCCAAACCATGTGCACAATTTCACTGGCAGGTCAGTCACGAGGTGTCACTACAGTGGGCATCAGAGTGGAATGCTTGCATGTGCAGACAGAGGCTGCTATATGGCCCATTTACAGGCCAACCCAGCCTCTGCAGCCATTTTGCCACCACATCAGGACCTACTTTTATCTACAAACTCCTTCAATAACTTCATAACCCAATATGTCCACCTCTTGTCATCTTAGCAGTTGTAAGAGAGTAAGTCACCCTGATAGTTAAAACACAGATTTACTTCATCAAGCCAATATTTGACAACATAACAACTTCAGAAGTTCATGCTTGTGGGGGGGTTTCCTCAGACATCACTCAGGTGCTAAAAATAGGCCAGCATCTTTTGATGCAGCTGCTTGTAGCATTGTAGATATGTGACTTAACTGACAACTGAACCTGCACAACACAATTATGCTTGAAATAGAGAGAAAACATGCTTGAGGAACAGGCCCACCTTTTACACAATATTTAAACTAAAAAAACCCAAGTTTGAGCCCCTAAAAGAACTGGTACCATCAAGGAGCTGCCATTGAATGGCAGCTCCCAGGTTAGTGCAAGGAGGCTTCATGTTTGTGTAGCCTCCTTGGTTAATGACATGGCAGCATCCAATGGAATATGAACCTAAGTTTAACATGTCTTTGTAATGGCAGATTCAGATCAACTACCAGAAATCACTCAAACACAGATCCAAACTCCCTGTAATGACCAGCTGTAATATGGAAGGATTTTGGTCAGGGCAGTGGGTACATTGGGGCAGGCAGGCAGTCTCAGCTCCCATAGGCATAGCTGCTGTTTTTAAAAATTTAAATTTCAAATAACTTCAAAACTATTATAGACTGAGGTGTCATTCAAACTTCAGTTGATAGATTGGTAGGATAGTTGGATTCAATGAACCATGAATCAAAGTTGTAGCAGTTTATGCAAATTAGGCAAATGCACAAAATTTTAATCTTGACAAGCTTCAAAACCTATGATAGATTGAGTGCACTTCCAACTTCAAGTTATAGGTTTTTGACATATCTGTATGACAAAAAATATTGTTTCAGGCTTTTACATAAATACTGAACAGGCAATCTGCAAAAGTTTTCTAGGCACACACTGATTTGCTGACAAGCAAATCAAATTTTTCTAGTTTTCATTTGTCTTCCCTTATGCTGATGAAGTGTATCCAAGTTTTGGTTTGGAGGAGCATGTTTTAATGGAAATCATTATGTTATACAGTGAGTTTATGAGTCTGTTATGCCAACAAACATTGAAATCTAACATATTGTAAATTTTGCCAATTAAAGGGACTTGTTCATAGGACAAGTGAAATTTGAAAGTCACTTGTCCTCAAAATGATTTCACTTGTCTAGGAGAATAAACTCATAGGAATTTTCGCACCCTGACTAGTCCCTGTGGGTGACAGTTCTGTAAACACGTAAAGGTAGGTTGACCGCAAGTGCCATTGAGAGGCGTCAAGTTGGTCAGAAAGCCAGCTGTCAAATGGGGGTAAACCTGAGATTATATATCTGGCAGAGAATGAGTTCAAGTACACACTGAATACATTCATGACAATGGATCGAACCGTGTTGACTTAGAGAGAATGTAATTCAGACAATATCAACGTACACACCTTGTGACCTCTTTCAAAGGTTAACCAGATTTTGTTACCAACTGTACCATTGACAATTGATTAATAACAAACCTGCTGAAGTTCAGTTGCCACATGACAGAATTTCAAGTGGATGTTCAGTTCCATGTAATTTGTGTTCCTTGGAAACCATACATGCGTATGGATAACTCACCTAGATCTCTGATATGATCAGGACTATTTCCGATAGGTTTAGCCCTCCTAAAGCCTGCTGGTAATGCAACAAGGCTTGATGGCTGAGGATATGAGCTAAGGTTATCAGAGATGTTAGTGTTGGCTGATACTTCTCTGTGTATAACCGTGGATCCTCGACTGAGATGTTGAAGTTAACCCTTAAAGCACTGATTTAAGACTCAGTCCACGATCCATGATGGATTGTCGACTGAGATGTTGAAGTTAATCCTTTAAGCACTGATTTAAGACTCAGTCCACGATCCATGGTGGATCGTCGACTGAGATGTTGAAGTTAACCCTTTAAGCACTGATTTAAGACTCAGTCCACGATCCATGGTGGATCGTCGACTGAGATGTTGAAGTTAACCCTTAAAGCACTGATTTAGGACTCAGTCCACGATCCATGGTATAACACTTTGAATTAACCCTTAAAGGGCCAATCACGGCATACACTCATTTTCTCATCATCATTAAACATATAATGGTTAAAAGGTTCAAATTCTTCATGAAGATACCTTTCATTCAAATAACAGTAAGCCCAGTCTTAAGCAAAAAGTAGTCTTAGTCAACAAGTTTCCTTGGGACAAGTTTTGCACATTGCGCACAGTGTCCCAAGGAAAACTGTTGACTCAGTCTTAAATTAACACTTCCAGAGTTAACTTAAACACTGCAGAAAATACACATTTTCAGAAAGCATACAAACTAAAGATTTATGCTACAGCACTGTAATTATCCTTCTTGGAAGCAGTGTCTTCATGGCAATTCTAAAAGTGTAAAAAAAACTGTTTTTATTATTATAAATTTTTATATCAACTTTTACATTTTAACATTTTAGTTCCAGAGAAGAGCTGTTGACTCAGTCCAAAATTTGGCACTTAAAACGTTAATAATTTGTAACATTCCAACGTGTAGCCTGTTTGAAATGGGTGACGGTCCAAAGGTGCATTTCTGCCATTGTCATTGATTATTTTTGCTTTGGGGTTGTTTCTAAGCTGAGGTGTGTAGCATAAAAGAAACCAAATATTTTTCATGCATTTTTACAAATTATTAATATATAAATGTATTTTAGTTTTATGCATTTTTAAAAATTTATTAATGTATGAATTTATTTTAGTTGTTTCTAAAATACAGGTTTTTGAATTGAACCCATAAAAGTAAAATTTCCTGCAATTTTAATTCACTGCATCCTGCCTGAACACTGCCCATGTGCTGTGGCACATTAAGTGGTCTGGCATACCTTTGGCGCACTTCAGAAATCAGCGTAGACCCTGTCTTGTCTGACCGCTCTATAACGAGGGTCCACATGGTTTAGTGTACTTTCATGTATAATGTTCATACTGTTCATACCTCTTATGAAAGACCACCTGCTTTCATAGACCATCATGTTATGATCCCAGGGGTGTTTTTTCTGGACAGGCGACCTATCTGGACCGGTAAATAATGGCATACTAGGTACATTAGGGAGCAATATTCTTTAGAACTCAGCAAAGTGGTCTTGCCCAATAGGGATCTAAGTGCCAGTTGGTTTTAAGCTGATTAAGCGGTTGCATACCCATGTGTGTCATTTATCTTGGCATCCCTTGTCTGCACTCAATTACAGAAAAGAGAATTAACTCTTTCAGTGCCAATCACGCCTAAAGTCGAGCTACTAAAGTGAAACTGGTCTGAATTATTACTAGGATCTCAGATTTGTATTCCTCGTAAAAAGGCTTTTCATTCAAGTACCAGCATGCCTCTAGTTGCAGAGAAAAGCTGTTGACTCAGCTCTGTGAAACTTGCCCTCTGTAAAAGACCACATGTGCATGCTCATCATACATGTAAACTGTTGCAAGGCTGCTGCAGAGACCTTGCCATATTTGTACTAAATTTACGTCACTTTTAATAGGACCACTTTTTGCTAGCATAAGGGGTGGTCTTAAAAGGCAGGTGCGGTTTTTACACATATAAATGTTGTGCCACAAGGGTGCACCTGCAGCTGCTTTGAGCTGGGGTGAGTTGGAAAGGGTTAAACAAACAAATTTGAACTGTTAGATCATGATATGAAAAGTTTAGAAAAAGAATCAATTTGTTTAATTACCTGTGGTGACAGGTCACCTCCTTTTGTGACAAAGGATGGCCACATACAGCAGGTACCACTGTACAGTATCAGATCTGATCTCATCTGAAGCCTCAGATTGGCTAAAATGAGGTTTTAGCACTGTCTGTCAGGCCTTCTACCTCTAGCATCAGGATATAAAAAGCAGAGTTTGCTTCACAGGCAAGGCAGCTGGTATAATTAGAACATCTGGAGGGTGGCTCGAATTGCCCTAGAACCTCATAAATGGTAAGGATATTTCCTAATTTATAAATAATATATTGATTTTTTTTTTGTATCTCCAACACGGTGCGTGTTGAAAGAGTGGTGCATGGAAATACAGCGTTTGGGAGATATGCGCGGAGACAAAATAGTTGTTTTTAGCAAAAGTCTCGAGAATGCACAGATACCAACAGATATGCGGCCTCGTGGCGACGAGTGCTGTGTAAACAAAGAGACCGTGGAAATATGGGTATGCTTCATGATTGTGCAGTTTATCTTGAAAACTATATGATCAATTATATTCATTCTCGAAACATACTAATCATTGTATGCCAACCTTCAAAAATGATGCAGCATTTTTTTGAAAGGCCTGCACTTTGTCTAGCCATAAGGCACTAGTCACCAAGCTTGAGGTTTCTAGACATGTAACAAAAATGCACCAAATATTGTAAATTGCTTTGATTTCGCTGTACATGTATTCTTATTTTCGCTTATTTCACTGATGGCACAAAACTGTGAAAATAAAAACACAGTGAAATAGTAGGTTGACATTGCTTGAATAGGAATTATGTCCAAAACAGTGAAATTAAACCTATAGTGAAATGACAAAAATACAAAAACGTGAAAATATCCATGTAACGGTCGTCTTAACTTTGGAAACTGAGTCAAAAGCTTTCTTCAGTTCAGCCTGGATGCTGTGCACTCAGAGTGTAGACTGGTCATGGAAAGCTCTTGACTGATTCAGTCATATTGTATATTATTCTGGGCTGGTGCTAGCCAATTAGTCATAGGCTAATGAGTGAAATTTGGTTTAAATAAGTTACAACCTCTTAGGCAAGTTGGCTAAATATTTTTTTTTTTTATTCTTTAGCTTCAAAATGAATTTGTTACTGTTATACTGGTGAACTGCTGCCTACTATATATTACTGGTAAATGTTTGAAACTTTTAGCTGACTGTGGCTAACAAGATCTAAATTTAGCTAAAAGATTTAAGTGATTTTAGCCAAGTTGGCTAACAAAATAAAATCCCTAGTGCAAGCCCGGGCAGATATTCTGGATGATGGTGGGGGTAGGGGTACGGGTTCTGGGGGTAGGGGTAGGGGTGGTGGGGGTAGGGGTAGGGGTGGTGGGGGTGGGGGAGATGCACACAACAATCATGACATCAGATGCGTGCTCTTGTAGTGCTTAATGGGGAAAAGTTGCAAGCCAATACAACTTGTCCCTCAGGGTTACAGTTAAGAAAACAGGGGATAAATCTGGGATTGGCACCCTGTGACTGGAGGCTTACATGACATTTTGGCTGAGCTAATAGATATGTTTGTTCAGGAAACTGGCCTCCCACAAGCTTGAAATTAAAGAACATAAAACATGGTAATTTGCCTCCCGCTGTGCGGAGACTGGGAAATAGTGTCATCCAGGGCTGTTAAGATTGTGAATAGTTACCTTGATTATCTCTTGTAATAATATAATTATTATTTTAAATCTGTCTGCAAAGACCACAAAGGAAGATGATGATTTAAATCTGCTGATAGGATAATTAGGATTTAAGCATGTGATTAAACTGGTGCAGGGTAATGACAACATTTGGTTTGTTAGACCTTTAGAGTGACATAGAAAAAGCGGCCCTCCTGTAGTGACAAGTACTAATCCACTCACTTCAACAGCCCATATTCTTCATTTAAAAAATACCCCCCAACAAGAGTAGCAGAGTTGGCCCCAGGGAATATTAAAGCTACCTTTTCACACATACATTTAATCACAGGTTAAGCTGTGCCCAGCTGCTCCATAAAGGGCATTTGGACCTAAAAATAACATCTTTATCTTTATCTATTTACTTACTTATTTATTTATTTATTTATTTTTACAAGATATAGCTTTATGGGAAGTTTTTGAGCTTGATGGTCATGATGGGAGCTTTATTGGAGTTTTGAAAGCTTTATGGTGCCAATCAGCTGTATAGCTTCAGGGGCGATCCCTCTGAGTGTTGAAAGGGCCGACTTTTTCATCAGGATTAAACATTATTCACATCAAAGTTGCTTAAATATTACAGTTGATTTGAAATCCCAAAGACTGCAGCAATTCTGAAAATAAGAGTTGTACAGCTTTTAGTAGAGGAAGTTTCACAAACAAAAAGCTGTGAACTGTTGAAGTAGGTCAGCCAGTGGGTTTAATTCAGAAAGGGTCTCCACACTACCTTAAATGAAGCATCATCATGATCATGGATCATTTATAGTTACACATGAGGACCACAAGTGCAAACTACATTTGGTTAACAACCATCGTAGAGCACATTCAGGCACATTTATTAATTGAAGAACTCTTATAAATATTAATATTTTGTTTCTCTGTAGTTTGACTGACCCATATGCACGTACAGTCTCAGAAGGGCATTCTGCTTATCTTCTGGCTTGATATGTAAACATTGTCCTTTTTTTATCTGTTAGTTTTTGTGTTTTATCCTCGGCACATATATTGTCCTCCCCTGCATCGTCTGTCCATCCGTCTAGTCAACGTTACTGCGATATCGCAAAAATTTATCACCATAGCTGTACAAAATTTTTGTCACAGAAGGACCTTAGGATGGACAAAGTTCCTGTTGAAAGCCAGGTCCCTCTGATTATCTTTAAACTTTTTATAAAACTTTTAATGTACATTGATTGCATTTATTTGAAGGCTGTCTGAGTGGTGTCAACCCTGATGATGTTTCTATGATATCTCAAAAAATATTGACCGCAGATTTACCAAATTTTTGTCAGAGATGTATCTTATAATGGATCAGGTTATTATTTCAAACCAGCTTCCTCTTTTATTTTTATAAACTTATTATGAAACTTTAAAGTATTTGTCTTCAAGGCTGTCTGAGTTTTTCACAAGGAAATGACATTACCATAATCACTGATAATATCTCAACAAAGATCCAACACAGCTTCGCCAAATCTTTTTCAGAGATGCACATTATAGTGGACCACATTCCTTTGGAACACCAGCGTCCTCTTATTATTTTTAAACTTGTTAAGAAACTTTTGAAGTATTATTTAATGGCCGTCGAGTGACTCACAGTACACTGGTTTTTGTCACCAGAACTTGCCCCAAGAACACATCCAAAAGTGCTCTTTCATTTCATATGTGCATTTCCCATTTCAGCTAGGTGACTGGTGCCAAAGGTTGCAGGTTAGAATCTCGCTCGTTCCGAATATGAAATATATATTTTCGGCATTTCCTTAATGCTGGTGGATTTAGGTCCCCGATTCTGGAAATAAATGCCGAATCAGTAAATATACTGCATAACCGTGTTGATATGGCACTCACACATAACTACCTCCATTGAACCATTCTTTTTAGAATGAGGATTTGGTCGAGTGGATATGTGCGTTTCCCATTTCAGCTAGGAGACTGGTGCCAAAGGTTGCAGGTTCGAATCCCACTCGTTCCGAATATGAAATATAGACAAGTATATGGAAATTGTATGTAAAGTATTCAACTGCAAAGTCTCAAAAAGAAAATGCAGAATTGAGGTGAATTGAAAAAAAAAATTGTTGGGGCCGAGGGTAATCTGTTCTCTGAACGATATATTTTTTTTTTTTGAAGTGGTTACTACTGTTATTCTACTTGAACTTTTTTGCTTGTATAAATGAACTGATGAATACACACATGTGTGAAATAAAAGATACATGTTCATATTAAAATGTCAGACATAGGATTGGATAGGTGATGATACAATTACTTGGCAGCTGTTCAAGATAAATTTGTAATGCATAGGTCCTTGAGCCTGACTGTTCACCGGTGAGTGAGCCCGTATTTTAGTTTGATATCAGTCTACCAGGTGGCACAATCTGCTGACATGTTCAGGTCCATCATGCAGATGTGTTTCTGTCTTCTTTTTTTCCTGAGAAAGTAGTGGCATTAAACATTGTCAGAAAATTGGGAAAAAAATGTTTGTTATTTTCAAAGCAGTGAAAGTGTCATATCAACTAATATGATGACTCAATAAATGTACTCATGCAGTACTCGTGGACAGATCTAGAGTTGAAAAGTCTGGAGCAAAAATTGGAACTATATTCATGATTCAGACAGATTTTGTCGTGGCCCTTTAATAATTCATTTTTTTTTTTTTTTTTTTTTTAAGGTGTGTACACATTTCTATGGTCAGATTCAAGACACTTTAGCATTTGGCTTATTGACTAATTGTTGGAGTGGCTCTTGGCACTGTAAATAACACAGTTGTAGCTTTACAATGACAAATATGGACATTCATCCTTACATGACCCACCCATAAAAAAACATATAAATATGAACAAGGTGAAAACAGTTTTAACATGTCAATGCTCCTCTCCCATTGATTGGGAAGAATACAGTGAATTAATAATTGGCACATTGTAATTCATAATACAAGATTTAATGTTGAATTCAAATATAGTCAAACCTCATTATGAGGACACTCAGATATCCAACTTATTTACTTCATGACACAAGTTTTGAGAGACTTAAAATGGCTTTGTTATTTGTACTCACTCATTGTCACTTATCTGATGTATTCAGATATCTGGACACATTTTGCAGGGAGCAGATGGTGTCATTATAATGAGGTTTCACTGACTGTACATACATGTCTATATTTACATACATTCAGTGAGTGTAGGTAGGGATATCACTAGCATTAGCAGCAACTTCTTATTGCTGGGATAACACTTAGCATTAGCCAGTTTGCCACTGGCTAAAACAGGTATGAACTGGCTAATAGTTTTTGTCATCAATTAGCCAAACTGGCTAAAGGATGTTGCTGATATAAATTTATATTGTTACACATGTAAAATGTGGCTGCAAGTTCACAATTTATTAGAAAATTATCATTACAATGTATGCCTAAATTGGATTGTTTGTGGCAAATAAAATATTCTTGATTTTTTTTTTAGCAAAAAAAATGGCTCATGCAATAAAATTCTTACAGCTAGCTCCAAGTAGTATCTCCCAAGTTTAATTTGGCTAAATCTGGCTAATATGTTTTCAGCTAAGCTAGCCAGACTGGCTAAAACAACAAATTTTCTAGTGCCATTCCAGTACATGTATTATGAAAACATACTTGCTGTATTTTATACTTAAAGTGCAGACATATGGTAACCATGTTAATAACTGCATCAGACCTTCTCTTTTTGTTCCATCCCTGTCAGATGTTTGACTGATATTTTACATGCTCAATGTTGTAAATCAGTCATCAACCATATCAAATATTATTCATGAGGGAAACTTTTGGTTACTCCTGTTGCAAGCTTGTATTTTGAAAATATTAACTGAATTACCTTGATTGGTTTTTAAATTTTCCTGGACAAGAAGACATACAAATTGGTGATTTCTGCTGCCCCCCAAAAAACCCTAAAAAATATGAAAAAAATGTATGATGTCACTATTCGGTGAATTTTTAGTGGGAAAATACATCAGAAGGTGGACTTTATCCATGTGGGTGCACATTTACTGTACATATCTAGCCCTACACTTGAAAAGTTTCCTCACAAAATTATATGTACAAGACCATTAACCCATGTCCCCTTAAACCAGCCAAAATGGGCTGATGTTCAAATGTCACCTGCTTCAGTGTTTTCAATGGATGTCGGTAGTATTGAAAAACAATTTGACTGAGAATTGTACATGAGACATTTCCAGGTCACATGCCCCAAGTCAACAGCTTGCCTTGGCATGGGTTGGACACTAAGTGCCCAACTCATGCCAAGGGAAGCTGTAGACTTTGTCTTAATCGAAGGGGGGAGGGGTTAAAACCACCTCCACATCTTATATCTATTGGCCAAGACTCGCGCATTCGAGTGAAACTCCTAACACAGGAATTCCATACACTTGAGCCTGTAATCATGGAGCGATATTTAGAAATAAGATTACATGTACCACACAAGTGTCTGTGTAGGTCCACCTACCTGGACTGACCGCTCACAAAAGCTAACCCAGTACTTCCTGACGGCAAACAGATACGTTTTGAATATGCGAGATCCTGGTCCAAAAGGCTATGGGTTTGCAAGGTTAATTCTACGCAAGGCACATGAAAATGAGTACAATGTATTCTATATTTTCCATGTTTACCGCTCATGGCACTTTCAGAACATTTTCAGAATGTGAGACCCCAAGTCAGGCATACTGTGAATGCATGCATATATTGAATATTACCATATTGTAGCACTTTTTTTTTCACAATTAATGTAGCATTTTCTAAGTTAGAATTGTGGGATGGGGTTAAACTAAGGGTGGGGCAAGGGGGTCACTTTGGGTGGCACATATCACATAGGTGTTTTGCATTTGTGGACGGGTAAGCCTGACACCTGCAGGCAATTTTTATAAGCTCTTTTTTTTTTGGGGGGGGGGGTCTGATTTACTTTATTGCCAATTTGAAAGAAAAATTTGGTAAAGAGTAATTTTTTCTCCCATACCATGACCTATGATTGAGACTTTCTTGGCAAGAGCCGGCATGATGAGTACAAGCACACACTTTAACTGCCTTACAGCCAGCTGAAATAAACACTTCCAGCTCCATCATTGAGAGATGAAAGACGCCATTGTTACATGCTGTTGATATATGCTATTAATACCAAACAGGTAGGCACAAGTCCATGCTGAAGATATAAAAATCTCCTCAATACGTGTAACTTCGTTTGCTTGTTTGAGTTCAGTCTTGTATAGACATTGACAAAACACTCCACATTCCTAATGCATATGAGGCCATCTAAGCTCATAATGTTGTTTACTTACTGAATTGAAATGTAGCCATGTCCAACACAGCCTTTGTGTCAACCAAATTTAGTAGACGTACATATGTTCAGGGAACAATGTATCGACAAGCCAGGGCCAGCTAGACTTGGCAGCGTCATAGATTTTTGTATTGCAAGCAATGAAAAGATCAAGTTTCTTTGATTTTTTTCTTTTTTTCTTTTTTCTTTTTTTTTGCTCAAAATATTCATCATTTTTAAATAGAAATATTGTGATAGATAATGCAAGAATAAGTGGGGTTTTTTTTTCCTTTTCCTTTCTTAGAATAGCAGGTGCTGACATCTGGTGGAGCAAATTCATACAATTTTGGAAATGTACATGTATAGAGTTGTATGTGAAGGTTCCCAAGAGGAGAAGATAAGTTACACCAGAAAAAACCCCCCAAAACATCCAAATATGTGACAAAGAGTGAAGGGGGCTACTTGAATACACGTTCTGAATCATATACAGTAAAACCTACCTATACCGAACACCCTTGGGACCTGAAAAAAGTGTTCTATGTGGTGAGGTGTTCAGTATTGGGAGGTTTGTTTGCATGGGAAGTATATATTTGTGACAGAGAAATGGTGTTCAGTATACAGAGGTGTTGGGTTAGAGAGGTTTTTCTGTACATGTACAGTGCACCCTCTCATAAGGCCACCCCCAGTGTACCAGAAATGTGGCCTAAAAGCAGGGGTGGCCTCTTGTGGGAGGACAAAAAACTAGAAAATAAAGATCTCCTCAACAGCAAATCCCTCCCCCCCCAAAAAAAAGAAAGAAAAAAGAAAACCCTGAATGCTTTCTTTGTTACTTGAACTCATTCCATACCATGGTGACAGACCTTGGTCAGTGGTTCTGGCAAGTCATGCTGCAGCTGCCCTTGGGGCAGCTGCATCACGACTTACCATGCAGTGCCAGAACCACTGACTTATGACAATAGGCATGGTGGTACTTGAATGAAAGCTTTTTTCATGAAGAATTTAAACATGCAATTGTCGTCTTAAATCTAGGTAAATATAAGGCAAAATCAGGGACTGGTATGTAACGAGTTAACGCCCCAAAAAGAACTGCAGTCCCTGTTCAGCAATGCACTTGGTGGTCATGGTTCATAAGAATTTTGTTCAACCTTGAGGCCTGAGTAATATTTTAACTTCTTGTCTATCCTGAACTGAATGTTTTGAAAAATGACATAGTATTAAGGCAGTCAATAGCATGTGAAAAAGTTAGTGATTGTAAAATGTTGAGTGCCTGTTTATATGAATGGAGGTTCATTCCAAAACGTTTGAACATAAAAAACCAACCTAGACATCTATTCTTCTAATGCCAGTGGATATTGATCAAACAACAAACATATATACGGTTTCAAGTCCCTGAGAAAACCCTAAAACCTACAACCAAATATTTTTTGACCTCATACTTTGACCCAGTCATCAGCAGTATCCCTGCTGCGTCTTATGCCTCAGTTTGCTGGTGTGGGTGCCCAGGAAAGTACCTCTTGTGTAACATGTTTAATATATGTGTATGTATGGGGATAATATGAAGTAAGTGGATTATGATTTCTGTTTCATTGTGTTTAACTCATTCTATACTCTGGTGACTTACCAGGCAGTGCCAGAACCACTGACTTAAGACTATAGGCATGTTGGTACTTGAATGAAAGCTTTTTTCATGAAGAATTTAAATATGCAATTGTCATCTTAAATCTAGGTACATGTAAATATAAGGAAAATTCAGGGACTGGTATGGAATGACTTAAATTGCCTGCTTGATGTGAGCTGGGCTGTGGACCAGCTTTACAGACAACATGCTTTTACTGAACTTCAAAATAGGGACAACCTACAAAATCATCATAGTGTGACCTCTCATGACCTTGATGATACACATATGTTAAAACTGGCTCATTAAACAATCAATTTACTTTAAGATATATTTGTCCAAGAAGAAAAAGTGACTTCAATTCTAGACAATATATATAAAATATATTCTTTACAAAAAAGCCCAGATGCGTTGTACTCTTTAAGTGGAACTTTTCGTTGATACTGAATACTTCATTTGTTTTTTAAATTATTTTTTTGATTCACAACCTGTTAGTCCCTTTCATTGTTTAATAGTCACTAATGTCATATCCCCGCTTTTATTTTCCCAAGTGATTCTACTTGGGAAATTCAGGAAATTTTGATTCCTCATGAGTATTTCCACTTATAAGTTACACAGTACTCAAATGACCGCAAGGCTGTGCAGAATCAATGTGCACTAAATTCACATTGTTTCTCATTTCTGTTGCAAGCAAATTAAAAACACAACAAAGCAGACAGCACTCGACCAATATCCAGTCGTGTCAGGTTGTTTAACTATTTAATTGTGAGTCCCAAGACTCCTCCATGACCCATACAGAGTCCGAGACTCCTCCATGACCCATACAGAGTCCGAGACTCCTCCATGACCCATACAGAGTCCGAGACTCCTCCATGACCCATGTCGTCTTCCGACAAGTTACATCTGATTGATACAGGTGAAATATTTGTGTCACTGTGGTTGACTGTAATTTCGTCAATTTGGGGAAGTTATGTTGAACAGGTCTCTGTATGCAGTGAATCAGGGGTGAATAATTAGGGTCCCTATGTAGACAGACCTAGAAGTGAGAAAGGGTTAAATCTGCCTAATATAATGCAATATGATCTGCTACTTATGTGGAATGACTTTAAGTTCAAATCACAGGAGATGTTGCCGACACAGCAAGCGAGTTGTTATTTGTACCTTCAACAATGCCGAGCTGTACGACTGAAAAAGATCAGATGTTATCAAGGGGAAGTTGATTTAGCTCCCGACTTGGTTCAATCCATGTACAATTTACGATGACGTCCTCTTAGTTGCACAATGTATGTACAGCTAGCTGGGCATTGTTGGACATGCATGTAATGTTACTTGTACCAAGAAAGATGCTATTTATAGTTATCCAACACAAGGAGTGGATTGTGTTAAGTTCGCTTTAAAAAAATGGTTTTATGCTGATTATATCATCATATATTTGTTAGATTAGCATAGGAATAGTCTATTTGGCTGAGGTAATGTTGGCCAACAAGTAGGAGAATCTCTAGATGATCGGCTGAATTTATCTGGTTCATCCTGCAGTTAATGTTATATTTCAGACCAGTGTTAAAAATACTTTAATTTTTGAGGACACAAAGAGTAAGATGAAAAAATATTTTCCAAATAAAACCAGACTTTGAAAGAAAAAGAAAAAAGGATTAAACGTTCTGAACATGGTCAGTTGTATGAAACATGTGAAGGATGCTTTAAAAACCTGCCATGGTTAACCTGTGGCTACCCAGATGAACACAGTGCATCACAGTTGTGCCTGATACTTAACTCATTCCATACCAGTCCCTGATTTTTCCTTACATTTACCTAGATTTAACAAGACAATTGCATATTTCAATTCTTCATGGAAAGAGCTTTCATTCAAGTACCAATATGCCTATAGTCTGAAGTCAGTGGTTCCGGCACTGCCCGGCAAGCCACCCTGTAGCTGCCGCAAGGGCAGCTGCAGCATGACTTGCCAGGCAGTGCCAGAACCACTGACCAAGGCCTGTGACCATAGTATGAAATGAGTTAAAGACCACCTTCTGTCAGGAAAAAGTGATCTCGTGTTGCAGATGGTCTTAAATTTAGATAAATTCATTCGAGAAATAGCCTCTTGCAAAGGCAGTCTCGAAAAGATGTGTACCCACTGGTGACCTTTCTGGGTTTTTATCTTTCTTTTTTCTTTTTTTTTTGAGGACAAGTACAACTGTGCAAAAGCAGAACTATCTGTTCTACTTTAGGATAGGTAAGGTCATGATCAGCTGGTTTATGTGGGTTGTCTGTAGGCAGGCGGGCTTGGTATGTGTATTTTCATTTTCTATTGTAATTTGCACCAATGTAACTTTAACACCACTGTAACTAGAAACACCAAATTTTGTGGGGTAAATTGTTGTATACAGTTAAAATACTCATGTAAATTTGGTAACTTTTGCCGCAAAACTATTTTATAAATTAAATGTCATTTTAACATAGAATCTAATGGGAATACTACCTCCAGCCCACATGAATGTTGTGTATTGGGTTGTATATTCAGTCAAATACACATACAATAGCTAATTTTGACCTTTCCTATTCTTAAAATGCATGTGCACTTTATGTTATTAATTAGATTTATATCCAATTTCCATATTGAATGTCAATTGAAAGCATCCATCATTTTAAATGAAAAAGAAAAAGTGTGAAACAGCAACAAAAAACAAAAACAAAAAAAAACTTGCTATCAGCATGTTAGAGTAGAAAAGAGTTAAAACATGTGTATACCTCAACTTGGTCATGTCTAAGATCCAGTCTCTTCCTGTACTAAACCTTTCGCCCTTAAACCGGCCAAAATTGGTTGGTGGTCAAATGTCGTCTGCTTCAGTCTTTACAACTAATTTCAACAGTAATGAAAGACAATTTGAATTGAGAATGTAGATGAGACCTATTACCATAAAATGACCCCCATGTCAACAGCTTTCCTCGACACAGGTTGAACACTTAGTGCCAAACAAAGCTGTTGACTCAGTCTTAATTCAAGGAGGGAAGGGTTAATTGAAAACTAAATTTACAGCATGGAGGAAAGAAAGTTTTTTATTGCTCCATGATTACAGTGAAACCTGCCTTGAAAGGCCACCCCTAGGGATGACCAAATGGTGGTCTCTCAAGGCAGGTGGTCACTAGTAGCAGGTATTATATGAAAAGTACAAAGCAGAGTATCTTGGGAAGGTGGTACTTTGCAGATTGTCTCTC
This sequence comes from Hermodice carunculata, assembly GCA_964020975.1. Classification (NCBI taxonomy): domain Eukaryota; kingdom Metazoa; phylum Annelida; class Polychaeta; order Eunicida; family Amphinomidae; genus Hermodice; species Hermodice carunculata. The sequence continues at coordinate 66,626,912 of OZ026626.1, read as the reverse complement.
AGGACGGACACGTCTACTTTGTACATGAAATCTGACTGAAAACCCAGCTGTACTGTGTACCTCTATGTAGATTAGAACACATAATGCATATAGGATCAGTTAATGAGAACCCATTTTTAATAACATATCAAGTCTTGTGTATCCAGGTTTACAGCATTGAATATGATGGGGTTTTTTTGCAATAGAAGAAAATTTACATAAAATTGGACATCAGTTCTGAACAATGGCTGCCAATGGGCTGCATTCAATTTTTGTGAGTTATGAACAGTACAGTCTCGATGCTTATATACTCAGCTTTGTTGACTGTATTCATAACTGTTTGGTCAGGCTATGCACCAATCCTGAGTGCTATAGACTAGCCCAGGGAGTTCAGCGTATTACCCACCAAACATTCACACTCGGATGAGTCCAGAGAAAAGCTCCCACGGGCAATATGATTATTCCCACTGCTTGCCTATCGGGCATTTAGGGTTGAGTTAGCGCCACACTCTTGTGGACCAAACCATCCAGGCAAAAGGTCTTGCTGGAGAGTACAGTACCGAGAGACGATAGCTGGAGAAAGTGACAGGGCATCCTGTTGCTAGGAAAGCTATAGCATGGGGGAGTAGTTTGGCGGAAGTGTACTATTATACTAGTATATGCAGCTAGCGGCCAAAAAAATCAATGATCGGTAATCGTTATTATTTGTGAACAAGTGGGAGTTTTGCCAGGCTTTCAACATGTGGCGAGGTCTGTCCTAGGACCGGTTTCTGTTGGGGCTTGCAGGAAGGTACAATGGACGGCAGACACTATAAGCAGCACACAACCTAACCCTGAAGGATTACCTGCTGTCCATGTGCATGACAGTACAAGCAAAATGGTAGGTGTTTCACTCCATTCTCAGTATGAAAAACAAAACAAGATTATACATGTCTTAGATATTATTGGCACACTGAACCTGTCCAGCGTTTGCCCTTGACAAGGTCCTACTTAATGTCTTATGTGACATATAGTACTGAATCAAATACCCAGGTGTGTTAGGTATATTTAACAATGGGGACAACTGATAACTCTCGCCAGCCAACAGAAACAATGGAAATGTTTTACAGTGTAACCAGCTGGTGTGCTGGTGGTAACTGATGCATGTAATCTGGTAAAAACATGCAGAAATACAGGTAAAAATTGCATGGAACAATTCAAACAAAATCCGCTTGACATTTTAGTGGGACTAAAATAGAGATCAAGAATTGAACGGGACGCCAAAATAGATGTAGATCTATACGTGTTTCAACTAGTTACTGGAAATGAGGACAACATTTTCTACAAAGGGGGCATTGTTTGCAGCAGTTCAGGGGTATAACTGTCTCTCTGTTTGTGTGGGTTTGGGCACACCACATCTGTCTCTGTTATTTTTTTAAGGCACTAATTTCAGACACTTGCACCAAAGAATTAATTCATCAAACTTGTCAAATGAGTGATATCTGTTCCACTGGGCATTTGAAAACTTGACAGGACCCCAAATATGAGGGCAGGCAGTTGAGTGGGCTTCATAGGGAAAGAGAAATTCTGCCATTTTATTTTATTGTAATATCTATTTTGTAAAATTTATTTTATTCATGTTGAGTAATCAGAGATGAATTCAACATGTTAAGGGCCAATTCATCAGTCAGTCTGCTAGAGTCCTGGTCAAATTAAAAAGACAAGGTTCATAGTGACAATAATTCATAAATTTAACCAAGGCCAAAGATATGAGTCTCAATGCTGCATCAAGGAAATCATTATGCACTGGATAGTAATGTAGGAAATCAGTTTATACTCAATGTAGGAAGTCACTGTATACTCAATGGTACATCTACGTGATCTTGGAATATACTATAATACTCAATGTAGGAAGTCACTGTATACTCAATGGTACATCTACGTGATCTTGGAATATACTATAATACTCAATGTAGGAAGTCACTGTATACTCAATGGTACATCTACGTGATCTAGGAATATACTATAATACTCAATGTAGGAAGTCACTGTATACTCAATGGTACATCTATGTGATCTAGGAATATACTATAATACTCAATGTAGGAAGTCACTGTATACTCAATGGTACATCTACGTGATCTAGGAATATACTATAATACTCAATGTAGGAAGTCACTGTATACTCAATGGTACATCTATGTGATCTAGGAATATACTATAATACTCAATGTAGGAAGTCACTGTATACTCAATGGTACATCTATGTGATCTAGGAATATACTATAATACTCAATGTAGGAAGTCACTGTATACTCAATGGTACATCTACGTGATCTAGGAATATACTATAATACTCAATGTAGGAAGTCACTGTATACTCAATGGTACATCTATGTGATCTAGGAATATACTATAATACTCAATGTAGGAAGTCACTGTATACTCAATGGTACATCTACGTGATCTAGGAATATACTATAATACTCAATGTAGGAAGTCACTGTATACTCAATGGTACATCTATGTGATCTAGGAATATACTATAATACTCAATGTAGGAAGTCACTGTATACTCAATGGTACATCTATGTGATCTAGGAATATACTATAATACTCAATGTAGGAAGTCACTGTATACTCAATGGTACATCTATGTGATCTAGGAATATACTATAATACTCAATGTAGGAAGTCACTGTATACTCAATGGTACATCTACGTGATCTAGGAATATACTATAATACTCAATGTAGGAAGTCACTGTATACTCAATGGTACATCTATGTGATCTAGGAATATACTATAATACTCAATGTAGGAAGTCACTGTATACTCAATGGTACATCTACGTGATCTAGGAATATACTATAATACTCAATGTAGGAAGTCACTGTATACTCAATGGTACATCTATGTGATCTAGGAATATACTATAATACTCAATGTAGGAAGTCACTGTATACTCAATGGTACATCTATGTGATCTAGGAATATACTATAATACTCAATGTAGGAAGTCACTGTATACTCAATGGTACATCTACGTGATCTAGGAATATACTATAATACTCAATGTAGGAAGTCACTGTATACTCAATGGTACATCTACGTGATCTAGGAATATACTATAATACTCAATGTAGGAAGTCACTGTATACTCAATGGTACATCTACGTGATCTAGGAATATACTATAATACTCAATGTAGGAAGTCACTGTATACTCAATGGTACATCTATGTGATCTAGGAATATACTATAATACTCAATGTAGGAAGTCACTGTATACTCAATGGTACATCTATGTGATCTTGGAATATACTATAATACTCAATGTAGGAAGTCACTGTATACTCAATGGTACATCTATGTGATCTAGGAATATACTATAATACTCAATGTAGGAAGTCACTGTATACTCAATGGTACATCTACGTGATCTAGGAATATACTATAATACTCAATGTAGGAAGTCACTGTATACTCAATGGTACATCTATGTGATCTAGGAATATACTATAATACTCAATGTAGGAAGTCACTGTATACTCAATGGTACATCTACGTGATCTAGGAATATACTATAATACTCAATGTAGGAAGTCACTGTATACTCAATGGTACATCTACGTGATCTAGGAATATACTATAATACTCAATGTAGGAAGTCACTGTATACTCAATGGTACATCCAGGAAGTCAGAAAATACTTAGTGGTACATGTAGGAAATCAGTATACAAACAAATATGATATACTCAGTGGTAGATCCAGGATATCACTTTCTACTCAATGGTAGATAAAGGAAACCACTACGTACTCAGTTGTAGATGTAAGAAAATACTCATGTACTCAGTGGTAGATGTAGGAAAATACTTGTACACTTAATGGTAGATGTAAGAAAATACATGTACTTGTATATCAAATAGTAGATGTAGCAAAATACTTGACTACTCAATTGTAGATGTAGGAAAATACTCATGTACTCAATGGTAGATGTAGGAAAATATATGTATGTACTCAGTGGTAGATGTAGGAAAATACTCATATACGCAATGGTAGATGCAGGAAAATGCATGTGCTTGTATTTCAAATAGTAGATGTAGCAAAATACTTGCCTACTCAATAGTAGATGTAGGAAAATACTCATGTACTCAATGGTAAATGTAGGAAAATATTTGTATGTACTCAGTGGTAGATGTAGGAAAATACTCGTATCCTCAATGGTAGATACAGATGGGTAGGGAAATACTCATATACTCAATGGTAGTTTTAGGGAAATACTCATTAAACTCAATGGTAGGTGTAGGAAAATACTTGTATACTCAATGGTAGATGTGCAAAATTGCGAAATACAATTTATGTGAACCCACTTTGCACATGTGGTAACTGAAATTATTCCCTCATGATTTTGGGGGGAAGTTGTCTTCCTGGTATTCCAACATGCCCAAGAGGGCAGGTGATTTTCAATATCCACAAAGCCCTGTGGATGTTTGGATTTTTAAAAATTCTATCTTGCCCTGCATTCTTATTTTTTCTTCTTCTTTTTTGGGGGTGGGGGTGGGGGGCGTGATATGTGTAATTTCAACCTGATGATGGTCAGATTGACTGTCACTATATATTGATTTCCTACATTAAGTATATAGTGATGTCCAACACCCACTTGTACCATAGAATACCGTAAATTGCTTTAATTTTCGCTGTACTCTTATTTTTGCTTATTTTGCTGATAGCACAAAACCGTGAAAATAAAAACACAGTGAAATAGTATTTTAATATTGTGTGAATAGAAATGCCAAAAATACAAAAACCATAAAAATTTATACACATGAAAATAAAGCAATTTACAGTATAGTAATTTCATACATCCACCATTTATATTGATACAGGTGTGGGATTGGCGTGGTTGTAGGTGACCTAACTTGCACTTCACCTTCACCTGTTAAGAAGTTCCCCATTTCCTATTGTAAATAAGATACCTTGTTTGAATGTTTACTTACTCGGGTCTGTTTGTGAAGAAAACAGGGTTGCCAAACTCCTGATACTTTTAACACTATCGATAGCAAAAGAAGTTGAATTAGAGCTCCTTTAACCCTTAAAGTGCTGATTTAAGATTGAGTCAGCAGTTTTCCTCGGGACACTTTGCGCGCATTGCGCGCAAAGTGTCCCGAGGAAAACTGCTGACTAAGACTACTTTTTGCTTCAGACAAGGCTTGCTGGTATTTGAATGAAAGGTATCTTCATGAGGAATTTGAATCTTTTAACCATGTAATGTTTAATGGTAATTAGAAAGCAACTATAGCAGCGATTAGCACTTTAAGGGTTAAATACCTGGTACCAGACAAAAGGAGCAAATTATTGTTAATAACAATGTCAATAATTTTTTGGTTTTTAGTCTGGCTGAGCTTGTAGGATGGTCAGTCATTCATCGTTATCATCATCCTTGTTGTCCTTTCACATTTTCAACTCCTCCAACCATTGACCGATCCTCTTCAAAATTGTTGCAGATCTATGTTGGGTAGGTCTCTACCAATTCTATTCAAATGGTCATGCTCCAGAGATTTTTGATAATTTTTTATTTTATTTTCATTTTTTCTTGGCAAAATCTTTAAAACCCTTTTTCTCCAAAACTGCTTGGAATTGCATAGGGACACTTCTGGGGACCCTTAGACCTTAATTTGTTCAACAGTTGGTGCTGTGTTTTTTCAATTGTTGTACAAATTTTTGTGTTTTTGCCACTTTCGACTTCTCCAAAAACTTAACTCAGATTATTCTGAAACTCATTGGAAATGTAGCTTATGGGAAGGTTAAAGAAAGTTGTTCACTCAATACTCTGGATCCCCAATTTTTGATGAACTTTTCAGTTCAGGAGCTTGTCAGTGAATGCATGTATTCTAGTTGATTACTCTGCAGTCAATGGGGATGGCAGTTGCAAAGTCACATTTTTTACTTGTCCAATACCATTAGCAACATTCACTTTGAACTTGGTGGAGATGTACCTTGGGTGGGACTCTGCCAAGTTTCTTTCAAATAGTCATGCTGCAGTGATTTTGAATTTCTTTTTTATGAATTCTTTTGTTCATTTTATAGCAAAGTATTATAAGAAACCTTCTCCGATTGAAAAAAAAATCAAAATTATACAGAGAAATTTCTGGACACCCCTGCACCTTATTTGTTCAACAGGTGGTGGTGTGATTTTAAAAAAACCCCAGGAATTTCTATGTGTTTTTCCTACATATATATATATATATATATATATATATATATATACATATGTAGCAAAACCAGCTTCCTTTTGATTATTTTAAAACTTTTTGTGAAACTTTTGATGTATTTATTTAAACTTCAAATAAATACATTAAAAGGGTTGATGCCACTCAGACGGCCTTCAAATTGAAGGCCGCCTGAGTGGCTTTAACCCTGACGACGTTTCCAGGATATCTCAGTAACTATTGATCGTAGCTTTACCAAATTTTTGTCAGACATGCATCTTATAATGGACCAGGTTCCTATTTGCTTAAAAAACAGTTTTCTATTTGTATTTAAAAACTCTTTATGAAGCTTTAAAGTATTTACTTCAAGGCTGTCTGACTGGCAAACAGAGGGATGATGTTACCATAATATCTCAACAACTATCGCAGCTTTACCATATTTTTATCAGAGATGCACATTGTAATGGACCAGGTTCCTATAGAAAATCAGCTTCCTCTTATTATTTTGAAACTTGAAAAAAAAAAAAAAACAAAACCAACACTTTTGAAGTATTTATTTGAAGGCCGTCTGAGTGGCGCATAAGCGACAATTTTACCAAAATGTCTCAAAAAGGATTCATCACAGCTGCATCAATTTTTTGTTGCAGTTACACTGTATTATAGCACTTGTCCTAAATAGAGGTTACCTACAAATACTTCTATGTATTATAGCAGAAAATATTCACTATTAAAAGTCCCAGCTTTGAGTGGCTAATTATCCTAAAAGACATGTTTCTATCTAGAGCTTCAAATGTGGCTACTCTTCTCACCCTTGTATGAGTCTTTCAACGTAGCTTATTGCTCTTTCATTTCATAGACAACAACATGGAAATTGTATGTAAAGTGTTCTACTGCGGAGTCTCAAAAAAAAAGAAGAAAAAGAAAAAAAAAGAAAAAAAATGCAGAAATGAGGACAGAAAAATTGTGGGCTCCGAGGGTAATCCGTTCCCTGAACATGCTGAATAATATTTTCTGATTTTTCGTAAGGTTAGAAAAATTGTTAAGGGGTATCATCTGTACAGGTACATGTAAGCAGTTTTACTGTATAGTGGTGATCGCAGTAGATCTGACATGTTGGCTTAAAGCTAAGTTATTTTGGGTACTAGACCCATGGTTGCCCTTAAACACTGACAGGAAAGTACCTGTTCAGTTTCTTTTGGAGTTGGTTAATTCTAACCTTGTTTGACAATAAGAGGTCAGGAGACAAAGTGACTATTATCTCAGTAATGGTGGTTCATAGGGCCATGGTTACTATTAAAGTATTAAACACTAAAAGAAAGCTTCCAGTGGGGTTTCTCTTGATATTAAGTTTGACCTTGCATGACCTCGATAGGTCAAACTGATATATTGCCCTATATTTTGGTAATAGGAGATTGTCACTTTTCATTCTCAAAAATGACTTATGAACTGCATGAGTGAAGACTGATATAGCAGCGAAGATGGTCTCAAACAAAGGTGACTTTGGTATCACTCTGAAGTTCACATGCAGAACCATTTCAGTCTTTGCATTTAAGGTCAGCTGAGCACATGACTGTCATAGTCCTCTTGTTTGCACACATATCTGTGTTTCCCAGTTGCAAATTGAAAACAAGTACACAGACCTATAATGATAAGATACTTTTTAATATGCTTTATGGAGGAAGGTAGACAAGTGTTGACCCCTGCTCCCTTAACACTTTACTGCCAACTGCGACTAAAGTTAAAGTCCTTAGGATAAACTTCTCTGAATTATCAAATGGATACCATAGCAATATTCTTCAAGGAAAAGTCTTTCATTTAAGTAACAGTGTGCCTATACAGTGGTCCCCCTCTTATAAGGCCACCCCAAATGCAGCTAAAAAGTGGCTTTATAAGAGGGATGGCCTCTCTTGAGGGGTAAAAGATAATGGAAATACTATACTTTCTGCACAAGAGTGCTGCCCTTTCAAGAGGGTTGGCCTGTGGTGATGGGGGCCTTATAAGAGGGGGACCACTGTAGTCCCATAGAGTACAATGGCCCAGGTAAACAGCTTTGCTCGGCAGGCTTTGTGCACAGTGCACCCAAAGCACACCAGGGAAAGCTGTTGACTTGGTGCAAAATGTGGCACTGAAAGAGTTAAAGTGGTTAATATCAGCTGGCAGTCAAACCTTGACCTCTTCTGTGTCTTTGATTAATTTCAACAGCAATGCTCATTGAAAGGAGCAAGGGTTAACTGCCCCAGCAAACATGTCCATTAAGGCAGCATGCCAATAAAATTACGGTCAAGCACGTAAAGCACTGTGAACAAGTAAACATACTTCACACACTATGCAACACTGAAAATGTGTCAAGGTGTTCAGTATGAGTATTGATCTGTATATTGCCTGAGGAAGTAAGAATGAAGAGTCAATAGTTCACAAAATGAAGCAGTTGTAGCGTGTGTGGCTGGTATTTGGAAACTTGGTGTTTGGACCATAAAGTACAAATTGCATATGCATCCCATTCACTAACCGTTTGATCCCCAGTCCAAACAAGCACAGGTTCCAGAGAGTGGAATGCTTCACCCTATTTCAAATATTGACAAAAAAACATTTTGAATGTGATTTAACCTTTTAACCACTTATATCCCATCGCAACATAATCTTATGGCATATTTATTTGCTAATTAGATGTTGTGCCTTGTGTTTATGGCATTCCATTTGAAAGTAAGTTTTATACTGTGTTCCTTGCTTTGAAATATCACCCCCAAAGTACTATCAAATCGTGGTCTCTCAAAACAGGTGGTCTTTCATAGGAGTTGTTACGGATAGGACTATAGCTGCATAGGGTCTGACATTAAGGATTGCCCACTCGCCCATAACAAGTGAAATTGAGACAAGGGCAAGTGAAAATTTAGAACCCAAGAGACACATTAGCATTGGACTTGCTCAGATTTCTTCAAATGTTGACATGGGGCGAGTCATGAAAAATCTAAATTTGAAGCCCTATAACTGAACCAAGTACTGTGAAGAGGTGGTCTTTCTTAGAGAGGGAATACTGCATACCTACCAACTTGTAAGATTTAGTCTTAGGGGTTGTTCAACATTTTCATCATTTTTTTAATTAGTACTTACAGTACACAATGGGGGAGGGGGTTAAATGGGTGTGTGCATTTTCACAGAACATGGAAAATGATGGTCAATTTTTGGCCTGTTTTGTGCAATTTTGGTATGATTTTTTGGAAACATCAATTTTACCCCTCAGCCTTTTAATTGGCCGGAGTGGTATTGTCGTCACCTACACGTCCGTCTGTCCATGCCTTGTTAATAACATACCTCCAAAAACACTCACTTTACAGAGACCAAATTTTTATCGCAGGGGGCCATTGAGGTGCTTCAGGTGCCTATTGAAAGTAGGTCGCTAGGTCATATATTTGGGTCACAGTATTATGTTAAAGAAAAAAAAACGGTATTAACACAATATCTAAAGAAATATTGAATGTAGCTTCATCAATTATTTATGACAGTTGGTCGTAAGGATGCCTTAGATGCCTATCGAAAACTAGGTCACTGGGTCACATATTTAGGTCACAGTGCTGCATTGAAGAAAAATGGTGGTACCGTGATATCTTCAAATTCATGTATAAATTACTCATTTGAGCTGCACCAATTATTTTTGACAGTTGGTCCTAAGGATGCCTCAGACACCTAGTGAAGATTAAGTCATTGGGTCACATATTTAGGTCACAATGCTGCATTTAGGAAAAATGGCCTTGCCATGATATCTCTGCTCATTGCATTTGTACCAAAGCTTCATCATTAGGTCAAAAGAAGTAACCTTGACTTACCAGAGGGGCTATTGTCATCACCTACATGTCTGTCAATCCGTCCTGGCCCACAGGTTCTTGGTCACTGATCAGCTTCTAGTTAAAGTACTAATTTGGGGGAGGGAGGGGGGTCATGAAATTTAGTACCCTAATTACTAATTAAAAAATGATGATAATCTTGAGCTATCCCTTACAAGATACACTTTTCAGCTGTATTGTACTCCAGCAAGTTTTAATGGAAATTTTTGAGTTTTTAGCTCTGCTGACCAAAGGCCACAGAGGAGCTTCATGTGATTTCACATGCCTGTCAGGTCTACCTCTAAAACTTTTCCTTGTGAGCGCGATATACGGTCCACAGTTTTCAAGATAGCCCCATGTAGGACTTATCGAGTGTATAAAAATCTGGGTTGAATAATATTATTTGATATTGATGGCGACGCCTAAAGTATTATAAATATAATATATGGGTCAAAATGTGAAAATCTTGTGAGCACTCTAGCGTACTTAAGGTGGCGGCACCGTTACGAGCGCGTAACACAGACTCGCGACTTTGACCTGATGCAACTTGCCTATTTTTCTTATGTTACCAGCAAAACCATATATTTTCGATATCTCACAGATGTTAGCATTATCAGGAATCATATTTGAATGTCATGAAATTAATTTTGATGCTGTTTGGAGCCGTTTTGTGAATGGGTATGAAATCACACATTTTGCAACGATTTCTGATAAAATATTATTTTACTCTGACTGACAACTATCGAAAATTAAACTATAGACCAATACGCAGGAACCGTATCTTGCTTTTGACAAAAAATATGATAGGAAAAAAAATATGTAATTTTTAAGTTTGGTCCCTAAGACTGTACAGTTTATTCATTTTTGGGGCCACAAAAGTCACGGAAGGAAGGGTTGGAAAGGTATAAAAAAAATACGTTTCCTAGAGCGGATCCGTATCTTCTCAAAGCCGTTTATTTTGTGAAGATATCTTGATCCGTTTTCAAGAAACGCCTGCAGAAAAATTGATCAATTTATGAAAAACTTGCTTTTGAGAAAATGGCGATGAAAGGCATGATTGTCAATCTTGAAGCATTGATAGGCTCTTACATTAAGAATACTCACTCCCGCGGCCCAAAGTTTCTAGCACAAACTACAAACATGCAGAGGCTCTCATATCTGGCTTTGAAATTAAAAGAATCAGCCTTCTAGTGGCTTAAAAAAGGACTTTTTGTAGTTAAATCCTTCAAAAGCCACCATGCAGTCAGCTTTCTGTAGCTGGTTTCACATGCGCTGCCCGACACTAAAGGGTATAGTGAGCGGATTAGCGGAGTCACCTGACCTTGACCCAAGCAACAGGTTGTTTAAAAATGGCGACTGCCTAGTGGAGCGGGGAGCGGTCTGACAGTTTGTTCGGTAAAGTGTACTCATCTGGCAGGATTAGCTCACACACTTCTCATCACCTCCGATCAAAGACAAAAATGCCTTTATTTCGGCGATGGTTTGGTACTTCGGCCTGCAGTGTTTTGGAAAGCTTTGAGCGAGTAACAGTTAACTTGGAGAATTTTTATGATTGAAGTGGAGGAGACGAAAACTGAAAAATGCCCAGGTATCAACGGACGAAGAAGCGGATGAAAGGGAATGTAAAGCAACTACTGGCAAAGAGGAGATACGAACAGACTACAGACACAGACGCAGTCAGTTTACAGGCAAATTGTGCAGCAGGTAGAAAACCTTTGAGCGATGCGGTCCAGCCCCGGGACGTGGATCAATGCACGGAGGAGGCTGTGTTGTGTGACCCTTTGCCACCCGAGGATGTACGCCCGGTCCATCCACCACCGCCAGCTTATGTTGAATAAAATATTTTCTTGTTGTGTTTCTCATTGATTGTACGTGATTCTTTAGCCAATAAATCATTTTCCAACTAGGATGCATTACACACACACACACACACACACACACACACACACACATGTAACGACTACATTTTCAGAAACAGTAGCACTAGATTGTGAATTTTAAATAACTGGCAAGATTCATTTCTAGATATGTGACAGACCTGTAATGAACAATCAACATTAATCCAGAGAAGTTATTTCATGCAAATAAAGTAAGGGGAGGGGTATATAGATTTCCATATGGCAGACCAAGCTCTGGTTTTTATCTACTACACATAATTACTGTATGTGGCATACACAGAACTTTGTCCGTGTCAGGCAATGCATCAGCCGTAGTCCAGTCAAATATATTTTTCAAAAGCTTCAGTTGGTCTTGCAATGCTACAGTTGAAATAATATGGCCTGGGAAAATAAGGACCTTGCTGCACAATTTGAAAAAAAACCCCATAAACTACATCCATATTTATATTTACAAATTTTATTTACATGAAAACTATATGTAGATGTTCTTATCACTTTGTCGTAACAAAAGTCCATTGTATTCTAATCCAACTTGACATGAAAACTTTTTTGTCCATGTTCTTATCGCTTTGTCGTGAGAAAAGTTCACTGCATTCTAATCCAACTTGGTACAAACAGCCCTGCAGAACTCTGCCATCTCAACCCTGAACGCCGACTCACAAATCTATGGCCGTCATATCTACAAAAGAAAATTAATAAAAGTATCAGTCCAGGTAACAATACGGGCCAAACTGACTGTATAACACTTAGTCACACATGTGTTGTAAAAAAAAAATTTGCTTCGTCATGGGACTCATGGTACTCTCCCGATACGAAGGGGGGGGGGTGTACGTGTTCAAAATAATAAGTAAACTGCTGGACATAATTTACCCAAATGTGATGGGGTTTTATGCAATTTTCGGAATATCATTTTCCTTGTATTTAGTTGGAAGGGAACTCCTTGTATTTATTTGGAAGGGAACATTTGAAAGTTACTACTCAAACTCCAAGATTTACTCCTATCTGTGCTGATACATGCAAATACTAAAAATCAGAAATAGGTCCTACAGCATTGTCTGGCTCCGGCTACTTGTTGAATATTGAAATGTTGTATATTTGCTCCCATGTGCATCCATGGAAAAACTGGGAGAGAAAGTCGGCATGATCCACAACCTTTTGAAAATGTCCGTATTCATTATTTGCGAGAGCCAAACAATAGCTGTCAACTGAAAGTAGACCGTGATGAAATAAAAATCTTCTGCATATGAACTTACATACGTACGTTGACATGGTTGATGTATTAGTTTCAATTGGCAATTATCAGAACGGAAACATTTACGGTAATATGATAGAACAAGGCCTACAGAAATATTACTTTTCATTCTCTGTCATAATATCGACGATCCATGGTCATATCAATGCTGCGCAAAGAACAAACAAATAAATAACAAACACACATATATTTACCCCAGTTGCGTAATCTCGTCTGTAAGTGCCGTCTCTCCCACTGCAACTAACTCGGCTGCTTGACGTTTACGTTGGGCTTTGGTTTCTTTTTTCACTTTAGGCATTTTTCTGAATTTGCTTTTTGGATTTTACACCTTCTGTGCTCTTGACTGTACTGTCACTGTGTGAACATAAACGGAGACTGATTGTAAGTTAGTCATCTAGATCATATATGAATGCCACATTGGCACCACCAAAGTTGAACCAGAGAACCACGGAACTCACAATGTTTCATTTTCAAATGAAATGCGACAATAAATAGGAAACCCATGATGAAATTCAACATAATGAAGGACACAAGTATAATTGTTAAACTTCGCTGAATACGGTAATGGTTTCCGGGTGTTGCGTATCGGTATTCGATCGTAAACCAAGATCAAAGGACTCCGAAGTCAGCATTGTTTATGTTCCATTTGGAGAAATCACGCATCCCGAAGTTCATATCACAAATAGGAACACCCCAAAAACATGAAAGTCATCCAGTTTTACATCGTTGAACAGCCTGTTTACATAACGTTAATTGGTTCTGTAGCCTAATCAGCTCCGTTCCACTTCAGCATGCCGCCATTGTTCTGGGCGATGGTCGTGTGCCCCTTCCCGTTGCCAGGTATGTGGACGATCGCGGATTGCTGCGAAAACACCGTCGCAAATTACCATATCCAAACAAACAGAAACTAGCACGTGTACTAGACAGCTAAACTTCCAAAAGTTTAAACGCCAATTTTCTCATATATATATTTAATTTTTTAATCTGACTTTTGGTGACAATATACTTCAAGTATTGTGCTTTCAGGAAATGATAAAAACCCATTTTGCGATGCGGGAAAGTTAGGCCCCTATGCCACAACGATGCCGCTACCTTAATGTTTAATAGATATTCATGATATTTAGTGAGATTGTGGAGGAGGTCAAAATCTCAGTTGCTTATAATACCTGCCAGTTCAGAGAGTTCTGCCATCTATAACTTGATGGAAATTAAGAGCCTAAATGCAGTGACAGGTTCCTTGTCTCGGGAAAAATAATTGAATTAGACATGCCAAATTTACAGGATGTATGGATCATATCTTACGCTAATATTTTATGTAAGATAAGTAACCTTGATCCATTTTTGTAAGGTCACCAGACCTGTTAAGTTGATAGACGTGATTTTGTAATGGTAGGGTGTAGTTTGGACATCAATGGCAAAGAGAATTGAACCTTCAGATCAAAATTGCACCGGAGTACATTGTATATAAAACTCTGCCTGACCTACCTTTTGGGTAACCATGACCCAATGATTGTGTGCCTTGATCAATTTTCAAGGTCATTAAGCACTTGAGAAAAGGACATTTAATTCAATATCTTGATGAAGAATAAGGCGAGTGATGGCAAATGTACCACAAATGTGTATCATGTGGAAGTTTGCTACATGATATGGGTAATCTTGATTACATTTCAGAAAATGACTTTTTGGTGATGGTCGTCAGCACAGCATTATAATTAGGCCCATGGGCCTCTTGTTTTCCAGCAATTCTTTTATCCTGGAAACTCGAAACCCCTAAAATAGCAATTTCAAATATCCTCAAATTTTATTCATGTCAAGTTTTAATAAGAAGTTTGCAGTTCATTCTCAGGATATATGTGAAACTACAATTGAAATACATTGTTTGAAAAGTTCAACTGAATTGCATTTTGTTGTTTTTCAATTTTGGTTTTTGGGCTGCGATATAGGATTATGCAGATGCGTGGCTAGGATCAAAGAGGCTGTTAAGCAGATACATGACGACGTTCTTATGAGGTCCTTTTTTAGGCATTCCTGGTCAAAATAAGACTGAGTCAACAGCTTTCCCGAGCACTAGTTGGGCACTGCACAAAACCCAGGTCAAAAAAAAGAAGAAAAAATGGGACATATTGCCATGATAAGTCTTGCTACAAGTCTTATGCTTTTTTAAGCGGCAAAAACTTCAGTCAGTAAAAACCTATAGAAACAGACATATTACGGCCGAGCACATTTTCACAATAGGACCCTAACGAAATCTTAGTTCTCCGTTCAGTCACCTTATGGTGACGATCGCATGCATGACTGAATTTATAGTTACGCTGATCTGCTCTTACCAAGTGGGATACGCTATGGACATACTATCATGACCACAGCAGAGCCGTAACTGAAATTGTGGAATGTCACCCCACACATCCATGGATATTTGTCATGATTCGACAGTTTGCGCGTATCAGCGCTACAGCCTGATACCTTGCAATTGTACACAGGCATATTTCAGGCACAGTACAGCTTTAACTTGATCAAAATCACTCTTTCAAACTTCCCCACTTTCTTTACGTTTATACACTTTAATATGGCTGTCGATGACACGCTGATAGCAGTGTCCCACTTCCAGCGAAATACCATTTAATCTCGTCGCGCGATCCTGGTGGTCAAAATTGGAAAACTAAATTTCGTCAGGTTGGTATTCACTGTTGTCAATGTAATGGAGGTTGACATTCAGGAGGAAGTGGGTCAGCAAGTGGCAACAGCTATGAAATCATGCTGTGTGTGTTGTGGGGGGGGGGGGGGTTAGGGAGGACAAGTCATACCCCAAAATGTGTACATTCACAATGTGCTTAGTTTTAAATGAAACTTTGCATAAAGAGTGTGTGTGTTTATGTATTTGACTGTGTCTTTATATACATAAGCAGGCAGGTAGGTATGTATGCATGTATGCATACATATACATGTATTTATGTAAACTGAAACCTGCGGTGAAAGACTATTACTAAACTCTAGGATGTTTTGCCCAGTAGTTTTCATCTTATTTAAGTACTATAATGACAGACCACAATTTGGGCGTCCTTATAGCTCAGTGTTACAAGACAGGTTCAGTGGTGTGCTCATTTGCATATATGTTAATATACATATACAGTCAAACCTCATTATAATGACACTCAAATATTCAACATACTTATTTAATGACACAAGTTTTGAGGGACAAAAAGTCAAATTCCTCAGCAATTTGACTCTTTTATCTGACATATTTGGATATCTGACATATTTTGCAGGTGACAGATGGTGTCATAACAAGGTTTCAATTTTTATTTATACATGTATGCATCATGCATATACTAAATGTCCATTAAAGACGAAACGTCACCCTGAAGTTAATTTGTTTAAAGTTCTTTTATTGATACAATTCCCCTACATGGGTATAGTGACATTCTAATTTTTGGACCATGTCAACTGACAGTTTCATAGTCAAAACAAGGACTTATTCACCACGCAGTCAATGAAGGCTTAGCTTGATGGAAGAGAAATGGTTAAAGAAGGCATAAATATATATATACCTATATGAGACCTTGGTCAACTACATTCTGTGAATTATCCGGCAAGGTCAATGACTAATTGACCACATTTATAAGACCCCCCTCCTGGTACATGGTCCTGCATGGTCCATGCAATGCAAGCTTATGGTTTGCATGGGCCAAGCTTGGCTTAAAGATTGAAAGGGCTATACATTTAGTGCAAACAGGTTTAATATTTTCTCATACATGTATGTCATAACACCTGCCCATTGTTTGCCCAGCTGTGTGAGTATGTAAGGACAATACAGGCAGGTATGTGTGTGGAACACTGACCAATCATGTTACAGCTTAGGGCAAAACATTCTCTCTCTCTCTCTCTCTCTCTCTCTCTCTCTCTCTCTCTCTCTCTCTCTCTCTCTCTCTCTCTCTCTCTCTCTCTCTCTCTCTCTCTCTCTCTCTCTCTCTCTCTCTCTCTCTCTCTCTCTCTCTCTCTCTCTCTCTCTCTCTCTCTCTCTCTCTCTCTCTCTCTCTCTCTCTCTCTCTCTCATGTACCGCTGTCACAATAATTCTGTAACGTGTTTATTAGTACTGTTGTTCTCAGGGTTAACATTACAGGCACTGATTGCACAAAGCATATTGCTAAGTATTCTGGGAATTTTTTCACACTATAGTTTGTAACTTTTAAGAAAAAAAAAAGACAATGCAAAGGAGGAATGTGGCATGAATGATTATGATAAACTTTGATCTTCTTGTGAGGCATAATCTAGGCCAGGTAAACTCATTCCATTTCAGTCCCTGAGTTTTACGTGTAGCATTGCACCCAGAACTTCAATAAAATTTGCATATGTTCAGATTTTACGTTAGCAGAGCTTTGATTCAAATTTCAGCAGTCATTTTCAAAAGTCAGTGGTTTTTGCATTGCCTGGGCACTTGCTGCATGCAGTACCTGCCAGGCAACGGGGAAAAAAAAGCAAATTCACCAAAACTGCATTGATTGAGGATGATGGAAAGAACCCTTTATATGTACATACCATAGATACATGTACATGTATGTATACACGACCCCTTCCTTCCTCAGGTAAACCAGCTTTTCAAAACTAAAATCCATACCACAAGCTGTTCTTCTCTTATGCCCCAAACTTCCTCTAAGTGCTGACAGTATCGATCCTCATTATGCCAATGTTTCGTAAACACTGTTTCCCTCATCTCTCTACATGTATAACACCATACCAGCCAATGGTGGACTGTCTCATCTGCTTTCTGGGAACAAACTCTACACTTACCATGGCTACCTGCAGTCCATTTCTGTCTTCTCTTGGGTGATTGTTTTAAACCGCTTTTCAACTTGAAATTGATTAGTAGTGTTTGCCATCCCAAAATTTGTCTGAATAACATTGATTCTTTTAAATATATGAACACATTACATATATAGTATAAACACAGAGCTGGTGCTAGGAATAATGAAATTGTAGCCAATTTGTCTAAAAGCAGATTAATATTTTAGCCAAACTTGTGTTTCTTCAGTCATTGAGCCCATGTGCAGAAGGAAGTCAGATGAGGATTGATTTTAACCCTTTCCCCCTTTAACTGGCCAAAACCAGCTGATGGTCAAATGTGTGTCTGCTTCAGTGTTTTCAACTAATTTCAACAGTGAAGAAAAACCATTTAAAGATCATTGTGGATGAAGTCTATCAAAATCAGATGCCCCAAGCTTTCCTAATGGCAGCTTTCCTAATGGCATGAGTTGGGCACTTAGTGCCCAACCTATGCCAAGGAAAGACATGACTCAGCCTTTATTCAGAGGGGAAAGGGTTAAATTCAGTGATTTTTTTTGGGGGGGGGGGGCAGTTTTCAGCTAATGCGGCTCAGAGAGTGTCTAGCTAAATGCCATCTCTGTTAACATATGGAAAAGTGGCCAATGGCTGGTGCCATGCAAGCCCAGAAATAGAAACATTGAAAAATACTGGAGACTGCCGTGTGCAGAAATCAAAATGTAAATTTAAATATGTTAATTAGCATAATTAAGATACTCACTATAGTTATGTTCCAAGATTTGTAAATAGTGCAGACCCACACATATCATTTCTACGGGATCGAGATCAATTTTAGTGACATACATGAAGATACATGTATCTCTTTTCTTTTCCTCAGATGTTAGTAGAGGATTTAGTACTGCTATGTGGAGTCTAAAGCGTTGTTTGGTAAAGATTTGAATGACGTATCCCCATATTGAAGTTCTGGTGAAGTGAATTTTTTTCATCAAAATGTAGCAAAGAAGGTTTATTTGTGAATCTGTTTCATTCAGTATGCTGGAAACTTGTACAAATAAGGATAAAGATGGAACTTGAGCGCGTCACAGATTATGTGCCCCCTGCCTTTGTCAGTGACCCGCCAGAGTGTGCGTATGTTTTGTAGAATTGTGTACACTATAATACCATCCCTGCAACGTGATGTGAAAATTGTGAGTTTTGCCATGTTAGTTAAACACAGGTTAAAATCTGAACCCTCAGCTTTCGTGTTTGCTTTGCCGCCACTTTCCCAAAGTGATCAATGATTCAATAGCAAAATGTTGCAGATGCGTATTAAGCAGATCAGGGAGGTTGATGGGTAGGCACAGCACCAGAGACGCTGACTGTCAGTCATCATCAGGGACAGTCCCTGAAATTAGCTGAAATTTTGAGGAAATTACGGTGTTTGTCCCACATTAAAACTGAGTTTTGTCTCTTATACATGTATTCTTTGACAAATATGCTTTGTCCCTGATGTTCCCACTCCAATGTCCCTGAAATGGCATTTGGTATGTTGGCATCTCTGCAACGCCCCCCTACTCCACGGTTCAATTTATTGTGTTATGATCACTAATATGTGCATTAGCCTAATTCTAATCAGGGAAAATATAAACATTTTAAAGCACATGTACTGGGGTGAGCAAAACTGTTGCTTTTGCCAATCAGATTTTTCAAGGTTTGACGGAAAATCTAGGTGTGTAACTAAATGATTCTCAAAATTTTGTTTTTTATGTCGCAAAGGTAACCAGTTTATTTGAGGTTACCTTACCATACAATCTAATGATAATACACAACCCTAGCTGACCAGCATATTGTGTGCAGGGCTGTTTATTCAGCTGAACATACAAGAAATTGCTTGCTTTAACATCCCCTATTAGTTTAGAAAAACACTGTAATGTTGTACTGTATGTTACCCAGCCTGCCAAACTAAAAATTGGTCTTAGTTGTGTAGACGAAGGACATTTATAAAGGTAATTACTCTTACAATGAAACCTCGTTATAATCACACCATGTTTTCCCTGCAAAATGTGTCATATTACAAAATGTGCCAAACAACAACGGAATTTATTTTTATTTTGTTCAACCTTATGTGACTGTCGGATGTCTGAGTATCATTATAATGAGGTTTTACCCCACATGGTCATTACTTTCAATATGAGTGGATATGTGCGTTTCCCATTTCAGCTAGGCGACTGGTGCCAAAGGTTGCAGGTTCGAGTCCCGCTTGTTCTGAACATAAGATATATGTGAACCCATGAAATGCATGCGCACAGATCTTTCAGAGTATTTCACCAATTGTTTTGCAGGCAAACCTCAAGGCCTCCGTGGACAGCATTGACGAGTTACAACATCGGCAGACAGAGGAAATGAAGGAAGTTGAGAACTACGTGGAACACATCCGCAACCTCTCTGAGGAACGGGAGGCTCTGACATTGGAGTTTGAGACAGAGAATGAACAGCTGAAGGCAGAAATCGAACAGCTAAAGGATCAACTAGCAGGTCAGTGAACACTTTAACTCTTTCAGTGCCAAGCATGACTTAAGTGGATCTACTTAAGTCAAACTAATCTGAAAATACATAAGGATCCCAGATTCCTATCCCTCATAAAAAGACTTTTCATTCAAGTACCAGCAGGCCTATAGTTCCAGAGAGAATATCCCAGGTCAACAGCTTTTCTCGGCGTGCATTGGGTGCAATGTGCCCCGTGAGCAGGTGAAAACTGGTGGCCAAAGGTCATCTACTTCAAGTTTTTGACTAATTTTAACAGTACAGAAAAAAACAGTTCAAGTGAAATTTTATCGATGAGACCTGTAATATAACATACTCCTGGTCAACAGCATTCTTGATATTGCTTGGACATACAGCATCAAACCAATGCCCCAGAAAGCTGTTGGCTGCACCCTAAACTGAGTCTCAATTCAAGGGGGGGGGGGGTAAGGGTTAATTCAATTTTGTAGTTACAAATGATGTTAATAATACTTACTTTGAAGGACCCTGTCTGCTAACCTTGAGCAAAAAGATGGGATGGGAACCCTGCACTTTCATTCCTGGGTAAAACCACGGAATGGTGAAAATAAAAACACAGTGAAATACCTGTTTTTACATAACTTGATATAAGCTACGCCCAAAAGAGTGAAAAATTTCATGAAGCCTCAGCGTCTGTCTTATGGTTTTGTAAACACATGTTCCAATATATTATGAGCTGGTTCAGGACAAGAGGAGAGTCATTTTGATCTTGGAAATGGTTTCTCTTCTGAGTATAGACAACATTCATATGAAATGAGCCACCAGGTGGCAATAGTAGTGGTGGACCATGCTTTCATAAAGTGTAGGGAAGTTGCATTAATACATTCGCAATTTGTTCTGTTTTATTTACCAGGTAGCAATGATGAGATTCGAGAAATGTTGACGCAGCAAGACCTGGACGATATTGCCTGTGGTACCACCAGTGAACAAATCGCCTACCTCCTTGTGGAACGTGCCCGCCTCATGGATGAACTCGAAGCTGAACAATCCAGAAGTCAGGTTGTGACTACAGAAGGAACAGCGATGAACGTCACAGACCTCCAGGAATTATTAGAACAAGAGAGGCACGATTTCGAGGAAGAACTTCAAAACCAGAGAGAAAGTATGAGGATGGTTAAGGAACAGATGAAACAGGTTCACGAAGAGGAGATGAATGCGATGGTAGCCGAGAATGAGAAGCTTCAGGATATGTTGGATGATGCCAGGAAAAAGGTAAGGGCTCAAAAATATTTACATTTCATGAAAAACAAAAACAAAAAAACTGAGAGATCATTTCTTAACCTGAGGATAACTTCTTAAAACAGTATATACTCTCTTTAAAATCCACTTTTTATATTTGCATGAGAACATTTTATCAAAACCCAACAAAGTGCTAAAGCTGGAATGAAATTTATTTGTAATAAGAAAAGGTATAATTTCGCTTAAAACTGGAAAAGACACTATCAGTGCAATTTAGGGGAAAGTGGTATCAAAATGATCAAGTATTTAAGAGTGGAAAAGAACTTTTTTTTGTGAAGAAAAATATACGGAATTGACGTCACTGTGTCCTGTGGTGAACTTTGTCACTGCCAGGTTCCCCAGAAAGTATCTTCAGTCTCCTGAAATGCAGGGAAAATGTTTAATGAGAAGACATCCTGGTGATGTTGTATGAAAGATTTTACATGAGTGCACTAGAGATTGCTGGCTGTACTCTCCACTGGGCTCCTTGATTATGTTTCAAATAACTAAATTTTATTGTAGAACGTTTGTTCAGATTCATGTAAAATTTATCATGCTTACCATGGTATTCAAATTGTATGTACGAAACAAAGATGATACTTGATGTGAGACCTTATAGTTGCATGCACATCAGTATAAAATTGATATGATCTTCATTTGATCATTAAGGCAGGTGCTCTGGAAGAGAATGTAGTGACCTTGACCTCTGACCTCCAAGCAGCCTCTAACAATGGTAAGTACCTGTACATGTATCTGGCATATTCATATATTTAACCTGCTTGATTACTTTTTAACTCATTCCATACCAATTGCTGATTTTTCTGTATGTTCACCTAGATTTAAGACGACAATTGCATATTTAAATTCTTCATGAAAAGAGCTTTCGTTCAAGTACCAACATGCCTATAGTCTAAGTCAGTGGTTCTGGCACTGCCTGGCAAATCATGCTGCAGCTGCCACAAGGGCAGAACCACTGACCAAGGCCTGTGACCATAGCATGGAATGAGTTAAGGGGAGACACCAAGCACTCAGCCCCAGTCTGTGCACAGTATAGCTTACTGAGAGAAGCCCTAAAGGTTAATATGTTAAAGAACAGTAAGATGTTAAGCCACAGATGTGCTGTAACTTACCACACAACCCATAGAACTTTCAAAGCACGTGATTTTTTTTTGCCCGGAAAAGTGTGAAGTATTCCTGAGAGCATTTAAGTTGGATACCCCGTTTTCACTACATTGTTGCACACATTTGCATATATAATGGCGCCCCTAAATGTCTTGCCGGTAAAAAGGCAAATACAACAGCACTAAATGTGCATGTGTACTGATTGTGCAACAGAAATCTAAATTCTGTTTTTGCATGATGTCAGTTCAAGCATTTGCTTCACAGGTGGCAGCACCGACTTAAAGTTAGTAATGATACGTCACTGTACAGGGATACAAGACAACTTGAAACATTCAGAATAGAAATTATGCACAGAAACCTTTGAGAATTAAAGGGAAATGGACAGAAACAGAGTTTGGATGATATAGAAGTATGGGAGACTGCCTATAAAGATCACCTCAAGGAACGCCCTAGTTGTGGTGGATCTAAAGACTGGGGGTCCCTGATATAAGGTTTAAATGACATGATAAGTGCATAGTAAAAATCTTGAAATGGGGATCATTCAGTACAGGTGATATATCATTTGAGCAGTCTCTGAAGACAGGAGCTACAGTTGTTGGTCAAAGGAATTGTAACATGAGGGAGATCAGCCATAAAGCACTCCTCATCCAAAGTACCCTTCATGTGTTCTCTTGGTCGGACAGGAGCTTTCTAATTTTAGAGGCTGGAATGTCAAAGGGGAATTCGAGTGATAATAGGAGTATTTAGCTCTATTTTCATTTTGCAAGAATGTGATTGAATGCTAATGACGATGCAGAGCATGGCTGATAGCCTTGAAAAATGAAAGGTTAAGATGTTTCTCTATAACATAGTTCAAGTTCATAACCTTTGTGTTGATAACGTTATCAGAAAGAAAGTGAATTTTAGTTCAGAATGTGATGGTTGTTGGGGACGCTTTCCCCTTCACGATAGTGCTGCCACCTGTGTGAATATGCCTATATATTGAAGACTATGGGATCTATGATATACTCCGACCAAGAGAATGTATAACGTGTATTACCAATCAGGAACAGTGCTGCCCTCAAGTGGCCAGTCACAGCAACACCTACCTGCACTACATTAGTACAAGGCATGCATATTAATCTCTCCTTGTGTTACCTGGCAACGGTGACAATGACCACAATATGAGTACATTGATGGAAAACCCAAAGTGTTGTCAATGTTTGTGGCAATAACAAACACTTATTCCAAATGTGTGATGCTTCCTACTTTAATGTCAAGCTCATGATCACTGCGCGCTTGAACAACGTAACCTCTGACTTTTCAAAACATTAATTTTGTCCGAGTTGCTACCTTGGTGAGAGCAACAAATCTTTGTTTTGAATGATACAGAGCCAAGCATCGCTGCAGTTAAAATCCATTGGTGATGTCACTGAATTGCTCTAATTCATCATTTTCCATGAATGATCAGTTGCAGTGGATGTATCTCCCCCCCCCCAACTTTTTTTTTTACTTGAAAGGTGCTCCTTTGATGCTGGTGGAGTTACATATGTACAGTCTCTGGTCTGGGACAACTCTGAATACAGTACTTGTACTGGATTAATTACAGTGAACTGGGCAGCATCAACCTGGCATTCCCGCATACCAGCCTCCATTGAACCATTCTTTTTAGGAATGGGGATTTGGTGCAGTTGCCTTGGTATGTGTGTTTTCCATTTTCGGCTAGGTGATTGGTGCCAAAAGTTGCTGGTTTGAGACCCGGCCATTCCATGGTCACAAAACATGATATAAAAAACAGGACTTAGGAACCTCTAAAAATTTTTGTAAGGGGGTAATTGAGCTCTTGAAAGGGTAATATATCAATATATAGGAGTTACCGGAAATGCAGAGATAACTTTTTATATAGCAGAAACTGTGCGTCCCAGACTGTGTGTGCATAGGTGACAAGCTGGTGATGAGAGATCTCTTTGTCATTGGCTTTTGCATTGCCTGGAGAATTATCCTGCTGCAGGCAATTAACCCTTAAAGTGCTAAACACGGCTATAGTCATTTTCTCATTACCATTAAACATATAATGGTTAAAAGAATCAAATTCCTCATGAATGTACCTTTCATTCAAATACCAGCAAGCCTGGTCTAAAGCAGAAAGTAGTCTTGGTCAACAGCTTTCCTCTGGACACTTTGCGTGTTGACTCAGTCTTAAATCAGTACTTTAAGTGTTAAAAAACTACGGACTTCAGACTTGTTTTGGTGGCAGTTGAATGAAAGCTCACTAAATGACAAATTTGAAAATTACAATCTTCATCTGTAGATTGATAACCAAGATACTGTGTGTGGACTCGTGTTTTCAAATTCTATCATTATGTAATCGTTAAATGATCATATCGCCACAAACTGATGGAGCACCATGCAAAGTTTAAATTCCTCACAAAGCATGGCTTCTCATGCAAAAATAAGATCCCTCTTGAAGCATATTTTTCATGTCATAACCTCAAAACAAACATGCCAAAGATAATGCCAAGTGATATGACACATTGCCAGCTTGGAATGCCCTATTTAATATATTAAATTGAATATTGTAATAATGCATTAGTGCTCGGTAAGAATATTTAGGCACACATGACCTTTTTTAGTTTCAGATATCCAGGCTATCAAAATGCAATACTATCTCAGAAATTAGAGATTTCCAATTTGATTTTTTTCATCTTCAAATGCTATTATGTTGACTGTTGTAAAAAGGCTATACATTTTCCAATTTGATTTGATCTTCAAGTCTCAGTAACTTAAGATGGAATAATATAAAAGCCATATATTGAGACATAAGTGTCTTGTTGTCAGGCAAGTCAGATTCTTCGAGTGAGTTGGAAGCAAAAAGACTGGAAGATGCCATAACCCAAGCAGACCAGAAGGTGCTATCTTACCAAAGGCAAGTGGAGGAGTTGGAGGCGGACAACAAAACTCTGGCTCAAAATGTAAGTTCGCTGTACCAATGCATGACAAAGGACTGGAGGTTTCCAGGTGAAACTTGTAGTAGTGCAGTAAAAAATTTTACAAGGTCTTCCAGATGGAACCATTTTGATTTTTTTTTTTTCAGAAGGAGCTTGTATTATTTGAAAGTGCAATGGAGATCAGTCCTCGTGGTGCAACAAAAATGGAAACTAGGAAAAATAGTCAAGAAAAAAGCAGAAATTTTGTATACTAATTACTGTACATGTATCTGGTCCATTCCTATTTTTTCCTGTGGTTAAAAACATTTGTTTTGTGTGCACAAAGTTTTTTCTTCTTTGAAAAAGTAGAATTGAGAGTAAATAAAATACAATAGCCCCCCTCCCCCCCCCCAAAAAAAAAAGGAATATGATTAACCTTGCAGCATCCAAGCTGCGCCAGGTGAAGATGATGTCATAATCTTTATCCAAAACAGAACTAGTTTTTATTGATGTGAAAATGCAAAATTTAAAGAAAAAAAAAAAAAGAAGAGCATATGGAGGACATGGGGGTAGGGACAAATAACAGAGTGAGAAAAAAAATGTAAAAACATAAACTTAATCTCTTTAGTGGAGGTTATAAATAGGTGTGGTGTGTTTATTTATGCCATAAAGTTATGGTATGAAGATGTAGCTGTCAACATGCTTTAACAAGAAATGGGGAGGGAGGATTTGTTGCTGCCACGAGGAAAATTTTATATTTAATGAAGGGTACAGAAAAGATAAATGAGTTCTCTTGGGGGGCAGATTGTTCTTGCTGTAAACAACATGCTAGAAACTAAGAACCAGAAAGGAGTTCATCTAGAGGTGTGGTGGTTATTCCCATAGGAATTCTTAATCCTGTTCAGTAGCAGTCAATATTCCAGTGTAAATGATTTGATAGATATGCCTAGATGGCTCTGAAACCCTGATAAGAAATTTAAAAAAAAAACTTTCTCTTTGGTACAAGAACAAAGCCTCCAGCTGGCATCGCGCTGTGAGTAGTCCCTCATCTGATTAATTAGCATATTCACACAGCAGGCAGCACATCAAGCCTGCAACTCTACCATGTAATCGCTTGAAATCCTGCATCAAGAGTTACTACTGTGAATTCATTTAATTTTGCTGTGTTCGTATTTTCGCCCTTTTTCGCTGATGCTTCAAACCGTGAAAATAAGAACCAGTGAAATATATTTCTAACATGGCACTGATAGGAATTATAATTAAAATAGTGAATTCAAAGTTTTAGTGAAAGGTCCAAAATGCAAAAACCGTGAAAATTAATGCCCGTGAAAATAAATATATTCACAGTATTAATAAGGGATTGAAACCATCATGTTAAAAATATACCAAACTCCCATAAACAATTTGACCAATGTGTGGGAGACTCCGACCAAATGGCAAACACGTGGTAGACATGGGTTAATTCTGTGATGTTTACCGGCAGTTGCGAGGTTTGACCCTGGAGTTACAAAATGAACGGAGTCAGCATGAAGAAGACAAAGGAAGTGGAGACGCGACCAGCAAGAAACTACAGCAGGAATTAGAGAGAGCTAATCAAAAGATACAGCAGTTGGATGTGAGTGACCTCTATCAATGCTTTCACAAACCCAGACATTATAGTTTGGAGAAAAACCATCAGCATGGAAACAAATCTGTCATTTTTTTTTTCGAAGCAGTAAAGTTCCAGCCTTTGATAAACGAGTACTTGTCTGGTAAATTTATATACATGTACAGTGAAACCTCATTATTGTGACACTCAGATATCTGACATATTCATGATAATGACACAAGTTTTGATGGCAAAAGTTCATTTGTCTTTGTTATTTGATTCATTTATCTGACATATTCCGTTATCCGACATATTTTTAAGGGAACAAATGGTGTCATTATAACGAGTTTTCACTGTACATGTATTATGTAATTGGAATTAGATGTCCATGGGTTAATTCAGAGCCTATTTTATGTCTTTTGGTTGCACTTTGTCTGCAAAGACCAGCATACTTTTCAACTTGCACCTTCTTGGGATTGTGACAGTAGCTTTCCTCGGCACGATTTTGGTGCCAAAGTGCCAGGGAATGATCCTGACATTTATACCGATTCATCTGCACATGGCAGTGTTGGATGGTTATGCTTTTCCACGTATATCTGGCCTTGTTTTTGCTTAAAAACTATGGTTTGTTGTCTACTTAAACAGAATATTCCATAGAAACATTATGGGATAAATGCAAACAGTCATTTGTGTATGTTTCTGGCTCGGACTCAATGATTCTGCGCAAGGAAACCACTTGCTGCTTCGCGGCTCATGGTTTCCTGCCTAGAATTATTTGGTCCCAGCCAAAACACTGCTCACGACAGTCTGTATAAATATTGTACGTGTATATTCATTAAACAAAAAAAAAGAAAAGAAAACATATAGAAATGTAGAAAAAGTTGCATTCAGATACATCAGGATTAGGTTCATAAGAGTTACACCAGTTTTATGATGAAGAGTATCATTAGGTAACCGTGTTTTTTTAACTTGTAGACGCTGAATGACAATCTGACAAAAGAGAAAAAGACGTGTGAAATGAGACTAGATTTTGCTCAGAGGGAGCTGGAGGAACTGAGGATAAGGGAGAGGGAATTCAGTAACGAGAAAGTAAGTGAAGCATTTGACTGTTAATATGTTATGTATGTACGCATTACTATCACACATATACTGTACGTACATTCTCTCTCTCTCTCTCTCTCTCTCTCTCTCTCTCTCTCTCTCTCTCTCTCTCTCTCTCTCTCTCTCTCTCTCTCTCTCTCTCTCTCTCTCTCTCTCTCTCTCTCTCTCTCTCTCTCTCTCTCTCTCTCTCTCTCTCTCTCTCTCTCTCTCTCTCTCTCTCTCTCTCTCTCTCTCTCCTCTCTATATATTATATGAAATAAGCATTAGGTGCAACAGTTCCCTAAATTGCAGCATATGGGGGACCACATAAGTACCAAGTATAATTTGTGTAATTCTAACAAGTAAGCTTCAAAACAAACATTTGTTATGTCCCATCAACTGAGTATTAGATAGATGTAAGCATATTTTTTTCAGTATTCGGTGTCCATATGTACAAAAATATAAGCATGAAGATGATCAGAGGGACCAGTGTTTGGTCTGCTTATGTCTGTCTTTCATGTATATATGGACCCCTCATTGCTGATTATATATATATATATGTGCCTACCTACATATGAATATAGTGTTTGTCATGTATTGCACTTACAACTCAATCAGTTTGCGACTTGATAAGGTGGCATCAGCAAAGCTGTGCGCTTATAAGAATCTGGTGTTCAATCCAATCTTGTGCCTTTGTTTGTACTTTTGGACCCTTATTTGTTTTGCTCAAGATGTGTAGATTATATTTACATTAAAAAAATATGTTTTTATGGCACAAATAGAGTTTTAGGGTGGAATTTGGCAATTTATTGCAGCTCACAGAAAAAAGTATCAAACTTAAATGCCTCAGAGTTTGGAAAGTGAAACTTCACAGACATGGCCAGGGAAGTGTTGCTCAATTTGTATCCATAAATGTAATAGTAAAATTTGAACTGAACATCACAAATGGTTATCACAATAATAAATAATTCCTCAAGTTTAGGGCCCAGATAAACACATAAAGAAACGAAATGTAAAAAAAAATCCAGAAGACCTTCCCTAAGTTAAACTCTTTCCTCCACAAATCATTTTATTTCATGAAAATCAAACCATCCATTGTTGAGAATTCTTCCATTAAAATTGGTAGAGTCACGGCAAAAACTGATCCTAAGAAAACTGCAGTTTTGTAATATCACACACATCTCATGACATAAACCATTAATAATCAAGTTGTTCTCACTTCGCGGCTCTTGAGCTTTATTGTGACAGAAGTATACACTTACAGCTATCCCTTTGATGTGTTTTCATCAGATTCAAGAGTTTGCCATCTTATCCAAATTGATTTTCTTTAAAGTGAATCTTCTCTGATGTGAGCCACCCTGTGGTCTCACGGTGGTCCACAAGAAAGAGGCAGGGTGACAAAATGGGAGTATTGCAAAGAAAACAATGCAGAGGCTCAATGTAACCAACAGGATAGCAGTGAAACTGAATGGATAATTGTGTCCATTATTCTGTCTCCACAGCCTGTGTGGGCCACAGTGGGCTTGTTCTGTCTCCACAGCCTGCGTGGGCCACAGTGGGCCTGTTCTGTCTCCACAGCCTGTGTGGGCCACAGTGGGCCTGTTCTGTCTCCACAGCCTGTGTGGGCCACAGTGGGCCTGTTCTGTCTCCACAGCCTGCGTGGGCCACAGTGGGCCTGTTCTGTCTCCACAGCCTGTGTGGGCCACAGTGGGCCTGTTCTGTCTCCACAGCCTGTGTGGGCCACAGTGGGCCTGTTCTGTCTCCACAGCCTGTGTGGGCCACAGTGGGCCTGTTCTGTCTCCACAGCCTGCGTGGGCCACAGTGGGCCTGTTCTGTCTCCACAGCCTGTGTGGGCCACAGTGGGCCTGTTCTGTCTCCACAGCCTGTGTGGGCCACAGTGGGCCTGTTCTGTCTCCCAGCCCCTGGCCCATTGTTCTCCTCAGCCAATGAGCAGCTCCACCAACTTTCAGTGGACCCACACCTGTGTTTGATTGACAGCACACTGTACTCATTTACATGCTGTTGTAAACACAGGGTAATGGGGGTCCTTGACTCAACAAGTTATCAGTTTAAACGTATTTATTTAGTGTGGATAGCCCTATAATACATCCAGATGCCTAATACATGGGTTCTCCCAACTAACAGGTTATAATTTTTTTGTGCTCAAATTTTACATTTAAATTATACTTTCTGTTACTTTGTTTTCTCATTCAGCATGCAGATGACCACTAAGAACTTTCCAAAGCATACAAAATATTATTTTGGTGTAGATGATGATTTTTATGAAAACATAGCTTTGCTGACGCCACACATTTATATATCAGCTTGCAGCTGTGTCCCGGTAAGAATTACCAACAAACCCCTGATGTTGTAATGTCATCTGTTAATTTGTGGTTAGTAAGAACCTAAAGAATGGAAGCAATGAGTGAATCAGTCGTCTTGGTTCATACACGTAGAGTGTTGGCTGTCTCTTCCAGTGATGCTTGGATCTTTGATGAATTGTTTTGTTCGTTTATGACCAAATCTAAAAAAAAAAAAGGCGTTGTTGAGACGTCTTGCCCAGTTGTTGAAAAATTGCATAGATTGTGTAGGAACACTTTTAGGGATCACTGAACTTAAATTTTTTCCCCAGCCAGATGCTGTGATTTTTTCTTTTTTTTTTTTGGTAAATGTTGATTTATGTGTGTTTTAATTTTGCCGTTTCCCGTCTTCCTCAAAACCCTCATTCAGATTATGCTGAAATTTGGTGGAAGCAGATTGTGGAAGGGGCAAACAAAGCTTTTGACCAGGTGGATATGCTCAGGATCCCTGATCTTTATTTTTTTAAATGAATATTTCAGTTTGGGTTTTTATCAGTTGATGCGTACATTCCTGTTGGTTACAATGGACGTTGATGGGGATTGCAATGGTAATTGAGATTTACAGCTGTTCCCAAACTATCAGGTTCACTTCAAACTTGGTTGGGATATGCCTTGGATGGGTCTCTATGGAGTGTGTACAAATGGTTAATATGCCAGTGATTTTTAAATTTTTCATTGCATTTGATTTATTTACAAAATCTTCAAAATTCTCTGAAACCGCTTAGCCAGTGGCTTTGAAATTGCACAGGTACACTTCTGGGGACCCCTAGACTGTAATTGTTCAGCAGGTGCCACTGTAGTTGTACCTCTGCTGACTTGTCAGCCAGCTCAGCTTATGTGGCCGTTAGGCATCCATCATCCATCTGCCCATCCATTTGTCCACAATTCACATTTTTTACTTCTCCAAAACTGTCAGCCAGATTCACTTCAAAATTGTGTGTGAATATACTTTGGGTGAGTCTCTACCAATTTTGTACAAATGGTCAAGCTCCATTGATTTTTGGGTTTCTTGTAATATTTTTTCACTCTTTTGCAAAATCTAAAAAATCTCCCAAACTTCAGGGCCAGTTGCTTCAAAAGTGCATAGGGACACTTATGAGACCCTTAACTATGCACATAGTGATTTTTAGTCCTGTCATGCGCTGTTTCCGCCGCCGCGTATCTTATTTTCCTTATACATGTATTCCTGTTCCCTCTTGACCTATTGCCTCCTAATTTGGTACAGATAATCTATGGGTCTGGGAAATTTTTCCCATATAATAATGTATAACCTTGAGGTCAAAGGTCTAGGTCAAATCTTTGTTGCATTTTTCTGCTGACTCAGCAATTTCCGCATATCGGTGTATACCTTCTTAATGGTGCATCATAGGCCCAAGGTAACTATAACACATTAACAGGAAAGTCTCGATGGGATTTCAGTTTGTATGGTTTATTTTTAACCTGAGTGATGTTAAAAGGTCAAACTGCATACATTTCTGTTGATTGCTAGGGCAGTTCACATCTTAACTTCTTGTTTTGTGAATTTGGTGTGTTTTCAATAATTTTTACTTCGGCAAAACCATATCGCAGATTGTGCTGAAATTTGATGAAAATGTACCTTGTGGGAAGGGTCAAACAAAGTTGTTCACTAGGTGGTGATGCTGTGGATCCCTCAATTTTAACAAATTTTTCAACTTGGCTATATATCAGTTAATGCATGCATTCCTGTTGATTACCATGTAAGTCAATGAGGATTGCAATGGCAATTCAAATTTTTTACTTCTCCAAATCTGTCATCCAGATTCACTACAAACTTGGTGGATATGTTCCTTAGCTGTGCTCTCTTGTGAGTTTGTTCAAATAGTCACACTCCATTGATTTTGGATATTTTAAATTAAATTTTGGGGTTCTTTTTGGCAAAATCTTACAATGCCAGTCAAATGGGAATTGCAATCATGGTAATTCACATTTTTTACTTCTCCAAATCCGTCAACCAGATTTACCTGAAACTTGGCGAGAATGCACCCTGGGTGGGTGTCTGCTGAGATTTATCCAAGAAGATACTTTTGGTAGGTCTCCACTGAATCTGCTCAAATGGTCAGACTCCAGTGATTTTTATGCTCCCACCGGGAGGGGGTGGGGTGTAGATTTGCCCTTGTCCGTCATTAAAATTGCCACATTTGTGTTGCACTTATCTCAAAAGCATTTGAGATACAACCATGAAAGTATGAGGAAACGTCTATCATAATACAGTGAAAACTCATTATAATGACATCATCTGTTCCCTCAGAAATGTATCAGATAACTGAATATGTCAGATAACTGAATATGTCAGATAAATGAATCAAACAACAAAGAAAAGGAACCATTGCCACTCAAAACGTGTCATTATAATGAATATGTCGGATATCTGAGTGTCGTTATAATGAGGTTTCACTGTATGTGAAGGTGTTCATCCAGGGTTTTTTATTTTTTTAATTAACATCAATACTGTTTGTTTGTGTCTAAACTTGTACTTGTTAATACCATCCCACAAACTTAAAACTTTTTTTTTTCACCTACAGAGATCATTGAAGTCAACAGAAGAAGAACTGATTTCAAAGTAAGTGTTTAGTTTTATCCATTCTCTTGCTAGTTGATAAAAAATCTGATACTTACTAGATTGTGATTTTCCCCCCAGTTTTATCCATTTTGTTTTAGTTCATACTGTATCCTCCCTTGACCCTTTAGGTCTAGGGAGTTACAGGCTCGTGTTGGATCCATACAGGCAAGGACACTGAATCATGAAGTTACATAGAATATAATGGTCCATGTCACCAGCTTTCCTTGATGCACTTTAGGCCCGGAATGTGTCCAGGAAAGCTGTTGACTCGGTCCAAAATGTGGCGCTGAAAGGGTTCAGTGTATGGCTGAATTGTTCATATCCAGTTTATTACATCAGCTGCTGCAGTACATGTATTAGTTTCTTTATAGATTACTCTTAACATACAAATTAAGGGGAACGGATATCTCTAGCCTGCAAGAATTTTGTGTATTGGGTTGCTTATGAAGCAGAATACACACAAAATTTGTTGACTGTGACCTCTCTCCCATTTCCTGATCATAACAGATACAGACAAGAAGTGGACAATCTTCGCCATGAAAACCAGAAGTTAGAATTAGAATTACAGTCGACCAAGGACACTTTACAAAGGGAAAGAGACCACGCCCAACAAATGGACGAACGCGTGAAAACCATACAGTCTACACTGGCTGAGGGAAGAACAGAGCATGAAAACGAACAGTCTACACTGAAAAATAAAGTAAGGATCAGTGAAATATGGAAACAGGAAAGGGAGAAAACCAATACTGTCAGGGGTGAAACAGAGGACAGAGGAAAACAGACAGTTTTCTCAATGGACTTGAAATTTAATGATGTGATGGAGTATATGGGGAAAGTGCACACATATGTGTAGCATGGCTTTGAAGGGTCCACTGTGATAAACACATTGATTTTGTAACATTTCTCATCATGTGCAAAACACAAAGAGCAAACTGAATACGATACAAGACATACTGCACCTCTGACCCCTCCCCAGCCCATGTATCACAAATTACTAATAAAGAAAATACTGACTTTTTGGAAAAAGAAACAGGACTTTTGCTTTCAAAAATTTCATAAAATTTCTTGACACAGTATATGAGCTCACGAAAAATGTGAGCCAGAATTTAAAAAAAAAAAAAAGAAAAAAGTGGCGTGCTGGTAGAGTAGTCTGAATTGAGTTATGACGCTGTGCGCCACCTTGCAAATTGAACTTCAAGTTGCTGGCAATGGGACTTTTTCAACCACAGCACAAGCACATGGCATCAGCAGCATGCTTCCTCTGCCGAAGTTGTACCTTGCCAGGCCTTTCTCTGTTGACCCACCCACCTGTTACAGTGGCACCCTGATAGAGTGTGAACTTGCCTTTGTCTCAGACCTTCCCAAGGGCTTTTATGAAGTAACCAGTACTTGTATGTGACCCCTAAAGCAAGCATTACCAGCACACCTGTAATTGTAATATTCCGGTTGACTTTTATTCAAAAACATGTGCCTAAATTTTATTGATGGTGTAGCTAGTTTATGATTATGTGCATGTGTAATATTATAATAATTTTTTTTGCATACCTTACTATGTCAAAGGGCCATGAAACAAGTTAAAATGTATGTAATTACATTTTGAAGTGGGATATTGAGGAATAACTTGCTTTCTTGCAAGGATGAAGTGTTGCAGGATAAAATGTTGTGCTCTGAAATGGTGTTGATTCATGTGTTGTGGTGGCTACCACCAGGTGTCACTAGCTGTTGGAATACACTAGAGCAAAACATTGCACTTGTCAAGTGGCAAAGTGCAATCAACCAAATTGACTTATCATGCCGCTGGATAATTATCAATAAAGTCTCTTTTAATCAATTAGAATTAATTGCTTTAATTAATATGGTGAAGAGGAATATCCGTTGATTTGATAATGCATGTCTTTTATTCAGGTCCGATCCTTGGAACTTCGGGTGAACACATTAGAAGGAGATCTTGCCAATGGTCAAAGAGAATTACTGAGTGCCAAAACAGAACACAAGCGAGTAAGAGTCGTTATCATTTGCATAATTGCACATATGCTCTTGTGTAAAATGTATCTTGTTATATAGATATAAATATTTTGTAATGATTATACCATTTTGTCTTGTGACAAGCATATCTTGTGTCACACATCAAATACCATACATGAAAGCAGTGTTCCTGTTTTACTTTTTTCATGAAAAAATGAATGAAAATACCTTAAAATTCTAAACTATTTTTTTTTTTTTTGGTACGTTGAAAAAGACTCTGAGTAAATGCTTTCATGGTACCAGCACAGACAGTCCTTGAATTATATGCCATCATCTGGAGAAAAAACTGGGCAGGTAATGCAGTGAAAGTGTCAAAATTAGCAAGACACTATCTTAAAATGTGTCATAGAATTTCTTTGATTATTTTGTAGTAAACTTTATAAAATTTGTTATGATTTTTTTTTCGGTCAGAGTTATTTCCAATGATAACATGTACATGTAGCAGCATTATTGACATGCAAGTACATGATATAAATAGGAATTGAGGCATTCTGTGAACAGAAATTTGGCAGTTTTTCTTCAAACCCTTTGATTGGGCAAGCAGGTGAAAACACAAGGCTGACCTAGGAAAATAACGTAATCATCTTCATGCAGTTGTTGATCCATGCCTAATGAAGGTGTTTTATCTTTTCATAATACATGTAATTCCAAAGGGCTGCTTTTAAAGCTTTGTGCCCTGGTAACCATATATTGGCAAAAATGAGTTCGCATTATCATGTTAAAGAGCCCGAAATAGGTTCTGTATTGCATCAGACATGTTACCCATCAGAACATAAGATGGATGTACATGTACCTGGTTTCCAGGTAATTGCCAATGGGGCCTATCCTGCTAAACAGACCAATGACTGTTTTCTGGACTTTGTTTTTTCTGCCCTTTAGCTACGTGATCCTTGTTTTAGCTGTGAAAAAGTAACTCGACATCTGACCTGCCTACTTTGGTTACCATGGTCATAAATTTGCAGTGCAACAAGACACACACACACGCAAACCACCAATAGCCACTGTTATAATGATGAACTTTTTGATGGGTTCCTCAGTCCATGAGAAGGGTGGCAGTGCACTTTCTGTTACCCAGACTATAAACCCGGCAGACCAAGCATAGCAAAGATAATAAGTGGCTTTAACTGCTTCGGAGGTAAAATGAGACTAGGTACAATTGAAGTATATCAGAGCAGTCAAAAACCTACTTCACCACATCATCCTTTTGTGTCTGCTTAAATATGTTTTACGTTTGCTATTTCATTCACAGCTACTGAAATTTTTTAAATAATCTAACTCATAATTCAAATTGATTCTTGGACTAGTTGCTGGCTCAAGCAAGGGTGGAGGCCACGTCTGTACAAGCCACGCTGGATGAAGAACTGCAGGCAAGACGAATGATGGAAAGAGAACTCAACAAACAGAAAAACGAAGTAGAAAAATCCAAAAAGGTAAAGAATTGGTCAAGACGATAGCTGATAAAGTTTTATGGTTCCCTCCCTTCCCCCTCAACCAAACTGCAAAGTTGTGAAAATATCATGAATAGGTAGGTGCATGTGCTAGTGGTTCTATGCAAAATGTTTTGAGACTGTAAAGTATCAACATTAAATAACATTGTGTTGTTAGGGTGGTTCTTGTTTGACCAGTTTCCAAAAGGCTAAAAGTAGAAAACTGGAAAACCAGTATTTAAGTTCATTTGTCTGCACATACAAAAAACACATTAAACAGTATTTTTCCTAAAATAAGATTGACTTCAGTATATAGTGCAATTGTATGAAAAAAACTCCTGATAAGCAGCCGTGTGCATGTATGTTTTTTCCCAGCCGAGAATTAGAACGTGTTGAGATTAGGTACATTAAAAATATATGTACTTTGGGTTTGGGTTTGTTTTGATACTTAGATGATTAACAAATTTACTCTGTTGTGCTTCATGAGGTGAGACAAGGCGTGTTCAAAAACGAAAGTTTAAATTTTTAAAATTCAGTATGTTTTACATTGCCTTTGAGGCAAGATGAATTACTGTAAATTGCTTTAATTTCGCTCTAATCTGATTTTTGCTTATTTTGCTGATGGCACCAAACCGTGAAAATAAAAACACAGTGAAATAGTATTTTGACATTGTGTGAGTAGGAATTATGTCCAAAACAGTGAAATTAAAACTACAGTGAAATGTCAAAAATACAAAAAACATGAAAATTTATACATGTGAAAAGAAAGCAATTGACAGTAATCTCTTTCCGCACTCTACCTGTACAGGAAGTAGAAGAATCTTTAGCTCGAGCAGAACAACAATTAACAGACTCCAAATATAAATTGGACGAGGCCAATAGAGCAAAGGACAAGTTACAGGCAGCCTTGGATGAGCAAAAGAAAAGAAATTCCTCCTTTGACCAGGAGCAACTGGAAAACTTGGATCGCATAAAGGTCCTGGAACAGTTAAGCAGCACTCTGGAAACTGATAATGAGGAAGTAGCTCGCCAGGTAAACTATCTTTCTTTTTTTCGGTTCTTCTTTTTCTTTTTTTGGTGCGGGTTGTGTGTTTGTTTTTTTAATTTTGTTTGTGTACCCGTTTGGAAATTTTTAAAGGCGCACAATACTACACCCGAGACCTGCATATTTTGTGCCACAAGTTATGGAAGTTCCTGAGTGTTTAGTCTATTCCTTTCTTCAGTAAATACGATGTATAGAAACAAGAAAATTGAGAGACTCAACATGATTTTTGTCTGCAATAAAGGTTTTTTTGTTTGTTTTTTGTTATGTTGATTGAGTGTTATGTCATTGATGTCATGGTGAGGACAAGAGTATTCATTAAGAAATACATACATAAGCATCATACATGTAAGTACTCCTCTGAACTACTCACATCTTATTTTCTTAAGGAAAGAGTATCTGTACACTGTACTCATGTGTTGTGTATGTGGTATGGAAGAAGAACAATATGATGAAAAACATCACTGTATCACATTCACATTGAATTTACAAGAGTGGGAATAGCTGGTGCTGCCACCTTGTGGTCAAAAACTGAGTCAAATCTCTGCATGAGGTGGCATCACTTGTCAAGTCTGTTGGGAGAGATCTGAGTTTGTACATTTACATTGTGAAGTATATGATCTTTCAGGAAAACCCCCAGCCAGTCCAAGAAATACATATGTCATTAATTCGGCAGAATAATTTTTCACATTGGCATATGAAACAAAGACTTAGAGTACATGTATATTTATACATGTACAGACACAGTAATACCTGAGGCACGTCAGTGACTAGACATGGTGCACATTTATAAATTGACACTGTGCTTGTTAGACCATTCTAATGACCGACCACTAGCTTAAAACGCCATCTTTTCAAGATATATATATATATATATATATATATATATATATATATATATATATATATATATATATGTATGAATATTGTGATTAGTTATTTTGAAATGATTTATTATACCTTCCATGAAATAACATCTGTTTTGAAAGACTATATCTTGATCCCAGGGGTGGTTTTACAAAACAGGGACTACTGTTAGGTAAAACCACTGGGGTGAATCTTACCAGTTCCTGCTATAATAACAACAGCGTCACTTTCCCCATTGGTCAGCATCATTTAACAAATGATGTGTCCAGCCTATATGTGAGTTACTGTGTACAATAAAACCTGTTTTGAGAGACCACCCCAAAGCCAGGCCAAAAAGTGGTCACATAAGGCAGGTGGTCTCTCGATAGAGGTGCAATAACATGGTGAAGATGGCAACAGGGACATCGTAAACCTGGTTTGAAAAGGCAGGTGCTCTTCATCACAGTGGTCCCTCAAAACAGGTTTCTCTGTATGTGATTTGCTGCTGCATGTTCAGTGCTGCCAGTCTCAAGACACCCCCTTCAATGAGAGACCACTATACTGGTCCCTGTCTTGAGAGACCACCCCTAGGGCAGGTCAAAATGTGGTCTCTCAAAACAGGTGGTCTTTCATTAGAGGCATAGTAACATGGGAAAGATAGCACAGTGTTCTGAGAGAGTGGTCTAAAAAAAATATGCCGTCTCTCATTGGAGGGGTTTCTCAAGACAGGTCCCACTGTATATAAACACCAAATCATATTCTAATATTATTTTTTCTTCCAATGAGAGACTACATTTCTTGAAAGACCATGACTAATGTGGCCCAGGGGGTGGTCTGCCGGAGAGGGCTGCGGTACTATGAATCGTGTTCCTTTGGTACTTACAGTTGACGGAATCCAAGTCGCATTGTCGTGAGCTGGAGGATAAATTACAGAAGGATCGCAGTAAAAATGCAGGTGAGTATCTTGCCACATTCAGCAAAAACTCAGAAATGGGACAGGCTGTCTCTGCTAAAGGAAGTTTTTTTTTTTACTTGTAATTATGGTTTTATGCATATTAAAAAGCATATGATGATATACTGAAAGGGACTGCCATGACCAGATATTATATATATGTTTACTCTGAAAGATCAATCAAGTGCATGTACAAGCTTATACCTTCATTTAATTCACATTCTATTCTATATCCCCTAAACTTGTACCAAATAAATAGGAATTTAGCTCTTTACTCACTGAAAATAAGAAGAATATATAAAAATCACAAATCTTTCCCTTTTCACTGTTGTCACCACTGAAACCTGATATTTGACTTTTAGTTTGCACTGTTTTGTTCCGTCAGTTGAATGTTTGATGAGTTTTATTTCACTTCTTATTGTATTTGTGTCTTTTTGTCCAAAACCACTTCCTAGTAGTCATTACCCTATTCCGTAGTCCGAACTCTTTACTCTCCATAAGCTAACCTGTCCCTGTCTAACTTATATACATAGAAGTTCTATTGTCCATATTGCACACGTTCCTCTGTAAAATTTTGACATAGGCTGTATTAGCCCAAGTAATTTAAAGGGTCTTCAGCGGGTAACTACTCAACATGTTTCGGAGCCTTTTACCCGTACATGTCTCTGTGAGTAGCGGCTCCTTGTCTAAGCTAAATATTCAGCAAATGCATTGCCATTGTTGTAGCCATTTTTTCACGTCTGCTAATCTGCTTGCTGGCCAAGTTTTTACTCCTTAAGTAACGTAGGGCTTTCATACCCAGGGTTATCTACTGATGTCAAATCTTACTTATGGAAAACAACCTCTGCTCCTCCAGTATTAACATATGGCTGTGGGGCACTTGATATCTCTGAAGTGTCCATTCGGAAATTGGAATCGTGTCAAGGCACAAATGTAAAACAGTTTCTCAGCATTGGAAAACGTTCACGTCATAGTCAACTGCTAAGTGTTTTAAATATACATGTACATACTGTGATATCTATAATTGACAGGGATGTTCTATCTATTTATAACAGATTATTCTGTGTTTCTTCACCTCTTCAGTCTTTATATAGTCATATACTTTCCTCCTATATTCTTAGTGATACCCAAGTAAAAGGGACCCTGATCGATAAAGTGGTGGAAATGGGGACTTTGCCAGTTCAAGCTGCCCTTGATAAAGGGAAGCACTGGCTCGGTGGGGACCCCAATTGTAATTATGATCCAGACAAAGTTGTGGATTCGCTCCGATACTTAACTGCTCTTGAAAACTTTTTGAAGCCCAGATGTCAGATGAGCATGTGCTTGCTGTTCTGTTGACCCAGGCCGTCTAGTGTTTGTCATGCTGCCCAGATTATCGGGGGGGGGGGGGGGGGGGGGAGTGGTCGCTAGAGGGCCCGGGTTGGTGAAGTGATGATGATGAGCACATGCTCTCTGTAGGCAATTAATTCACTGTCAGTTATACTTTATGGTCTCCCTCTGGCATACTTTTAAACATTTTTTTTTTTTTTAGTTTTCCCAGAGGTTTTTATGAATGAATTTTAAACATGCATGGAGGTACTTTTATTGGGTATAAATTCTGAAAATATGAGCATATTTTTTGGTGTAGGCCACCATTTTTCCCGATCTCAGGGGTTCAATAAAATTATTATTATTATTATTATTATTATTATTATTATTATTATTATTATTATTATTATTATTAATCCTGAAACAATTCCCATGTCAGACCCCTGTGAAGCTTAACAGAATTGAGCAGTTAGTACATGTACCTCACTCAGTAGGATCTATGTATAATGCAGCACAGTGTGTGCTTTTTTTTTTTTGAACACCGCATGATCTCTATATGTGCTACGTAATTTGATTACTGTAGCTCTGTCAAAGATGTACTGAAACATCCCCACATACACCAAGGGTGACAGTCCAAGAAACCTTTAACACACACACACACCCTGCCCACCCCACCCCCACCTTCACCCCTAGGATGGTGTAATGTTTATTAGGGACCAAAAAAAAAAAGTGTTCAGGAATTGCTGCTGTTTAACCGTTATAGGTGTTCAGCTGGACAGGTATTACTGTACATATACACCTGTGACAATATCTCATGGCAAATGATCTTCCTTGACAGAACTTGAAAGATCGACGGATGTCAGACTCAATCAGGCATACCAGGAGGTAGAGGAGCTGACACAAGAACTGAAGCGTGTGACGGCTGACTTAAGGAAAAAGGAGTCAGAACTAGACAGAACCAAAGCTGTTGGAGAGAGCGAGAAGGTAAGATTTCTGTGCCTCCCGGCAATACTGTATAGCAATGGTATTAACCCTTTACCCTGTACCACATGGCATCACTGGGTAACTGTAGCATGACCCCTTGTTGTGTGGTAGCTGCAGTATAAACTTTACCACTGTACCACAAGGTACCAGTCAGCAGCTGGAGTATAACTCTTCCTTGATGCCAAGGCACCTTTACGCTGTTCATGGTCTATTGGCATGCAGCTTTTTCCCGTTCAAACTTTCCAGCAAGAGTGTGATCCAATGGATGTTGTTGGCTTCTTCAGGGACTCCAACTCTCCCGTTTTGGGTGAGAGACATTCCGTTTTTATGTATTTTTTAAAATTTTCCCGCTCTCCTGCTTAGCATTTTACTTTTCTTCCAGCTCAATCCAAAAATAATATGTCCAGAAATTGATCTGATATATTTTCTCAAAAGTACTGTCAATCACTATCCATAGTGGCCTTAAAACTGTATATTAAAGTCCAAATATGCACTAGAAAGCACTGTTTCCACTGCATTCTCCCAAGGGTTTCTTTCCGGGGAAGGGGTCTCGCCTCATCTGAGATACTTGCGTGGCTCTGTTGCTTCTCTCCCTCGCACCCTCCCTCTTGTTATATCTACTGTCAGGGAGGGTCTCCCATCCACTGTCCCTCTGAGGTTGGTGTCTCAGCTTCTTTTTTATGCCCCCCTTCAAAGAAGGTGGGGCATATAGCGTTGCACATGTCAGTTGGTCGGCCGGTCTGTCGGTCGGTCGGTCGGTCGGTAGACTGTGGTTTCTGCACAATAACTCAAAAAGTTTTTGAGCTAGGACTTTGATACTGTATAGGTATATCATTCTGGTCAAAAGCTAGGCAAAGTTCGAAGATGAGTGACTTTGATCTAATTTCCAAGGTCACAGTGGTACCTGAGTTAACTTTGGTTTCTGCTCAATAACTGAAGAGGTTTTTAAGCTAGGACTTTTATATTGCACAGGATTATAGTCCATATTTGGGGCTAGGCGAAGTTTGAAGATGGATGACCTTGACCTCATTTTAAAGGTCACAGAGCCACTTTACTGAATATGGTTTCATGCTTTCTGCATGATAACTTATACCTTGGAGCTAGAACTTTTATATTGCACAGCTTTATGATTCTCTGTAAGGGCTAGGTTGATTTTGAAGATGGGTAATTCTGACCCAGTTTTCAAGTCACAGAGAGATTGTAGTTAGACTGTGGTTTCTGCACAATAACTCAAGAAGTTTTTGAGCTATGACTTTGATACTGTACAGGTGTCTCATTCTAATCAAAAGCTAGGCGAAATTTGAAGATGGGTGACCTTGACGTAATTTCCAAGGTCACAGTTGTACCTGAGTTAACTTTGGTTTCTGCACAATAACTGAAGAGGTTTTTAAGCTAGGACTTTTATATTGCACAGGATAATAGTCCATATTTGGGGCTAGGCGAAGTTCGAAGATGGATGACCTTGACCTCAGTTTAAAGGTCACAGAGCCACTTTACTGAATATGGGTTGGTACCTGAGTTAACTTTGGTTTCCACATGATAACTGAAGAGGTTTTTAAACTAGGACTGTTATATTCCACTGGATAATTGTACGTATTCAGGTCTAGGTCAAGTTTGAAGATGGAAGACCTTGACGTAATTTCAAATGTCACAGAGCCATTTGGTTGAATACTGTTTCTGCATGATAACTTGCATTTTAGAGGTAGCACTTTTATATTGCACAGCTTCGTGGTTGCCTATAAGGGCTAGTTTGAGTTTGTAGATGGGTGACCTTGACCCAGTTTTGAGGGTCACACACAGACAGTAGACTTCCTTGTTTTTTGCACAATAACTGAAGAAGGTCAAGTGATAATGAGTGACCTTGCCATAATTTCCAAGGTCATAAAGCCACTTTGTTGAATATGGTTTCTAAATGATGACTAATTTTTCGGCTATAACTTTTATATTGCCCAGGTTTTTAGTCTTTTTTTAAGGGCTAGGTTAAAGTATAAAGATATGTGACATTGATGTATGATCAACCTTCACTAATTTTGTAAGGTCAGGAGTGCCCCTTCTGCCACTATCAATAGGGTAGCGAGGGCAAGGGTAATGAGGGAGGGGGGCATCTATGTTTTACAAACATATCTTGTTCATCAAGAATAATGTG
This sequence comes from Hermodice carunculata, assembly GCA_964020975.1. Taxonomy (NCBI): domain Eukaryota; kingdom Metazoa; phylum Annelida; class Polychaeta; order Eunicida; family Amphinomidae; genus Hermodice; species Hermodice carunculata. The sequence goes on along the minus strand of OZ026626.1, from coordinate 66,582,865 downwards.
CCTTCATTGCCCCTCAACCAACAGTTTTCCTTAGTCTACTGTGGGCGTATTATATCCAGAGTGCACCCAGGAAAACTGTTGACTCAGTGGCCACAGAGTTTAGAGGCCAAAGATTTTACCATGTCAAACATTGTTACGTTAATTTTAACGTTTAAAGTCAAAGGGCCATGGATGTTTCTTTGTCAAACATTGTCATTATAATTTAACGGTTAAACTTCCATCTTTTTTCTAAACACACGATAAAGTAAAAATGATTTTGAATGAGAATTGCTAATGATGACTATAGATGAGAATAAGATGACTGATGTAAGTCAGGCTCTTGCCACTGGCACCACACCAAGAAAAAATGTTGTCTCGGTCTTTATCAGGGGGTTTGGGTTAAATTCTGTTGGAACTTTTCTTTGTTGAGACAGGTGAACATTATTTTCAGCTGAAGCAATCAAGTGTGATAATGTTATGACCATATACCATATAGGATCTGTATACATGTATCTTTTTGAGGAGTGGTGAGATGTGCTTTACGTTAATTTTTATCCTATTTCAGTTTCCATTTAGTCCCATTTCGATCTTGATCCAGACCAGAGGTTAAAAACGATTGGTATGGGAAAGAAAATACATCCCCCTCAAGTTGCACCGTTGCATTTTTGTATTGGACATTTTCAGGTGAAGTCTGAGAGCACAATAGCCGGCCTGAAGGCCGACCTGGAGGAGATCAAACATGCGCACAAGACAGAGATAGACACGCTGAACGCCCGACAGGAACAGCTGACCGTAGACGTCAAGAATACCAAGAATGAGTTGACAGCAAAGGAGGAGGTCAGTGACGCAGGATTGATTATTATTCTTCATTCACGTTTTGGTATTGTCTGCTTTTCCCAAAATTTTTGCCTGCTAAGCAGACCAAGCTCTGTATTATCTCTGAAAACACTTGGTCTGCCCCAGAACCACAAAATTTCATTTCACCCTTTTGTCCCTTAAAGTGGTAAAGACCAGCTGCTGGTCAAATGTCGTCTGCTTCAGGGTTTTCAGCTGATTACTAGAGTAATGACAAACAGTTTGGGAATTGTAGAGGAGACCTATCAAGATCATGTGCCCCAGGTCCATGGCATGGGTTGGGCACTTAGTGTTCAACCCATTGCAAGGAATAGCTGTTGATTTAGTCATACTTCAAGGGGGGAAAGGGTTAACGTAACAGTGACAAAACTGCACTGTCATCCTGCTCATGGACTGATCGACCAATCAGGAAGTTGTCCTGATCATTATCTCTATGGCCATTGGCAGTGTGTGTGTGTTCTGTTGTACTGTAGTCTGGTAGTCTCTTGCTATGGTAACCAGAGTAGACCAATCAAAATTTGAGTTACTTCTCCATGCTAAGACAGGGATTGTGTCATCAAAGGGCAGACTGAGTGGACTGGATAAAACATAAAAATGGGTCTGTATAGCAGGCAACTAAAACTTGTGTTGTCACAGAACTGACGAGAAGAGAGCAATTATTGTTCTGGAGGCTAGTTGCTTTAATATAATTACACTGTAATTACTGGTAAAAAAAAAAAAGAAATAGCTTTAAAATTTGTAAAAATTTGCATGCTATGAAGTTTGTGTGATTAGGCAGGGGGCACATATACAACATTCTTGCCACATTGATGTTTCATCTTTAATTTCATGTGACTTTATCATATACTTTTATTTTGCTTTATGCCATGCCATATTATTATGCGAACTGTTTTATGTATGTGTAAACATGTTGACTACAGTTAAACCTGTCCGAGTGGGCACCTCTGCTAAGTGCACACCTGTGTTTAGTGGGCACTGTTGCTTGGCCCAGTTCAATACACTTCCAATGTTAATGGACCTGCACTAAGTGGGCACCTGTCTTCAGTGGGCACTTTTGCCTGGTCCCAAGGACGCCCATCAACACAGGTTTTACTGTACTTGAATGTGGGAATTGAACTTCTTAAATCTTTCAGTGCCAAATTTTGGACTGAGTCAACAGTTTTTCTCGGTGCGTTGCAAGAAAAGCTGTCGACTTGGAATATTCTCTCTGGAACTATAAACATGCTGTCACTTGAATGAAAAGTCTTTTTATGAGGAATATAAATCTGGGATTCTTGTGACAATTCAGACTATTTTGACTTCAGTAGATCGACTTAAGTCATGCTTAGCACTGAAAGAGTTAATTGGGAAGAGTACAAAAACTGAAGTTCTTAATTTTGGGGGATTAACTTGTTACTGACCAAACTTTGAGTCAGCTAAAGTGAACTTTATCTGCCTCAGCAAGATGCATTGATTATCAGTGTACATGCCATGTAGTTTCACTGTAACACATTTACTGATGTGGAAAAATCAACTCCAAATAATGTCCATTAGACTGGCTGCAGTCGAGTTTGCAGTTATTTTTTTTCTTTTTTTTTTCTTCTTTTTTTTCCCATTCATTTCCATACTGTCTTACTGCTGCCAAATACTGACCAGAGAGCCGCGAATATTAATCTGCGAATACTGACCAGTGAGCCGGCAAACTCGACTGGTAGGATCCAGATGGTTACAGCCGCAGCCAACAGATGGCGCGCTACCACCTAAAATCTGAGACGGCAATCCCCCAGGGACAACCACCAATGAGAAGCCTGGTCACTTGACCTCCAACCTTGGCCTTCATGTTCTGAAAACAGCATGGCTGGTACAGCTGCAGCGAGAAATATCGTGTGTTTTGTAGCAGAAAAAATTGGCCGACCAGACGTTTCAGATGTACAGGTGGACATTATAGATTATCTAAGCAAAGGCCAAGATGTATTTGCGTGCTTACCAACAGGTTTCGGCAAGTCGCTGACTTACATTGCAGCACCGTGTGCATTTCAGTGGGCGAAAACAGGTCGTTTCATGGAGGAACCATGTGAGATTGTCATCATGGTATCCACTCTTGTTACCATAATGAGAGAACAAATGAAGTTTCTTACTGAAAAGGGACTCAAAGCTGTTCACATCAGCGAAGAAAATTGCGACCTTAGTGGGCTACAAGTGACCAGGCTTCTCATTGGTGGTTGTCCCTGAGGGATTGCCGTCTCAGATTTCAGGCGGTAGCTCGCCACCTGTTGGCCGCGGCTGTAACCGTCCAGATCCTACCAGTCGAGTTTGCCAGCTTCACCGGCTCACTGGTCAGTATTCACAGATTAATGTTCGCCGGCTCTCTGGTCAGTATTTGGCAGCAGTAAGACAGCATGGAAATGAATGAAAACTGCGAACTCAACTGCAGCCAGTCTAAATGTCCATCTCTCAGTACAAGTTTCGTGGAGTCAAGCTTTTGTACCAGGAGTTTTGTAAATACATGTAATCCTTTCTCAGAGTGTTGATAAGAGCCCTTGTTTAAAGTGTCCCTCACCTGTGACAAACTTAGTGTTTATTTCTTGTGCCAGAAAACTACTCATCTGGAGACACAGTGGTAAAGTATTTACAGCTTTTCAGAGGAACTCCATCACCTCTACCTTTTCCCCCCGTAAACCGGTCAAATCAGGCTGGTGCACAAATGTGTGCTTCAGTGCTTTCAACTAATTTCAACAGTAATGAAAAACAATTTGACTGAGAATTGCAGATGAAACCTATCAAGATCACATGCCCCAGGTCAACAGCTTTCCTTGGCATGAGTTGGGCACTCTCTGGGAAAGCTGTTGACTCAGCGTTAATTCAAGAGGGAGAGGGTTAATTTACTGAGAAGGGGTGAAATTCACGCAAGCCCTAATGTTCAAGACAAGTGAAAACTTAGTTGGGCAAGTGAAAATTCTTGTCTGTATGGAGATTTAACCCATAACTTAGTGTGCAAATAGGGAAAAATGCTATGGACATGTAGTGAAAAAGCTTGACATCAGCCCCTGACTGAGATAATTTGCATGCAGGAGAAAAAAAATATTATGTTTGTACGAAATGTATCAACACACACATGTCTCCTAATGCTTAATTGTCCAGTACTCTCTAGTGTTGGAAGTGCATGTTGGTTTTGTCTATAAACCTGTTGGTAACCTTGATAAGTATAGATGTATCAATTATCAGTCATTTGTCTTTTGTTTAGTGATGAGAGAAGTTAATTTCAATGTAAACTGTGACACATTTATATGACTGTGCAAACTTAATGTTCTTTCTTCCCAGAAGTGAATATTTTTGGGGGGTTTTCCTACCTCTAGTACTAGAGAGGTACTGGACTATTTGGCACTAGGGGGCCCATGTGTGCATGGTGTCAGGTTCTGTACACAGATACTGTATATGGGACCTAAATGATGAGTCAGGAAAGTGTCCTGGTTTTGAGTCAAGTGACTGGAATAGAACCCACGCTATGTGTATGTTGGCCATTCCACAGATAGTCTTTTACACCTGCGTAAACAATAACAGGAAGTAGTTTTGATGTCGAGGACTATTTGCAGCTGTGAGTGACAAAGTGTAGATTTCTCTATGAGGTAAACTCGGGTCATCTTTTGTCCAGCACGGTGTTAGATGAAGACTGTTACAGTAGTAGTACTCTGTATGACAAATGTGTAATTATATTTACTTCGGAAAATTAGGGGAAATGTTCTGCAACTTAATGTTTAACTAATATAGCTTGTCAGATACACCATGCTGAGTGATGGTAGCTTCTTCAATTCCCTGTGTCACATGACATTTTTGACCAATAGATGGAAGTGGCTTTTATTTCATCCCCCAGATGTCTTGATCTGCAACGGATGGATACCAGGAGGCAGTGACCAGCAGTGCCACCTAGGAGTAACATCCTCCAAATTACAAGAGAATTCCACATTCAGACAAGAGTGTTATTTTAGAAATGTCTCCTTTTCATTCTTGAGCTGGAAATGCCATGAAAAAGCCACTTCACCGTGTAACTCAGCTCAAAAATATGATACGATCTCTAAACTTTGTTTCCTTACCAACCAGACACACTGAAAATTGGTTTTAGCTTTGCAAATATCGGGTCACCTCAGTTTCTTTTTCAACCATATCATGCATGCTCAATTTTCCACCTGTACAGTACATGACCATTCTTATGGTTTCCATAGCAACCAAGGACAGTAGGCAGACTTTAGTGTTTAAAGATTGATTAGACTGTAAGTTAGTAATACCTAAGCACTGATCTACATGCATGAGGGTGGGCAGGGAGGTAACACGCCATACATTCACAAGTTTGGAAATCTGCATGGGTCCATTTAATATTCTGATCAAAAACTCGGTAAATCTGTAAAGCAAACTTTCCACCTCACTGCATTCCAATAGAAGACACAAATCAAAGCATATTACAGAAACCAACTTGACAAGTTTTATCCTCATTGGGGTAATCAACGTGGTACATTTTGGTAAATATTTGCCAAGTTTCTGTTCTTCCCGGGAAAATAATATTTTGCATTTTGCAAGGTTTTACAGGGTGTTGTTTACAAAACCAGAGGACATTTTGATGTTTGTCCCCGTAAGTCTGCACAGCAGGGGGTCAAATGTTGTGTCCCCAAAGTTGGTATTTTTTTCGCCAAGCCCCATCAGATTTTGTTGACGCATGTACTTGATGATTTTGGTTACACGGTGGACGTATGTCAACTAGTCTTCAGACTGGAGAGGGGAAAGCCCTTGAGGGCTGTTGATGAAAGTATTTAGATAAAAATGTGAGGTATTCACATTCAAAGAACAAGATTATGGAATACAGTTACATTATTTGTGCTGGGATCAAAATGTTTAATGTATTTTTTAGATTTGCATCAGGAGTTTCTTTTGAAAAAGCTTGATATATATTACAAATGACGCAGGTTTTATTTTGATCATTTCTTAAGGGCAAAATTAGTTTTGGGGAAAATAGTGCCCTTGGAGTCTGGTATTTATTGTACAGGGAGCACACTGTTGCCAGCCTGCTAAACTTAAAATCTAGGAGATGGAAAATAAAATTCTGGGAGATTAATAATATGAAATTTAGAAGGAAAATATTGATGAAATTAAAGGAGGTGGCTAAAAATTGTCAAAAATCTACAATTTTCACAAATTTTTGACATTGAATTCCCTAAGCCTCTCGGATAATCTGGAACAGTTGGCAGCACTGTTTGTGTTAACCCTTTCCCCCTCAAACCGGCCAAAACCGGCTGGTGGTCAAAAGTCGTCTGCTTCAGTGTTTTCAACTAATTTCATCAGTTATGAAAAACAATTTGACAGAGAAATGTACATGAGACTTATCAAGATCACACGCCCCAGGTCAACAGCTTTCCTTGGCATGGGTTGGGCACTTATTGCCTAACCCATGCCAAGGAAAGCTGTTGACTCAGTCTTAATTCAAGGGGAAAGGGTTAATTAACTTTGGTTTTATACTTTACAGATATACCAAAGTAATAAGCAACGATAACAAAATTATTTTTAAAAGAAATCATAACACAGCCTGATTACCCCTTTCTTGGTCTTATTAAGACTGAGTCAACAGCTTTCCCTTGGCACATGAAAGCTGTTGACCTGGGTCATGTTATCCTGTAGAATATTTCTAACAAACTGATTGAACAAGTAAGTTAAAAAAAATAATAGTCAGCAGATGGCATGTGCATATCTGGGCACTTTGGTGCACTTTGAGCAGGGAGGTTTTAAATTTTAATGTAAGGCTGAAATGCGTGCATAAAATTTATTGGAGCCTTATGTGCACTGTTTACTGTAGTTAACAGCATAATTATACAGAAACTTTGCACACAGAATCTCAAGGAGTGTTCACTGCCATGTGATTATTTATGACTAACAACCACAGTGTTGACCGAGGTCCCTTGTTGGTAAACTTTCAAGATCCGTTCTCTTCACTTGAGTTCACGTCAACAAGAGGGAATTAGTGATCGCAGCATGCTGCATTAATTCTTTGGTTCCCTTGCATGCCCTGAGGAAGTTTGAGGGAAGGATACGTGAAAATGTTATGGGATTTCTGCTGCTTCTGGATCAAGTTGGGCAGATAAGACTTGGACGGGGCTCAAGTAATGGCACCGAGAGTATCTAAATATGGTTTTAGGATGATAGCAACAGTAATATTCAGGTCACTTGTGCTCACTGATTGAGTCACACGAACGTAAGGGCACGTCACACAGGGAGAACTTAGGATAGCAATGTTTTTATCCAAAGTTTTCAAGAAAAAAGGGAAAGACAGGAGAGAAGATGGGGTATGTATATATAGTACAGGCATACATATCTATTTTTAGACAGGATTGTCTAATTTCAGATCTCATTTGTGCCCATGCATCTTATATATATATATATATATATATATATATATATATATATATATATATATATACAGTGGTACCTCTCTTGAGAGACCCCTCTAATGAGAGACCGCATATCTTTTTAAGACCGCTCTCTCAGAACACTGCGCTATCTTTTCCATGTTGTTGTACCTCTAATGAAAGACCACCTGTTTTGAGAGACCGCATTTTGACCCGCCGTAGGGGTGGTCTCTCAAAGGAGGTACCACTGTATATATTTATTTATTTAAATTGAAGGCAGAGCACTTTTCTGGGGAGTGGGGAGCTACATTCAATCACATTTTCATTGCTCAGATGAAGAGTGTTCAAACTACTTTTTTCCTCTCCAATTATCTTGAAGTGACAGGATGCCAAATTTTGGTGGTTTTTTAGCTGTATGTTTTCTTCAACATAAGGAAAATACTGAGCATTGTGGGTAAGACATACAGTGGAACCTGTCTTAAGGGACCACCCCATAGAAAATGGTCCTTTATGCCAGGTGGTCCCTTTTGACAGGTAAGATTAAACTAAAATATGCAACTGGGAGATGTTGAGACTGGTCCTTTAGCACAGGGGGTCACTTAGCAGAGATGGGCTCATAGCCAGGTTCTACTGTATCATGATAGCAAGCCCCAGGTCAACAGCTGCCTTGGTACAGTTGTGCCTAACCCATACCAAGGAAACCTGTTGACTCAGTCTTACTCGACGCCCGACCAGGTTTATTAAGACTGCTCATCAGTTGATCTCTGTGGGATTAAAATGCAGCTTGAGAGATCATAGGACACATTTATGACTGAAATTACAATGTAAGAAATTGTGAAATCTCAGACTAGAGTGTGCACAATGTTTGAAGCTTGCACTGGTCAGTACTTGGTGTACAGTTTGGTAATATTTCCCACACACAGCCATGTTTGCTGTTGCTGATATCATCTCGTGCTTGCAGCTGGTCATTTAAACCCCCTGTGCACCTCAATATTGGGTGCGTGCACTTCCTGACCATTTTTTATTTTTACCCTGGCCTTTTCTCGATTCCAGACCCAAGTTTTTCTTATTCTGCACTGAACCGTAAATTTGGCTTTGATGGCCATGTTTAACAACTTCGTAATTATGCATCATATTGGCTACAGACATTCCTATTCTTAGCACCCTATGTTAAACCAATGGGACTGCTCACTTTTTTATTTATGCTCCACAGTATATAGTAAATATATACATATATATATATATATATATATATATATATATATATATATATATATATATATATATATATATATATATATATATATATATAATATGTATAAAATATACATATATATACATATATATATATATATATATATATATATATATATATATATATATATATATATATATATATATATATATATATATATACATACATACATATATATAGTAGTGTTTAAGCTTTTTGTGAGAAAATATGTAGCATGTGGGACAAGAGTATGCTGTAGTTACTGTGATGGGGAGCACGAGTATCTGTGATCTGGTCTTGACTTCTTTTTAAAAAAGTCATGCCTATCCTGACATGTTTACAAGAGTCAAAATATCCTGGGTTGTAGTGTACACAGGGACATGGCCATAGACATGGTTTGATATTTTTTGTCTTATTATCAAGAGTAATAATGAATAACCAATTTATTTGTTTGCCTGTTCACTTAACAGCAAGTGACTCGGAGTAAACATATTGATTTTATGTTGTTTTCCTAAAGGAATTTATTGATCTGTTTGCTTTGAAAAGGAGGATTCATAAGACACTGCAGGACGGTTTTTGCTACGTGTAAATATGTTGCTAGTTATGTTGCTAGACACATAACTATGCCTCCATGTCCATCAATTTTGTTACTGAAAGATATCGAAATTAGACCCTTTTCTGCTAAACAAGGTAATTTGCAAGTTCCTATGTTTTGAACTATGTGCAGGACTCTTCTCAGGCGTTTGTTTTCTCAAACTGGTACTTTTTATTACAAAAGCACATTTTGCCCTGCTTAAAAAATGAATTTCCCCTCCTGCCTTTCAAGTTCCTTGTTGTAGGATGGGGGCCGACACATGACCATACTCACTTATAAATACATGTACCTGCTATTCACATGACCATACTCACTTATAAATACATGTACCTCCTATTCAGGATCACTAGTAAGTTGCTGTGATCATTTGTTTTCTTTTACAGCAAGTGGCTCACCTGCGGGAAGAGGTTAAAGCAAGCAAGTCTCAGGGATCTAGACTGGAAGGTCAGTTGGAGGCAGAGGTCAAAGGACGAACTGACCTTGAGAACAGAAATACCACAATGGAGCAGGAAATGAACAAGGTGATCTTAGCCTCTAATCAGAATTATGTCTGCCCGTGCAACAGGGGGACATATTGTTTTCTTCTTCTTCTTCTTCTTCTTCTTCTTCTTCTTCTTCTTCTTCTTCTTCTTCTTCTTCTTCTTCTTCTTCTTCTTCTTCTTCTTCTCCTCTTCTTCCTCCTCCTCCTCCTCCTGCTCCTCCTCCTCCTCCTCCTCCTCCTCCTCCTCCTCCTCCTCCTCCTCCTCCTCCTCCTCCTCCTCCTCCAGGAGGAGGAAGATGCAGAGATGCAGATGCGAAAACTCCAGAAGAATTTGACTTAAGAGGTTGACATTTTGTATTATTATGTACAAGTATAAGAACTAGGTTAAGGTTGTAGACCACTTTTTAAAAATCATTGCAGACATGACAATTCAGGACTTTTCCCCACAGGTGGACCACTGTACCCAGTGATTTTCTCACCTCCAATGCCTAGAGAAAGCCGCTTTGCTGGGCTAAGACTACTTGATTGTATAGTTTTAACACAGACACTTACCACAGAGCAAGGTTTACATGGTAAAATAACATGAATACCCCTGCTGAACAAGTTTAAGTATGGAAGGAAAATGATTTCTAAACTATTAATGAAACCTTTCATAAAATGTTGAACTTATAACAAAAGGTTAAGACTATTTTAGGGCAGTAAAGCTTGCCTAATCAGTGAAGTATCTGCCATAACTAAAACAATGGCATTTTGCCCGTTAAACACCAAACTTGTATGAATGGTTATGTCCTACAGAGCCGTATGCTGTGTTATCATGAGCACATGCTGCCAAAATGTCCTCATTTTAAAGGCTTCACAAACTACTATGGTGATCAAACCCACAGTTGTCAGAAACAAATTGACACCTATGTATGTGTGGCTGTCAGTGCACAGCTACTGTATAAAGGTCTCATACATTTTGCCTATAAAAGGTTTCTAACATCTTCATATTAAAAATGCCTAGGATATTTCCGATATTAACAGGCACACTAAGCAAAAAGTTTTACAATTAATGTTCATGTTGCTATAATTTACTTCAAATTCACTTTGAAGATTGGTACTTTTAACATGCATTACCCTATACCCACAAGTGTCCACCCCCGCGATGCCCTCTCCAGTCAGCTGGAGGTGAGAAAATTCTATGCTTTGTTGGTTTTGTGAAAGGAGTCAATTCCAGAGAGATTTAACTTGGGAGATTGAAATTTTATGTGAGTATGTAACATTTTAAAAGCTAGGTTTGGATTGCAGATGGTGACCTTTGAGCTAATTTTTTTTTTAAGGTCACATGGGCATTTCATTGATAAGGGCGCACAGGGAGACATTTGATTTTCTTTTGGAGAATCAGCCTGTTGTAATTGAGCATTTTGTTTCTGTGGGATGAGTGTTTTCACCCTTTTCCCCTTATACAGGCCAGAATTCAGTGGCGCTCAAATGTTGCCTTAATCAATGTCTTTGGCAAATTTAAAAAATTATGAAAAAAATGTGAATGAGAATTGTAGATGAGACATATTCTCCTCACTATGATGTCACAGCTGAGACTGAGCCTGGTGAAAACAACCCTGCTTTCCCATTCATTTACATGTTAAATTTCATGTTTTCCCATTGCTATATCTACAGAATGGCACATTTGGCAAGTTCCAAAATTTGAATATGAAGAAGGAAATATCTCATGCACTAAGCTGTCAAGTTTTGGACAAATTATGTTGGCAAGAATTTCAGTTTCGAGAAATTTTTTGGGCATGATTTACCCACAGATGCATAGGTTGCTACTGTGGGCTTTCACCTGGCTATGTGTGGCTGAAGGTCTGTTGTTCACACTTTTGATTGGCTGAGCAGTACAAATGTCAGGATGGTGAGCCCAAGAATTAAGAAAACATGACCTAGATCAAGAGCTTTCCTTGGCACAGCAGTCAACCCACACCTAGGAATGCCGCTTAGTCTGGCTGAATTCAAGGGGCAAAGGGTTGCGAGCAAACTGCTCATCACTTTCCACTCACATTGACCTGAAACAATGTATTTTGTCCAAGTTGCTGGTGTAGCAAGAGAAACATATTGTTCTGTCTTTAATGCTGTAATGGTCATCAGACTGCCCCACACCTACAGGTATTTACCTCGCTGTGGCTAATTTGAATGTTCTGTACTGGAAAATATGCCAGTGTCAGTGAGTGCTGTATCATTGTCCAAAGAAACAATAAAGCACAGGTTTGTGTGTAATAGGATTGTCATTACATCAAGACAGTTTTTTTTGTCAAGTATGAAACAGTACTGTGACACTCTGAAACCGTCTTTATCATCCTTACTGCGACTAATAATTACACGATTGCTCTGGACTGCAGATGTCACGAGTCCATGTCTGGGAAACCTTGTCATGTAAAGGTGCAAGTGTGCATGAAGAAGATGAGAATCTACCTATCAAACTAATGATATATCAGTTTGTATATATTGTAATTTATTTTAGTTTTGATGGTTGTGTTGCTGTGTTTCAGGTGCTAGGACAGATGCGAGAATTGAGAGAGAGAATCTCGTTTTTGGAGACGGCGAAAGAAAACTTGGAGTGTGAGCTGGAGAGGGTAAGTGTTTGGTTAACATGTTTACAAGGGCTCTACCAGTATTACTACGCAGGGATTAACACTTTGTTGCAACTTAGTGAGTATGCATACAAATATCATGTAGTAATGAATATCCATACACACAGTTCATATCTATTAATATCCAAACACATGTTGAGGTATAATGATTAGTTTCAATACACACACTGTACACTGAGTAATGTACACATGTGTATTATTTATTGATATCTGTACACACATCATATACCTACTGTTTAAGACCACCCTTAATACCAGATAAAAGTAGTCACATATGACAGGTGGTCTTTTGCCGCAGGTAAGCTAGCAAAGAAATTAAAGGCCAGTGCCTTGAAGTGATGGTCTTAAAAACTAGTGTGGTCTTCATGAGAGGTGGTCTTCAGAGCAGGTACCACTGTAACAATGTCCATACACACTATATGGATTAATATTTATACACACATTGTATTTTAATATCCATACATACATTGTACGTTAATTGATATGCATGCATACATTGTATAATAATGTACATACACACATTTCATGTTCATTGACAAAGATACAAAAATTGTGTAACAATTATATCCAAACACACATTGTAAAATCATTTATATCTGTAAGCACATTGTACATTAATTTAAATCCATATGCACATTATTTTTGTAAAATAATAAATATCCATACACATCCTCATGTGTATAAAATTACAAATAAATATTAATTATTTAATAATTACACTGATCAGTGACCGAGCACTTTCAATCATGAAAACAAAAGCCCCAAGAAGTATAATTTTTAAATATATGTAATAGTAAGTTTGTTACAGAGAGCCTGCATTAGTTTAAAACCTCACCAACACCCTCTTTGTTTTTTTAGAAAGAAAAGTGGTTTGTTTGTTTTTCTGTAAATTAATTCAGGCCTTTTCTTGGCCCTTTTATGACTAGTATTAGAGCATTAGAAAACAAATAGCATAAAAAAAAATGAAAAGTAACAAGAGTTTCAGGCACATGTATCCAATCAAGTATTCCTCTCGTTGCTTCTGTCCTCCTGACCCTTTGGACATTTTGATTTTGTATGTTTGTAGAAATATAGTGTGTCCCGTGAGACTGAGACAATCCTCAACCAGAGATCAGCCAATCAGGGATCAGCACTGAAGCTTGCTCAGAACAGAGCAGAGGCAGCAGAAAAAAGGGTAAGGGAGTTGTATGTATGATGACTTGAAAAATGTCCACAGAAGAAAAATAAGGGAATTATATGTATGATGACTTGAAAAATGTCCACAGAAGAAAAATAAGGGAATTATATGTATGATGACTTGAAAAATGTCCACAGAAGAAAAATAAGGGAATTATATGTATGATGACTTGAAAAATGTCCACAGAAGAAAAATAAGGGAATTATATGTTTGATGACTTGAAAAATGTCCACAGAAGAAAAATAAGGGAATTATATGTATGATGACTTAAAAATTTGCCATATAAGAAAAATAAGTGAATTGTATGAATGATGACTTCAAAAATGGCGACAGAAGAATAATGAGGGAATTATGTGTACAATGACTTGAAAAATGGCCACGGAAAAGAAATAAGTGATTTATATGTACAATGACTTGAAAAATGGCCATGGAAGAAAAATGAGGGAATTATACAGTAACATGTAAATATGATGACTTGGAAAATGGCCACAAAAGAAAGGACAAGATAATTATGTGTATCGAGACTTTAAAGAAAATTGACAGTTGGAAAAAAAACTCCAGGGAATTATATGACTTTGTATGGTTACTCGAATTATACATGTGTGTATAGTGACTTGAAAAAATGGTTGTAGAAAGAAAGAACAAGGGAAATGTATGTATGGTGAGTCAAAAGATGACTGTGGGAAAAGAGTATTGAAATTATATACATGGTGACTTGAAAAATGAGCCAGCTGGAAAAAAAAAAAAAAAGAGATTACAGTCACTTGAAAAATGGGTTGGAAGAAACAATAAGGGAATTACATGTATTGTCACTGGAGAAATAGCAACAAGTAAAACTAGGGTTTCTCTTCAAAAGTTGAGGTAAGCATCTGAAAATACACTTAACATGTTATAAATGTTATCTACTGTTATGAACCAGATCATAAGCATATAACACACAGTACATGCTCACAGTGTCTTTAAAATATTGATAGGTTCTCCAATTCCACATCGGGATCATTACTGAAACATCTTTTAATTTTTACATGAAGAAAATTTTGAAACTTACAGAGTTGATGTTAGACAACCACAAAATGCTCAGTTTGGATTTTGTTTTAATGACAATTACATCAAGGACTATCAGCATAACCATGGTACCAGATAGAGTGTACTAAGATTATAAAAGCACCAAATAATCTAAACATAAATAGTAGAATATGAAGGTACAAAAATAATCTACACTTTAGGAGTATCATTGCATTTGATTGTGTAACCTTCAAAGTCACAGAAAGCTGTGTAGTATTGTGGCGCTTGTAATGGTGTAACCTTCATTTCTATTGTTCATCAGGATAATCACCAGGTGAGACAAAATGACACCAGAGACTTTGCAAAACACTGAGAATAACTGCAAGTCACATGAAAGCATGTTGGCCGCTGTGTATATTTTGATGACAGGAGCCTAAGTTCACATGCATGTTGTCTTATTTTACCGAGTGATTTTTTTTCTTTTGAGATTACATTTTATTTTTATTCCTTGATAAGCAGGAAGAAGGACATGGGATGAAGTTTGATTTTGGAGCCTCTGTCATAAAGCGAATGGCATAACGTACAGATATCGAGTAACTAACAGAATTACGACCTGTCTGTAAACATATGTTATACAGTTGCACATGTTGTCCAAGACCACCTGTCTAAATTGCCGTCTCAACATGACCTGTTACCTGTTGGGCAGGCACTCTGTAGCTGGACAGGCACTCTGTAACAGGACCGGCACTCTTTAACAGGACAGGCACTCTGTAACAGGACAGGCACTCTGTAACAGGACAGGCACTCTGTAACTGGACAGACACTCTGTAACAGGACAGGCAGTCTTTAACTGGACAGGCACTCTGTAACAGGACAGGCACTCTGTAACAGGACATGCACTTTGTAACAGGACAGACACTCTGTAACGGGACAGACACTCTGTAACAGGACAGGCAGTCTGTAACTGGACAGGCACTCTGTAACTGGACAGACACTCTGTAACAGGACAGGCAGTCTTTAACTGGACAGGCACTCTGTAACTGGACAGACACTCTGTAAGTGGACAGACACTCTGTAACAGGACAGACACTCTGTAACTGCGTTTTTTAAATCAACAAGGAAATCTGACTTGCCTGTCTTGAAATGTCGGCCGTAAAAAGTCAGGCAGTTGTTTCAGTTTCACAGTATTTAAGATAGCACATGTACCTGCACCAGTCCTGTGCTGCCATGTGGGTGAAAAAAGAATGTAGAAAATATTTTTCTTTTAATAGAAGCATTACCTCTGCCTGACGTATATATGTAAGGTATGATATGTATGCATGCATGTATGTATGTATGTATGTATGTATGTATGTATGTATGTATGTATGTATGAATGTATGTGTGTGTGCATGTGTGCATGTATAAAATTCACAAGAATATATTGAGTTTGCATCATGAAAATTGTAACTCACAGTTAAGCAGAAAGTTATGCCAGAAAATGTTTATTGCAGTTATCTCGGTTATTCAATGTGCCAGACATGTCCCTATTAAAAGTACATGTAATTCTGGGGTTTGGGTAAGCACAAACATGGCTATAAACAGCTCAGTCTTATTTTTATAAAATAATTATTCGTATTTCACACTGGGGGAGTCTCATACCTTCGTTGTAACCCCCGCTATTCAGTTATTCACACCTTGAGCACTTTGTGACGAGTTGGCATGCGTATGACACCAAAATGGCTGATGTCAAATTATGAACCATGAATGTAGACAAATGCATGATGGGGAGGAAATGCCCTGGTTATTACATATGTGGGCTGGCATTTTGCCAGAGTAGCTATCAGCATAATTTACAATGTTCACAATCCTACCAACTGATCAAAAACATAGAGTAAGATATGGAAATTCAGGAAAAGATTGCCATACAATTCAAACAACTTACAGACAGAAATTGCTGTTGGAACCTGGTGAATGTATTGTCATATAGATATGCAAAAACGGTGAGTTTTTTGAGACACTAGTACAGTTCCTGTGAATGTATCACGAGATCATACCGTGATATTTGCGCAGCAATGAAAAGGCTTCCAGCGGAGAAGTAAGCAATTCTATGCCCTGAAAAATATATATAATCACAATTACTTTTGTTGAGAACGTGCAAGTTTGAGGTGCCTTGTTTGCAGCAGGCAGTATACTTGTACCTAGTTTTACCATGTTTAAGGTGCCTGAACTGAACTATGTGTAACTGTGGTGTTTTTGACCACAGCTGTACGAGCTTCAGAGTGACCTTGAGGAGGCCATGTCAAGGTTAAAGTCAGCGGAACAGACGGTACGAGAGACCAGCAGCATCCGGGAAGAACTTGCCGACAAAGGCGAGGAGATTATACGACTTCGCAACCAGCTGCAGGAGGAGAGACTGAACAGGTAGAGTAAAAAGTCAAACACTCTAAAGACACTACAGGTAGGGCCACAGATTAGAGACACAGCTGGCAGGATCAATTTAACTCATTCCATACCTGTCCCTGATTTTTCTGTATATTTACCTAGATTTAAGACGACAATTACATACTTGAATTCTTCATGGAAAGAGCTTTCATTCAAGTACCAACATGCCTATAGCCTTAAGTCAGTGGTTCTGGCACTGCCTAGCAAGTCATGCTGCAGCATGACTTGCCAGGCAGTGCCAGAACCACTGACCAAGGCCTGTCACCATAGTATGGTATGAGTTAAAAAAAGCTTCTGTAGGTGAGCTCGAAGTGCATACAGAAAATGAACTACATTGTCACTGAAAATAAAGACTGGGCAGTTGAGGTCAAGGGTCAAACATTAGGTGAACCACATTGCCACGGGGAATAAGGAACTTGGAACTTTGTCTTCCATACTGCAGTAATATGGGGTCAGGCATTGACTCTTTTAGTGCCATATTTTGGACTGAGTCAACAGCTTTCCTTGGAGCACCTTGGGCACAGTGCACCTAAAGCGTGCCAAGGGAAAGCTGTTGACGTGGTGTATTATATTCTACCTGACTACAGGCATGCTGGTACTTGAATGAAAGGCCTTTTGACAAGGAACATGAATCTTGTACCCTTGTTATAATTCAGAGCAGTCCAACTATTTTAGTCACAGTTGGCACTGAGAGAGTTAAAAGAAACTGAAATCAAATGCAGACCTGTTGAAAATAATTGATTATCATCCTGCAATGCAATCAACTTTGCTTGTTAATGTACCTCAAGTTGCACAAACAATATACACTGTGGATAAAAGTAAGTTAAAGGTGAATCTTTAACTTTTACAACCTTTGTGGGAGATTCAGAAATGGCAGACCCATTCGACCAATTCCATTTTGGTAATCTGGCTTAATTGGTTTGGACAGAAAAAACAAAACAAAACAAAACAAAACAAAACCGTTTTCAAACAATTTATGGATTTTTATTGCACTGTATTTGTTCCCGAATATGTGCAGGACAATTGTATCATTTTTTTTTATGAGTTATGTGTTGCCATGGTTACAGCACAATGACAAACCAGAGTTCGGAGACCGTGATGGCACAGATGCAAGGATTACGTGAGCGGGAGCAGGCCACGCATCAGAAGAACAAAGAACTCCAACACATGCTGCTCGACTTTGAGTCTAAACTGGACTGTATGAAGGACCACACAAAGTCTGCCTCCAGTATGGTAAGGCCCCTACCTGTCTTGAATAAAAAAAGAAAGGCCCACCCAACCCCCACTCTCAAAATTGTGTCTCAAAATTGGTGGTGTTTCGTGGCAGACATCTGAGATAACGACAAAAAGAACTGGCAAAGCGAGTGGTAATGAGTCAATCAATGCATAGAAATGAGTCTTATAAAAAAAAAAAAAAGGATAATAGTCCAGAAATGTGTGTCTGTACTTTACCAAAACACATTCAGTAGTTTTTGATACATTAAACTTCAAAATATGCCATACTTGGTAAATTTTGTCAAATTCAGTTGAAAAGCTACTCCGTTCTTTCAATGTTTGGCATCTGAGAAGTTCAATTGAAAGAAAGACAATTTTATTTTACGGGACTGGTATTTATTTGAAAAGTAAAGCAATCATATTATGCTGTAATTTACATAGAATTTGAAAAAGAACGCACCATTTTATCAGAGATTTTGCATAAACTTAAGTGTACTAGATTATGACATGCAAATGTATAATAATTCAAATTATAGATTAAATACCCCCCCCCTCCATAAAATCTGTTTGCATTGGACAAAATAAACATTCATTGTGCTATGATTATAATTACATGTATGTATTGCTGGGCAATTTGTGGTCCATTCGGCATAGTTCACTGACCAACAAAGAAAAAAGTAATGATCAGGAAATCCAAAAATGGGAAGATTCAGTCCAGTGGTTACATTTTTGGGGTAATTTTCGTCAGAAATTTGGCAAAAAAGTTTTCAGATTAATGTAAATGAGCTTCTTTTAATTGTTCTGCTCAACAGATGATTCTAACTTGTTATTCTTTCTTTTCCATTTTTGACAAAAGTTGGTGTGCTCTGGATTGACTTTATGACTCTAGATTCATATTCTTTGCAAACGGACCTTTCAAGTACAAGAGTGCCTACGTTTGCAGATACCGTACAAACGGTCGGAAGTCAATAGCTTTCCTCAGTGGGCCTTGGGCACAGTGTCCCACAAGCACAACGAGCTAAGCTGTTGACTCACTCAAAAGTTTCCACTGAAAACACCAAAGCAGTTTTTCTATGAATTGTGCAGGCAACTTCATGGAAAACGTGTGTGAATTAAGTGCTGATACCAAGGTGAAATGAATTTCGATTTGTGACTGAACAGTTACAATATGCAATAGGATACATATATTTGATCCCCGCAAAGAAAAGTAAAAGTATTTAGAAAATGATTTTAGCTGAGGACTGTGTCTTGGTCAAGCAGAATTCATTTGTGACCATTATTTTCTCAATTTCATAAAGCGCCAAGAAGCTGCAGAACACAAAACACAACTTTCCGATCAGATGTCCTCAATGCAGAGAGAGATAGATACGCTTAAGGTACAGCTGATGACTGTCACGGAGAAGTACGACGAACAGCTACTCAAATACAACGAGCGAAAACTACGCACCAAGAACAAGCTACACAAAGCAAGGTATTCACAGTGTAACATGTCGAACCCAGTCCTGGTCAGGATATGACTGAGTCAGTAAGTTTCCTTGAGACAGGTTGGGTGCATTACCAACCCATGCCAAGGAAAGCTATTGACCTAGGGCGTGGCATGAATGCTCTGGCATACAAATTGCAGCAAAAATGTTGTCCGGTAATGAGAAATTTAAGTAAAAACGTTAAGGCAGATGACAATTTATATTCAGATGCTTTTGGGTGATTTGAGCCTGAAAGGGTTAACCTTTGCCATTTCAAAGCACTTGGGTGAGCAAATGTCTGCTCACCCATTGTCTTCAATTTTATTTGCTGTATCAAAATATGATTGAAAGTTTGCAGGAAATATTCTGCAAAATTTTATACCCAAAGTCGGCAGCTTTTCCTGTCATGCTGTCAGTGCATGGATTCTACAGCACGTCAAGGAAAGCTGTTGACTCAGGGTTAATTTGACCAGGGAAAGGTTAACATCCAGTTACATGCAGCTGTATGTTAACTGTATCCTCAGATACCTTGCCCATGGAAATTTCTGCAATATAAAATTGCATTTTGCCTGTTACACAGATGGTGACTTAGGAGTAAAAGCTCAGGGCCATAGTAAACTGGGGATTCTAGCCTGCTGTGTAAGATCTATATTCACTCTTAAGTTTTCACTATAAACTGGCCTAAACTAGCTGTAGTCAAAATGTTATTGATTTACCTTAATATGCTTTTGACTGATTTATCATTGATGAAAAACACTTTGAAATGAGAATTGTGAGGCCAGCATGCTATGAGCCAAGTGCTTCACTTGGCACGACAGAGTATCTTGGAACCCAACCCTGGCCACAGAAAGCCACGGGTCAGCCTCACACAACAAAGGCAATGGATGAAAAGGATTGTTCATTTTAACTCTTTCAGTGCCAATCATGTCTCAAGTTGATCTACTAAAGTCAAACTAGTCTGAATTTATATTAGGATCTCATGTTTGTATTCCTCTTAAAAAGACTTTTCATTTTAGTACCAGCATGCCTCTAGTTCCAGAGAAAATATCCCAGGTCAACAGCTTTTCTCTGCATGCATTGGGTGCATTGCACTCCATGCATGCTGAGAAAAGCTGTTGACTCAGTCCAAAATTTGGCACTTAAAGAGTTAATGTGTAGACAGCATATACATGTACAATGAAACCTCATTACATCAACACTCTGATTTCCGACAATCACTTTTACAACATAAGTGTTGTGGAATTAAAAGCCAAATAATGTCTTTGGTAATTGACTCCTTTGTCTGACATAATTCAAACATCTGACTCATTTCGCAGGCAACAAGTGGTGTTATTATAACAAGGTTTCACTGAACAATTTTATCCAGAAAATGTGGGGGGCAAAGTACTTAACCCTGTATTCAGGGCAAAATTTGACTAGTTTGCCCTTGCTTAATACATTTGCAGAGACTTATTGATCAGCGAAAAAGGCAAAATGAGAGGGGAGATGGAAAAACTAC
The DNA here is from genome assembly GCA_964020975.1 of Hermodice carunculata. NCBI lineage: Eukaryota > Metazoa > Annelida > Polychaeta > Eunicida > Amphinomidae > Hermodice > Hermodice carunculata. The sequence goes on along the minus strand of OZ026626.1, from coordinate 66,561,944 downwards.
AGCATGACATGGCGCTGGCCAAGGCACGCCTCACGAAGGAACACGAGTGGAAAGACAAGATGGAGGAAAGCTATAAGATATTGATGTTAGAGAAACGAGATTTACTGGCACAGTGAGTACACCTCGCAGTCGACGCTTTTGTACGAAATATCAACTGATGAACTTATGTCAGTCAAATTAACAAATTCTGGAAGGTGTGGTTACATTTGTTTGCCTGGGTGACGGGAGGGCCATATTGTTACAGGTTCAGGATCTTTATGTTCTGTAAATTCATTTGCCTTGTTGTAGTTGTGTTTTCCCGTATTTTGCTGATTGCAGAAAACTGAAAATATAAACTTATGCAAATGATATTTTGATATAAGGTTTATAGAAATTATGTCCAAAATAGTGACTTTAAAATTGAAATGCGAAAAACATAAGAATTTTTTTTTCAAGTGGAAATAGGTACTTGATCACTTACTGTAGTACAAAAATGTTTATTGTCTGTGAGTTTGTATAGCTTGGAGAAAAATCTGGTCCTGCCGTAATGGTACATGAGTCGAATTGAATCCAGCTGAAATACTAGTACATGTATGTATTAAGTACATACAATCTTATTTTCATCTGTTTATTTCAGCACAGGGTGCTGCCCTGTGGTGGCTAGTGTAACCATGGTAACTGTGTTTTTGGAGATTGCTTCAATCTGTGTAGTTCATCAATGTCACCTTTGAGAGTGTTAACTCATTCCATACTATGGTGATAGGCAGTGCCAGAACCACTGACTTAAGACTGTAGGCATGTTGGTACTTGAATGAAAGCTCTTTTCGTGAAGAATTTAAATATGTAATTGTCGTCTTAAATCTAGGTAAATATACAGAAAAATCAAGGACTGGTATGGAATGAGTTAAGCCCATGTTGTTGTTTCCTCTTGCCAGGATTGCAGAAAATGAAGAGACGACTAGAGACCAGAGCCGGGCGTTGTCAGTGCTGGAAGTTCGTGTACGATACTTGGAGGAAGAGAATGGAAACTTGCAGGACCGAATTGACTCCTTAACAAAACAGAAACACACTCTGGATCGCATAGTAAAAGAATATCAAATGGAAAGACAGAAAGAGGTAGGTTTCCATGGCAACATGATAATTAAGCTGTTTCTTTAATTTATTTATTTATTTTATTTTTTTTTTTTTTTAATACGCAAACTTAGTCAAATTCAAGGTTTTGAGGTAGGGGGTTTTTTTTGAGTCTTGAACTGTCTGTCTGCTGTGACTTCAACAGTTCATTTGCCAGTTTGAGGTAGGTAGGTTACAACAGCAATAAAAAATACCTTTGCTCACCCTGGACAGTGGACATTGACCCTTTCCTGGTGAGAATAAGACTGGAAGCAACAGTTTTCCAAAGCAGGGATTAGGTGCGAGGGACCCAGCCCATGCCCAGACAGGCTATTAACCCGGGGCATGTCATCATAATGGATCTGATATGCAACTTACTGTAATTATAGTATCTAATTTCTCAAGACTCTTTCAGTGCCAATTGCATCTAAAGTTGATCGACTTAGGTCAGACAAGTCTGAATTATCATTAGGGTCCCAGATTCATATTCTTCTTAAAAAGAACATTCGTTCAAGTACCAGTATGCCTATAGTTCCAGAGAGAATACCCCAGGTCAATAGCTTTTCTTGGTACGCATTGGGTGCATTGCGCCCAACGCATGCTGAGAAAAGCTGTTGACTCAGTCCAAAATTTGGCACTGAGAGGGTTAATATGAAATTTATGTAAAAACGTCAAAGCAGACAACCATTTACATGCAGTCAGTTCTAGGCGATGAGACAACAAACTTACAATTGTTATACTGCCCCGACTAAGACGCTCAAAGATTGTGTGGTCACATTGGATTTTTTTTTCAGCCACTATAACTGGTCGTCATACATGTAGTATCATAGCATCTTCCTAGCTACATATAGTGAAACCTCATTATAACTACCCACAGATATCCAACATATACTATAAGGACACAAGTTTTGAATGGCAAAATTTCGTTTTCTTTCTTGTTTGATTCATAAATCTGACACATTGAGTTATCTGACATATTGAGTCATCTGACATATTGAGTTATCTGACACAAATTTCAAGGGAACAGAGGGTGTCATGATAATAAGTTTTCACTGTACCACATTTGTGAGCAGATGGTAACATGTTTGATGATTAGCATAGCACGTAGTTTGGATCTTTTGCATTGTATCCATTAGACGTTGTTTGGTATTTGAAACAATACCAGGACATTACTGATAGTATTAATCTTTGTACCTCTATTTTATCCCTCAGTTCTTTCTCCGTTTGCATGCATATAACTGTATTTCTAAATGACTCAACATACTGTGTAAATCTCAGTTATAGTCTTGGTTTTAACATGCATTCACCTAATTGAACCTAGGTATAAAACTTGAGGTCTGACTTTTTCAGACTTTTTTCTTGTTTATAATAGTCGCATGCAAAATGGCCAGTGACTCTACCTGTAATCTTGCTCAAAATCCTGTATTTGTTTTCTTCACCAAAGTTGAGGTGCAACTCTGCAATATTTTGGAAATAACTGGTAAATGAAATATTCCATCTATTATCAGCTAAGGATATTATGATTCGTAAATTGGTTTTGTGGCTTCTGTGTCATGTGCCGTATATTTATCATGTTTCTTGTCTATGTGGCTGGTTTACTTCTTTTTGCATCTCATTACAATATCATTGTTTCTTTTTTGCAAAATTCATAGTTTTTATAACTATATTTTCTTAAATTTGGTAAAAAGTTGAGTGAGTATCACATTATGCTTCAGGTTTGTTTCAAGACATTGAGCTTTGTATGAGCATTTCCTTCATACACCTATTGTCTATAACTTCACCATGTTTACCCACTGCATTAATTATGTAACACGCACAAGAAACACAATGGTACAACTTACTTACTAGTGTTAACTTGCATTTTTTTTGTCACAAGAACATGAAATATAATCAAAAAAATGTCAACTTGCACCAAATCTGTATAATTTTCACAAAATTACTCTTGAGAATTTTGTTTTTTTCAGCGGGGTACACATTTTTTTTTTTTCTATATTTGGGCCACTGCAGTGGTGCACTAGCATTTGCACCAATTTCATGTTTGTGGCACTGAGTATTGTTAAAGCTGTGTTCTTCTATCAGAGGTTGGGTCTTGCACACAGAATGGTTTGCTGAGAGCTGCTGCCCCCTGCTGGGCAAATGAGACATAAAATATTCAAAAGGCTAAAGTCCACTGTATTTTATCACCAGATGGTGTAATTGTTCTCACCCAAAAAGGTCTCTAAGTGTGACCTGTTCTGGTGACATGACAAAAATATTCTGTTGAAGTTTACTAGAATGGAAAACCACTCCTATAAATTTCGTGTCAAGCAGTGTGCCATGTGCTGAAAAAAAAAAAAAAAAGATCTTGGTTATGGAAGCACAAATTAGTCTGGGTGGTGACAGCTATGGATTGGCTGTTGCTCTGGTTTCCAAATGATTTCTTAACATGGTAGAGCTTAAATACACTAACAGAGCCTCCAAGCTAGCCTATATTAAAAGTGGGAGATCTCCCTCCTGTAGGTACTGAAAAGTGGGAGGGTGAGCGCTGAAGGTGCGAAGCATAGCTTGGGAGGGGGTATGGGGGCATGCTCCCCTAGGAAAATTTTGAAATTTGCACCTTCATTTCCTGCATTTTGAACCATTTTAGGCACCATCAGAGACATTTTCAGTCCATGAAAATAATCACTGAACTGCTCTAACAGCAAACAAAAGTATGCTATATGTACATACGTATATTTATGGTCATCACCTTTATTGTATGAGCAAATTGTTTGCCTCCAATACAGAACCAAGCCGCATATTTTATCTATCCCGCTGGGGTCTGCCCTTCTTTGACAAGGTCACTGTTTAGTATTGGAAAAGTGACTCAGTTTCTAATTGGCTGAGTATGGTCACTATGGTAACAGGCTTTACTACACTAAGGGACCAGAGGCTGGTACTGGTCTAGGCGATAATGATGAACTTCCTGATTGGTGTCTCAGTCTAGAGCGTAGAGGGAGGGCCACAGTATAGTTTTGTTTCCCTTACTACACATGTATAAATAAAATACTGTGGAAGAAAGGCAGACCAACTTTAGTAACACGGAACTTGGTCTACTTTGCAGGCAAACAAATTGCCTGCCAGAGTGCAAATTAAAATGATTGTTGTAAAATGAGTAAGTAGAAAGGCCTAGCACAAACATTGCTATACATGACACAAATCACAAAATGAGAATAAAGATATGTAGTTTCCGTGTGTATATAGTACAACAACAGGGCAAAATAGTACAACTTTACAGTCACCGATGGAATAATGCTATTTTTCCTTTCATTTGACAAAAAGCAGGAGACATTTTATAAAAAGCAAGAGAGTGGGAGACTTCGTAAAAAAAGTAAGAAAATGTGGGAGATCTCCCGCCTCGCCGGGAGACTTTGAGGCTCTGCACTAAGTGTAACTCACATGGCTTGTCAAAGAATGGAGTATTATTATACAAGCAAGTAGGCCATATCCTATTAAAACAAAGTTTGTAAATACATTTTCCCATGATGCATTTGTAAATACATTTTCCCATGATGCACCATGGTGTGACACTCGTTTGCTCATTTCTTCCCTTCTTCACTGTGTCAACCCTACTTGACATCGGGGCATGATGTGCGGGAAACTGTTATGTAGAAATGGTGTCTTGTCTAACAGTGCCAGGCTATATAATTATGCATTTCCGAAGCCATACAAACTTAAAATAAGTGCTTAAAATAATAGCATTATACATATATCAAAGTTACACTGGCATAGGCCTGTCTGTGAACTTTGTTCTTGCTTATTACCACTTTCCCAGGCAACTTATATTTAGTAACAAACCTATCCGCATATTTGTGTCTAAAGGTAGCATGTTCATAATGGCCAAAATGCTTAAATTGTATTTGTATATTTCCTATGAGAAAACTGATGGAATGGAAACTGAAACAATGAAATACACATGCCAAGGAAAGCTGTTGACCTGGGCAATGTGATCTTGATGGGTCTCATCTATAATTCTTTGTCATATTATTTTTCAATACTGTTGAGAATTAGTTGAAAACAAGGAAGCAGACGACATTGATACCCAGCTGGTTTTGGCCGGTTTAAAGGGGAAAGGGTTAAATCGTCCATCACACATTTCACTTGTCTCAGACAAGTAAAAAGTATTATTTCAAACACTGCTGGCATAGTGTACATATGTTCCAGAAACAGAATGGTTAGTGGCAAGATGGCCACAGAATGTCCAAGTATAGTAGATAGACATGTGTACCATGTGGTATCTCCTATCTCTGGTGCTTGACAACTCTTGATCCTAACATTGTGCTGATTGACATCTAGCCATATAAAAAGTGCATTTTTAGCTTGTCCTACATGCTGCAAATGATAAGTTAGCGGTCATCGAGTGTCCAGCTAGGGGTTACAAATACAGTGGTACCTGTCTTGAGAGACCCCTCTAATGACAGACCGCATATCTTTTTAAGACCACTCTCTGAGAACATTGTGCCATCTTTTCCATGTTATTGTACCTCTAATGAAAGACCACCTGTTTTGAGAGACCACGTTTTGACCCTCCCTTTGGGTGGTCTCTCAAGACAGGGATCACTGTAGTGCTAATGACCGGATGAATCGTGAAGTACTGTGACAATTTTTACCCCCCCCCGGGCAAACAGAATTTTGGGGGATATGGTAGTATGCTGTTTTGAGCTTGTCCCACTATAGCAGAATTCTTTGCAAGCAAAATATATTGTGATTCCCAGGCCACATCACATTCAAATACCTACCTCAATTGTACCTCCACATGATTTATTGGCTACAGTGTATTTGGTGACCTTGACCTCACTGTCAGGGTCACAGGACCCCTGTGTGTGCAGGGGTGGGGTAGGGGTCCAGTGTGTTATTTCAGTTGTGGAAGTTTCTTTATCATTGCCAGTTTATGGCAACAAAATCATTTTTGGGGACATAAAGAAATATCGAGACCAAATGTACAGATCAGGTCAGAGTCTACTTTTAATGCGATTTCTTACTCATAATGCACCAGACATAGCGAATCCAGAATGGGTAGCCCATTGAGGATAATGTTAGGATCAAGAGTTGTCAATCATCAGACATAGGAGATATCATTATGAGCTACAATGTTAAATTTGATCTCTGATCTTTCTTGCAGGTTCAGCTGATAAACAGGTCAGCGACTCCTGACATATTGCCAGGGTTAATATCTCCACGCAACGGGACAACCACAAATGGACTGAGGAGATCCTGGGATAACCACCTCATAGACGCTGTTATTAGTCCGCGCCTAAGCCCCCGGACTCAGTCCCCAGTATATGGAGTCAGCAATAGACAGAACTTAAGTAGCTCCATGCCATTTGATGTGAGTAATTTAAGTCAGGAATCTGATGGTGTGGATGTATAGTATCAAATTCTACTTTGTGTGGATCAACAAAATCACAGCTACAAGCTCAAGAAGAATGTGAAAAGTAACAGTTATGGAACATGACTATAGCATTTCAAATCCAAACGTATTTTTCACAGAAGGCGTGTGACTCCATCACTTGATCTGTGCATATCCAATAGGAAAGCAGCAAAAGTCATGTGACCCGGTCACCTGATCTGCTTGAGTCCAGTTGGACAGCATCATGTAACAGAGTTCAAGATACATTGTACGTCAATGTGAGAGATATGTTGGGCTGACATATAGGTGTACCAGGTAGACTTAAGTTTTCGAGTTCAAACACCTCATAGAATTGAAACTACCTCCAGCAGAAAGAGGGCAAGTCATCAAGTGCACAGCTGCCAGGAATGCCAGTTGTGAGAGTTTGGATCTGCAATCTCCACCGAGTTCATCAGAGCTGGGAACAACTGATGGTTCATGCGCATCAGAAGTTGTGTAGTGACTGTGGTTAGCGTATGCATGTATTGCTTTGTGTGCAGACAGAGTTTTGGATGTACAATATTCTGTTAATGCAGACTGGAGTGAAATTTTGAAAATATTGCCCAAGAAGACACAGCTGCTTCAAAATGCGGCATCAAATACCAGCACCGTGGGCCAGCAAAAACGACAGACTTCATGGAGTCACCTTTAAAGTGGCGGAGAAATAAAAGTGTGAATGTATGTTGTTGATACTCATAAGTGAAAGTCATATGCATGACAGAGAACACAATTTGTCTTCAAATAATGGAAAGGTCAAACACAGGGTAAAGAGGTCAAATGGGCCATCTACATAATCTAGGTCAAGTTTTATGCCATGTTTTCAGAGAAATTTAGTAGTCCCTCTGTTTAGAGAGACCACTCCACTGAAAGATCATCTGCTTTTTGAGGCCACATTAACCAGGTTCCAAAGTCTATCTTTTCCATGTTGTTTCATCATCCAGTAAGGGACCACTTGTTTAATATTGCCACTTTAGACCTGCCCTTTGGGAAGGGGGTGTATCTCAGCAGAGGAGCCACTATATAGACAACTTTCGAAACCCCTGGCGCCACCAGGGGCAGAGCGTGAAACTTCAATGCGCTGCAAGGGTCGTCAATGGTATCCGCCAATTGCACAGCCAGCAATGCTGAACACACTCATCATTGTGGAATCAAGTCGATTGATTTATATGGAAACATGGGAAATGTATCTATTATTCTTGTGGTTATGTACCCCTTGTAAGTTTACCTTAATGTTTTTATAATTTTTAGAAGATATAAAGTGAACTACATGTAGTTATGGAATTTTAGGGTTAACTTTCGTGTGCATTCCTGTGGGATGTTTGTTTATACGATGTCATAGCAAGCCGCAAATGCCTGTACTTCACTACTTTATTTTGGCCTGTGTTAGGGATGGCGTGTCATACTCTTCTGACTTGCTAAATCCATTCAAGATTTGAATGTTTCCTTCATGGTGTGTGTTTCCAAAAAAGGAAGCATCAGCAACGCTGAAAGCTACAATGTGATTCTGAGATAAAGTTGACTATGGATTCGCGTGACACGCACAATCAGCTGACAGCTGGGGCCAGTAGCAAAAAGGTCACACAACAGGTCTTAAGGGATTATTGCTTGCATTGAGGCAAAGCACAATGCTTGTTACTTTAACTCTGGAATTGGAAGGGAAATTATTTTTGATATTGATCGATCAAAAAGAATAACCAAAAATCCTAAATTCTATGTCTGTCTTTCTTCTAGGAAAAGCCATCAAGTGTTGCCGCTGTCAAGACTACACAGTCATTTAGCCATTCAATGTACCGAGACCTACAAAACTAGATGGATAGAAACCTCGTAAATGTAAGCGCAGCTCTTGTGATTTTGCTCAACCCAGGTTTCTTTTTATCTGACCTTCAGAATTAAGATGCCAGTGCAACTAATTATTTCTTTCCCCTTGACTTTAATCATACACTCGATCATTATGAACACCAACATAGGCAACAGCCGCAATGTCTCTCCAGTGTGTTGTACCACTACCAGGCCATCTCATCTAACAAGCAAACACCACTCCCAAAAAGGGATGCCAAAACACACTAAATTACTGCTAATTGCACCTTTTTTCAGACAAAATAAGATGTAATTGATTGATATTCATGGCCACTCTATTCAAACAAAAATGGAGTACGTGCCATATTTATAATTGTTTCAACATCTTTTCTGCATCCCCATTCACAGGTTATGAGCACAGACTTGTATAGGACTTTTGTGCGAGCGTGAAGGCATTGCCCTCATTCATTTCGTACGACAGTGTGGCCGACAGGTGGCGCTATGTTTCGAAGGTTGTGAAAAGAAGTGTGATATCACCTGAGTTTCAAAGGGCGTGTAGTCATGAAAATGATGCCCAGTGTAGAACATTCCCCACCTCTGGGATATTCTGTGGGAAAATACATATAATTTATGCCATTCTATGGGAAACGACCAACGAGGGAAAATTACAAAGCATTTCAAAAATTTGTGTGGAACACTCCACAGGAAAGCATCTTATTTGTGTGAGATCTCATTTTGCAAAATATACATGTATGGGATCTTTGCGAAATATAAGTGTATATGCATGTATATAATATTATGTATCTTTTATGGTGGAAGAATTGTAGGTGAAAGGTTAAACATGAAAATTACTTTATGTTGAATTGTTGTTTCCCATTCAACTTTCGTGCATGTTGACACTGAAACATTCCATAAAAATGTTATTTTTCCATACAACAATCAAAATATCATTCTGCTTTACCATTTCCATTTGCACAAAATTTGCATTCTGCAAATGATCAATACCTATTTCCCTTATAAATTGTTGTATCATCAAATTTATATGTGTCTAAAGAAGCTATAGTTTTGTGAAAAGTTGCTGCATGGATCTTTTTCTCATGTAAAATTGACGTAAGTCGATTTAATTCCTGTATCTGTTTAATTTCCAATTTAAGAAAAGAGGAGGAGACTCTAAGCATGCAAGAGGTTGCCATTATGAGTCACGGAGAGGATCATTTCTGTGAAAGAAAAAACGTCAAATGGCCAAACAGCCTCAATGGTCTTCACGTCCTCATGTGTCATTAACATCATATCATCGATATTTTCACTGATCAAAGCATTGGTGCAACTAAAGTTGATAGCTTTAGGACTGAGAATATGATTGATAATTTCCCTGCATGTAGGTCTCGGACAGGCAGCAAACATTTGCTTACTACGTTTTAACGGACCTGCACCAGGGAATGTTGATATTTTACTGGCCCGAGACAAGCTCATTAACACCAAATTATATACCTTTACACTGTCATAATTAATGGGGAGTGTATGACATTTCAACTGCCTCCAGAAGTTGTGGTCGAAGAATATACCATGCAGGTCAAGGCAGGGTTTCCGCCAGAGGGTAAAAAGGGTAAAATAGCATATCCTAAAAAATCTCAAGGGTACTTTCGCTTACCCTAAGATTTTAGCAGAAAAGAAAAATTTTAGCATATATTACCCAGAAATACCCCATAAAGGCTTCATTAAGAGAATTTTTACTTGAGAATATGGAAATTTGAGTACACTGTACCCTAAAATTTCATTCGGGCAGAAACCCTGCAAGGGTAACTGGTGTGGCATTGGTCATGCTTAAAGTTGGATTTATTTCCTTGTCTGATTATCTTTGCATCTGTCATATTGTAGAGAAACACAAACTCTTGCCTGATAGATTCATTAACAGGGCTGAAACATTGGTATTGACTTTGAAACTGTGATCAATTAAACTGTTTTTGTTCCCACCAGAGGGCAGTAGTGCTAGTGTACAGAGCTTGAACAAGATGTTGAAGTACATTGATCCATGTTGGTAAAAGTTTCCAAAAAAGTTCAAGTTTGTGGAGGCATGATGATAATATGGTGGTTTAAATGAGCAGCTGACGATACTTCTCTGCTTGTTTGTTTGTTTTTACATTAAAAGAGTCAATACAAAATACACCAGGATTAAGATCTGACAGTATTAGCCACATTTGACCAAAGGGATACAAGGTTGACTCATCTTGATTACAGTGACTGTGGTTACAGCTGTTGAGATAATTGAAATGTTTAAATGGCTATTAACTTCGACAACCATTAAAGAATAACTAAGGTCGAATCTTTTTACAAATTTTCACAGAAAAGTCATGTGAATCATCGTGATGTACGTATCTACCACAGATCTTTGCACAGTAGGTATCTACTGCGGATCACTGTACCATAAATGTTTCTGTTACAGATCATGCACAGTACATGTACTGTAGATATCTGCATTGGTTCATTGTGATTTAGGTACCTTCTGTGAGTCATGGTACCAGATATCTGTATACGTAGTAGGTAAATGCTGTTGATCATTGTGCTTTTGACATCGACTGCAGATCACCGTGCTGTAGGTATCTACAGTGGATCATTGTACATTAGTCTCAAGCAAGCATGGTACAGACTGGTATGAAACTGCTGCATTATATATCTAGGATGGACGCAGTGTGGCAAATCAACGGAGGAAAAAATGCAATTTATTTATTACAATTCTGAGAGAAAAATTTTAAAAAGTGACATTTTGTAACAGTAAAGTCTATGTTTGGTACAAAGATGCAGACATGTGCGGTCCCTCAACGCCTGTACAGGCCTGGGTTGGGAAATAGACAATCAAGACAAAAATTCCATGCATTGAATGTTATGTACATAGCTTTTGATACTTTCGTAGAGAAATTGTAGTTAGTGTGTTATATTTCAGACGTATCGCCTTACCTCGTGTGCCACAAATCAAACTCTTTATATACAATTTTTTATTTAATTTAATGTATTTAAAGTATACTTAATAGGGAAGAATATTGTGCCTTTTCTCACATTTTTTTTTTTGGGGGGGGGGAGAAGTATTTTCACCTCTTTGATCCCAGCTTAACATGAAAATGGAGAGATTTATGCCATATATTGCTGGCATGACATAATTACAAGTATTATAAGCCATCTTGGTGCCCGTCTGTGTATTCTGCCCGCTCTGTTTAGTTATATGTCAAGATGTTGAAGCAGAATATTCAAATCCGTCCGTGGCAATTGTCACCTTAGCAGTAGCTGTGATCTGGATTTTTTTTTTCTTTTTTTTTTTGGGGGGGGGGGGGGGATTGAATTTATGAAACTTGACTAAAGCAGTTTCTGTGCCACACTCTCCCAACGTGGAGGTAGAAACTTTCTACGTCCATGGTCCCACCAAAGTCGCAAGGCTTTTGTGGCTAGTCAATTATTTTTGGATCAGATACCTAACAATTCGAGAAACAAAACTGGTTGACAATTACAGACTAGCCATGTAAAAATAGCACACCACAGGTCACCAGCTCTCATGGAGGGTGGTTGGGTGCTTGGATCTCAACCCAGCCAAAGGAAAGCAGTTGACTCATTCTTACTAGGTAAAGGGTTAACTTTGAAACTTTTTGTGCTTTAATTTCTCGTCGTTACACCAATTGTCCCAGTGCTAACGGGGGACGTCATCAGCCATGTGTTATAGCAGATTGTCAAAACACTGGACAACTTGCATAGTCATATAGATTTTTCAGAGGACAAACCATTTAATTTTGTACATTTATGGTCTTGAAACTGTGTCATTCCACAGAACTGATTGTGTTATTTTGCTCTGGAAACATTCCGTCCACTGGTGTATTTTACGATGTACGCAATCAATATTTATTTTTTAAGAATGACATTAGAGTGCAAATATACAGTAACTGTGATCCTTTTTTGTATATTATTATCTTGATTATGTTGAGTAGTGAAATATTGATCACAGAACATTGTCTGGTATATGTTTATTTATGTGATACAAGTCAACAGAGCATCACATCTTGATATATACCTGTATGTGGACCTTTACAAAATATATTTAGTCATTGATAGTCAACGTTCACACAGGGGAAAGTTTTTGTTTCAGCGCGTCATTGTGCCTTTAATGGTATTGTAGATAAGCCCAAGTGCAGCATGTTCTTACCCTTGCATCTTACTTCATTTCTTTCTTTTTTTTTTTTGCGTGAAACTCATCAAATTTTAGTGCTCCATTTCATAGATATTAACTGAAATCTAATGGTACATGTGTGACATAAACATGCGAAAAAAAAATTAATTAGCTACCAGTTACATTATTGGCATTTCACTGTTGCTCATAGTACATACATATACAGTGGTCCCCCTCTTGTAAGCCCTGCCAAGAGGCCACCCCCTCTACAGAGGCCACTTCTCCATGCATCAAGTATGTTATTTTCATTTTACCTCCCCCCTCAAGAGAGGCCACTCCTCTCATAAGGCCACATTTCAGGTGCACTTAGGGTGGCCTTATAAGATGGGGATCATTGTACCACTGTACATGAGAAAACTCCAGAATTTGAAGGTCACTTTAAGACAGTTTTCATGGCTGTAACATGCCTGATTTCAAGTCACCGACAATTTGTATTTTTAATCTGAAAAGTGCATATATATATATATATGCACATATACATATATAGTTGTCTTGGGTGGTTTATGGGTTATTATACACTGTCCACAAAAAAAAATGTACAATGGAATAAGTCCTACAACAGGTTTGTGGGTCATGTCCGTTGTCTGCGGGCCAATTGCAATCCTCAAACCGGACCATGGGCAGTATATACCAAGTATAGCTAACTACAGTTTCTGGGCATCCATAGCTTCCCATAATATCCAGGCAGATTTGCTAATTTGTACGTTGCTGAAACCCCCTAGGTAGCGCATTGAATTTAAGAAAAACATGGTTTATTGGCATTTTTCAACTGTCCATAAACCACCCAAGACATAACTATATATATATATATATATTTGAGGTCGGCAACTTTTCATACAGAGAGACTATGCAATTGATGAAGGAAATGGTGCTCCATCTGTCACCAACTCTGTATTATAGGTGTAGATGCTATCAAATATATGCCACATTGATATATATTTGCAATGTGTCTAGAACCACCAACTGACAATAAAGCATTTTGATTGCTTCGTTGGGCAATTGTTATGAATCAAGATCCTAATGTAAACCTTGCTTGATTTTTTCCCTGTTGTAATGCTGCATGTATATGATGAATAGATACAAGAAAGTGCCTCTAGATACTGAAATAGCAGTTTATAACTTTGTACATACCGTTTTGTGGAGTTCTACACTTCTGTGGTAATGTTTTGTACCTCATTTTGTATCTTATTTGTGATGCTGAATATTTTGAACAGTCATCTTTTGTTAATAAAACAGCTGATCATCCGTCCAATCTCAACAACTTGTTGCCTTTTTATTTGAAGTTCACGAAGGTGCCAAGTCTCATGATTTGGCTGATTTCCCATTTTTTAGCTCAGCTGAGCTTACAGGGTTGTCTGCGGTCCGTCCACAATTCACATTTTTTACTGTCTTCTTCTCCAAACCTGTCAGCCAGACTCACTTTATACTTTGTAGGGATGTACCTAGGGTGGCTCTCTATCAGGTTTTTTCAAATGGTCATGCTCCAGTTATTTTTGGATTTTTAATGATTTTTTTGTTGTTCTTTTTTGGGGCAAATCTTTAATTTTTTTTCCAAAACTGCTCCCCTGATTGCTTTGATACCACACTGGGACAGTCCTATTTCTTAATTTGTTCACTAGGTTGCACTCCAATTTTCTATTTTTCATGATGTTTTGTGTGTTTTCGCTATTGTTGACTTCTCCTGAACTGTCATTCAGAATAAGCTGAAACTTGGTGGACATTTTTTGTTCTTTTTGGGGGCCATATTAAAAAAATCATTTCCTCTAAAACCGCTCACGCAATTGCTTTGATATCACACAGGAACACTCCTAGGGACTCCTCGTTCTCAATTGTTCATCTGGTGGCACTGCAATTTTTAGCTCAGCTGACATGCCAGTCAGGCTGAGGTTATAGAAGGTTCAGTTGTCCGTCTTAGAAATACTTCTAAATACCATATACATGTGCTCAGCTAAAGCTCAACACATCAAATTCAGTTGCAAGCTTAGGTCAGCTAAGCACGGGCTGTTCATGCAGTCAGTTTAAAATTTGCCCCGCAAAAGAATGAAAAAAAAATCCAAAAATCACTGTAGTGTGACCATTTGAACAAACTTGGTAGAGACCAACCCAAAGTACACTGCTACCAAGATTAAAGTGAATCTGGCCACGAATTTTGGAGAAGTTGCAAATGTAATTGTGAATGGATGACGGAGCCTCGCAAACGCTCACCCTGACAAGCAAGTCAGCTGAGCTAGAAATCGGTCATCCACTTTTAATACAGATTACACAGAACCTAATGTGGGCTCAGGCTTCATTCAAGTAGCCCACAGCAAAAATCCTACATTGACTCCATGCAGCCTCTATTTTGGTTTGGTACCATGCACAAAGAAATGTTATGTAAGAAACACCTTGAGACCTTGAAAATTATGCCAAGGTTACTCATGTTTGAACTAAGTGTTGTACAAACATGTGGTAATAGGTGATGCCCTTTCTTAAAACATTTTTATCATCACCAGATGCATCCAAATTCTGCAAGAAAATGCATTGTGACCTTGAGCAATAGGTCAAGATGAAACACGTTTGAAAGTTAAGTTTTACAATGGTGTGTATCTATGTGCAATTTGGAAGTCCGGTCTGAAAAACCTTCTTGATTACAGCAGTACTACCATTGTGCACTCTTTAACTCTTGACCTAAAAAAGTACATCAAACACAGAGGTATGACCTTGACCTTACACACTTTTGAATCACTCGATGATGCTTCTTTTGAGCAAAATTCAGATTGATAGATGCAGGCTTTCAAAAGTTAGAATGGTAACATGACTTTGTACATGCAAGATAATGCCCTATGACCTTGATAAATAGGTCAAGGTCAAATATGTGTTAAATTAAGTTACGTTTTATAACCGTGCATAATCGTGTGCAATTTGGATGCCAAATCTCAAAAACTCTCAGTTACATCAGCACTTCTATTGTGCACTTGACTTTTCACCATAAAAAGAATGTCAAATATAAAGGTATCACATTGACTTTAAGTACGCTTTGAAACACCCTTGATGCTTCTCTTGTGTAAAATTCAGGCTGATAGATGCAGGATTTCAATAGTTAGAGCGGTAACATTGTTTTGCATATGTGACCACAGTGTGACCTGGAAAAGTGGGTTAAGGGCAACTGTGCTTGTGCAAAACATTGGCCACATAGCGGTGTACAATTACATGCAATTTGGAAGTCCCAACTCAAAAACTTTAAGTTATAGTGGTAACGCCACATGGACGGCTCAGGGTATGATCTGCCCTTTGGGCGCTTAAGGCTGAAGTGTAAAAACAGGTTTTTCTTGCCAGACTATCACTTTGATAAAACATACTGTGTATAAAGTCCTTGTTTAATATGTTTCCCAAACACACACTGAGTTTGATATAAGGATTCATCACAATGGTGGTACCATATTCATTCTAATTGTATCACATGGCCTAATAGAAGCGCATTCCCTTGGGGCTTTTCTTAAATATTCAGTATTTTTTAAGAATTAACTGCTCGTGATGAAGGAAGAGGGTTGATTGTTATTACTTTATGCTATATGGATTCTATAATAAGTGTTATTGCTTGTGGTATTGTAAATTAAGACATCATTATCACACAACTCCACAAAAACCAGATCTGCTCCAGGAAATCTTTGCACTAGCCTTGCATGCTGCTGTTGGAATAAATATATGGCAAGTACTCTTTATTCCTCCAAATGTTATAAACACTTGATTTTCTACAGGTGTGCTTGCATCATGCAGGCTAATTATCCATCTTTCCTAGGTTCAGGGTCCAAGATTTTGGCAGGAAATTAATATGCAAGACCTGTTATTCATACCAACAGGCAACAACATAAATATTCCACAATATGACATGACAAATATTTACATTTTATCACATTTTATTATCAAATTATTTTTTTTTCACCAACTCCTCCTCAAGGCCAATTTGAAGAAACAGCTGGCTTTGTTTTCTGAGAAAAATCTTGTTCATACTGGATACATTCAAAATGTAGACATTTAATACTGCAAACAAATGTGCCACATATAAAATCTACAATTCTTCACTTGTACAAGTATAAAAGTCCTTGAAATTGGTCGACTATATCTCTGTCAAGGGACACCTACACACAACATGAACATTACACAAAAGTGAATATTTTGTTTCCGTCTGTGATGTTACATTGACATCAACTCCTGAACATCCAGAACAGGGAGGGTGTGTGTGTGTGTGTGTGTGTGTGTGTGTGTGTGTGTGTGTGTGTGTGTGCGTGTGTGTGTGTTTATGCATGTGTGTGTGTGTGTATTTCTTTGAGAACATGTAGTATCATCTCATCTGCATCTGCAGCTTGTGAGAAATGAGTCTCTAATGAACACAATATGTGGTATACAATGGTCTTAAGATATCACAATATTAAAACAATAAGACAAGATAATGGTGCCCCCAATTGGTGAATTCTTGCTGAACAGCTAGAGCTATGTTTCTGCTCTAAACAAAACACTCTACAAAAATCGGCATGATAAAGCAAATCAGTGACCAGATTTTTAAATACTTTTCTGCAAAAATGCTGGAGGTGGTTGCATGCTTATAAGTTTGAGAATACTTCATGAAAATGTATTGAGAATAGACCCTGAGGAACATAAAAGATAATTAAATAATATGACTGGCAGTGGTACCTGGTAGGCCAATCAGACGTGAGAACAAAAGAATGACATCGTGAGACCAGTCTGGATCCGTAGTACAGGCTCTGCCTCATTTTCATATTGTGCAGGTGATCCTATCTGCCGATAAAATCCGCAGTGTCAAGCTTCATGTTTTAATCCTCCATAAATATCAGCACACAACTTCTTCCCATCAAAATAACCCCAAATGACCTGTCCAATTTTGCAAACGTCAAGTGCCCCTTTCCTTCCCATCAACACCATCCAGAATACAGGGAATTATGGTCCACCGCTTTCTCTGGAGCACTGTGAGCACACAGTGCCCTGGCTGGCTGCCCCCAGGATAGCTGTATATTCAGAGTTCATAGGGTTAAGTTTATGGTCTAAAATTTTCAAATTACATTATTTGGATGTCTGGGTGAATAATTAAATGAGTTGGCTGGGAGCTTTAATTTGTAAATGATGAGGCCGTACTGTAACAGTAACATCTTGTATTATTTGCAGGCTTATATCGAACCTGTGCTATGCTACATATTAAAATACATGCATGCCACTTTATACTCCATACAGTAACAATGACAACACGAAGTTGCTGCTGCAGTATAATTAAGTCTACCCAGCTTCAATTTTTACATACAGATGTGGCAGTGTGAGGGAACGGAATGCTTCTCGTCAATTAGGAAACTTACAACTTTGCCAGCACAAACAAAAGCTACATGTTGAAAAATCAGAGCTTCTTTAAACGAGCTGAGATACATGCATTTCACAAGTATGCTGTAAAAGGTATACACACAGGCAAAGCATTACCAAATGCAAAGCGAAACAAAATACAATGCATACCTGGATGCGCAACAACATATTGCTTGAGAATGATTATATCTTTTTTTATCTCACATAAACACATATTTTGGTTAACCACCCCACCCAAACTGTATGTGGATCAATGTGTCACACAAGTGTACTGCTCTACACATGTAGCATCTAAAACTTTTGCCTGTCAATCAATGGAAAAGTTGGCTTGTCTAACATGTCATTAGTGCATTTTCTAGTCTTCCTCCCATAGAGACCTTTCATTTATACAACAACATGCTTGTAGTAGCACACAAAAGAATGATCCACAATTTAAAAAAAAAAAAAAATTGCCGTAATTAGGGGGCGGTCATTATTTTTTTTTGGGGGGGGGGGATATTGGGATGGCGTATCATCACAGTTTTTGTGGCCCCCCCCCATGAAAAATGACAAGAATTTGTGCCCCACCCCCAGCAAGTCTGCAGAATTTTGTGACCCTCCCCCCCAACCATACTGGTTATTGTTGTATGACTTTTGTTATAAACTGGTTCACAATTTGAT
This sequence comes from Hermodice carunculata, assembly GCA_964020975.1. Taxonomy (NCBI): domain Eukaryota; kingdom Metazoa; phylum Annelida; class Polychaeta; order Eunicida; family Amphinomidae; genus Hermodice; species Hermodice carunculata. The sequence goes on along the minus strand of OZ026626.1, from coordinate 66,543,435 downwards.
GACACACCCCCTCCGCCCGGGGGCGAGGGGCAATCTTATGACCCTCCCTATTAGGAGGGAGCATGCGTAATTTTGTGGGCCCCCCATAATTGGGTAGAAAGATTGTGTGACTCCCCCCCCCCCGTATATAATGACCGCCCCCTTAAACGTCCCCCCCAGACTGACAGAAAATGTAATGTAAGTTACATTTGAGAGCACACAGTTTTTGAAATACATCACTAAAATTACCGAAAAAGCAGCACTTTGGGGGAAGCTTGGGTGTAGGCACAAGTGATCCTTGGAGTGCTTTGTGCACATTATATCCGCAGAGCATCATGTCATTTTGAAAAATTCTTTAAAAATCAGGAAATTAAGAGTGCTGCCAGTAAATGTACATGTTTGCCACTTAATGTACAAGTGGACCGTGATGATCCTGTGCTCTACAATGCTTCTCCAATTTTTACCCCAGCCGATTAAAATGCTAGCTGTGATGAAAATCGAATGAGCATTGTAGCCAAGACAATTCCTATCAGAATGGCATGTCCCAGGTCAACAACATTCCTAGACGCAGCATGGAAGTGGTTAAGTGCCAAAGTGCCTCTTGCAAGGCTCTTACCTCCTTCACCGCCAACTGTGATCTATGTCAAAGTACACATGTACCTAAGAGGACATTCTCTGAATTATCAGATGGATACTATAGAAATATTTTTTGTACAAAGACGTTTCATTCAAGTACCAGCATGCCTCTAGCCCCATAGACTATAATGGGCTAGGTCAACAGGTTTCCCCCATGCACTTTGGGTGCAATGCAAGCAAAGCACAGCCAGGAAAGCTGTTGACTCAGTCCAAAACTTGGCACTGAAAGAGTAAACCTGATCATGCTGGGAGCAATACTCATTCCAGGATACAGCAAAATTTACAGATGTTCCCAGTGATTAAGATGCTGCCCAAAAGTATTACGGCAAACTATCAGATCCCTGGCTCATTCCCTGGGAAAGAATAATATGACAACTCTTCACACAACTAACATTCATACATCCACATTTTCAACAATAAAGATATGATTCTGAAATAATCTAGTTGAAAACGAAGTCTGTGTTCACGCATAATTAGCACCCCTTTCCTCTTCGTGTCCGTGGTCAAGTTCACGTTTTGAGCACAAGATGGCAGGACCTGACACAAGACGGTGCTACCTGGTGGCAGTTTCTTCAGTCAACTGCCTGCAGTTTCCTGTTTTTCAGTTTTCTTTCAGTGGTTTTGCATACATTTATAGCTGACATGTACAATGTACTATCAGCAAAATAATACTTTACAAAAACAAAATACTGTGACCATATTCCTGTCACTTTTGTCCAGAAAGAACACATCATGCATTTTTGAGGGAAAGAGACTGACATTTTTGCCTGTCACTTCTGTTAAAACAAGCCAACGTAGTTCTAGCTTGCTCTTTCAATTTCACACTGAAAAAAAAAAATATATATATAAAAACTAGAACAGACTGATTTTCCAACAGAAAATCAAATGTCTCCCGGTGGAACACTTACGTCTCTGAATAAGCTACAGGTGATAACAAATTACAAATGACCAAGTTTGCTTGAAAATTACAATCTTATTTTAGCTCTCACCTAGATACATTACTCACTCTAGCAATTTTCATCAAGTTCTTCAAGACTTATTGCAGAGAAACCAATTTCACATATGACCCTGTGACCTTGAAAATTAGGTCAAGGTCATCCAAATACAATCCCAACCTTGGTCTTACCTTGATACATAATCCTACCAAGTTTCATCAAATTCCATCCTGTTCTTCATGACTTATTGAACGGAAACCAATTTCACATAAGTGACCCTGTGACCTTGAAAATTAGGTCAAGGTCATCCAAATACAATCCCAACCTAGGTCTTGCCAAGATACATAATCCTACCAAGTTTCATCAAATTCCATCAAGTTCTTCATGACTTATTGAACGGAAACCAATTTCACATAAGTGACCCTGTGACCTTGAAAATTAGGTCAAGGTCATCCAAATACAATTCCAACCTAGGTCTTGCCAAGATACATAATCCTACCAAGTTTCATCAAATTCCATCCTGTTCTTCATGACTTATCGAACGGAAACCAATTTCACATGAGTGACCCTGTGACCTTGAGAATTCGCTCAAGGTCATCCAAATAAAATCCAAACCTAGGTCTTGCCAAGATACATAATCCTACCAAGTTTCATCAAATTCCATTAAGTTCTTCATGACTTATCGAACGGAAACCAATTTCACATAAGTGACCCTGTGACCTTGAGAATTCGCTCAAGGTCATCCAAATATAATCCAAACCTAGGTCTTGCCAAGATACATAATCCTACCAAGCTTCATCAAATTCCATTAAGTTCTTCATGACTTATCGAACGGAAACCAATTTCACATAAGTGACCCTGTGATCTTGAGAATTCGCTCAAGGTCATCCAAATACAATCCCAACCTAGGTCTTGCCAAGATACATAATCCTACCCAGTTTCATCAAATTCCATTAAGTTCTTCAAGACTTATCGAACGAACGGAAACCAATTTCACATAAGTGACCCTGTGACCTTGAAAATTCGCTCAAGGTCATCCAAATACAATTCCAACCTAGGTCTTGCCAAGATACATAATCCTACCAAGTTTCATCAAATTCCATTGCGTTCTTCATGACTTATCGAACGGAAACCAATTTCACATAAGTGACCCTGTGACCTTGAAAATTACGTCAAGGTCACCCAAATGCAATCCCAACCTAGGTCTTGCCTAGATACATAATCCTACCAAGTTTCATCAAATTCTGTCAAGTCCTTCAAGACTTATCGCACGGAAACCAAGTGTTGAACAACAACAACAACAAGCGGAAGAAACGGGCACTAAACCAATATGTCCCCCGGCTTCCAAAGGGAGACATAATGAGATTTTGAGTTCTGCATGGTTTCAGGAGATAACCATGACTGTACAATAACAGAAACTTCTGCTTTCACCATAAATATTCATAGATTTGTCCCACAAATATGCATCTACAGAGTATATTTTCTCAGATTTTGAATTGTAATACCCAGAAGCAACCTTTTCTAGAAAAAACAATCCGAATTGCCATTGTTCAAAGAAACAAAGCAAAATAAACTGGATATTATCTGGATTTTTTTTCACAAAGAAAAATGTATTCAGAATAAACTAGATCTGTACGTGGATTTTTGTTAAAGATTGACCTCTGTATCTGGATTTTTATTAACAAAGAAATATAAACTGGGCACATATATATGAATTTTTCTCTTAGCTGTCAAATAAAAAGGTTCATGAAACTTTCAGAAGGACTGATGTAGTTTTGAAGCAAATAAACTCTGCTTATCTACGATAAATTTAGTCAAGACCAATAGGAGGTATTCATATTGGCCTATATTAACTGCAGACCTGCTTTGGTTATCTCAGCTGCTAGGCAACGGAACTATGCCTCTACCATGAGGGCATTTGTACCAGTTATGTTACTCAACATCCAGAAATAACACTTTTTTCTACCAAACAAGTGATTTTTTTAACATGTTAGCATCTTGTGTGTTTTAAAAAACAGATAATGAATTGTCTTAAGCTTTTTTCTTTCTCAAGTTGTAATTTTTATCATAGCTCATTTCCCCCTGTTTAATATACAAATCTGCCCTCCCTCCTTTCAAGTTTCTTGCCGCAGCCTAGGTGGCAGCACAGGATCCTAGTTAATGAGTACCCCCTATTGAAACAAAATTGAATATACATCAAAGGCGCAATATACAAACATAAGTTCTGTATAATACTACTAAGAATTTGCAGACACAATTTGCAACATTGGCAATTCTTTTGCCCATCACAGGAAGGTGAAGATTGATCCTGGATACAGAAAATGCTGTGCTGTTCAGGTAAAGATCTGTAATATTTTTCTTTCTGCTACAAAATGATCACCATACAATCATCATTTCTGCAGTAAGATGGAATGTCCCTTTTCTGTATTTTGTGGACATAATTTGATTTTGTCCATAATGAAGAATTTTTTGCCACACAATGGCAAATTCACAGTAGAAAGTATTCCTCGAAGGTGCTCTCGCCTTGCCCAATCCTATCAAACATAATGAAACGCTTATAAGAGGCCCTTGGGCTTAATGCTCTGCTGTCATGTAACTGGATGACCATCACGAAAAAATTCATTTCCTGAAATGTATACCCACCTCGACCCTGATCAGCAATGTTTTCATTGATCTAAACATTTGTAGTAAAGTTGGTGTCTCTACCCTTGTTCTTTCTCAACATATTGGATTAAGTGTCCTTTAATTGTATTTATATAAGTGCATCATGACCTTATAAATTAGGTCAAGGTCACTGACAATTCCACAACATTTGACCATTGGCCTAACATATATTTGATATATATTTTGTACTTCCATCTCAATTTATTATCAGAATAATGAATTCAATATTTTGTGATACCTATCATCTTACTTCCAATTAACCCTTAAAGCGCTGATTTAAGACTGAGTCAACAGCTTTCCTCGGGGCACTTTGAGCACATTTAAAAAAAATTTTCAAGAGGATAACTCAAAAGTTGTGGACACAACTGTGTTCACGAGCACTTGTTTGTGGACAGATGGACTGCGAGAGAGGTCGACATATGTGATCAAATAAACTGCACCACCTATGGTCAGCAAAGGCAAAAGGTGCATAGAACAGGTTATGGATAAATACATTAAGATGAAGGTAACAAACGTTCCAAAGCAACTAAATCCTGTAAGGAATACTTTCGCTGTAAGTAAGCCAAAGGAATATCATCATCATAATCAAAGTCATCATCATCATCATCATCAAGTTCAAGTTTACTGTTCTCCTCATTTGCAGAACATGAAAATACTGCAAATGTTTGTTGCATGTCGATAACTTCTGTAATTTGCTCTTCAGAGACACCTACATCAAATAACAAGCAGGAAACCAACGTCACAACTCTGCGGCACAGCTCTCTTCTACGTCGCCTTTCTTGGGAAATCTCCGACTGTAACTTTTCTTGCTCAGCTGTCAAATGATGTATGAGCTTCTCTGCCTCAGTTAGTATGGCTAGCCGATCTGCATACCTTAACACGTTTGAGGAACTGAGCACTGGCAGAACGTCCCTCAAACCAAGGAATGTATTTTTCACCATACGCCGTTGTACCTTTTCCCGATCATAACGCAAGGGACGACCTGGATCTTCATTTCTGAAACAGACAAAGCAAAATGCACTTTCTTCAGCATTGCCATTTTTATTCTTTATCAGTTGCAGTGACACTGCTGATAAAATTGCTGCATAGCATAATATATTATAGTAGATGTGTATAGGCATTGCCATGGAAATCCATTAAAAAAAGAGGGCTGTGTGAACAGCCCATCCTCAGCTGACATTCACATTCAAACCACAAGTTCCCCTCTGGTCTAGGGGATGAGATTTTTTTAAAAGCAGGTAAAAGCTGGGAATTTCCATTGCAATCTCTATTGACTTGCGTGGAAATCAACAGGAATGCATAAATAAAGCTACACTAAACCAAATTGAAAAATTAATTAAAAATCAGGGATACAGAGTATCACCACCTAGTAAGAAGCTTTTGTTTAATCCTCCCTTAAGCAACATTTTCACCAAGTCCCAGAACAATTTGAGTTAATGTTTTGTAAAGGAAGTTAAAAACAAGAGGGCTGTGTGAACAGCCAGTGCCTCAGCTGATCTTGACATTCATCACACTTGCAGCTCTATGAACTTGGGAAAGGATCAAGGACACCATGTTCTGAGTAAGTCTGACCTTTATAGAAGAACACTTACCTGTACAACATCAAAGTTCAAGTAGTTCTCAAGTTATAATGAAGAGTAAAATTCATGTATGTTGCACTGTGACCCCACAAACGAGGTCAAGGTCATTCATGTACTGTCTCAGCATGACCTTCATACAGAATAATTAACATGTGTAGCTAACTCAAAACAGATCTCAAGTTATCAAATAAACAGTAAATTTTCTGTCAGTTGTCCTGTGAATTAGCATTAGAATGCCCATTGACTTACATACTAATCAATAGGAAAACTCCACTGACTGGTAAGTACCGTAATTGAAAATCCTTAAAAATCAGGAATCTAAAGCAGTGCCACCTACTAAACAACTGTTTGACCCTTCCACAACAACATATCCATCACATTTCAGCTTAATCTGAGGGACAGTTCTGAAAACAAAAGAAAAATAGCAAAACCATACAAAAAATTCATAAAAAAATTGCAGCGCCACCTGGTGAACAAATTGGGAACTAGGTGTCCCCGGGAGTGTCTATGAACGATATCAAAGCAATTGGGTGAGCGGTTTCAGAGGAGAAGAATTTTGAAGGTTTGCCCCCAAAAAGAACAAACAAATTCATAAAAAATCCAAAAATCAATAGAGCATGACCATTTGAACACACTTGATAGAGATCCACCCAAGGCACATCCCCACCACGTTTGAAGTAAATCTGGTCAATATTATTAAAGTTATGACCATTACAAGAAATTCCCATGTTAAACTTTCCTATTAAAACTTTTGTAGAGATTTTTGAAAAAAATCATAAAAAAATCCAAATTCATTGGAACATGACCATTGGAACAAACCTGGCAGACACCCACCCAAGGTACATTGCCACCAAGTTTGAAGCAAATCTGGATGATGGTTTTGGAGAAGAAGTCGAAAATGTAAATTAGCATTAGAATGCCCATTGACTTACATGGTAATCAATAGTAAAGGTGCATTCAAAAAAAAAAAAAAAAATCAATGGAGCGTGACCATTTGAACAACTTGGTAGAGATCCACTCAAGGTGTATCCCCACCAAGTTTGAAGTCAATCTGGATGACGGTTTTGGAGAAGAAGTCGAAAATGTGAATTAGCATTAGAATGCTCATTGACTTCCATAGTAATCAATAGGAAAGCTGCATTGACCGACAAGTACCAGAATTGAAAAAATCGTTAAAAATCAGGAATCCGCAGCATTCCCACATAGTGAACAACTTTGTTTTACCCTTCTACAAGGAACATATCCACCATGTTTCAGCTTAATCTGAGTGACGGTTCTGGAGAAGAAGTCGAAAATAGCTATAACACACAAAAATTCATAAAGAATTAGGAAAAAATCGCAGTGCCACCTGGTGAACAAATTAAGAACTAGGAGTCCCAGGGAGTGTTCCTGTGTCATATCAAAGCAATTGGGTAAGCGGTTTCGGAGAAGAAGATTTTTTAAGATTTACCCAAAAAAGAACAAAAAAATTCATTAAAAATCCAAAAATCACTGGACCGTGACCAATTGAACAAACTTGGTAGAGACCCACCCAAAGCACATCTTCATCAAGTTTAAAGTGAATCTGGCTGACGGTTTTTGAGAAGAAGTCGAAAAAGTGAATTGTGGACGACGGACGGACGGACGGACGACAGACCCTCAAAAAATCTCAGCTGACTGACAAGTCAGCTGAGGTAAAAAAAAGGGAAAACACACAAAACTTTGTAATTAATAGCAAAAAAAAATGCAGTGCCACCTGTTGAACAAATTAACGTCAAGGGGTCCCAAGAGGTGCCCCTATGCAAGTTGACAGGAATTGAATGAGTGGCTTGCCAGAAGATAATTGTTTAAGACTTTCCAAAAAAAAAAAAGTTTTGACAGTTTTGGAGAAGTCAAAAATGCAAATTTCCATTGCAATGCCCATTGACTTACATGGTAATAAATAGGAATGCATGCATAAACCAACAAGTACCCAAATTAAAAAAAATGTTAAAAATCAGGGATCCAGAGTATCACCATGCACCTGCTGAACAATTCTGTTTAACCCTCCTATATGCTACATTTCCATCTAGTTTCGCAATAATCTGAGTGACGGTTTTGGAAAAGTTGAACAGGCCCTAACAAACAAATAAAGAAAAAACAACAGGCCCATGGGCCTAATGCTCTACTGGCATCGTGGCTATTGCACCTGTTCATTTCAAAGTTGTGGGGACCTCAAGTGGCTTCTGAACATATAAAACTGACGTACATTTAATGTAAAAATTGTCCACTAGATGGCACTTTGCTCCACATGTAATCATAGTGTGTTCAGTTGACACCAGAGGTCATGCTGACCTGCTTTGTAAATTTTCTGTAACTGTTGGCCCGCAGAGGGCGTAACTGGTTTAATAAAAGTCTGAATCTGTAATCATAGCTTATTTGTGCAACTCCTGTGATGAATATTGTTGGATGTGCCAAGACAACAATGAGTGAGTCCTTAACTTTATGTCTTCAGTGACCTTGGGACAGAAGATCAAGGACACCGAGATTATGTAATACAAGAGGCCCAGAGGCCTGCCTGGTGCTGTGCTGACATTGCCATAGAAGTCCAAGCTACACCCTGCCATTACAAAATCACCTCTTTCAACTTTACAGGCAATGGTGACCTCACAAAAATTGGGCAAGGTCATTGATAGTACTTAAAATTCTAGCTTTGGACATTGTTTATATATCATATAAATTTGGCACGTCTAGTCCATTTCCTTTTAAGATATGGAATTTTATATCTTAAAAAAGATTATGGCTCATAATTTCCATCCAATTCTAGATGGTGCCACTAGTATCATAAACAGCTTAGAACTTGATCTCCCCCACAATCCCACCGAATTTGGTGAATATCTGCCACAAATTAAAGATGCTAGAGTGTTCTCAAGATTTTCATATTTTGACCATATATTGCACAATATTTTAGGTGGTGCCACCAATATAAAAAAAAAAAAATCTAGATTTTTATGCCCCCTGTAAGTCCTGAAAGTTATATTAGGCCAATTTGAAAACTGTGGACAGTATTGGGGTCACAAAGTTTTCACATTTTGACCTGTTTATTACATAATACTATAGGTGGTGCCACCGATATTGATGTCAACAAAGATTTTTATACACTTTATAACTCCTAAACATTATATAGTCCTATCTCAAGAGTTGTGGGGTGCAGATCATTCACAAGGTGACCCTTACATTCAAACTGGCCATCTCACCATGACCTTCAACTCTCATTAAAAATTGTTACTGTTCAAACTATGCGCCCGACATCCAGCTTTCCATATATAACCCGTTTGTTCAAATCGGGTTGAAGCTTTTCGAGCTATTGAGGAAAAACAATACACTTGGACAAGTGCCAAACTTCATAATTACTGGGTCACAGCGACCCAAAAAGCAGGTCACCAAGTCCAGTTTTATGCATTATGTAATCAATTGCAATTTTGATCTGGAGGATCAATTCTTTTTGCCATTGATATCCAAGCTACACCCAGCCATTACAAAATCACCTTTTCCACTTTACAGCCATGGTGACCTCACAAAAATATGTTAAGGTCACTGATATTACATAACATTCAACCTTTGGCCATAGGCTATATATCACATAAATTTGGCAAGTCTAATCCAATTACTTTTCCAAATATGGAACTTTACACCTTAAAAGACATTTTGGCTCATAATTTGTTAAATTATGGGTGCTGCCACTAGTATCACTAGCAGCTTAAGAGTTTGACTCCCCTACCCCCTACAATACCACCAAATTTGGAGAAGATCCATCAAAAATTGAAGACGGTAGAGTGTTAACTTGTTTTCCAATTTTGACACCTATATTACATAATAATGTAGGTGGCGCCACCAATATCAAAAGGGGCCTAGATTTTCATACACCTTATAAGTCCTGAAAGTTATATTTGGCTAACTTGAAAACTGTGAACAGTACAGCGCTAAGGAGCAAAAGTTTACCGTCGGACAGACATGAGCAGTCACATAAGCTCTGCAACCTTTGGTCAGCAAAGCTAACTATAACACGCTGATATTCCAACAAAAAATCAAATGTCTCTCCATGCACCCTTATCAAGGAAATGCCCATGTGACCTTGAAATATAGCTCAAAGGTCACCCATCTGCAATCCAAACCTAGCGTTTATATTGGTACATAATCACATAAAATTTGAACCTCCCATGCTAAATCATTCTAGACTTATCATGTCTGCAATGACTTTGGAGAAAATGGCCATGTGACCTTGAAAAATAGGTCAAGGTTACTCATCTACAATCTTAACCTAGTTCTCACACTTGTACATAATCATACAAAATTTCAACCTTTTCAGTCGAATTCTTCTGGAGTTATCACATGTGCAATTATTTTCAAGGAAACACCCCTGTGACCTTGAAAAATAGGTCAAGCTCATCCCATCTACAATCTTAACCTAGCTCTTACTCAGATACATAATCATACAATTTGAAGCAGCTACCCAAGTCTCGTCTCATTGCTTCTGCAACTTTAAGGAACTGCTTGTGACCTTAAAAAATAGGTCAAGGTCAAACATCTCCAATCACAAGCAAGGTCTTGTAAATTTAAGTCTTACACAGAAATATAATCACACAAAAATTCAACATCCTAGGTCAAATCCTTCTCAAGTGCATCTGCAATGATTTTTAAAAAATGTGGTCACCTCGGTCAAGGTCATCCATCTACAATCCCAATTTAGTTTGTAATTACCGTACATAATCATGCACAATTTCAACCTCCTAAGTCAAATCCTCACAAAAATAGGTCAAGGTCACATGACCTATATATTCTCTGAATTTGGCATGTCTAATTCAATGATAGTTAAGATATGGAATTTTATACTTTTCAATACATTTCAGCTCATAATTTCCAACAAATTATAGGTGGTACCAATAGGTCATATACAACCAAGACTGTTCCCAAGGAAAGGTTTACAGATGTATGTACAGACTAGATGAGATCTGCAACCTCATACATGTACTTTATTCACTTTTTCATGCCCATATTCTTGATATTGTATTTAATCATTTTGAGTAATGGAGCATTAACTTTTGTTAAAAATGTACATTTTGCTTGTGACTTAGCTAACACCATCAGCATTTGGCTATAAAGGCTAATGTTACTGTAGCCAAACTGGCTGCAGCTGTAAAATTTTAATGCCAGCCAAGACACTTACACAGTCCGTTTTCTTTCTGAAGTACAGGCACATCCGTCCAGGGTTGATGATCTTCCAGGGTTACATCCCCCGTGTAAAAAAACATGAGAGTCAAAGTCACGCCTTCTCCTGAATGACATGGCACAATGTATACAGCAGTACAGGTGCATCTGGGCATCCCACCTGCACTTGGCGTATGTGTGGTCCACACAGCTACAGCAGGAAATGGCAGATACATTACATGTATCTTTGCATGGTTTATCTGAAGGGAACCCCTGCCCTGTCATGCCGATTCCACTTTCCACATTGTCTATCTCCTGGGTTTCACGTTGGGGTGCAGCTGCACTTTCTTCCTTTAGGATTTCCTTTAGAGAATCTAAAACATATTATATATATATATATATGTATGTATGTATGTATGTATGTATGTATGTATGTATGTATGTATGTATGTATGTATATATATATATATATATATATATATATATATATATATATATTAAACAAGTTAATTCCTAATCTTCCCCAAGGCCCTCAAGAACATCAGTACAATGCAGTAACAGTTAATACAAAAAGGCAGCAGAATACAGGTAGCTACAAGTACAATCAGCTATTTCATACTCTCACTTCTCATTCCACATAAACTTCCAAGCATGCAGATTTAAATTCTACAGGGCTTGAGAGCCCTTTACATTCTTCGGTAAGGAGTTCCATATAACTGCACCAGAGTATGCCAGTGATGCTTTCAGATAATTTGTCTTAGGCTGTAACAAGTGTAATTTACCCTCATTGGTAGACCTCAACTTTTTCTCTTGTAGCACTTTTTCAATGGTATTGACAGACTTCCCTGTTACATGTGCTGTGGTATCATCAGCATACATAAATATGTCACTAACAATCAAAGGGAAATCTTTGACATAAATGACGAAAAGTAAAGGACTTAATATTGATCCTTGTGGGGCACCATGTTTTACTTTACATTAAACTGATAATTTCTGATTAACACGCACTTGTCGATATTTGTCAACTATGTATGATGTAAACCGCTTCACTGTGTTTGGAGCACAGTGGTACAATGATAATTTGTCAAGTAGTCTTGGATGATTGATGACATCAAAGGCTTTCTTAAAATCTAGAATTAATTACCAACACATTCACCTTTATCAACTGCTTCGGACCAGATATCAATCAATTTGGTAAGCCCTGTCTCACAAGAATGACATTTGAGGAACCCAGATTGGCATGCACAAAACAGATTATATTGACGAAAGAAAGCATATCGATGGTAGTGCACGTCTTTCTAATATCTTGGACAATGTACTTAAGACAGAAGTAGGCCTGTCATTGATTCCTTTCACAGAACCAGCAAAGCATAGACTTTTCTCACCTCCAGCTGACTGGAGAGGGCATCGCGGGGGTGAACACTTGTGGGCATAGGGTAATGCATGTTAAAAGTACTAATCTTTAAAGTAAATTTGAGGTCAATTATAGAAACATTAACATAAATTGTAGAACTTTTTGATTAGTATGCCTGTCAACATCAGTAAAGTACCAGGAATTTTTAATTTGAACATGTTAGAAACTGTTTACAGGCAAAATTATTGAGACCCTCATACGGTAGTCCATATCTGTGTACTGACCACCCACACTTGCATAGGTGTCAAATGGTTTCTGACACCTGTGGGGTTAATCAGCAGAGTAGCTTGTGAAACCTTTAAACTGAGGACATTTTGGCAGAATGTGCTCATGATGCCACAGCATATTATGGCTCTGTGGGATATTGCCATTCATACAAGTGTGGTGTTTAAAGGGCAAAACACCATTGTTTCAGTTATGGCAGACATGTCCCTGATTAGGCAAGCTTTACAGCCGTAAAATAGTCTTAACCTATTGTAATAAGTTCAAAATTTTATGAAAGGTTTCATTAATAGTTTAGAGGCCATTTTCTTGCCATAATTAAACTTGCTCAGCTGAGATATTCGTGATATTTTACCATGTAAACCTTGCTCTGTTGAAAGTGGATATGTTACAACTATACAACCAAGTAGTCTTACCCCAGCAAAGGGGCTTTCTGTAGGCATTGGAAGTGAGAAAATTACTGGACACAGTGGTCCACCTTTGGGGGAAAGTCCTGAATTATAAGCATTATCCTGTGACATTATGTTCTGAATGCTCTACTGTAAAGAGAAGGGAATAAAACTAACATCTTCAAGGTGTGGCTGTCTTTATTTCATGCATGGGGAGGGGTGATTCTGACATGTTCGAGTCAATTACCTGCATAGTTTTTGACACCTCTGCACTGAGTACATTTTGACATTCAGGAATGTCTGCTCACTATCATGCAGCAGCATAGTCAACAGTAATCACTCAACAGTCATTTATGTATGTGTACACTCTGCAAATATCAACTCAGAACAAGGTTCTTGCAAACATTTCACTGAGGAAATGCATTTTTTCCCAAAATTGCCATCCTTTACTGTAATAAGTTTCTTTTTCTCACTGTTGTGTAAACATTGCTGCAGCTGAGTTGCCACACTCTTTTCATATACACAGCTATCTGAACATGCATTCACATTTTCCCATCACCCGAGGTTTGTTTCTGGATAGGTGCCCATATTAAATGTATACAAGCAAGCAGGCTTGCCCCCCAAAGGGGGTTCTCTTGTGAATGGAGACAAGAAAGCAGTTGTGCACAGTGGCTCCACTTGTGGGGGAAAGTCCTGAATTGTTTACATTGAGACAACTACCTTCTTTCGGTATGGGTGCAGCTTTCGCACATTTCCATTCTGTAGGGGAAATGCCAGTGTGCAGACTTAAATTCAAAATCTTAGTTCAAGGGTCTGCTAAGCTTGCTGCAACCATTTTTAAAAACATTATTATGTCAATTCCATCTAAGCCTTTGGACTTCCTACAATTCGTGTTATTTAGTATACTCAGGACACAAGATTCTGTAATATCAGGGATGTGTTATAGATGGACTACAAACAGGAGCGCTAATCTCTTTAGTGGTCAACTGGGCGCGACGACTACAAAGCGTGTTCACTAGCGCCGCTCAAGTTAATCCCCCTGCTCAGTCCGTTTGTTGTTCCATCTATGTTTCCGCGTTCGGTTGTATCGGGTGACATACATCAGGTTTACATTGGGTGTGCTATTGTAGCAAGTTCAAAAACGGAGAGTTTTATGCATGCGCAACCAGTCTCATCGTTTGAATCAGAACCGTGCGAGTCCATCGATGTGTTTTTCGCTGAAATCGGCCGATAAAAGGGCTAGTTTTTGCATTTTTTCTGTCCAAAATGATGCAAAGTTAGACAACTTGCATGCGTAATAACTCCTTATGCCGCAATCAGCAATAAAAAATGTAGTTTTAGATGGATAGTGTATGCCATTAGAATCATGATGGTGGTTTCATTTCTTGTAGCTGAGTCCGGCGTAATGCTAAATTTTGACTTTAAAAATGTGGAACACGGTGAAAAATTTTGCACATTTCAGTCTTTGACGCAATTATTCTCGGCTTTCATAGCGTGACCTGGCCCACGAGACTACCAGCGGCCAGCGCGGACCGTGGAGCTGTGTTTGTTCAGCACTGAAGGTGCTCCCTCAAACACCTGATCACTTGAGCAGCGGCAACATACATGGTACAAAGGGGGCCCCGCCGTTGGTAGTCCATCTATAACACGTCCCTGGTTTTAATATGATAAGTTTTGACTATAGTCTTATAAGCCCTGCATGCATTAACTCTCCAGGCACTGGGTATTTTTCACTCAGTGCATGGACTACAATCTTCAGTGACCATAGCATATGGAGTTCCAAAAGACGCTTACCTATCCAATATCCTGCTGATCCAGTTGTGAGTGTGGCTACACATGTCCCTGTACCAGTGTCCCTTTCCTTGCATTTTCCACTTGTGTTTCTGTAGGCATTTTCTTCTTTCTCTGCAATTTCTTTAGAAACAGTGCTGGTGATTGGTACATTTTTCCCACCACCGTCTTTTTTTGCCATGTCCGCAAACAATTTCTTTGTCATCATATCAAAAATGCCTTCTCTCTGGGAAACATTCAACTTTTGTTTTGGCTGTGATGCACCTTCTACTTGTTTTGGACTAACACACTGATCACTCTGATCTTCAGATTTATCTTTCATCACATTATCCTTGCTACTCGCAACATCCTCCCCTCCCTCAAAATACTCTTTTCCTCTGCAACTTTCTTCTGAAACATCTTGTCCATCATAAAAATTACCATCATTGTCTGTGCTACTTTCAATGCTAATGTCTTGGTCACCGCTTGGTTCCTCTTGTTCATTGCTACTTCCAACACAGTCATCTTTGTTTTCATCGCCCACTGTTTTAGTTGGTATTTTCATAGTCCATATGCTTGGGGCTTTTCCAGTATGTTTGGCAATATCCACTCTCATTTGCTGCAGATCTGAGATCCTCTTCTTCTTTGTTGTTCCAAAAATAGCCTTTCTACGTTTCTTTCTCTTGCCACTTTCAACATTTTTGTTATCCTCAAAATAATCATTTCCTCCGCACTTTTTTTCAGGAACATCTTGTCCATCATAAAAATTGTCATCACTGGCTCTGCTACTTTCAACACTAATGTCTTGGTCACCACTTGAATCCTCTTGTTCACCCCTACTTCCAACATACACATCTCTGTCTTCATTGACAGTTTCAGCTGGAATTTTCGCAGTCCTTATGCTTGGAGATTTTCCAGTATGTTTGGCAATATCCAGCCTCATTTCCTGCAGACCTGAGATCCTTTTCTTCTTTCTTGTTCCAAAAATAGTCTTTCTCTGTTTCTTTCTCTTGCCACCAGGGGACTTTGCAGGTGGTGAAAACTGGTGCCCTTCCACCTGAGATTGCAAGAAGGATGAATCCTTAATAGGAGTGTGTTCAGCTATTATTGATGGATACTGAGGTGTTACATGGTACCTTGATGGTGAACTGCTTTCTAAATTCGAGTCCTCTTTTGCCACTTGACCTGTCTTTATGTTACACATGCTGCAGTTGGGTATTGGATTACCCATTCGAACAGGAAAAGTCCTATGTGAATCACTGTTGTCACATCCAACAGAGGCACTTTCTGTACCATTTTCACCATGAAAATGGTTGTCTTCTGTCCTTTCCCTATTAGTTGTTATATCAGCATGATATGCGGGTGGAATGATATTATACATGTATGCATCAGATGTTGGACTGGGTGGTTCTTCTTTCACGACTAAGTCCACTGGAATTTCAACACTGCTACTGCCATCACCTTGCATGAAGTCTGATGCCTTTATAGACCTAGCGTCTACTACTATTGGCATCATGCCAGCATGATCATTTTCAGTAATGATGGAAACTGATGTTTCTTTGCCTCTGTTAATATTGGAGCCTGATGCTTGCTTCCAGTTTCCACCAGCAATGGATTCTGTGATGATGCCTGGGTGAAGTTCCAAAGATTTGGGCTCGTCTTCTTTTTCATAACAAATGGATGGTAAGGTCTCCTCTTTGTCAGCATCTAAGGACTCCGTGCATACAGGATCTCTGAAGTCGGTGGCACAGTCGGCTGTTCCACCACCAGGCTCCTCTTGTTCTGCATCTCTTTTCCCAGTGCCTCTTAAGTGTATTGTATCTACTTCTTCAGGTATTATGCATTTCCTGGAAACAGTGGCTTCTCCTCCCCTTATCATATCATCAACCACTTCTTTCCTCCCATCTTTTTCAGATCCTACAAACTGGGCATGTCTCATGTCAAGATTCTTTGGCAACTCTGTTGAGTATCTCCCTTTATCATGTTTTGAAGTGTCTGGCTTTCCTCTGTGAGACCAGTTTCTGACACTCTGTGCTCCAGGAGTCAGGTTTTCCTTTATAAAGCTGTCCATGAATTGAGACATAGTTTGGGGGTCAGTCCCAACTTCTTGGACTGCCAGTGCATCTGTTGTCTCCTCTTCAGCACCACACAGAAAGTCTGTGTTGAACTGCAACAGCTTCTTGTCGTTCCTGAGTCGGCATCGTGGATATACACCTGAATTTTCACACTGAAATGTATCTGTCTCATGTTCATCACTTATGCCACATCTCACAACAGCCAGAGCCTCCTCTGATTCAATACAAACAGTTGGGCCATGCTGAAGCTGTTTCTTAGTGGTTCCGTCGCAATTCTCTGCACGTGGATATTGAAGAATTACACCTGTTCTTTCACAAAGTATACCATGCCTGAAACCAATTCCAGTGTCCTGCTCACTGGCTCTGTTTCCAAAATGCTTTTCCACTGTTTCACTGTCTACAGATTCAGGTACAGCTTGATTCTCATCTTCACTATATTCAATAGTATCCTTACTGTCAGTGCTGGCATCTATGAAGTCTTGAACTATGTTTCCCACCTCCCCATTTACTTCTTCTTCATCACTCTCACTAGAAAATACAGCTGAAACTGGATCATTTGCATCCATGTTTGCAGTTGTCTCACGAATATTTTCTTCCAGCAAATGGCAATGGCGTTTTTCATTATCCCACTCAAATCCATTTGAGGTAGAGCTGTTCAGATCAAATGGCACTCTCAGACAAGAAGTAGCAACACTTTCATCACATCCAGGAACAGCTTTTCGCTTTGAAAAGCTGAATGAGGAAATGGAGAAATCATGAGCATCTGCTGCCTCTACGTCCGACGTATTCTCACTAAATTTGGCAGAGGAATGTTTCTCAGACACCTGCACATAATCTGGATAATCACTTGTATAATTTGATTTTGTTAGCTTCAATTGTTGTGGCTGTTCATTGAATATCCTTGATTTTACTTTCCGACTGTTTGAAAATGTCGCACAAATGCCAGGATTGTGTGTGCTTTGGTCTGAGTACCTCTTATCACTAAGTCTGGCTCTTTTGAGGCAATGTGCAAGAGGTTTCACGCCACTTTGTGACGACCTTTCCTCCTTTGCAAGAGCTTCTCTTGATGGTGCTGCCCCCTGGCATCTGAGTGCAGATAAAGTAGAACCTCTGGAGGATTTTGCAGACTCTCTGTTTGTAGACAAGGAGTTTTTCCTCCTGGACAATACTGCAGCTTCCTGTAAGTCTGCATCATTTTGACACTCAGAGTGAAAGTGTTTATTCATTGAGTCTTGTGATTGATGGATACCATCATCTTCATTCTCACTGTCAATCTCACTAACATCAACATCAGATTCCTCTGATCCCACAAAATGTATTTCTGAATCTGCAGCTGATTTTGTTGTTTCTGATTCTACATCTGATTTTGCTATTTCCAATTCTTTAATTTTTATATAAATATCGGACTCAGCAAGGCCTTGGTCAATCACCAGCAACTGTACACGCAACTCCTTGAGATGACTGAGACTGATGCTTTAAATCTAAAGAGGACAATTTCCCCCTTGGAAGTCCTTCAGTTGCCTCACTGGGGTCATTATTTTTGGATGTACATGCATTTCCTACATTGTGCTCAGTTCTCAAATTCTCCTTTGAAGACACCTTTCTTGACCAATACCTTTCCGCCTGTGATGCACAGTCTTGTGAACCTTTACCAGGTGGCGCCACTGGATTTTGCTGCAAAGAGTCAGATGGTGTATCTGAAGCATCTGAAGAATCAGATCCACTAGAGGCACCTTTTGAGCCAGTGGGTACACTGACCATCATATATGAGAATGGGGCACCCGTACCCTCGGTCTCATCTTCTGGATCTGCTGGAGTCTTTATACAGAAACTGAACCATGTCATGTTGTGTGCATGTTGGTCATGCTCTACAGCTAAGCAGATAAGTCCCTGAATCATGTGAACCACAATCCTTGGTCGGTCCTTCATCACTTTCAGGCACAGAAAGGGAATAGCTTCAATCATGATCTTCTTGGCAGTCTCGAAAGGCACCCCACTTGTCTTGGTCTTCTGAATGTAAACACAGATATATATTGAAATTCCTAAGTGGAAAAATGACATTTTATTGGGACAACTGTGTGGAGAGACTTCCCCAAACTTAAACTCGTCATGTTATTAACTCTTTCAGTGCCAATCACGACTTCGATATACTTAATAAAGGCCCTTCTACGAAATCTCAATCTCCCGCGGGAGAATGACATGGGCTTTGGACAGGGACACCCAGGTGCACTGTAACAGCACTTCATTGAAATTTTAAATAACCTAGGTGATGTACTTGACACAGCACACAAAGAGCAGATCAGTAATGAAACTCCCTCCAAATATAAAGGTTAGCTTTATGTGCAAATGTGGTAGTCTCTCTCTCTCTCTCTCTCTCTCTCTCTCTCTCTCTCTCTCTCTCTCTCTCTCTCTCTCTCTCTCTCTCTCTCTCTCTCTCTCTCTCTCTCTCTCTCTCTCTCTCTCTCTCTCTCTCTCTCTCTCTCTCTCTCTCTCTCTCTCTCTCTCTCTCTCTCTCTCTCTCTCTCTCTCTCTCTCTCTCTCTCTCTCTCTCTCTCCCCCCCTCCCCCGGCCCCCCGGCCCCATGTATACACTCAAATAGAATGCCAGAATTGACTTACATCCTCCAAAGAGCTTTCCTGTGGTCCATCCCTCTCATCTCTCAGTGTACCACTATTAGTCTGGGCAGGGAATGTCTCACAAAAGCTCACAAGGAAGACTCGCTCCTCTACACTGTGTGTGATTCCCAGAAGTCCCTCCACTGTCACCTTGTCCTTGGTGTCAAGGACACTCTGGCACAAAATGGGTATAGCTTTAGCCATTCTGCACTTCTTGTCGGCCAGCTCCTCATCCATCTTGAGGGACAGTCTGCAATTCATCAAAGATTGTATTTAGTTAACATTATGTGTACCAATAGAGGTGAATTTCTCTTATCAAGATTTTCCATTGAGATATCACTCTCTTAGAATAGGTTTTTTAAATCTAGATGTACCTGTTTGTCGTGTTTATCTTTGTACTTAATATTTTGTCTTCTGTCACTCCCATATCAACATGTATGTATCGTATTCATTCCAATAGTACCACACTGTGCTGATGCAAAGATTTCCTGGAGCGGACATGGTTTTTGCAGAGTTTTGTGATCAGGATATGTCTTAATTTACAATACCACATGCAATAGGAAAGGTCAGAATTAGCTCTAACACATGTATTCACCCCAACACACAAATATTTGGAGGGTTAGAGCTGTGTATTCCCATTAGTTTGTATCTTAAAGCAACCTTAAATAAACCAGTCATTTTTGTAGCTGTAGTTATATGATTTTTGTGAGGTATTAAGTTATGCATCTAGATTTACTGTCTGAAATTTGATGTTTCTCTGTGCAGTAGTTTTCAAGTTCAATGTTAAGCTGCAAATTACAATGTAAAATAATGGGAATACACAACCTAGCCCTCCACTGACTGCAGCGCCCTCTTTACTGCAGTTCTTGAACCTTCTGTTCTTGTCCTTGCCTATTACACTTATTATAGAATCCATATAGCATAAAATAACAACAATGTAGGCCTACCCTCTTCTTTCATCAGATAGTGATATCTTTTAAGGCATTGAAAAATACTGAATTTTTGATAAAATCCCCAAGATTAAAAAGTAGGGGGTGTGCTTGCTTCTATTAGGGCATGTGCCACAATTGGAATGAATACGGTATATGCTTCATAAAAAATGAAAAGATGTTCCATTCAAGTACTGACAGTGTGTGTGTGTGTTTTTTTTGGGGGGGGGTCCAGCACACCAGTGCAGGTAGTAATTTTGTCCTATGTTATGGTACAGAAAATCATAAAATTCAGAAATAATGGCTGCATGTTACAGAAAGTAAAAGGTGTTTCCAGAGTATGCAAGTACGGCACATGTAAAGAAAAATGCAAAATCTGCCAGTTTGCAAAACTCACTTATTCCTCTTGGTACTAACATGTCCGGTCTATAGTCAGTGATTTTTGCATTCCCTACTCATCATACTGCAGCTGCCACAAATTGTTATACAAGTGTGGTACGAAATACCTTTAATACTGGAAAATGCCCATACATAGTTAAACTAAGGATGCGTGTAAGTACCTCAGTCCAATGTGAACAGTGCATCTTAATTGTTTTCCAGATGGGCCACGTGCCCTAAGATGTCACCACCAGGGAAAATGACCCTTCTTATCAGATTAATCAGCATAGAAGTACACAATAGGGAATAGAGCAGTGATCTTATCTATATCTGGGTTGGCCTTTGAAGTATGTATGTATGCATGTCATTTAGCACCTAGGGTGCAGGGATAACCCAAGAAAGTCGATCTGACTTATTTCCAGTGGGGTCCTCTCTACAGACAGAAACCTGCTGCCGCCGCTAACGCAGCTTCTCTTCTCGATAAACAACAAGGGGTCTTTTATATGCATTTCCCATAGACAGGTCAACACATTCCATGGCCTTTGATAAACCAGTCATGGACCACTGGTATAATTGAGAGCCAGAGACAAGTCTCTTGGATTGGGCCGGAATTGAACCCGAGACCCCCCGCATATGAAGCGGATATGTAGCCACTAAGCCATGACGGTTCTCATGGCCTAGTGACTGCGTGTAAGACTGGCAGAATTATTAAAGATGTGTAACGAACATGCACAACTTATTTCCATTGAGGTTCTGTGAACAGGAAACAGGGATGTTAATTATGAGAGGATAAGAAATGATATAAAACAAATATTATGAAACAATAAGAACAATAGTAACTATAATACATAATA
This sequence comes from Hermodice carunculata, assembly GCA_964020975.1. NCBI lineage: Eukaryota > Metazoa > Annelida > Polychaeta > Eunicida > Amphinomidae > Hermodice > Hermodice carunculata. Next base: position 66,521,829 of record OZ026626.1, on the reverse strand, counting down.
ACTCTCAGTATGTTGTAGATTCAAACAAATGATATCAAATATATACAGATGTTTCATATGTAGGCTTATGTATAATATTCATAATATGAATAGTTTGTGTGTTGATCAGCACTGGATAGTGCAGCTGTTCTTTGGAATACGGTTTGGGTGTTTAGAAGTGAAAGTATGGCATGTATTATTAGAAACTTTTGCAGAGGAACCAGTACCTATCGCAGGTTGTGATATCAGTGGTCAAATTTAGTATCCATGTACTCTAGATTAGTTATTTTCCACTTTAGTATAGTTCCCCTAGCCTCCATAGTCATTTTCATGTGCCATAATATTGGTCTAGTAGTACTTCTGGTTCTTGCTAGATGGTGCTCCTTGTAATGCATTCTCACTCAAACTTTCAAGTTCTGCATGAATGTCACAGATCACCAACAATCCCCCCTTGCTCAGGCAGTAAGACAGGAGGGCTACGGGAAAGGGTGCGGGCATGTGTGGGATTTGACTCCCCCATTGGATGGCCGAAGAGATAGCGTGAATGGGGGTGCGGGGGGTATCCCCCACATAAGAAAATGGGTGTGTGGAGGGAACCGCCCTCCAAAGAAAACAGTCATTTTTGCACAAAAAAATGAAACCCAAAGCTCCAAAATCTGGACCGTATTCCAAAGAAGCTCTGATAGTGTTTTAGATCTTTCCTTATTCATATCAGAAGTCTGGTATTCATCCACTTCAACTGGGTCATCTGCCATGAATTGGGAGATTTAAAAACTTTTATTTACATTCAATCTAACTTTTAACATAGCAAGTATATGAGAGAGCCTGGTGTGTTATGGGACCATAACACACGTGTCCCTCCCACATTCCAATAAGCCACTCCCACCAGGTTTCCGAAACTTATCACTTGAACAAGCTGTGCAAATCAGTTTCTGGTCGTTTCTCTTAATTCTATGCATTTAATTTCTAAATTTTGTGTAATTGAGCAGAAAAATTAAGAGGGAAATGTAAACATAAGCAATGAGGGTCGCTTTTGTGTGTGTTATGGCATAATATTTATATTCGGAGTTTTTGTTAGCATTGAAAGAACAGCGACAAATTTTGTTTTCATCAGTCGATGGTAACATCATGTACAGCACGGCACGTGCCAGTGCCTACTTTGCTGCGTAACAAGCGGCTGGCCACACCCGTAGCTCCTCCCACTGATAAAAAAAAGGTCCTTCGCAGTGGCTATCAAAACTTTCACGCACAAATATTCATGACAAATTTAATTCTAGTATTAATTTTAATATGAATATAAATATAAAAAATGAAGTCTGTCTCTGTTGTTGTCATTGGCAGGTAACAGCACGGTTGTCTGTAGGCATTTTTTCCCTGACCTTGCTATCGCGACATCATGAAATATGCCTACCAACAACCACACTGTTACATGCCAATGACAACAACAGAGACAGACTTCATTTTTATAATGAGGCGGGTGATTGAAGTTGGCATCGGGCGAGGCGCAATGGCGTGCGCCACGCCCACGTCAGCTTCAATCACGCACGTCATTATGCCATAACACACACAAAAGCGACCCTCATTTCTTAAGAATTTCAACTTTAACATGTAAAGAAAAGAGGATCATGGACTGTTTTCACCTTGCTGGGTATCACCTCGGACATTTACACCTGAGAATCCAAATTTTTTCAAGGGAATGAGGTGAGGAAGACATAAAGCCTGAGAAATTCTTCCAAGTGTTGCAAGATGCCTGATGGGATCACAAAAATGCTATTCATACAAGATCAAGAAATTCGACACGAGACTCGACCCCAGAAAGTACTCCTTCTCTCTGAGAATTGTAAATCAATGGAACGACTTACCACCTGCAATGGGGAATTCAACCAGTGACACACTGACAGTGACAGTGAGTGTGTCCATTTTAATTTAAAAACACGAGTCAAGACTCGAGTCAAGACAAGCATCTCATGCACAGGACAGTGACAGGGTGGAGCCAACGAGTCGCTGCCTCCGTGTGCTCGTTCTACCTCCTGCAGGACTGTCAGAAGCAGTACGGGGGGGGGGGGGGGGGAGCAATCCTACTCACACACTCATACTTGTCTTTGCTGTTTCTGTATCCCCTGTCTTTGCGTCGCCATGTTTTGAAATCAAGCGACCGGAAGTAGTTCTGCGCATGTGGTTTTCGATGTAAACATTGACCACGTGCTCGGCAACAACGTTGCATCAGTGCGAGCTTGTCAATTTTCTTGACCCGTATCATAATGATTGATTAGGCTCACATGTAGATATCTGTGATAGGCCCCGTACATAAAACTGCTGTGTTGACGTTGACCATTCTGTATCTGTCGCGTATAGAACTACGACCACATTTTGAAGGAATTTTCATCGCTGCACGCCAGCTGGACCTGGGGCCCATATGTTGAAAAGATGTTTGTCTTTAAAAAAAAAAAAAATGTCGAGATGCTAGCCAGACATACATTGTTTGTTGTTATTGTACTCTTGATCACTGTTGTTCTACCTTGAAACACTGTCCTACCAAGGAGCTTAAAACCCATTTTAGGCCTCTTCGTCATACAGAGACTCGCCATCGCCCCCCGCCCCCCCAATCTACCTACCTACCTACCTACCTACCTACCTACCTACCTACCTACCTACCTATCTATCTATCTATCTATCTATCTATCTATCTATCTATCTATCTATCTATCTATCTATCTATCTATCTATCTATCTATCTATCTATCTATCTATCTACCTGTCTGTCTGTCTGTCTGTCTGTCGATCTGTCTGTCTATCTATCTATAAACGTGATAAGCTGTATAAAAGTTGACTTTTCGTCATTTTCGGTATTATATTAGAGATCTTCCTTCATACCAAGTGGCCTTGTCATAGCCTTTTTAAAAAAATTTTGTGAGAAAATTCAGCCCCAAATTGTTCATCACTGTAAGCATCTGTCGAAAGACAAGTCAGGTGTCAGTGTTTACTTAGACATGCTAATTCATATAAGCACCAGCCAGGGTATGTGCAATGAGGCATGGTTTCCCATTATGCCCACAATAACTGGTTTAATTAGGTACCCGTTTATTTAGCAATAGAAGCGACAATTATACTCATGATCACAAGAGCATTAAGCCTTTCAAAAGTAAAACAAACAAGCTTAAACCATATATTGGCTCAAGCTTATGCATGATAAAAACAAAAATCTTCATTTCCAATGTATTTCAATGTTTTTCACTGGGATAACACGTCCAATGGCAAGCCCTTTGCATGATTATACCGCAGACAAAAGAACAATGTGACGGAGCCGGTAGATTTCATGTAACGGCCTGTTACTCTTTCAAACCTTGTTTCACTTTTCACTGCAGATTTCTCCGAAACATATTTTTACATGACATCTTGGTTTGGTTTAAACGCATTTTATTTCCAAAAGAAAAACAATTGGGAAGAAGGGCAAAGCCCTATATTAATCACTCTTGTGGAGAAAAGACGAAAACACAGGACTGACTTGACAGTACAACTCCAATGAACCACCGTTCATCAAGTCCAAGGGGACTTGATGAGCAGCGTGGTAGGAGAAAAACAAACGGAAGGATAGACGCCACCAGAACAAACACTGATAGCGGGGCTCATGAAGTTGTCAATATTGCCAGTATATATTATTAATTTGCAGTTTCGAATTATCGATATGAATGATTAAGTTACAGTTTCACCTTGGAATCGTTTACTTTTTTCAATTAACTCTTGAACAGATAAAAAAATAATAATATCGTCCTCGAGACTGCAAGAAGCACTGCCAAACATAATTGTGTTTATGGAAAATGGAGCCAAATGACCAATGGTTGTATGTAATGCATCTCGAGCGACAATGTATTTTGGACAGGTGAGAAAGTAGTGCCAGATACTCTCGGTGGTGGCGCCACATGAACAAGCTGCTGAATCTTTTATACCAATCTTAAAAAGATGTTCGTTCAACTGGCTGCGGCCCATACGCAAACGAGAATGTAAAATAGACAGATATCTTTTGCCTACATTGAGAAGTTCGGAAAATATAACAGAAAACTTTCTTCTTAAATTGGAACAAAGTTGGAAGATTTCTAGTTTCCGATGGGAGAAGGTTCCGCAACGTGATAGCAGAAGGGAAAAAAGGAGTTTTCGAATAAGGCTGTTCTACAATTGAAAGAGGGTAAGTCTGAGCGTCTGCTTTGATCGAGTTGTGCCCTAGTATTGCGGTGGAATATTGGAATATTGGGGAGAAGAGAGTACAAATAGCTAGGGGTTAATTTATGAACTATTTTATACATCATGATTTGTTTGGATCTTTCTCTTCGTTTGTATATGGTCTCCCAGCCAGTTTCTTCGTATAGCTTTTCTATAGGGGTGGTTTTCATTGCTCCTGTCACGATGCGGGCCGCAGTCAGTTGAATGTCTTCCAATAGTTTTGCATCATCCTGCGTGCAGCCATCCCAGACCACATTTCCGTACTCTAAAATAGGTCGAATAAAGGAGGTATAAATCGTTTCTAATGTGTCCCGGTCCAGGCGATACTGTAGAGTTTTCAGAATGTTTACTTGTTTACAGGCTTTAGTTGCAACTTGTTTAACATGCTCATTCCATTTTACATCTGATCTTAACGAAAGACCCAGATGCTTGTGTTCTAAAACATTCTCTAATTGGTGACCTTGGAAAATCAATGGAGGGTGATCAGGGGGATTTCTTTTAGAGAGACGAGCATGGTGTCTGTTTTAAGAGCATTAAAGGATATAAGCCATTCCATAGACCATTCATCCAGGGAGGCCAGATCATCGTTCATGACAGTAGCAGCATGAACAGGATCTTCAATAGTAAGATAAAGGGACGTATCGTCCGCAAAGAGTTTGACTTCTGCATTTACAACGTTGACTATATCATTAATATAAATCAAAAAGAGTAAAGGACCGAATACAGATCCTTGAGGCACACCAGCGCTTATAGTTCCCCAGCTAGAGGATTGACCATTTAAAACGACGCGTTGCTTCCGATTATAGAGGTAATCAAAAGATTGTCAACGATGCCGTTTTTTTCCAGTTTATGAATAAGACCTTTGTGCCAGGCTTTATCAAAGGCCTTGCTTATATCAAGGAAAACAATTCTTACTTCTTTTTGCTGATCAATGGCTGAACATAGCTCATGGTATAGGGAAAGTAACTGGTTGACTGTTGAGTCACCAGGAATAAATCCTGACTGGTTTGCTGAAATGAACATTTTGTCCCGAAAAAAATTGAACACATATTTAAAAATTACTTTTTCCATTACTTTCCCTGTACAGCTTAAAAGGGATATAGGACGATAGTTATTACACAGGTTCTCGTCACCCTTTTTGGGTAAGGGAGTCACGTGAGCTTCTTTCCAGATAGACGGGAACTGTTTCTGATATAGAGATAAATTGAATAGTGTAGTGAGAGGTCGATAAATAATGGGAGCTGCTTCTATGACATCTTAAATTTTGTGACAGCTAAGCTCAAAAAGTATTTAATAAATTCTTACAAACTCAGTGGGATTTGGAAGATAAGAGTTTGTAACTAAGAAAGTCATTTTTCAGTTTTATATTTTCTATCTCTTTATGACTTTTGAAGCACCAAAAAATGAAGTAGTTGCCCCAGTCTGCCAAAAAACCTTTTGAATGCACACAAAATAAAAACTTTCATGCTTAAAGAAAAACGAAAAATTGACTTCCTAAGTTATGAATTAAGGTAAAACTCATCAAATTGTCAAGCTTGCATCTGTTGTATGTTTCGAGAAATCGTGTCGAAAAGTGTAAATGAGAGTAAAAATTTGCCAGATACCCTTCACAAAGCATTGTTTATATTTGACCATAATAACTTACAACCTTTCTGTTCCCGACAGAGAAAACTACACATCTGCACAAAAAAGAAAATATATAGTTTTATGAGTGTAGATACAGAAATATACTCACTTCGGTGCATTTAAAATGGAACTCCTCAGCAGGTCTCAGGACAGCTCTGCTACGGTAACATTATTCTCACATGAAAATTCCGACTTTGCAGGTACATTTAGAATCTGGTTTGTCCATATTCACTCGTCGTCTATTGATTGGTGTACATGTTACCATTTCACCTTTTCAATGTTGAAGCATTCATGCAAGCATGTACCCGTCCTGTTTGCCAGTTTCATTTTAAAACAGGCTCGCGATACGATCTCTTTGTAGATGCAGGTGATTCTGTTATTTGGTTTGCTTTAGCTCATTACACTTGTAACGGCTCACACATCAGACAAATCCATTTTTAATGGCAAGCTAAAATGTCCAAGTTCAATGGTACAGTTCAACAAGTTATTCAATTCTGAAAAGGTTTCAATTTGCTAGGTCTGCTGTTATACGCAGTAGTAAAAATATTCGAAAAACTTACCAAAAATTGTCTAAATATGCCAGATATTCCTGACAATTAGTGGATTATAATGATTGGAATTTGTTTCATCGTTTCTTCTTCTTCTTCTTCTTCTTCTTCTTCTTCTTCTTCTTCTTCTTCTTCTTCTTCTTCTTCTTCTTCTTCTTCTTCTTCTTCTTCTTCTTCTTCTTCTTCTTCTTCTTCGTCTCCTCCTCCGTCTTCGTCTTCGTCTTCTCCTCCTCCTCCTCCTTCTTCTTCCTCTTCTTCCTCTTCTTCTTCTTCTTCTAATATGCACTGATGTATGAAAATGGCTAATAATTATTGTGATTTTTTTGAGTGTGTACGAGTGAAAATCTTGGTATTCGTGTGATAATCCTTGACAAAGTCATCGCTACTGCATGTAGGAGTGGTTGCCTCCACAGCGTATCAAGTTCCGTTTGATCTCTGCTAATCTGGTCTGCCCCGGGAACACAAGATTTTATTTATAGTCAGGGTAATTAAACTTAAAGTGCGCAAGTCGGGGGCAGGGGGGCACACACTCAACGTCAGGGTGGGTGTGTGCCTTGGATAATTTTTATACAATACCCTATTTTACTCCTACACCAGATGTAAGAAGGTACCCTTTGTTAATCCTGTAAAAGTGTTGAAAGGAGTGCTGCATTGTTGCATCCTGGTGCATTCTTGAGACCAACAGTCCAATTTTAAACAAGTTTTAGCACATTTTTACTTCCTACAAAAATTTCACCCAAAGAACTTACTAATTATATCCTATATCTCCAGTTCACTCAAATAATTGTTACCCCTATCCTAATCCAGCTGTGTTCATTTTGGGGGGCTTTTCTGATCCTGGGAGTAATGAAAACAGGGCCTTTCCCGCGGCACATACCCAGTACAATCCTACACGGGAGTACCCCACCGGGGCGCAAATACGGTCGTCATACACTGATGTACCAATCAAGAGTCGTTCATCACAACCTTGACCATCGGCAGTATGTACACACACACACACACACACACACACACACACACACACACACACACACACACACACATATATATATATATATATATATGCACACACACACACACACACACACACACACACACACACACACATATATATATATATATATATATATATATATATATATATATATATATATATATATATATATTATATGCCCGTTGCATTGAAATCTGTTTCTATGGTAACCATATAATGAACCAATTTGAACACGGTCAGTTTTTCAGCGATAAAATAGTGACAAATGGCCTAAGGTCAGACCAAGCGGCAGGAGAGAAAACACGGAGACTGGCTTCCACAGCCGGCCATCGAAGTGAGCATTCGTCGAGCTTATTGTGTCTGCGTGCCAACACTGACATTTTGTTTTACCTGGAATTATTTATTTGTTTATTCATTATGTCTGTGTGCCAACACAGACATTTTGTTTTTCCTTGAATTCTTTGTTTATTTATTATGACTGTGTGCTGACACAGACAATTTGTTTTTCCTGGAATTTTTTCTTTCATCCTGATTTTGTCGGAAGCTTTTCTCGGACATCGCGATACCTGGAAATGCTGAATTTGTCATGATGATTGACCCCGCAGTGAAATCATGCATATTGTGTAGCCAAGATACTCAAAATTATGCAAATTACGGGCATTTGAAATTTGAATCTTTTGTATCTACCAAACTATTATAGTTCAAAACTATTATACATAGAGGTGCAATTCCAATGAACAATGTGCCAAAGTCACTGCATTTCAATTTATGCAAATTAGGCAAACATAATTTCAAACTTCAAAACAATTATAGATAGAGGTGCCGTCTATACTTTGTAGGTTTGTACCATAGGTGCGTCCACTGAGTCATGAACCAAAGTTGTAGGATTTAAATTTATGCTAATTAAGTAAATACTGAAAAAAATACATCTTGAATATCTTCAACACTATTACAGATAGAGGAGTTATTCCAACATTGAACCACAGGTTTATGCTCTAGCTGCATCCAACAAATCACAAACATAAGTTATAGCATTTTGATTTATGCAAATTACGCCAATTGATAAAATTTAAATTTTGAAGAGGTGCCATTCCAATGTCAATTTATAGGTTTGTGCCATAGGTGCATTTAATGAACCATGACTCAACGTTGTACCGTTTTACTCCAATTATGAATGCACCAAACAGGGCATAGTCATTAGCTTTCCAGTAATAAATACTTTTTATATATTTAGACCAATACTTTTCTGTCTATCTTCACCAACAGGTAGTGCATGGCCCCCAAAATGTTTTTGGTATATCTTGTCATTATGCTTTGGCACTAACCTTAGAACACTTCCAACATACTACAGATAGGTGTGTTACTCTGCTTCAGAATCAGAAAACTGCTTCAGAAACTTTCTTTTTCAAAGTATTTCTGTCATTCAAATTCTGCAAGCACCTACACAGATTTTCTGTGAAGCAAATCTTCTTTTCTAGTGTACATATTTGTTTGCTTTGTCATTCTAGCGTGTTGAGATGTTGAAGGTAATCTTCATTCACTCATCCATCGATATCGTTCTTCCATAAAGCCTTTTAATTTAGCAGGCCTCTTTCTGTGAGATCAGTTGGTTTTGTGCAAATGTAGTCTGTCAGGGCCTGCATATACCTGTGTATGAGGCTATGGGATGTTCAGGCTTTTAAGCACCAATATTGTATATTGTATATTACATTCTTCATTTGAAGCCTCCAGAACTTAAATTAAGCAATAGCTTAACTTTAAACAGCACATTTATGTATCGTTAACGAAATGCACTTAGGGTTAATTAATGTCATGTTCACCCTTTTAGAGTCCAGTACCAATTTATTTTGCCATTTATTCCGTTTATCTTACAAACATGTGCGATATACAGTGAATTAAAATGATGGTGAAATTACTTTTAAAAATGCCATTTACATGTGCGACCTGAATATATGTATATATCATTCAATATTTGGATTCATAATCCGACCCTAGTTGACATATTAACGGTTTCTTCAATACCAATATGCTTGGACAAGATCAAAAACTCCATGCATTTCCATGCAAAGCATTGACTGGTGGATTCACCTTTGCACATACATGGGTCATAGAACCTGTGACATTGAAACAGATCTCAATGTCACCAGAATATAGCCAAGTCAAAAAATCGTGTCAAAGTACACAGAAGGTAAATTTGAGTTACAGGTGGTTGGTAAGTCTTTAGATGACGTGTTCGCTAAGAAGAAAAAAAAAAGGCTGCGTGGACAGACAACCCGAATACATAATGGATTCCCCTTAGGGTGGACCCATAAAAATGCACGGAGAAAAGTCACATGTAGTGTAATATCGTACCCACATGTGAGAAGAATCGGAGTGTGCGACACGTTAGAAGTGACTTTCTGGAGTCCATGAATAAAACCCTTGATTTCCTTGCGCTTTACAGTGTATATATATATATATATATATATATATATATATATATATATATATATATATATATATATATATATATATATATATATATATATATATACGTACATACATACATACATACATACATGCATGCATGCATACGTATATATATATATATATATATATATATATATATATATATATATATATATATATATCCTGAAATTACTGTAAACTCGGCATTCTTTGATTATTCAGTTGTTCATTTGTAATACATACAGCAACTGCATTAGTGATAATCAAGAGAAATGAATGATACAGTGATTATGCTCATTCAATTTTCATTTTTAAATAATGACCTGAATCGCTCAGCAAACTGTGGCTAATATATTTAAGTCTAAAAGCTGGTCTTAGATTTTCCCAAAGTTGGTTCCGTTTTGTCGACAGATGTTTAATTAAACACTTACATCTCTGGAGCAACATTTAAAATAAGACCTTTTGTTTTAATAGACGTTACAATGCACAGTTTACTACTACTACTACTACTACTACTACTACTACTACTACTACTACTACTACTACTACTACTACTACTTCTAATAATAATAATAATGATAACAGTTTGTCGCAAATTTTATATTGGCATCCCTTGAAATATGAAAATTGAATGCAAAGTTATTTTAAGGTACGACACCCCCTTTTTCAATTTAATTATAGTATTAATATTGCAGCTAAAAAGCATTACCACAGTGACATGAAATGAATTTCTAGTCCATAATCTTTCAAAAAAACGTGTATTTTATTGCACTTCGTGTCGAAGTGAATTTACGAGTGTCAATAAAAAAAATGCCGTGTCCTAATAGTCACTGCTACCGTGTTATACATCCTTAAGAGACAAAAAACAATGTATTCATATGCAAGTTGTATTTAATGTCCACAGATGACATCGCACTCTGATGAATGAAAGATAAAGGAAATAAATCCTGAATTTGTCACGCAGCCTTGCCTGCGAAGCAGACTTCTGTTTTTATTGTTATTATTATTTTTTTTCATTGTCGTTATATTTCCCGTGGCAGCCGGCTGCTTCGAAGTCAGCGAGGAGCTGTAACTACCAAATACTGTATTGCAATGGACTTTGCTTTAAAAGACCAAAATCTATTAAGTGTCTTCATACAAGTTCAAATTTAAGGTACTTGTACTTTATATTGTGAGTACTGGGGCTGGTCTGAATGTCCATCATAGGGTGGACATTCTGCCACATGTGTCCATTCTTTCCACATGTCTGTGGGCCATTTTCCGTCTTCGCCCTCTGCTCTCCATGCCATATCCTTCAACCATGGTTGCTCAGGTTGCAGCCCGGTGGTAGTCGGGAAGGCGTAGCAACCTGGATGATCGGCTAGCTCAGACGACCACTGAGAGGCGTACATTTTCTGGGGGTGGGTTGGGTCGTACATAAGACGGCGACCGTAGGGTTTCGAGGCAATCGTACTGAAAGGATCGATGTAGTGACCGCGTTCGTCTTTTTTTATGATTGTTTCCCGATAGACACTTGGGTACGTCTCCGAATAGAACTCGGTACCCCCTGTTTGTCCCATCGTGACCGGGGGTGGTGCCTGGGTATGTTCAACTTGCATTGTTCCCATAGGGGGTTCCTGAAAGAATAGAAATAAGCATAAGAAGTAAATGAAAAATAAAACAATATAAAAAGGCAGAACACATGATACAGCTGTCCGCTGAGCAGACTAACTTCCACGTATTCTCCACTTCACACGGGGACTAGTCTGGTCAGGAAACACGCAAAATTAACACATTGACACAGAAGATCGAAAACGATTATTATTCAATTGTTGTGGTTTGTCTGCCATATAATTAAAATGAGAGGATGTATGGAACAAAAGGGCTATCTTCCCTCCAGCCATTTTTTTCCTAATTCAAACAAAACTTTCCCTTTGCTTAGGATCACTATTGTATAGCGACTATAAAAAATAGTTCAAGGCTCCACCATTTAACACTATGATAGTTTTGCGGGGGTACACCTACCACAACATATCCAATAAGAGACATTCATATTTAACTGCGATCCAGCTCACTTCCTCTGTTGCTGGGGCAACAGACTGATGTTTCCACCATGATCAGGGCAGAGTTGTATTATATACTACATAAACATCCATAAATAACACCTTTTCAACCAAAAGAGAGCCCATTTCTAATCAAATTAGACATCCTTTATGTTTCAAATATATATTAATACATTTTCTTCAGATTATTGTGTGTTTGTGTTGTTCATTTTGTTGAGAAAGTGCTTTTGACCATGCTAAATACATGGATCTGCCCTGATGCAGGTGGCTCCCTCTTTTGCTCAATAGGTGTGAGAGTAGGACCGCATTTAGATATGAATACATCTTATTAACATATCTACCCATGGAGCTTCTATAGATAGTAGCTCCATGATCTACCGATTGCCCATCTCTGTAAATCACGACACTAGCGGTGGTCATGTGACTCACTGCGTTGATACTGGACTCGAACACATCATCGGAAGACATTTCACTCAATTATCGACAGGCCTGAATGTCCAAAGAAAAATGATTGGTACAGGTCAACAGCTTTTCTCGGTAGGCTTTGGGTGGATGAGCACTGGCGAAATCTATTGATTCATCCCAAAACTTAGCACTAAAAGAGATAGTGTAATTTTTGTGGACTGTACTTCCTATTTTGTGAATTGTATTGTCGGATATAACTATCCAAATCCGATACGATATATACTCCCAAGCAAGTCCTAGCCAAGGGTTGAACACCCGCACATGAAGTCAAGTTCGTTAAATATGAATCTATTACCTTGCTACAAATTAGCACAAAGAGTCGACCTACAAAGAAAAAAATCCTTGAATGTTTTGGTATAAAGTGACGGAAACAGATGAGTTATTGAATCCTGTTTGTATGTTTTGTGCCTATAATTGTTTGATATATCAGAAGACTTATTTACTTGCTCAAGATGTCTTATTGAACCATTCTTTTTTTTAAGAATGGGGATTTGGTCGAAAGGATATGTGCGTTTCCCATTTCAGCAAGGCGACTGGTGCCAAAGGTTGTAGGTTCGAGTCCCGCTCGTTCCGAACACGAAATCAACATGATCATACTCTGCAGCTTCATGCTGCTTGTCAGAAGGAAGCTATAAAATAGTACGGGTCCACACCCGTTTCACAAACTAAATCTAAAATGCCTGATCACATTATGAGACTTTTTCAACAGCTTTTCCCATCATCTGTTAACTGAGAGGAAATTAACTCTTTCTGTGCCAAGTTTTGACTGATTCAGCAGTTTTTCCAGGTGCATTTGCGCCCAAAATGCGTCGATTAAAGCCGCTCATGCACGCGGTTCATTCTCATATTCTCTGCAGCTGTTGACATGCTGGTCGGTTAACATGGAATTACGAATCTGATCTTTTGTTACATGCTGAGTCAAAGCACGTTGACTTTGGTCGAAATTGCCAATGAAAGAGTTAATCTGACGTGGGGCTTCCTTCACTCTTTCATTCAGATCCTTTGGTGAGGCTCAGTCGTCACAAAGAAATAAAACACAAAGCAGACGACAGTTGAAATTACCATAACGGTGGATGACAACCATTTGAGTCTGTAGAAAAGTGTTGACAATCGTTGCTTAAATATTCGCAAGCTGCCAGTAGTTTCAATCTTCTTCTGCTTCTACTTTGACTGTCTCCTTCAATTTGTGATGTCAGCAGTTGTTTTGAATATTGCTGTGCTGCACATCACAAGATCAAAAGCGGGCTGAGTGTATAGGAGTACAACAAACTTTATACTAACCATTTGTCCTGTACCTGTGCCGTTAAATAAACCGGAAGCGGCTTGATTCCTGAAGGAAAAAACACCAAAATAGAAATAATAATAACACTGATAAATAAATAAATCCTTAGCAATAATGAACACTGTCATGCTGGCTTCTCGGATAGCAGAATGCAAATACCGGTGCGGTTTGGTGAACAGGATGAAATTAATGTCGTTAACTTTTATCACGTTGTCACCAGCAGTACAACATTAAACCGTTCAAATGCATACGTATATCTTATTATTATTATTATTATTATTATTATTATTATTATTATTATTATTATTATTATTATTATTATTATTATTATTATTATTATTATTATTATTATTATTATTATTATCCTCATTACTCTCATCATTATTACTATTATTATTATGATTACTATTATTTTTTATTATCATCATTACTATTATTATTATTATTATTATTATTATTATTATTATTATTATTATTATTATTTTTATTATTACTATTATCATTATTATTATTATTATTGTTGTTATCGGAAATATTTCCCAATTTTCATTATATTCATAAGTGTTTCTACATACAGACTGCGCTGTTGCCTGCTGAGAAGACACTCCTAGATAGATAGATAGATAGATAGATAGATAGATAGATAGATAGATAGATAGATAGATAGATAGATAGATAGATAGATAGATAGATAGATAGATAGATAGATAGATAGATAGATACATAGACAGACAGACAGGTAGGTAGGTACGTAGGTAGGCTGGCAGGTAAGTAGGCAGGAAAGGTAGGTAGGCAGGCAGGCAGGCAGACAGACAGACAGACAGACTGACTGACTGATTGATTGATTGATTGATTGACTGATTGAACTTATACTGGATATCGGTTATAATCACATTTATCCAAGATGTTCGTATTGTTGGTTTTAACCACATTTATCTCAAGGTCGTACCTGGCATTAAAACCATAAAAGTTACCCTCAGCAATAAAGTATGACCTTGGCTCTCCAGAGCTTATCCTGGTTTTTATAAACATTAACATGCTTAATTTATCTATGCACCCACTTTAATCAAATGACATACCAAGCACCTCCTTAATCATGGCACGACAAATGACACTTATGTCCATATTTATTGAGCCTGTTTGTAGTTGAACAGTATATGTACCTTTGTATTAAGGCTGTTGAGACTGGCGGCTAAGCTTAAGATTGTTGTCCTATGTACTTTGCTCATAAAGCACAACACATTAAACCTGTCCGACTGTTTCAACTTACCAAGAACCAGCATTTTTCTCCTCTTCCGTCCAACAGAAATTTTCGGTGTACTCGGTACCGTACCCTGGTTGATACATGGCGAATCCTGGTAGCCTCAATGTTCAAATGATACGGAAATCCCACCGTCCCACGTACTTGGACAATAATTCACCGGATCGTAAACGATGTTGTCAGGGAGAAGTTCAAGGCCGTTTCATCTAATATGGAAATCCAAATCAGCTTTGAGGCCACTTAAATTGCCGTTTGGATTCATCTGAATATTTTTGGCTAAATTTATTTTTTCCTCAAAACTAAACAATCAATGTTTTGCATATGAAGTAAGGAACATTTGATTATGGTTGACAAACGGAATTTAAGATATGTGTGTGGGCTTTTGGTCTTTCGATAGTTAAACTGGGCTCCTTGATGTTCCCTAGCGACATGTCAACACCGTGACCACGTGCTTCTGTTTACAAGCACCTGCGCACAGGTTCATAGAACTAATTCATGTCCCGGCCACTAGATGTCACGTCGAGCAGCATAGGACGTGCAGCACATTGGCCGTTTCTTCATTCCTTCTTTCACCCTTCCTTCTTCCTTTCATTCTTCCGTCCCTTGCCCATTCCTCCTTCTTTCCTTCTGTCGTTCCTTCCATTCTCCCTAGCCTCCCTCTTTCTTCCTTACTTCCGTCTTCTTTCTGCTCATCTTTCTATCCTGGAGCCATAACACTTGTACGTGCATATATTCTGCTCTAACCATGAGGTCTACCTACCCAGCGATCCATGTTTATCCTGTTCTTGTTATTCTCGCGGTTGAATAAATCCGTTAAAGATATATAACAATTTTTAAATGATCCTTAGTAAATCTTCGCGTCGGATGAAAATGACCTCAGTCGGTTGTGCGTGCAGGCAACATTAGCATATATGCTATTTTCACCGACAAAAATATAGAATACTCCCCCCCACCCCCGTCACTAGAAACATAGTTAAAAGTGGATTAGAGATGACTAAAACTTTACATACAGTACATTGTTTTTAAACGCAATACAAGTACGTTTAGGATAAACAAGTCAATAGTAACAGGGAAATATGTTGAGAGATTACCTAGCATTCTGATGAAGATAATCGTTTGTTGGGGGGGGGGGGGGGCGGGCAAAGCGTAATGGGCTGATATACCGAAAATGTTAATAATTTATTTTATTTGGTTGGGATGGCTCTTATGGCTTCGTTGATCTCATCTATAGGGTCCAAGGCTTATTTTCCTGGGTAGGTCATTCCACAATTTGGGAAAGGGAACTCTGAGTGAGTGTTTCCCACATTTCACCCCTTTGTACGTTGATTGTCTATTAACATGTTGACGTGTACCACACACAATACATCTCTGTTTTATCAATGAATCAAAATGATGCTAAAGTGAGATATGTCAACCTTCCAATATCAAACAGTCTTAGAAACCAAACAAAGCAAAATTTGTAAAAGGTGAGACCCGCTTTTTGCACCTCTTATAGTTTATTTTGTCACAAGAATGTCAAAGTTTGAATGAAAAATAATAAAAAAGTTGATTCCATTTCAAACCTAAAAATAGAAAAATTGTACGTTCATTTTGCTCAATTGCTGTATAAACACAAGACAAGTGACACAAAGACAATTACAAAACACGTCTTCCACTTTATGAAAATTATATACTTCGTTGGACTTATCTTTAGTTGATTGTGTTTTATGGCCATTTTGTGGACACCTCTGCTAAGCAGACATATATCCTTAAATCACGGATTTTGTGTCTGATGCTATTGCTCTTGTAAGCTTGACGAAGCGTCCTTAACATGCTATGGTCCAAATTAGCTGAAGCGTCAATGTTCAATAGTTCAGGTTGATGGACGGAAGAGTTTGCAACAATACCGGAGCTTAGATGTTGACTCTCTGAACATACAGTCAAAATAGGAGTCTGTAATTGCACACGCAGCACATGAGTTACAAATCCATCCATCAGATATCAGGCCCCAATGAGTTAATTCTTGCCCGGTCATTACCGTACTTGCCCTATGACACCAGTGCATGCAAGCTTCGCAGTATATTTAAAGTGTGTGCGTGTCAATACACACTTTTCTGTTTTTCCTTTTCTTTCTTTCTTTCTTTCTTTCTTTCTTTCTTTCTTTCTTTCTTTCTTTCTTTCTTTCTTTCTGTCTGTCTGTCTCTTTCTTTCTTTTTTTCTCTTTCTTTCTTTCTTTCTTTCTTTCTTTCTTCTTTACCGGCAAATTTGTCCGACACTTTTCTCTGACACTATTATACATACAAACTCCAAACTTGGCAAGATTGTACCTCCATACAAGGAGTTGGACCCTTTTATACAGAGGAATGAAAATGTTTAAATTATGCAAATTAGGGCATTTGAAATTTTAAATCTTGAATATTCAAAAGTATAATAGATAGAGATTTCATGCCAACTTCTACTAGGGGGTTATTGAACATTGTGCACCTAATGAATTTAAAACAAAAGTTGTAGCAATTTAAATCATACTAATTAGCTGCATTTGACATTTTAAATCTTGAGTATCTTCAAAACTATTATAGATAGATATATCATTTCGACTTCTTCTAGGGGATATTGACAATTCCGCCTGTAATGAATCTGAAACAACAACTTCAGTTATGCTAATTAGCAGTATTCAAAATTTTCAATCTTGAATATCTTCAACACTATAACAGATAGAGATTTCATTCCAACTTCTACTAGGGGGTTGTTTACCATTGCACATCTAATGAGTTAAAAGCAAAAGTTATAGCAATTTAAATCATGCGAAGTAGCACCATTAGCAATTTTAAATATTGAATAACTTCAAAGCTATAATAGATAGAGATGCCATTCCAACTTCTACTCCTGTGTTATGGAATAGTTGTACATTGCCATACCAATATGCTTTGAAGACACACACATTGATTTGCTATGCAGCAAATCATCTTTTATAGTTGATCATGATTTGATTTCGCTGGCTTTGTACATATTCCATATGGGTTTGTCACTGGTCCCGGCTGGGGGTGTATGTCATTATCTAAAAATTAGATATTTGCGGGTGCACAACTGTTCAGATTTGTAAAGGGGATTGAAAATGATACTTAGCTAGCAATAGGTGGATACAAGCTTGGGATGTTTTCAAACATGAGCTCCAAGTTAGTGTTAATAAACAGAGTTTCTTTCACATTCCTTGTGATAGGTATCAGTGATGAGTCATAACTTTGAGTAACTCAATGTGGCCAGTACATGGTATGATCTACACACAAAGGAAGATTGTGTGGTACAGTTCTATAGCACGCCATTGAATATACTGTTCCTGTGTTTGGTGGTGTATTTTATATTCTTGTGTTGTTGTACACACAGAAACAAAGTCCACTAACAGTGTGAACCTTGTATGTTGAAACAAGAATAATGTGCCTGTCAAACACTGTATTTGTCCTACTCTTTAATGAGAATTCCACATTACTATTATTTCTATTTCTCTGCTTTGTTTTGCTTTATTCAATGTACTGTTGGACCATTCTGCTCGTAATGGGATCGTTAAAGAGTGCCTCTGTTAGGAACTACATTTTCCAAATCTGCAGAGATGGTCGTCTCAGGGATGAAACCACCATTACATTTACTGTATATTGTCATATTAGCATAAAGGCCTGTAACTTTTGTTGCGTCACTTTGTAAAATAAAATGCGTACCTGGTGTTGTAGGGACACCTTTCATTGAAAACATGCAAGAAAAAAAAAAAAGAAAGAAAGAAAAGAAAGTCTATAGATAGAATCGAAAGTTATGGCCGTGTTTACCTGTCATGGCCAGCAAACACGTGCTCCAAGTGCTGCTTGCCGGCATGTCACTGCGTATGAATATGCAATTTGCCCTGTGTTTATGAAATCATTCATGGATAAGATGACTGTCAAACCAAACAAAACAAACAGGCTGATAACTTCATGTGATAGTCTGGCTCAAACAGTGGGCTAATTACTGGTAAATGGCTTTCAAAGGTGTCAGCACAACACATTTAGGAACTACTTAGTGCGTTAACCGGACCATATTTGGCTGCAATGGTGTATTCATACCTTAAGTCTCTTGGTGTGCAAACAAAACATCCATGTAAGTGCCATATATCCAACCATAATACATTTTAAAACTTATTTGTGAACGTTTCCTTTTTCGTAACTTTTCAAGGTTGCAAAATATTCTTTTACATATTTAGAACCACTGGATTTGCTTAAACCACTGGATTTGGTATATTTCATTGAAATTGAATTTAAAAAACAAGTTCAGCCGAAGTCAATTGTTAGGGCGATAATAGGAGAGTATGACAATATCACACACTATATAGTCAATAATATACTGAACCCCAATGAAAAGTATCCACATAAAAAAATTAACACATTAATTTTGTAAGTTACTAAGTACTGTGTGTGCATATATGCATGGTTTGGAGCCTACATCAGGGTCATTCAGGACAACTTTTTAACTTTTGCTGGGTTGTTACATAATGCATGTGACTTTTGTGCACCGAATATGGCTTCTGACCACCACTCCTATTGGATGGCTAAAATGACCTGATGTTTTCAGTGGCTTTAAAAAGGGATGTTCAGCCAAGAAAAAAGCCAGTGGTCTCAGGTGTGTTGAGGCGATCATGCCGCGTCTGAGCCAAGGTCAAAGACACCATGCTTTGGGGCTTGCAGAGGGTGGAGTCCCAATCACTCAAATCGCACAAAGAATGGGGTGTACTCGGCGCACCATCCAACGACTAATTGAACGGCAACAAGAAACTGGATCCGTAGATGATCGGCCTAGGCCTGGCCGAGAAAGAGTGACAACA
Source organism: Hermodice carunculata (assembly GCA_964020975.1). NCBI lineage: Eukaryota > Metazoa > Annelida > Polychaeta > Eunicida > Amphinomidae > Hermodice > Hermodice carunculata. Next base: position 66,502,141 of record OZ026626.1, on the reverse strand, counting down.
CCTGGCCAAGACCGTCACATCCGGCTGATGCACCTGCGAGACCGTTTCCGTACAGCAGCCCAAACAGCCCGTGAGACTCAAGGGGTGAATCACCGTCCTGTCAGTAGTTCTACTATGGAGAGGCGACTGAGGAGCAGTGGCCTAACAGCCAGAAGACCTTACAGGGGTAACCTGCTGACCCAACCCAGAAGAGAAAGACGACTGCAGTGGTGTAGAGCACACTCCAGGTGGACTCGCCAGCAGTGGAATACCGTCCTTTTTACTGACGAGTCCCGTTTTTGTGTCAGCAGAGCAGATGGCAGAGAACGTGTGTGGCGCCGGACTGGGGAGAGATATGCAGATGCCTGTGTCCGTCAGGCAGATCGATGGGGTGGACCCTCTGTCATGGTGTGGGCAGGCATCAGCAACCGCTACCGGACACCCCTAGTGGTCATTCAAGGGATCCTCAATGCTAGGCGGTACATTGATGAGGTGCTGGAGCCGCACATGGTCCCATTTATGGAGCAGCATCAAGATCTGGCGATCTTTCAGCAGGACAATGCACGTGCACACTCTGCAAGAATAACAAAGAACTTTCTCAATGAGAACAACATCAATGTCATGGAATGGCCAGCGTTCTCACCCGATCTGAGCCCTATTGAACATTTGTGGGATCAGTTAGGCCAAGGTATTCAACGGAGGACACCTAGGCCTACTACCCAAAACAACCAGCTGATCCAAGCTCTGCAGGAAGAATGGAATAATGTTCCCCAACACAAAATTCAAACCCTGGTCAGCAGTATGCGCCGCAGATGTATAGCATGTGTTGATGCTCGAGGTGGCCACATCCCATATTGAACAGAAAAATTTGTGTGACTTTCAATTAGGGCAGTTAATGACATTTTTTGCCTGTAAGTGACGTTAATGTCGGTAGAGCGTGACATTATTTTTACGCCAGAAAAGTGAATGCTTTGTTAAGTTCTAAGCACGTCTAGGTATGAAATGTTTCAAGTATAAACAATAAAATACTTCAAAATTGGCATGTGGATACTTTTCATTGGGGTTCAGTATATATCCAACAAAACACGAAGTTTTAATAAATTAAACATTGAAAACTGAATCAAAATACTCAATTGTTTGTGTCAAGATCATACACTTGTTCTTTATTTGTACTCGTAATTAGGTAATTTATTAAACCTCATTAAATATGGATATTTTACTCAAACTATGTTTAGCGACCCCTAGCTACAACATTAAAATTATATGGTGGTACCCTACATTCATTTTTGCGAGAACAATTTTGTTTGCAACGAAATAATGAAAACTTTGCACTGAATTAGACTTTAGTCTTTCCAAGCTGTTTGTTCTTGAATTAATGATACAACTTTTGTTCATATAGCCGTATAGTGTCCTGTTTACACACTATTATTCTAATCTCTCTCTCTCTCTCTCTCTCTCTCTCTCTCTCACACACACACACACACAACACAAAACTGACAGAAAATGATAAAATGATTTTATTGGACTAGTTTATTTGTTGCAAGAACACACATTTTACACTGCTTCCGGCAGCAACTTTCAAGTTAGATTTAGAAGCAGAAGCTGTAAAAATGACGACAGGAAGCGACTTCTTGTTCATGTAATCCAGACCTTCCAGGGAAAAAACATAGGGACGAATCCCTTGCATTAAAAGCCCAAAAGATCGTTTGGTGTGATAACAACACAGTGTCCGAGTTGCCTCGTAGCTGCAACGTCTCTGTGATACATTTTGGTTAGGTATATCTATCTTTGATATGACAATGGATGCAGGTATAATTGTTTTGAATGACAATCTTAGGAGAATGTTCATGATAATATACCCTGAGCAGACATGCGTTGCTCAATGCGTTATCATTGATGCTCAAGATGAACTAACACATGTATTTTCCAATTATTTAGTTTAAAGTCTTGCTGCCGAACGCAGCGTAAAGTTCTGCCTGGACGAATTTATTCAAAAGCATAAGCACATTCACCAACAAGAGACGGTAACATGAAAATTTCTTTCAGATGTACAACATTGAATGGTAGCACTCAACGACCAGGGTGATTGTGAGTTGCGGGTGAATGCAAATACAACCTTAGTTTTCCACTTTTCCTTCTTCCTTGCGTGGTCTCAAACAAAACGAAGGTCCACACGTGTGTGCCTCCTGTTGGAATGGTACTGGAGTGCTCACCTGAAGAAATCTTCGTGATCACCACAGAAACGACTTTCGTGGTAAATTTGAAAGCCAAATGCGGGTTTTATGGGAACAGCTGTGCCAAAGTATATGTTTCAATTATTGCTAATAAAATTAGTAACACTTCTGTCCCTTTCTCTAGCTATCTAAGTAGTCCTTCATCTACCTACTTTCTACTTTCTTTTTTTCCTGTAAACTTAGCTGACTAACCAGTCAGGAGAACTAAAAGGTGATAGGCCTACCAAGACTCTCTTTTTTTATTCTTGGCACAACTAATAGAAATTTGATTTTGAGCGGCTAGGCCTATACGTTTTGGGAGCACTATAGTCTGTAGTTAATGAAAAATATTTCAAAGGTTGAGAGGACTGGTTTAAAACCACCGGTTGCCTTTCATGGGTGACTGCCTGTCTCAAGTCAGGAGTGAAATTAGTTTCTTCACATTGGTATTGGAAGATGAATGTTGATGCTTTGGTAACTCGGGAATCTCTTGGCTGTCATTGTTGGGTTTGGAATTTATGAATATGGGTCATGTTTTTCTGTACAATTTTAGTCCTGAAACCAAGGCTCTGTACGTGGCTTTGTATAGATCTGTTATCTGTTAGGCACGGTGTTTTGTACTATAGGGGGGAGGTACAGCTGTCAAGGTGGTGGTGTCTTGTGGTCCCAAAAGAGTATAGGAGAGAAATTTTGTCCTTTTGCCATGACAACAGCCCATCTGGTCATCTTGCGCAAGCAAACAAATTGGACAGGGTAAGAGACACTTTCAATTGGTATGGCATGTGCAAGGAAGTGAAAAACTATGTTGCAACCTGTTCAGTTTGTAGCAAGAACAAGCAGCCAAAAACCTGGCCAAGAGCTGTTTTGGGGTCATATCATGCGGACAATCCAATGGAACGAATACATATTGACATATTGGTCCCTTGACAAAAAGTAAAAAGGGAAATCTGTATATACTCATGGTAGTCGATCAATTTACCAAATGGTTGCAGTGCTATGCTCTCCCAGATCAGACAGCAGAAACAATAGCACAAAAGCTGGTGCAAGAGTTGATAGCTAGGTTTGGTTGTCTGCTTCAGTTCCATATGTAGCGATCAGGACAGAAATTTTAATGGTAAATTGTTTGAGGCCATCTGTGACTTGTTACAGATAACCAAAACTAGGACTCCCTATCAACCTGGTTCCAATGGTCAGGTTGAGTGCTACAATAGGACTGGACTGCAGGCTACTAGGTGTTGTGTCCAGCATCATTAGAACACCTATCATTAGGATTTATCCCAGCTTGCCAGTGCAATTTGTAGTATGGTGAGTAGGCAGATAGGTTTTACAGCCAATATGTTAATGCTCGGTCATGAGCTGAGGAAACCTGTGGGTATTTTGTTTGGGAATGTAGGCTTTGCTGGGAGATCAGCATAGGCTCCTGAGTATGTCAGGGATTTGGAAAAGCACTTGCATTTAGTTCACCAAGTTGCCAGGAAGAATCTGCGTACTATTCAAGTTAGACAGAAAAAAGATTATGATCAGAAACTGGCAGAGGGATCTTATTCAGAGGGAGATCTTGTGTACAAATTAAGGTCTGCATCTAAGGTCGGGCAAAGTAAAAAACTGATGCCAATTTGGAGTGGCCCTTACTTGGTGATGGTTATTCTGTCGCCAGTATTGTACAGAATCAAGGTTCATAAGGGGGAGAGCATCATTCATCATGATCGACTGAAGCTATGCCAGGATCAACATATTCCTTTGTGAGTGAGGCTTATGTGGCATGCATTTTTAGATTTGGATGAAACCATTGCTTATGATCAAGATGAAGGGAGTCTGAGGATGATCCTGTTGAGGGTGTAGGACAGCTTTTTCATACAGATAATGTGAATGCTGAAAATCAAGGTGTTGTGGATGGAGAAGTAACCAGAGCGGCGGGAGATGACCAAGATTCGGCAGACTCCAGGTCGGGATCAGATGAGGATGAACCTGAACAGTCCGCAACTAGAATGGGATGTTCCGCAACTAGAATGGGATGTTGTATCAATCCATCAGCTAACTTGACGGATTATCACCAATAAAGATGTGACTCAGAGATGGCTCTTTCTGTCTTGTTTTGTGGCATGTAATTGTTAGCTATGATTTTAATTGTTTTAATGCCCATGTAAATTTTATGTAAATGAACCTTGTTTTATTTAGATGGAGTCTGATGATGAGTCTGATGAGCAGTCGGCGGCAGCATACAGAGTTGTAGATTCTCATTTTCACCTAGCTGAGTTGCTGCGTAATGAGAAGGAGCATAGCCTGGAATCTGTATTGGAGAACCATCCAGTGGTTGAAAAACAGGTTCTGAAATATGCTGTGTCCAGCAATTGCTGTCCATGGAAGTGGACCTCTAAAAAACAGTTACGTCAAATTTGAAGGATGCCAGGATCAAGGCAACCTATGGGGTGCATCCCAGATTTGCTAGAAGGTTCAATAGGAGAAAGGATCTTCCTTATCTCAAGGAGCTAATCACACAGGAGGGAGTATTTGTTGTAGCTGAGGTAGGGGTGGATTCATCACCAGGAGTGCTGCGGAGGACAGATACTGCCACCAGAGGGTGTGAAAGTGGTGCTACCATTAGCAAGTGAAACAGGGCTGTCTAAAGTGGTTCACTGAGGGGAAGGAGCTCATCAGGAGGTACTGCAGATCCTTAGTCATTATCTGCTAAGATTGCATCAGATCCATTGCCATTGTTTTATGGGGTCAGAGGAAGATATGGAGAGCAGGATTGGAGCATCCCATTTTGGGATGACTGCAGCCTTAGCCAGGGATCAGAGCAGGGAGTGAGCTTGGTGGAATGCACTGGTTCATATTCCATTGGGGAAGTTAATTTTGGAAACGGACTCCCCCCTTCTTGTTGCCTCCAGAATACCAAGGAAAATCTACAAGTAGTAATCCAGGGATGCTCCTGAGTACAGCCCAACAATTAGCAGAAATCTACAATCTTCCACTGCAGCTGTTCTGCAAGATATCCAGCAGGAATGCCTGTCAGCTGTATGGATTGAGTTTGCCCAATTGGGATGCTGCAATGGATGGGGGACGACATGTCCATTTTCCAAAGTTGTTGGTTGATAGTAGTTTGCTGAAATTTATGTCATGGTTCATGGACTGCTGTGTACATGGACATATTTCTGTTTGGACATGACACTGATTTTAAAGATAATGATTGCACAAGTATTTACATGAGCTTGTCATTTTTTGCTTTCCTATTTGTAGATTGAGCATGGGACGTGGTTTAGTGAATGAAAAAGAGTGCTGGGAGCATGTTGAGGCTTGCCTCTTTTTTCCATTTTCATATATTTCAGTATTGGGCGCATAAGGGTTGCAATATACACGTAGATGTTATGCAATTAAAGTATGCTGTGATTTGATCCCTTGCTGGTTTTTTCTTTATGGAAGTGTTGGATTGCATGTTATGGTAAAAGATGGTTGTTTCTTCCTAGAGGGGATAATGTTTTAACATATCTAAGTCACTGTAATACATAATCTTTATCATGTGGCATGTATTGAAATATGGATCATGGGAATATATATGCAAATTAGACAGTGTGATTACCATATCCAAACCGTAGTCCTAATGAAACAAATCCAAGTCAATTCCGACCAAAGGCAATGTTCCTTAGTATGTATAGCTGAAACATATAAATTTATAGTTCGTATTTACCCAAAAGAGACCAAAACGTAAGTGCAAAGGTCCATAGGGGGAAAAAAAAACCTTATCTAGTTTTCACATGACAGAATGCAAAAAGTTTTGTTTGAAATTATAGGCCTATTTCAGTAAATTGGCTTGAACAGTTGTATCATTCATGCACATACAGGACCATACAATTTATGAAAAGGGACCAAAATTTGCATCACATCAGAGAATTTGTAAGCGAAGGTTCTTAACTTGTTGAAAATGTCTATAAAATTCAGTATTTAAAAAGGTACTACTTGCAACCACCATCTCAACAATGATCATCATCCATATAAGTCCACAAAGTGACACCAACACCAACATCAATCCATCAGAAAAGCCCTCTAGGCCTAAAATGACCATCAATAAGAATCTAAACAACATGATTATATAATTCGATGTGTTTTAGGCATGTAGTTAAAGATATGATGTTGTTTTAAAGGAGATAAACTAAGAGTATTTCAAAAAGAAAAGTGTTTGAATTTCCAAATATAGTACGTACATTGGTTCAAATGTTAAACATCAGCTAGAAGCAAGTGACATTAGGCCTCAAATCATGAAAACGTTGTCAAAAATGCATTACAATAGTCAAAATTTGTAAGGATAGCAGTCACATTTCAAGTTGGTTTCCAGAAGTATTTTTGAAAGGACATTTAAATGTTCAAGATTGAAATGTTCCTAAAGGTAACTGTAAGTATAACTGTTTTCCTGTAACAGTTTTAAATTTTTTCATTTATAATAAGACGTAGTTCAACTTGTCAGTCAGTTGATTTAGATGTTAATTATTTAGACAAAAGAGAGACAGAGAAAGAGTACATTAAACATTTTGAGCCAACCTGACATGACCTTCATAATAACAAACTATATTCATCAGACAATTATAAAAAACAACATCAGTTTCATTACACTTGGAACACTTACTGCACTGCAATATGTGCAGAAAATGCCTGAATGTTCAAATTGTTACCAAATATATAAGGGTTCCATGAAAAGAGAAGTGGATAACAGTTTTCAATGATAGTGATGAGACCAAACCAAATACCAGTTTAACCTAGTCAGATTCAGGATCATTTACGAAATAGTAAGACATGCTAGTGTTCGTCGTCAGAAGGATCCATGACCAACAGTAATGAGATTTAAACGAATGAGAGTATCTTCTACCTGACTTGGAACAGGTTACCAACATATTGGCAGTGGGTTAAACCAGTTTTAAGGGATCCCAATCCTCCCACTTTGGAAAACACTCACATTCATTTGAAGTAGGCCTAAAACAAATTTAGCCCTTAATGTTAATGTACAGTTATAAAAGGTAATTACCTGACCATAGTTCACAGACATCATCCAAACAATGACAGGACAATTAATAGTACAGAAACACATGATCCATATTCATTAATTCCAAACCCAACAATGACTGCAAAGAGATTTCAGACTTGCCAAAGCATCAACATTTCTTTTCCAATACCAATGTGAAGAAACAAATTTCATTCCTGACTTGAGACAGGCAGTCACCCATAAAAGGCAACTGGTGGTTTTAAACCAATCCTCTCAACCTTAGAAATATTCATCATTAACTGCAGACACTAGTTCCTTTTCCAAAATGTATAGGCCTAACCACCCAAAACACAAATTTCTTTTTTTTTCAAGATTAACTTCCAGGGTCACTATCTGGTAAATTAGTGATAATTGTAAATGGTGTGTACACATAGGGAGTTCTTTAGACCCGGGGAGAATGTGGTAATGGAGTATAATTATGTTAACCTGTTGACGTAATGAATAATAATGGGTCTCGATATAACCTGCAGCGGAAACATGGGGTGAGAGTTACAGGGCAGATGATACGAGACTGCACAGAGTTGGCTCCTTCTGACAGTACCCAGGCTATGGATCCCCCCCCCCCCCCCATTGTACATCAGGACATTAACCCAGCAGTCTGCTTTCACTTACCCTCACATCCGAGATGTGGCACTGTGGATCTCCAAGGTCAGTAGTACAAATTTACTACATCACAACTAAACTGACTATAAATAAGTAAATGTACTCACCAGTCCCAGGTGTGCATAATTTTGATTGCAATTTTTCTGGAGGATTTTGTTCAATTGCATCATGTACAAATATGAACAACATCTTTGGCGACTTTCTCTTTGTATCAGTGCATTGAATGGCGCAAGTCTTTTTATGTACCAGAGTGCTTAACGGGTCACGTGTCTGAATATAAGCAGCTTTCTGACTGGCCCTCTGATTGTTTTTGTAATAGAATATGTTTAAACCTATACAAAACTGAAGAATGAAACTGTTGATACACTTGTAAGCTTGACACTTTAATAGCAGTCATTCGTTTAAAAGCCCTGTCAGAAGGTTTTTTCTGATTTATCCAATATCTGTGCTTCCCTATACATACAAAATACCAGCACATCATATTATTGCAGACTTTGTCATTTTTTTCTGTGTTGTGCATTCAAGTTCAGTCATTAATTTCTCTGCGACAAAATTTCATTCCTGTTGATTATCAGTTGTTTGTTTTTACATCACAAGCACATGATATGCTATTGCTGGGAGTTGATCCGTGGACCAACATCAAACAAATACTTCATCGCCTTGTTTTGCTAGCAGCCTACAACAATGTTGTGAACAAAAAGTGCTTTTAATTGACTCCTTTCACACAACCAGCAAAGCATAGAATTTTCTCACCTGCAGCTGACTGGAGAGGGCATTTCGGGGGTGGACACTTGTGGGCATAGGGTAACGCATGTTAAAAGTACCAATCTTGAAAGTAAATTTGAGGTCAATTAAAGCAACATTAACATAAATTGTAAAACTTTTGCATTAGTATGCCTGTCAAGATCGGTACCAGGCATTTTTAATTTGAAGACGTTAGAAGCTTTTTACAGCCAAATTGATAAGACCCTCATTGAGTATCTGTGTACTGACCACCACACACACATAGGTGTCAATTGGTTTCTAACACCTGTGGGGTTAATCACCACAGTAGTTTGAGAAACATTTAAACTGAGTACACTTTGGCAGCATGTGCTCATGATGCCATAGCATATGGCTCTGTGGGATGTAGTCATTCATACAAGTGTGGTGTTTAAACTAAAGGGCAAAACGATTTTGTTTCAGTTATGGCAGACACTTCACTGATTAGGCGAGCTTTACTGCCCCCCAAATTCTTAACCTATTGAAATAAGTTCAACTTTTTATGCAAGGTTTCATTAATAGTTTAGAGTTCACTTTTCTTCCATACTTAAACTTGTTCAGCTGAAATATTCATGTTATTTTACCATGTAAGCCTTGGTCTGTGACAAGTGCTTATGTTAAAACTATATAATCAAGTTGTTTTACCCCAGCAAAGGGGCTTTCTCTTGGCATTGGAGGGGAGAAAATCAATGGGCACGGTGGCCCACCTGTGCAGGAAAGTCGTGAATTACCCCATGATTGACTTATATACACAAATACACAATAGGCGTGAACAATTGCCACTGTAAGTGACCCGATTGACTGTGTACAAAGCACAGTGCACATTTGAAGACAGAATTCCTGGTAGTGAAGATATGTACCTATACTTGAGGGGTTAGTGTGCGCCAGGATTACAGTATCTGGAAAATAATGGTGGATCAAGTTAGTTTGCAGTCCGGCACAACATTGGTTTCGGATATAGAGACGAATCCATGCCAAGTTGAATTTTTGAGCTTGGATCATGCCAACCAGACTGACCATTGTAGACCGTACCAGACAGTCAGGTTTGAATCTACATGTTTGCATACTGAGGTCAGCAGTTTCCTGACAGTCAGTGATGAGAAGCCCAAGTGTCTATATGTGGATTTCAGAACTCAGTTACAGTCATGAATTTGTATGTGCATGTTCAAATGTGTGAAAATAATTTTTGGTGGAATGCATTTATTTCTGCCTAATTCATCAAGCCGGCTACAGCCAAGAAAAAAAGTGAAAAAAAGGAGAAAAGATGAATCTGTGTAATTTGGCTATTTTTACTGCTTCATGTTCAGTTAAAATTTGTTGGTGTCTGTGAGATTATACGTGTGTGTTGATAAGTGAAGAATTTCTGAAGAGAATTTACAAACATTCACTCACCTGCAGCCATTAATATATAGATCACAGCTCCGGTCCTTATATTATATAGTGCAAGAATCTATAAAGTTAACATACACATAAAAATGTAGAGTAAATTTCTGCTCTGAATTTTATTTTAAACTTCAGAAAGTGCGAATCTTCTCAAACCCGTTCTGGGACATCCTAACATATATTTGAGAATTGTCTGCTGTGTTGTGGCTTTGAAAAAAAAAGTCTGAAGTTTCCATTACTTGGATGATTGATCGTTCCTATAATGTCACATGCGAGATGATAGTGTGTGTCTGGTAGACTGGTGTGCAACTCGTTGCGGAATTGCTGCTCTAAGTTGCATATCAATTCACAGTTTCATAGCCTTGATTTGTTGTACAAGGAAGAATAGAAGTATGGAGGCATGTGAAGTCAGTTCCATGCACCTATATGCAAATGAACAACATGCATCTTGTGCTAACTAGGAAGATGAATGCCTCAGGAAACTGAACCAAGTCTGTCAAAGTTATCAGGAAGAACTGATGTACCTCATCAAGGAACAAGAACGCTCCATGTTCATCCTTCGCAAAGAATTTAGCATTAAGACATATGCATATTAAGTTCCCGCCCCAAATGAATACCTGATTGCCTAGTCTCGCTTGGTGAGATATAGTGAGATACGGGTCGGTACCTGTGGGGACAAGCGGGATATAACTAATACGTTGGAAATACAGAATACTTATTAAAGGCACATGGAAAATTTTCTTATATATGGCTCGGGAAGTATTAGAATACCAGTTTGGCATTTGTGAACCTAAATTTCTCAAAAAATGCTAATTTCGTGACAAATGAGGAAATAAATGGCCTGTCTGTGTCAGTGATGCAACCCGCACGTCCCCTGTGATCGCCAGGCGTCAAACCTGTGCTTTGTGGCGGGAAATCAATAAGCATACTGCGTATTGGGAGGGAAGTGCTAAAGGGAAACAGACAAGCCCACCACATATGGAAAATATGACTGACAGTAATATAAAAACTTGATGAGGAAGTTCTACTGTTACCAATGAAGCGTTAGTGTCTGATGCTGACGAGGATGTGGCAACAATTATAGAACAAAGAAGTAATGGCCAGGTGCACAGGTTTCTGTGACACCATATAAAGAGATTAACAAGCAAGTCGTTGTTTGCACAGGGTTATTGATTACACAACAGTTTGTTGAAGCTACACTCTCATGATCTTTGTTTAAATCCTTCAATACTTCATCCTTTCACCCATGTTCCTGTCTATGTTAATATTTTGTTCCAATCCTATGACGTTTCCCATGTTGGCGAGGTAGTCGTTGTGTTGTTAGATGGCTATTGGCCTGATGCACTCGTTTTTGTTAACATTTAGAGATAGAGAGAAAATGGCTTTCCAAAATCCTATAGAGTGACCTCATGGTTATCGCCAGCGCCAGCTATATGGAGTGCAAATCATTTCCAGCACACAGTTCAGTCGATTTCATTGGTCTGCATCTTCCTCTTCTGTCCTCCTCCCCCCCCCCCCCCCCCGCATACCAAAACTAGTTCACAGATAAAGCAGACATTTGGGTTATAATTACGAATCCATGATATACCACCTGTAAGCATTTAAGGTGGCAGCTCTGAAGCTAGTGCGCAGTAAGACTGCCAACTTTGGATCAATATTACCCATTGAGTCTTTTAACACGTACATAAATCCCATATATTTTCTAATTACTGCTTTAATAACATTCTGATTGATTTGCCTGTGATGTAACATGGCTGCCAAATAAAATCATTTTGACTTGACTTTGCCTTGACTTGACTACATATCCATAGATTTGTATCCATAGGGGTTTTTTTTGCCGGATTGGAATTTTTTGAAATTTTATAGCATTCTTTCTGATTTGGTACAATTTTCACATTTTTCATGCAGAAGTTGCACAAAAAATTTTTTTCCCCTTCAAGTTGAATCAGAAGATATTTAGAATACATATCTATGTCCAGGATCGAATTCAATTCTGAGTCATGAAATAGCATAAATAAAAAGTTATACATTTTCTAATTTACTCCTGACAGGTTGTTCATTTTCTTTCTATAATTGGCTCCAAAAGTCACGGAAGGGGTTGTCAGAAAAAAAATCCCTCCTGGATATGATACTTTTCTTTTGATGTTCGTTGATTTTAATGCAATAGGGCAATTCATACGCTTGTGAGGTGAGATACAAACTGCAGAGGTTGAAAAAAAAAACGTTCCGTGAAAATCGCATTGAAAGAAAAAGTTGCCAATTCTTACGCATTTATGGCTGTAATATGACACATACTCATTTCTTCTGTCCTGTGTTTTAATTATTCTGTGAAATAAACCTGTAGCTTTACTTCTGTGATGTTGTCATTAAAAAGAGGTATATGTTCTGGCTTAATCTAGACTTTTTCAACTTGGAAACATAACACTTGTGCTTGGCACCGCTTTAACTTTTCAGTGTAAACAAAAGGTTTGAGATCAATTTTCTCATATAAATTTTATGTTCACACATCTGAGTTTTTTGGAGCATGTAGTTTAAGTATCAAACTATCCAGAAATATGAAAAAGTGATTAGAGGTAAATCCAAAGGTGCTGACTGCAGATCTTCCACCTTAAATGGCCCAGCAAAGTATTAAACAGCGGAAATGTTTGTTCAGTCTGTCCCTGTCTTCTCATAATGTTGCGTGTTGGATAATGATGATGATGATGATGATTATGATGATGATGAAGATTATGATGATGATGATGATGATAAATACTTTTAGCTATGTACTTTCACTGAAAAACTGCAACAAATCTGGCTCTCGGAGCCCGTGCACCTTCATTTGGGTGTTTATACAGGTACCTGCTGCAATCATTTGCATCCAGTTTGCGAAGCCCATGGAGTCCGAGAATGGTTTGAAGAACCCCACAAGCAGCAATGACTGCAACATTTGTGTCCAGTTTCAAAATGAGGGTTCAAGTTACGCATAAAAATTTCCTTTTTATGGCCATTTAATTTAATTGCAATCTTCACCCTTGTTTGCAGAGAGCAAAATTATATCTTGTCTCTGCTCGTGTAGCAGGGTAAGAAATTAAGTCATCAATTACTGGTGCAGAAGAAAACCATTGTCACCCAATAAAATGCCATGCACCTCGCCACTTTCACATTTTTCATTTGTTTCACTAAAATCAAAGATGCCGCTATGATGCGCGCTTCCTAGCCAGCTGACCACAGGAATTCGTATTTTTAATGTGAAATCAGCATCACCGATGGTCTGAGCATTTATCGAGAACATAAGGCCCATGGACCCTGGGCCAGCAAAAACTCATGTCCGAAAATGCATTCGCTGCACAAGGATTAAGGTCATCCATGTTATGCAATAAGAAACTTCCACATAATACACCTTTGTTGTACATTTGGCACCATTCGCCTAGTTCATTATTAAGATAGTGAATTAAATGGCCTTTTCCTAGGTGCTTAATGACCTTGAAAAAAGGTCAAGGTCACACTATATTTGGGTCAAGGTGACCCAAAAGGTGTGTCGCCAAGTAGACATTTACATACATTGTACTCAAGTGCAATTTTGATCTAAAGATTCAATTTTCTTTGATGTCCAAGTTGCACCTTGTCATTACAAAATCACTTCTTCCAAATTAACATGTCTGGTGACCTAACAAAAATAGGTCGAGGTCACTGATCTATATAACATAGCATTCGACATGATCCATATATCCCGTAGATTTGGCATGTCTAGTTCAATTATTTTTTGAGATAAGGAACTTTGTATCTTTCAAGACATTTTAACTCTTAATTTCCGTCAAATTATATGTGTCGCCACTAGTAACATAAGCAGCCGATATTTTGACCTCTTCAACAATCCTACTTAATAATTCCATGAAGATCAAAAAATAAGATATAAAATAAAATAAATGAAATTGGAATGCTTGACTGGAATGGATTAAGATGCTGAACTGGAATGGAATGGGATGGATACCGATAAGCAAATTCACGATCAGGCAGGATGGAGGGAGAAGGGTAAAGGGGGCGGTCGTGACGGGGGAGCAAAGGACCGCAAGTGACAGTACAAAGCCAGGCTCACTACGCGGAGATTTTGTCGCTTGCGAAATTTCTTTACACCATCAACAATTCAAGATGATGCGACATATAAGCATCTAAAAACGGGAGCATGAGGGTGTGGCAAGAACACATTGCACTATTCGGAAAATAATTGAATTGTTTATGCTTTCAAATTATTATTGTGGAAGGAGTTGTCATGTATTAAAACACAAAAGTGACTACATGTAAATGAACATGGCACAGTATGGTTTTGTTGTATTGCATTGAACGAAATTTACGGTATAACTGACTGATTTGCGAACGTTTCCCTGCTGAACGTAGGCTACTTCGCTTCGGATAACAAGCCATCTGTCTAATTTTTTTCAACTGATTATTTTGCCCACACCGAAGCTTTATTGAAAAAAATTGAATACATTTAAGATTTGTGATATTATACAAGTTAGAGCATTAACGTTTTACTTTAGATATATTCATGACCTCAATATTTTACGAGCATATTTGCATCACAAACTTTAATACATTCTTGTGATAGGCTTAGTCGTTATTCTAATGTAACTTGTCACACTGTGCCAACCTGAAACACTACTAAAATTAATACGGTTTTATGTAAAATTGCAATGGAGAAATATCTGTAGACAAAACAAGTCAAATTTGACAAACATAAACACAGGTAATCCCATTGGATAACAAATGGAATTATTAGATCGCTAACATGTAGAGACGAGCCCTATATATGCAACTGAAAATAGCTCCTCTAGATTTCCCAGGGTACAATACATACAAAACAAAATTTAAAATTAATTACAAAAGAGAACAAGGTAAAATATGCTTTTATGATTCCTGTTTCAATAGACATAAAAGTGTCATTAGAAACAAATGGCTAACACTATGGCAAGTTTTAAATAAAGCAAAAAAAAAAAAAAAAGAAAAGACTTCCAAGAATATTTGGAAATAAATGGGAAACATGTCTGACAAAGAATCTATTAGAAACGGTTTCAATAATCTTTTTTTTACTGAAATTGTGTCAAAATATATGCAAAACAAATGAAGATCTTAGTCGATAAAGCATTTCAACATTTTCTTAGAGATCCCTGCGAACAAAGCGTAGTCTTCCAAGCCATCACAGAACAAACGGTTATTAAACTGATCACATCTTTCAAACCAAAATGAAGCTGCAGTCATGGGGGGGGGGTTATCAGTTGAATTGCTTAAACTACAAAGTCAGAACTCTGTAAACCAATTACACTCACAATTACTCAATCACTATTAACAGAAATCTTTCCACACAATCACAAATTCCCAAGGTGATTCCACTCTCTGAAACAGATGATAATGCACTGTTTGAAAATTACAGACCTATTTCCGTACTGCCAGCTATTTCTAAACTATTTGACAAAGTTATTTTCAAACAACTACATAGACATTTTAAACGCGACAATTTATATTCTCAAATTCAATAAGGTTTTAGAGAGTTACACTAAACAGAGTTTGCTGCTTTAGAACTGATCCACAGACTACTTAATGATTTAGACATTGGCAAACCCCGATAAGTATTTACATGGATTTAGTCAAAGTATTCGATACCCTCTATCATGGAATGCTGCTAAAAATAAAATAATATGGGGTTAGAGGAGCAGTTTGAAATTAACTTGATATCTTACAAATCGTAAACAGTATGTAGAGTTTAAGAATACAAATTCTGAAATGAGAAACATAACCACTGGTGTCCCCCGAGGTTGTATCCTGCGCCCGTTATTATTCATTATTTACATAAATGACATATCGTCTGTTTCAAGCTTTTTAAACCTATTATATATGCAAAAGGTACTACTTCATATAGTACATTACAAATATTTAATAAAACAAACTCCAATGTATGATGTGATATCAGTAAAGAGTTAGACAAAATGAATGAATAGCTGAAGCTTAACGAACCGTCACTAAACATAAAAAACTGAGTTTAAGGGGGTCTTGCATGCTCCACAAAAACAAATAAATATCCCCTCATTAGAAATAAACAGCACTGGAATAGAATGTTATGATGAGTTTATTTTTTTTGATTTAATTATTGATAAACATCTGAACTGGGAGAACCATACAAACAAAATAGCAGCAAAAGTATCAAAACCCATAGGCATTCTACAAAAGCTAAAAAGAATTACTGTTGACGATTTACAATGCCATAGTGTACCGTTATGTAATTTACGACATCCTTGCCTTTAGTCACAAATCAGCCAGGCTTGATCAACTATAAAGTAGAAAGTGTGACAAACAGTTATTGTAATGCATATACAGAACCCATTTTCAAGCAACTGAAACGCATTAAACTAGCTGACCTTTTCACGTGCGAACAACTGAAATTTTATCACAAACATGTAAACAATCTCTTATCAGCGTACTTTCAGAATATACATATAAATTTGTCTTCCCAAATTCACGGAACAAAATCTTTTTTTTTTTTTTTCAAGGAGGCACCAATCTTACACTTGGAAAGAATGCATTTGTCATGAAATAGATTAAACAGGTCTCTCGAAACTGTCAAAAAAGTACTTACTCATAGTAGATAAGGCTTTTCATCGCACACAAAACTTATCTTAAAATAGTAACAATAGTACATGTTCAATAGCAAGCGACTATATTTGTCACCAACGATGTTGTACATAGTGGATTAATCTTACCACCGTTACATTATCTCTTCTCACCGTATGCTGCAAATCGCAAGAAGACAAATTTTCGCTATGAAACTAGATACAATGTATCACTTTTCCTATGGTAATTACTTATTTACACCCATGTTAGTGGCTTTTTGCCTTAATAGCAGCATCCTTAATCCTTTTGTTATATGTTGAGACACTTTTATCTTATCAAATTTTTACTTATTTAATGCTATCGGTAACAGAGTGTCTTTTGTAAGTCACTGTATTTAATTGTTCATTAGGTCAGAATAAAATGGGTCTGACTTAATGTTGCGACGATCAATTTTCTAACAGGACTTGTCAGGTCATGGACCTACTATCCGATAGTAGGTCCATGGTCAAACAGACATTTCTGCACTGCTTCCGGTGTCACATAACATTTCAAACAACTAACGAAACAAGTTTTGTTTGTCCCACTCGGTCTCCACCTGCAACAGGTTGAGGTAAGTTACACGTAGCGCCACCTAAAGGCAACTTGGTGTACCACTCAGGCAGAAGGGCCATCATGCAATCTAATTACCCTTGCTATCTTAAAAAGAGAAAGAAAAACTTTAAAAAATCATGTTGAGTACCCGGTAAGACTAAAAGGGACTCTTCGCTGTTACTCCCACCCTGGTCTTAATTAACCCTTTGCCTTCTAGTCATAAGTGTCGTGCTCGTCTGAATCTGACTATATTCATGTTCTCTGCGGGGTACCCCAGTCCGAACACGTCAATCAAGGAAGTACCCGTAAGGTTCCACGGGGTTAATTATGCCTGTGCTGAGGTAACATGATTGGAGAGTGCCAATAAAATATGAGGCCTAGGGATGCAAGGGGCTGTATATATTAAAACAAATTTGGTACCAGAAAGGCAGATTTTGGCGTGATAGTGGAAAACAATGTATACTTTGAGCTGACATGAATATTATGAAGGTGTGTACACTGGCACAAGTATACACAGTGATTCAGCTGGAGTCAACACTGTGTGCGCGCAATGATATTGCAAGTAGTACTACGCAGAGCTGGTTGTCATGGCAATTTGCTGAACAATTTCCCGTTCATGCCCATGTTTTCTGGTGTTCATTTGATGTAAAAAATTCTTAGGAACATTTTGGTGTATAAAACATATATGTTTGTAATGCATTGAGTGAACTAGAAGGTGGTAGCTCTGTTCGTCTGTGTTTCCACAGGTTGAATTACTGGAGTGAAACCTTAAGGTTCCACGGGGGTAATTATGCCTGTGCTGAGGTAACATGATTGGAGAGTGCCAATAAAATATGAGGCCTAGGGATGCAAGGGGCTGTATATTAAAAGAATTTTGCTACCAGAAAGGCAGATTTTGGCGTGATAGTGGAAAATAATGTATACTTTGAGCTGACATGAATATTATGAAGGTGTGTACACTGGCACCAGTATACACAGTGATTCAGCTGGAGTCAACACTGTGTGCGCGCAATGATATTGCAAGTAGTACTATGCAGAGCTGGTTGTCATGGCAATTTGCTGAACAATTTCCCATTCATGCCCATGTTTTCTGGTGTTCATTTGATGTAAAAAATTCTTACGAGAATTTTGGTGTATAAAACATATATGTTTGTAATGCATTGAGTGAACTAGAAGGTGGTAGCTAAGTTCGTCTGGTTTCCACAGGTTGAATTACTGGCGTGAAACCATAAGTCCCGGCAGATATCTGTATTGTATCAAGCTGGACAAGATCTGTTGCTTTTGCAAATATAACAACTTTTTTCCAGAAAGGTAATAGCTTTGTTGCCTGCATAGACAGACCCTTCTCACCGCGGCAGCTTTCCTTTCGTTTGTGACACTACGGCGATACGAATTTTATCCCGCTCGAATAAAAAAAAGCGATACTATTAATAGCAGCACGAACTGGTCTGTATGCGCAGGCAAAGAGCTTTGTAAAATAACTTCATTTACTGACTGGTTATCTTTAACTTTGGTTGCCATAATAACTATCGGCAGTAAAATACGTTATAATTATGACCACGGATTAATGTTATGAAGATCAACTTCCTAATAGAGCATGCGGGATAACTATTCTGCAGTGCGGGAGCATCTGCTTCTTGTGTCACATGATATTTATATATTCTCTAGATACCCACTGCTTGAAATAATAATTGTATGTATTCTTCATTTTGAGAACTGACAATGCCAGATGCTTACCGCCGTTGCCTGGCAACAGGACAAACGATCTTCGGGGAAATTTATACGCGTATGTCGTATTATCATACCAAGGAGCCTTGATCATACTGATATCAGAAGACTCGTACTGTTCATGACAGAACCTCAGATTCGTATACCAGCGCGTCCGTAGCTAAAAACAAAAACAAAAATACAAACAAACAAAAAATAAACAAAACAAAACAAAAACAAACAAACTAACAAAACACACACACACACACACACACACCAAAAACAAAAAACAAAAACAAAAAAAAAGCAAGAAAAAGGTTCACAATTCTTTTTTCCGCGCCGAAGAAAGTAATTGGCTGCGTCCAAAATGTAGCACTGAATAAAGAATTGAAATTGCAACCATTCTGTACGAAATAAGCCCAAATCTAAGAATATTTTACAGTATAGGGCAACAGGAGGCTCACGAAATGAAAGTTTATGGAACACATACCCGCTTCCAATATACAAGTGCGCTGATAGTTTTACACCTACACATATGTCTGTTTGTTTGTTTGTACGCGTATTTGTTTACATTATGCGCAATTCATCAAGTCTTGGCGGAGATTTTTTAATTTCGTGCAGAGTTTTTTTCCCCACAAGAAATATTTAGTTCTGTCCCGAAACACTCTGCAAACATTTTTTTGGAAAAATAGTATTCAGAATCCTTTAAATTCTATGCAAAGATTTTCAAATTCTCTGCCGAGAGTTACTCTGTATATTATCTTTGTACGAAATTGTCTGCAGTGAGTCTCACTTTTGTGCAGAGAAGCTTTTTGATTCTGTGCTGACAGATCATTATTCCTTGCAAGGGGTTTATGCAAAAACTCCCAGAACAAAATTAAAAACTCTCTGCAAAGAATAATAATAAAAAAAAAACCCCTCTGTGGTGAGAATGTGTGAATGTTTGAAGGTTTTGCTTGCCATAAATGTCAGGCTCTTCTCAATGCATTCAAATGTCCACGTGCATAATTGGCCCGCGGTGCTCGGCCAGACTGACATTATCCGACAACCTCGTAAATCACGTACGTCGTATTTGCTGGTTTCACAGCGTGGCCGGTACATTTTTCGCCAACCAGAAACGAAGCCTTAGGAGACCTCTTCCATGTTTGAACCCGGAGGAAGCTTATGTGTACATAAAAATATCCGTATGCTTCGGGGTTTAAGATGTAAATCATTTCTTGGGCTGCGTAAATAATATATCATGGGTGACAACAATCTGGGACTTGTACATCGGTCTCATTGCACAAGATCATAAAATAAGATAAAATGATGCTATGTAACTGGTTAATTTTGAAGCATAAAATATTTATGATAATTGATTAGCACTCTTTTTCTAACCATATACCAGCGCCCAGTTGATTTTATGTGTCTGTCTGTCTGTCTGTCTGTCTGTCTCTCTCTCTCTCTCTCTCTCTCTCTCTCTCTCTCTCTCTCTCACTCGCTCTAGTATGAGCATCATTAATAACCCGGTCATGTTATATACTCGGCGCTCGTGTAACGAGGGAGTTACCCTTTTCTACTTTCACTAAAATGTTGGGTGCAAGCACAACATTTGAAGAAAAAGAAAAGTCAGGACAAAATTCACTTTCGTGGACATTGTTGATTAGCTTTTCAAAGCAAAGAGGCGGTGTCAAAGAGTCGCCTGAGAAGCAAATCTACGTGCTGAAATTCTGTTGCCAACTACATTGTCCACCGGAAACAGAACATAATGGTGTTAATGCGAAAACAGCACCCACTCCGTTTATATTTGGTTGTAATTAAGGTAAGATCTAATCTATTGCAGCTCAATTAAATCAAGTCTAAGTAATGAGATGTCATATCTATATAACTGGGCCATGAATACTTGTGTGCTGCGAGAACTTTCCTGTTCTGTCTAATGTGGACAATAGAATTTCGGCTCAATTTTGCATAGAAAAATAGATCTTGTGTTATATCTACGGTGCCCAGAGGTATGCAGAGACGATATTATTTCACAACAGGCTGACATACATTATTTTAAAAAATAAAAGAAAGTGAATCTCATTTGTGTATTTATTACGAATTTTATTGTATTTCCTATTAAGTCATTGTCATACGAATTTGAAATCACAAGATATAAAATATCATATATACATTTGTTGACAACCGTGGCATGACCCGTATATATAAATGCCTTAATGGTACCATATTTTCCTCCAGTACTAAATCAACATGTGACATGCATACATTGTCTTGTATCCTTTCTCAGGAACCACAATAATTCAGTAGAGTAAAGCCAAAACAATAACATTTTGTGTTATGAAATAATTGTTCCGTGGGAAACAGAGTCTCATGTTAACATGTTCATGTGTACTGTCCATAGTTGTGCCTTTGGCAAGTATGAAGGTTCATTCTCGGTATCTTCATTCTCTCATAGCAACCTGTGATCTTCTAGATCTGTTGAACAAAATAACACCAACCCAGGATTATATACGACGCAGCTTGTTTATAACCCTCTCACACGTGGGTTAAAATTGAGTTGTAAGTTGTGTTGAGATGTTGAACAGAAGCATGCTATTTTTATTTCTGAAATCCCCGGTTATTGTCATCCAGACAGAAATACTTGTAGCAGTCGAAACTTTAATGTAACTTGGAAAACATGTTTAGCTAATACGAAAAAAAAGTGAAATACCGCATAGAATTGATACTTATGACATTGTAAAAAAAAATAACGATGTTCAGCGAACTTCAACTAGTAGGCCAAACTGCCAAAGACAGATATATTTTACGGCTTTTCAATTTCACTGTGTGGAGTGAAATGAATGTGTAAAATACATGTACATTGCTGAAATTGAAACAAAATGTGCAGCGAAACCCTTGAAAGTTTTACATGTTTTGCCAGAAAATGTGTGTTTTCGTTATTGACAATGTACATTTGACAGTATTTTTATAATTACTCATTTAAGCAATATATTTTCCGCTTGAGGGTTAAATGTAAATTATCTAGTTTTCAGGTCTCCTCGAGAAAGCGATGTCGTGAAACAAAACATTGAAAGGCTTTATGGTTCACCCTATTACCATATACTTACATTAATTTTAATTGCCCATTGGTTGCTAATTATTGCATCAGTTCTACACATCTCAATTATAAAGTTTTCAGGTTCAAATTCCTTACAAACAGACGTTTCATCCACGACAGACAAAAAAAGTCTGGGTTAAAGCCTTTCTGGGTCAAAACGGTCTACAAAGATAGGTAATTTCAAAGGTCATCTACTTCATCCATTTGATTAAATATTGCCCTTTCTCGAAATATTTTCAATGGAAATTGCAGGGAAGACTAACCAGGATAATATGTCAATAGTCAACATTTTCAATTGATGCACGCCGAGAAAATTTGCTGGCTCAGTCATCTGCACACAAAAATTGAAAAAGATCATGAATATGACATTTTTTTAACATATTGTTTCAGAGTAATACTATTACAGGGAGGAAATAGGCTATTAATTAACGGAAAAGTTATTTCCACATCTGTTAAAATACTTCAATGTGTGAGCTGTTTGGCTCTTCCGCTATCTGATTCATCGATAGTTTTAATTTTCAATCTCTGAATATTTCAACTTTGTTCTTCACTCTTTGCCACGCATTTCAAATATTTTACCACCACAAATAGTAAATATTTTAGGAGACAGAGGTCTTAGGTTGAATAAAATATTGTCATTTCTGTATGATTGAAACTTAAAGCGCGCGCGGTTTCAAAGTCTGAAATAGCGCTGCAATACATAAACAGAATGAATGCTTGTGCAAAAAAAGGTCAACATTATAATGACATTGAAATATTTCTGTATTTAAATTGGACTGGGAAATTGACACATCCATACACAACCACAAAATTACCACATTTATGTACAACTGTTGGTATGAAATGATTTTGAGCATTTGTATATATAAAAAAATCCAAAAATAATCTAGATAAAGTGCAGGGTGTGAAGTTGTCTGGAAATAGTTGTGTCGAGAATGCCAGATAAATTAGAAAGAAACAAGCAAACAAACCACCTTATTTCTACGTGTTTTGACAGTATTGCTGATAAGTACAATAATTACAATATATATCTATATACGTCACCATCAAGGCGTTTCATTTTTCGTGTTGGAGTGGACTATTACTGGACCAGTATATACATGAATTCAAATGGCACTAATGCTATTAACAGACCAGTGTACATGTATTCTAGCGATACGTCGACTATTAGCAGACCAGGAAACCACTGAAACGCACCCACTTTTCCATGATTTGGAATGAAGTGTCCGATGCACTGTTCATGAAGCTTTACTTTGCTAAAAAATACATGTGCTAGTTATAGGGAATCTGAATACATATTTTTAGTCAAATCCACAGCCAGCGACGCATCATAAAGCATAAAAGTATTTTTTAAATACTGACATGCTCTCTATTATGTAAACTACGAGGGGTTTTGTTGAATACAACCAACATCTTGATAAATAAAAAGCATACAATATGCAAATCAGACACAATGTTGCATTCAACCGAAACTTCTTGTCATTGTTGTAAGAGTTCCGGAATGCCAAAAGCTTTATTGAGAAAAGCATGTAAGCATTCAGTAATGACCCAATGAATCGTCTCTACATAGTTACTTGTTGCATGCATAAAAAGCAGCTATTCTTTGGCATTGGCACGAACATAAAAGCAAACGACCAACAACAAAGACCTTTACATCTTGAGAAAGCATTCTATCCCGGTGAATCTTACAGTTTCCCTTTCCGTTGTGTTTCTATGCTTCTTTCTGGTGATATCTATACAGTTATACACCTCCTGTCCTTCCCTTGTACACCCACCAGCCACGAAAACCCTCGACTTACTACAATCCACTTCTTTCTTTTACACGTGTTCTACGCGTTATTGTACTTGTGTGGCGTAGCCGAGTGTATAACGCATTTTAACACAACAGAATCTGAAGTGCCTTTTTTCGAAATCAACATCGAGTCTGATAGATAAATAAGAAAAACTACACTAAAAACGTAACTACACGAATATAAAGTACATACCCTGAAAATATTTTATCCTGGTCGAACGGAAACCTTACGGCAATATTCCGTCTCTATATGTTCTAAAACACATCAAAGCAAGGCTTTCATTTAAGTGCGAAATGTGTTTTAGTAAATTTATGAAAAATTGGGATTAACATTAATGGTATAAAGCTTAGAATAGATGATGAAAGTCGGAACTTGTATGACCTTGCGGCGCTGCTCGCAAATCTTTACTTTAATCTGTTGCATATATACAAATGCAGAACATATTCCGGGACTGGCTTTATGTACACAGTGATGAGCCTTATATCTAAACCTTTTATAACGTATTCATCAGGCACTATAACTTCGAACATGCATATATATAAGTATTGACAAAAGAATGAAAATATAGTTCCGCGGATTAATACATCCTGATGAAGTAGCAGGACCAGCAAAAGATGAGCACCTATATACGGGCGTGATCGGCGGTTGAGCACAATGTCTTTTATTGGGCCCCACACATGAAGCGTACATCATGACATGCGCAATGTAATTTTGCTCATGGCTTCCGTGAAACAGATGAGACATGGGGCCCCTTGCGTATATGCTCACGTCCTCGCCACCATGGGTTTCCGATATCAATGGCGTTCCACTGTATTGTTTATAGTCAACATTTTCTGCAAGAAAAAATGTACAAAACTTAATGGGATTTAAACGATGTGTTATTCCAGAAATAACGAGGAACAAAGTAATTTTACCTCTGATGAGCATGTATTTTTATTGCGATATATGCGCTATGAATTTTAAAGGTACATGTCGTGGTATGCTAAATAGACAATTTTATTGTTGGTGGTACGTTGTACATTATGCAGCAGTGTCTCCCCATCAAACTGTTTGAGAAACAGTTTATCTTGTGTGTGTCTCGGAAAGCTCAAAAGTTACACCCAACCTATATATATATTTTACGCATAATATAAAATTTTTAATGGAAATACTAATATACGTGCGATGTCCTATCTTACGCTGCGGCGTGCATCCATTAGTATGCAACCTTTCAAACTTTTCGTATATCTTGAACTTGCTGGCAATTTGGCATATATATCAAATGATAGTAAACTAATTGATACAGAGTTTGGCATTATCTGCAACTGTGACAGGGCAATTTAATCCTTCTGGAAACAATGCGTGTGACACAGGCCTATCATGTCAATGAGCGAAAGCTTCACGCGCTAGAGAAATTAACGAGCGCTACACTTGTAACATATATGTGGTAAGAAGAATAGATACAAAGGCTGGAAAACTAGTGATGGGAACCGGTTCATTTTTACTTCCGGTTCACAACAAGCCATGAACCAGTTCGAACCGGCGATCCAAGAACATTGAAAAACAATAACAAAATTCCAAGACGAAAGTTTCATTTGTTATTTAGCATTTTTGTTCTAACCATGGGCGGCAATTAATATCGCGAATGTGTATTAGAATTCTTCAAACAATGCCCCTTTGTGAAGAAATTAGCTAGGAATGACACAATACATGTTTGTCCCAGCTTAGGATAACCAGTGCGTGTTCATTTTTATTAACGCTGTTCGGCCCTAACCGATTGTTGGCGACTAATTAAGTAAGGCTTCGGCCCTAACCGATTGTTGGCGACTAATTAAGTAAGGCTTAATCAATCTGAACCTCCCGTTCGAACCGGTTCATGATACTTGAGGCACGAGTCCACTGAACCGGCGGTTCGGTCGAACCCGCTGCCACCTCTATCTAGGCAAACATGGCAAACATTCTTGTCACATGATTTTGATAGTCTGGAGGATACTGAATGTTCTTTGTCATGCTCATTTGAAATTAGGCAACGTATTAGGCCAAATTCCAAATTTCATTAAAACAGTCACAGGGCCTTAAGGTGTCACGTGACACGTACATTCAGTGGAAACTACCCTTTACATCTTGGGCACCAGTGTTCAGAGGCAAACCCACGGTGTGTCCATATATACATATATACACAGTCCTCGGGAGAATTAAAATCTTGGTTACATATTAAAAACAGTCAGGAATTGGAGCCTTCCCTCCTAAAACGCCATTATTCAACTAAAAACCTTTTACATATATCATCAAATAAAAATCCTACATGATCGCCAAAACTTTCGTCACCAAGGAGAAAGCAAGCATCATTTTTCATTGCACTAACCCATCGGCTCATCTTACATTGCAGCAATTAGAAATTACCTGTCAAAATATTTGTCAGATTCCTCATCCTCCTGGAGGCGCGATTAGACATGTCCAAGTGAAATTTATATCCTGGTCCATTTTGATACCCAAGAGTTGTGAATGTTCTGTTGTTCAGGTCTACCATACCGTTGACAACACCTGCAGTGGTATCAAAAAACCTTAGATAAAGCTGTCACCCGCTGGTAGTGCATATAAACAATAATATGAAGACAAGAGGGCTGTGTGAACAGCGCGTCCTCAGGTGACTTTGACATTAAACATAATCAGTCCCACTCTAGTCTGGGGGATCGCAATTTTGGAGAGGGAGTAAAAAATGAGAGTTTCCATTGCAGTCCCAATGACTTACATGGTAATCAAAAGGAATGCATGCATTAACCGACCTGCATTGTAATCAATGGGAATGTATGCATTAACTGGTAAGTACCCAAATTGAAAAACGCATTAAAAATCAGGGATCAAGAGTATTACCACATGATCAACATTTTTTTAAACCTCCCACAAACTACAATTCCACAAAATTTAACGCCAATATGAAAGACTGTTTTGTAGAAGAAGGCAAAAATGGGGAAAAACAACAATTCGCAGAAAACAGAAAAATTGTAGCGCCCCTTGCTGACTAAATCAAAGTCTTTGGGTCCCTAGACGTATCCCTATGCAATTCAAAAGGAAATGGCTGTACGGTTTCGGAGATTTTTTAAAGATTTTGCGAACAAATATCTAAAAAAAACCCAAAACAAAGAACAAACAAACAAACAAAAAACAATAAAAAACAACCCACAATGGAGCGTGACCATGTGAACAAACTTGTTAAAGACCCACCCAAGGTACATCCCCACCAAGTTTCAAGGGAATCCAGCAACCAGTTTTTAGGAAGTCGAAAATGTGAATTGTTGATAAACGAACGCCGACGCCGACGCTGACGCCGACGACAGACGAAGGATCATCCTATAAGCTCAGCTGACTGACAAGTGTGCTGAGGTAAAAGAAAGGTTGTTTGTGTTTGTTTTCATAAAAAAATACAAAGCCAGGACAGGCCTATATAAGTTTTCATTCGTCAAATTACGGAATCAATACTTGAACACCGAATTAGAGTTTCTAGAGAGTAAAAGTATAAGTAAGAAAATAATAATTTGATGCTTAATATTCGTATATGCTTTTCACTTTTTGAAAATCAAATCGCTGAGGGTCACGCAAAACTCGATATCTTACATGGCAATAATGCAGCTCTTCAAGAGACCAGTTATTGCTTGAAGTGAACCTACTTTGCTTGGAGATTTCCACACAAAGGAAAATACCAGAAAAAGTATATTTTAAGTGAAAATCAAGCCGAGAGTTTTCCCCGGTTTAGGTTATCAGATTAACCAGTCCTCTTGCGAGTGAATGTGTATATCATTTTCTGCAGGATCATGTATGTGCAAGGTGCCAAGTTCGATAAATTTAGTTCTTGTAGGACTCCGAAACCTCACTAGATTGTTGATCTTCTCACCACTGTTTTAGTTGACCTTGACCTTCAAAGTCTAAAAATGTAAATTTTTGCAAATATGTGCCGTGTTATCAGTTGCAAAACAAGAATCCTTGCTACATCCGCCTTATAGAATATCATTACACTTAATCTTTTGTCATAGTTCCTCCAAAATTGTCCCAAAATAAAAGCCATTGTGTGGTAGTCACCATTTTTATGTATTGTATATATTTCTGTCGGAGTAGTAACCCTTGATAAGTTGAAATTTAAAATTATTAACTGATAATGACACCTGGCGTAAGTTGACCGTTAACATGCGCTATGTACCATATCGTGTCACCTTTGACACGTTATATTTTCTAGTTGCAAATTATCTTGCACGCGTCTACTCTCAAAATCTATGTGCATCAGGTATCTGATGTAGGACTTGTCGAAAGGACAGGGACGGAATGTACTAATTTGTTCACATCCTGAATACTGGACAGGTTTCGTCCCTTACCCAGAATTGGGTTGTCGATCTGTGGGTAGCCAGCCATTGTGAAGACATGCGAATGGTCAGCAGAGACAACAATCAGTGTATCGTCCTCGCTTGTCATCTGTACAGCTTTCTCCACGGCGTCTGATAGAGCCAGTGTGTCTGCCATGGCGCGGGCTGCGTTACTATTGTGGTGTGCCATGTCTATACGACCACCTTCAACAGAGTAAAAAAAGCTGACATGTCTGCTTCATAACGAATTCTGTTTTTATTCTTTATGGGCTTTAATTCAAAACAAGACCCTCTTTGTTCAAGGACAGAAGGTTCATTCGAAGATACTTTGAGTTTATCGCAATTTTGGATTACATGGGAAAAGGAAGAATTGTCATGATTCCCTATTGCCAGAGAAATATTCCTTACAATTTGGGGGTTTTATGTGAGAAGAATACGGTATCGTGAAAGTCACAGCAAAGAAAAACCACAATAGGAAGTTGTGACGTAAACAAGGATTTGAATTTATTCATATACGCTATGGTGTAACATAATGGCTTGTATTCATTTTTGGGGCTATGGTGTAACACAATGGCTTTAATTTATGAATACAGCTTAGGTGTAACACAATAACTTGAATTCATATATCTATGGTGTAATACAATGGCCCGCGTATATTATTGCAGCTATGGCGTAATGCAATGGCTTGAATTCATTAATGCATCTATATTGTTCTATGAATGCTTGAATTCATTAATACAGCCGTGCTGTAATACAAAAAGCTTCAATTTATCAACGTCAGTGGTATAATACAATAGCTGGAATTTCTAAAGGCTTGAATTAATTAGAAAAGGATTGAATGCACAATGTAACTGTATGCACAATGTAACTGTCGTCTGATACAAATGTTGGAACAATTAATATAGCATTGATGTAATTCTAAAGTTTTCAATTCAATAATGTCAAAATAGTTTGCCTGCGAAACTGAGCAATTTCCCACATTTTTTCGCCACTCCATAAGGTCTGCCCTTCGGCTACATGATCCGTAGGATCACTGTTTTAGTACAACAAAGTTATTAAAATTCTCATTGGTCCAATTGGTTTCCATGGCAACAGACTACATTGCAACAATACACGCATACTTGCAAATGGATTAGATGCTAATGACCAACTTCTTGATTGGTTCATATATAAATAAAATCTTGTTGTCCTTGGGCAGACCATGTAAAGTAGGGATAGCATGGTCCTTGGTGTGCTTTGGAGGCAACAAAATGGTGTATAACACACCAAGTGTAGCAGGGAACATATGGCCCTTTGTGTGCCTTAGACATGTATGACCATGTGCATTGAATATCATAAATAGATAAGCAACATGCCGTAAAACTTACGTGTTCAGTTTTTTTACATTTCTGATAAGGCTCTCTGTTCAGTGAAGCTATTTTTGGACGAATCTTAGAAAACTTGTTGCGAATTTAACTTGAAGCTTTCCTTTCCTCCAACATAAGATCCACAGTACCCATGATCAGGATATTGAACATTTATATGAATTACGGAACAGTATTACATAAAGTCATGTTCAATCAAGTCTCAGTAAATATCTTCGTTTTGAGCCTCCCATGTTACATCTAGCTTTGAAAGAATTAAATAGCTTGAAAACGAAACCAAAATGTACATAAACATTTTTCACAAAAACTAAAGGGCAAGAGACAGTACTTAAATTCCTCTTTGAAGCATGAACATTCTTTTCGTGCCCACAAGAATACAACTCAACCCTCAGGCAAAATTGTAGTGTTATGTTTCATAAAAATTGCGAATTTACGCAATTTTTCATTCCCAGTACAATATAATACATGACCTTGGCATACAAGTAAAAGCGAGCAATTGTGCAGAGGGAAGTTTCTTTTCCATAAATATACTCAGAGTTTGCACAACTCCTATTTCCTATACTGATATATTCCCTGATGAGAAAAACCACCGTTGGTATGATTTAGAAATGCCTACTCAGCTGAAAAGGAAATCTGTATGGAAGAAAAATAAAACCGACAAATAACAAGATCACTTTGTTTATATTTGCGAGACAAGTTTCTGAACAGAACTGTACATTCTGGACGCTCACAGTTTTTGAACGTGACGTCAGGTGGTGTACCACTATTTAAAGTGTTCGCTACGTACATGTGCATGTGCATGTGCCTTTTGTGAAAAGTTATATGACTGAGGTACGTACTATAAGTAAAAAGTTCGGAAAACCACGTAATTCAGGGTTATATATATATATATATATATATATGTGTGTGTGTGTGTGTGTGTGTGTGTGTGTGTGTGTGTGTGTGTTCGTGTGTATAAGGGGTGAGTCAAATTGTTCTTACCTGAACTTGTGCTATAAAATTAATTATGTTTGTTTTGACAGGTACTCTTCTTTCATAATGAAACTCTGCATTTTGTAAGCAAAACTTCACGTATCTAGCTAATTCATCATTTGCCACGTTCATATTTATTCATTATTATGTGGGTTGTCTTTGCTGAATATTTAGCTTGGACAAGGTGCCGCTACTCAGAGAGACATGTACTGGTATAGGCTCCGAAACATATTCTGAGTAGTTACCCGCTAAAGACCTTTAATTTATTTGGGCTTATACAGCCTTTGTCAAAATTCTACAGAAGAACGTGCGCAATATAGACAACAGCACTTCCATATGTATATAATTTAGACAGTGACAGGTTAGCTTCTGGAGAGTAAAGAGTTAGGACTGCGGAATAGAGTAATGACTACTATAAAAAGTGGTTCGAGACAAAAAGACACACACACACACACACACACACACACACACACACACACACACACACACACATATATATATATATATATATATATACATATATATATATATATATATATATATATATATATATATATATATATATATATATATACATGTATATTACACTCGTTTTTATACTCAGTGTCGTACTGACGGTAAGAAAGGCATAAAACTTTGCAATACAACGTGTCGTCTACAATTTGCACGGCATACTGACTAATTACACGTTTATGTACTTTGCAGCGTATGTAGACTGACTCATCTAATATAATAGTCAGGATACAAATATGACGTCTTTTCTGTACAATTTGAAGTACATTACAGACTTATAACAGATTTAAACGGTTGGTGTGCACCAGATTGATAATACGTCTATACATTTGGAGTGCATAATAGACCCAGGATAATAGACTCATAACGGGTCTATACAACTTGAAGTGCATACAGAAAAATAATGTCTTAACTGTATGAGGGCAAACAGGCAAACAACGTTTATATAATTAGGAGTGCATGCACAAACAAATATTGCCTACAAAGCAGACCACGTTCCGTGTTGCTACATTTGCAGCGGAGTAGGCAAAATACGCAGCTTGGGTCTGCTTTGGAGGCCAAGACAAACAAAAAATCTGTACAATCTGGAGTGCATGCACACTAATAACGCCTCCTTACGGTATACAGACTCACATACTAATAACGTGTCTGTATAATCTAGACTACATACATGAAAAATAATATCCCTATGTAGCAGTTATCATCCGTAGCTTTTGGTCTCAAAAAAGCGTGCTACCAAACGGCGAGTATTTTTTTTTTCAAATTATACATCGGTAAGGATGTTTACGAACCTATACACCAATGTCTTGCAAATGTCCCAGCATTTCATAGTCAAGAATCAAATGAATAGACTGGATTTTAGCAGGGACGTGTTATAGCTTTAACACGTCCCTGATTTTAGCAAAAAGAAGCAAGAATCTTAATCTTCCTCTGTGTCCAATGGACGCTGTCCATTCCTCAAGCTCCGTGTCCTGACACGGTTCACTTGCCGTCCACTGTGACGTTCTAGGGACAGTGAGTGTAACGAAATACTGTATTTTTGTAGAAGGGAATACAAAATACGGTCTGACATCCCGCACTCTCCGTGGTCAAGCTCGAGTCGAGATTCAGTTATCATGGGGACCAATCCACTTGGCAGAAGTTAAATTTCCTTTATAAAAGAGTAAGGACGTGGGGTTGAAAACCTGCCGAGTTCAACTTTACCTGAATTGTTCCGGGGTCAAAAGTACCCGAGCGTGGTCTTAAAAACAAGAGTCTGGAGGGGTCTCCGAGAAACACGACTGTTGAGCCCTTCCTGATCAGAGCACGAATGAGTCCATAGTTTGCCTTGGTGTGCAATGCGCCCAACCCGCACCAAGGAAAGCTATTGACCTAGGGCGTGGAATCTTGAGTACGTACAAAAGTAACACCAGCCTTGCACGAGGACAGTCTGTGTGACGAGTGTGCACCACGCTGCTGGTTGCTCTTTTATCAAGTGACTGGTTCCCAGTCCGTTTCCAATTGTTATACCACAGCATCACCGGGCGGAACCAGCCTATCATAACCCGTGACATTAGAACCCGGAGAATATGAACAACTTTATCCACCAGTTTTTTGTTATGTCTGTGTGTCAACACAGACAAAATGTTTTTCTATGAATTTTTTCTGTCTTTCTTTTTTTTTTCTTTCTTTACAGGCAAATTTGTCCTACATTTGATTTGATAAGTATTATACGCAGATTCAACTAATATGTTTGTAACACTTCACACTTTTGTATTTTACATGTGACCACTAAAAGTCAAAGGTCAATGGACCTTTGAAATTTTCATGTAGCCTGAAATTGGTCAATTTTTATCCAATTTTGATCATGTTGTACTCAAATTGCAGCTATTGTAACACTGCACATTTCTGTAACTAACATATGACCTCTAAAGTTCAAAAGTCATTCTCAATTGGACCTTTGATATTTTCATGCAGCTAAACTTGGTGAATCTTCATCCAATTTTGCTCATGTTGGGCTCAAATTGTAGCTATTGTAACACTACACATTTTTGTAATCTATACCTGACCTTTAAAGGTCAAAGGTCGAAGTCATTTGGACCTTCGAAATTTTCTTCTAGCCATACCTCGGTTAATTTTTATCCGATTTTAATTGTAATGGGATCAAATTGTAGCTATTGTAGCACTGCACATTTTTGTCATTACATGTGACCTTTTAAAGGTCAATGGTCAAGGTCATTTGGACCTTTGAAATTTTCATCCAGTCATAACTCAGCCGATTTCCATCCAATTCTAATAATTTTGGACTCAAATGGTAAGTATTGCAACTCTGCACATTCGTGTAATTAACATGTAACCTCTAGAGTTCAAAGGTCAAGGTCATTCAGCCCTTTGAAAGTTTCATCCAGCCATAACTTGGTCAATTTCCATCTGATTTGGCTTATGTTGGCCTTAAATTGCAGGTATTGTAACACTGTACATTTTTGTAACTTACATGTGACCTCTAAAGGTCAAAGGTCACAGTCATTTAGACTTTGAAATTTTCATCCAGCCATAAGCTTAATGGAATGTCAAGTACCAAAGGAAAAAAGTTCTAACCCTGAGTATTACAACTTTTGACGGCACACAGATTTGCTTTGAAGCAAATCTTCTTTTCTAATTTTGTTTTTATAATACAGCTACAGTTACAGGATAAAGACCAACAACATATTTGTGCGACGCGGAGCGCAAACAGGATAATTCCACATGTTCTTCGTATGCATTCGTACTGATTATAGCTTAGCCACTTATTGGAGCGTACAGAGAGGCGGGGAATGAAGACCAACCAGCAAAGAATATTTCTTCACAGATAGTACGTCTTTGTGTCCACGAAGAATTACTGCTACTACTACTACTACTACTACGACGACGACGACGACTACTACTACTACTACTACTACTACTACTACAACTACTACTGCTACTATTAATTTTTGTCAAAATCTTACAAAATCCTCTCCGAAACCACTTGCCAGTTGCTCTGAATAGTGATAGATACTCCTGCGTAACCCTAGACTATAAGGTGAGACTTATTTTGGTTTGAATGTTGAAGGTCAGCTGAGGATGGGTTGTTAATTCAGCCCTCTTCTTTCATCCGATTAAAATCCTAAAATATTTGGCTCAGGTCCCAAAAGATGAAGAGGTGAGTGCAAATTACACTCTAAGATGCTTTCTTCAGTAGCCAGATAAAATTTTAATCTGCAAGAGTGTGCTACTAATACGCCGCATGCACATTAATTTCCCGCCACAAAGCACGGGTTTCACGCCAGGCGATCACGGGTGACGTGTAGGTCACATCACTGTCACAGACAGGGCCATATGTATGTTCATTTCTCACAAAATTAACATTTTTGAGAAATGTAAGTTCACAAATGCCAAGCTGGTATTCATTTAGTACTTGTCGAGCCACATATCAAGAAAATTTTTCATCTGCCTTTAATGAGTATCCTTTATTTCCAAAATATTAGTAACATCCCGCTTGTCCCCACACGTACCGACTCGTATCTCGAAATATCCCGCCAAGCGAGACTAGGCAATCAGGTATGAAGTTCTGGCAGGAAATTAATATGCATATCTCCTATTGGTCCTTTAAGTGACGGTGGGATAACACATTATACGACTACAATTGACCAAGTGCTGGTTAATTATTGTGTCGCAAAGATGACTCAGCGTCATACATAAGTACATTGTATATATGTATATGTATGTATATATATCATTATGTATATATATATATACACATATATATCATTATATATAGTGTTGCGTTGTTTCTATATCTTGTAAACTAAGAAACAACAAATGCGATGAAATACGTGGTATGCATTAATGGATAGCCTGTTTATTATGCCTGTTTATTTTGTTTGTATTCCTCATTTTAATAATTTTTCATTGTTAGGATCATATTTCTTGTGACATCATCATTAATAACGGTATAAAGTGTGTTATCAATGTCAATGTCCAACTTTTTTTCCGCTTTGATATCCAAGAAAGCGCTATCTTCGAGCTGGGGGGCAAGTAATGTGTTGACATTTGTTTTCTCTCGGAAAACTTCAGAGCGCGTAAACCTGATACATGCACAATCCTTGCGAATATGCCTCGGGCAATTATTGCAGCTTTGCAAGCAACGTTTACACGACAAGCTTCGGCGTAAGCTTTGTGACCGAAGCTGAATTTTTGATGATTCCGAATCATTGCCTGAGCACTTAACACATAGCCTGTTCATTAGTTAAACAATAGAAGATCGTTAACTTATATCCTTTCATGTTGATCAAAACTCGACACTATGTTTTTTTCCTGTTGTAATATATGTGAGGTATTATACTTTCTCACGACATGAGCAAGGGTAAAGAGACTGGAACAGCTCCTTGAATAAGTGGCCCTCTTCTCCATCCAAACATTGTCGGGGCATTACCAAAGATCATAAGTTTCAGTCGTTAGGTTCAAAACGTATAAACAGTTGCACATATTTTGAAAAAAAAAACTGCAGCTGATTTTTAAGTAACTGTAAGGATCTTCTTCAATTTAGTAACATATATCGTGATTCTGGGGAATATATAAGCAATATAAAAATAAAATAAAAATCACGACAAGCAAGATAGCACAGAGAGTATACGGTACCATCACCAGATACATAAAGCAAGCTCAAAAACCACAGTCTGAAAAGTCAACATTGACCGCCATTGAGCGAGTAACCATACGTAAGCTTATGACTCTTGTCAATGATAACGCCTCTATTTTTCCTTGAGCCTAACTTTTAGTTTCCATGATAACAAAAGAAATCCAGGGAAAATATTAAATATCATTGTACATGGGAAAAGCAAAAACAAGGTCATGTTCCCACTGGCAAGGCCACCAAAATGAAACTCCGGATGTCCCACATGCAAAATTTACGTTTAGTGCTTCACGAAAACAATCTGACCTTTAGTGACCCAGTAATAAACGTCATGTTTGGCGTAATATTGCCACTTAGTGTACGTAAACCTTGTGTATGGTACATTATTCCTACCATTATGAGATAATCACTATCTCCCTATTTGTTCAAAGACCAAAAGAAGAGAAGATCTGCTTGTTCACTTTTTGACTTATGGGCAGTTTTTATGTCATTAAAGTTAATTACGGTGATGTCATACATGGATTTTCTCTCTTCTCTCTGCGTGATCGACTAGAAGCTGCTGTTGGCCTAGGTGTCATTTTATTATGAATCGCTTCTCGAGATGACAGAACTGTACACTAAGGCCTGCCTTATGCATAATTATTTAAACATTTTATTGTCTAGGCCAAAATCACCAAGGGTAAAGCACTTTATTAACCATCAAATCCAAGATAAAATAAAAGGATTTCCGGTTAACTCTGAGAACCAAGAGTTACAGATTTTGAATTTCTTTGGTTTAGGCAGGGAGGTGTATGATACACCTCCCTGGTTTAGGCTGCCCTCGCAATACCTCTTTTTTCATTGTAACAACTACTTTCTGCATAATGTTAAGGTACAATACATGGTATGTCTCTACAGAAAGATAAAACCAATCTGTTGGAATTCCCATTGCTTTTGGTGCCCACAAGATGTCGTATTTTTGATTTATAAAGAAACAACAATTTAAAAAAATGATTAGGGTGAAGTGTAATTGTCATCCTGGCTAGGCATTACAAGTCTGATTTTGATGACTTGCTGTTTCACATTTTGTTGCATATATTTTTATTTGCATACATGAGGTAAACTTTACATACGACTCAAATAAAGTATGAACGAGATGCGGCCTATTTTTACTGTGCTACAATGCACGGCTTTTTGACACATTGAGTCCTTGTAGCACAGCGGGCACTATATATTTGACATCATCTCTTAGCAAACATTTATAATGTAAAATAAACGTTTACCCATATTGTTTTTTGGTTCGTTTTGTTTGTTTTTGATTTTTTTTTTTTGGGGGGGGGGGGGGTTCAGCCAGGCAGTGAGGACTGTATACATACCTCCCGGAAAAGCGTGCACCTGACGCCCTGTGTAATATGCAGGCATTGAGACAGTGTTCTGCCCAGCGGCTACTCGTGATTACAACTGAGATGTGGTATACGGAGGTAAAAATAATTATACTCCTATGCTAATGATGTCTATGTCTTGCAGCCATTTGACACAGACTCACTTTATGTGACAGGTAACGGACACACAGGTATATTATATACATTTCGGTTGGGACAATTTAAGAGTTACTTATGGGAAACAAACATTGGTTAGATTTATTTGTTTGTAGATATTCCCTACATCACGTAAAAATTTCCTTAATCTGGGAAGGACCGGTGGTATTAGCTCTACCTATAGTAAAAGGGAGTTATAAATGTGCATAAATTTCCATGATGTAAATATTTACGAAATCAACAGCTGCATAATATACTAAATCTGCATAAATACATCTGAGCGTCTGTGTAGCTTTAAATACATGATTAGAAAATAAGCTGGGCATAAAAACATTAGGTAACATCAATCCTATAATATTCCATGAACAGGCATTTGATGTTACCTGAGCGCTTTATAAGACCAGTCATCATGACCGTAAAATTAACGCTTAGGCATTGGTGCAAGGTTGTACAATAAGTCAACAGGAAAATTTAAGGCTTAACTAACGGTGCTAGTTTGTACAATGTGTCTAAGTGAAAGTTAACGTTTAAGCAACTGTGCTAGGTTGTACAATGAGTCAACAGCTGTCATTGGTATGCGTCAAGACAAACTATTGACTTGAAATACCTGTAGCTAAAGACCAAACATGCTGGTATTTGAATGATAGGTATCTTTTTTTTAAAGGAATGTGAATCTGGAATCATCAGTATAATTCAAATGAGCGGGATTTTTCTTGGAATAAACTAGCAAAGTGTTAATTTCTTATTACAAAGAAAATGTGAGTAGAACAACCAGTAATGTGATAAATGTTAGGCACTGTGAGTAGTCACTTTTTCGAAGATCCCAATTTATATCCAAAACCTGTTCTGCATATTATATATATATGGTGTGCGTATGCTTAAGTAGTACATTTCACAACGACTTCTCTGAAGCCCAAAAGATACCCTATCATCTCTGAACTTCTCTGTGTACAGTCTTTCACTTGTGTGTCATCACCCATTGCTTGGCTATTTCTCACACAAAACTATCTTTTATTACCAAAATCAACAGAAGTAGGCGCGCTCTATATTGACATAACGATACTGCATGTAGATTCACTTTCTTTGCAAACTGACTTCATTCAATTACCAGCAAGCCTCCAGTTGCAGACACCATAAGAATAACCCAGATAAATTTTCTCTAGGCGCGCTTTTGGGCGCAGTGCGCCCGAGGCGCGCACAGGACACTTCTTGATTCAGTCAAAATGATATTTAAAAGATTTAGAGAATACGGACCTCATCAAATCGTATAATGACACGACTGTTCAAACTCTGACAAAGATAGCGTAACTGTTTTAATGTGGTCATTGTGAAAACAGATGAATTAAGGATATACTTCTGCTTAGCATAGGTGTCCACAAAGTAGGCCATAGAACTCAATAAACTTAAACCAAGTCCAACAAAGTACATATTTTTGAAAAGAACATAAAGTGGAGAATTGTGTTTTGTCATTTGTGTCACTTGTCTTGTATCTATACAGCAATTTCGTAAAGTGTGAACGTACAGTTTTTCTAATTTTTCAGTTTAAAATGGATTCAACTTTTTTATTTTTCGTTCAAACTTTGAAATTCTTCTGGCAAAATAAACTGTAAGAAGTGAATACAAAAAAAGCAGGTCTCACTTTTTGTAAATTTTGCTTTGTTTGGTAAAGTGAGATGTCAACCTTCCAACATCAAACAGTCCAGAAAACCAATCAAAGCAAAATTTGCAAAAAGTGAGAACCGTTTTTGGTATTCACTTCCTATGGGTTATTTTGTCACAAGAGTTTCAGAGTTTGAACGAAAAATAAAAAAAGTTGAATCCATTTTAAACTGAAAAATTAGGAAAAGTATACGTTCACTTTGCGCAATTGCTGTATAAACATAATACTAGTGACACAAATGACAATGACAAAACACTATTCTCCATGTTATATACTTTTAAAAAATATTTTCTTTGTTGAACTTATTTCTATTTTATTGTGTTTTATTGCCGATTTTGTTGACAACTCTGCTAAGCACAAGTATATCCTTAAATTTGCAAGTGGGACATACCTTCCACGAGCAGAAAGAAGCCATTTGTAGATTGTTTCAATACTCCTATAGCTTTTTCCACCATCTGGGCTAAGGAAGGCTCCCCGCTAAATTCCCTGCTTTTGTTTTCCCTGTCTAGCTCGTATTGCATGTGGTCTGGCTGGAATAGTCCTAGGATATGCAAATAAAATCTCAGACACTTAGCAATTACACACACAGGCACGCACGCACACACACTCAAACATACATAACATACTTATATATGTATGCACATATATACACACATATACAAGTCCTACTCATACACATATTAAAAAGATATCATAATTAATATGTAAATACTTGTGTGTCATATAAATTTAAGTGGTATTATTTACGAACAAAACAGAACTACCACTATAATGCTGCTACTATACTGCTACTGCTAAAACCACTGGTACTATTATCACTATTACTACTATTATTATTACTATTACTAAAACTGCTAATAATAATACAGAACCACAGTCAAAACCGAACAAAATTTAATTGATACTTTACGCATAGCTGGCAAATATTACAGTTAAAACAGCCATCGTACAAAGAACAAATTGTATGGACCACAAAATAATAATCGGTAGGACAGTGAAAACAGTGGTGATATAGTCAAGTTGAAGACTGGTTTCTTACCCATCAAATAATCTGTCAAACGTGGTTCAACTTTTTCAAATTCTGTAATATTCCATACATACTTGACGCGGTCTGGTTTGGTCATTAATGTTTTGTTCTTGAGCCAGTCCTGCAGATCAAAGATAAAAATGCAGTCGCTTTCAAACATTTTTTCGTGGTTCTAAAATAACACCAACTATGTATGAATATTTTTAATACAAAAACGTTTCCTATAAACCTTCATTGTTGCGGCATATAAGTATACATGGATATGAAGTAGAAAAGAAGATTTGCTTCACAGCAAATCTGTTTGTGTCTCTGTAGGGAAGAACTGCTTTCAAGTGGTACCAGCTGGCTATAGTTATGAATTAAAGTTACCATTAACATACAGGTTTCTGTATGACGGGTAATACGTTAATTGGATACATCTATATCACAAACCTATCGGTAGAAACCAGAATTACATTTCTATCTATACCCTTGAAAATATTCAACAGTCATTTTATGAAACGTCCCTTAATAACATGAATTTAAAGACTGTGGCTTGGGTCACACATTTGATGGATGCTCCTATGTTACAAATCTATATGTGGAAACTGAAATTGTGTCTCTATCTATTCTAATTTTAAAGACTATCGATTTAAGTTTTTAAATATCCCTATGGTTAGCATAAACTTAAAAATTGTTATTTGGTCACTTATTCATTTGGTGGATAGTTTCAGGAATTCTGTAGATAGGTGTGGAAATTTTTAGTTTGCCTATTATACTTTTTAAGGCATGAGAGATTTAAAATTTCTTGTGCACATAGCTTGGTGACAAAAAAAGAAACTGAGAGAGAGACATGGAAATAAAAGGAGTAAAAGAGCGTGCAAAAATTGTAATATGGAAGAAACAAATAATGCAGGAAACACAAAACATCTGTGTCTATATACAGGCGTAGAAAGTAAGAAAAAAGATAGAAAGAAGATAGAAAGAAAGAAGAAAGAAAGAAAGAAAGAAAGAAAGAAAGAAAGAAAGAAAGAAAGAAAGAAAGAAAGAAAGGAAGGAAGGAAGGAAGGAAGGAAGGAAGGAAGGAAGGAAGGAAAT
Source organism: Hermodice carunculata (assembly GCA_964020975.1). NCBI lineage: Eukaryota > Metazoa > Annelida > Polychaeta > Eunicida > Amphinomidae > Hermodice > Hermodice carunculata. Next base: position 66,461,317 of record OZ026626.1, on the reverse strand, counting down.
AAATAATTGTAGAAAAAACCCAAAGTCTGTGTTGGCACACAGAAGCAATGGAAAGTTTCAGAAAAACAAAATGATACACAGATATAAGAAACACAAGGGCAGATCCATAATATCTTATGTTGTCTATATTACAGTTTTTTCTATATTTATCTTGGTTTACCTTTGTACCCTTTTCTGGTACCAATTAAGAAGTACTTACATGTATTAGATTACGCCCGTCCACTCTAACGCCCGTAGAGAACAAATCATGAGGGTATTCTGGGTCCGGTGTCCCTTCCGGCACGAACTTAAATCGACCTCCACCTAATATTACCTAAATGAAAGTCACATCATAGTGTGAGGTGGTGTAGGATTCTTTTCTCAGCCCTATATTGAGAGTATATTGCCTCTTTTAACATATTTTTAATGACGCGTTGTTCATATGGGTCTCAAATATGATTTTCAAACACCACCCTTCATAAACGTATATGACGTCGATCAGTATTATCAAAACTCATAAGAAACAATGGTTGCATATTGTGTTGCCACTGACAAGCATATACGATACTGACGGCCTTACAGCACTACTAGTGTTCCAGGGTCTGCTCGATAAGCAAATTGTATTAACACTTTCACTGATAATCATGACAGAATTGTGCTCATCAGCGTTATAATAATAATAATAATAATAATAATAATAATAATAATAATAATATTAATAATAATAATAATGATGATAATGATAATGATGATAATGATAATGATGATAATGATAATGATGATAATAATAATAATAATAATAATAATAATAATAATAATAATAATAATAATAATAATAATAATAATAATAATAATAATAATAATAATTCAAGATTCAAAATTCGTGGGAAAAGCACATTTCATTCAAGTACACCACGCTCATATTGCAGAGAAAAACCGAATGTTAGAGAGCAACATGCTGGAGTAAGCTGTTGGTCTATTCTCAAATTTAGCACTGAAAGGATGGAATAAAAACTCCATGGCTGAAACGTGGGATGATGATGATGATGATGATGATGATGATGATGATGATGATGATGATGATGATGATGATGATGATGATGATGATGATGATGATGATGATGATGATGATGATGATATCCATGGCACTGTGGACTTGTCTGATTCATGTTGATTTGTCAGCATGGAGCAGACATTATAGAAATCATTCCACATCATAGACCTGAGCCTACTTCTTTACTTTGAACAGAAAAGGCAATCTTGCTATTTCACATAAAATCCTTCACAAAAAGGGCCGTAACTGTTTCGTGATGTGACATAGTTATTCAGTCCATGAGGCGTGTGTTTTATACATGTATATCATTTCCAGTTCAGAGGAGTTTCATAGCAGACCAAACAGGTCAGAAAGTCACAAATGATGATGTACTAACTTGTAACGCCGGGATTCAATATTTTCATCGATACAATGACTGGATCCCAGTTAAATTTTGATAAATAATAAATTCTTGTGGAGGCCAGATTTAAGTACTGCCAATTTGTTTTAGTTGTTGTGAGAAAACTAATTGTCTATTTCACAACCACACAACCAAATCTTTTTTTTGAAATATTCAAATGTAACGCTTTTAAAATTTTGACATATACTCTCTTTCTCGTAATCATTGGTGCTTCTGAGACCGATGTCTTCAACCGTAGGTAACCTGTGAAATTACCTTTTGGTCGATGGCATTTAAATTGGCGTGCACCGCTTCTGGTTAATAATAATTGGGGGAGGAGATCGGCTGCACGATTTAGGCCTACGCTTCTGCGTTATGTGCTCACCTTGGACACTTGTGTAAAAAAAATGGGAATTGGTTCATAACAGCATGAAGAATAGGCCTAAGAGTAAACTGACAGTCATCTATATAGAGAATTTATGGAGGTCATTTGCCTCTGAAGCAGACCCAAACTCTGTGTTATGTCTATTCTGCTGGGGTCTGCCCTTGTTTGACAAGGTCACTGTTTTAGCTTTGGAAAAGTCACTCAAGTTTGCAATTGGCCCAGTGTGGTTACCATGACAACCGGCTGCAGTACACTAGGGACCAGATGCCGCTAAGTACTGGGCCAAGGTGATCATGATCAACTTCCTGATTAGTGTCTCAGTCCAGGGGGAGGGTCACAGTATAGTTTTATTTCCCTTACTATAAGTAACATCCTGTCTGAGTTGTGCAGACAAAGTGTAGGTGAGATAACACGTAACTTGGTCTGCTTTGGAGTCAATACGGATACAATGTGTGTTTACACCATGAATTGAACTATCTACTGAACTGCATGTCGCCCATCGGTTTTGAAAAGCACATAAGACGTGCATAACACGCTTGGTCGATCTCAGCAGGTAATACATGCGTATCACGGAGACCAGCGAGTTGTGCCATCCCCACGAATTCGTGGGGCCGCGCCACCACGCTGGATTCATCACACGAAAAAAAAAAAAAAAAAACCACAAGTAAGCCTCGGCCTAATATTGTCTTTTGGAATATCAGGTCAAAGGGTTTCTTCTGATCTTATGTAATGTCCATTTTATAAAGCGGACATGAGAAAAGACAAGTAAATTTACCCGAAGGTCATTATCATCTATGAGCTGTTTAGCAATATCACTACATTTCTGCCTGTCCATAGGGTACATATCAAAGTCTGATTCCCAACCCCGGTCGGCGCTGTTGGCGTAAGCTGAGGCTGGCGTTGCATGTGTTACCCGAGTCGTGGTAACAATTCCCGTCCATTTCCCTGAAAACAAATATAGATCTCATGACAGGTCTATAGTCTCCCACATAAATATCGCAGTTACACGATTTGTTAGACACCAAACGTTTAGGGGGGAGGGTTCAATATATAGGGCCTAATCCGCATCAGGAAAAATGTTTGACATACATATAAAATGAGAGAAATGAAATGTAGTTCTTTTGACGACCGCCGTATTGGACTGTCAGAATGTCACGGTTAAACATCGCATAACGGTACGCTATATTAACAGCTTTCTTCAGGAGAGTGGTCAGCAGGTGCTCTGTCAACATGACTTCACATCATACACGCCAAGTGATCATCTACGATAAGGAACCTGAGTAAACATACATACGATGTAAAATAGATCAAATGCCATTCACTTAGCAACAGGGCGCTTAAGTTCTTGTTCATGCCAATTTAACGGAATGCACCATATATGTACTTCCGGAGGGCGAATCATATACTATGATTACACGCTAGTGACCTGCTCCTCGGAAATAAGTCGCCCTCGGGTCCAATCCTGAGGGCAAAACCTTGTACTATTGGCTGTCATTCTCTGGACACCATAGTTGTGGGTGGCAGTAACCCGTAACATACAGTGAAAACTCATTATAATGACACCATCTGTTCCCTTAGAAATTTGTCAGATAACTGAATATGTCAAATAAATAGATCAAATAACACAGAAAATAAACTTCTTTGTGTGAAAATTTGTGTCATTATATTGAATACGTCGGATACCCGAGTGTCGTTATAATGAAGTTTCGCTGTATAATGTACATGGGTATTATATAGACCTATGTTTAATGTGTTCAGTTTTTCCTTCATTCAAAAGCATCCATGTATCAATGATTGAGAAACTCTAGATTCGTGTTATTCTGGTTCTTGTCCATGGAAGCTATTCATGTTGAGCATTAGTTAAACTGTGTGTGTCAACACACACTTTTCTTTTTAAAGTGTGTGTGTCAGCACACACTTTTCTGTTTTACTAGGAATTCTTTCTTTCTTTCTTTCTTTCTTTCCTTACAGGCAAATTTGTCCGACATTTCATTTGAAAAGTATTATATGTAGAAACTCCAAATTTGGGACAGTTATACTTCTATGGATAAAGTCTGGCCTTTTCATAATGAGAGGTTATGCTTTTCAAAATTATGCAAATGAGGGCTAATTAAAGTTTAAAATCTTCAGTATGTTATATACTATACAGTGCATTCCACCTAACTTGAGCTCTGGGGGCCGTCTCATTAGTTGTGACCACATTGCTGGTGGGCAAAACAGCCTATCACTGACCTCTTTGCCCTGGCACTCAACCCGGCTGCTATAATTAGTGGTGTTTGTAAACAGGTCCACATGGGTGCTGCTGTAGACATTTATGTGGGTTTTATTTTCACTTTTGTAGCGTCAAATAATTGGATTTTTTACAAAATAATCCGGCTAAACGGACACCATTTTACTGTGGAGCTGGCCCTGCTATGTGTCTGCCGCCCAACCAAACACACATGACCAGTGACAGTGAATGATTGGTATCAAATGACCAGCTTATTCCAAAGTCCTGGCAAGTGTAACCACATCAATATAAACCCTACCCTTTCCTCCTTTAGTTTATGTGTATTTTATTACCCCCAATAGATTTCACTCATAACCCACAGCCTTTATCAACATCGTAAGACCTGTGGGACATTTTTACAGGGGTGTCACATCTCAATTAAACTGCAAACAAGCCATAATCCTGGTATATATTTTACAAGATGTGACATCAAAATGACCCTTTGAAAATGAGGCATCCCTGGACTCATTCAGGACAGAAGTCTTCATTTACTGTCAGTAAAATTTGTATCAAAGGGAGACACAGAGTATTCTTATCTTTTAAATTAGAGGGTTCTGATTTCAAATATCTGACAATCATAACAGAATATAATATCTGCACATGATTTGTGATATTCTGACCTTTTTCATTTGTTTCACACATTGTATTAGCAATGCAAATTTGAAAGAATTAGCAAAGAGCATATCCTTTGGGTTCATCACTGAATGAGTTAATTTTGTCGTATAAACATTGGCTGCATTGATTGAATGGCTATGTCTGTTTGGTAATTTGATTATAAGTTAATGTTTTCTTTCTGGACACCAGTCAGTTCAGTGGCTCTTAAAGAAAACATTTTGGGCTACATTATTTATATACAATTACACAGTCCAGGAAATGCTCAAGATCCCTGCTCATGCATTCTATAATTAAAGTGTGTGTGTGTCAACACACACTTTTCTTTCTTTCTTTCTTTCTTTCTTTCTTTCTTTCTTTCTTTCTTTCTTTCTTTCTTTCTTTCTTTCTTTCTTTTTTTTCTTTCTTTCTTTGTCTGTCTGTCTGTCTGTCTGACTGTCTTTCTTTCTTTCTCCCTCCCTCCCTCCCATCTTTCTTTCTTTCTTTCTTTCTTTCTTTCTTTCTTTCTTTCTTTCTTTCTTTCTGAATTTGAAACTTTCAATCTTGAATATCTTCAACAGTATAATAGAGATGTCATTCCAACTTCTACTAGGGGGTTGTTGACCATTGGCACCTAATCACCTAATGAATCAAAAATAAAGGTTGTAGCAATTTAAATTATGTAAAAATAGCACCATTAGAAATTTTAAATCTTGAATAACTTCAAAGCTATAATAGATAGAATTGCCACTTCTACTCCTGTTTTATGGAATAGTTCTACATTGCCATACCAATATGCTTTGAAGACACACACACTGATTTGCTATGCAGCAAATCATCTTTTCTAGTTTCGTTCTTTCTTTCTTTCTTTCTTTCTTTCTTTCTTTCTTTCTTTCTTTCTTTCTTTCTTTCTTTCTTTCTTTCTGTACCAGCAAATTTGTCCGACACTTTTCTCGGACACTATTATACATAGAAGCTCCAAACTTGACTTGATTGTACCTTCATATACGGACTTTACGGTTGAACACACAGGATTGAAGATGTTAAAAATTAGGCAAATTAGGGGCATTTGGAATTTTAAATCTTGAATATCTTCAAAAGTATAATAGATAGAGATGTCATTCCAACTTCTACTAGGGGCTTGTTGACCATTGCGCATCTAATGAATTAAAACAAAAGTTGTATCAATTTAAATTATGCTAATTAGCAGTATGTGAAATTTTAAAACTTGAATATCTCCAAAACTATTATAGATAGAGATGTCAATTTAACTTCTACTAGGGGGTTATTGACCTTTGCGCATGTAATGAATCTAAAGCAAAAGTTATAGCCATTTGATTTAAACATATTTTATTATGGCAATTGGAAACTGGCATAGCCTATACAAATACCTCTTGCAAATAAAAATAAGGAGCAAAATACAGAGTATGGTGTAAGAGGTAATGGCACAAACCACAGGACAGTACATAAATGGACACATAACAGAATGCAAGATAAAGACACCACCAGACGTCACAGATAGTGGTCCGAGTAATGAGTAGTTTGCATTGGCTGTAAGAGATGAATGATACAAACAGTCTTTGAAATAGTCTTTGACAAAAGTAATGATTTTTGCCCGCACGTGGCCACTTAAATGGTAGGCCTACCCATATCTATATAACAAAATTCGCAATATTAACTGTATATACAAACTACCAAGTGAAACCAGTGCGGGCTTCAGTTGAATCTGCCAGTGCAGCCGTTTAAATCATGCTAATTAGCAACATTTGAAATTTTAAAACTTGAATATCTTAAAAACTATCATAGATAGATATGTCATTTCAACTTGTATACTTGGGAGTTGTTGACCGTTACTTATGTATTGAATCTAAAACAAAAGTTGTAGCAATTTAAATTATGCTAATTAGCAGTGTTCGAAATTTTCAATCTTGAATATCTTCAACACTATAATAGACAGAGATGTCATTCCAACTTCCACTTGGGGAATTGTTGACCATTGCGCTCCTAATGAATTAAAAAGAAAAGTTGTAGCAATTTAAATTATGCTTAATAGCAACTTTAGAAATTTGAAATCTTGATGACTTCAAAGCTATAATAGATAGAGATGCCATTCCAACTTCTACTCCTGTGTTATAGAATACATGTTGTTGTACATTGCTATACCAATATGCTTTGAAGACACACACACTGATTTGCTATGGAGCAAATCATCTTTCCTAGTTGTTATTATTTTTAAAAAAATAAAATATGTTTACATGAAATTATTTATGCTCCGTACCTCCTTTCCTCTGACACGTTCTCATGTTCGGTTTTCCACGCAAATAGGCTGTCTACTATGGACACATTAACTCTTTGATTACCAATTCGACAATTTTCCTCTTGCAAATTGTCATGTTTCTTTTTCCATACAAGTGGGTTGTCTCTGTAACGGCCACATATATTGCCAATTCGACGAAAAGTTGAAATGCTCTGAATTTAAATAAAGATGCCAGATTCATAGTCTTTGCAAGGCGATTTTTTATTCAAGTACCCGCATGCTTACAGTTGCACAGTCCATAATAATGGCATAGGTCTGCAGCTTTCACCGGCGCGCCTTGGATGCATTGATTATGTCCAAAGCGCGCAGGTGAAAGCTGTTTACTCAGTCAAAAAACTCCTGAGAGAAACACACTGTCTTTGAAAAAGACATTGCCTTGTAATCAACTCTCCGTTCCCACCGGGAGCCTACCGGTGTGGAGATCTAATAATTCATTAAAATGACATCATTTTGTGGCAAAATTGGATATTTTCTTTGTTTTCATTCACTTTTTGTAAAAGTCTCCTGCGCATAGCCCGTAGCAGTATGAAGTACCTGGGCTGTCATTGTCTGTCACAAAATTATCCAATTAAAATTGGAAAAGTGATCGTGATCCAAGATCTTTAATTTGAAATGGCCGTCAATAGACTAAAACAAGTCTTCTTCAGTGGCTTTTAACGCTAATTGTCCTTCAGAAACGCTGAAAACTTTAAATAAACAACACAGTACAAATAATACGATGTTCATGTTTTCTTAGGAGATAAACGACATACCTGCATCTTTTGAATATTTGAGTACTGACGTCACTTCGTTGCCTTTTGTGGTGTTACACAGACCACGTATTCCATTGGCGTTGAGACCGATGGTGCCATCGCGGGCCTTGTATCCACAATTGTATGCCGTTCCGGAACTGCCAGAGTCGGCTACCTGTCTGTCTACATTGTAGGTCTGCCAAATAAATGATCAAATATTTTGGTAAACAAAATTGCTTGGTTTTTCCCGTAGTGCTGTGGTTGTCCAAGTATTTATTCAAAGGAGGCAACCGAATAAAGACAAGGAAACAGATCTAGTTTCATTTCAAACTGCTACCTCACTGTACCGTCTCCATCGGGCGAAACGCGATATGTTTGACATGTTTGTACCAGATTCAAATGTTTCATGTGAAGAAACAAAACCAATATAGGCGGAAAAAGTGATATTTCGTAATTAACCTGGGGTCAAGCTCATTATGGCCACATTTCCTCATTTACGTAAAATAAAATTACAGAACAACGAATGTCCGCAACCGCCACTGCACTTGCTCATTGTTTGCCTTGTGTTTACACGTTGGACTTTTATGCGTAAACAATAATGAATACTATATACTCAAAAGCAAAATTTAGGTTGATTAGAATTGGCATGAATAATATATATTCAAAAACAAAATTTGGGTTGATTGGGACTCTTGTGAATAATATGTGCTCAAAAAAATTTAGTTTTATTAGCATTCTTCTTATTCTATTGTCAGAAATAGACCACGTGTTACATTATCTTAGTACTGTACTATAAATGGAAAGACAAGTATGTGTGTTATGGGTGCGTTCCAGTGCACACCCACTTTCAAAACTGTTTTTGTTTATTAAGTTTGTTCTTCATCTGGATGAATTTCTCATAAATGACTTAAATTTAACATCTGTAAGAAAATGAACAGAACTTACTCTAGACAGTGCTGCGTGTGGAAAGAGTTCCCAACTGAGCAGGGCATCTAAGCCACTCAGCTGTCTCTTTTGGGCTTTATATATGCGTGCTGCACTCACAGTGGACACGCCCATACCGTCTCCAATAAACAGTATAACGTTTTTGGCGACGTTCATGTTAGCGGCGGTTTGTAAAGCCTCCTGGAGTTCTTCCTGGCCAGAAAGGAACCAGTCGGACCGATCGCCTCCCTTGTTCCTACCAACACCCTGCATCACTTCTGGTCTCCGTGGAGCTGTGAAATAGATAGATAGATAGATAGATAGATAGATAGATAGATAGACAGACACACACAGACAGACAGATAGATAGATAGATAGATAGATAGATAGATAGATAGACACACAGACAGACAGATATAGATAGATGGATAGATAGATAGATAGATAGATAGAAAGATAGATAGATTAGATAGATAGATAGATAGATAGATAGATAGATAGATAGATAGATAGATAGATAGATAGATAGATAGATAGATAGATAGATAGATAGATAGATAGATAGATAGATAGATAGATAGATAGATAGATAGATAGATAGATAGATAGATAGATAGATAGATAGATTATATCATACTATCCTCACATGTTAGGCCTGTAAATAACGCTACAGTAACTGGGGACAGATCTTTTTGACTATTTTTGGCAAATTCTCAGATCATCGACCTGTCAAAACAAGATACACTTTATAAAACACATCCCAAGGAAACCAGTTGGTGTCATCCTAAATGCACTTCTTTTCTTGGTAGAACCAGTTTTTACTTTGTTATAACCAGCCAAGGCCAAGGGCAAAGGGTGGTCGATCCAAGAAAGAAGAAATGTCCTGTCCAACTAGAACGCTGGGGAACAAACAACCCGTGCTCTGATGACCAAAGCGAGACCATATGAATACTCAGCAAAGACCAACCCAAGGCACACCCTTGCAAGCCATTAAAGCAAATGGAATGTGTCTTGCAAGCATACATGTAGTACATGATCGCCCATCTTTATAGCGCAGAAATCTCAATACGTCCGAAAAAAATATTATCGCTCAAATTAATCCTTCTGTGTGGATTTTTATTTCAATTCTCAACATGGCATATGATGTCCATCTTGGACTTAAAATATAACTTGTATCTTTGGATTTTTGTTTTTCCTGTAGCACTAAGGAAATCTTAAATCAAAGGGGACCCTGATGTTATGATTTGAAGTGAAACAACACTTGCCATGTCTACTAGACTGTGTTTATAGAGAACATTCTTTTGTCCCATTGAAAATTATACACGAGAGTTTGGGGGGTTTAAGTATGGCCAATATGCATGGTGCAAATTCATATCTTAGTATATTTTTTACGTATTTTAGTTACATTTTACGAATAAAGGCCGACTAAAATGTTCATTACGGGACTAATGGCGAATTTATTCATATTACACGTGCAGAAGTGCAAATATAAGGAGCCATTGGCCGATATTTTGAGTTAATTGGGACCATTGCTAATGCTAATATTATGAAGTGGGTCAAATTCTATTTTCACATGCCAAATTTAGAAATTCACTTTCTTTCACCATTCTGTTGGACTATAAACTTACCGTTCTGTAACAATAGGTGAATTGATTGACACCCAAGTCAGAGATGCAGTATTTATATGATACTTAATCATTATGTAGTAGTACTAACAATCTGACTGGTAAATATTGTTTGGTTAATGCCTGATCCTTGGTGTTGACTGGGTGATTCTACGCAGTTTCTGACGCAAACATAACATTCAATATGGCACAAACATTCCACTTAAAACATTTTGTTGGAAACGGTATGCTGAAGAGGTCTTACACTACAGAAACAGGTGCAACACACTACAAAATAAACAATTGCGATGTGCTAATTTGCCTTACAAAATCACACTGTCATTATACTGATATTAATCACTTGTGTACCTCGTCAAGTTCAGATTTATCGCCATGACTTGTTTGTTATCAATATTTTGACAGCCGAAGAATACATTTTCTTTCCAGATTGCACGTGAGTATTGTCTGTTTTCTCAATGCAAACAAAACATTCATTAGTATCCTTATATGTTTGATTTGTTAAGCCAATATATGCAGATAAGGCTTTTTAACTACCTATGTATTTTACTCTGGTTTACATCTATATGTCAACTTACTCCTGGCTAGATGAAGACGGAAACTACAGTTTCAATTGCCGATTGCTAGACCCTTAACCCTCTAACTCTCGCCTAGGAAACCTAGAGTCCGAGAGCATATTATTCTGACAGAGCTCATTTGCGATGCTCATTCACGATGATTTCTGACGCCGAGAAATGTTAGCAAAAACACCGAGGCAGACCACATTATACATGAGGGCAGTTTTTGGGCGGTGTGAGCGGAAAAGAGTTAATATGCTGCCGCGTGGCAAAAACAGTTGTCGGTAGAACCAAAGTTTAGATACTTTTCGACTTTATCTTCCAATATGCGTCTTCAGCAGTACCTCAAAATGAATGAATATTGCTTTTCTAACTTCAAAAACGGTTCTTGTCCCTAAAATACACTATTAACATTTCAGTCGCCTGATACTGAGGGCAAAATTAATTTCCCCTTGACCGCAGATAAAGTAGTACATATAATGAGTCAAGGACAAGGATCCGTCGACAGTTGTTAACAAAACATAATGATTAAATCTCAGACCGAGTATTAGTATTTCACTTTATGTGTGAACTGCCTTTTTCCCTGCACTTGCACTTGTAAAACAATTGTGACCAGAATTTAAATGTGTCCTTTGATTTGGCACCATCAGTTTATACTTATATTTGTTTGGTAGTTTTAATTTTGTATGGCCTGTGATAGGTAAATCCCGCCTTCCGCTACCCTCTCCCCCAACTCTCAAAACTCATTAATCACTTACTATTTTTTCTTTCTCAGAATTTGCAAACAGAATGGGGAATACCATTGTAATTCTGAGCTTTCTCACTACGGTGCACATTTTGAACTTAAATAGTGTTTATGTGTTTTAATCTAAACATTGTTTATGCATTAAATATGTAATATTTATGTTTGAATAAATAAGTCGTTACGCTTAACGTAACCATTTAGCCAGTGAATATTACGACGCTATCAAAAATACATGAAAGATGTATGTAAACTGTACTTTTAATCCTTAGTTATGAGCCTCAGGAAATTCACAGATGATTAACAAGTTTAATATATGCAGGTAATTCGAGGTCATTACAACGTCGTGTCATGTAAATATAGACATAATTTGTCAAATTACATGCTGCTGGAATTTGAAGAAACGGCTGTTGGTGATATTTTGTGTCTATTAATGATTTTTAAGTTTTAATTACATTGTATAATAATAACTATAAGCAAGTTTTGGAATGTTTTCTTAAAAAGAACTGAAAATAAAGAAACAAATGGATTGGCACGAGATGTCGACTGAGTGATCAACTGAACTGTTTTGTCAAATAAGGGCCGAAACTACTTTGTAACCCCCAGCTTGTTGTAAACAATTGTCTAGCGCTGTATAAAATCCCTACAAGAACAGCACTTTACATTATATCATATTTCATCTCTATCTTTATTTTTCTGTGAATCAAGGCTAATTAACAATAAGTACACAAATGAATGAATGAATGAATGATGAATGAATGAATGGACAGATGGACTGACAGACAGGCAGACAGACAGACAGGTAGACAGACAGGCAGACAGACACACAGATAGATATAGATAGATAGATAGATAGATAGATAGATAGATAGATAGATAGATAGATAGATAGATAGATAGATAGATAGATAGATAGATAGATAGATAGATAGATAGATAGATAGATAGATAGAACATCTCAAGGTGCTAGTTCCGTGAAAATATTATCATATTTGCTGTGTTACATCTGCGTGTCTGCAGATAAAATCGTGAATAGCATTATGTATATTGTCGCAGAACAAGGAACAAGTAAAAGCAAAACCAATTTGTATATTTTGCTCTTTAGTTTTTCGCGATCACAGTTTCAAAATTATCCTCCATTCAAATATGGGTTATCGACTTTGAGAGGATAATTATCCGACCCTTTTCTTGTATGGTAGCACTTATAGGGTAATTACGTATCTGTGCTGCAACTATTTCAATATTAAAACGAAATGTTGCCCATTCAGGTACCCAGGGCCATTTTCGGGAATTGTATTTTTGTCTTTTTGTCCAGAACCACTTCCTAGTAGTCATTACTCTATTCCGCAGACCGAACTCGTTACTCTCCATAAGCTAACCTGTCAATGTCTAACCTATATACATATGGAAGTAGTATTGTCCATATTGCACACGTTCTTCTGTAGAATTTTGACATAGACTGTATTAGCCCAAATAAATTATAGGGTCTTCAGCGTGTAACTACTCAGAACATGCAGTACATTTGCCTAATGGTGACTTAACTACATTTTTATACAGTCCTCTACAATAAAAAGGGATAAATCACAATAAAATGACAAAGGACCAAGCAGCTGTAAATTTTATGTAAAGTTACACAAGAATGAGTTTACCATTCCCAGTTTACATGGTCAGAATGCACTGCTCTTTGTTTTGTCAGGAATCTATCAAGTGTGCATTTGTTATGCACTGTGGCATCTTTCAGGTCACTGCTTGCCATCAACCAGTTCCATACGTAAAGGGTCAAATGTTGGTCCTGTTCGTTCGCTGAGTATCCTGACCATAAACAATCCATATTTGTCGCCTACGCCGGGCAAGAATGACCGGGAAAGATTAAATATCGTGTGTTTTTAATTTTTGATGCCATGCTGCATTTCAATTAAACAACAACAACAACAACAAAAAACAAAAAACAAAAAAACAAAAACAAAAAAAAAAAAAAAACAAAAAACCAAAAACAAAAACAAAACAAAAAAAATCCCGTCACCCACTCAAAACATACTTCCATAATCAGATGAAGCCCTGGCATTTCATACACCCTTTCCAACAACCTTACCCGGCATGCTCTGGGGGTAAAGCCGCAGACTCTGTCTTAAAAACATGATCAGTTAAGGTTAAATATTCATGATCTTGTTAACATTTTGTAACGCAATTTTGGGATGGAACCTTTCGCTCCGTCTATATGCATGAGTGTTCTGTTGTTGCGTAATCCTGGTTGTCATACAAGAACCCAAATCTGAAGCAGATTACGAAGTAATTTCTGGAGCAACAACCATTTAGCCATTTTAACAGACGTTATTACAGAAAACGTTTTGTAGTTTAATCATATATAATATAATGCATAATTAGGACCAAAAGATGTGATGTAGAATGGTCGAGAATTTTGAATACCATTTCTAGTGTAAATAAGTGGTACTGTGGTATTTCCCAGATTATGTACATCTCTATTACCATTTGTGTAATTACAGCAAACAAATATAGAATCCTTGGTGCAAAATCTAAATTTACAAAAGCTAAGTCCCCCCAAACCCAAAAAACATTTTAAGTTTAATGCTGAATATCTTATACTTTTGCTCACTAACGCAAATTTGCATTCTGTTAGCGATATTCACAACTGAATTATACTACGTAAATAGTACTTTCTCTGTAGAAGGAAGTTTTCAGTTGACGATATTCAAAGCAACTGCAGATAATATTCAGAATACCAACACCATTCCTCTAGGTCATAAAACTTTAATGTTAGATATGTATATGTATTTATCTTATTTGAATTTTTAAAAATCTCTGTTATACTTTTTAATTTATGCGCCCTACTTGTAATTATTTTCAATAACAATTCCATTTTTTTCTCTTCTTAGCTTAAAGTCTGACATTTTTTTTATTAGATGGAGCTGTAAGCTGATTTTCCCAGTCTTCATTTGTTAGACAGACCGACAATAGCTTTGTTTCACAGACAGATATTCCTGACAACTCCTGCGAGTTGACTGAAGACTACAATCAAAAGTTCCGCAACTGTACAATTCTATATTTCCTTGCATCGTGAAAATGAAAGAGACTGTATTTACATAAGTTACCTAAGTTATCAAATGGTGCATAAGTATACATACGATACTCTCATGCAGTTGCAATCTCTGCAACCTCTGTGCCTCAGGGTCTCTGAACCACTTAACCCCTGTTGATCATGTTATAAGACCCGATCATAACATCTTTGCCAGCATTTTAAAAAACTCCCACTTCTTGCATCAACTTTATGGTGAGTGGTTTACTAAAATATTCAGCCTCCCCTACTCTCGTGCTTTCATTCTAGACTTTAGATCGAAACACGGCGCGTCGAAAAACAGATGAAGCGGACTACATTTAAAACTACGTTAGCGGTGGCTATGTTGATCGCGAAAGAGTTTTCAGATTGTTTGCTCACGATCGCCTGGAGGGTTACCTTGGGAGGTTGATACGGCAAATGTACATCTTAAGATGCATCAATGAGATGTACAAAGATTCCTCACGTGTCAAAATAGTGCAGAAGGTAGATTATCAATGTTGGTTTTCTCCCAAGCAACCTGTCCATGTGTGTTTGTTTCAATGCTCTCTTGCATCTGAGCAATCGATCCCATGCGAAACAGAAGGTGGAGTATTTCATTGTATTCGGTGCATTGGGCATTCCGTGGGACAAAACTAAAGCTTTTTTTATTTTACTGCTATGCATATATGTATTAGCAACGATATATTTTCATTTGTAGGTTTCATATATACTTTTTTTGTGAGCAGCGTACATATACTTTTTTGTGAGCATCATTAAAAGATCAAAAGCAACAGTCTCAACATAACCAAGATACCTTAATGGGCAACAAAGCAGAGATTTCATTTAAGCACAGCGCCATTCGTTTTCATTTAATTATCAGCTGAACTGAAATGCCCTTAGCCCCATATTCTAATTGGCATAATACAGGCAGTCAACAGCTTTTCCCATCGTGAGCTGTTTGCAAGATGCCCAACGCACCAAAGTCAATCACTATAAGTTAAACTTCCATATGAAACATCAAACAACGATACTAAGCCCACAAAAAACCCCGAAGGATATTCTCTCTTATTAACATATGCTCCTGGACGGAAGAGCACAAAAAATAATAGTCAGGTTTTTTATTTATATCATACACCATACGTAGGAAGCATAAAAATATGTCAACATCAGTTAAAGCTAGTGTAAAAAAAATATATATATAAAGGGCCTATGTAAATATAAACTACACTTACCGATGAATGCAGGAGACGCATTTTGATAAAAAGTCAGAAATAAAATCACAATAGCGTGTCGTTCCATTTGTGACGCGCTGACCTGAGGAGAAGTCACACTCCAAATGGTAATATAACTCCCTGTCAGCTCTTCACTTAAGACAGTTTAATTTCCGTGTATGTGTGGTTCCATGCGAATGACGTTATTCTCCAGCAACCAATTGGCTCCAGACTTGAAAAGTTTCTCCAGTTCCTCATGAGTTTTTTCTTTAGACGCACATATATGAAAGAAGCTCAAATAAACTAGACACTGAGTAAGACACAAGCCGGCGGCCCGTGTCACCAATGTAAATGTGATTCATAATTATAATGATCCAGTCAACAGTAACGTTATGCCTCTTGTCTGTGTAATTATAGTATAGCTCAGGGGTATTTTAATTAACACTCTTCCACTCAAATAATCGACAAAGCCATATAATTACCGATGTAGTCGGCCTTGTCTTTTTGTTAAATGTTTATGTTTCATAGCTGTGAATAAAATATAAGAGGAAGCTCATCTGGTCAATGTGTATCTGATGAACAACTTTCCAGTGCATGCCATAGTGGGCACTTAGTCTTTAGGGCGCCAAATACGGGTTTGACTCTGTTATATGACGTGACCGCATAAGGGTTAAGATGATGAGAGAACATGTGAATCTTGGTTCCTCGTACAACTGTGGCATCAGGCACGCTTGTTTACATTGGTCTCTCTGTTATCTGTATTCACTTCAGAGCGTGTGACTTTGCACAGGTCCAGCGCTTCTATGGAAATGCCATCATAAGCATGAAATGTATGTAGTTCAGGTATATGACAACAACGGAAAGTAATTTCAAGCTCACGGGTATGTGAAGCTAAATTGTCATCTCTCTCTCTCTCTCTCTCTCTCTCTCTCTCTCTCTCTCTCTCTCTCTCTCTCCTTGTAGAAGTTTAAAAATGGACAAAAGTTCTTACACCAGAACATTTTAAGGGTGATTATCTCAGATGAATATATTGTCAAAATCAAACAATAGCACTTAAAAATATATCAAAGCACCACGTTCTTCAAAATAAACAACTTACATGGTTCAGATTTTAGATAATAATCAGTGTCCAATTTTTGAGACATTTTGTTAAACATGAACAATAACGTTACCCACAAAAGTAGAGAAATACCCACATTTCAATTTTAGAACATTTCGGCCATTAATCTTAATATAACTATATGGCTGATTTTATTGAGATATATTTAAATACAAGCAGACTCCTTCAGTTACCACCAGCCTTCCATGGGACCTTGTTGAGTACAGATGAACATTTAGACAAATGACTGACAAGGTATAGACCAGGTTGCAAATATATGTCACATGTGTTCTGTTTGCTCCAGGGTATTATGACACCCGTCGCCGTTTAGTTAGAAACGTTATTGCTATTCTTCACACTTCAGACTTCTCCGACTACTTTTGTATTTTCCTACATTGTGATGGCAGGGGCGACCACCAGGCAGATCTCAGTAGTTGCAGTTGAAACTTTTGTTGCCTACCCTAATTGAAGGTGGTAGTCTTGAATCCTGGAGGGCAGTGATCGGGCTGTTAAATTCATCGAAACCCCCAGACAAAAACAATCGTTGATCGCAGTGTTCTTAAGGAAGCTGATGCATCTCTGTCATTTGCTGTGTTACTACTCGTGCTTTTCTTGTACAATATCTTTATCTGTCTGCGACGTAGGCTACTTTGTTTTATTTCCTTTTGTCTGCTACTGAAGTATTCCGGATAGACTTATTAACCCATTCCGTGCCACCTAAAGTCAAGTGTGTTAGATTCATGTTCCTTGTGAAGGGATATTTCGTTGGGGGGGGGGGGGGGGGGGAGGGGGGGGGGTAAGGGAGGGAAGGCACATACTCAACATCAGAGTGGATGTGTGCCTCGGACATTTTTTATACAATACTCCAAAAGCCAAAAGCTTGACACTCAGGCATTCTTTCACAAAGTTCACGAACACTTGGGTAACGAAGTTAACACATTGCACCGTACCAAGGTGAAATAATCTTTATCCTGGTATCTTGGAGTGTCCTGGGCCATGCGTGATTCGCCTTCGCTACACTTCACTTGCTGCTGCTGCTGCTGCTGCTGGAATTGGGTAGATGCTACGTCACGATTGGGCTAAGTGCCCGGATGTTGGATCAGCGAGGCGGCAAAAATGGTGACTCACAAGAGTTAGCACTTTCGCGGAATAAAAGTCGATTAAAAGTCTTCAGGGGCGCGTTTCACAATAAAAACTTACGTTATTAGTATGATCATTCCTTGACCAACTGCCACCCATATGAAAACCCCCGGGGTTTATTTTGACTTTAATCCTACACCAGATGTAAAAAGGTACCCTTTCTTAATCCTGTGATGTGTTGAAAAAAGTGCTGCATAAATGCATCCTGGTGCATTTTGGAAACCAACATTCCAATTTTAAACAAGTTTTAGCATATTCTTACTTCCTACACAACCCCCCCCTCCCCCAGGAAATACTAATTATATCCTATATCACCACTCTATATCCAAGATCTATACATTTGTTTGAAAAATGAATAATATATTCAGTTCACTCAAATAATTGTAACCGTATCCAAAACCAGCGGTATACGTTTTTCTTTTTTTCTTTCTTTTTTTTGGGGGGGGGGGGGCGCGTTTCTAATCCTGGGAGTAATGAAAACAGGGCCTTTCCCGCGGCACATACCCAGTACAATCCAAAATGGGAGTACCCCCCCCCCCCCCACGATTTCGTTCAAGTGGCAGCATGCCTACAATTACATAGAATTAACAGGTCAACAGCTTTTCTCGGCGCTCTGAGCACATTGCGCCCAAAGCGCGCTGAGGAAAGCTTTTGCCTCAATCCAAAATGTAGGCACTGAAAGTGTTAAAAAATCTCTCAAACTCGCTCATACAAACACGTTCGCAGGCTCAAAAGAAATCCTAAATTAGGTAAACTTTTGCTCATACGGAAAGCACGGGCAATGATTTATACCCTCTCTCAGGCTCTGTGAAAGCTCTCCAAGCAACAATGGGAGAGGTACACAGCAGATGGCAGCACCAGGTAATTATACCTGGTATCTAACTGTTACAGATGCTGCCATCGGGAAGATTAACAAAATTGGCTTGTCCTGTTGGTCGGCTGTTTCCAACAGGAAGTGCCGTGTCATTGACAATGTTCCCTGTGTACGTTCCCCCATTGACTATTCGCGGTTTCCAGCCTCACTTCGACATGAAAGTGCCGTCTCCGGCGCCTGCGAGCTGAGATTCTATATACTACGCATCCGAGCAAATTTTCTAGTAGTTTACATGCACTGGATTTTTTGATATTATATTCACTAAGGGATATTCTGAATAATGGTGTCCATCCTCCAATCACTAGCCCAGACCACTGTGACCTCCATCTGAATCTATCTCATCGCAACTCTGGTTTTGTTTCCATTAGTTCTACAACAAATCAATTATTTGCTACTATCGATACCATGTATAACGGTATGAAGGTTCAGAAAGAGGCCTGGTTGGTCTTACTATATCGACCTTAAGTTTTTGAGCATGCGTGACATGTTGGTCTCCTGTTCAAAATCCGCCAAATGGTGTAACACCACTCATTAATGAATGGTTCAAAAGTTACGTTAGTAATCGCCAACAAAGGTTGTTATCCATGTTTAAAGCTCTTCATAACTACCAATTGAAGTTGGAGTGTCCCAAGGTTCTATCTTTGTTCCTATTCTTTTTCTTATTTATATAAACAGTATAGTTCATAATGTTATTCATGAAAATTTTGATTGATACTAATATTTCATTTGTTATATCTATTTATTGGTGGACTACCCCTTTACATCGGGGGGGGGGGGGGGGGGTCAGCGAGCAGGGAAGGACCCATGGTGTATCACATATGGAAACACAGGAACAAAAATAATTGCACAGATTAAAGATGAATGCATGCTATCATGTAAAATCGCCTAAATACATGTATACCAGACTTAAAGTCCCGTGCATCTATAATCCACACTATGTACAAGGAACAACAGTTATAGACAGCTTGAATAAGCTGCAGGTCACGCCGGAGAGGCGGCCTCCTGTAGTGCCAAGCCCCAGCCAGCAGCTCCTTAATTATGCGGTCCAAAAGATCGCCAATATATTGACCAAAGCCGTACACATGCTGTCCTAGGAGCCAACAAAGTTTCTTTTGTGATGTCGAGGCCAAGAAACTTTCCCAAACATAATCGCACTTTAGCCTTTTACATGCTCTTTCTAAAGACATATACTTTTCCGATCTTATATGATCAAGAAACAAAAAATGTGGCAAATCTTCCTTGTTATCGTTGTATAAAACACATTTATCTTCTGAAACACCCTATCTTTCCAGGTCATTTCACAAGCCTAGGCATTCAGTTCGAGCCAAAAATTTCAACCAAGTACCAGTAAAATTTTGAACATTGAACAAGTATTTTTCACCAAAAGCGGATCACTCAAACATTTGATACCAATACGGGCGTTCCGAGTTAGGGATTTTTTTTAACACCAGGCTTCGCATGGTAGATTTTTGCCCTCCGCGCATGCCCGACATGCCTGGTAACGCAATTCCGCGGTCAAGCTTTCCCGGGGTAATAGTAGGCCGTGACCAACACAGCGTGACAGCGAAACCCATACGAGAATCGACGCGCAACAGTGATCGTTCAGTTTCAGTGAACATGGCGGGAAATACGGACGACGGAGGAGCGGCGATTAACGTGATTGAACAGACGGGAAATGAACTATACGACAAATTTTCAAAGATAAAAGTGGTTGACCTTAGGAAATTTCTAAAGATTCGCGGAGTGCATGGAGTACAAATATGTGAAGAAAGGCCTAGTTGAGGAGAAAGATGATACCATGGACGTGCGGAGAGCTCGATTGGAGTTTCCCGATGGGAAGAAGAAGGTGGCTTTGCCATACATATCTTCGATAACCCCCTGGACAGAAGACCTGAAAGCAATGCCAGTGGTTGAGATGCCCCATGTCATCGCCTACCTAATAAGCAAATGTGACTGGACACCCAACAATGTTCAGAAGTGCCGCGAATTCAGGGGCTACCAACTTGCGGAACAGGGGCACATCCATAGGGTTAAGTTATACGCGCTGTCGAACTTTGTTTCATGCAAACTTTTGTATGTGAAGGCACTTTGTACAAGACAAACCTAGCAAGGCGTGGCACCGTACCAGGTCTGGGGAAAAGTCACGGAAGAAGGGGTCATCCATACCGGAGGGTGCCAGTGTACAGCGTAAGAGGGCTTTAATATTAATTATTTGATATTTATTTATTCATTGTTTAATGTCGCCAATCTTAACCAAATAATAATAGCTGATCTGAAAATGCTTGAAGGCCTACAGTGTGCCAGTGATATGGTAACAAAGTTTGCAGACAGTGTATTGCGAATTTAGGTCAAGTGCTTTACTGTTAATTTCTGATTGCACCCGTCAAGCGCTAATCTGGTTAGTGGTCAGCCAAGCGCGAGGATCTTCAAAGCACTGGCAGAAGTGCGCCCCAGGCTAATCCCTCAGAACTCACCGAGTCAATCAAGGGTGACTTAATGCATGGTTAGTTGTGCCACAATGCAGGCCCCGATTTGTGTAGGTTTTGTCTCAGTTTTTGTGTCAGCATTTTTCATAGTGACCGTGTTTTCTGCTATCTGAGGTACACCCTGGTATCTTACAGTTGTACATTGGCATGCTTTCTTGGAGTTACACTTGTAGGTTATTAAAATAACCGGCGTTAAAAAAATGACGCCAACTTTCCCGTGTTAACACAATGGGGCAAAATGGCGAGACTTGAAAGTGTCCCCCGAGACCTGCAGAAACGTCCGTGACATCGCGGGAACATAGTAGTCAGCGCCACTGGTGGCAAAAATTGTCCCTATCTCGGAACTGACTTCCTTTCGTCAATTTCTTGGAAAAAAATTATTTTGTACCCTTCAATAGTCGACTTGAGAAAACGACTAAGCCAGCTTGGGGTTTTATTTTTTTACTCGAAAGCACGATTCATGCAAACGCTATTAAACGTTTATCTCATTTCATCAACATATGCCCAGGCATTGAACGACTGGTCCTTAGTGGACTCTATTAAGCTGGTGGCATAAAAAAGTTTGCCTAACCGAGTATCGGGCACATCGAATTTCATGCGGTGAAAAAATTTAACTCTCATCCGTTCCAAAATAATATTCAGTGGTAACAGTGAATATTATTTTGGAACTTGGTGAACTGGTAACCATCCCAGTTCACCAAGAGTAGCCATGATCGTAAGTGAGAAGCGGACCTGCAAGATGGCTCTCGCCGTTCCATACTGCACGGACTTGAGAGTACCGTGCAACTTTCTCGTACTACAGACCCACACTGCACCTCCACGTGTAAAAAAAAAAGGAAGAATTATATTCCTCCAAATAGTATTACCGAACTGAACTCGATTTACATTTTCGTGGGATGATAATATGCTGCGTAATAGCCCCTAAGGCGAGATGCCTTTAGAACGATTAATTCCTTTACATGTGCTGAATCTTTTAACGAATTTGAAAACATGATGCCTAAATACTTTACCTTTCACATTCCGAAATATATTTATCATCAAGCATCCGTCTTTTGTTTCTGTCAAATCTTTTTTCCAACGACCATGACTTTTGTTTTATTACTGTTAAACGACATATTCCATCTTTCAACAAAAACATGTGCTACATACAGCATACGCATTAATACGCAGTATGCATATTAATTTCCCGCCACGAAACAAGGGTTTAACACTTGGCAATCACGGGGGACGTGCGGGTCGCATCACTGTCACAGACAGGCTATATGATCACTTTTCACAAAATTAGCAAATTTTGAGAAATTTAAGTTCACAAATGCCAAACTGGTATTCTTCTAGTACTATCCGAGCCATAATAAGAAAAATTTCCATATGCCTTTGATAAATATTCTGTATTTACAAAATATTAGTAATATCCTGCTGGTCCCCACAGGTACCGACCCGTATCTCGCCATATCTCATCAAGCGAGACTAAGCAATCAGGTATGCATTTGGACCGGGAACTTAATATGCATATCTCCTATTGTCCTCAATTTCTGCTATTAATGCCATGTGGTCAGCGTATAGAAGGCAGGGGATATGAGCATTTTCATAAGGTCACCAAGATTTCTTTCCTCCAAAATTTGAACAGAATCTAACATTACCGTGGAAAACAAAGTTGGGGAGAGAATACACCCTTGTTTCACTACATTAACCATCTCGAACTAATAACTTTTGAAAGTACCAAAAATAACTTTATTTTCGACTTTATTATACAAATTTTTAGTCAAACGCCATGCTTTGCCCTGAATGCCTTTTCCCCATGATACATGTAATATAAACAGGTTTTCCCTGTTTACGGTATTAAGAGCTTTTGATATATCCAGAAAAGATAGCCAGGTTTTCACTTTCTTAAACTGCAAATTACCTTTACAGCCAACACTTAGTGTTCCAATCTTCTCTGTCTTCTGCATGCACCTAATAATTCACCCAGTACATTTTCATGCTCCAAGAAGTTCATAAATTGGCATTCAACCAACGAGATGAAGACCTTATAAATGTTCTAAGTGACGGTAATCCTCATGGTACTTTGCTAAAGATTCCTTTGATCCTTTCTTGTGAATGGGTTTAATGTAACCCTGAAACCATTCGTCAGGATATGTTTCATACAGCTTACACATATTGAAAAGATCTATAAGCGAAATGATCAGAGACGTACCAACTTGCTTCAAAAACTCATTTGGTATACTAACTACGCCACAAGTTTAAATTGCATCCAAAATGTCATATTTCTTTTATGTGCAAAAAATAGCTCTTTTACAGAAAAAAGGTATATATACGTAGTTATTAGGGTTGTATGGTTTAATCAACTGGGTTAATCAAAATTGCAAATTAACCAAATAAGACCGGAAATGTAAATGGCATTAACTGTGTATGACACATCAAATAAATATAACAGTATTATGTTATAGTAAAAGATCATCTTTTGAAACAACCACATTCTTTGCAAAAACAAGCCTTTTATTGCATTTCATTCTTGTTTGTCCATTTTTTTAATATCTTCATTGGCTTCTCGTTTTCATATGCACCACTGACAGTAGGTTAGGCAGATTAACCCAAGGGTAATAAAGGACATCCTCTTTGCCTTGTGAATATATTGTATTTTTCTCAACCTGTATTTAAAATTTCATAAAATGCAAAAAATTCAGTATTACCGGTTTAGTGTCACACAATTCTCTGTCAATAAAATATCTGCCTTGCAATAATATGTTATTCAAAATATAATGACGTTTTCATCAACATTTTGGTAACAATCAAAATTGACCTATTCATAGCAGAAGCTAATCATTAATCAGTTGTTGATTCCACCATATTTGTAAACGTTTTCAAAAGACTTGAACATAGTTGCATTTCCAGTTCCTGTGAGCAATTGAATCTGTAGTTTCACAAAAGTAGGCATATATTGGATTGAACTACCGAAAATTCTTTATTAGAAAAGGCATCTCTATTAAAAGACGCACCCAGCTTTGGGACATCTAGAACGTTGTTATCTCCGTCAGATTGTTCAGCAGAAAAACTCTAATAGAAGACGCACCCCACTTCAGGTTGCTTAAAAGTAATCAAAATGAAAAGTTCCCGCTCGAGTTTCATGTGTACTACTCGCGCATATTTTGCACTATACATGATCATTCGACGTTTTTCTTTTCATTTCATTGGGCAGTTCCAAATTCCAGAAGGTAGGGAACAGTTAATAGGCAAGGACAAGAACAGAAGGTTCTATCCCTGCCTGAAAGAGGGCACTGCGGTCACTGGAGGGCTAGGATTGTGTATTGCCATTACTGCACATTGTAACTTGCAACTTAATAACTTGAAAACAAGTGCACATAGACACCAAATTACACACAGTAAATCTAGATTCGTAACTTAATACCTCACAAAAATCATATAACCACAGCTACCAAAGTGACCAGTTTATTTAAAGTCACTTTAACATACAAACCAATAGGAATACACAGCTCTAGCCCTCCAATTTTTTGTGTATTTGGTTGTGTATTGGGATGAATACACACTTCAGACCTTTCCTATTGAAACTGGAGAGGTTGGTTAGTATGAATACCCAGGTGTTAAGATAAAAGCAACGGGTAAATGCATGTTCAGGTATCAGGTGGAGATGATTAAACAGAAAGTAAATCGTACAAAAGGAGTGATTAAAGCTACTGCACTGAAAAGTTTCAAAGATAGTAGACAGCGAGAGTATTATGGGATAGCGATGCAATACCAGGAATGATATATGTCTCAGATGTGATTTCAGTAAGTGACGGAGATATCCAGGGGATGGAGAAAGCACAGGATGAGATGGGAGAATGGATACTGGGAGCACCACCATGTAAAGCAACAGAATCGATTCTAGGAGAGTTAGGATGGAATAAAATCACAAATAGGATTGCCAAAGCTAAATTATGGGGTATCTACAAGCGCCAAATGAAGACAGGTGGTGCAGGAAAGTTTACAATGAGGTAGTCAAGGAAACAACAAGATGGGTCAAAGAAATAGACAAGTTAGCAGAGAGATGTGAATTAAAAGGATATGATGAGGTGGATGATTGGAAAGTATATACAGGTAAGACTGTTACAGAGGGTTGGAAAGGGAATTGGAAAAGAGGAGTCAGGGAAAAAAGTAGATTGAAAGCATACAAGGCATTAGGAAAGGCAAAGAAAAGTGTGTGTTGGGATGGACGGAAGGGATCCAAGCTTTTTCAAAGTAGGACAGGAGTAATCAATCTAGAAAAGAGACAACAGAAGTGGACAACGATAGTAATGGAAAGTGTAAGATGTGTAGACAAGAGGCAGATGAGACAGTGGATCATTGGCTGTTGTCGTGCGATGCATATAGAGAGATAAGGGAAAATGGCACAGGGAAGATTACAATTACAAGGGTTTAGAAAAGGTTCGGTGTTTAGAGGAAGAGGAACGTGTATCATGGGTTTTAGGTTTGAAAGGTGGCTTTCTGGGAGGCAGGAAAGGTAATAAAATGTACGGGACTACCTGGTAGGATGCCGGGAAAAAAGGAATGAAGTAGTAGAGTTAGAAGGCAACAGGTTAAATTAGAATCCCAGAGTACATGGAGGGAAGGGAATGCTGGTAGCCCTTATAAAGGCTCCCTTGGGTGCTACCATGGGAAAGGCCTGAGCCTTAGAGGCGGGGATAGGGTGTGCGAGGTTTTTTTTCTTTCTTTTTCTTTTTTTTTTCTTTTCTTTTTCTTTTTTTTCTAGAAAGAACAAGCAATGAGTTTAGGGGGATATATCCAGGACCAGGGGCCCAACAGCTATGAGAGAGTGGGTGGTGGACCCTTTGCCTCGGCTCTGGTCCTGTAAAACATGGCAACGCAAGTTGGTAAGGAATACCATGGTTTCCCCAGCCTCATCTACTTTTTTTAACAGGCCACCTGTGTCCACAGGACCGCGGCAGACAAGCGGAGAACCACATTATTATTATTATTATTATTATTATTATTATTATTATTATTATTATTATTATTATTATTATTATTATTATTATTATTATTATTATTATTATTATTGTTATTATTATTGTTATTATTATTGTTATTATTATTATTATTATTATTATTATTATTATTATTATGTGCTTTTAACGTTATTTTACCAATATTACAGAAGCATTTTATTACCTTTCTTTATGTTTGTGGTATGTGTATCAATAAAAACTGTGTATGTTCAAAATGAAACCCTTCTATTATTACTTGACTTTATGATGCTATTTGTTCTCGGTATGTCCGTTTATGAAGCTAACATAATAGCTCAACAGGTCATGGTGCCGGGAAAACTCTCTATTAGAAGACGTACCCTGACTTCACCATCTTCAATTTGGTAAATTAAAAAATGTATTTCAATACAAGCCGCGGTTTCATTTAGAGAATATACGGTATATTAATTGTATGGAACCTGTCTTTGGTTATTGCAAAGCGCTGTAATATTGAAAACTGAAACGCCTGTAATTTGGTTTCTGTAGTGCAGTGATAAGAAATATAAAATATTTGTGACCATTTGTGTTCTGTTATTTGTGGAAAAAGTCTGTCCATATTATTACACTTGTTGGCAATTTTTGTTTTGTCTCTTCTACAAAAAACCCGGTAGAAATCTCTACTTTCCATTTCACAACTGTGTGTGGTTTTGCCCGATATCCTGAAACTGGGCATACTTATGGCATCATTATATCTTACATTACGAGAATGCAGGTGTTGTTCCCATGATCCCGGTATCGTAGGTCTTATTGATAAGTAAAGTAGAAAGTTAGCTGTTGAATGATGTTTGTCTTTCATTTCTTCCTCTGTTAACAATGCTTCATCTGCATGGACAATATCTTGGAGCAACATTTTACCTTTTACATACCATTGTTTGTAAAATACAGATTTTTTCCGTAGTGATATAACGATGGCGAAAACGCAAAACCACCTATCTGCATTTTAACAATTTCGAGTAAAAGAGAAATGAAGTTTTGCAGATCTTAAAATAGTATGAAAAACAGCATATACTCAAATGTTTTGGACATATTTTCTTGATTTTCATCACAGTATTAACAAAAACGATCCTTTCCAAAAATTTGTGAAAAAAGTTTTTTTTGCTCTGCCAGCAATATTTATGTGGCAGATCGGAGGTTTTGAGCTTTAGAGTTTTTTTTAAAAACGGGTTTAAACGGGCGGTTAGAAGGTTTTGCATTTATGTATACTAGGAAGCAATGATCTCCATTTGAAATAAAAAATGGCATTTGTGATCGCAAAGTGGTCACTTAAAGAACAAAAATGTAAATTGGGAGCTGTATGCAACATCAGACATGGAAATAAGTTCAGGGTCATATTATTTATTAAATGATTATTGCAGTTATTGAAGGCATCATCAGGATGTCTGTACTAGATAGAACGGGTGGCTGTATTTCTTACGTAAATCAATAAAACAGAACAAAAATACACTTTCACGGCACAAACAAATGGATGGCATCACCCTTGAAGAAGCCTTGCTATGACCAAAAAGAAGGGAAAAAACTATATGTTTCTCAGAGTAGTCCCTTGGCTCAATGCGAACCAGTCGAGTTTCTTCAGAGGGCTTTCTCCATCTGGACGTTTGTTCCTGCCTGTGCTGTATACTTGTATTTTCATCAAAAGAAAGGTTCAAGCACAATCATACAAAATCTCAAACATATATATTTATTGAACAGATGTTTTTGGATAATCAATACTTACCGAGTGTGCACCAGAATCATTCCGAACAAAAGCCACCACCAGCGCCCCCATCCCCCAAAAAGTTAGGATTAGCAGTATTTTCAAGGATGGCCTATTGATTCATCACCTACTTTTATCATTGACATTAATGACATAAACAGGAAAGTTTAGGCCTACCGATGTCACCAATGGACCGACTTTATAAAATGCAACAACACCTATTGTTTATTAAGTAATGGTTAAAACTGTGTTTTTCCTTGATTACTCCAAAACTAAATGTCGTTACCATGGTAACCAAGAAAAACATATATCAGCCATTAAATTGATAGTACACTTTACCTCACCTTTAACTTCGGGTTCTTATCTTCCAATTAATACCCAATTTAGCTAGGTATTTTTTTTGTTTAAGGAAAGATTTACCATCAGTATTATCACATGTATCATTTCTCAGCAACGGGCAGCGCTAGCCATAAAATTGCCATATCCACAAAAATCTACTCATTTTCAGTTGTCTAGACATTTGAAAGAACGTTTCTAGGCGACCCAAAACACTCTTTCATCCCTCAATTGACCTCATTGTTAGTGCAGAAAGGCTCTCTTTACATTTTAACATCAAATGTGAAGAAAATTATTCCTGATAATTAAAACTATAAATAAGTTTCTAATGTTTAATCGCAAATTTAAGTGATTTTGCAAATATTCTATTGCCATGACAACCAACTTTTGACACTTACTACCTCGAACTGGTCTCTTATGAAACGCTTGTATGGTAGGTATGCTAATGTAAAGTTGTGTATGTGTGTTAAGTTATGCTTTATAAGGTGTTTTTCCCTTCATCTCATGAAAAACTTAATTCCGTTGCCTTGGTAACCAAAATAAATACAAATTGACCATAAAATTGATAATACACCCTACCTAACTTTAAACTTCAGGGTCTTATCTTTTGATTGATACCAAATCCAGCCAGGTATTTTTCCGGTTGAACAAAAACTGAAAATAAATTTTTAATAAGCCTTTTTGAAAATTTAGCTGCTCTACTATATCTAACCAGGGATGAAGTGCATTTGCATCTTAGGGACCCATGCATTTTTGTAACTTTGGTTATTTCTTGTAAAAAAAAAAAACGAGGTCATTTTCAATGTTTGTATAAAAACCAAGTGCAAATACAATTATTGTGAGCGTTTGAGCACTTCCAGACACTTTTAGGCCTAGTATGAGCAATAATACAATATTTTACCAACAGCTTGTAAATTTTATCATCAATTTGACTTTCCGCTGTTATTAAATGTTTATTTCTGTTACCAAACACCACCTTGTGTTTGTATCTTGCTTAATGGTTAGATCAAATAACAAGATTCGACAGGTTAACTACATACGATTTACTTTGAGAATATTTGAAGTGACACACTTTGACACTGATTTATCCGATGCACATTGGAGGTTTTGCGCTTTAGAAATTCAGAGCATTGCAGATAGGAGTTTTCGACTTGTGGCTGCTGTTATGACTAAAACGGGAATTCGGATTTCTGAATAGTCACGAAACATTGATCTTAAGGAAAGGAAGAATCGTGCATTGGAAACTTGAAATCGTATTATATTCACTTAGGAGGTTTTGCGTTTTCGCCATCGATAATCATTACACCAGATGACATCTTTTCTTACCTCTTTGACATCCTTTGATATAAAATAAGATTTAAAGCCGTTCCCCACTTTTAAAAGCAGTTGGCAAATAAAGGCATCTGTTTCTGTTTTAGGTCCAAGCGACATCTACTCAAAAATAAATCTTCTAATTTAATGTTGGGAAAGTGAGCTTGACAAATAGCTTTCCACCTAACAGCTTGTTGACTATACATCCATTTTTGTCCAATTTATTTGTGGTGCTTTTACTTGAAATTCAAAATGAAGCAGCTTCAAAACCTACGTCAGTTCTGTTCCTCTGTATGCTGTTTTTCTTAACCTAAGCAATACTACTCTTCCATATAGATTTGTAAATACTAGATTGGACACCCTGCATAAATGCTGCATATACATGCAGCATTGAGATGGGGTAAAATAATTAAGATGCAGCTTGAATTTTGATCACAATGTTTCAACCAATTATGAATAGATTTATAGTTTTCCATATTTTTAATACATGTATTTCTTCATAAGATTGCAACCTGGCAGTTATGTTTCTATTATTCATCAAGTTTTCATCTTCGTTTAACTCATTCCATACTATGGTGACAGGCCTTGGTCAGTGGCTCTGGCACTGCCTGGCAAGTCATGCTGCAGCTGCCGCAAAGGCAGCCGCAGCATGCCTTGCCAGGCAGTGCCAGAACCACTGACTTAAGACTATAGGCATGTTGGTACTTGAACGAAAGCTCTTTTCATGAAGAATTTAAATATGCAATTGTCGTCTTAAACCTAGGTAAATCTACGGAAAAATCAGGGACTGGTGTGGAATGAGTTAAACAAATACCCAAAACCATAATTCCCCCCTGACACCACTTCACTGGTCAATCTCCATCCAAATTATTTTTGTTTGCTCTAATCCATCTTATTACACTTTTTCCTAGGTTGGATTTTATACCACTACATTTTCCAAAATCTTTTTAACACTTGTAATAATTTTGCTGCTTTTATATCTTATAAATTGTAAAAGAAATTGTTTATCTTTATCACCAATCTTGATACCCTCAATATCGTCATTACTTCTTATTTTAATGGCTACCAAATTCACTGCAAAACTAAAGAGAAAGGGACCGGGACAGCCTTGTCTGACACCTCTAGATAACCGGGGAGAACTCGCGTGTATATCTGTTATTAAGTTCACTACTTCAAACATCATGGAATTTTCTTAATTGTTGAAAATGGTAAGTGTCGGACACAGTTCTTACATTTTCTCTAATGTAACGACCTTTTACATAAGTCAGATCTTCATGAATTAATGCTGGCGACAGTTTCTGCATTCGTTTTGCTAAATTTTTGCAATTGTGTTTTGGTCAATGTTAGAGAAGATGATCGGTATTTAATTTTGAAAATTTGAACAGTCCTTATCTTTCTTTGGTATGAAAGTTATAATGCTTATTTGATCAACTGATAACGAATTTGTTTCCTAAGCATAATTTATGACTTGAAAAGTATCTTATTTCTGTCAAGAAGCCTATGTAAAATTCAATTGTAAATTCATCAGTCCCAGGACTTTTTTCATTTTAAAATTCCTTAATAGCTACTTAACATTTGTCTTCAGTTATCTCCTCCTCACACGTTGCTTTTTGTAGCTCATTTAATTAAGGTGTTCCGGGTAAGTTCAAGAAACGAAGTCAGTCCTGGTGGAAGGTAGTCTATATTAATAGGCAGTGAAGGTTTCTCATCTAATGTCCACACCACTCACACAGTTTTATGTTGCCTCCTGGCCTAGCAGCGCCACCTGGTGCAAATTTTAGCTGTGCTACCTTTTTCTGTGTTACGAGAAAAGTGGTATATAGGCTATATGAATCGGTTATTTTTCCTTCTATTTTTACATCTAATTATCCAATAATAGGCCTACTTTTATTGATATCAATAATCCAACAATTATGTTTTTGGAGCATCATATCATCGAATAATCCCTCTAAAAATCAAATAATTCAAAAATCGTAAAACCCTAATAGTGCCCCAATTGTCCAATGTTAGCTTTGCTAAAAACATATACAGTTGCTGATCCAATGCAAAATCACAAATGCAACTACATGTGTTTTGATACCATCTAGATTGTCATTCAGAGGTGTCAAAAAGGACCACTGCTTTGAATATGAAAAGTCAGAGTTATCACTTTTGATGTATTGCAAAGCAAAAATGTTGTGGTGGCGGATATTAAAAAAATGCAGAAATTTGGATTTTAAAAGACCCAGCTTTTATTACTTCTGCTGTACATAACAAAGAAACTGGTCTGCTTGGCAGACAGTGTCATGACCACAGGTTTCCATATTCAAATGAACTTCTCTAGAGTGATTGGCAAATACATTGCCAATTCTGACTACGGGCATATTGGGTAAAACGGGGAGTATATGGAGATAACAGCTGACCACAGTCTTCGTTCATTGTGGAATAGGGTTGTGCGTGCACAAAAACTCACATATGACACCTTGTGGCGGATTTGGTGATCACCTTCACAGACAGCAAGGACTTGCAGTATCGGGCACAGAGTAAGCATGCAAACGGTTTTGTCAATCAATATAATGACGCTTGTCACTGCCTGACATGTTACACAAAGTACGCACCCGTGTAGTCTGCTAGATCATGAGTTTGGTGAGCTCTAAAACTTAGGATAATGTCAGCTTACTTGCTGGAGAGAGTATATGTCAATTCTGCTTCACCTTTAATACAAGAACATTGCTTTGCTGTACAAGAACATTCGGTCAACCGTATTACCCTGTTGCTTCGAATAATATGTATTGCTTCGTTGGAGATGCTTGTTGTAGCGCATCAGTGAATAATACCTAGTATTGTTTAATCAAATTAATTGATGATTGCAATTGAAATTCTTAAATGTCTTTGCAAAGCTGTTATGGACATACACTGTCTGAAATAATCTAATTTGCGTGGAATTGTAACTCAAGCACAACACAGTGATGTGGTATTCAGACTTCGCTGCACCATAACAAATTTTACTGTGGTGGTGCAGATTTTCATAACCAACGTACATTTTTGTGATCGTCAGTGAAATGGAAAACTACGATATGAAACGCCTAAACGCGTGATCTTCACCTCGTACCCACATGCGTATTGCCTTTGTCAGAACAATTATGTCTGTGTGCCAACAGAGACATATTGTTTTTCTATGAGTTCTTTCTTTCTTTCCATCTTCTTTACAGGCAAATTTGTCCGACATTTCATTTGGAAAAAATTATGCGTAGAAACTCAAAACTTGGCACAATTATACTTCTATAGATGAAGTCTCGACTTTTTATAATGAGAGGTCATGCTTTTCAAAATTATGCAAATGAGGGCTAATTAAAGTTTTAAATCTTCAATATCTTATACACTATAGTAGATGTGGTTCCGAGTGTATAGGAGTTCGATCACAGCAAGGCAAGGTCAAAGGTCGATTTTAGGCCAAAATGTCATTTTTGAGGTCAAGGTTCACTTCAGGTAGAGGTCATCTCAAGGTCAAAGGTCATTTTAAGGTCAAAGGCCACTTTCGATGGCGGCTTTCTTCTAGCCATAACTTGGTCAATTTTTATCCACTTTTGATCATGCTGGGCTCAAACTGTAGCTATTGTAACACTGCACATGTTTGAAACTTACATGTGAGCTCTAAAGGTCAAAGGTCAAGGTCATTTGGACCTTTGAAAGTGTCATCCAGTTTAACTTGGCCAATTTCCATCCAATTCTAATCATGTTGGACTCAAATTGTAGGTATTGCAACACTTCACATTTTTATAAGAACGTGTAACCTCAAAAGGGCAAAGGTCAAGGTCATTTGGCCCTTTTAAAGTTTCATCTTGCCATAACTTGGTCAATTTTCATCCGATTAGGTTCATGTTGGGCTTAAATTGTTGGTATTGTAACACTGGGCATGTGACCTGTAAAGGTCAAATGTCATGGTCATTTGGACTTTGAAATTTGCATCCAGCCATAAGCTTAATGTAATGTGAAGTACCAAAGGATAAAAGTTATAGCATTATATATTTACAACTTTTGAAGGCACACGGACAGATTTGTTTTGAAGCAAATCTTCTTTTCTAGTTTCATTCTGTTAGCATAGCCGATTCATCTATATAATTTGACGCCAGTTCAAATAGCAAGTGAACGACAACCTCCCGTTAGAGGTACCGGTAGATGATTTTTTTTTTCATCACATCTTCCTGTCAGCTGACACCTGATGGACAACCTTCACAGTCTCACAGTTGAGTAAATGGTTGCTTTTGGTACTCTGGCATATGCACCTTCTGAAGTTGCATCTGATCTTGAATCTTCACTGGCGGTACTCGTTATGAATATTGTCGGTTTGCAGTGATTTTGTTACTTATATTTTCATGATTTCGCGGTTCAATCTTTCCGTTCTGTAAACAATCCCATAAGTAGGTATAGGTTGCTATTTCATACCGTTTTTGAAACCAGCAAGCTGAAAACAGTGCTCTGTGGACATCAGTATTGGCGTTGAGAGAAGAAATGTTTAAAATATGAACATCCGTATACCCCTTCCCTCCAAATGGATGAATGAATGAAATGACGGGTGGATAAAATTTGTGAATGAATGAATGTGAACAAGTGTGGGCCTCTACAGCAAACAGGACGACTGCACCTGGCGCCGTTGATCCCCACAGCTTTCACGTGTGACCGCCAGATGGCCAAGACAGCATCCATAAAAGCATTGACAGCATGGCCAACCGCATGTCTATGAATGCATAGTGTGTAAAAAGACAGGTAGACACAGCGGGTCCTGGTACGTGCTTTCCACCCCAGTTCCGTTCATGTTCATACAATCCGAGTTGCTAGTCATGCGTGCCTCCACAGATGTCCAAAGATCAGTTGGTATAATTTTCTGAACTTCCAAAGGATCCCTCATACTGCCAAAGGCCTACAGTGAAAACATTTGCTTTTAAGACTATTGTAATTTTTATCTACCTTTTAATACCTTAACGGGCTCATGGTTACATAAATATACATTTAAATAAAATAAAGACATACGTAAGCAAACTGATCATAAAATATAATACGGTGCCTCTTATATCATTTAATAGGTCGCAAGCTAACAGAAAACGTCTCATTTTCAACCATTAACGTTAGGTGGGGACAAAATAGAAAAATGAGTTGATCAAGTGGCTCATATTGGTAACGACCAAGTTCAACACGGAGTTTGTGATAGTTTAGTCGAAGGCGTGTGAACGCTCGACGAAGCTTAAAATTTAAACAAAAAATTGACAACATTCTTCTCCAAGATTTTTCAAACCTGACAAGATTGTAGACTCAAGGTTCATATGTCCGGACAAAATGTCAAATTACATGTAAATTCTGTCAGATTCGTCATCAGACTGACAAAAAAATCAAGTGCAATAAGTGTACTAACTATATGATTTTACTTTGGACCTATAGTTCATCATTATTTCAACAAAGAAAATCATCTACTACTTAAATGCATTCCATATTGGTGGTGAATTGAAAAAAAAATGTGTACAGTTCATGCACATTATGTTAATTTTGTGACCGATAATAAGAAAAATATGAGAAATTTTCCGAAAATCCAAAGACTGGTAAAGTTAATTATATATCTTATACGTTAAACAGCTTGATGTATTTGGAATTCAAAATTAAATCAACACGAGATGCGAGAATGGGATAAACAGCTGAAAGTTTTTGATATATCAACTAAAAGGATGCCTGCCATGTTACGACCCTTAAGAACATCTATCCAGGTACAATAAAACCTGCCAAGCCGAACACCTCTGTTACCCGAACACTTTTTTTCGGGTCCCAACATTTTTGTATATAATTTAACAGGAGAGTCAAGTGTCGGAACCTGCAATCCCTGAACACTTCTCTACTGTGAACACCGAACACTTGATTTGGGTCCCAAAGCAACATTTAATCTATCAAGGCTGAACACTCCCCCCCCCCCCCCATTTTTGGGAAATTCACTGATATTTGATACAAAAACTTCACATTTTTTATATTCAACATTTTCATCAAATTTGTGGCATCAATGTATTCAAAGGGTGTCAAAAGCGTGTAGGGTCCATAGTGAGACCTTCTACAGCTGTACGTACAATAAACTGGTTGAAACTTATCAAACTAGTAAGTGCATTCTGAAGTTTAGCAGTATGATAAAGGGTAAAACACATATTATGTGTTGAGGTTGGACAATAAATTGATGTCATCAAATTATGCACATGTAAATGCACTGTCACAGGTAGGACAGATGTACATTCTTCAGTACATGTACATATGTATGTTCCAGTAACATTAGTAATATAGCCTAACGATATTGAAAAGTTCATGTACTCTCAGCCTAAAGTTTATCAATCCTATAAACTTTTTCCTAAGTGGTCGGAATTTCTTTTTCATCTTAGCCATTATTTTTCATTGAAATTTTAAAAAATAAATTTATATAAATATATATACATGTATATCGGAGCTGGTAAATTCCCCCAATACGTGTGCATGTATAGGTGAATTTAAAGTTTACATGTGGAGGATGCAGTCACAAGGCCACGCCTCCGACCCCCGAGTAGCCGAACACCTCCGCTACCTGAACACTTTGGCTGGGCCCCAAAGGCGTTCAGCCTTGACAGGTCTTACTATATCAGACAGATGAAGAAGCACAATTTGACAACTAAAATCTGAGTGAAAGGCTCAAAGACAGTCTTTGCATATCGCTGGTAGAAAGCCAAATTTCAGCTGAGACTCAATGTACAAATATGTGTGTGTGTTTGTGTTAAGCCGGGATAAGGCAGCCCTGTAAGGTTCTACCTTTGGCTACCTTTCACACTGACCATACTTATACACACATACTCTGTATTATATCATGTAAATAAAGTTACTGAGTTACTCACTAGTGTGTTTTGGGGCACCAGATAACTTCTTCCTCCTATCATTCTTGAGATCAAAGCATACCCTAAAATCCAGGTTCAGCCCAGTCTGGATCACCCTCCTCCTATCTGGTGGTGTGTCTACGTTTTGTATTGTATAGACAATGTATTACTAGTATTTATGAAAATTAGACTTTTTTTCAGATGATGATATTGCAATATTGTCCGCTGAAGATCAACATCTCCTTCTGAAGATATTTCACCAGGTGATATTCCGGCACAATTTCAACGAAGAGGTGGTTGTGCTGGTGAACGTCCTGTGGTATTCAAATATTGCGGGTAGAGCCAACTGGGGGGGGGGGGGGGGGGGACACAAAAGTTAGTTTCATTCATATGCAACAGGGTATCACGCAACTCTTGGCCCGTAGAAGGCAGGTCCGATTAAAAAGAACTTTGAACACTGAACTTTGCGACAAAAGAGGTCGGTGTTACACTTAGGACACCCAGGGTCTAGGTTTCTTTATTTTACATTTTAGTCACCAGATAGCGTTGCATAATTTTGAAAATAATTTTTGTGTGTTTATGATGCATTTGACATCAGACAGCGCACGCGTATTGAAACGGTTCTTGAGACGTAAATTTTATTAAAAAAAAAAAAAAATCATGAACGTGCAAAATAATTACAATACCATGTCCTTCGCAAACAAAAAGATTCTCATTGGAACTATATGTACGCCTCTTTGTAGCATAATTTATTTATTTATTTATTTATTTATTTATTTATTTATTTATTTATTTATTTATTTATTTATTTATTTATTTATTTATTTATTTATTTATTTATTAAAATGTAACAAGGCAAACGAAAACCATCATTAAGCTCAGCTGCTTGACAAATAAACAAAGCTATATAATATATCCAAAGTTTTGAATAAATAGTACTCATAGTTATCGTTTATTAGCACTATATGCAATTGATATTTTCCACATATGTTTCGCAAGGTCTGACTCACAAAAAGTAAATGTCTCAGCTTCCATGAAGTAGCTTCATCATTCCACTCTGCAAAATAATACAGTCTGCATGACGAGAAAATCGTGGCCTGTGTGTTGCATTTGATTTTTGACTTTATAAAAATGACTACCAGGCTTCAGTTACAGGCTAACATATTTTTTAACATCTGTACCTTTATGCAACTTCCTGCAATGCAGAGATGTTACAATTACAATTACAAAATGTGAAAACGTAAATAAATCCTTAGTCATTACTTTCGTCGGATAAATTGGCATTGTAACATATTTTGCTTACACCAGGAAACAGAGACAAGTTAAATCGTTGCCAATCACAGATATAGACTGATACTGAAGCATTTATTTACAATGAACAACGATATGGAAAGAGACACCCCACATTCCTGCACAGAGTTACAATGTTTGTGCGCGAGGCATATATTGGCAACTACCAACCCTCATGTTTAGGATATCGTTGCACAGCTTGAGAGGTTATTTGCCTCCAAACACACCATGTCGGTTATTCCTCATGCGAAGCCGCAATGACTTTCTTTTGCTTCTCTCTCAAAGGATTACAAGTAAATATCCAACCAAACTCGGCCAATCGTTATAGTTCGGGGCCATCTACTTGGTTTTCGGTTGACATCAGCTGTTGAAGTAACCGCGGGGAACTTTGACAGGCAAAAATTGTACATACTTTGGGCATCTTAAGTTGCAAATTAAAAAAAGTGTCCTATCTCCTGTTGAAGCTTTGATGATCAATGTTACCATAAGCTTGTTTTTTCTTTCTTTCTTTTTTTTTCATCAAGAACTTAGAACTTACAATATAGGCAGAAAAGCTGCGTTTTTCACATCATCGTTCTTGTTATCTGGGGTACGGAGCAGATACCTTACTTGATGACAAATGTCTATAATTTCTATTCTTTCTTTATTCTTTCCATCATTGCTTGCGAAATGTGTCACTTGTGTTTTTCGCGTCTCGCCAGGTGCTTCAACAGGCTTGTCGTTGATTAGCATAATATCCTTTGCTGCTAATTGCGGTCTTGGTTTGTAACCTTTGTTTGTCTCTCCAGCCCCTTCGATTTCATGTTCTGATTTACTGCACAAAACTTGATCAATTCTGTCGCAAGCTTTAGCTTGGACGCTGTCGTTAAATTCTGCACATAGTTTTGTCAACAGTTTTGAGAATATGTATCCTTTTTGTCTTTTCATTACATTTTCTTTCAATTTCCTGTCCACCAGAGGCTTCAAGTTTCTTATGGAATAACCAGCATTTAGTATTTTTGTCTCATAAGCAACTTTTCGCATGGCTCTTTGATCTCTTAATTTTTTTGATTGAAATCCAGGTTTCAATATAGAAAAACTGTTTGCTCTGTACTCCCTGTGTAACAATTCCTGGTAAGCTTGAAGTTCTTGCACTTTATCGTTGATTTGTTGGATTTTTCTCTCCTGTACATTTGCTCGGTGGCGAGCATGGCGACCCATGCTGTTGTATAACAACTGAAGTCTCCGCTTTTCCCCTTCGTTTACACGTTGCGCTCTTTCACGTGATACAAATGTTGCGTGCGCTAAGGCCCGCATTAAAGATCCCTCTCCAAGGAGTGGATTTTCAGCCATTAATTGCCTCTTGCCTCGCGTTTGGGGCATCGTGTCGGTCCTTAGGAACGTCCAAATCGCTTGACCAGGCTGGAAAACATGCATTGATTCTTATTATGATAAAAATGTTAATTATCTTGGTAATGCACCAGACTGTTCCCTCGCATAAACCTTCACCAATCGTCAAGTTGTATGCAGACTGTACAAACCACAAATATTGCAGTATAATACTTTCATACAGAAACTCTGAAGAAAATGTATTGTGTACCTGTTCCACACGTGAACCACGGCCGTTTAAAAGGGATAAAATTCTGCTGCAAATATAAAGAAACTGTTTTATCTGGATTTGCATTGGCCCTTTATACATGGCAGAAAAAGGAAGTCGCTGTGTATTTTTAATATGTGAATATGCAGCCAATAAAACTCATTGTGAAGATAGTGACATCTGATAAAGTCAAATATACTGATCTCTTTCAAAGCGGGCTTTCCTAACTACCATTGAATAAACACACAATGACAAACAAATAAACAAGTTTAGCCGTGCATGAGATTCCATCATGGTATTGACAAACACTTAGATTTTCTTGCATTTATATGACAACTTAAAACTGCAATGTAAATTCTTGAATTTTATTGCTGAAGTTTCATGAGACGCGTTTTATTGCATTTGACATGCTTATTTTTTAAAACGTTCTGCAGCCTACAAACATAAATATACGCAATTGCTATAGATTTATGGCATGAAAACAATGAATCCATTCTGAGGTGCAATATAAAAAATGTAACTATTTTGATAAGAGATTGGCCCATACATTTTGTGGAATAAACAGAACAAAGGGACACTTCTACGGTGTGCATGTGTGTTCGTCAGTGCGTGCAGAAAAGAGTACATCAGTTAGTGCGCGGGCCACCTGTCGGACTGTCTAGAAACTCGATCGTGCATACATAAATTTTTCGTCCGGGTGCGGGGCTCTCGATTGGATAGTTCCGCCCTGCATCTGCCGCTAATAATTGTTGTGTCTGTATTATATTGTTTTTTCTGTGAATTATGTCTATGTGCCAACACAGACATCCTGTTTTTCTAGAATTTCTTTCTTTCTTCACAGGCAAATTGGTCCGACATTTCATTTGAAAAGTATTATACGTAGAAACTTCAAACTAGGCATGATTATACTTCCATACATGAAGTCCTGAGTTTTTGTACAGAGGTTCAACGGTTTTGAAAATTATGCAAATTAGGTCTATTTGAAAATGTAAATCTTGAATGCACCCCAAATTGCTATAGGTACAGGTAACTAATCCAACTTCAATTAATATGTTTGTAACACTGCGCCTTTTTGTAATTTACATGTGACCTCTAAAGTTCAAAGATCAAGGTCATTTGGATCTTTGAACTTTTCATCCAGCTATAACTCTGTCAATTTTCATTTTACAATGTTGGGCCCAAATTAAAAGTTTTGCAAGACTGCGTATTTTTTAAATTTACATGTGACCTCTAAAGATCAAAGGTTAAGGTCATTTTGACCTGTGAAATTTTCATCTAGCCACAACTTGGTCAAATTTATAATGTTGGGCTCAAATTGTAGCTATTGTAATACTGCACATTTTTGTAGTTTGCATGTGACCTCTAAAGGTCAAAAGTCAATTTCATTTGGTCCTTTCAAAGTTTCGTCTAGCCATAACTTGGTCAATTTCCATCTGGTTTGGTTCATCTTGAGCTTAAATTGTAGGTATTGTAACACTGTACATGTTTGTAATTTATATGTGACCTCTTTAAGTCAAAGGTCAAGGCCATTTGGACTTATATAGAATATAGTTTTTTTTTTTTTTTTACTTGTTTCTGCATCAGTCCACACGAAAATGATATGTAGGGTTCCTAAAAGAACGCTTAAAGGTATGTATAAGTCCAAGCATGTGGGTTTTCCCTGGAACATTCTGGTGTTCCTCATCCAAATATATCCCGATGGAGTGTAATTAGTAAGTGGGCATCCTCACGGCATATAATCAGTGAGCACCCAGTGCACGCAGTGTGAATTGTGGAATAAGCCTTTGAAACTTTTCAGTCAAAACAGTCACTATTTTATGTTTAGCTATTTGCGGCTGTCTTTTTCCTTAAAATAAATACACATTTTATGTCTTTCAATTTGGTATCTTTTGATTAGCTGATCTGTATGTTTACAATCTGCGTAACGAACAGAATACCATTAAAATAAAATGAGTGTTAGATCCGCAAATTTCGTCGAGTTTAATCAGAGACTATGTAGACATTATTCTGACCTCAGTCGTTTCACGTGTATGTTCAACTATACCTAGGTAAGTGTCTGTCCGCGCGCGTCACAAGCTATATGGCTGAAGAGCTTTCCATCTTTGTCCAGCAAGTCTGTCACTATTTCTGTACCTTCGGTGCATCCTTTCCTAAAAAGAACCCCAAAAAGTGGTTTACTAAATGCTTTCAAACAGTTGTACCAAACGAGGGGGGAGAGAGAGAGAGAGAGAGAGAGAGAGAGAGAGAGAGAGAGAGAGAGAGAGAGAGAGAGAGAGAGAGAGAGAGAGACAGTGAGAGAGAGAGAGAGAGAGAGAGAGAGAGAGAGAGAGAGAGAGAGAGAGAGAGAGAGAGGAAAAACGCACTGCTTTGTGATATCTGCTACTTTTGTAGGATTTCAAAAATGGAATGCACCGTTCCCTGAATGAATTTATGGGGCTACGATGGCGAGCGGGATTCTTCACCCTCAAAAAAAAAAAAAAAAAAAAAAAGGAATCGTTTTATCTTTGTTTATTTGTTACCATCATTCTTTTGTTGGGGAGGGGCGGGGCAAAAGGCTTTTTTTTTTTGAACCGAGAAAGCCGGTAACTCGTGAAACGTAATTCAGCATTTCAATAAGTCGTCAACTGTGAATTGACATTTCAATAATTCGGGAACTCTGAAGTCAAGATTTTGTCCCTTGAATTTTGTCAAGATCTGTGAATTATACACTTTTAACATGAACAGTGAAAGCGCAAATTTGTTCTCCATGATTGGTGCACTGAAAGGTCGGATCCTGCTCACAAAGTTCCAAACAAGTAATTTCTTGATCTCAGTCCGTGTTGTAAGATTTGATAACGTACCAAGTTCAAAGGGAAAATTCATGCTACGTGATTCACGTGATATTGGTGATAATACCATTGTGAAATGGTATTGTGGGTGCTTTCTTACAATAAGAACGCAATACGCATAATACATGGAAAAGTATTAGTGTGTCATACCCAACATTCTGATGTCTGCAGAGTAACCTCAAAGTGAAGACTATGTGGTATTAAGAAACGTCTTTGGTCAATAATAATAATAATAATAATAATAATAATAATAATAATAATAATAATAATAATAATAACAACAACAACAACAACAACAATAATAATAATAATAATAATAATAATAATAATCATAATAATAATAATAATAATAATAATAATAATAATGACAACAACAACAATAATAATAATAATAATAATAATAATAATAATAATAATAATGATAATGATAATGATAATCGCCATCATCATCATCATCATCATCATCATGTTGACTGGCACAGCAGCAAACCTCGTGCAACTCTATGGTTAGAATAGTTTTCTTTTGCTGGAACATAAAATGTAGTACATTTCGGGGGTTAACAGTTTATAAGAAGTGGAAGTTGTAGTAACAGATTCCCCCATCCCGTTGTACGCAACCTGAAATTTAGCATTTGGAGGATGGAAAAGTGCTCGCTCTGGTGGAGGAAGGGGGCACTGACAAAGAGTACCGGCCGGACATATTGTTTTAAAAGATGAGAATTTTGAACCAGCTAGCCCTAGCTAAGATACAAACAAAAACTAGAAAAGATGATTTGCTGCATAGCAAATCAGTGTGTGTGTCTTCAAAGCATATTAGTATGGCAATGTACAACTATTCCATAACACAGGAGTAGATGTTGGAATGGCATCTCTTTCTATTATAGCTTTGAAGTAATTCAAGATTTAAAATTTCAAATGCCCCTAATTTGCATAATTTTAAACATCTGCATTTCTGTGTATTAAACGGCCAAACTCGTTATATGGAGGTACAATCATGCCAAGTTTGCAGTTTCTATGTATAATAGTGTCTGAGAAAAGTGTCGGACAAATTTGCTGGTAAAGAAGAAAGAAAGAAAGTAAGAAAGAAAGAAAGAAAGAAAGAAAGAAAGAAAGAAAGAAAGAAAGAAACTGGCAAAGAAGATTTTCTTAATCTGTCTGTGTGCCTTCAAAGGTTGTAAATATTATATGCTACAACTTTTGTCCTTTGGTACTTTACATTCCATTAAGCTTATGGCTGCATGCAAATTTCAAAGTCCAAATGACCTTGACCTTTGACCTTTACAGGTCACATGTAAATTGCACAGTGTTACAATACCCACAATTTGAGCCGGACATGAACCAAATAGGAGTAAAATTGACCAAGGTATGGCAAGATGAAACTTTCAAAGGGCCAAATGACCTTGACCTTTGCCTTTTTGAGGCTACATGTTCTTATAAAAATGTCCAGTGTAGCAATACCTACAATTTGAGTCCAACATAATTAGAACTGGATGGAGATTGGCAACGTTATGATTGGATGAAACTTTCAAAGGTCCAAATGACCTTGACCTTTGAACTTTAGAGGTCACATGTAAATCTATAAAATGTGCAAGGTTACCATAGCAACAATTTGAGCCGAACATGATCAAAATTGGATAAAAATTGAACAAGTTATGGCCAGAAGAAAGCCAGCACCGAAAGTGGCCTTTGACCTTGAAATGACCTTTGACCTTGAGACGACCCCTACCTGAAGTGAACCTCGACCTCAAAAATGACAGTTTGGTTTAAAATTGACCTTTGACCTTGACATGACCTTTGACCTTGACATGACCTTGACATGACCTTGACATTAGAGCTGACCTTTACCTTGCTATGATCGAACTCCTATACACTCGGAACCACATCTACTATAGTATATAAGATATTGAAGATTTAAAACTTTAATTAGCCCTCATTTGCATAATTTTGAAAAGCATGACCTCTCATTATAAAAAGGCCAGACTTTATCCATAGAAGTATAATTGTGCCAAGTTTGGGGTTTCTACATATAATACTTTTCAAATGAAATGTCGGACAAATTTGCCGGTAAAGAAAGAAAGAAAGAAGAAAGAAAGAAAGAAAGAAAGAAATAAAGAATTCCTAGAAAAACAGAAAAGTGTGTGCTGACACACACACTTTAATGATTCCTGAATTCGAAATATTGTGCCAACGTATTTAATATCAA
This sequence comes from Hermodice carunculata, assembly GCA_964020975.1. NCBI lineage: Eukaryota > Metazoa > Annelida > Polychaeta > Eunicida > Amphinomidae > Hermodice > Hermodice carunculata. The sequence continues at coordinate 66,416,793 of OZ026626.1, read as the reverse complement.
GCACGGCACGGTCCAACAACAAACAAGGTTCAGAACGAGTTCTGTCTCTCGGTCACAAATATTTACAGCTCGATCCCCTCATTGATATGCAAATGACGGGACCTTGCACTCAGTGCGTGAAGATATCGGGAGTGCGTTCCGCCTGCTTGCGAAAGTACCAAAACTATAAAGAATAAGATTTGCCCGCTAGCAAATCTGTCCAGCTGTGCGACATGAAAATAAGCAAAATTCAAAGTGTTAAAACTTCTGTTCAATGTTATTTGAATATGTGCCTTTATCACAATCCTTAATTTGAATTAAAATTTGACTGGCTTCATCATCTATAATAGTTTTGAAATTGCCACGCCTTTAGACCTTGTACGTGTGCCTAATTGGCATGAATTAAATTCTACAGCTATCGTTTTCGTTCCATTGGATGCACACATATCACAAACTAATGAATTGAAGATGGATTGATACTTATATTTTGAATATCTTTGAAGATATTCAGCATTTAAGTTTTTCAGGTGTGCATATAATTAGCATAAATTTAGTTTCTATAACTTTCATTTCCATTTTATTGAGTACCGTATGCTATAACACAAAAGCACAAATTGAGGTTTCAATGACACCTGTATCTGCTCAAGAGATTCAAAAATTTTAAAAGTGTGCTGGAGTAAAATGTCCATAACCGCCATATAGTGGTTCTACTGACTGTATGGTCCCACTAAACATACCCAAAGCACCAACATCTATGTCCGCATCTGGAATAGTTTGCATGGAATTCAGAAAGCAAATGAAATTTTTCAGTGGCCCTAATTTGCACAATTTTCAACATCTTGACTGTTCTTCAGGAGTGATATACAAAACTTCGATGTGGATGCCATAGTCCTACAAAATTTGAACATGATGGTTAACGTGGCGTCTCAGTTCCAGACGGCACAAAAATGGTGTGGAAAGGTAGGGTAAAAATAAATAAAGAATATTGGGGAAAACAATATGTCTGAGTTCACGCACAGGCGCCGCTTCTGCATTATCAACAAAAGATAAAATGGCGGACGCTGAGGACGACATCGTTGTTAGACGTATCAAGGAGGATGAATTACCAAAATTATTGGCCCTGACTGAAGCCGAAAGCTGGAATTTAAGCTTAGAATATATCCAGGACTGCTTTTCTTGGTGGCCTGATGGTTTTTTTGTTGCTGTAAACAAGAGCGGCGAGATTATAAGTACTACTGAGTTTGTATGTTTTCAGCAGGTTTCCCGCTATGTTGACACAGTAACATATGAAAGAGGTCATATATGACCGCGCGTCTATTTACTTTCTGCCTGCTTTCAATACCGAACGTATGCGTGTCCAGTTCCTATCATCAAGCACTAAAACATGTTCTTAATTACATTAACTACTCATTTGCTGCACGGACCTAGGGATTGGTTACTACGTACCAGCTGGTTTTGGTTGCCCCAAATGTGGCTGCAGTTTAGACTGAAATGATGTGTAGTCTGAAATTTGACCATGGTATATTATGCACATATCAGATCTTTAAAACTCAGTTTATGAAGGAACCATATCTAAGTGTCATAAAAGATCAACGGTAGAGGACAGCCATCTCCAGATTTCGCTTAAGTTCACACAATCTTGCAGTTGAAACAGGCAGACATGCAAGGCCCAAAATTCCCCGCAATGACCGGCACTGTGGAAAATGTAACACGGGCTCCATAGAAGATAGATGCACTTTTTAATGATATGTTTAAGGCATGATACTTCCAGGCAAATTCTGTTCAATGGATTAGAATCACATATTGTAACTTTAGAAACCTCTCATTAAAAGACAAATTTAAGTCAATTTTGATGATCTGTAACCCACACTGCCTGCATCAACTTGGGAAATTTATTTATGAAGGATTTAATGCAAGAGAAGGGTAAACATGACTATGGTCTTTATGTCCACTTTAGGGGTGGGAGGCATATTCCTCGCAGGGGAACAAATGATGATGCAATACATAACCTAAACCACGAACATTATGTATATAAAGTGCCTTACTCATATAGTTATTAAATGTAGACTAGTTTCCGCTTTGCATTAGATAGTATGTATATATATGTGCAGGCCACCGAGCGGCCAGGGGCTTTAAGACTTACTTTTCACTCAGTGTTACACTAAACTCAAGGTGCCTACATGTCATGCAAATTGCTTTGGAAAATTGACAATTATGTGTTTGGTTTAAACATATTTACTGCAAAAACAATTGGCCAACAGGCGATGCCTATAAAGGCCTCCTGTACATAAACAGACACACAACAAGTAAATGGATAACATCTAGATAACGAATAGATAACAAACAGGACATTACGGACTGTGGTAAGAAGGAAGGGTAAGCCAGTCTGTGAGCATTACGTAAATTGGTAACAAGAGTCAAACATTAAATCTTCCAGTTGCTTTTATGTAATAGTGGACAGCATTAAAAATTTCCATATTCTTTGAGTTCATTTTTGTTGATGTTCCAAACAGAATTGTTTTTATGTTGAATGACGCTAAAGGTGTAATTTTTGTCTGTAGGTCATTTCTTTGCAAGACATATTTGTTACACTGGAAGAAAAAATGAAAGGCATCCTCAGACAAGTCTCCACAGGAACAGAGTGGAGATTCTACAATTATGTGTTTAATTTTATTCTCTTAGTAGAGAAGTAGTACTTAGCATTTATATATGTATGTCGTATTTACAAGTATTATACCTGTATCTACATAGTACTGTGAAACCTCATTATAACGACACTCAGATATCCGACATATTCACTTAACGACACAACTTTCAAGGGACAAAAAGTACATATACTTTGTTATTTGATTCACTTATATGACGTATTCATTTATCCGACACTTTTTTGGGAGGAGGGGGGGGGGGGGCAAATGGTGTCATTATAATAAGTTTTTTCACTGTAATTAGCATATGAACTTACTTTCACTCGGTGTTACAATGAACTCAGGGTGCCCACATATCATGCAAGCTATGTTAGAAAGGTGCCAATTATGTGTTTAATTTATTCTCTTAATAGAGAAGTAGTAATTAGCATATATATATATATATGTTTATGTATGTAGTATCCTCTCAAATTATCATGCCTATAGAACAGGCATCTATAGGTGTGCTACACTGAACTCAATGTTGGCCACATGTCATGTAGGAAAAGGTGGAAAACTGGAAATATGTTTTATTTGTTTTATTTATTTTCTTAATACAATAACTCACATTGCCCACATATCATGCAGATAATGCTGAAAAGCTGCCAATATGTAAATACATAATAATGTACCTGTATCTATGTACTTAGCATATAAATTATTATCTTTTATTTAAGCTATTATCATGTCGATGTCAACATAATAGGCATTTATATGATGAGTTACCATGTATTTAGGACAAATAGGTCAGTATTGACCTTTAGTTTTGTCAATAAAATTTTTACTTTTACTTTACTTGAAAAGTGTTCGACACATCTCACATGCATATACTATATCTAGAGTATGATCCTGCATTTGCAAAGGTAGTCTCTTTAGTATGGTAGTTTACATCTGTTTATGTATTATTTTGTACTAAGTCCTGCTTACTCTGTAGTTATGTATATGTATTTTTCTGCTTACTTGGTAGTATGTATATGTATTTGAATGCATGCTGCTACTGGACTGTCTGCCAACTTGGCAACTTCATGCAGCACACGCTGAATGGATCTTATATAGACAGTATTTTATGTCATTTATTGTTTTGTGTGTGTAGGAATTACGGCGTGTAGGAATAACTGTTGGTAAAAACGCTGTTATTAGTCAATTCAGCTTGCACATAGCAAGGGCGTTAGCAAAATTTCAAAAGCCAGTTTAGATTATTTGTCTTATTTCAGATATATTGAACACTAGACTTGGAAAAAGTCCTGTGTTTGCTATCTTAAGATATTTCGTTAATTTAGCACTCACATGCCTATTGTAATATTAATTCTCTATGTCTCTTTCGTTTTTCCTTGGCTGTCAATGTAAACAACTGAAATTGCATGATGTGATAGAACGGATAGAATCCATGCGGTCACTGTGGATGCATGTGTACGCTTTATGTAATAATGTAATAACATAATGACTAATTGATCACAAGCAATACAATGTAGTTCTCAATGCACGATGAAAACCAAATGAAATAACATTTAAACAACAAAGAAAGGTCCTGCAAAAATAAGCATTGTCTTGTTAAGATATTATGGAGCATTATCAGGATATATATTAAAAACTATCGATTAGTCAAATGCTTCATATCGCCCCATACAAAAGGTAAGATTAAACATGTAATGGGGGTAAGTTGAACCATTCTCAATAAAATGAAATATAATTAACCTGCTTAAACAAGTCAATTGTTGTTCATTTTAGCCAGACCTGTCTGCCATTTAGATATAACAATAGAACATTTTACAGAATATATTTGATGATACAGGACCTGGACTCTCACACGTTCCAACTCTCCCCAGTCTCCCTTGGTGTTAATTTTCTTCATTCTTGAAATATGAATGTTTATGCGTTTGCTAATTTTTATTGTATGTTTGTGTATTACTGGATGCATGTGTGTGTAAATCAGTATGCATATGTCAACATAAATAAAAGTTTACTATGACCCATCGGTAAATGTTCAATCCGACTCTGGCAATAGGTTGAAACTGTTTCTTCTAAACCCAGGGGCAGCTTGAACCTGCTCCATCTAACCCCAGGGGTAGGTTAAAACTGCTTCATCTAACTCGAAGGGCAAGTGGAAACATGCATGTTCCATATTACCCTAGGTCAAACTGAAAATAAGGCAGAGTTGAAATATGTTTCAACACTCACTTTGCACTATGTTTCAACTCGCCCCTATGACTCATAATGTACATTTATCCGTACTGTAGGAATACACATCAACCAATCACTGTCACACTTTGTGGTGCTAACTCTCTGCCACCTGGGGATTTTATACCACTGGGTAACTTAGTTTAATATTTTATTGTGTAAAGAATGTGACCAAATAATTTCAATAAGAAATATTTGGAGAGGGAGATAAACATACATCACGTTCCCAATCAAACACATAATTTGAGGCCAAACTGAGCTTCACATGGTAAAGTGGATTTAGAACGAAATGTGCCAAAATTGGAAATACGTTTATGGGAAGCAGTTATTATTAAAGTTTCATCTTATCCCGTGTTCCAACTCTCCCTAGTCTCCCCTAAATCTTGTCGATGTATTTTCGCTGTCTTATTTTTGTGCGACGTTCATTCCCCGGCCATTGCCGACTGAACAAAGAAATCAATTTTAAACTATGGAAAGTGTTATTTGGGGGGAGAGATAGTGGAAAAATTACTCTTATGTGCTTTTTGAAAATAATGCAAGATTCCTTTTTAAAACTTGTATTGTAATTATATTATTTTCCATCCCAGGTCACTGCTGTGCAGTTCCTGTTGTCGGATATCACTTATCACTGGTGACAATGTACTTGACAAAACGAGAATACCGCAGACGTGGAATAGGTACACGTGTCTTCAAAAGAGCACTACAGGGTGCGTCGGAACAAAATAATGACGTCGGTTTGAACGCACGGGAGGACATATGCAAACTTTACGCGTCTTATGGTTTCAATATCAAGTCCTTTAAAATCTTGATTATTCGCGATATTCCGAGGAATCTTTTTTTAAAGCGGGATGATTTATTACCAGACACGCACATTGTATCATGGGAAACCACGCCGTTGAGCCAAATAGAAGCATATGACGCAAAGATACATGGAAGCTCACGTCACACTTTTCTTACGTATTGGTTGCATCGCCCTAACATTACGTGTTATGTAGCATTAAGTCAGGAGAATGTTGTTGGGTATGGCATGAGAAAAGTTGATGAGTATGGTTGCAAATTATCAGCATTATATGCGGACAACATGGAAATAGCTTTTTTGACTCTGCAGAAGTTGTTACTGGAAAACACAATAACACAGTTTGCAGTCCCTGCGGAAAATGACAATGCCGTAGCTTTGATACAGAGGGTAGGGATTGATGTTGACAAGGGACGATTTGACATCCGTATGTACAAATCAAGAGACTTCCCTGTCAATCTCTCACGTGTATATAACATTTTCAATCTGGAATATGCATTATTATAGAATACTTCGGACACAAGTGGAAAGCATGTGAAAATAGAGGTTGCGTGCTGCATATGGTGCCACTGGTGACTTAGGCTTGTTATCTACGTATAGGCTACCTTCTTACAAGTAAAACCACCTGATGGGTAAACAAATCCGGCCTCACTGATTGGCTGTTGGTTGTCCACCGGAAGAGGTGTTACATGTATGTTAGTTCAACAGAAGGTAGTGTTAAATGCAATTTACCTCACCAAGCATCCTCTATGGCGGACCCCCTGGTCTGACGGTGGTGTGGGCATCAAACTTTCCGGGAAAATAATGACAAAGATTACCGGCACTTGTCGCTGGCATGCCAATCAAGGGCGTAGCCAGGGGTGGGGCGGGTTCAAACGAACTCCCCATTTTCAGCAAAATGTCCAACTTGGACCAATAAAAGAAAAAGCAGAAAAGAAGAAAGAACATGAATCATACACAGCTTTACTTACGCATGACAAGCTACTTCTTCATTATTACCGTGATTGGTGTCGTTGTGCCGAACACGGGAAAAGGAACTTTGTATATGTGATCATTACATCATGGTCCAAAATTTTGTTGGTGGCTAGATCTCATGTAACGGCTTAATAAAATTAGTCTCAGTGAATGAAGTAGACTTCCAGTTAGGCCTATATGTTGATCAGCAAAATTTTGTAATCGAATAGCAGCCTTCATAGACTACATCAACTCTCAGGTGTGTATCTGTAGTTTCATAGAAGTTTTGCATCTGGGTATAAAGAAACGAAGGTCCACCTTTGGAAAATTGTTTTAGATCGCCATCCAGCCGAAGAATGTCGAAGTTCAGTGTGAGAATAAATTCTCTTCGCCCTCAAGTTGTCACTAATAGAATTAATTTGCTTCTTGTAGGGTAACATGGGGTAATACCCCCCCCCCCCCCAAGGAATTTCTTTGGAAAGCAAAAGTGCATCTATACAGATACAAATAATTAGCCTGTTGAATTCCTTTAGAAGTAAAGACTTAAAGAATTTAGGCCAACGGTCAGATATATTCCAAATTTTTCTACAAAACCGAAAATTATAAACATACCAATATTTCCCCCAGATTTTAAAGTACAGGTAATATGAGCATAGCCATAGGGTGATACGAGTTCCTGCTATTTTGAATGGGATTCAATAAAAGTACACAGCTTTTTACTCAAAGGACCTGTAGGCAGTAATCAACAACTTCATATTTTGTCCTTCATTAAATTGCCTCGAGAATTGTACATCAGGTCAAATGAAAATACAAAAATCTTATAAAGTATTGACACAAAAGGGCTCATATTACCCCCCAGAAAGGGTAATATGAGTATAGCTGACACCTGCCATTAGTTTATACAGAGGCTAAAAATGAACACGCAGGTGCTCATATTACCCGCATATCAATAGATACGTATCTTCAGTTCCAAAGTTTTTGACAGTCAATTTACAACCAATTGTTCCGTTCAGAGAACAAAATACAGAGGGTGGTTCACATGTTGGTCACATACCATTTTCACTGAAACTTGTATTGCCACTTCTATGTGCTATCTAAAGTGGACAGAAATTTCTGAATTAACACCCTGAATTTTTTACTGGTTTGTCATATAGATACCTTAAAGCGCCAACTGACGTATATGGTTTTTATACAACTTTGGTCACATGATGTCTGCAATAATACATCTACGTGATTTCAAAGTATACCTTTTTTCTTGTAAGGTGGGGGTACTCATATTGCCCCTATGCCCATATTTCCTCGTGTTACCCTACAGTTAACATGACTAAGCAATATTCAGATCCAAATTTATTTTCAAAAGGTCCACAATTTAGGCCCTACAATTTGACAAATGGAGAAAATATAGGTGTGTATCTGTAGTTTCATAGAAGTTTTGCATCTGGGTATAAAGAAACGAAGGTCCACCTTTGGAAAATTGTTTTAGATCGCCATCCAGCCGAAGAATGTCGAAGTTCAGTGTGAGAATAAATTCTCTTCGCCCTCAAGTTGTCACTAATAGAATTAATTTGCTTCTTGTAGGGTAACATGGGGTAATACCCCCCCCCCCCCAAGGAATTTCTTTGGAAAGCAAAAGTGCATCTATACAGATACAAATAATTAGCCTGTTGAATTCCTTTAGAAGTAAAGACTTAAAGAATTTAGGCCAACGGTCAGATATATTCCAAATTTTTCTACAAAACCGAAAATTATAAACATACCAATATTTCCCCCAGATTTTAAAGTACAGGTAATATGAGCATAGCCATAGGGTGATACGAGTTCCTGCTATTTTGAATGGGATTCAATAAAAGTACACAGCTTTTTACTCAAAGGACCTGTAGGCAGTAATCAACAACTTCATATTTTGTCCTTCATTAAATTGCCTCGAGAATTGTACATCAGGTCAAATGAAAATACAAAAATCTTATAAAGTATTGACACAAAAGGGCTCATATTACCCCCCAGAAAGGGTAATATGAGTATAGCTGACACCTGCCATTAGTTTATACAGAGGCTAAAAATGAACACGCAGGTGCTCATATTACCCGCATATCAATAGATACGTATCTTCAGTTCCAAAGTTTTTGACAGTCAATTTACAACCAATTGTTCCGTTCAGAGAACAAAATACAGAGGGTGGTTCACATGTTGGTCACATACCATTTTCACTGAAACTTGTATTGCCACTTCTATGTGCTATCTAAAGTGGACAGAAATTTCTGAATTAACACCCTGAATTTTTTACTGGTTTGTCATATAGATACCTTAAAGCGCCAACTGACGTATATGGTTTTTATACAACTTTGGTCACATGATGTCTGCAATAATACATCTACGTGATTTCAAAGTATACCTTTTTTCTTGTAAGGTGGGGGTACTCATATTGCCCCTATGCCCATATTTCCTCGTGTTACCCTACAGTTAACATGACTGAGCAATATTCAAATCCAAATTTATTTTCAAAAGGTCCACAATTTAGGCCCTACAATTTGACAAATGGAGAAAATATAGATAAAACCGTTTCGTTTTTATTAATTCAAAGACAAAAATTTCAATGCCTTATCACAAGGCCTATAGAACTGTAAAGACCTGAAATATCTGATTCAGATTTGAGAAATTTTAGGATTCGCTTGAGAAAACATCAACTTATAAAAAAGAGGGAAAGCAAAATTGAATGGAAGGATTATCTTTATAGTGTACATCTAAAGGCCCAGTAGTATGCAATCCTAATAAGTGACCACACTTCTTCAATTAAAAGACAAAGGTGACATTGGACAATTTTAAATATCCATAATTCTAAACAATAATGATATTATTTCTTCCAGATGTTGTATTTAACAGTTTCGAAGAATATGGCACTTCGTGTAGCTATACCTTGAAGTTTGGACATTGTGTATTGTAATAAGATTTCACTTATTTCACATGATGTTGAGGAGGAGGAGGTGATCATGCAGTCATGTTTTCATTGTCTGCTATTATCATATATTTTTTCAGTACAGTTCTATGGGTGCAAGACAATAGTGAATTTACTTGATTACACTGTGTTGTCACTTTCATTGATGCCCCATATCACAGGATTTCTGCAAAAAATAGTTAATTTATTACGATTTCAGTTGAATGCAAAAATAATGCGAAAAACGTGAAAATAAAAAAAAATGAGTCAGCAGCAGAAACCGTAATCTATGCGGTGTGTCCATTAACATCTCGGTAGGGTCTCTAGATTCAAATGGCCCTTCTACTGGGTTGATGAGAGCACCCGTTTGGAAAATCTGGGCTTTGCTGTTTCCCATGGTACCTGCCCTGGCTTTTTTCTCCAGACATAAGTGCCTCTATTTTATGGTGGCGCAATGGTGCCAACCAAAAGGTTTTTTTGTTTGTTTTTTTTATATCTCGTAATTGCGAGATAAAATCTCGTAATTACGAGTTTAAAATCTCGTAATTGTGAGATAAAAAACAAAAAACAAAACAAAACTTTTGGTTGGCACCACTGAGCCACCATAGTATTTTATAAAGATAACTCTGGCCCAGTAGATGCCCAAGCTGGGGGAAAGCACTGTCCTTGGCCCAGGAAGTCGAACTGGCCTGTGACCCCCTCGACAAGGTCAGGATAATGACACAAGTGTGGGTGGTTAAAAGCAAAGAAGCTCAACTTCCAATCTTAGGAATATTATTATAGCTTCCATTTTCCCCAGGAAACAGAGATATTTTTCTCCATCTTGGTGGATGAACTAGGCACTTAGAAACTTATTTAAGCCACTAAAATGCAGCATTTTCCACTTCGAATCTCAAAATCTCCCCCCCCCCCCAATGCTGTTCTAGTCTCCGTTAAGAAAGATGGTCCAAGAGGTGCCTTGTTTGTCTACAACCAAAGTTTGTTAATATGCAGCCTCCTGCAGCTCCTATCAAGCCTTATCTGACTAAAGTTACTGGGTCTTTTGATCACCCCAAAGGGTGTCAATTGACCACAGCTGGTTTGGGTGGCAGTTAATTGGTTGATCAAGAGGCTAGTTAACCTTATCAGATAGGACTAAATGGGCGACACATGAGGATGCATATTACCAAACCTTGCCTGAAGAGAAATGTGGTACCTCTTTTTTAACCGAGAGTAGTACTTCATGCAAAGGCCCGAAGGGTGGTTAGGGGTGGGTGACCCTCACGGGGAGGGGGGAACTCCCTAGTAGGATTGTACTGGGTATGTGCCACGGGAGAGGCCCCGTTTTCATTATTCCCAGGATTAGAAAAGCCCCCCCCCCTCCCACAATGTACACAGCTGGATTAGGATAGGGGTAACAATTATTTGAGTGAACTGGAGATATAGGATATAATTAGTAAGTTCATTGGGGGGAATTTGGGGGGGAAGTAAGACTATGCTAAAACTTGTTTAAAATTGGAATGTTGGTCTCCAGAATGCACCAATGCAGCACTCCTTTCAACACATTACAGGATTAAGAAAGGGTACCTTTTTACATATCGTGTAGGATTAAGATATAGGGTGTTGTATAAAAATGTCCGAGGCACACTACCACCCTGATGTTGAGTATGTACCCCCCCCCCCCCCGTGCTCCTGGACCCCCAGCAGGGCTTCACAGGCTGCCTTTGGCTGCTTGCAGGCCCATTCTTTATATTATTTGACACCCCCTCCAAAATCGTTCCTGCATCCCTACATGCAACAGTCTTCCATTTCCTCAAAGCAAAGACTTTGTGTCATCTTTTCTTAAGCGTCACTGATTTTGAATCAACATTGGTTGGGTGTCACCTGGGTTGACCCAATGTCGTTGACTGGTACAGATAATAATTTTGACCCGGCACATGGTACAGCAAAAAAGATAATTTACAAATAATGGCTGGCACGAAGTAGGGAAAATGAAGGGGCTTCCAGTGTGGCAGTACGACAAATAAAAATGTCTGATGCGCCATCAAGGAAAACCCTTACATGTGTATAACATTATTGTTTATCAACTGTAGTGAAATATGTCATGCGGTATATTGGATGCCAGAGGAGCTATTTAATGTAAGACAGAAGACACTAAGATCACGTTTGGACACTGCGGCCAATAGTACACTGCTTTATTCTGTGGATAGAAATACAAGATATATTCATGTGGCCATCATATTTTTGGAAAAGGCTGAAGGACATCTCCTCTCTTTCAGTGTGCAAGGCAACAGTCAACCGCAACCCTTCACAGAACTTTGACTTGATGTTTTCCTTTTCTTTCATGTTCATCAGTACATGCCTGTTTACACCTTACCCCTTTCAACCATAAATAATATCACAACAGCGTATGAAGCATATATTACTGGAACAGATTTACGAAAACGATGCCAGGTTACACTACTTCCTGAAAGTACTATCCAAGGCATTTCTCAGTGGGTCAAGTTGGTGTATCTTGGTATTATCAAAACACATGGGAGTTGGGCTCTTTGGGACACTTTTCCAATTTACCCATGTTTAGAGCAATTTTCTACTCTAGCCTTGAGTTGAGAAAACAATGTTGCAAACCTAGCGTGGTCAATCTTTGCGTGCAGGGACATTGTGTTCCAGAGTTACAACATTTTCAGATATTGGAAATGAAGAACAATGCATCTGCCCTGAGGATTTCTTCCCTTTTCTTTAATTTTTTTTCGGGGGGGGGGGGATAGGAAGGTTGACGCCTAGCTGTTTTCTCATCAGGGGTGGCAGAGGGTATGTGTTGAGTATTGCCATTGAATCTAATACGGTACATGTATTATACATTTGGGGCACCCTGTCCATCTCTACATACAAGCAACAAGAATGTGGGTAGGGTGATGATTTCTCAGATTTCTTGTAACCCTACATCTGTATTATGTATCTGTCTCACTTGCTCTTTGTTTTAAGTAATGGGAAATTAGCCTTGCCTCTGTATATGTATGGTACCAGTGTCTGTCTTGTGTTGCCTGGAAAAGCAATTAAAATAGTGTTCCTTGAAGAAAATGGCTGTCTGACTTCACGTCTAGTTATTTGTTAACTTTGGAAAGTTTTCAGCCCCAAGCACTTGGTGCTGAAAACATGGGAATTGGTGAAAATATGCAACAAGCACCAAGGGTTCGACACAGAGAACTTTGTAGCAGCTTTTTATGATGGAAAACTGTTTATATGAAGACAAACAGTAATATGAAGACAAATAGACTGGTTATGAATAGGGCATGGTAGCAGTGGAACAGAAGACTTAGGACCACTTTGTTCAGTTTAAATAAGTACCAGTTTAGTGTCTGTTTTAACTGCCACACAGAAATAACCATGATCAGATCATTACAACAGCACTTGTTACTGAATTTCTCCATTTTGTGTTGCCACCAGGAAAATCACATTTTTTTTCAAATGCCAAATTATATTGGCATGGCGTAGTCACATGAAGGAAAAAGACTGAAGTATGACCAAGAGTGGCTACTTTCATTTCTGAAGAGAGAAATAGAGCACGGAGAAAGATCTAAGGCCTTTAAGGAGGCCCAGAGCAAGAATACAGAGAAAGGGCAGGAGGAGAAAGGGGGTCCGAAGACTGTTGGCATCTGCTCCACAAACCACTTCAAATGTTGGATTGTGTCACTGCTGCAACAAAACACACCGCACTGAAAAACGTTTCAAGTTGCTGAAATGGTCTATTCCTGAACAGCAGAAATGGAACCAAGAAGCAAAATTGTGTTTCCAATGCCTGGCCACCAATCACATTGTGAGGGGTTGTGGCGCAAAGTGTGCCAAATGTAGGGGTCATGATCATTTCATATTGTGTAATCAAGGTGAAAAGGATGTGGTACAACCAGCAGAGAAACCAAATGAACCAAAAACAACAGCATCAAATGGAGGAAAGTGGGGTTTATTGTGGAAATGGCCGCAGAAGAGTTGAAAGTTTCGTAGCCCACATTTTACCTGCGCCACCGTCCAGTGGTATAGGAAGCTAGCTCAACAACTAAGGTGAGATCAGTGTTTGATGCCTCAGCAAAGGGTCCAAGTAATGTGTCTCTCAAAGATTGCTTAGAGACTGGTCCTTTGTTGATTCCAACCTTGTGGAGGTGTTTATGCATTTCTGAAGGTGGAAGGTTGCTCTAACTTCGGATATTACCAAGACATTCCTTCAGATAAATGCGCATAGGAAAGACCAAGGTGTGCAGAGATTCCTATAGGAGGTAAGGGGTTCTGCTCATATACGCTTTCCAGGGTGACATTTAGTAACAAGAGTAGCCCATTCCTTCTGAACGCCACTTTGCAACTCCTGTTTTCCTTGTTGTCGTCCACTCCTGTCATTGAAGAATCGCAGAACCTTTATGTAGATGATTGGTTGTCAGGAGCAGACAGAGATGAACAGGTATGTCAAAAGCTGGCATATGGATCTTACTAAGTGGAATTCGAACAGTAAGATAGTTTCGGACAAGGTGTATGCAGATTTGGGCAGTAAGTATAGTGATGAGGAAAGCGCAAAGATTCTTAGGGTCAAGTGGATTCCACCTGAAGATGCTTTCTTTAATTTATCAGGGTTTAACTGATCCATATGACACTGTGACTACTAAATGCATTGTTATCAGTTTCACTGCCAGGTTGTTTGACCCTCTAGGGTTTCTAGTCTCCTTTGTCATGATTGCCAAGACCCTGTTTCAGGAACTTTGGCAGTTGGGTTTGCAGTAGAATGATGAGGTGTCTGAAGAACAGAACTAGAAGCCACACTAAAGGAAATAAAAGCATGTGTCAACCCTCACCCTTTGTGATTTGTCAGTGATAAAACAGATTGTGCCAACCCATTCACTTCAAGTCATTTCCTGCTGGGCAGACCATCTAGGTTTCTACCCAAGGTCTCAGCACAGGGGGCTTAGTCCATGCTCATTTCTCTTAAATTTAAATCAAAATGTAAGTAACCCAAAGCACAGGAATCTTAATATGTGTTCTAATTTTAGAGCACTGACGATACTAACGAAACTGTTAATAAATTAAACTAAGCTGGTTAATATTATGAAAGGTCCCACCTTTACCCTTGATAAAAAAAACAACAAAACAAAACGAAACAATTTGTATTTTCCTTTGTCAGCCCAATTCTTGAATGTGACTCCCGTTTGGAGTGGTTGAACTGCAAAAGATGCTAAAATATTGCAAAATAATCCAAGTTAACTTCAGTCTGTAAATTAGTATAAACTCTTACTCTACGTAGTCTGTGTTCTATCATTCCTGCGGCCCCTCAGAGCTCCTAACCCTTTTGCTCACAACACTCCACATTACTCCTCACTTCAGCAATCTCCACCAACCAAATTTCCCGGAATTTAATGTCCGTTCTGAAATTTTTATCCTTTTCCCCTTGGGCAGTTAATAGACTATGGACCGAGTTGCCCATAGATATAAATAATTTGGACTACAATGAGTCCTTCTCCCATTGTGAATTGTTCTTTGTTCAAAGTTTCCAGAAATGTATAATTTGGACCTAAAATTTTTATCTGCTTAACATGCCAGGTCACACCTGGGGTCAAGCAAATCAACTACTCACCCATTCAAAATTGTTCTCAACTTGGTTGTTCTTGCAGTTCAGCCAATGAAGATACATGGCAGTATTTGTTTGCATATCCTCTTTGTTCAGTAGCAGGATCCATACACTCTATCATTGCTCCCCTTGCTCACTGCACATGACCTACTGTGCTATATAAATTTTTCTTCAGATTGTTCTCTATCAGGAAACCAACAAATTTCTCGGTTGTTTCGGGATTATATTTCAGATACTGTTCACTTCAATTCGATGGGTATTGGTTGATTAACCCTTAAAGTGCTGATTTAAGATTGAGTTAAAAGCTTTCCTCCAGACACTTTACGTGCATTGCATTCCGCGCAAAGTGTCCCGAAGAAAGCTGTTGACAAAGACTACTTTTTGCTTTAGACTGGGCTTGCTGATGCTTGAATGAAAGGTGTCTTCATGAGGAATTTGAACCTTTTAACCCTTATATGTTCAGCAGTAATGAGAAAGTGACTATAGCAGTGATTAGCACTTTAAGGGTTATCATAGTCACGTGGGTGTGTTATGTATTAATTGTGGCAAGTGACATGAATGCTAGGAGGACCCTCTGTCTGTCCGTGTCTCATCCATGTCATCTCCTGTGTGTTAATCTGTGTTTTGTTTTGTACTATCTTTGTCCTTTCTTCACCAGAAGTGTTTTGTTAGGACATGGCCCTTTATCCCCATAGTAATGACATATAATTTGATGAATATGTTTTTAATACACGTTTAAACGTCACCCAATACCAAAATATACTAGTCAGATTTGTGAAGTACATTCACGGACCTCGCTCAAATTTTCAAAGTCAATACAAGTTGTGTGTATTTACATCGATTTTAATTAAAGTGTGTGTGTCAACACACACTTTTCTGTTTTTCCTCAATTTCTTTCTTTCTTCCTTTCTTTCTTTCTTACCAGCAAATTTGTCCGACACTTTTCTCAGACACTATTATACATAGAAACTCCAAACTTGGCATGATTGTACATCCATACAAGGGGTTTGACCGTTTTATAAAGAAGGAATGAAGATGTTTAAAATTATGCAAATTAGGGGCATTTGAAATTTTAAATCTTGGATATCTTCAAAAGTTTAATAGATAGAGATGTCATTCCAACTTCTACTAGGGAGTTATTGACCAGTGCGCATCTAATGAATGTAAAACAAAAGTTGTAGCAATTTAAATTATGCTAATTAGCAGCATTTGAAATTTTAAAACTTTAACATCTTCAAAACTATTATAGATAGAGATGTCATTTCAACTTCTACTAGGGGGTTGTTGACCATTGCACCTGTAATGAATCTAAAACAAAAGTTGTAGCGATTTAAATTATGGTAATTAGCAGTATTCAGAATTTTCAATGTTGAATATCTTCAACACTATAATCGATAGAGATGTCATTTCAACTTCTACTAGGGGGTTGTTGACCATTGTGCACCTAATGAATTAAAAATAAAAGTTGTAGTAATTTAAATTATGCTAAATAGCACCATTAGAAATTTTAAATCTTGAATAACTTCAAAGCTACAATAGATAGAGATGCCATTTCAACTTCTACTCCTGTTATGGAACTGTTGTAAATTGCCATGCCAATATGCTTTGAAGACACACACACTGATTTGCTATGCAGCAAATCATCTTTCCTTGTTTTTTCATGCATTCACGTGTGCTTTTTGTTTTCAATATGCAAAGTTGAAGATACCTTTAAATTACTTAATACTGAGATTTCAGGACCATTTCTAAATCTTTGTGCTATATGTATATATGTACACATGTAGGCCTATATTTATCCTGGAAAGAGATGAATCCATCAAAGTTGTTAATGGGCATACAAAATCAAGAAATATTAGCCATCCATCTGTTCATAAATATAAATTGTTTCAGCATAAGGTTCCGAAGATAACCTTACCTTGGAAAATAATTATGGGTCTTAACTACAGATAATAATAAGGGTGTCCAAAACCTGAAATGCACCCACTTACAAGACACATCATTTGCACATCCACATGACAATCAAGCGTTCTTTAACTTGAGTCAGCCTGGAAATGTCAATGTGTTTAACAAGTTTATTTTCACCCCAAGTGTACCGGCCAGATGGCACAAAAGCATACTTATTACCATGCAAGCATGTGTCGCAAGAATTCTTTTACTTGAAAATCCATTTCAACACATGAAATATTTCACCAGTTCAACCTTAATGGAATAATTATCTCATTACAGTCAAGTAATGAAAAGTTTTGTCACATATTTTTTATTTAATTTGGGGGCAAATTATTATGTTGCTGGGGATAGCTGGTACAGCTTGAGGGAAGTTGTTACAGCTGTACATAACAACTAGCCCCATGCATGCAATCAGGTTTTGCTATTCTGTAACAAATAAACAGCTTTCAATGACGGATCTGATGGTAAATTACTTTGCTTAGCTAAAGACATTTGTAACTACTTTTGTTCAACCATGTTTACTTTCTAACCACTGAACACTGGAGATTTTATCAAGCATCTGAAGTGTGAAAAAATTATAATGGTGGCTAAAACAGTTATTTGTATCCACTTGCCCAAACGTGTGCCGCTCAAGCAAGACATAGTTTGTTGAGCCCCCTAACGTGTTTTGCTCCCAACTATTGCGATAAGTGCATAATCTAATTTAATTTATATTGTCTAATGCTATGCTCTCGGTTCTTGAGACTTCTGTAAGGATACATTGTGAAGCCACCACCTGGCCTCCATTTGGCTGCCAGGGGCCTTCAGCCAAACAGCGAACAGGATAACAGGTCACTGTGAGAAGTCCAGGACCTCAAATTGCCTTAAAGACCAAGTTGAACAGCATATGTCTGTCTATAGCTTTCACCGTGACACATTGACTGGCACAATGTGTAAAATTGTAAGGGAATTACCACAAAACATAAAAATGGACTTTACTACTGGTCCAAGAGTTATTTGCAGGCCCAACCATCGACCTTGGATTGCCCTTGACCTCACCCTAACTGCTCTGGTCAAGGGAAATCCTCTGGACTGTGGATGCACAAGCGGACTCGTGGACAAGTAGGTCTAAAAGTATAAAGCAAGAATGGACACATAGAGCATAGTATTAGACACAAATGTCATCAGATCCCATGACATACTGGTCTGTCCTTCACAATGACCATTCAGCTTTCAGTTAATATGTCGATATCAACTGAAATTCCCTTGCGAAATATTCAGTTGTTGGCAACTGACCAGGTCATTTATTTGTGTTGTACAGCAAGAACAGTACCTTCACTGTGATTGACACATGTACACTATTATTGATGATGGACCCTTCAGGATGGTTATTTCAGTTTGACTGACAAGGTTAATCATATCAATGGTACAAAATGTATTTTCAACAGCAGAGAGGATATACCAAACTGGAATCCATTTCAAGTTGACTGGATCTGCATATATCAGTGTTTTATTTGCAAGCTCTCCAGAAAAAAAAAGCAATTTGTCCAAATAACCTCCAAGCAAAAAAACAATGCATAAACATATAGGCAAATTGATTTTTATTCACGTGAGACACATTATACACCATACATAAATATGCAGCTCTGTGATGATTGCATTGCATTTCTGGCACCAAACAACATGTATCATTCAACGGACAATATGTTCAGCTTCTCGTTTCTCACTGTTTTCCTTGCAGTCCTTTTATTCCCAATTTCCACAATCAAGACTGGGAAATTTTAAAAGATTTATATAACCATGCCATTTTTGTATCCTACATCATTAGATTAATACAAGAGACCCAAGAAACTTAATTATTGGGAACCCTACTGTTGAACTGACCATTTTTTACATCCAAGTACTGTGATAATCTATCACGAGAACATTAAGATCTGCAGGCGGAAACCAAAGAATACTCAGATATTTTTGACGGAAACATAGATTTTATCATAAATTTAAAGAAAAAAACTTGGGTCAGTGGCAATGAACAAGGCTTCTTCATTTGGTCAAGAGCTAAATTTACACACATTCTTGGTGTAATTTAGGTACCCATGTTATGCAGTTTTGTTGCTTGTTGTCCACAAAAAAAGTGTAAAAGAAAACATCCAACATTGTCTGAAAAACTGGCCCCATCACATGGTGACCAATAACATTCGAATCACGCAGATGAATATATATCCTTGTTGTCCGTAAATAATCAGTGAGATTTCAGTTCTTGCACTGGACGAAAAGAATCTAGATAGTGGACTGATCCATAATGCCTAGAGGTCCATCGACTATGGAAAAAATTGACCTTGACCTACTCAAACTCCCCAAGAGTTCCTGGATGTCAAGAGCCATCTCCTGACATTTTTAAGTTTAATCTAATGTGTAGAGCAAGCATGTACATGTACAGTAATATTGAGCTCCATGTTACCAGTTTTCCTTGCTATGGGTTTCGCACATTGCCAAGTTGGCTGTTTCCTTGTTTCCTCTGTCTTCTTCTGACCAGAAGAATGTTAAAATTTGTATATAGATAATCCACCCTTAAACGGATCTAAAATTGATGACAAAGCAATTCCACTGAGCAACAAAAATCAATGAAATTATGATAATCTGGATACTACTTAAATTAGGCAGTACGTCTTTATCTTAAATGACCTCAAAGAGATAAAATGATATTGGCCATGTATACAAAATATGTCTTGCCTCCAGTGCTTCCAAAACATGTTTTTATAAGCATGACCCACTTTTTAAAAAAATTTTCTTGTTACTTGCTTAGTTGCTAAAATTTCAGCATAATACATCAGCAAAAATGGCAGAAAAAAACTTTCTGCATGGGGCTCCAAACAGCATGAAATATGCCCTGATAAATAATGCTTTTATTTTCCGGACCTTGTCTGTAAGATAGCACTTGGATGTATATGTACATGTACATGTATGTTGTGAATATTGATCTTCTCAGAAACGTAAAGAAGTTGTTGCCATGTTGAATACATGTTTTACATGTACGAACTGTTGATGTATCATGGATACATGGTCTGGGATAGAATTTTTTTTCATACTCAAACTTTGTTTGCTCTTTATGTGAACTTAGTTCTTCAAAAAAGGCACGTGCAGATCTAAATTTTCTACTGCATGATGTAATTTTGTAACAAGCATTACTAACTGCACGACTCCTAAAAAGTTTATGCTTCATGGAGACATGGTCTGGGATAGAAGTTTTTTTTTTCCATTCAAACTTTGCTCTTTATGTGAACTCAGTTCTTAAATAATCAAACAAGGCATGTGCAGATCTAAATTTCCTAGTTCGTGGTGTAATTTTATAACAAGCGTTACTCGCTGCACGCAACTGACCAAAGTCCAGGGTCATCCATACAACTATTATGGTACATGAAGGAATGTCTGTGAGTCTCAAAGAAAACAACTGGGTATTACGCAGTGTACACATGCAACCTGCCAGTTTTTTCCCCCCCAAGTTCATCATGGCCACAGACACGAATGCAACACGACTCATAAACTGAGTTAAAAAATGATGTCACACATACATACAAAACAGGTGAAAATTTAAACACATTGACTCCAGAAGGACAACTGCCAGCAGAATGTTCAAGAATGACACTGCAATGATCTTGTGTGGCTGGTGTTTAGCCCACAGGAAGACTTCTCGGTCTATCTAGATCACAGAGCATACTAAGCTGAAACATTTTGTTTATGATTAAGTAATATTTGACTACAGGAATGGTTCTAGGTTCACTTCCATGGCAGCACAGGGCATATTGAGCTCAAACTTGTTGATCACGTCTGGATGTAAGACACCAAGCTTGCCAATAGATGAGCCATTGACAATCACATCAGCACACCTCCCTGGGAAGAAAGTAGGATCTGCAAAAAAATAAATAAATACAGTGCTCCCTCTTTATAACACCCCTCATTACACGGCGTTTTCTGATATAAAACGGTGTGTAGCATGGCTCCCACTGAAATGTTTTCCAATTTCTTCCTTGTTAAAAGTCCCTCTGTTATAAGGCGGTTTTGCTATAACACGGTACATGTATACCTTCTGGACCCCAACACCTACGTTATAAAGAGGGAGTGCACGCACGCACGCACACACACACACACACACGTGTGTGAAGGAAGGAGGAAGGAAAGAACAAAAAATGAGGGAGGCAGAGTAAGAAAGAAAGAAAGAAAGAAAGAAAGAAAGAAAGAAAGAAAGAAAGAAAGAAAGAAAGAAAGAAAGAAATTAAACAGGGTTCTACAACTTGCCATCTTAGGACATATTTAATTCCAACGAAAGCAAGATAAAATCTGGAAGCATAAGCTCTAGGGACAACAGGAAAGTTCCATGATCTGTATGAGATTTGTATAGATTGACAAATTTAAATGGAAGGCTAATAAAATGCCAAACCTAAAAGCCCTGAGGACTACAGCAGATAAAAAATTCCAGACCATTGGCAATAATAACAATAAACACACATTCAACAAAGGTAATTTTCCATGATTATTTTAAAAGTCACTCCTACATCATAGTTTTTCATCATCATTTTACTTTGAATTCATACTGATTTATTCCTTTTTGTGGCACCTCCTCCTCCGATGCCCTTCCTACTTTTCCCACTCAACAAATAAACGATTCATGTATATTTCTTAAATTTTGACCATAATTCGTCAAAACAATGCTACAATATGGAAAGCATAGATCTGAACTTCAATCTCATGTTATGAAAACTCCCAGTGCACCCTGTTTAGAAAAAAAAAATTACATAGAAATAAAGACATCAAAATGAGAGTGAGCATCACATTTTATTCTAACTTTTATTTCTCACACATTCATAATGAATTTACAAGAATAAAGAGAGGTGTGGTGCACAGGGAGGACGGCGACTGGCCATTCAAAAAGAAGAAATGCCGTTCGAAAGATAAATCTTCTTTATTCTGTCTTGACGCTTTGATGCATTTCTTCTTTGAAAAAAAAAATCACATTTCCAAATTTGTATTTGGCAACAAAAACAAACTATCAGCTTATCAGAGGAAACGCAACACCCGCAAGTTCACACTCGAGAAATACACTTCTTTCAGAAACAACACCAGCGCTGCAGAGGTACCTACCATCACATGCTTGCATGTGGTAGCCTTTCTCCTTGCCATACGGCATTTCAAGCAGTTGCATGAGTCTGTCGAGAAGTCCATGGATCACCTCAAAACACGGTCTTGTATTGTAGTGTACTGCACATAAACGACGGTGATTCCGTGCCCCAACATCTGAAAATGTTACAGCAATTTCATAACGATACTAATTAATTTGGTTTTTTATATATATATATATATATATATATATATATATATATATATATATATATATATATATATATATATATATATATATATATATATATATATATATATATATATATATATATATATATATATATATATATATATATATATATATATATAACACAATGAACACTGGTACTAACTGTAAAACTTTCCTTTCCCAATCACTATTCAATGATAATCACTTGCCACATATGTATATATATATTCATAAAATGTGATCAATCCATGCAGTAATGATAAATTTACAAATACAAGACTAAGTCTTAAAATCTTTATGGGGTGAAAGATTTTTCACTATTGTGGATAATCTGAGGGAAATATGGAATGGCACACAAAAAGACTAAATTCCATGGCATGTGGTACAACTTACCCTGTTGCTAACTCATGTACAAAAAAAAATACAGTATTTGAGTATCCTTCTATTGAAATTTAAAAAATCTGGCTGGAATTTATATTCTGTGAACTCTAAATGATATAACTTTCATTATCACGATTCACCAATAATATTCAAGAACTTTGCATCACCTTAGCCGATTGCCATACTACAGCACAGCTCAAGAGACCCATTGTTGGAAAAGCAAATTACGTTGCAATACAAACACTTCCAAGTTATTACAAATCAATGGGGATAAAACTGAACTGGACACTTCCCACATAATTAAGAAGGTCTATTTCCTATACCTGTAGTATTCTAACTGGTACATACATGAAAATGGTCAAGTCTTATAACAGGGACCCACTTGGCAAGGTTTTACTATTACTATATCATTTTATCCATAAAAGGATTATAGATGAACTTGTCTTATGTGACCACCCCCGGGACCTAGGCAAAATGGTCCCTTAAGACAGGCAATACCTTAAAACAAGGTTTTAAGGTATCACATAAATTAACAAGTTAAAGCAACCTACTTGCAAATCTTGCAATGCTCATCGAACTTTAACCCTTTCCCCCTCAAACCGGCTGGTGGTCAAATGTCGTCGGCTTCAGTGTTTTCAACTAATTTCAACAGTTATGAAAAGCAATTTGACTAACAAATGTACATGAGACTTATCAATATCACATGCCCCAGGTCAACAGCTTTCCTTAGCATGGGTTGGGCACTTAGTGCCCAAGCCATGCCAAGGAAAGCTGTTGACTCAGTCTTAATTCAAGGGGGAAAGGGTTAAAAACCATGAAAAACAATGTAAACATACATCAACATGTATGACCACTGCCTTTGTTCTTCCTTTGATCTGTCCTAATTAGGTCATTGCATGGTTCAATGTTATTACAAGGGTAAGCCCTGCATCAGGAAAATGGTGACAGTAGTTTAACATTTTAAGCTTAAAGGTGCTGATAGGTTGTGTAAGACGGGTACTTTTTGATTGTTGGGGCCTTAATATGCCAGACTCGGAGCACATCAGAGAGGTGGGCCCTTAAAGACCGGCTAAAATTAGACATAGCTTCTACGCAAAGTGTTGACTGAAGGGTCCGCCCTAATGAGCATGTAATTAGGCTGCCATTTGCTCAAATTACGTCATGGTGACACCAAAATCTAACAAGTTCATCTTGCCAGGTAAGATAAGCATATTGCCAAATTTGGGCAAAATACATGGAGGCATTCTGGAGATATCGCAGTAATGAGAATCTGCACATCCCAACGGAAGGAAATTGGCACAGACATGCAGATGGACAGACAACCCGAAAACATAAAGGGTCCCCCCCAAAACGAATGTTGCAGGGAGCACTTGGACCTGGTTGCATTAGGCAGGTGGGTGCTCAAGACAGGTGTACACAAGAACAGGTTCCACTTTTAACACGACAAAACTTCTGCTGACTTTTAACACGACAAAACTTCTGCTGACAAACCTTTGTGCTCGTCTTTCAATACAATATCGGAAATTTCAAACAGTTTCAGTGGAAGGGGCATCTTTCGGTTTCCCGCTACTGTTTTCAGAATCCCTGGTAGCAGGGTTGTCCGGGCAATCTGTAAGCAAATTGTGTGGTTACAATAGGAAAGGTCAGAATTAGCTTTAAGGTGTGCATTTGCCCCAATACACAACTGAATACACAAACATTTAGAGGGCTAGAGCTGTGTATTCCCTTTAGTTTGTATGTTAAAGCAACCTTAAATATGCCAGTCACTTTTGTAGTTGTGTTTATAAGATTTTAGTGAGGTATTTTGTTATGCATCAAGATTTACTGTCTGAAATTTGGTCTTTCTATGTGCAGTAGTTTTCAAGCTAGTAAGTTGCAAATTACAATGTAAAGTAATGGAAATACACCACCCTAGCCCTGCACTGACTACAGTGCCCTCTTTTTGGCAGTTCTTGAACCTTCTGTTCTTACCCTTGTCTATTGGAAGGTCGTAACTGTGGCCCATACAACATTATACATTCTCCATGCTTGCAGTAAACACAAACTCAGTAAATTACTCAGGTTGGCATATAGATGTACTAAGAAAATATACATGTACGCACAAAAATATTTTTTTACACATAGCGTCAAATTGCTTTAATTTCACTGCATCCTTATTTTCACTGATGGTGCAAGAACATGAACAAATGAAAATAGAAACCAGTGAAATAGTATTTTAACATTGTTGGAAAAGGAATCATGTCCAAAATAGTGAAATTAAAACTAAAGTGAAATGTCAAAAATACAAAAACGTGAAAATTAAACATCTGAAAATAAAGCTTAAAACAATATAATTATCACTATCTAGCTTGTCTGAATATGTATCTTTAAATTTTAAAAATGGTAATCTTTATTCATTCATTATTCATATACTAAGTGTCTTTATTTTTATTTCTTATTAGTGCATTGCTTTGTTTTTTTTCAGTTGTCAAAAGTGAAGTTCCAAATATATTCCATTGAGCATATTCAAGAACACTTCTTAGAAAAACTTGATTGCTTTGAGATGGAAATGAACAGGAAGTCACAATTTCAGTGATGTGAACTTATTGTCAAAATATACACAAATACAATAACTAAAGAGAGACTACTGGTTTCTGCAAATAATAATTTTCCTATCTTTATTGTTCCTGTTCATCACCCCCCCCCCCCTCTTTTTTTTAAAATAAAGACCCAACATTTTTAGCTAAACCATCAGGAAGCTGCAGCACATATTATGTTAGAAAGGCTGCGCACCCATGGGCCCCCTAGTGCCAAACTGTCCGGTAACTCTCTAGTGCTAGAGGTAGGAAAACCACCAAAAATATTCCCTTCCGGGAACAAAGAACACTATGTTTGCACATGTAAATGTGCCTCAATATACATCAAAATTAACTTGTGTTGTCACAAAAGATGTGATAAATGGCTGATAATAGATATATTTATAGATATCAAGGTTAGAAACAGGTCTAAAGAAAATACTAACAATCACCTCCAACACAAGAGAGTAAGGGACAATTAAACACTAGGGGGCGCATGTGTGGCATACACTGAAATACAGGCGGCAGCCATCAACATC
This sequence comes from Hermodice carunculata, assembly GCA_964020975.1. Taxonomy (NCBI): domain Eukaryota; kingdom Metazoa; phylum Annelida; class Polychaeta; order Eunicida; family Amphinomidae; genus Hermodice; species Hermodice carunculata. The sequence goes on along the minus strand of OZ026626.1, from coordinate 66,390,938 downwards.
CACACAGCAGTGACTGAACTCATACCTGGAATTCTGCAGTCTTTGGGTTTGCGATGTGAACTGCTTTGGATCCTTCTATCGTTTTGCCTAGTTTTGACGTGACATCATCCCTGGCACACTTTAATACATAGTCAAATATACAATTGTACAATACTGGTATTGCTATTCACCATTCATGTCTCAATGCCATATGCCTGTCAATATCCTTTCTCAAGAGACCCATAGGCCTAATGTTCTGCTGACTACAAATCATCAAAAACTGTATTCTCTCAATGACCTTGTAAATTAATCAAGGTCATCCATATTATGCAACATCAAAATTCCCCATAATATACATTTGTGGTACGTTTGGTATCATTCCCCCTATTTTTATATCAAGATATTGAATTAAAATGTCCTTTTCTTGCGTGCTTAATGACTTAGAAATATAGGTCAAGGTCACACAGCCATTGAGTCATGGTGACCCAAAAGAAGGTCACCAACTAGAGATATAAATGTATTCAAGTTCAATTTTGATCTGGAGGCTCAACTTTCTTGGCCATTCATGTCCAAACTACGCCCTACCATTATAAACTCCAGTCTTCCACGTTAATAGGTCTGGCAACCTCACAGAAATTAGTCAAGGTCACTCATATTACATATATATGAGCATTGGATATGATCTATATGTCATCTAAATCTGGCATGTCCAATTGAATCATTTTTCAAGATACGGAATTTTGTATCTGCCAAGACATTTTAACGTATAATTTCTGTAAAATTATAGGTGGCATAACTAGTATGATAACCAACCGAGATTTTGACCTCTTCTACAATTCACCTAAATTTCATGAAGATACATAAAAAATTAAGGATGTTGGAATGGTCACAAGATTTTACCATTTTGACCGATATATTACATAATACTGCAGGTGATGCCACCAATATCAAAATCGACCTAGATCTTCATACACTTGATAAGTCTTGAAAGTTATATCAGGCTATCTTAAAAACTGTTGACTGTATCATGCTCACAAGCAAAAAATTTATGGATGGACAGATGGAGAGACATCTGTGATCCCATAAGCTCTGCAGCCTTTCATCAGCAGAGCTAACAAGAAAGAGGGATATTTCTTGCTTCCATGTGCGAAATTTGATAATAAATAAATAAATTTTGTATTTCCATAGGAGAAATGCCCAAGCAGACCAAATTTCTAATGAAAAGCTGGGTTTAAAAGTGGAAATTCCTGACAAATGGGGGCCACTTGACAGGTACATGAATGCAATGACTATCTGTGCAGTTAATATGCAGTTCTGACAACTCTGCATTAAAATTTCAATGTTCTCTGCCAACTTTTTTTATTTTCATTCCTATTAAAGCTGCAGGCTACATAACTATGCTTCCTTACAGACTGAAAACTGCTGATGAGACTCAGGACAGAGAGTTCAAGGTCAAAAGCTTTCAGTGGCACATGTTCAATGTTGGGTGCTTACCACCAGCCTAGAACATTGATATTTATTATAGAGACTTGCTGCAACCAGTAAAGGCTAAGCCTTCAAACTTCAAGCTTGAAAGTTTAAATATAAACATTAGTTTAGTCCCTCTTTATATAAGGCCCCTGCAAGGTGGATTCTGATAATGATCATAACAAATGTAATCTTGTCGTCAAACTTTATACTTGAATATATAAGCATGACCATAAGTCCAGTGCTCCATTTTTATGAGGCTCCTACAACATCTACACAGTGGATTTTGATAGAACATGGTCCCTTTGCTCCCCCTCCCCCCCCCCCCCCAGCACTTTCCCTATTATTCCGACATGTACAGTGAAACCTCATTATAACGACACTCAGATATCCGACATATTCATTATAATGACACAAGTTTTGAAGGGCAAAAGTTAGTTTGCTTTGTTGTTTGATTCATTTATCTGACATATTTAGTTATCTGACACATTTCTAAGGGCACAGGTGGTGTCATTATAACGAGATTTGACTGTACATCAAATGTCCCCTCATTAAATCTTTCAGTGCCAACCACGACTTAAGTCAAACTACTTTGCTCTGAATTACAATGAACTGAATTACAATAAAGGCGCCACACTCATGTTCCTTTTCATTCAAGTACCAGTATGACACTAGTTATACAGGATATAATTGTCCAGTTCACAGGGTCAGAATTTTGGCGAGAATCCGAGAAGCCATTCTCATAAAGATTCTCCTAAACTTGCCTTTCTTTAAAAAGAAAACTAATCGACAAACATCCAAATAGATTCTCGCAAAATTTTGCGAAATTCTGGCCCTGGTTCAACAGCTTTCCTTGCAGCATATTGCCGCCAAAGAGCATCAAGGAAAACTCTTGACTCGGACCAAACTTGGCAATGACAGAGTTAAAGGTAGTTTTTGCGATTACATGGTCTAACCCATGGACCCGGTCATGAGAGTTAGAATAAGGCAGCACTATATGGAATTTTTTGGAAGCAATTTGCCTCATACATCACTATTAAGAACCACCAAATTTGCTTCGTGGATACTGTGAATCTAGCCTGGGTTTGCACTTTCAGATAAGGTCTGTGGCCGCTGTCGATTTCTGCGAGGCTTGTCGAACAAAAAAACAAAAAAATCCAACAATGAATGCCACAAACGTTAACAACAACTGCCAATCCAGGCTACATGTTGTTTCTCACATACCAACGCCTATATCTGATGCAAATTGGAAAATAATTTCTGAATCAAGCACGTATCCAACTTTGAAGCCACCATCTTTGTTGTTGATAGTACATGTACGTGTATTACTGTGCACATCCAACCCTGCTTTATGCATTCAATATTACATGTATGTGCACAGTCAATGAAAATAGTTTTATCTTAACTCATTCCATACCAGTCCCTGATTTTTCCATATATCTACCTACATTTAAGACGACAATTGCCTATTTAAATTCTTCATGAAAAGAGCTTTCATTCAGTACCAACATGCCTATAGTGTTAAGTCAGTGGTTCTGGCACTGCCTGTCACCATCGTATGGAATGAGTTAAGGAAATTATCATGAGCAATGCAGTGATCAAATTAAACATTTTGATATATTAATTTTTCATTTAAAGTCATTGCACTACATCTACTCAGCAGGTCTCTTGTTGCCACTCATTAACTATGTAGTGAATAGATCTGGAAGAAAGTAGTCCCGGTCTCCCAGAAATATTGACCAAAAGGATGTCGGGGAAAAACTGGTATGCGCTAATGAAAGTTCAATTGGCAACAATGGCTAAAAAAAATTGTTACATCGGCCAAGTCTATGAGAGTATGCACTATAGTGTTGCCATTGTCCAGGTGAACAAATTTAGTCCCAGCATAAAGTTACAATGACATATTTCAACAAATTCTTGTCTGCTCACCAGCGCGAAGGTAAGGACTTCGGTGAACCCTGCGGCTGCCATGTCGTGCCTTAAAAGGTCTGTCAGCTTGTTGAGTGGGAACTGAAACATCAGTAAAAAAGGGAATCTATGAAACATGGTCATTACAGTGGTCTCCAATGCACTAATGAGGCCTCTCTTGCCAAAACTCGTCACTCTTTTACAGCCTTGACCTTCCTGCAGAAAGTCTCCATTTTTGCTGATCCCCTTCATGACAAGCCAACCTCTCTGATATGACCACTTTTCTACTGCAGTATGGGTGCAGCCCTATTGGAGAGGGACCACATGTGTGACAGGGACACTGTCCTTGTACAAAACGCGCCAAAAGTGACCAGAAAAAAAGCTGATGGAACTTCTTTGTCCCAGAAAAATAAGGTGTAACTTGAAAGTGAGCCAAGTACAATGTAAATGATTCAATATGAAGCACAGATAATTGGCTCAATGAAGTAAAAATTTAGATCTAAGGCTATACAAATTTAATGTTTAGTTTCTCAGGAAATTTTGAAATGATTTTGATGAGGGAGGGAAGTTTTTCTTTTTAAACACATTTATATTGCATTTTTCACAACATTAGTAATTTCTTTCTGTACAAAATGAATGTTACTAGGTAAATTAAGCAACATTTTATAAGGAAAATAGTATCATTGGTCAGAAGATGTGAAAAGAAAGGGTGAGTGGAAGGGAGGGGATATGCCGGAGGAACTAAGCATAAATTTCGGGAGTTTATCATGAGAAATCTAATACACGTAGGAGGATACAAACATGCATTTGATCCATCTAAGTCTAATTTTATACATTGCAATCCAAGTTATGAAAAAAAAACTAGTTATTGGTTTTTTGCACAGTCTGATTGGCCATACTCCAACTATCAAACTTGAGTATGACCCGCCAAGCACTGGAAAAGTCATTGGTTTTACCCCTTCCCACTCAAATCACCTACATGTAAATTATCTTCCAGGCTTTAATCATGTTAATGTTTTCCTTTAAATTCCACGTTAATAAAAATACATTTTGGCATCATTGCATGCCCTACGTAATAACTTTCTTTGATACGAGTTGAGTGCATTTTGCCCAGGAAAGCTATTAATGCAATTGTTGTGATAGTGCATGTGCGCTGCACGGGATCACCAGCATCATTGGTAGCATGACTGTTGCTGGTCCGGTGGCGGGTGAAGCATTTGCTGAAAAACAGGAGTGGATCTTGGCCTTGAGTGGAGGACAACGCGACCAATGCTGCTGCGACCACAGACAGCTCCAAGGTAATCCATTTATACAGTAGATCTCTTCACAGTGTTATTCTGACCACAACAGGATAAAACAAGGAATTTTGGTGCTTGAAAAACAGAATGAAATGCTACTTGAATAAAGATTGGATTGGAACCATCTCCAAAATAGCGAAATTTCAACTTCAGTTCAATGCCCAAAATATAAACAACCTGGAAATTTTTACATGTGAAAATAAGTATACATATGGACTTACAGCATTAATATAGAATGATTATTGGACAGTTTGGTACAATGGGATTGGTGCAATGACACTCCCTCCCTTCAACAAACCAAGGAGTCCAGATATCTAGACTCCTTGAATACGTTCATGGAGCTGGGACCTACCTGCTGTCCTATACACATGGCCTTAGGTAGCGTCATCTTTACGTTGTTGTACCCGTAGGCAATGGCTACATCCTCTTCAATATCACACGGGTGGAGCACATGTATCAGTGGCTAAGGATTATTTCAGTTTTGTCAGTAATGTTGCAATCACGGATAGTGAAGCATTGTTTCAACAACATCAAAATATCAGACATAATTATAATTACCTACTGACACAAGTTTTGAGGGAAATAAAGTCAATTTCCTTTCCTATTTGACACATCTGTTTAACATAGTCAGACATCTGACACATTTTGCATGGAAGAAATGTTGTAATGACATTAAAAAAAAAAAAGAGAAGACATTATAACAAAGTTTCACTCCATGTATACATGCATTGTATAACATGAACAAATAAAAACATACATTGTATGACATGCTATATTTCGGTTTGCCTCCACAGGATCCCTCAAACAAAACACCACTTACAGGTATCTACATCCTGCCAACTACTGACTTGGCTAACTTTAATCAACAAATCCCAGATCACATGTGTGTCCAGAGTTCACCAAGTTACGCGAAAGTATTACTATTGGTCCAATAATTTCACTGTAGTATCATGATAGAAGTAATGCTGAATTAAGACCTGTTATAATCTTAATTTAATCTAATATAATATAAACGGCAACACAACACCACGTTTATGTCTGTGTATAGCTAATTGACAAATGTCAGACCACAAGTCACTCCGGAGTTCACCTATGTTACCGTGAAGTAATTTGTGCCCGAATGCAAATTTAAAACAGCGGATTAAAATATGCATTTGCAAGATACCGGGATTGTATTTTGATTGATTTCTTACGATTAACGAATGAACTTGACATAACTGAGCATGCAGATTAAGGTCAAGATAGTAAGTAATGTATCAGTATATTTTCGCGACCGTTTAGTTGCTTTTTATGCAAAACAAAGACTCGGTAGTAGCCAGCACCACACGCACAAGGTGCTGGCCAGTTTAACTTTAACACAAAAAAGAAAACGCGGTATGTTCCAAGTTGCGGTGCACTTCAAATCAATTGTACTAGTTTGAAATATAGTTTGAAACACACAACAATTATGATAGTTGAATGAAATGACAGTCATATATTTTGTATTGACATCGATTTGGAGTAGGAAGTGTCGGCGTTTATCCTTTTAGTCGTGCGCCACCGATTGCAACGTGCGCCACTGTTGATAAACATCATTCCCAGGGGGACCACCATGCTTCGTCGAGTAACACTACCAGAACTGTGACCTGATTCATCAGCGCATAGCTCATTAATAATTTATCATCTTGATCGATTGGCGAGGAAGGCTGACTCTATTGGCCGAAAGGCCCTGGCTATGTTATCATGTTGATCATGTTAATTAGGACAATTGCATAATGGAAACAAAAATCAGCCAATGATCGGTAGACCCCAGCAAGCGCCCACATCAGTGAACACAATGGCGAGTCAGGGGGATGCTTTGGAGGCAATATTTCTGTACTCACTGAAATTATTTTCTATGGTTGCCATGACAACCACTGGTTGAGTCAGTGTGCATACATGTACAGCAGTTGCTGCCTAGAGAGGCCACCCAAAGGGCAGCCCCAAAAGTGGTCTCCCAAGACAGGTGGCCTCTCATTGGAGGTAGAATAACATGGAAAAATTGCAGTAGGGACCTGTGACATATGGTCTTTCAAGCCAGGCAGGCGGGCTCTCATTGGAGTGGTCTTCCAAGACAGCGACCACTGTACACTGTAGGTATGTCTGAAGTCCCAACATACAGGTACATCATCCCCAGTGTGAAACTGTCAACACTTCATATGGATAATGCCTGAAGCTTGTCCATTCCAGTAGTAGATTCAACCACTAGCTTTCCCAGGTGTGCTTTGAACAAAGTAGCCCAAGGCACGGCTGAGAAAGCTGTGGACAAAAGCATTGTGTATTTTCTCAGGGACTACGGACTTCTGAGCAGGCAGCAGGTGCCTCTCCAGAAGTTTTTCAATCGGAATAGAACAGATGTCAGTGACAGACTGGATACCCTACGCTTTGCGCACAAGCACATACATGGATCCTGTGACCTTGAAGAGGAGGTCAAAAAAGTCACCAAAATAAAACCCTGGTCAAGAAACAGTGACAACGTACAACTGAGGTAAATTCAAGCTTCACGTGGTTGGCAATTCATGAGATATTTTGTTCACAAGGTGCGTGCTGTGGATGAACAGCAGTCTAACAAGCAATAAAAAGGCCAGTGTATTGGGGTGGGGGATGGGTTAGAATTCAGGTGCGCAAAACTGCCAGTCATTTGCAAACACTGGCTTAAAGAACTGTTTCTTGCTGTTATAATATCAATGGTCCAAATTAGCTAGTACTGTGAGCTACCGCCGCAATGCAGCGATCGCACCCAAGCTTTCTACTTGGCAACTGGCCGTTCTCCGTTGCTGGGTAGGTCATTCGATCCTCAGCCGTCTCGCGGTTCTGCCATCGGTTTGTTGTACAATGTACATTGTTTTTCTGCAATCGTCCATTTGTTATACGAAAATTATACGGCCACTGGGTGTTTTGGTGTCGGACCTTTACCCCCAACAAAATGTCTTGAACAAATTCAGTCAAATTTGCCTGGTGGTTCATAGTCTTCTGGTCTTTTCACCATATTCAACCACTCCTGTCCTTTCTTTGGAGGAAAACTGTGGAAAGCTACCCCTTGCATCCAGGGGTATTTATCCAATTTACCCAGTTTTCTTGTGTCTGGCTTAGCTTAGAGTCAGGAACTTTGCAATTGTAGACTGTCACTGTAGCTTGTAAATACTTCCGTAGTACATGTACATTGGAAAATAATGATCAACTTTGCAATGTCATTTCCCTGTACTTGAACCATGACGCAATATGGCTGCTATATTGAAACGACCTAACCTGCCACAAGGTGCACTGGGAAATGACCCTGGCACTTTAGCGGCTACCGACAGTACTACATATAGCTAATTTGGACCTTAGGTATTATGGTGACTATTTCTAAGTTTGCAAGGATATCATGCCTGGTTGGGGGAACTTCCACTCTCAGTTTTTTCCCTCTTTCCATTACTTCTGATGTTAAGCACATTTTGGTAAGAAGTCGGGCTATGTTTTCTCCTGATTCACTGCAACACAGAAATTCCAAGATTATATGTGCAGTTTAACTCATTCCCTGATTTTAAGACAATTGAATATTTTAATTCTCCATGAAAAGAGGTTTCATTCAAGTACCCACAAACCTATAGTCTTAAGTCAGTTATTTTGGCACTGCCCGACAAGTCATGCTGTAGTTGCTGCAAGGGCAGCTGCAGCATGACTTGCCAGACAGTGCCAGAACTACTGACCAAGGCCTGTGACCATAATATGGAATGAGTTAAAGAAAAAGTTACATTCAATTCACTTGAGAATAAGTTTTTCATACTGATCTGAATTAATCCTGTTTTCAAACAACACAATGAACAATTTTCCAACAAAAAGTCCAAGTTGAGAATAACTCCTTTTGAATATTTAAATTGCTACAAGAAACTTATTGTATTTTTTTCCAACAAGACTACATTATGCCAAATCTATAGAAACACATATGTAATAAGTTGGCAATAAAATGCAGGGGAATGTTAAAAGCACATCTTATTGCATAGTAAAAATTGACAAGTGTTTTATACCTGGCCAGTGGTTTAGCACTGCCTGATTTGTCTAGCTTCAGCTGGCCAAAGCAAAACTATAGTCTTCAAACTGATCAATTTGTTACTGAACGGAAGCTAATTTTATGACATTTTTTGCAATTTAAACACCTCGTTTTTAACATATAGTTATTGCAGTCATTTGTACATGTGCATGACTCTGAAAATTTGTTAAGTATGCAATAATCTAAGTATGCTCAATGTTTTTCTGATAAAATTGCCCCCAAATGTCCAGATGTATAATGTTGCTTCTATTTTGTATTACTAACTTCCACATAGTATGAGACATTTTAAATGAGAAATGTTTGCAAGTCCCTTTATGATAGCATTCTCCAGGTCAACAGCTTTCCTTGGCATGGGCTGTGTGCACTGCACCCAAACCATGCCAAGGAAAGCTGGTGGCTCAGCTTTATTCTAACCAGGGAAGGGTTAACAAGCTTTCCGTTACCGATGGTTACCTAATTCCCACGTGTTTGTTGATATTTGCTACCTCCACGTCTTCTGATCTGTATTGTAATTCCTGCAAATGAAGATATGTGAATAATATTCAGTTACAGTGAAAACTCGTTATAATGACACCATCTGTTCCCCAAGAAATGTGTCGGATAACTGAATGTCAGATAAATGAGTCAAATAAGAAAGAAAATAAACCTTTTCCCATAAAAATTTGTGTCATTATATTGAATATGTCGGATATCTGAGTGTTGTTACAATGAGGCTTCACTGTACTAGAATTATTACCACACTTATGTCAACTTCCATCCCAGCCACACGGATGTTTCAGCCAAATGGCTAAAGATAATGTACAATATACTACTCTGTAATGTGGTTTCAGGAATACATGTATATTCAAACTTTAAGCAGCTACGCTGAATACAAACAAGACTTTCAACAATTGAGATCCATGTATCTTTGTGTAACTTTCAAACAGCTCTATGTGGTCTTGTGATTTATACTTGAAGTATTCAAGTGAACTTAAATATAAGTCTGGCATGAATAGATATAATATTGTTAGCTCATAATAAGGCAGCACAATTTCTTCATGAGTTGAATCAAGGTAATAAAAATGGTTATGTCCGTGTACTTTGAATCTGAAGAAAAGTGACTGCCAATACCATATTCATATCTTTGAGAAAGCAACAATTAAATTGTTCAGTGGGCCACTGGTTTTTCATAAGGAAATTCAATATGAATTTACTTCAAATACATATGTCATTACAAAAAGTGTTATACTTACTGGATAAAGTGCTTTTGTGCCATCTACATTTATAATCTCTACCTGTTCAATCCTGAATTAAGAAAAATAAAAATATATTATAAATATGAGGACAAACGGTATAGACAAGTGGCCTTACCATGAGGAAAATGTTAACCTTAGAAAATGTTGTCCAGTAAATATTTCCTTTAATGTCAATTACACTCGGTTCAAGGTATTAATCTTTTCCCTTGCCCCTCTACTCAGTTACCTGTTTTCTGTATGTGATGCACCCCTATCCCAAGAAGTATTCACACTCCATGCTTCTGAGTGCCTCCAGTTCTTACAGCATCAGAAATATGGCCCACACAAGCATTTACTGTATGATATCAAGGCTTGCAATGGCCTGATTTTCGTAAAAAAACAAATTTTTTTTAAAATATGTTCTGTGTCTATCTACCACATCATAACACTTTGTCAACCACTCCATAAGTTGACCCCTGGAACACCGATAAATCCCTTTGTTTCATGCTATCTTTGAGATACCAACATGCTCTTTATTCCTTTAGCCAGAATGGGAGTGCCCTCTCCCTGACATGGCTTCTGACAAGTGTACTCTGTGTGGAAAACACTAGTCCTTCCAGTAACCAGGCTCTGTTTACTCTACCACGTGACTTCATCAGGCTTATGAGACGTCATGATAAACCCGTCTACTTTGACGGTTTGACTGGTAGGCCTCAGCACTCATTGTAATGTGCTCCCTAAGTGACGTTTGTTCAGCAACGTTACGCCCTGCTATATAAGCAGCAGTCAACGATGTTTCCAACTACCACTGATGAGAATCGTTGAGACTCAAAACCGGTCTGGCTGTTTCCTGCTACAGGGATTTTCTGGCACTGGTCTTGCCCGGTTCTCACTATTTATTAAAGGCTACTTTAACATACAATCAAATGAGACGCAACCCTGGCTTGCAAAGAATTTGTGTATTGGGTTGTGTGTTCATTTGAATGGACATAAGTGACCTACAGAACGAGAACTTTATCAACACACAATAAATATTACTTAAAAAATCAAAAGTTACCCACAAAATCAACTTTAGAATAATTGAATGACTTACTCAAAGGGCACTTCACAGTGTTCACTAAACATGGTGGTGATTGTGTCTATTACAACCTTCGCTTTGGTAAGATCTGTTGCCGTTGACTCAATGAAAACATTCCTTGTGTTTAAGGTGATTTTGCTGTGATCACCTGAAAAAAAACAACAACATACAAATGCACAGAAATTAACTGATCATGATATATGTTGATTTTATTGACTATTTTTTAAAAATATACTACAGTGCCAAACAACAGGTTTGATGCTTCTATTTGCATGTACCGTATTCATCTTAATAAGCCCACAGCGCGCTATGTAAAAATTTCATCCACGAAAGCTGAAAAAATGTAGATTCTAAGTGTATTATTAAATTCTACCACTTGCTTGAAAACTATGGGATATTTTGGGGGTCCTTTCTTTGAAAAAAAATGAGGGGTGTGCTTATTAAGGAGTGTGCACTTATTAAGATGAATATGGTACAAGTGTGCAAGTTAAAGATCTGCTTCCAATGCAAGATACCATAAAATTAAGCTACTTACTGAACAAAGTTTCTAGATTGGTATACTTTGATAGGAGTAAGACACTGTCATATGCCTTTACTTTTTGTTACAGTAGTTTGAAAATATACAAAAATAGAATTGAAAATTTTTAAATCAAGAGGTAAGAAAGTCTTTTGAAAGCCCTAAAAACTCAAAACTTATAAAACTGTTTGCCCTCAAATATTCAAACCATGAACTCATTGATACTGTTTACAAATCATTGATTATTACAATTTTTTCTCTTTCTTCCACGCTGGTGACACCATGTCTTCATAATACACGATGCATTTGGGATTTAAGGTTATGACCCAATATAAATGCTGACGTGGGTGGTGGGCAACAGACCAAATGTTATCCCTGAGGAAATCATTGTTGACTGAGACCGAAGGTTGAGGTGAACAATGATTTCCAAGGGGTTGACATTTGGTCTGTCGCCCACCACCCATGTCAACATTTATTTTCTTACACTGAAAGTCACAGACAAAATTCAAAGGGCTCCACATAGATCACTTCCACTTTGTTGTCCTGTTTCAATACCATCCCCCATATAGTGAAAGTAGACCTAATCAGCATTTTTGGTGAACCTTCAAGTATGTAGGACTATGTGCTCCAAGTAATGCATGTGTCCTTGCATTGTGTGTTGCCAGACAGTTGTACATGGCTAATATGCCGTATGCACATTAATTTCCCGCCACAAGAGCACAGGGTTGACGCCAGGCGATCACGGGGGACGTGCAGGTCACATCACTGTCACAGACAGGGCCATACATTCATTTCTCACAAAACTGGCGGTTACTTTTTTTTGTCTTTTTTGAGAAATTTTAATTCACAAATGCCAAACTGGTATTCATCTAGTACTTCCCGAGCCATATATAAAAAAAAATTTCATCTGCCTTTAATAAATATTCTTTATTTCCAAAATATTAGTTATATCCTGCTTGTCCCTACAGGTACCGACTCGTATCTCGCCATATCGCGCCAAGCGATACTAGACAATCAGGTGTGGACCAGGGCAGAAGTTTCCATGAATTTTGCTTTATTTCCAATTTTCTCTAAAGACTTCCAGACCTGTCCCTGCATGTACATGTATAGTATCTTGGCCATTGATCTTCCAGTCACTTCCATGACAACTACAACTACACTTTTCTAATTTATATTCAACATCGGACAAAATTAATTTGAGTTTCATTGACATATTATGTGGAAAAATAGGTCATGTGGTGACTTACTTATGGCCAACAAAAAATGGCAGTGATTTTTTTGCTGTTATGCACTTTAAATGAAGGAATGCCTTTCTATCATGAAAAAAAACAAAAACAAAACAAAACCCACCAAACCTCACTTCATTTTTTCATGCAATGCTATGTAATATATTACATGTACATGTATTTTTTGGCATTGCCTGGAAAGTTATCTGTCAATCTCTGCACAATTTCACAAGGCAATGCAAATCCAAACCTTTACACTTGGTCTTCTGGTATTTGAATGAAAACTCTTCTACTAAAATTACGGATATAAACTGACCATCAGGTATCCTAGAATTATCAATATTTTTTTTTCAGTGATCATTATCAGCATGCACCTGATTGTTTTATAGATAAAGAAGATAAAGAATGATAAACTCCCACAGTGCAGTAGCCCCCTTCTAATATGGCCATTCTTTGTGCAGCTCAAAAGTGGTCTAATAGGAGGGGTTCCCTCCTTAGAGGGGGACAATATAATGGAAATGTCACATTTCCTGCAAGAAATGATGGTCTTGTTAGAGACGTGGCCTCTAGAGAATGGGACCTTACACGAGAAGGACAACTTTACAGCAAAGGAAAGCTGTCAGCGCAATCCCCAAAGGGTCCAATTCTAGGACTGTAACTAATTATGAGTCAAGTTTAACAAGAGACTTACCATTGATGATAGGAGGCATTGAGAGCACCACTCCATTCTGGTCATAAATCACTGGGTACACTGGCTTATCCTCAATGATAGGAAGGTAGGACTTCAGTTTGACATCATTCTGAACATACAGCACAATATCTCTATTAAAAAATGAGCTAAACCATTAGGGCCAGTAGCAGTGGTGGTTAGGAGGCTTGTTGGACTAGTTTCGATGCCACTGCATCTCATCTGGGACTGTTGAAATAATGTGTTCACCTCTTAACTGTAAAGGCACAAATTTTCCCGTGCATTTAATTTCCCGTATCCATTAAAATTTTAAAATTCCTGGTTTTTTATTTTCCCGAACAGCAAATCTAGTGAAAAAAATGCACTGAAAGGGTAAGAACTACTTATCGCTTGAGACATGCATGGACTGATTTGACACGGTGGTCATGTGACTGGCGGCACGTGCGTTGTGACAGCTCTTCATGGCATGCATTTTCCATGCTGGTCAGATCAGTCTTCAAGATTAAGATTACGATTTTAAATGTTTTTAAGTGAATGATTTTTTTTATTTATTTGTTTATTATTATTTTTTGGGGGTGGTGGTACCACTCGGGAAACTTCAGGAAAATTAATACCTTGGGAAAATTTGTGCCTTTACAGTATATACTACGTTCAGCTACAGTATTCACTACGTCTAAAAAATGCATTTGTTTATGTGTAATAGTAGCCTGACGTTCATATCTTGGTTGATATGATTTTAATTAAAAAAGATCTCCTTTTAAAAGGAAGACTTTCCAAATAAGGGAAAGTAATAATGATGTCTGCTTGCTGGGGTCAGCTGGTGTGTTAAATCAGGTATTCTATGATTAGAAAAAAAAAAATCTCTATTACAAAGCTGAATCCCCATCTCACAAAGCATGTTCAGCCAGTCTGGCCTCTAATTAAGGTTACTGGGAATAAATTTTTATGGCTTGAAAGACCAGAGATACTGTAAACATTTCACCTTATACAACTGCATCAGTTCGGCTGCAGTGTATTCCTGTGTCTGGAACAATGGCTGGAACTTGATGTCAGTTGGAGCCTTGGCATCATAAATAAATGGTCCCTGAATGGTGTCCAGGTCATGTGTACCGATGGCAACTAATGACCTTTTCCTGTCAATTAAATGTATGTGTTCACATATGTATTATATATGTATAAATATATATATATATTACATATATATATATATATATATATATATATATATATATATATATATGTGTGTGTGTGTGTGTGTGTGTGTGTGTGTGTGTGTATGTATATGTATACATATATGTGTATATATGTATAATGTATGTGTATATATACATGTATATATATATATGTGTACATATATGTATATATATATATATGTGTACACACACACACACACACACACACATATATATATATATATATATATATATGAGCTGAGACAAGGCAAATAGCCGTTAAGTCTAAGAGGCTGATGTCCGACCGGTTTCGTTGATTTATTCAACTCGTCAGGGATGGTTAGGAAGACTGCCTGAGCCCTTATATACCTATTTGGAGTTACGCTTGTTGTTAAGTTACACTCGGTATTGTGTTTACGTTCTAAGTGTGATTGGCCATGATTGACTGATTATGTCGTCATGATCATCTTCAAATCAGATTTATGTCTGATTTAAAAATCAGGATCTCCCAAATAAGGAAATCCGATCTGGGACTTAACTAGGGTTACTTAGTGCAGTCTTTTATTGGGCTGGGTCGAATCAGGACAACTGGATAATTGTGCTGATGCCCTGAATAGGGACTACGAAATGTATGGGTAACAATTTCTTGGTTAAGAAAGTGTATTTGCAGTGTTCCATTTTTAACTTCACAAAGATATGTGGAAATTATACTGGCTTACTATGGGAAAGTGAGCTGTGACAGTCAAATATATATATCTACAGAGACATTAAGACCAGCACATTACACAAAAGGATGTCACCACTGCCCATCCATAAATGTCACCAGATTTCAGTTTTTCATGCATAATCTACATTTTGGAGTTCAATATTTTTGACAGGAAGTGATAAATTCCTCACACTGGATGGAAATTTTCATCCCTGTTTGCAAGTTTGTTTGTTTGTTTTCTTTAATCCCAGCTGCACTTTGTGGTTATTGCTTAAAGCCACTTGAGAGAATTAGTAGAAAGGAGAGTATTGTTGCATGACAATGTGGCCATCTGCTTCAGATATCAATTATACTCTATTTATAAATGGCTTACCATGCAGCTATAAGTGAGTATAATGCATTTACCTGCATATATTTTGGTGAAGTTTGTCCTGGAGATCCATGAAGCTCTCATACCTCTCCTACATGTATCAGAAAAGAAACAAAACCATCATACAAAACAATGCCTTACCCTTTGCTCTCACTGGATATTTTTTTTCAAAGCTAAAGTCGGTTTACACAAATAGGCTAGCGGCAAATGCTTCAAAAGTGCCCTAAAAATAGGTGCAACCCCGACCAAAGGTATAACAAAACACAACCTATGTCAAAATGTGCGTACATGTCTCCTCTTTACAGAAAAATAGGTTGTGGAGTCCAAAAAGCGTTTTTTGGTATGTTTAAACGCCCGTTTCTATGGCAACCTCTATTTTTTTTAAAAATGACTACTTTTCACTAATTTTTTAATATCTGCCTTAATTTTGTAGATAAGCACTCCAAATTTCATCAGAAGGTAGCACTAACCTTACTCTTTCAACAGGCATGAAGCTTTTTAAAAATTATGTGAATAACATCATTATTATTATAATTATATGCAAAATTTTGTCATCTATTTGGCAATATAAATACCTCTATTTGTTGATGTTGTTTGCTGCAGTTGCCAAATTACCAAAAATGGGGGTAAATGTTAAATGATGAAGGTAATGTACTTCCAGGGATATACTGATACCAAATTTACTGGAGTATATGAAGTGGACACCATCACATGTATGCAAATTAGGCTTCACATGTTGGGTTTTTGAAGCCATTCTGGAGATGTATATCACACATTATGTGCTGTACCAATGCAAAAAGTTACATTTCCTTGAAAAGTGCTTCAAATCATATAGAACATAGAATCCCAATCGTCTTATCAACATTTTTTGTTCACAGATTTACTGAAATTTTATGGGTCCGCCACGGGGGGGGGGGGGGGGGGGGGGCATTATGTTTATGGGTTGTCTGGTCTGGCTAGCTTGTGCAAAAGTGCTTTCTCCAGAACGCATTGTTGGAATTTGAGCAAATTTAGCATATATATTACCGAAAAAACAAATGAAGTGAAGATAATTTAGAAACCCTATCATTAAATGTATGCAAATGAGGTCATCTTCAAATTAGGATTTTATAATTTATGTGTTGTGTTGTAGAGGCACCAGAAAGCACAAATCTGGGCACATTTCTGTGATTGTCTCATTATCAGTGTTATTGAGAATGACTGTGCATATTGTCAAAATGCGTTGCATGATTGATAATATACACATGGTGAACTGGATTATTTTCTAAAATGAAGCTTGGACCTGGTAAGAACACCCACGTTTTAATGTATTTGCAGGTAGATAATATTGCACCGTGAACCTAAAATCATGAACCTGGAACCGCCATTCAAGAAGCCACCCCCAGCCAAGCTAAATCACAATACCTGTTTTATGTAGCAAAGCTCTCAACACAGGAAAAGGGACTGATTTCAAAACTACTTTGGAAAAGCTACGATACATGATTGCTTCCACCACACACCGATCAGCTGCTCAACTACCGCCCACTGAGGATGCATTTGAGCAACATGTGAAATGGGCACAATACCAATGTGCCATCTGGTGCCACAATGGCATTGATCAATTACATACAGCTCTTAAAGCACTATCATTTCGAGACATAACAAAAATTAATGCATATTTGGGTCTTACTGATTCAGAACACACATTTCCGCAAATTTTTTTGTGAAATTGTGTACGCTTACACAGTAACTATTCGAAAACCAGATTCTAACAAGAAAAAATTAAATCAAATGTTTTGCAGCATTCCTTTCAAACACAAAATTATTGATCCTCTAAACATTCAGTCCCTTTTCAAATTGAAATTTGTTCGTAACATGATTCCCAAGGATTGCAAAATAAAAGACCCCCCACCCTCGCCATCATTTCCTATAAATATGGCAACAATATTGGACAAAGTATCATGAATTACAAGCAATTTCTGGCTTCAATTACTCTTGAAGATATCGCAGCGAATCAAAATTGTGATGGTATGTCTAACAGTAAATATTCACATTTTGTTGATGCATACCACAAACATATATTTACAGGTTATTTAGATGTCGTACAAAATTCAAGTTTAAAAGAAATTATGAAAAAAGGTACAAAATTTCGGATATGCCCTAAGTTGAACATTGACAGTATTTTTTCAGGATACATGTGATGCATTTGATTCCTACTGTATGAGATGGGCAAAGAAAGAAAAATAGAATTTCAAAAATTTAAAGGACGGTTATCAAACTTGCAAAAAGTCTCTAGAAAAAGAATTTATTGTTACAAATCCCACATTAAGAATTTCAATACGGTTAATCTGAAACAACCTGAAGTTTCAAAAGCAGTCACAGAACTACAAGAAAGTTTTGTAGTCACTAACATAGATAAGGCAGGAAACAATCTTGGGATCATCTGCAAAAAAAAAATATTATCTGGATGTTTTGAAAAAAGAACTTGGTATAAACAATATTTCAGACATAAGAGGAAATGATGTATATGAATTACACAAACAATCCATTGATAATTTGATAGATACACATAAAGATGAGACGAAAAGGAATTCTAATACCAAAATTTCTGAAGAGGACTCCTCTATTCCATTTTTGTTCTGGATACCCAAATTACATAAAAACCCTTTTAAATCTAGATTCATAGCCGGTGCTGCAAAATGTATGAGAAAACAATTATCAAAAGAAGGAACATTGTGTTTGACTGCAATTAGGAATCATTTTCGTAAATACTGTAATGCAATTTCTAGAAACAGTGAATAAAATTATTTTTTGGAGTATTAGCAATTCTTCCGAGTTAGTATCTAAAATCAAAGATGTAAAAGCAAAAAATATCAAATGTTTTGAATTTTTCTTCACTGCCCACAAATCTACCCCATAGATGAAGTCAAAAGTTCACTTTCAGAATCAATAAGCAAAATGTTTAACATAATGGTAAACCATACATTAATATTAATTCATATACAAGGAAAGCATAACACAACAAATATTAAAAAAATAACATTAAATCGTACACAGTTGAAACTTTGATAGATGCTATAAAATTTCTTTTGGATAATAATTTGTTCAATGCGGACCATTGTTTTTTCAACAAATATAAGGCATTGCAATGGGTAGCAACTGCCCCCCTTTGCTGGCAGATTTGTATTTAACCTGGCTTGAATTTAAGTGTATGGATAAACTGATGAAAAAGGACTTTCAAATGGCTACAAAATTATCAAACAACGCAAGATGCTTGTGTAAATGTACAAAATTTCTGTGAAATTGCTTAAGAAATTTACCCAGAAGATATCCCTTTGGAGGGTAACAATTCAGATGGTTTCAGAGATGTGTTTTTGGACTTGGATAATCAGGTCACAAATGACAGGTTTTGTATTAAAGTCTATCACAAAATAGATAAGTTTAATTTTGAAGTAGTTAATTATCCTTTCCTAGGCAGTATTATTTCGGATACTATTGGATATAATACGTTTTATTCACAGACTTTGCGATTTGGTCGTATTTGTTCTAAATTTCAGGACTTTGCATCTCGAACCAAATTTTTATTTACAATAAACTTGAGTCAAGAAGATTCAAAGATGTACTTTTGATCAAATATTTCTACAAATTTTGCTGTAAATATCCGGAGATGGTTAGAAAGTTTGGCTTCAATAATTTTAGAGATTTTAGACTTGCCTTTTTTTCGACTTAATTTTATCTTTTGACATCATTCTGTTTTAATGTTCACCTTTCAAACATTTTAGGCTAGCTTGATTTCTCTTAGGTTAAACCCCCAGGGGCTATCGGTAGCGAGTACCGGCCTACGACAGTTAGAAGCTTGCCTAACTGTACTTGATATCTGGTTAATATTTTCATTGCATTCTGTTGACTGAAATACAAATGACTATCGGTAGCAAGCAGCGGCCTACCACAGTAACATGTTTGCTTAATTGTACTCAAAATCCTGTTAAGAAAAATTGTTTTGATAACATGTTTATGGCATAAATGCTAATGACTTTTATTCTTCTCTGACATGCCTAAATGCATTTTACTCAATGTTAATAAATTACTCAAAAGTGACAGCATTTTTTCAAATATCACAAACCTGACACATTACGTTGATACATTGACTCAGGGTTGGCAATGAAATAGAGCTTAATTATTTGAGGAGTAGGTATCATCATGGAGTTTGTTTTACATTTCTGGTGCAGGATGTACATTGTTGCAGTTATTGTTAGGATTTCCCTTGGTTTATACAGTTGGTCTACCTGCAACTGTTTATTTTACAATCACTGGGACTGACTACAATGCCCCAGCTTGTTTCCACTTCAGTTAAAACTGGCGGATGGTTTAACTAGAATAAGCTGTCCAGCTAGAAAGGGTACATATTGGTTCAGGGGTAAGTCAAATTGTTCTTAACTGAACCTGTACTACACAAATTTGGTAATTATAGTTTGTTTGCCAGGTATCCTTCTTTCATAATGAAGGTCTACATGTATATGCAAAACTTTACGTATTTAGCTAATTCATCATTTGCCACGTTCATATTTATTCATTATTATGTGGGTTGTCTTTGCTGAATATTTAGCTTAGACAAGGAGCCGCTACTCAGAGAGACATGTACGGGTAAAAGGCTCCGAAACATGTTGAGTAGTTACTCGCCAAAGACCCTTTAACTTATTTCGGCTAATACAGCCTATGTCAAAATTTTACAGAGGAACGTGTGCAATTTGGACAATAGTACTTTTATATGTATATAGGTTAGACCGGGACAGGTTAGCTTATAGAGAGTGAAGAGTTCGGACTGCGGAATAGGGTAATGACTACTAGGAAGTGGTTTTGGACAAAAAGACACCAACACAACAGTCACATTCCTAACCCTAAAGTGTTGGAGCCCAATGGTAACGGCTGGGAAATGTCTAATGATGGCTACCTCAAGCCTTCGATGTATACCAATGAGCTAGCCCCACTGGAAGTCCGCAACCTGACTCATATGTATTGCACCGATATTGAGTGTACTGTCCCAAAAAAGTACCATTGCCTCCAGACAGGACTTAAATGCACAGAATTATGTGCATGCCTTGGACATGAGTGTGCAAATGACACTTTTGACACTGAAACATACAGTGATGATGAGGAAGATGATGATTGAATCTTGGCGTAGAATCTCCAAACCGTGACCATCATTGATCAGCTTTCTATATTTAGTGTGTACATGTACTTATACTGTTTTCCTTTACATAAAGGCATCTTGAATTATAGTTTGATGTCAAAGATACATTAGTTTTGTTGCAGGACTCCAAGGGATGGTTCACTGTAAATTACGTGTAGGTGTGAATACATGGTACAAAGTACTATCTTACTTTATCAGTTGTATTGGCAATTGTAATGACGGTTCCCTAAGCGAAGATGACATATGATAGCCATATTAGCATATTAAGTAATATGCATATG
The DNA here is from genome assembly GCA_964020975.1 of Hermodice carunculata. NCBI lineage: Eukaryota > Metazoa > Annelida > Polychaeta > Eunicida > Amphinomidae > Hermodice > Hermodice carunculata. Next base: position 66,369,813 of record OZ026626.1, on the reverse strand, counting down.
GTATACTCATATGAACATGATAAATAAAACTTGTATGAGTACTGTTCCTAATCATTTGGCCTTTTTTTAAATAAACGAAAATATATCTTAGTAAATATAGTAAGTTATCCGTCGCACAATACTTAATTTCGATGTAAATTTCATATATTTGCGTAAATTAACATATGGTAATTAGGCACTTTGAGCAAACTCTGTATTTTTTTTACTATATTTGAGCAATTGAGCACAAAATGATGTTTATTTAGCCTTTCCCCAAGCAGTATCACCAAAGTTATTATTTTCAAGGACAAATTTTAGTTGTCTCAGAAATGGCATAGGTTGTCATGGAAACGGGCCGAAATATATATGATAAAACGCTTTTCAGATTCCACAACCTATTTTTTCATGAAGAGGACATATATACCTATGAGAAAATATAGGTTGTAACTTGTTATACCACGGGTTGGGGTATGACCCCCGAAGGGCCCTCTATGCCGCAGGTCTAAAATGACATCCTAACTTTGCACATCCTTCTTTACACATATACAATCATGTAGTTTAAACTTTTTCTTGCTAATATATGTCATACTTTGATACAGTAGTTGCTGTTAGTTAGGACTGCCACAACAACTAAAAAATATTGGTCTCACTCACAAGCAATCTTAAAATACAGGCTAAAAACACAAAGAAACAGGCCAATGTCGCAAGAGGGTAGATGTGGACAGGTAAAATATCTCTTCAGGATGAGATATGGTCTTGTGAGCTGGTACCAGAGTACATACGTGTATAGACACCTGGAGGCAAGTCTGCCAATATTCAATTCATCTCCTGTAATTGACTTTTATGGATCAATTCTTATTTTCAACTTATCTTCAACATACATGTAGTTTTGCATATTATCTTATACAATGACTTTTCACCTACATGTAACATGATAACTTTGGAGATTTTACAAATGTGCACATGTTAATCAAAAAAGTGTTTTATCATCTCTGTGTATTCTATGGACTGAAAATTACCTGAGTAAACTTAACATTCCTCAAGACAGCTCCAACAACGAATGGCCTCACTTGCCGAGTCTGCAATAAAATGTCATAGAGAAATTATGAAGAGCCTTTTAGAGAACATGAAAATCAATAATACCTGTTTCACAAACTGTCTTGGATCACAAAAACAAAGGTAACTCAAAGCCATGGAGCTAAGCAAAGGACCTACAAATATGTATGTCCTAAAGAGATATCTTTAATGAGGGTAGCTCCTCGTGGCAATGGTCACTGTTAGTCAGTTCCATCCAATTGAAGCATATTATTACACACAAGAATACAATATGTAGAAGATATTTGGCCAAAAAAGGAGAAAAAAAAAAAAAGAAAAACAAGAGGACTGTGCAGTCCTGTGCTCAGCTGACATGTACATATACCCTTGCTATTTGTTAAGATTTGCCCCCCAAAAAACAAAGAGACTCATAAAAAAATTTAAAAAATCAATGGAGCATGACCATTTGAACAAATCTGGCAGAAATCCACCCTAGGTTCATAACCACCAACTTTGAAGTTGATCTGACTGACGGTTTCAGGGAAGATGTAAAAAATGTGAATTAGCATTACAATGCCCATTGACTTGCATAGTAATCAATAGGAAAAGTGCATTTACCAACATGTACCCCAACTGAAAAAATCATTTAACAAGAGGCCTTTGTGAACAGACCATGCTCAGCTGACCTAGAAATTGATGACACTAGTGATACTCTGGCATTGGGAATAAGTTTGAGGTCAGCCACACACTGTGTGTCTGCCCTCAGCAACAGGACCACCACCATGAACAATATGAAGGTCCTAACTCAAATAGTTCTCAAGTTATCAAATACAGTTAAATTCAGGAAAGTGAACCTGTGACCTTGGAAATAAGGTCAAGGTCACTTATGTACTGTCTGAGTCTGGCCCTCATACATGTGCCACTGAAAGCAACATCAAAGTCTGAAGTTTCAGAATGAAGATTTTTTTTAGACTTTGTCATGAAATGCACACAAAAAATCAGCAAAAATCCTAAAATCACTGAAGCATGACCATATGAATACATTTGATACAGACCCACCCATCCCTGCCAAGTATGAAGTGAATCTGACTGATGGTTTTGGAGAAGTGAAAAATAGCAAAAAGAATGAATCTTGCCGACAGTTTTGAAGAAGTGGAAAATGTGAATTACCAGTGCAATCCCTATTCACTTACATAGTAATCAATAGGAATGTATGCATTGACCTACAAGTACCTGAATTGAGAAAATCGTTAAAAATGAGGGATCCACAGCAACGCCACCTGGTGGACAAATTTGTGTGAGCCTTCTGCAAAGAACATTTCCACCAAGTTTCAGCATAATCAAAATGACGGTTTTCGAGAAGAAGTCAAAAATAGTCAAAACACACAAAAATTCATAAGATTTTTTTTTTCAAAAATCACAGTGCCACCTGTTGAAAAAAAATAAGGTCTAGGGGTCCCCAGAAGGTTCCCTGTGCAATTTCAAAGCAATTTGCCAAGTGGTTTCTGAGAAGATTTTTTAAGATTTTGGCAAAAAATTCACAAAAAATCCAAAAATCACTGGACCGGGACCATTTGAATAGACTTGGTAGAGACCCACCCAAGGCACATCCCCAACAAGTTTGAAGTGGATCTGGCCAGTGCTTTTTAAGAAGAAGTCAAAAATATAAATTGTTGAAGGACGACGGACGGAGGACCCTAAGATAAGCTCAGCTGACTGACAAGTCAGCTGAGCTAAAAATCAGAACACTACAGCAGTACAACCTAGAGAACAACTTTGTTTGACCCTTCCACAAGGAACATATCCACCAAGTTTCAGCCTAATCTGAGTGACCATTCTGGAGAAGAAGTCGAAAATTGCAATAACACACAAACAATCACAAAAAATTATTTAAAAAAAACACAGCATCACCTGGTGAACAAATTTAGAACTAGGAGTCCCCAGCAGTGTTCCTGTGTGATATCAAAACAATTGGGTGAGCGGTCTCAGAGAAGAAGATTTTTTAACATTTGCCCCAAAAAGAACAAAACATAAAAAATCCAAAAATAAATGGACTGTGACTAATTGAAAAAGCTTGGTAGTGACCCACCCAAGCTACATTGTCACCAAGTTTGAAGTGAATCTGACCGACGGTTTTTGAGAAGAAGTCAAAATGTGAAATGTGGATGGATGATGGAGACCTACCCTCCAAAAAGCTCTGCTGACTTATCAGCTAAGCTAAAAATATGAAAATAAGCAAATGTATTCACCATGTTAATTTGAAGCAAAGTTGAAGGTAAAATAAAACAACAAACAAACGGACCAAACTTTTTTTCTCCCAATTTTCCAATAACATGAACATTTTTGCTAAATCACATCACATTGTATATGAAGAATAGTGATCAATACTGTACTTCCTGTAAATAACTTTTTTTTTCCATAATAATGTTTTCATGTTTTTTTGTGGTATAAATTAGCAAAATTTGCATTGTCCTATTCATGGTATAGTCAACCACCACAAGGATATCTTTCCTGATACTGGATCAACCACCTCTGAAACTTTGGTAGTTATTCAGAAGTTAGCAGATTTAATATGAACACAAAAATTGTTAAATTGAAAATACTGATATAAAATAAAGTAATTTATGGTACCCTACATCCAAGAATGTTCAAAATGAACATCATTTTCAACAAATCAATAATCATAGTCAATCACCACAAGGGTATCGTTAGCAGTCACAATGAATTTTCTCAGCCCCCTTAACTACAGGTAAAACCAGGACAAAAGAAACATTTCATCTGTAATTGTGTTTTAACTAAACTTTGGTTTTGTGTCTTAAACAATGAATGTTATTATAATGACACCAAAATTAAAGTTCCCTAGAAAATACATCAGATATTTGAATATGTCAGACAAATGAGTCAAATCATTCAGGAATCTGCACTTTGGTCCTCCAAGCTTTGTGTCATTAAGCAAATACGTGTATGTCAAAAAAATTGTTAGATATCAGAGTGCCACTATAATGAGGTCTCTTTGTGTAACAATGATACATACTGCTGGTTTAACAATGATCTCTTGCAATGCAGCTCCATCTGGTGGCTCTACTGCTTTGTATCTTGGAGCAATCATCCTTCAAAATAAGAACATCTGTTTAGCGCTAAGTATTTTTTTCCCTAATTTTCCTTTTTGGGTAGCCAACAAAATTTTGACACTACACATATTAAACTTAAATTGAACCCTGGCATGCCTCCTGAGCACATTGTTAGTAATTGAGGTGCAATTTCAAAAGCCCATATACTGATGCATGCACATTTTCTATTGGTCTGACTACAATTTTATTTGTAAATATTAATGACCTTTTGGGACAACTGCCACAGTAAATTTTAATTAAACTGAGCTGTGTCAGTGGCATCTATTCCCCATCGGAACAGGGTGAGGGAATTCCTGTGTCCTGTTGTGCTGGACAAGTGAAATTTGATGCAGCACAAATGAAAATTCAGAAAAATAACATGTGAAACATAGCAGCAATTGTCCTCTGACAAATAAACACATGACAGAATTTTCTCACCCTGCAATCATCTCTTCAGCCAGCTAAAAGCAGTAATATAATTTCTATAATAAATATTTTTTTGGGTTTAATTTTTAACCTACTAGGCTATAAAAAGTTCCAGCCAGAGTCTGTGTTCTTGTTCTAAAGAGAAAGTACTGTTAATTACTTTTATTTCACTGTATTTCTATTTTCGCTTATTTCACTGATGACACAAACCATGAAAATAAAAATACAGTGAAATAGTACTTTAACATTGATTTGATCAGAATCATGTTCAAAATAGTGAAATTAAAAATTCAGTGAAATCCCTGAAATGCGAAAACAGTGAAAATTTATGTACAAGTGAAAATAAGTACATTTACAATAGTTGTCTTTTTCTTCAGTGTTGCAGATGCATCTAAGCATATCTATTCCATCATTTGCATAAACATTATTACATGTATTGTTATACAGATCAGGAAGCACTATGGGTATACCCATCACATACCTAAATAAGCTCCTTCCTGGCTCTTAGTTTCTAGCATACTGTTTACAACATACAAAAGTCTTGTACTTGAGCCAGCGCTCTTTCCGATAAAGAAATCTTAAAAAATGAATGAAAAAATCAGTGACTTCAGTGACTTTTAAAAGAATCAACCTAAACCCCCAATAAGGACTGAGTGAAAATTTTTTTGTTGCATTGGGTGTTAAGCACCCATCCCAAACCAAGGGGAGTTGTTGATCTTAGGAATATTATCTTGAAAGTTTTTATCTACAAATCTCATTTAAACTGTTTTTCACAACCATTGAAATTACTTACAGAAAATTGAAACTGACCACTTTTGACCACCTGGTGGTTTTGGCCTGTTTGAGGGGAAAGGTTTAATAATAATACTCACTTCTCCTGGAATACCAGAAGCCCACGAGTGAGTCCTTCTGTACACAGCAGATCGTATCTGTAAAACCAAAGCGATACACACTCTAATTTCAATTTACACAGACCTTGGGAAATGTAAAAATTTACCATCAAACTTATACTATGTAAACTGGTACATGAAAATATGTATACAGTAGTCCCTCCTTTGAAAGACCACTCCTTTGGGAGACCACTTCCTTTGAGAGACCACAGCTGTCAGGCCTTTCTGTAGTACTTTTCATGTTTTTATACCTCCCTTGAGGGACCACCTGCTTTATGTGACCGCCTTTTGGGTGGCACTAGGGGCAGTCCCTCAAAGAAGGGATCACTGTAACCTCTTTTTCACAAAACTGGCACGCCATTATCATCTTATCTCTTCCTCTGCTATATATTTTTGGGGGGTTAATTGTCTATCACACTGAATTCATTTAATCTTTGGATGGCCACACAAACGCGATCTTCAGGGCATCCACATCGATGTTTGTTTACATAAACAAAGACATCGTATGCTCATTTCTGGTCAATCAAACTGCAAAGTTTTTACTGCAGAAACAATTTTGTTGCATAAATGTGATGATTTTATTCAAACAGACTTTTAAATAAACATCAAATCAATTGTTTTGGGCATATTTGCCGCCAAAAATCTGAAAAACAACAGTAATATTGCATATTTTGCAGCCTCAAACTTTGTACGTCTCTCTTGTGGTTCTAGGCATGTTTGGTATCAATGGAAACATCAGGACCTCATTAATATTGTCATGTTGCTTTCCTATTGGCTTAATTCTTTATTCCCGCCTACTAAACATTGCCATCTTGCATAAATTTCCTATCTCCGAGGTAAAAATTTAAGAATGGAAGGCAGTGGCATTCTTGCCCTTCTTCAGCGAGACTCTCCTCCTGCTGGGGCGCTGATTGGTTGACAGATCATGCAAATAAGTTTGCACATGGTCAAGCATGGGCAGTGCGCACTTTAAAAAACCATCATGATGGAGCTGATCATTCAAGCCATCGGAACATTTATGTTTTCATGTCACATAAGTCAGAAATTAAGTGACATATCAACAGTAGATATCTTGAAAACATTCAGAATGTACCTGGTGAAACGCTGAAAGAAATACAGAGTGGAAACTGCATGGAATCGATGTTAAAACAGGCAACTCATGCACAGGTAGGCATTGTCAATCAACCTCCGCAATGGTCCGTACTGAATGAAATCTGTGTGTGTTGTTTTTTTTGCAGAGATACCGCAATATTTAGATAATTTTGGCGCTATTACTCTTTGGGCGAATTTTCTCGCCTGCAGCAGAGGAAGGGTTAAGTCTAGGTAATCGTGGTACGGCACAGGTAATACAGGCTATGTACAGTCCAATGCACATGTGTCAACTAAATATGGGTCACACAAAGCATACTGATCCCAGTAGTTCACTCATGGTGATGGCAGTATGGCCACCAAGCAGAACTCGGTACACTTGGACCCAACTTCGATACCAGAAGCTATATGACTGCGCCCAGTAAAAATGATGAGAAAACTGTTCGCTTGACAAAAATATATTTCATTTGCTAAAAAATAGCACTTGTTCCTTCACAGTTAGGCCTTTCATTATTATTAAGACATTATCATTTATAGGCTATACATCATCTGCGTAAGATCACCTATGCAGTGTTTACCTCTTTTGTATCTTATTAAAACTGCAAATATTACTACGGTATATAGACTTCAAAATAAAGTGCATTTGAAAACAAGTGGACTGTAACAGTCCTGTGCTCAACTCACATGTCCATATACCCTTGGAATTTTTTTTTAAGATTTGCTCCAAAAAGAACAAAGAAATTCATAAAAAATCCCAAAATCAATGAAGCATAACCATTTGGACAAATCTGCTCAAGACCCACGCAAGGTACATTACCACCAAGTTTGAAGCCAATCTGGATGACGGTTTTGGAGAAGAAGTCAAAAATGTGAATTAGCATTACAATGCCCACTGACTTACACAGTGATAAATAGGAAAGGTGCATTTACCAATAAGTACCCAAGTTTAAAAAAAAATATGTTAAAAATCAAGAATCCACAGCAGTGCCATCTAGTGAACAGCTTTGTTTGACCCTTCCACAAGGAACACATCCACGGAGTTTCAGCTTAATCTGAGCTCTGGTTCTGGAGTATTATAAAATAGCAATAACACAAAAAAATCAAAACAAATAAAAAAAATTGCAGCACCATGTACTTAACTTCAAGCCAGCTGGTGAACAAATTAAGAACTAGGAGTGTTCTTTGTGATATCACAGCAATTGGGTGCATGGTTTCAGAGAAAAAGATTTTCTAAGATTTGCACCCCCCCCCCCAGAAAACAAACAAACAAACAAACAAAAAAAAAAACAAAAAAATCCAAAAATCACTGGAGCAAGATCAATTGAACAAACTTGGTAGAGACCCACCCAAGATACATTGCCACCAACTTTAAGTCAATCTGAATGACAGTTTCGGAGAAGAGGTCCAAAAAGTGAATTGATCTTTGACTTGCATAGTAATCAAAAGGAAAAGTGCATCTACCAACAAGTACCCAAATTGAAAAAATCGTTAAAAATCAGGAATCCACAGTATTCCCACCCAGTGAACAACTTTCTTTGAGCATCCCACATGGAATATGATATTATTTTAATCACTGTAGTTGAGCTCAATATTGGCATTCTGTGCAGAGTGAGCTTTAATTTGCTCTTTCTTTGAAAGAAATTAACCAAAGCATTCAAAAGTTATGATCAAGTGAAATACTTATTAATACAGTACAACTGGAATGTTTGATGGAAGGAAGCCACCTTCGACCACCAATTGCATTTGTAGCAAACTCTTCATGCCTTTCACTGGGCTTATCGGTGGTTTTCTAAAAGTTTTCAAGAAAAACGTATAATGTCATATATTGTTGGAAACATCTACCAATGGCCAATATAAAGGCAGCACTTTTATTTTTGTAGCTTGCATATTTAAGGATTTATGGAACATCAAAACTTTTGTGAAAAACGCCGTTTTCATGAATAACGTGATTGTGCACAACCTGAACAAAAATCTCATTGGTAATATTTTGTACAATGTACCGAAACTTGCATATTTGTATTCTGTGTAATGTAGGCCTTATTTTGCTCTTTATTTGAATGAAATTGACAAAGTCATTCAAAAGTATGACCTAATGAAATGATACATGGTCAATTTAGTTGAATGCTTCACGGGAGAAGTATTAATCTTCCGGCCATCGTATCTAGATGTGCATATACCCTTTGGTAGATATGAAAGTAATAATAATGATTTTTGTTGTTGAAGAAAAAAATATATTTTTATATACCAGTGGAAAGGTCTATTACTAACCAATATGTCAATTGTATTTTTATTTCAGTAGCTTATAAATTTGAAGATTATGAAAGATCAAATCTTTCTCAAAAATTCCAGTTCCTGGTGGTTTCTGTGGAAACTTCTTGCGAAATAAGTTCAAATTGTCGTCTTACAGGCACTCTAGGCCTTTGAAACTTTCAGTTGTCTTTGTGGAAAGATCTCTGTAATAGTATTAATAAGTTTTCTTTCCACCTGGGAAATGTGCAAATTTACTGAAATGACCGTTGTTACCGGCTCCAGAAATATTTCTTAACCGCGCGTCTCTGAGTTCTTTGCTTTTAGGGAAGTTGTAGAAACTGTAATTCTTATCCCTAGATGAATTATGATAGCATCTAGGTACACAGCAGGTAAATCCAGGCATTTTGATATCTTCCTCATGATCGCATTAACCCTTGTTTTCCTTTGCAGATGCTATCGCTCTAGTGGGTGATGATTACTGGGACTGGCATGCTTTGTGGCAAACTGACGCTGATCAATTCAACATGGTGACTGTGCACATCCCATATTCCATGACTAGTAAGGAAAGAGTTGATTGTAGGGGGTTTGTGTTTGGAATGCTAGTATTCGGACGTGACTAACCTGTTTGCCGGAACTTCCACCTTGAAAAGCACCACGTCAGATGCATCTTTAGCCTTGTCTTCCCCCTGTTCCCTAGCCACTAACTCCTGTTCTGTGGTCTGAAAAATAAGGAAGTCTTGGTAAGGACACTTCGGTTACATGTATACTACTGGGACAGAGCGCTGCATTTTGCTTTGAACTGAACTGAATTTTCAATTCAGCAAATACTTCATTATTAAAGGCAACAAAGCTAATCAAAAAGGCTAGCAAAATGTAACTTGGATACGTCATACTTTTATGAAACAATAAAACACAAACTGGTCTCAGCTTAACTAAAACATTAACCATGGTTTGTATGTGTCTCTAATATTTCATCAAAACAAATGAAAGAAACAACTAGAAGCCGATCACAGACCACAAACCCCCTCGGCCTGGATGGAGGGACAGACAGATGGATGGAAGCGTAGGTGACCACAATACCCATCCAGTAGGTCAGGTTACTTCTGTTTAACCTAATGACAAAGCTTTGGTGCAAATGCAATAAGCAAAGATATCATGGCAAGGCCATTTTTCTTCAATGTAGTACTGTGACCTAAATATGTGACCCGGTGACCTAGTTTTCAATAGGCACCTGAGGCATTCTTAGGACCAACCGTCATAAATAATTGATGAAGCTACATTCAATATTTTTAGATATTGTGTTAACTGCATATTTTTTCTTCAATGTAGTACTGTGACCTAAATATGTGACCTTCTTTTTAATAGGCACCTGAAACACCTCAATGGCCCTCTGCAATAAAAATCCGGTCTCAGTAAAGTGAGTATTTCTGGAGATATGGCATGGCAAGGCCAATTTTCTTAAATGCAGCACTGTGACCTGAATATGTGACCAAGTGACCTAATTTTTATTAGGTGTCTGAGGCATCCTTATAATTCAGACCAAATGTCATACATAATTGGTGCAGCTACAATGAGTAATTAAATATTTGAAGATATGGTATGGCCAATTTTCTTTAACACAGCACTGTGACCTAAATATGTGACCCAGTGACCTAGTTTTTGATTGGCATCTGGGGTATCCTTAGGTCCACCTGTCATAAATAATTGAAGCTATATTCAGTATTTTTTTAGATATTGTGTTTACGCCATTTTTTTTTTAATTGAACGGCGACCTAAAAATGAGACCTAGTGTCCTACTTTTCAAAAGGCACCTGAAGCACCTCAACAACATCCTGTGATAAAAAATTGGTTTCTGTTAAGTGAGAATTATTGGAGATATGACGTTAACAAGACATGGACGGATGGACATCTCTACTATGATACCCTCATGTAGAAAAACATGAACCATATTCATATATATCAAACCCAACAATGATAGCAAAAAGATTCCAGAGTTACCAAAGCATCAACATTCATCTTCCAATGCCAATGTGAAGAAACAAATTTCACTCCTGACCTGAGACAGGCAGTCACCCACAAAAGGCAACTGGTGGTTTTAAACCTGTCCTCTCAACCTTTGAAATATTCTTCATTAAAAACAGACTATAGTGTTTCCAATATGTATAGGCCCAATCACTCAAAATTCAAATTTAACCACTTCTGTCAAAAATAAAAAGAGAATTGGTAGGCCTATCACTTTTTTTGGTTCTTCTGACTAGTTCGGACGGCTGATTTTATAGCAAAAGTAGAAAGTAGGCCTATATCATTTTTGTGATATCTATGAATCTGGAACATTATGTAATAAATAAGTTAGGTGATTGAATCACACATTTAAAGAAATTCAAAGGGACGGATGCATGCGTAGGTGACGACAATACCCCTCCGGCCTTATGGGCCAAGTAGTAAAAATGACTTAGTCCATATACATGTACTGTGAAACCGTGTCATCACCTGTTCCCTGCAAGGCGCATCAGATACAGGTAGCTTAACATGTCAGATAAATGAGTCAAAGATCAAGAGAAGTTTGACTTTAAGTCCCTCAAAACGTGTGCTGTTAAGTGAACATGTTGGATACATGAGTGTCATAATAACAAGGTTTCACTGTACACTGGTATGTGTCAATCCATATATTGCAATGATAACAAGTTTTCAGTGTACGTTGGCATGTGTCAATCCATATATTATAATGTTGATATAGTGTCATAATAACACGGTTTCACTGTACATTGGCATGTGTCAATCCATATATTACAATGTTGATATATGAGTGTCATAATAACAAGGTTTCACTGTACCTTGGTATTTGTCAATCCATATATTATAATGTTGATCCAGGTGAAGAGCTGTACAAACTCAAAGTTGAAAATTAAAAGTGAACATTTACATTTCTGATTCATCATAAGCCAATGGTAATAGTTAGGCCCCCTACCATAATCTGCTTGTGTTTTTTTCTTTTTGTATTACAAAAGCTGTTGCCATGCTCTTTACCAAGTCAATTAACGTAACAACTTTAAGGTACTGCCTGACACAAATAATTACCACATCAACCTACCACTTCATCCAATTCCAGACCAAAGTCAAAGCAAAGGTCATTGAATTCATCTTCAGCTACAAGAAAAAAAGACAAAACAATGTAAAAAACATTGAAATATTTCAGCACATGTTAAGAAATTAAGATATTGGTCTGCAAAACAGTGACCATGTCTTCACTCTTTCAGTGCCAAATTTTGGACAGAGCTAACAGCTTTTCTCATCATGCATTGGACAACATGCACACCGAGAAAAGCTGTTGACCTGGGATATTCTCTGTAGAACTATAGGCAAGCTGGAACTTGAATGAAATTTTTTTAACACGGAACATGAATTTCGGATCCTCATAATCATTCAGTCTAGCTTGACTTAAGTAGATGGATTTTAGTTGTGTTTGGCACTGAAAGAGTTAATCCTTTCAATAAGTGTGATGCATATATCTACAGGACAACAAACAGATATTATTGATTATTCCTTCTAAACTTTGTGGCTGCACAGGCTGAACATGTATGGGTATTGTTAAAAAGCTGCGGATGGAAAATTCTGGATCTAAACTGATGCAAAGATTCCATGAACTAAATAAAGTTGATATTCTGGACAAGAACCAACAGTAGACCTTCCTACAATAAGACCACAGAGAACATCATAAAGTTTTAGTTCAGTTATACACTGGTGGGTGGTTTAACTAGGATAAACTGTCCAGCTAGAAAGGGTACATATTGGTTCAGGGGTAAGTCAAATTGTTCTTATCTGAACCTGTACTATACAAATTTAGTAATTATGGTTTGTTTGACAGGTATTCTTTTGTCATAATGAAGCTCTGCATTTATAAGCAAAACTTCACGTATTTAGGTAATTCATCATTTGCCACGTTCATATTTATTATGTGGCTTGTCTTTGCTGATATTTAGCTTAGACAAGGAGTCGCTACTCACAGAGACATGTATGGGTAAAAGGCTCCGAAACATGTCGAGTAGTTACCCGCTGAATACCCTTTAATTTATTTGGGCTGATACAGCCTATGTCAAAATTTTACAAAGGAACGTGTACAATATGGACAATAGTCATTCCATATGTATACAGGTTAGACAGGGATAGGTTAGCTTATGGACAGTAAAGAGTTCGGACTGCGAAATAGGGTATTGACTACTAGGAAGTGGTTCTGGGCAAAAAGACACAAATACAAAGCGTACTTTCTGCCTGAAATTAGCCTTACAGTCTTATCATTGCTTATCTAAGCATTTTAAGATGGTTTAATACCCATGTCAGTCCCTGTCAGCAAATGAGAAAGCGGGTCAGACACTTAAAGAAATCCAGACTGGCTGTGACCACAAAAGAAGGGGGAACTAGAATAGCAGGGAAAATCCCTTAACAGAAAAACAACAGTGTAGGCTCATGTTATATAAATGAGGTGCCCCTTGGCCTTATACTGACTCTGTCTCTGCCGCTGTTCAGGGCCTTCCTCAGCACGAGGAGGATCAAGAATATTTAATTATATTCCACGCTAAGTGCAGAAAGAAGGTGCTCCCTTATCATGTTATGAAGGGGGGCAAGGGGGGGGTTTCAGTACACTGGTACATGTAATTATTTTTCTACAGTACGCAGTACGGAAAATAAAAATCTTTCAAAATTTTGGATAGTACGAAGTACGTAAAATAAGAGGGCTTCCAGTACGCCAGTACGGTAAATAAAAAGCTCCAGTGTGCCACTAGGGGAAACCCCTTACCCACCCTCTGTTATGTTCATTTTTGCCCCATGAGGGTGCCACATGGTGAGGGCCCATTAGATTTGTTTACAGTTTCTGTTTCAATATCGTATAGGTCGCCATGGATTGACAGTGGTGTACATCATACATAAAGACAGTTTTATTTATTTGGAGAGTAAAGAGTTCGGACTGCGGAATAGGTTAACGACTACTAGGAAGTGGCTCTGGACAAAAAGACACAACTACAATAGAAATATTAGCCCTCCGCATTATTAAATAAATAAAGATATATATCACAACTGATCACTGAACAGGTTAACAATCATGTAAAGATTTGCAAGAGGAAAGAAGCCAACACTAAAGTGAGAGGTGACAGCAGGCAGATGCCAGGAAAAAGATACGTAGTTACTAGGAGTCTGAAGAAATAAGTAGTCCTTTACAATATCAAGTTCTGAACATTAGCTATACACAAATGAATTTTCTGACCCGTTCATTTCATCTTATTTCATTTAATAGCAAAAATGTATGCACATTGGACACTACTGATAAAGTCCACATTGGTAAAGTTATAGAATCAAAGTAAACTAGAACAGACTGATTTTCCAATAGAAAATCAAATGTCTCCCGGTGGAACACTTACGTCTCTGAATAAGCTACAGGTGATAACAAATTGCAAATGACCAAGTTTGCTTGAAAATTACATATCCTATTTTAGCTCTCACCTAGATACATTACTCTAGCAATTTTCATCAAGTTCTTCAAGACTTATTGCAGAGAAACCAATTTCACATAAGTGACCCTGTGACCTTGAAAATTAGGTCAGAATCACCCAAATACAATCCCAACCTTGGTCTTACCTTGATACATAATCCTACCATGTTTCATCAAATTCCATCACGTTCTTCATGACTTATCGAACGGAAACCAATTTCACATAAGTGACCCTGTGACCTTGAAAATTAGGTCAAGATCACCCAAATACAATCCCAACCTTGGTCTTACCTTGATACATAATCCTACCACGTTTCATCAAATTCCATCAAGTTCTTCATGACTTATCGAATGGAAACCAATTTCACATAAGTGACCCTGTGACCTTGAGAATTCGCTCAAGCTCATCCAAATACAATCCCAACCTAGGTCTTGCCTAGATACATAATCCTACTAAGTTTCATCAAATTCCATCACGTTCTTCATGACTTATCGCACGGAAACCGATTTCACATAAGTGACTCTGTGACCTTGAAAATTAGGTCAAGGTCATCCAAATACAATCCCAACCTAGGTCTTGCCTAGATTCATAATCCTACCAAGTTTCATCAAATTCCATCACGTTCTTCAAGACTTGTCGCATGGAAACCAATTTCATATAAGTGACCCTATGACCTTGAGAATTTGCTCAAGGTCATCCAAATACAATCCAAACCTTGGTCTTTCCAAGATACACAATCTTGCCAAGTTTCATCAAATTCCATCACGTTCTTCATGACTTATCGAACGGAAACCAATTTCACATAAGTGACCCTGTGACCTTGAGAATTCGCTCAAGGTCATCCAAATACAATTCCAATCTAGGTCTTGCCAAGATACATAATCCAACCAAGTTTCATCAAATTCTGTCAAGTCCTTCAAGACTTATCGCACGAAAACCAATTTCACATAAGTGACCCTGTGACCTTGAAAATTAGGTCAAGATCACCCAAATACAATCCCAACCTAGGTCTTACCTAGATACATAATCCTACCACGTTTCATCATATTCCATCACGTTCTTCATGACTTATCGAACGGAATCCAATTTCACATAAGTGACCCTGTGACCTTGAGAATTTGCTCAAGGTCATCCAAATACAATCCCAACCTAGGTCTTACCTAGATATATAATCCTACCAAGTTTCATCAAATTCCGTCAATTTCTTCAAGACTTATTGAATGGAAACCAATTTCACATAAGTGACCCTGTGACCTTGAGAATTCGCTCAAGCTCATCCAAATACAATCCCAATATAGGTCTTCTCAAGATACATAATCCTACCATGTTTCGCCAAATTCCATCACGTTCTTCAAGACTTATCGCACGAAAACCAATTTCACATAAGTGACCCTGTGACCTTGAAAATTAGGTCAAGATCACCCAAATACAATCCCAACCTAGGTCTTACCTAGATACATAATCCTACCATGTTTCATCATATTCCATCACGTTCTTCATGACTTATCGAACGGAATCCAATTTCACATAAGTGACCCTGTGACCTTGAGAATTTGCTCAAGATCACCCAAATACAATCCCAACCTAGGTCTTACCTAGATACATAATCCTACCATGTTTCATCATATTCCATCACGTTCTTCATGACTTATCGAACGGAATCCAATTTCACATAAGTGACCCTGTGACCTTGAGAATTTGCTCAAGGTCATCCAAATACAATCTTAACCTAGGTCTTGCCTAGATACATGATCCTACCAAGTTTCATCAAATTCTGTCAAGTTCTTCAAGACTTATCGCACGGAAACCAAGTGTTGAAGAACCTGAACAACAACAACAACAACAAGCGGAAGAAACGGGCACTAAAACAATATGTCCCCCGGCTTCCATCGGGAGACATAATTATGGAGTTGTTTTCTAATGCTGAGAAAATAAAACATTTAGTAATATCCTTGTACATTGTATGTGATTTACAGTCAATCACATATACATTTGCAATGGAAAGACTGTAATGAAAGCGTAGATGTTTCTTTGCAGTTTTCATACTAATGTAACCGAAGCTACATCAAAAACGAAATTGCTGGGGTGGGGGTGGGGAATTGTAAACAATAGTTTGTGTCCCTATACCTTTGCAAACAAACAGTACTGCTCATTAATTGTGTGCAGTCACCCATAGACAAACGGTGTCATTTTCAGAGCTTGGGTTAACTATACCAGCCAGGCCAAGGTTGATGTTCCTGGTTTTATAAAACTTCTAAATATTTACAAACATATATATGGAGATTGGCTGTTGCTGAAATAGTAAACTATTACATTAATATTGGTAAATAATTATACAAGCTGGGATTTTTGAATAACAGTGCGTGTTCCAAAACAATTGCAAACAAACTGTACTACTCAATAATTTTGTGCAGTAACTCATACACAATATGCGTCATTTTCACAGCTTGTGTTGGTTCACTATACCAGCCAAAGAAAGGCTAGGGTTACCTGTTTAAAAAAAAAAACAACTTGTATTACAAATACAGTGAAACCTGCAAATAGTGAACACTCTGGGGACCAAGTAAAAGTGTGCACTAATCAGAGGTGTTCACGAATGTATGTTAAATTTAATTATGAAAATGAGAAAGGGACCGAGATAAAGTGTTCTCTAATGTCAGGTGTTCACTAATAAAATGTGTTCACTCGAACACTCATTCAGATTTTTGGTTTTTTTTTATATTTGTCTTGTTACAATTTATAAACTAAGCAAAATCAGCAATTATCAGGAAAGTGTTCTGTATATACAATACAAATGTAAACATTGTAGAAAAAATAGAAACACACTGTCTCTTGGGTTTCATTAGGTACATAAAAATTATATTCTTAAATGACTATCAAAGTATCATATTCTGCGATTGTATTGATTCTTATGAACATTTATTTTTCAATTGTAATAGACTAGATATGTTGTGGCAAAATGTGAAAAAAGCATTATAGCTGTTAGGACTTGAAAATTTAGACCTCTGTTTGAAGACACTAAGTTTAGGCTGCAAAATCGGAAATGGAAGTTACAATTGGGTAAATGAAATTATAACGCTTATTTCTTTTGTCATTTTTAAAAGTTTTTGTATCAAACAGGATGGAAAAATGTGGATGTTTATATATTATGTAAGAAAGAGCTAGAATATCGAAGTAAAGTCTCAGAAGTAATTGATAAATATAAAGGTGCGAAATATATTAAGTTTGTTTTGTTATTGTAAATTCATTTCAATCTGCCGATGAAATGAGGAAATATTGTAAGACATATACATTAAAGAAATAAACAGTTGTTGATAAAAGAAAAAAAAACAGAAAAAAGACCATCGAAGTATCTGCACTGCAGCAAACTGCTTCACTTGTCAAAATGTGCCTCCATATAACATTGTCAGTCTAACTAGAATAAATTACATACATGAATATCGATGTTATTGTTTTTACTGAATTAATTTTTGATGACTCACAACTTTTGTGTCATCTTGTCAACAAAACTGCAGATGATATATCACAAATGTCATACATTAAGTTAATTTTACTTAATTAATACCATCTGTTCAATGTTCCAATCATATAGGGGCTCTTACGATAGCGACATCTCAGATGTTTTAATATGAGCCCCTTTGGCTTATTTGTTTCTGCTTCATTCAATTGTGTATATTTTTACATATGTATTGATTGGTCAAATATAAAGAGAATCTGAATTTGTTCTGTGCAGACTTTTTTCCATTTTTGCTTTATAATGATATGTCACTTTTTTTATGACACGTTTCTTTATTTTTAATTCTTGACTTCACTCTTAAGTCAGGGATAATAGGTGCACGCGTGAGGTGGATTGGCAAAGATGAAACCAGTCACAACATTTTTTGTTAGAAATTGTTATACTAGTTGGCATGCGGTGAGTCGCGCCATCTAGCGGAAACAATCAATACCATCTACCGCATGACTGGTGAAGACGAGATACAAGTCTTTATTTGATATTCTTTAGCAGAATAAACACGGTAAACGTTTGATTGCTGTTTATTTTGGGACATGGATGCCAAAATTAGGTTGAAAAACATGAAAACTACTGGCGTTCGTTGAAGATTGCTGGCGTGCGGTGACACACCATCTAGCGGAGACAATCGATACCATTTTCCCCATGCCAGCTGATGAACTCTGGTACCTGATTATAATATTAAGGACTGAATTTGCCGGGTCTTTATTTGAGATTCTGTAGCAGAATAAACACGGTTAACGTTTGATGACTGTTTATTTTGGGACATGGATGCCAAAATTAGGTTGAAAAACATGAAAACTACCGGCGTTCGTTGAAGATTGCTGGCACGTGGTGACACACCATCTATCAGAGACAATCAATACCATTTTGTGCATGCCCGCTGGTGAACTCCTGTACCTGATTATACACATTAACGTCTGAATTTGACATAATTTCTTGAGAAGTACAAAGTTAGGAAATGCAAGAATACAGTTTATTTCGGAACTTGGAAGAAAAAAATAAGCTTAAAATGGTTTTTAAAAAGTGGGCGTGCGTGGGTGTGCTATGGCATTCGTGGTCATGCGCCTTTTCGTCAGACCCTGTCACAGCGAACTCCAGAATGCCGGTGTGTAAACTATGATTAAGACCCTCATTGACAAATATATTAACAGAATGTCTAGACAATATTTATTTACCTGCTTCGTGGATTTTAAATCCGCGTTTTATACAGTCTGGAGACAAGCTCTATTATACAAGCTGACCGCCTCTGGAATTGGGGGCAACTTCTTGGGTCTGCTACAAAGTATGTATTCGGATGTACTGTACTCAGTCAAATCGCAAAATGGGTACTCAGCTGAATTTCAATCAAATGTTGGGTGTAGAACAGGGCTGCGTACTTAGCCCTGGGCTATTCAATATATTTTTAAGTGATCTGCCAAGCATCTTTGATGAGTCTTGTAGTCCAGTTCTCTTAGACTCTTGCAGCATTGGTTATTTACTCTATGCAGATGACCTAGTGCTCCTCTCCGATAGCAGCTCTGGCCTACAGAGTGCCTTAAACAATCTAGGAGAGTATTGTGACAAGTGGCGACTACAAGTTAATCTCAATAAAACAAAAGTAATCATATTTAACAAAGGTGGACACAAATTTCGTAAATATAGGTTCTTGTACAAAGACTGTGACATTGAAATTGTTCAAAGTTACTGCTATTTGGGCATTAAGTTCACTGCATCTGGCACTTTTAATCTTGCCATCACAAAACTTAAAGAAAAATTAAACAAAATTCTATTTAGTTTAAGGTACTTTGACTCGCACGGTAATGTAGACTGGGCTCTAAAGCTCTTCCAAAGTTTAGTGGTGCCAGTGGCAACCTATGCCAGTGAAGTTTCGACACCCTTCTTGATTCAGTCCCTAAACAATGATAACTTCATGCAACTCTGTGAAAGAGTACCAACCAAGCAGGTACATGTTAAATTATGTCGCTACTAGTTGTGCACAGGAAGTCGTGCATTGCAGCAGTAAAGGGAGAACTAGGAAGATATCCCCTTTTTATCACAGCCTATGTGCTGCTGTAAAATACTGGTCATGCTTACACCAGCGTGACCCTAACAGCCTTGTTGCTAAATGTTTGCATGGAAATTATTCTTTGATACAAAACAATATTCCATGTTGGTTGATGAAAATTAAAAACATGTTACTTAAATTCAATCTTCAAAATTCTTGGGAAAATATTGGCGGACTAAACATAAAGGCTTGTACCATAAAATTATCAAAAAATCTTTGCTCTGACTATACCAGACTATGGACAAAATATATAAATGGGGATGGGAGAGACTCCAATAAACTGAGAAGCTACTGCCTGTTCAAAGACTGTAATTTTAATAGGGAGAAATATCTGGACCTGAACCTGTCAGTTCATAAAAGGAAACATTTCACAAAACTTAGAATAAGCGCACACGATTTACACACTGAAACTGGCAGATACAATAAAATCCCAGCCGATAAAAGATTCTGCAATTTCTGTAATAATAAGGATATAGAAGACGAAGTGCATTTCATGCTAAGATGTGAAAAATATGCCGCAAACCGAAAAACACTGCTCGAATCTTTAAAATTATACAATTTTGATACTTTTTCTGAGACAGAAAAATTTTAATTTCTCATGTCCGGCAACAAGGGGGACCATACTGTGACCAAGCAGGTAATAAAATTTGTGGCCAATGCCATGGAGATAAGAAGTCCTCCTAGGCCCTGATCAAATAACACTGTACATAACTGTATATATCATGTGTCTTTTTTTTTTTTTATTTTCTATCTATATATTTAAACCCAGACCTGTTGCAAGCATTCTGATGTAGCACAGGGTCTGCAGTATGTAATTTGCCATGCCCACCAGATGGCGGGCTTTAAGCAATAAAGATATGGACGATGCTATTTTCACCGTACGGTGAGAATAGCGTTTGGAAGGAGTTTTGTCTATTTTCACCGTACGGTGAGGATAGATTTTTGTCTATTTTCACCGTACAGTGAGAATAGCGTTTGGTCTATTTTCACCGTGCGGTGAGAATAGCGTTTGGAAGGAGTTTTGTCTATTTTCACCGTACGGTGAGGATAGATTTTTGTCTATTTTCACCGTACGGTGAGGATAGGGTTTGGTCTATTTTCACCGCATGGGGATGATGGTACAGTTTGGTATATTTTCACTGTGAGGATAGGGGCGGCTCTATTTTCAATTAAGATTGGAGAAATGCTTACTTTAGGGAGATAGCTAGCTTTATAGTGTAGTCAATAGGAAAAGCAAAGTGCCCACTTACTGAGGGTTTACTGTAAAGCAATTACCTTGGCACCGTGACACCATAATGCCACTAAATGTTTGGCTTTTTAACATCTTAAATTAATGTATATGAATTTACTCTACCCACCCATCAGTCTTTCATTTTTGTTGCTTCGTGGATTTCTTTTTAATGCGATCCCTTCACCAAAGTCATAACAAGATAGATCTATAAGTTACCCTTAAGTTCCGTAACTTCCATCCGTGACAATATAAAAAAAAGTTCCTACCTTGTCTTGTTACCTAAGTTTTTGTCTTTTCACATAAAAAAAAAATACAGTGTTGGCTCTTTAAAAACTACTAGATGATAATAGCTGAAATAACACCTCAACAGATCTCATAAACCATGCTCAAACTGGGATGTTAGGCCTTTTTATTATTTCAGCAAATGTTTGTTCCAATTCTCTTTGTGTGCAAATCAAATATCCTATGAGGAAAGATTAAAGAGAACAAACCTGATGACATCAGAGTTGCGAAGACTGAGAGCAGACTTGTTGGAGGTCTATAAAATAATGCACCAATTGGAAGGTCTGCAAAAGGAGGACTTTTTTGAAATGTCTAACCCAAGCCTTACAACCAGAGGTCACAAATTTAAAATTTATAAACAAAGAGCTAGGCTTGATGCAAGAAAATTTTTCTTCTCACAGAGAGTGGTAGACGAATGGAACAGTTTAGCACCAAAGAGAGTAAATGCTGACTCTGTGAATGCCTTTAAGAACAGCTTGGACCCAATTTTGAAGAGTAGAGGGGGGCATTTTATAAGCCAGAGACGGCTTCCTGTCCCTTTAATGAAGACCACCAAGGAACTGGACAGTTGCAAATAGTTCTGGGTGGTTTCATTGTAAATCATTGTAAATCATCATGACACAATGCTTTTCCAAAATATTATTCCCTGGTTGACTTCTTTTCATCGCCGTACGTTAGAAATAGAGCAGCCCCTTTTCTCACCATACGATGAATATAGACCAAACTCTATCATCACCGTACGGTGAAAATAGACAAAACACTATTCTCACCGTACGGTGAAAATAGACAAAACACTATTCTCACCGTACTGTGAAAATAGACAAAACACTATTCTCACCGTACGGTGAAAATAGTCACTCCGTAAAGATATGATCATATGTGATACTAAGATTCCTAGATGTGCAGATCCAAGAATAGGGAGCTCCTCAAGTAGTGACCAGGGTCACTCTTGCCTCTTGGCAAGTGCCAGACCCATACATGGCCAAGGCCCACGCAAGCATAGCACATTCAAGATGAATCGTTTGGGGGTGGGTGGGGGGGGGGAGGGTTGAAGAGAGACAGAGAGAGAGAAGGCATGTCAATTTTGTTTCAAATCCTATTGAATGTGGATCGACAGATAGGGGCCGATTGCATTTGGTGGGGATTCTTTTCGGTCCTTCTTCAGAATCCCAGCCTATCTCAAACGCTCAAATTACGGAATGGTAACTTATGGACTGTTTCCCTGGGCTATGATATTCTGACAGACAGCCAGTGTGGATAACTTCTTGTGTTGTGAACTGAAGTCCGACACACCATGTGGGATCCCGGCACAAGCGTTTTAACAAATGACTTCATTACTTACTGTACGTTCTTCCTAATTTCTTGAAGAGGAAATCTCTTGGCAGACTAACGATGGGCATGATTTCGCCAGCGCACCAGCAATAATTTTAATTGTAAGCCAATTAATATTTACCACTTTCACACAACTGCCTGACGAAACAACGTGCAAACAGGAACCGGAATGAGTCGGTGTCACAAGAACATTTTCATCTCGGAAATTAATTACCGGATGCAACAGGTACCTGTCACAAACTGAAAGCGCTGTTGTTCCAAAGCATCATGACTTCTGTCCAAGTCTTGTCTAGATTTTTTTTTTTTTTTTTTTTTGGGGGGGGGGGTCTGTTTTTTGTTTTGTTTTGGTTTTTTTTGGCTTTTTTTTTCCAGAAAACACAAAAGCTTGGAACTCCAAATTAGGTATGAATACCTTTAAGCAAGAGTCGAGACATTTTGTGTTTTTATACGGAGGAATGAGGATGCCTTAAAGTCATGCAAATTGAAGGCATTTGATTTGAATTTTTTTGTTCCCCTGAGGGAATCATGTTACCCTGACCATTATGTCTATGATGCCCCGAGGGAATTGTCGCTCTGCCAAAACAAACTGCAGCAGCGAGCTGCAGGCTTGTCATCACATTGTCATCGGTCCGTACCTTGCTGCCAACAACAGTTCACAGCTGAATTGAAATTATTGGAATATTAAAAAGTGTACCAGGATTAAAATTAAGCAGTTTCTTGCTATGTCGACTTACTCTTGTTTGATTGCTGACATTTGATTTTTCTTTTCTTTTTTAAATTAACTCTTTCTGTTTGGCTTTTCAATTTTATAAACAGACTTACCATGCTAATATTTCCTCAGCTACAGTCTTCTTACTGTAGCCTTCAATTGAATGTTGGGCAGGCCAAATTCCGAAATTTGGATTTTCTAAGCAAATTTCTGTATATAAGCATAGTTTTGGTGACCTAAATGTTGGTCCGACCAAATTGGAACCCAAGGCTACGGCCCTGTACTTTTATGCTTTCCGTTATGTAGCTGTTCAAATTTTAATGTGAAATTACAAAGTAACAAATTTTCTTTTCTAAGCACACAGTGTAATGCAAAGGCCAAAACAAATATTCTTTTCTAGTTGATGTTGCATCTCCCCAGATTCAATGAAGAATGTTCCTTTTTTTTTTTTTTTTTTAAATAAGCTTTATTGTAGACAAATTGAAAGAACCAGTAGAGTTCGGCAATTAATACTATTTTTATGCAGAATACAAAGAAACAAGTTTCAGGTTAACGTCAGTTTCTGATAACAGTTAACACTTATTAATAGGCTAGAAAAAGTGTCTATGCATCTGTAGTACCAACTCCCATTGCAGATGACTCTGCAAGGTGGTAAGAACGAGTACCGGTCTTTACTTACAAATACATTCACAGCAAAACTAGACATTTAAACAATATTTCTTTTTGAATCAAGATTTACGCACTTTCAACATTTACAACCCAGTCGGGCATGTTGTTCCACCAGTCATTCGACTTTTAATCCAAAACAACGATTTCTAATCTATAATCTACAGTTTCGCTAAAAATGCGTGCATGTATTCCTAATACAGACTGTTGCAGAAGAAGTGACAGCTGTGTAGTACATGTATCTGACAAAGTTGTCGTCCCTCGATCTATCTTCTGTCTGACAATATTGACAGGTGATGTTTTCGTACCGTTTCCTTGTAAGTCAAGTTTGAGAAAACAGGCATGAGTTTTGCAGCCCTTCTTTGTAGCATTTTTTACAGTTGTGATTTTTTTAAAGCTCAACTGACCTGTCAGTGAGCTGAAGTTATAGAATGGATCTGCGTCCCTCGTCCGTCTGTCCACAATTACATTTTCGACTTCTCCAAAACCGTTTACTAGATCCACTTTAAACGTGGTAGGTATATACGTTAGATGGATCTCGATCAAGTTTCTTACTATGGTTACCTTCCAATGATTTTTACACTTTTTAACATTTTCTTGTCTATTTTTTGGCAAAATCTTTTTGAAAAGTTTTCGAAAACACCTGACAAATTGCTGCGGAATTGCATAGGGGCACGTCTGGTGACCCCTTAACTGTGATTCGTCTAATAAGTGGCACTGTGTGTGTGTTTTTTTGTTTTTGTTTTTTTTGTTTTTTTGTTTTTGCTATTTGTACTTTTAATTTTTAAAAAAAACTGTCACTCAGATCGTTCTGAAATTTGGTGGAAATATAGCTTGTGGAAGGGTCAAACATTTTTTATGCTCAGTGCCGATGCCTTGGACACCTTGAGAATTTAACAAACATTTTCAATCTGGGTACTTGTAGGATAGTGCATACATTCCTATTGATTGCGATGTGATTACAATGGTAATTCATATTTTTGAAAACCATGACAATCAGATTCACCTCATGCCTGGTGGGCGTTGTTCAAATGGTCGTGTTCCAGTCATTTTTAGACATTTGCACAGGTTTTGGTTCACTTAATAATTTTCATAAAGATCTACATCTCTGGCCATATATGTCAGAGATGCCAACATTCAAAAAGCCAATTTTCATTCAAGCTGCAGGGACATTAAAGTATCTGGAGAAAACCTTTCCGGGGACTTCGGATCTGAATGTAGGATGTTATACATGTCGTAAGGTTTCTGTGAAAAAGAGTAAACTAAGAACAGTGATTTGATCGACCAGGTTTAAATTATAATTTATGTGTACGACCACATTCAAAACAATGAAAATCTTATACCACTTGGGGTTGTGTGTTTGTAGATACAGTAAGTATTACTCGAGCTTTAAATCTTCTGTGGACTGACAGCTGGGCCTACCCCATGTATCTGGCGTGTCAACATAAGCCACCAAAGCTTAGGATCTGACCTTTGTATAATATCATTGTGCGAATAAACTTGCATTCTAGATGGTTAAAATTTTACCAGATGCCATTTTTTATTGAGTAAATTCATGATAACTAGAAAAGGAGATTTACTTCAAAGCATATCTGTCTTTGTGCCAACAAAAGGGAATTGTTACTTTGTACATTCAAATTAAAATTTAAAAAGCTGCATGACAGAAAACATAAATATGAGTTTTAAGAAATAACTGTAGGAAAATAAGACTCTTGGCATGAAAAAATTCTGTAGGCAAGAAGGAAATGCCAGACAGAAAGAAAGAATTCATCATAAAACAGAATGTCAAGTGTCAGCAAACAAACAAGACTGGGTCATGTAGTGAGAAACTGTAGCAAGTTCTGGTACACTTTTTATTGCACCTTTGGTTCATTTGTGGGTCACTGCTGACACTAGTATGTGGACTGATGGCAAAATGATCATCAAATGGAAACATAAAAGTGTTACATCCGACAATGAGTTCAAACAACAAGTCCTGGCGTTGTACATATATGGGTCTACATGTAATTGACTGCTGATGACAGATCATGCCCTACTGTATGTCTTGGCTGTCACAAATATATGTATAAATGTACAGGTCTGCTATTGTTGATCATAATTTTCATTATTTCAGTTTCACTGATAGGGCCACACACTGTTCAGAGATTCTCACTTTAGTGGCATCTGGGAGCTTAGCTCTGGACAAAATTGAATTGAATTGAATTGAGCTTATATATGTATATATATATATATATATATATATATATATATATATATATATATATATATATATATATATATATATATATATATATATATATATATATATATATATATATAACTCAGTTGATGGACAAACCTCGGCTGTGGTAAGAACAGCACATCTACGCATTGTGGTTTTAAAGAGAGTTATTCAACATTGATATTTTTTAAGTCGTCCAAATAAGTATAAATCCGGATTCTACAACTTTTGTTTGTGGTTCATTGGATGCGCTTATAGCACAAACCTATGAATTGAAGTTAGAATGGCACCTCTACATATATGTAGTAAGTGTGAAGATATTCAACATTTAAACTTTTGAAGTGTCCCTGATTAGCATAAACTAAATTTCTACAACTTTTGCTTGTGGTCCCCTGGATGTGCTGACTGCACAAACCTGTGAATTGAAGTTGAAATTTTACCTTAGGTATTTTATAACAATTTTGAAGATAGACAAGATTTACATTTTCAAATGGCCCTGACTTGCATATTTTTCAAAACGGTCACCCCTCTTTATAACAAAGCCAGACCTTTGTGTATGGGAGTATAATCATGCCAAGATTGAAGTTTCTTTGTATAATAGGCTTCGAATCTGCTGAGAAAGAAAGATCGAAAGAAAGATCGATCGAAAGAAAGAAAGAAAGAAAGAAAGAAAGAAAGAAAGAAAGAAAGAAAGAAAGAAAGAAAGAAAGAAAGAAAGGAAAGAAAGAAAGAAAGAAAGTGTTGGTTGCCCTTGGGTTTATTGCAGTGTAGTCAGACATTGCTATTTTATCCCACAGATCGATGTACGTAGCAACTCTAGTGTATTTTGAGATAACCTTGTAAGGGGAGAATCAGTACTGAAGGACTTGCCAGAAATATTGGCCAACATTCAGTTTAAAAAAAATCTGTTATTCTCAATAAAACTTCCAGTAATGTAAATGAGGATAAAGTAGCAAGGAAGTGCACTTCATTATTGTGAAATGCCTTCACAATTATACATACCAGATCTTAACTTTTTGTTACTACCTTAATTTTTAGGGAACATGTGCATGGATGTTTTAAGATTATTAACGAAAGATTCAACGAAATACTATAGAATAGACAGCAACGGAAAAATCAGAATATTGAATAAAGACAGAGAATCAGATGCAGGTGGAACACGTGTGAGCATGGATAAATACATGCTAATAATGCAGAGTTCTTGTTAACTTGATCAAATACGTAGACATTAACATCTTAAATCCAAAGTTTTGGAAAAGTATACGTACCAGCACAAATATTATATATCCAAGACACCGAAGTTCAGCATCCAGGACATATTTAATCGATGCAATTAAATGCACTGATTCAGCGTTCTTCATGTAAAAGGACACTATCATTACCAGCATGGATTTCGAAAAATTGATTTTAAAAAGACAAAAGTTCGGAAGTTAATTTTAAAAAATACTAAAAACATTTATGGACTTTTCTGAAAACATAAATTAACATGTGATTATTGGCCATTTCTTTCACGAAAATGAAAGTTGCTAGGGTACATTTCATTGTTTGGTCGACATATGAGTGCTTGTGAAAATATTGAAACTTGAAAGAACTACAGTGTAGCTCATGTACCAATAACAATACACTTGAATCACAAATATGCGCCAAGAGAAGTTTGTTAGCAGCAGATATGTTTACATCTGTCAAATCCTGGGATAAGTTGATATGTTTACATCTGTCAAATCCTGGGATAAGTTGTCGGAATTACCATCATGAATTTCAGCCACAGGACCCTTTGTTTCTTATCGTTAGTGACTTGAGATGGGGGTGATCTAGATCGGTAATATTATACAAAGTAATCACAAGTCAAGTCGCTTAATTTTATTGTGTAGGTCGTTGGTCGCCCTAAACCCCCTCCGGGTACCGAGTTGCCCTATAACCATCGGGGGCCTCGTGAATGGTAAATGTTGCAGGTGAATAATGCATATAATAAGCGATAGATGGCTGCTTGGGGATAAAAATGCATAGAAATATCACGCGATGCCAAACAAACAAATAATTCATGCACTTGAAAGAGTGTTGCAGAGTCATTATTTTTGTTCGATGTGCACGGCTGTTAACTGTGGAATTTTTCTTTGAACAGAGCATTGTAGCTTGGCATTGCATGACCGTGGCCCAAGTTAGCCACTCCAACCTGGCGGACTGTGACAGTCCTGCATGTGCAAGGTGACTGAAGTGGTCCAGTGAACTTCAGAATGATATCAAGGTTACCTTCGTTTAAGACCATCATCAGCGTTTGTAATAGGTGTGTCTTCACTCAAACAGTTTATGACTCACTTTTTAATGAAAAGCGACGGAATCTGTTATTATTAAGATTTATGCAATTATGTCAGTCTGATCTTTCCAGGTCACTCAAAGTTAAAAATTAACATCAAAAGAAACCTCATTGGTATTTTCCTATTAGTGTTTAATAGTACATATCGCCCTATTATCCACAATTACTGATATATTATATGTTTATTGACCTTTCAATGTTACTCGCGATAAAAATTAAAAACTCAAAAAAAGAAACTCAACAGGTACTATCCTATTAGTGTTTAAGAGCAACCACGGGTCTAGTATCCAAATAACAGAGACATAAATCAATATGTCAGATTTGCGGCTGTCTGAATCGCACAGTAACAATGCTAACATGTACATATTACCTCACTGCTTTTTCCCAATTATGATAATTTGCTAAAAATCATAAAATGGCAGCAGCAACATGTAATGAACAATTTTGGTGGCGATAAAGTCCAAGTACAGCCACAACAAGTTTGAAGGAGATCCAACTTGGGGTTCCGGGGAAGTCACAAATTGACCTACAAGACAGCTGAGCTAAAAATGCAATTGGGAATGAGATATGTGCCAAAAACCCTTATTGTAGATAAAACTTGGCACAGCTTTCACTTTGTTTGTTTGTTTTTATATAGAGGCTTATCCGTAATTTAGCGCCATATCTTCTGTATTGTTGTAAAAACAGCACAAAAGGTAACAGATTATCTTCGAATACGTTGTTTCTATATTGACTACACTCTAAGACAATCAATCCTGTTCAATTCGTGGATAGTCTGGCTGCCAGCAAGTTACGGTGTATTTTGGAGGGATTTTCTCGTAGCTGTAAGTTTGTTGGTAAGTTACAACTGACAAGAGAAGAAAAACGTATTGAAAAAAGCCTACAAATTATGTCTGTGTGCCAACGCAGACATTCTGTTTTTGTCGAGTTTATTTCTTTCTTCTTCACCTTATTCTTCCGATTCTTCTTTACCAATTATTTTCCGAAAATTTCCTCGGACACTATTACGCTTAGAAACTCCAAACTTGGCGCATACATAAAGTCGGGCCTTTTCTTTAAGATAGTTGACTGCCTTTAAAATTATGCAAATTGGAGGCATTTGAAATTCTCAATTTTCAATATCTTCAAAACTATTACAAATACCATTCAAACTTCTATTCATATGTTTATTATCTAGGCGCATCCAATGAACCAGAACCAAAAGTGTAGAATTTTAATTTATGCTAATTAGGGGCACTTGAAAAGTAAAAATGTTGAATATCTTCAAAAATATTACAGGCAGAGGTGCCATTCCACCTTCAATCTATAGTTTTTTCTGTAGGCCCACGCAATGAACCACACACAAAAGTGGGTAAATTTTTAAAAAATTTATGCTAATTAGGGCCACTTGTTTAGTTTTAAAGTTGAATATCTTCAGACCTATTATAGGTAAAGTTTCCATTCCCGGTTTAATTCATATGCTTGTGCTAACGCCGTATCTGATAATCCACAAAAGAAAGATACAACATTCAAATTAATGCAAGTTTTGGAGGCACACAGATTTTCTTTCAAGCAAATCTTTTCTAGTTTTAAAAATAATTAGTTGCAAGGGAACCAATATAGTTTGATATTACTGCTTAGTTTTACATTTTTACAGTTTGTCCCTTAAACGGTATATACATGTACTATAGAACTAAGTAAGTCAAATGCTAAAACCGATTCACTGGACCCGGTGTCCGGAGTGAGTTGAAGAAAGCTGTTGACCTATCGTTCGTTTCCTGTGAAAATGTCCTCCAATATGTTGGAAAGTAATAATAACAAGTGGGTCTACAAGTTAGAAATGAACTACCCCCCCCCACTCACACACACACACACACACACACACACACACACACACACACACACACACACACACTGACAGTGAAATAATGTGTTCATTCGCACCACAGAAAGTCCAGAAACAATACAATAACAGTACTTTGCCTGGCCAGTGGACAACATCTTTTGTAGAACATGATGACAAAAAGAGATGGGCGTCACGTGCCTGATTCTTAGCTCAGCTGACTTGCCAGTCAGTTGAGCTTATGTTATGACTGGACATCCGTCGTCTGTCCATCTGTCGTCCACAATTAACATTTCAACTTCTCCAAAAACCACCTAGATTCGCTTCAAACTTGGCGGAAATATGCCTTCGGTGGGTCACTGCATGATTGTGTATGTTTATCGCTCCGTAATGAAACTGAAGTCTACTCGTCCTTCTGGATCAGTATTAAAGAATTGTGTTGATTCTAGACAGTATTCACCGTCGAGATTTAGGCCAATGGTCAGAATATTAACAGAGCTAGTCTCCAGGGCATGTGTTAATGAAAAATACGGACTTTCCTCATTTATTAGTAGAAAAGTCATACATCACAGGCTACAATTAGTAAGCCTCATTGGGCTCATTAATGTTATTGACTTTAATTTTTCAGAGGAGGAGGCGTAGGCCGTGCTCGCGATATGCTGGGTACGCCCACTCACATAAACATTTTTTCCGGGCCATGATATGTATATGATCCTCTCCCTCCTCCTCCTCCCATGTCGGGGAGGCTTAAGAAACTTACGTCTTAAGTGGCTTCACTGAGAAAAAAAATATGAATATATTGCAGAGAAAAAATGTACAATTGGAGGGAGAAAATGACGAGAAAAGAAAAAAGATCAGTATGTTGAAGAAAAAACGTCAAGCTCACAATCAAAACAGATAGAATTGTTGCCACGTGTACGCCATTTGCATGACCATTTACACTGCTGCTATTTGCTAGCATGGCTGGCGGTGTACGCGTCCCTTGTCCACACGTTCCCAATGCACCCTTTGAGGACCCAAGGGGGCAGCGCTTGAGGATGATTATTTGCATAATTTTACTTATTGGTATACCAACAAATTGTCCTGAGCAAATAGCCAAATTGATGCGCATGAACTCCATGAAGTGCTGCTATTTGGGATCATAAACTTCTTAAGTTTGTATTTCAATCGGATTTGAGTATTAAACCATGTCGTGTCATACACACGAAAGCTGTTTTGTCCCTGGAATAACTATTAGACAAATGAATATTCAACTAATTCTGTGTAGACTATTCGCAATGCTGTTGATATGCTGAAAACAGCTGCCAGCAGTTATACATCCCCGTAAGAGAAAGCATTTACTGTTCAGCAAATTCGCTTTGTCGCCAACGTAAATCACATTTTCACTATAGCTCTGCTGCCTATTCCTCATGGCTTTGGATTTTGGCACATACACTCTACTCTCGTACTGTTCTTCTAGGATAAGTATTGTATAATCCTCAATTAATTTTTCGACAATTTTTTCTTATACATTATGTCTGTGTGCCAACACAGACATATTGTTTTTCTATGAATTCTTTCCTCCTTTTTCTTTCTTGGTCAATCATTATCCAATTTTGATCATGTTGGGCTCAAATTGTAGCTATTATAATGCTGCACATTTTTAAACTTACATGTGACCTCTAAAGGTCAAAGGTCAATGTGATTTGGACCATTGAAAGTTTCAGCCAGCCATAACTCGGCCTTTTTCCATCCAATTCTAATCATGTTGGACTCAAATTGTAAGTATTGCAACACTGCACATTTTTATAAGCACGTGCAACCTCTAAAGGGCAAAGGGCAAGGTCATTTGGCTGTTTGAAATATTTTTCTTCCCATAAGTAACTTGGTCAATTTTGATCTTATTTGGTTCATGTTAGGTTTAAATTGTGAGTATTCTAACATTGTACATTTTTGCAATTTACATGTGACCTGTAAAGGTCAATGTCCTTAGGACTTTGAAATTTTCATCCAGCCATAAGTTTAATGGAATTTGAAGTACCGAAGAACAAAAGTTGCATTTAATATTTAAAAATTTTGAAGGTACACAGACAGATTT
The DNA here is from genome assembly GCA_964020975.1 of Hermodice carunculata. Classification (NCBI taxonomy): domain Eukaryota; kingdom Metazoa; phylum Annelida; class Polychaeta; order Eunicida; family Amphinomidae; genus Hermodice; species Hermodice carunculata. Next base: position 66,337,336 of record OZ026626.1, on the reverse strand, counting down.
GCTTTGAAGCAAATCTTCTTTTCTAGTTTTATTATGTATTCTTATGCGGACTCAGAAAATCTCACATATTGGTTATTTTTTTTGTTTTGTTTTGGTAAAGGCATATTCTAGTTCCATGGTTGCTATTGCGCATTCGTATTAAAACTTCCGGTTTTTTTTGTTTTTGTTTTTGTTTTGTTTCTGTTGTTGTTGTTGTTGTCGTCGTCGTACTGTCAATTGAAATAGGCAATGGGTTGTCAACAGAGATAGCTTTAGTTTACACAGTTGCTGGTTTTAGTACACGTGGCAAAATTCCAATAGGACCTTCATATGTAATACCATCTGTCTTCATAATGCACCTACGCATTTTAAGCACAGGAATGGGGGGGGGGGGGGGATATGCACGTATGTATGTGTCAAAACACGACGTGCTAGTTAGGCTATACTGCACAAACCTTCTCGTGTCTCCACTAATATAATGATATGAAAATACATTTTGAACATATTTTCTCTGTAAATATTATAGAACGGGGTGGGAAAACAAGTCGGAGCTTATTTATAGATTCCGCCCCCGTACCTGACTGCAAAATCGATTATGACAAAGACAAAAAGTTTTATCAAAATATTACCGTATATCATATGGTCACGGCTATACATACGTGTTTATGATGGGTTTTGGGGGTACCAAACTGTTAAAGAAAAAAAGGGTTTATATTGAACAGGCATAGAAAAGAAAGAAAAGGGAGCAAAAGAAGTGGTGATTGTGTTTAAGGAAAGATGTGTTCAGTAAGCTCTGGTGCAATTAACACGTAACTAAGTAACTTTTAGATAATGTTCGGTTCACAGCTTTTATACTATATGAGCAATGTAATCAGGGGCGTTTAGTTCGCAAAATATATCTGGCAGTCACGTGATACTATGATGTCTTTACTTCGTGTCACAAGCCGGGATATTCTCTGTCTTTTCGTTGACAGTTAATGTGAAGATGTTTTCCATTCTTTTGTGTTAAGAAGATCCTATATAGCTCGAATATGTTCTTTTGAAATATAGTGGTTAATTTTGACGATCGCCTGAATAGAATTACATCACCAGCTATCGCGACGTCATGAAAAAGTATTTTTATCCCCTACTTTGTACCATATTATATTGAAAACCCATGGGATATGGCCCATGTGATATTGTTGACCATATCTCATGGGTGGGACTACTTTTTACCATATTTGGAAAATCAGAGATATGGTTTTCCAAATATGGAAGGAATCAATTCCATATTTGGTATATCCAAACTCGCCTTATTACTTTGCCATAAATCACGGCCGAAAACCTGATGGTCCGTGGTATAAATTCCAGCCAATGGGTAAGAATGGCGTACGCCAGTGCGCCTCGTGGGCGAGGCGCACTGGCGTGCGCCACGCCCACGATGTCAGCTTCAATCACGCGCGTCACTATGCCATAACACACAAAAGAGACCCTCATTTCTTAAATGCCTACCAACAACCGCGCTGTTACAAGCCAATGACAGCAACAGAGACAGACTTCATTTTTTATATTTATATTCATATTAAAATTAATACTAGAATTAAATTTGTCATGAATATTTGTGCGTAAAAGTTTTGATAGCCACTGTGAAGGACCTTTTGTTAATCAGTGGGAGGAGGTATGGGTGTGGCCAGCCGCTTGTTACGTAGCAAAGTGGGCACTGGCACGTGCCGTGCTGCACATGATGTTATCATCGACTGATGAAAACAAAATTTGTCCCTATTCTTTCAATGCTAACAAAAACTCCGAATGTAAATATTTAATTAATATTAAAATCGTAACGCAAATATAACCAAATTAACAGTTTCGTTTATACACGAGTCCCAGTCACAATGCAATTATTTTCTCATAGAATGAGAACTTCCATCACGGTACCGATATGTTTTTATCATGAGAAATCAGTCAAACGCCGTGGCACATGCATTAATATAACTTTTTATCGGCTTATAAGTTATATTGTACTTGTCTTATGAGTGATTCCAAGATTAAGGGCAACTTGGGGTAACAAAAATACAGAAAAACAAAATGTGTCACATTATCCTGTTAGCAAGGGTGTACACTCACAAAGTCTTGTGTGACATCGTGCACTGTACAACAGAGCTGATTTGCTGTTGGAACTACATATTTAGTCTCGGTCTTTCCCCTGTTGCGATGGCTTTTTCTAGTCATGTGCCCTCTTCGGTGACTGAAAACCGAGGAGACGGGGTTGTTGACTCTCTGAAATTTCTGACACATCATGAAAATTACATCAAGCCATGGTCGGCAGAATACACTTTGACTAAACTTCTCACCCGTGCTTTTTAGGGGTCTCCTCGGGGTGGATAGAGCATGTTTCCCGGTGGCCTCCCTCTGCGGTAGGTCCCCGGGACGGCCTGCTCCACTCGGAGGCAACCCCCCATAATGTATATATCCTTGCCGTTGTGCATAAATTATGATCATTCATGCTCATTTTTAACGCATGTTCGCGCAAAATTTGTGTTAATCACTGCAGTGAACGGCACCTCTTGGTCTCCTGTTGACTCGTGCCTTTTGGGGTGCGGGTGGGCGGGAGACCGACTGGTGGTCCGCCATGTAGTAATTTGCCTGTGTGTCATTTTGCAAAACCTGCACCTGTTGGCCTCCCAGTTGACTCGTGTCTTGGGGTGCGAGTGAACGGGAGACCAGCAGGTGTTCCATCGTGTAGTATTTGCCTGCGTGGCAGCTTGAAGTGGTACGCACACTCATTTTAAGGAGACACAACTGTGCTATTGATTTACTGTGTTGTCCGCATTTCATTTAATCTGACTTACTGTATTCTCTTTTGTTCATATATGTATATTATTTGATCTCGATGTATTTGTGTACTTCCCCGGTAACGGGAGTTTTTAATAAACTATTATTATAGTATCAAGTTATATGAATCGCTACTCATTCAAACACATCAACCAGGCCTATGTCACGGATCATCGATCCGACTGTTAGGGCCTCATTCATAGAGATATGCAGACCTTTGTTTTCGCTCATGTCTTCCTAGGAATAAAATGAAACAAACAGATAATATTGTGGAATGGGTGTTTTTGTGAAGTCAATCATGATGTTTATTCATGCTTTGAAGTCAGCTGTGGATATATGTTATGATTCACTTACTTGATGATGCAGTGATGTGTTTCATTTAAAAACAAAAAACAAAACAAAACAAAACAAAAACAAAAAAAAAAAACAAAACAAAAAAAACCAAAAAAAACAAAACAAAACAAAACAAAAAAACAAAAACAAAAAAAAAAAAAAACAAAAACAAAAACAAAAACAAAAACAAAAAAACCAACAAAAAAAACAGAACAAAAACAGATGATTCAGTTGGACAATAATTTTTGTGAAGAAAGCAGGTGAACCTTGTACATCATTTGGTCATATATCTATCGTGACATCATCATCATGCTTGTTTATGCTTTGGAGACAAACATAAGATCAACTATTTTACAGGTTGCTTTTTCGCTCATTCAAGCATGTCAACTATGTTACAGATTAATGATCCAATTATTGGGGTTAATTCACAGAGATATGCAGACCTTTGTTTGGCTCATGTCTTTCCAGGAATAAAGATGAAACAAACGAATCATATGCTGGGATGGGCGTCTTTTGTAAAGTCAATCATGATGTTTATTTATACTTGGGACTGAGTCAGCTGAGAGGTCAACTATGTTACGATTCATTGGCTTGCTTATAAAGTGACGTGCTATATTTTCAACACAGAGGACTTGTTTTTTTGTTTTTTTTTTTCTGTTTTGTTTTTTGCTTTTTTTGATTTGTTTTTGGGTTTTTTTTGTTTTTGGTTGTTTTTTTTTTTTGAAGGATGTAGATGAAGCTCATTATTGATTTGGCAAAGGTTTATCCTGATATCGTGATATTTACTTATTCATGATTATAGTATTCATCATTCGAGGCAGCCATTTAATCATTATCTGTTGTTTATTTTATTTAAACATATTTATTTATACTGGATTACCCTATTGTACACGAAAGGACTAATATAATGGGTTCTGCAGACATGGAGAAAATGCACAATATACATACAGTACATACAGGACATTACAAACTATGCTACCAGATCATTTGTATATATGTAAAATATGTATGTCGTGATATACAAATAAATCGGAGTAGTAATACCCAGTACAGAATATATGGTAGAGGGTGCGACATAAGGCATATAACTATTCACCGTTGACACGGGAAATTGGAAAATAAAACCGACAACACTAATTGGAGCAGGTAAATAAGGTAAATAAATGGACAAGTACATACATAATTTCGTCAGCAAGAGGTTATACATTATAATATTGACAAAAAAGAAAAAAGCTTTTCCTGTTTAACCAGTAGGTCGCATTAAAGTTATAAAACGAAACGTTTACTTTCTGCTGTATAATTTTGTACTGCATCGGATATTTGTATGTTCAGGATATCTGGTAATTCACTGCTGCCAAAAAGGAAAATACGAAGCAGTCTTTCATTAGCGATATGGGTTATCAAGTTAGGATGAACAACCGGAGCAATGAGCGGTATAGTAGTATCGAAACGTTTTTTCTAGAGGGAAGATATTTAGGACAAAAGAAGAAAAAATTGAAAATATCTTCAGTGGGGAAACAGCAGGAGCAAATAGGCCTTGTAATAACATTTACCTTACCAAGGTCAGAGTCAAGCCTAGAGAAGCCCAGTCGCATGCTGGGTCTGACAGGTATTCAGGTGACGTTCACCATGGGAAAAGAAGGCAGGGGCATAGTCCACGGCTAGTAAGGTTGCCTTGAGTTTGGATTCAAAAATTTGAAGCGAAATGGAATTCCGAATATCTGAAGGAAGGTTGTTCCAAAGTTTGATGGTGTCGGGGAGGAAAGTTTTGTTACAACGTTGAGTCCTGCATTGGATGGTGCGTATTGGACTGGAATGGCGCAGAGCTCGACCAATGTTAATAGGCGGTAGGAGGTTGGAGAGATAGGAAGGAGTAAGATTATGGGTCATTTTGTAAAGTAGGATCAATTTAAAGTATTTATGTCGGCTAGCGAGGGTAGGCCATCCGAGTTTGTGTAATAGTTTGATATGAGAAGTGTCTTGAAGCGCCAGTGCATATTTTGGCCGCCTCATACTGAATAGATTCAAGTAACTCTGTTAGGCCTTGACCACAGTTATCATAACGAACACAACCATATTCTAGGATGAGTCTAACCATGGAGAAATACAGCCTGGCCAGGGCTTTTCGGGAAAGTTTGAATTTAAACCTATACGGAGATGGGCAATGCGCTGGCTAGCTTTATTCACAATATGGGTTGTGTGAGCATGCCAAAATAAATTATTGCTAAAAGTAATACCTAGGCGGGTGTGGTAATTAGCCTCAGGTATATTTGACTGACCAAGCTGAATAGGTGGATGATATGGTTTATTGATTTTGGCAGAGAAGACAACAGATTAAGATTAAGCAGCATTGAAAATGACTCGCGATGATTTTCCCCAATTTCGAATATGAGCAAGATAGCTGTTCAAGTGTCGAGAAGATTCTATAGGATTTTGAACAGTTTAGAGCAAGCTTGTGTCATCTGCGAAGAGTCTTACGTCACAGGTAAGGTCGTCGACTAGGTCGTTTACGTACACCAGAAACAAGAGTGCACCCAGTATGGATCCCTGGGGTGCGCCAGCTTCAATAGGTAGCCATGAAGACGCTTGGCCATGAATAATCACACGTTCAAAACGATTTGATAGATAACTTTCAATCCATGCCACGATATTATCAGCGATACCTAGCTGACGAAGTTTGAGTAAAAGGCCAGGATGCCAGACCTTGTCGAAGGCCTTAGATACGTCTAAAAAGACCATAGGGCTTCATTAGAGTGTTCAAGGCATATATATATATATATATATATATATATATATATATATATATATATATATATATATATATATATATATATATATATATATTGGACAATATACACAAGTTGATTTGTGGTAGAATCGTCAGCCTTAAAGCCAGAATTTTTGGATGTGAGAAAGTTATTGTCGAATAAGTGTTCATAGAGAGCATTAAAGACCAGCCGCTCGGAAACTTTGGACACGTTGCACAGTAAGGACATAGGACGATAGTTAATTTTTATCTGCTTATTAGACTTTTTAAACACAGGATATATATTGGATTTCTTCCAAGAGTCTGGAAAATAAGAAAGATTGAGAGAGAGTTCAAAGATTTTAGTCAGTGGTTTGCAAATAGAATCAGCCGTATTTTTAAGTAAGATGTTCCCAATATTGTCCGGACCGGACGCAGAGGTAAGCCTAAGGGAGCAGAGGATTTTTCTTACACTTTCTTCATCAAAGTTGATATCATATAAGCGTGCCTCTGTACGGAAAGTAAGTTGGGGCAGGGGTGGGGCGTCAATGTCGGGAACAGTTCTACATTGGCTTGCAAAGAATGCATTGAAAATGTCCCACTTTTCTGTTATGCAAGACACAATTTTGTCATCCTCGATGATCGGTGGGATATCTTCGTGAACTTTGAATCCTAGAACGGACTTCGAGAGGCTCCACCACTGCTTAGGGTTAATATCATTTCCATCAAGTTGTCTGCACAGTTTACAAAAATATAAGCAAACAGATTGTCTAATTAAGTTGACTAATCTGTTCCGACACCTTTTGTACAGCAGAAAAAGCCTATCAATCTTAGTGTTAATATCATAGGTATAAGGGCGAGGGCTAAGAGATATCCTCTTAAGACGTTTCCATGCTCGATTTCTATGGCGAATATGTTTTTTGAATTCCTGAGGTCATCCATGGTTTGTCCGTAGGCCGAATAGTAACTTCCCTGTATGGGATGAATTCCCTGGCAGTGGATAAAAATAGGTCGGACCAGTATGACACAACATCGTCAACCGTATCAAACAAAAATGTTGTAAGGCAGGGATTCGGGTGGACATCAACAGCTGGAAAAAAGAAATTATATAGAAGCAAAAGGATGTGTTTAAGACAAAGGAATCCGTTAAGAAGAATGTTTGCAAGCAAAAGTGCAAGTAAGCAGACGGAAATAGTTATTACAAAGTCAACAGTGGAGTCAAATTGGAGGGAGACTTTAACGGAAATGGACTTGTTGAAGAAAAGACCAATGGTCATTCTATACAAAGCAAGAAAGTAGACTTATACCCATCGTTAATACAGAAGAGTAAGGTTGGGCATGTGGGCACTTGAATATTTCTGCAATGGTAGAGTATAACATATATACCTTAGGGCCAAATATGTTAAACCTTTGTACAGGAAAGCGAGAAGTACAGAAACAGTGTGACAGATTACATAGGCTATTTGTATGTGAAGGGGATGCTTAAACGAGTATATAAAAATAGTTGTCCAGCTGACAGAGATCAAGATGTGTAACATAGTGACATGACATAGAACAATGGGAGTAAATGACAGTATACAAAAACAGAAAAGAAAGAGAGAGCATGTTACATAAAAAGGAAATTCGGGTGTGACCATACAATATAGAAAGATTTATGCTACTAAGCATGTGTTTAACAAGCTGTAACAAGAAGACTGGATGTGAAAATGAGGTAATCAAAAAATAAGTCTGCTAGTTGTAGTTAGTTTAGTTTCAAATAATTAGGTTAAAGATTCAGAGTTTGGGAAAGTTACTGATTATTCCACATACTACAATATGCAAGTCAACGAGCCTGTCCTTACAAAAGAGTTTGGGATAACGATGATGGTTCGTGTGTTTCTAAGATATGCTACAAACGTATTACCGGCATATCAGAAATGCATGGGTAACTGAACGGTTTTGTTGTTGCATTAGAATAGAAGGTAATACTATATTAGTGCAGTATTTTCATAACATACGAAGTATACATTAATACACCACAAGTCAATATGTACGGAAAGTGGTAAACTTTGCTTGGCATATCTAGACTTGTTGTTACATTATGGTAATGCAAATAGAGCTAAATATCATTATCCAATGAAATATGGTGAAAGTGTAAAACCGTCCTGTAGTACAAAGTCAACATGAAGAGGTTACAAATAAATGACAATACAATATCACTGCAATATTCACATTATATAAGACAGCAAAACCTCTCCAACCGAACAACTCTGCACACCGAACATTCCTCCACACTGAACACCACCCCTCGGTCCCAAATACACAGTCTTAATGTGAGCAAACCTCCCCACACCGTACTGTTGCTATGCTGTAAGAAAATAAAGGAGAAACCATTGACCACATGGCTCATCATTTAGCAAAAACAGTATTCACACTCTGTAAAGCACCAACTTTTTATTACGATGATGAAAATCCAGCGATACTTTTTTGACGGTGAAACTTTGGTAACTATCAAGGGTGCCCCAACAGTGAAACCAAATGACCATTACAATCATTATCCCATGACTTGTTTTTTCCCGGAAAACAGTATCAAACTCTGTAAAGATCAAACTTTCATTAAGATAAGTCAGCCTACTAATACTTTGCAGACTTTGGCAATTGTGATTATAGCAATCAAGTTAAAATTGAACCACATAGCCATGTCATCGCCTTGCCTACATTCATAGAACTGATAACAGTTCAGCCCAAGGTCTTTGATTTCAGGTCCAAATTGGTTGAGTTTATTATCCTGATATTGACCTTTGTTTTCAAAATTGGAACCAAAATCAAGACAAGTAGGTCGAGGTCACTATTCAAATTTATAAGGGACTTACCCCCAACCCCAAATTCAAGCTAATTTTAATATATTTGAGTCTAAATGTACAAGACTGAAAACAATAACATTAAGTATTACAGACTCACCGGGTATTGGGTTTTTGATGTTAACAAAATATACTAAAACAGCAATGGAAAAAATACATAGATTTTTTGCATAGTATTTTCATGTGGCCATTCCATATTTAAGTAACATTTCCAGATGCTTGTAAGAAAAAAAAACAGTACACCATAACATGGACAGATGTGCTAGACATGTGTGTATGTTCTTCTGTACAATAAGAAAGCTTATTGGCCACATCTGCTCATTTAGGATGGAAGACAAAGCACAGAAATAACTAGGAAAGATGATTTGCGGCATAGCAAATCAGTGTGTGTGTCTTCAAAGGATATTGGTATGGCAAATTACAACTATTCCATAACACAGAAGTAGAAGTCTTAATGGCATCTCTATCTATTATAGCTTTGAAGTTATTCAAGATTTAAAATTTCTAATGGTGCTATTTAGCATAATTTTAATTGCTACAACTTTTATTTTTAATTCATTAGGTGCGCAATTGTCAACAACCCTCTTGTAGAAGTTGGAATGACATCTCTATCTATTATAGTGTTGAAAATATTCAAGATTGAAATTTTCGAATACTTCTAATTAGCATAATTTAAATTGCTACAACTTTTGTTTTAGTTCATTGCAAGGGCTATGGTCAACAACCCCCTAGTAAAAGTTGAAATGACATCTCTATCTACAATAGTTTTGAAAGTATTAAAGTTTTAAAATTTCAAATGCTGCTAATTAGCATAATTTAAATTGCCACAACCTTTGCTTTAGATTCATTACATGTGCAATGGTCAATAACCCCCAAGTAGGAGTTAAAATGTCATCTCTATGTATATTAGTTTTGAAGATATTCAAGTTTTAAAATTTCAAATGCTACTAATTAGCATAATTTAAATTGCTACAACTTTTGTTTTAAATTCATTACATGTGCAATTATCAATACCTGCCCCCCCCCGTAGAAGTTGGAATGACATCTCTATCTACAATACTTTTGAAGATATTCAAGTTTTAAAATTTCAAATGCCTCTAATTTGCATAATTTTAAACACGTTTATACCTGTGTATAAAACGGTCAAACTCCTTGTATCGAGGTATAACCATAACAAGTGTGTAGTTTCTATGTATAATAGTGTCCGAGAAAAGTGTCGAACAAATTTGCTGGTAAAGAAGAAAGATAGATAGATAGAAAGAAAGAAAGAAAGAAAGAAAGAAAGAAAGAAAGGAAGAAAGAAAGAAAGACAGAAAGAAAGCAAGAATTTTAGAAAAAACAGAAAAGTGTGTGTTGACACACGCACTTTATTAATTGACAGCAAAATTATTGCTCAACTATGTTACGTAACAGTTGATTATTACCTATTTTAACCCCTAAACGTCAAGCTAATTTGCATAAATTTGAAACCAAATCCTCAAGATTAAAGACACTTCGGATCGCAATCTGTGACAAATATGTATGTAAACACGGATACTATTGCCAATTTTTTTTATTGTAACATAATTGGGCACAAATTAACATACTCATAAATATTTACTCCTTTGATTTTTTTTTATAAAAAGCTGACTTTAAGCTCTGCACCATTCTATCCTGCCCACAAAGTTTCTTTGGCAGGAAAACAGTAAAACACAAATGATTAAACATACAGTGAACCAGCTGTTACAACGCTATCATGGCATCTATCCTGCGTGACATAGTTGAGCAAAACTCTGGTAACAAACTTTCAGTACTTCGATGCATAGAATTGCATGCACTACGAATGAAGCTGTTTTGACATAATTAAGTTTAACACATAAACGCTTAAACATAACAGCAAAATTGACTTCATTTGAATATATTTACATTAAGCCAGAAATGTGAAACTTGAAATTGCAGTTTGGAACATGCCATTTCCATAACATAGTATACCTATAATGCACCGAATGAACCCGATATGCACCCAGGAGCTGTCAACTTTCTCTACAGGCAGGTTCTGCACATAGATGTATTTTACATATTAACAAGTTTTGTCTTGGGAGTCTGTTAATGTATTTGTCAACCAGGGTTTTTAATGTAAGAATGTGGTGAGATGTTCTCGACTTCTGGCCTAAAGTTCCGTCGCCATCCGCGGTTTGCTGTCACGTGCACGTGTGGCTCTCTGTTGTGAAATCAATATTATTGTCGAAGAAAAGGATGTGTCAAATGCATATAAAATTATGCTGGTTTTGAAAACAATGAATATTAACTTTACAAATTTGGCTATCATTTCGGGAAGCAATTGTAAACCAGAATATACCTCGTTTTGCGACATAATTTACCTCCCAGTTATTAGCCAAGTGGGACTCTGGGAGGCCATAGTATTCTTTTGTAGCAGATTTATGCATGGATAATCTTTATATCTTGTGAGTTAAGAGAAAAAGTAACTTGACTAATATGTCAATCATTAGGACGCAATTTGTGTCCTGTGTTGGGCTTCTGTTTAGCGTATCCTTGGCAGGATAATAGGCCTACCCATGCAGACACCTGTATTAGCCCAAATAACTTAAAGGGTCTTCAGCGGGTAACTACTCAACATGTTTTGGAGCCTTTTACCCGTACATGTCTCTTCTTGTCTAAGCTAAATATTCAGCAAAGACAACCCACATAATAATAAATAAATATGAATGTGGCAAATGATTATATATATATATATATATATATATATATATATATATATATATATATATATATATATATATATATGTATATATATATACATATATATATGTGTGTGTGTGTGTGTGTGTGTGTGTGTGTGTGTGTGTGTGTGTGTATTGGCCTGAAATATACCGTTTGTCCTTGTCCTTTCGCAAAAAAGGACCAAGGCACAGGGCATAAACGGTCATCCGCGTCTTCCGTGTGCTGATCTCAGGTCTGTCACTGAGGCATCGTTTCCCAGCAGGTCAAGCATCTCACTTGATCATACATTCATGCAAAAGGGGAAACCAGAGCAATTTGCCAGGTGCTACATTCTAATATTTACATTCGGAGTTTTTATTAGCATTGAAAGAATAGGGACAAAATTTGTTTTCATCAGTCGATGGTAACATCATGTGCAGCACGGCACGTGCCAGTGCCCACTTGCCCCGTCATGATATTGTCAACTAGGGACTACTTTCACATCCCAATCTTGGCATTCCCAATCGCGTCACAGTGGACATAATCCGAACTAAATACCATAAACACAAGCACGTGAAATGTAAACCATTTGATTTCATATGTAATAGAGAAAATAAATGGTCCAGATAGACAATAAAAATGAATAAATATGACGCAACAGTCTTTATTTACCAAAAATTGTGAGACTCCCATGAGCCCCTGACACTGTCTTCCAGTTGAAAAGATCGTTTGCTTGACTCATCAAAGACATCGCGATTAGTTCAAAGGCAAGGCGCTTCTTTGATTACAGTCGGCACAATGGAGTATGGAACTTTTGAAATGGACACGAAAATCCTGGAATTTCCAGGTTTATTTGATAAATTATTTGACTCTGACGAGGATAATCTACTCAGCACAATTGATATAAACCAGTTGGTTGAAGTGGCTTCATACACCGGCGACAGCATACCACTGCAGCAAATGGATGAACAACTTGCTGAAACGGCACTGAATCTGCCGGCCACTTCCACAAGTGATTCTGCTGAATCTGCCACTGGTGCCAGCGTTACTAGTACCAGTAGTGACAGTGGCAGATTCAGAAAAGTAACTGATAAAGAATTAAAGCAATATCGTGATGGTCACCAGTCCAAAGTCAACAAAAAGAAACACCGCGTGGGGCCTAAAAATACTGCAAGGTAGGCCTTCCAGGGTTTCTGCCAGAGCTAAATGTTATTTTCAGGGTACTCAATCGCTATTGCGACGTCATGAAAAATGCCTACCAACAACCGCGCTGTTAAATGCCAATAATAATAATAATTATATTGAACCTCCGCAAGCGGAGAAAGTAAAAGCACATGTAAAATACATCGAAATTATATGAATACAAAATGATAGTAGTAGAACATAAAATAAAATTGTTGAACTCAATCAGATACTTCAAAGGAAATTATACCAATTAAAACGCCTTAGTCAATAGGATGGCCAGTGTATACTCGTAACGCCGACATGTACGTCGTGGCTTGTCTTTATCAAGAGATACTGAAATGGGACATTATACACCCCGTTTCATTTAAAGACTCCTTTAAGTTGCCGGTGTATGTGAACATCCAATCTGGTAGGGGTGATACGTTAAATAATTTGAAGAACAAACCAATGACAACAACAGAGACAGACTTCATTTTCATTGACAAAACAAACGCTCGAGATCGTCTTACGTGTGAACAGTAGCTCTCTTTTGTTAAACTTTGCTCTGTGCCCCACGTGCGTCCAGCTAGTGCCCGTCGTGGTTTTGTCAAACGCAATGAAACCACGAAGATGGCACAGCACAGACCTGTCAGTGGATTCGGATTGTGTGGGCGCATGCATGCGTTGTTCATTTTGTATTTCATAAATTTTAATGAAGTTTTCCTGGTAAAGTACACAACATGAACGTAATTGTATAAATATTTCATTTTTGCAGGAAAAGTTAAATGGCAGAAGACCGAAGTACGTTTTGAAAGTGGAAAACCACAGGTCTATCCGAAATGGGACACACGAGCGCGCCACGCTGACAGCTGGCGAAGATGAGGGAGACGGAGCTGGTGGGCACCCTGCGGAAAGCTGGGAGGTTTGACATTCAGGAGAGTATATTTTATCTGTGTCATCACCCTTATATTTCCTAACCAACGCACTTTATTATACCAGTGACTATATTTAGATATTCAAGAGATATCACGTTGCAAAATATTCGTGTTTTGGGGAGCATTTTTTTCTTTTCTTTTCTTATTGGTAGCGACCAACATCCAAAATGCCATTTCAGGGACATTTTAAGTGAGAACATTATAGGCAGAACATATGTAACAAAGCATATATGAGAAAATACTCAGTTTCAATGCAGGACAAACGCCGTAAATTGGTCAAAATTTCAGCTAATTTGAGGGACTGTCCCTGATGATGAGGGACAGTTGGCATCCCGGCTTATTTTATTTGTTAATAATCGGTGACTTGTAAAGAGGTCGAACTCTTATCCATCCTTCATTTATATTTGTTTTTTCGACTTGTCAAAAACCTCTGCCATTTGTCAGGTCCTGTCGAAACGTGTTGGGGATGCATGCTTTCCCACTCCCCATTAAATAAAAGCAGTGGTTAGTTCCAACCACGCTGGTCTGCAACCATGGGTTTTAATCTGCAGCCTCGAGCCTGTGTTAATTTACCACTGCTGATTGACTGTCGGTCTCGTCCAGCCATTACAATGATCCTCCTTTTTTGGGGGCCACCCAAAATGCGCCAAAAAGTGGCTCTATTTAAAGGGTTGTCTTCAGATGGTCACTTTGAAATTCATCATCACGAGTAACACATCAGAGCATAATATTCATGCAGACAGACATCGAGACTGGTCTTGAGCTTCACTTCATTTTTATAAGAAATTTACTTCGATATTCACCGCTTATGATTTAAACGCTTCACTTCTTCCAAAATTGATATATCGTTTGTTTCGCTACATGCATGTATTACAATACCAACTTCGAATTTTACATGTGTGCAGATGTGTTTAGCTCAGCTGACTTGTCAGTCAGCTTAGCTTATAAATGATGTTAGGACGAGACAACTGTGGTCCACAATTCACATTTTCGACTTCTTCTCCAAAACCGTCAACCAGATTCACTTCAAACTTGCTGGGGATATGCCTTGGGTATGTCTCTACCTAGTTTGTACAAATGGTCATGCTCCATTGATTTTTGGATTTTTTAAATTTGTTGTTCTTTTTGGGGGCAAATATTTAAAAATCTTGTTCTCTGAAACTGCTCACCTAATTGCTTTGATATCGCACAGGAACACTCCCGGGAACTCCTAGTTGTTACTTTGTTCACCAGGTGGCACTGTGATTTTTTGTTTTGAAATGATTTTTGTGTGTTTTTGGTTATTTTCGACTTCTTCTCCAGAACCGTCACTCAGATGAAGCTGAAACTTGGTGGATATGTTACTTGTGAGTCAATCAATAGGTGGCACTGCTATGGATTCCTGATTTTTAACGATTTTTTAAAATTCGGGCACTTGTTGGTCTATGCAGCTTTCCTATTCATTACTATGCAAGTCTATGGGCATCCTTATGGTAATTCACATTTTCAACTCTTTCTCCAAAACCGTCATCCAGATTGATTTCAAACTTGGTGGCAATGTACCTTGCGTGAGTTTCTACCAGGTTTGTTCAAATGGTCACGCTCTAGTGTTTTTTGGATTTTCATTCTTATTTTTTTTTTTTTTTTTTTGACAAATCTTACAAAACCTTCTTTACAATCGCTCATCCAATTGTTTTGATATTACACAAGAACACTCCTAGTTCTTAATTTGTTCACCAGTTGGTGCTGCTTTTCTTTCAAATTGTATGTGAACTTTTATGTGCTTTCGTTTCTTTTCACTTCTCTGCAGAACCGTCTCTCAGATTAGGTTGAAACTTTGTGGTATGTTCCTTGTGAAAGGGTAAAGCAAAGATGTTCATTAGGTAGCACTGTTGTGGTTTGTTGATTTTTAATCATTTTTTGTTTTGTTTTTCAATTCCGGTACTTATCGGTAAATGCACCTTTTGTATTGCTTCCTATGCAAGTAAATGGGGATTCTACTGGTAATTGACATTTTGGACATCACTGAAGAAATTGAAAGACAGATTTACTTCAAACTTGGTGGCAATGTACCTTGGGTCGGTCTGTACCATGTTTGTTCTAATGGTCACGCTTCAGTGGTTTTTGGAATTTTCATGATTTTTTTCGAAAATCTTTAAAAAAATTTTAATTGGAAAGTTTAACATGGGAATTTCTTGTAATGGTTATAACTTAAATAGTTTTGGCCAGATTTGTGCAAAACTCAGATGTACCTTTTATAAGTGTCTACGTAGTTTGCGCAAATGGTCATACTCCAGTGATATTTGGACCTAGATCTCATTCCCAAGGTCACAGGACAACTGACACGAAATTTACTGTTCACTTGATAACTTGAGATCTGTTTTGAGTTGGGACCTTGATGTTGCACATGTTAATGTTTCTCTATGAATGTCATACTTAGACAGTACATGAGTGACCTTGACATCGTTTCTGGGGTCACAGTGCAACATACATGAATTTTACTCTTCACTATACCTTGAGAACTACTTGAACTGGGACCTTGATGTTTCACATGTTAGTGTTTTTTCTATGAAGGTACGACTTACTCAGTACATGGGTGACCTTAATCCTTTACCAAGTTCATAGAGCTGCAAGTGTGATGAATGTCAAGATCAGCTGAGCATGGGATGTTCACACAGCCCTCTTGTTTCTGAAAATGTATGCTTTTTTAAAGTTAAATTGGATACTTTTTTTATTGTAATTAGGCAGTGGCAGCACCGATCTTGAATATCTTCGAAATTATTATAGATAGATATGCCATTCCAAATTCAATACATAGGTTTGTGCTATAGGTGCATCCAATGAACCCATTGCAGCAAAGTTGTAACATTTAAATTTATGCAAATTAGGAGAATACACAGAATTTCAATCTTGAATATTTTCAAAACTATTAACAAAATTTCAGTCTTGAATATCTTCAGCACTATTATAGACAGAGATGCCATTCCAACTTCAATATATAGGACAGTCCCAGAGGTGCATCCAATGAAGCTTAAGCTGAAGTTCTAACATTTACATTTATGCAAATTAGGTTAATGCCCAAAACTTAAATCTTGAATTTCTTCAAAAACTATTATAGACAGTGACATGTTTTAAAATGGCAAATATGTTTCTTGGGATGGCTTATCACATAGACATATTGTTGAGCCTGTTACTATAAACATTATGCAAATTTGAGACACTGGACAATTCAAATCTTTTATGTTTTCTGGCTATGAGTGAGAGCATGTATAAGTGATATAAGCTTGTATCTTGAAAACTGTGCATTTTTGGGCCACAGTTACTATTAAAAATGAATAGGAAATGGCACATGGACTTTTACCTGGTGCTGTCTTTTTTTACCTTGAGTGACCTTGAAAGGTCAATTCAAGGTCACATACCATGGAAAATCTTTGTATATGGAAAACGGTGCACTTCAGGGCCATAGTTACTATTAAACATGAAAAGGAAATGATAATAGGCTTTCATGTGGTGCTGTCTTTTTTTACCTTGAGGGACCTTGAAAGGTCAAAGCAAGGCCACACAGCATTAGAATTTCTGTATATGGAAAACGGTGCACTTTGGGGCCATAGTTACTATTGAACATGAGTAGAAAATGACATATAAGCTTTCATCTGGTGTTGTCTTTTTGGATCTAGAGTGACCTTGAAAGGTTAAAGCTAGACATGTCCACCTATATAATTTTTAATTTTGCAACACTTTTCACCAACTTGGCCATACTGTTAACATGCCATTACACATTTGGAGCTTATGTCACAGCTGCATACATTGCATTGCAGTTTCGCCAGGCACCCAGACTGATTTGCTAACAAGCAAATCAAATTCGGACAAAACTGTTGTGGCTGGGTACTTTTATTATGTCTGTCTGTCTGTCTGTCTGTCTCTCTCTCTCTCTCTCTCTCTCTCTCTCTCTCTCTCTCTCTCTCTCACTCACCAGATTTGTCCGTAGCTTTTCTCGGACACTATTATTCCGACAATCACCAAACTTGCCATGGTGACTCACCTACCTGTGAAATTAAGCACCTGGGTTGAAATAGTCATGATGTTCAAGATTATGCAAATTAGGGGCAATTAGAGTTTTAAAAGCTCTATATCTTCAAAAGTATTATAGATAGACATAAAGTTCTAACTTACACATGCAGGTTTGAGGCATCTGGCATATCCAATAGCATGCAAACAAAAGTTTTGGAATTTCAATGTTTGCTACATTCGCTGAATTTCCCAACAATACACATCCAGGACTTCTACTGCTTGTTTCAAGCCAAATGGACCGCCACGGTGCCAATAAACCATTTTGTATTCATAGTAAATTAGCTTGAACCTGTTTCACAGGCAGCCTTCTAGCCATGAATGCTGGGTGTATGGTTTAGAAGGTTTGGGTCTTGTAAGCAAATGGGGTGGGGTGGGGGGACCCCAACAACTGTGTAATGAGTAAGGTTCTCGATAAAATACAAAAAATCTCTTCCTGTTCATGCAAGAACATCTACTTCATGCTGCTATAGGTCTTGGACCAGTAACCTAAGCCCAATGCATTTACATGTTAAAATAGCGACATTCGCTGGCTTATTTCTCCAATTTGAAATTTAAAACCACAACTTGCTTTGCATTCTACTTCAAGTTTACACTGATAGCAGCAAGTTAAAACCAAGAAAATTGGGGGGGGGGGGGTCATGTGACTAGATTTTTTTTCTACACGTGCATTTGTGTACCTTACCTCCATGATTCACCGTTCCACACCAAATATGTCTCCAGAAAGACACAAAATAATCAAATGATTTAAACTATTTCTAGAGTAGCAGTGCTGTGAAGCAAATCTTCTTTCTAGTTGTGATTACATTCTTCTGCTCCTCCACCATTTTTTTTAGTATCTGTTTCATTTACATCTACAAAATGAGGCTAAGTTCTGGGGCTTTTTCAGTGCAGTGCTGTCATAACTTTTCTCGATAAGATGTTCAAAATCTCTTTCCAATAGAATTTAGCACCCTGTTCCCTTTGCTGGCAGCCGTTTTCAGGGCGATATTTATTATAATTATGGAACGTTCTTATATCTCTGATACGTAATTAAGGACCTCCCTGTAGATGTCTGGCTTAGACTGAGCAAAGAGATCTGTATTGTCCTTCATGAGATCCACGTAGGACAGCATGTAAAATAATGACACTGTTAACCACGAGGGCCCTTGCACCAATGTATTGGCAAGTAATCTATAAATTTTACTATTTGATCTTCAAAACTAATTGTTTCAGGTTAAAAGTGCATGCCCCACCCTAACAAAAGTCTTAGCTTGGCTGTGTCGAGGGATACAATGCTGGTGGGGTAAGCTTAAGGCCATAGTAAATATTAAGAAGGAAGCCTATTTATAAGACATTACATCTGTTGCGGTTTTTGGGGTTTTTTTTCGTTTGTTTGTTTGTTTGTTTGTTTGTTTTTTTTCTGTATCAGAAAAATATATGTTGGTATTTGACAAACTGATGCCTTGTGAACTTGCCATATGAACTGTGCCTAGTGTCTAATTACAACTCTGTGAGCACCAAGTTTGTTTGCCAATAAGGTGTGCTTCCCATAAGAGCTTTTGTATGAGAAGCTGGGTGGTACCCATGCAGTAACCTGCCAGTCTCCCACAGGTATATTCCACATTTATAATCAAGGGACTGTACTAGCCCTATGCAAACTGGTAAGTAACCCAAAACATATTCGGTATCGATACAAACTCATTTTTCCATCTACTTTTTTCTTTTTTGTGAGCTTTTACATTCATTGTATTGAAGGTGAAAGCTCCCTCACGCACTTTCTTTAATGTGAACGTGTGAGTTTAACTTCAAATTTGGTATAATCTATAGTTAGGCCTATTTTAATTGTTTTAATTATTTCATATCACTCTGACAAAGTATTTTGTATTAAACACAATCTGGGCCCCCATTTTCTCCCTTGTGTGTGAGTGCATTTAATGGAATATTTTCAACACAAAAAGATACTAAATTTGGCATGTTTCGTCTTGCATCACATACTGGCCAGAAATGATAAATATATATTTGTGCTACACACGAAGTGACTTAATTTGGTATTCCTTGCATGAAAAATTGTGTTTTTATAATCTATCACAATGTATTGAGCTTATATATTAACATCCATACCACAGCCACTCAACACATCTGTACCAATATAGGATGTCGACATGGAATCTAATAAAATTGTCGCAACGTGTGTTGTCCTGAAAATGAAAAATATTTATTCCTTAACAGAATGAAAGTTTACACAAAAGTTTATTGATGGGATTTGTGCAGCAGTAATCACAAAAATAGTGCCACGTCAAACTGGTGAAAGGGGCATGAGTACTGAACACATGCTTTAGAAAAAGAAAAAGCAGACGACATTAATGTTACAAGTCTCTGGCTGGACCTGTGAAGTATTCAAGCTCAATTAAACCCAGCTCATATTTTCTCACAATTAATTGTTTTTAAGAATGACAAAATTTTGATGTTAAGATGATGCAACATCTTTAACTGAATCAGTTTGTCGGCCATGAGATTCTTGTTTATGACTTTTTGATTTATTATAGTGCAAAAATTTTAAACTAGAGGGCTGCATGAACAGCCTGTGCTCAGCTGACCTAAACTTGTCCCACAAAATCAAGGTTGCAACTAAATATACAGTGCATATGACATTTAGAAGCATTTCTAAGATGGCTACTGAGTGTCTTAAAATGTCAGCCTGACTAGCAAGTCAGCTGAGCTAAACATTGCAGCACCACCTGATGAACAAATTAAAAACTAGGAGTCCCCAGGAGTGTTCCTGTGTGATGTCAAAGAAATTCGGTGAGCAGATTTTGAGAAAATTTTTTTAAGATTTGCCAAAAAAAGAACCAAAAAAAACCCATAAAAAAATTAAAAATCATTAAAGCATGACCATTTGAACAAACTTTGTAGAAACCCACCCAAGGTACATTGCCACCAAGTTTGAAGTGAATCTGGCTGATGGTTTTGGAGAAGTCCAACAGGTGAATTAGCATTAGAATGCCCATTGACTTCCATAGTAATCAATAGGAAAGGTGCATTTACCTATAAGTACTCGAATTGAAAAAAAAATGTTAAAAATCAGGGATCCACAGCAGTGCCACTTAGTAGATCTTTTTCTTTGACCCTTTCACAAGGAACACATCCACCAAGTTTTAGCTTAAAGAGAGTGATGGTTCTGGGGAAGAAGTCGAAAATAGTGCAAACACACAAAAAGAGTGTGTAGAGGGCTCTGTAGGCAGGTGGGCTAGGTATGTGTATTTCCGTTAGTTTCCATTGTAATCTGCACATATGTGACTTTTAAACCGCTCTACCTAGAAACACCAAATTTCTTGTGCTAAATGGTTGTATATGGTTGAAATACCCTTATAAAGTTGATAGCTTCAGGTGCAAAACTTTTCAACATATTGAATGTTACTTCAACATAGAATCTATTAGAAATACACACCTATAGCCCGCAAAAATTTTGTGTATTGGGTTGTATATTCAGCCAAATACACATACAATTGTTGATTGCGACCTCTCCTATTGAAAAAAATCGTCCCAGTTCAGGAATCCAAAGCAGTAATATCTAGTGAACAACTTTGTTTGACCCTTTCACAAGAAACATATTCACCAAATTTCAGCTTAATCTGAGTGACGGTTCTGGGGAAGAAGTCGAAAATAGCAGTAACACACAAAAAGTTAGAAAAAAACTGCAGCACCACCTGGCAAACAAATTAAGAACTAGGACACCCTAGGAGTGTTCCTGTGTGATATTAAACCAATTAGGTGGGTGGTTTCGGAGAATAATATTTTTTAAGATTTGCCCCCAAAAAGAACACAAAAATTCATAAAAAAATCCAAAAATCACTAGAGCAAGACCATTTTAATACCCTTGGTAGCAACCCACCAAAGGTACATTGCCACTACATTTGAAGTCAGTCTGGCCGACGGTTCTGGAGAAGTCAAAAATGTAATTGTGAATGGACAGACAACTCTGCCTCCTAAAAGCTCAGCCTGACTAGCAAGTCCGCTGAGCTGAAAAATGAAAAAACAAAATCTGAAGTCTACAATTCCAGAGGCAAGACAGTTTTTTGATAGCCTTCAAACTCAACTTTACAAAATAGCATTTAGAGAATGGGTTACCCTTGGCGCCCACAATCTTTTTTATGCAATTTTTCTCTCCAGACTTCACAGGTGCCATAATACGGTGTATCTGCACAAAAAATTTGATGAAGCTCTGATGAATCCTTCTTGAAATATTATGGTAACGTGATTGTCCACTTGTGCACCACTCAGATGGCCTTCAAATAAATAGTTCAAAAGTTTCGTAACAAGTTTAACAATAACCAGAGGAAGCTGGTTTTCAATAGGAATGTGGTCAGCTATCATGTGTATCTCTAATAAAATTTCGAAGCTGCCATAGATCCTTGGGGAGATACGATGGTAACGCCGTCCTCTTGTGCACCACTCAGACAGCCTGGAAATAAATACTTTAAAGTTTCTTGTTAAGTTTATAAACACAGAGAGGATGCTGGTTATACATAGAAACCTGGTCTATCATCATGCATGCATCTGTGACAAAAAATTGGTACAGCTATGATCAATATTTTTTTAGATACTGCGGGGACGTCAGGGTTGACGCCACTCAGAGGGCCTTCAAATAAATACATTAACATGTTAAGTTTCACAAAAAGTTTGGTTTTCAGCAAGAACCTGGTCCATCATAAGGTTATTCTGTGAAAAAAATTTGCTAAAGCTACGATGAATATTGTGGATATTATGGTAAAGTCTTCCCCTTGTGCGCCACTTAGACGGCCTTGAAATGAATGCTTAGCTTCATAAAAAGTTTTAATATTATACGAAGAAGCTGGTTTTTGATTGGAACCTGGTCCATTATAAGGTGCATCTGTGAAAAAATTTGGTACAGCTAGGATGAATATTTTGTGGGATATCATGACTACTTTGACAATACACACGGATAGACGGACGACACAGGGGACAGTACCCTCCTGCACTTTATGTGCCGATCAAGGGTAAAAATATGTTGTGAGCTGAATCATTTCGCGCTAACACTCACTCATTTTACTGAATCTGTAAGTATGGTATTATCATTATAACAATAGGCCCATGGGCCTAATGCTCTGCTAGCATCGGGGCTATAATGCACCTGCTCATTTCAAAGCTGCGAGTCCTCAAGTGGCTTCTGAACATATAAAGCTTAATGTAAAAATTGTCCACCAGATGGCACTTCACTCCACATGAATCACGGTTTATTTGTGCAACTCCTGCGATGAATATTATTGCATGTGCCAAGTCAACAATGAGTAAGTCCTTAACTTTATGTCTTCAGTGACCTTGGGACAGAAGATCAAGGACACCGAGATTATGTAATACAAGAGGCCCAGAGGCCTGCCTGGTGCTGTGCTG
This sequence comes from Hermodice carunculata, assembly GCA_964020975.1. NCBI lineage: Eukaryota > Metazoa > Annelida > Polychaeta > Eunicida > Amphinomidae > Hermodice > Hermodice carunculata. Next base: position 66,314,387 of record OZ026626.1, on the reverse strand, counting down.
ACATTGCCATTGAAGTCCAAGCTACACCCTGCCATTACAAAATCACCTCTTTCAACTTTACAGGCATGGTGACCTCACAAAAATAGGTCAGGGTCACTGATATTATATGTTTCTAGCTTTGGACATCGTCTATATATCCTATAAATTTGGCAAGTTACTTTTCGAGATATGGAATTTTATATCTTAAAACACATTTTGGCTCATAATTCCATCAAATTACAGATGACGCCACTTGTATCATTACCAACTTAAGACTTTGACCTCCCCTACAATCACACCAAATTTGGTGAAGATCTGCCACAAATTAAAGATGCTAGAATGTTCACAAGATTTTCACATTTTGACCCCTATATTGCATAATATTGTAGGTGGCGCCACCAATATAAAAAAACCTAGATTTTTATACCCCCTATAAGTCCTGAAAGTTATATTGGGCTAACTTGAAAACTGTGGACAGTATTGCGGTCACAAGATTTTCACATATTGATCTGTATATTGCATAATACTATAGGTGGCACCATCAACATTGACGTCGACAAAGATTTTTATATACTTTATAACTCCTAAACGTTACATGGGCCTATCTCAAGAATTGTGGGAAGCAAAGCATTCACAAGATTACCCCAATATTCAAACTGGCCATTTTACCTTGACCTTCAACTCGGATTAAAAAATTGTTACGTTCAAAATATGCAACCAACATCCAGCTTTCCATATATAGTCTGTGTGTTCAAATTGGGTAATAACACTTTGAGTTATTGACGAAAAACAATAAACTTGGACAAGTGCCAGAATCCATAATTACTGGGTCACAGTGACCCAAAAAGCAGGTCACCAAGTACAGTTTTATGTATTATGTAATCAAGTGCAATTTTGATCTGGAGGCTCAATTCTCTTTGCCATTGATGTCCAAGCTACACCCTGCCATAACAAAATCACCTTTTCAACTTTACAGGCATGGTGACCTCACAAAAGTAGGTCAAGTTCACTGATATTATTTAACATTCTACCTTTGGCCATGGTCTACATATCATATAAATTTGGAAGTCTAATCCAATTACTTTTTCAAATATGGAATTTTACATCATAAAACACATTTTGGCTCATAATTTCTGCCAAATTATAGGTGGCACCACTAGTATCATTACCAACTTAGACTTTGACCTCCCCCACAATCACACCAAATTTGGTGAAGATATGCCCAAAATTAAAGATGTTAGAATGTTCAAAAGATTTTCACATTTTAACCCCTATATTACATAATAATGTAGGTGATGCCACCAATACCAATTGGGCCTAGATTTTGATACACCCTATAAGTCATGAAAGTTCTATTTGGCCATCTTGAAAACTGTGGACGGTATCGTGCTCACGAGCAAAAGTTTACCGACGGACAGACAGACTGACAGACAGACATAAGCGGTTGCCTAAGCTCTGTGACCTTTGGTCAGCAGAGCCTAAAAACACCCTGCTCATGAGGATCATGATTCATGACATATCACTAATTGCCTGGCAAGCTTTGTTTTTGCTGGATCTTTTTAGCATATAACTGTAGGAGCTCTTTACTAGTACTTTTGGAGTAACAATACATTGTAAACCATAGAAGAGAAGAATCATAAATATTGTCTGCCTCATAACTACCCCTAACAGATAATTAGCTCCAAGCGTACTGGTAGTATACTTAGTTGTCTCTTTTGGAGGCAAAAATGATTGTGTGGACTACTGTAAATTGTTTTATTTTTGCGTGTATAAATTTTCACGGTTTTTGTATTTTTCACATTTCACTGTAGTTTTAATTTCACTGTTTTGGACATAATTCCCATTCAAACAATGTTAAAATACTAATTCACTGTGTTTTTATTTTCTCGATTTTGTGCCATTAGCGAAATAAGCGAAAAAAAGAATACAGCAAAATTAAAGCAATTTACAGTATGTGAAAAGAAAACTCTTGGATTCATGGGTATTTTGTGAGTTCCTGGTGTCAGTATTTCCTTGCATGGAATCTTGCTGTTGTTGACAGTCAATTTGAAAGCATAGGAATCACTAGAACTAATAAAAATTAAATCCTATGCATGTATTTGTATTTCCGAGCTCACTCCACAATCTTCATTTATGATCTATCCAGAATGTGTCCTTATTTAAGTTAAGTGCCTCGAAATCACCCTGCCATATGTAATCATTAAATGATTGCATATCCAGTATTAGGTCCATTTGTGTACACAGGAGATATGTTACAAAGTGTGACTAGCTACAGAAAAGATACAGACAAGACTTTTCAAGAAAAAAAAAAATACAGACCAGCACTCATAAACACTGTTTGCAGCAATCATTCTACTGGGTACACATGTTTGTTGACAAATACACATGTGAGTATGAAACTGTGAAGCTGTGATGATCCTGTGCTTCGCTCACAGGAATCCAATGCTCCTGCAATGCAGTAGGCTTTATTGCCCTATACATTGACTGCTTTAGTGCTGCTCAGTAGTAGACCAAATATTTGACCTTATTTTTAGGACATTATGGCAATTTGTCCATTTGACCCTTCATGGTCACTCATAATCAAAATTAACTAGACATATCTTCAACGCAAAATGTTAACTGAAGGGTCCGCCATCTGCTCAGCTTAGGTCATGGTGACACCAAAATCTAATCAGTTATTCTTGCCAGGGAAGATAAGCAAATTGCCAAATTTGAGCAAAATTAATTGACACATTCTGTATATATCGCAGTAACGAGAATGTGCACATCCAGATGGACGGACATCTGGACCCAGGGCAACATAAAAAACATAAAGGGTCCCCCCATGAGGTTGACCCTTAATTGTTCCTATCCAACTTTAATTAGAGCATAATACATGGAGGCATTCTGGACATTTAATGGTAACAAGCCCTAACAAACATCTAATTAAGCTGCCATTTGCTCTAATTAGGTCATGGTGACACTCAAATCTAATCAGTTCATGTTGTCATGTAAGATAATTATACTACAAAGTGTGAACAAAATACACTGAAGCATTCTGGAGATATTGTGGTAAAGAGCCCTAAGAAGCATGTAATTAGGCTGCCATTTGGTGACATTAGGTCACGATGCAGGGCCAGAATTTCGGCGTAAAGATTCTGCTGAACTTGTCTTTCTTTAAAAAGAAAACTAACGGACAAAAATCCAAGTAGATTATCGCATTTTTTTTCAAAATTCTGGCTCAGAGATGACACCAACATCTAATCGGATCATCCAGGCAAACAAGATAATCATACTAGAAAACTTGAACAAGTACATGGAAGCATTCTGGAGATATCACAGTAACGAGCCTTTACAAGAAATAAGGTTTACCTACCTACAAACATACAATTAGGCTGCCATTTGTTCAAATTAGGTCATGGTGACACCAAAATCTAATCCATTCATCTTGGCATGCTAGATAAGTATACTGCCAAATTTGAGCAAAACACATTGCAGCATTTAGGAAATATTGCGGTAATGAGCCCTAATGAGCATGTAATTACGCTGCCATTTGCTCAAATTAGGTCATGGTGACACCAAAATCTATAATCGGTTCATTTTGGCAGGTAAGGTAAGTACAATGCCAAATTTGAGCAAAATACATGGAAGCATTCTGTAGATATCACAGTCTAAACAAGAATGTGAGCATCTGGACAGACAACCCAAAAACAAAAAGAGTCCCCCCCCCCCCCCTCCTTGGGGCAGACCCTTAAAAACACCAAAAGAAATCCGACTGAGACTTTCCTATTTATGTTTAATATTAACTGCGCACCTACAATCAGCCAATTTTAAAAAGTGGAGAATATGATATTTAGGGTTTATAATGATGCATAGACTTCATTATGGGCCTAGTGGTCTTTGACGGGTGACTATGCATTTCTATAATCATGATGCATGCTAATCATTGGAAAGTTCACAATGGCCCACATTTTTCATCATCCCCCTCATGGAGTACCAGTGTTCCAAATTTAAGCAAAATTCATGCACACATTTTTTCGAGATATATTAAGAAACTCAGTTTTGCAGAATAAAGGATGGATGACCAGAAACCATGTTGCCTCCCTCTTAGCGGCACAGGAAAGTTAAACGTGACAGATATTTATCATCGTGGTAGAAAATGAACATTGGGATGTGTCAAATTTCTTATGGTATCATCGGTATGGCATTGTGACATATTTCTATTTTACTCTATAAATATATGGAGACTTCATCATCATATACACACTTAATAGCAATACCAAACAAAACTTTGAAATTTAAATTCATTTTATTTGCCTATAAACACATTTTGATTCATGTACACATCTTGTGAGTGCGAACTGTCCATGCTAAATTGGCAAATTGTTGTCACTAATTTACAGCTTCAGAAAGTTAGTGACAATATTATGCAGGGTTTCTGCCAGAAAGCAATTTTTAGTGTAAACAAAGGTTTAAAAATAAATTTTACCTGAAAGTTATAATAAAAGGGGAACCTTGGGACACTGCCTCAAGACAAAGGTGCTCGAAAGCAACAATTTGGGGGAGGGGGGGGGCACAAAAGCACACCCTGGAAACTTTCCTGGCAGACACCCTGTCATGATTCACCCAAGCTCAGTATATAATGACAATTTCACAAAATATGACAAATCATACCAGGAAAAGATAAATTTTCAAACTGTTCCCCAACCGCACCCACACCCCATGGAAAACAACTTGACCCCCTTTTGATTTAAAGAATCTTAATATCTTAACATACAAAGTAGGTTGAACCTTTTTTGGGGCGGGGGGTCGTGTCCTCTTAACAAGTTATTTGGTATTTTCATTGTCAACCTGATGTGAATCCTATCTGTAATTGTTCTTGTTTGCCCACACCCCCCTCCCCCTGAGGAGTGTTTTGGAATTTTTACTGGCCCTCACTGAGATTCCACTTGTCCCTGGCCAGGGGACATCCAAATTATTGAGCCCTGAATACAAACTCTAGTGACACAGCTTAACCCTCAAACTGTTAACCACTGCTATACAGTGGTTCCTGTCTTAAGAGACTACCCCTATGGCAGGTCAAAATGTGGTCTGTCAAAACAGGTGGTCTTTTCTTAAAGGTATAATATAACATGGAAAAGACAGCACAGTGTTCTCAGAGAGCAGTCTTAAAAAGATATGCAGTCTCTCATTGGAAGGGTCTCTCAAGACAGGTACCACTGTAGTTGTTTTCTCATTACTGTTAAACATATAATGGTTAAAAGATTCAAATCCCTCATGAAGATGCCTTTCATTCAAATACCAGCAAGCCTAGTCTAAAGCAAAAGGTAGACTTTGTTGACAGCTTTCCTCGGCACACTCTGCGCGCAATGCTCGCAAAGTGTCCCAAGTAAAGCTGTTGACTCAATCTTAAATCAGCGCTTTAAGGCTTAACATACTAGCAAATATTTAGCACTGTTTAAGAAAGTCTTCTGTCAAATACTTTTGATTTGTCACAAAAATAATGGTGATATTGAAGCAATGGGTGCTCAAGCTCAAGAAATTTATAGTAGTCAGCAAGGTGGGATAGCATCATAATTGACACAATTTTCGTAACTTTTTAGTGGGCTCATTATGTATTTGGGTTGTTCCTCCATCCATGTGTGGTTCTATCCATCTATCATTTATCTGTGAACACAATTTTCACAACTCTCTCGTGACCTGACACTCAAAATTTACTTGAAACTTAAACTTTACTTCATTTGTAGATAATTTCTTGACTTGGTTACATTTTGGTGACTGTGACATCATTTTCCAGGTCACATGACCAATGTATGTACAAAGGTGGACCCATCAGTAAATGATTTGCCTTAAAATGCCCTTTGATCTAAATAATCCACATCATAAAACTGTGGGTCATTTTTACTTGGCAACAACAGCAATTCTGTGTTGATCAAGTTTACCTACACATTAAAATAACCTTTGTTCTTCCATGCACTTACATCTACATACTGCCCCCAAAAATTGGTCCTATTTACCATGTTTAGATGCTCTTCCTGCCAACAAGCAAGGTTGGCCCATCCACAACCTTAATTAGTTGCTGAGTTAGCACCAGATGAAAGTTCTACACTTGTGCAAGTGGGACTATTGGTAGTGAAGTGAACCTGCTGATATAAGTAGTGCTCTAGGACTCATGATTACACTTCACTATCATTTTGAAGTCTGGGCTATTTGCATGGCTCAAGTCTAGTGATTTTTGGCAAAGATGCAGAATGTCGTGCCCTAATGGCTCGCTATCTAAAATATAAATACACACATACCGGCCTCCATTGAACCATTCTTTTTAGGGATGGGGATTTGGTGCAGTTGGTATGTGCGTTTCTCATTTGTGGCTACATGATTGGTGCCGAGGGTTGCTGGTTCAAGACCCATCTATTTTCTTGTCACAAAACGTATATATCGTAAAAACCACATACCAACATCTTTGGTGAACCTAGTCCTCTTGGGCTACTTAAAAATTAGAATGAAAATGACTGGTACAACACTCGATTGCCATGGCAACCAAAGTATTGTTTCATATTCTAATTTTTTAACCCCAAACACCACTATGGCAATCTTACTGAGGGCAATATTGCACTCCTAACCTTTTTTTGTACTGGGATCATGATAAATCAGATCGCAAACACCTTTATGCCTCTGACTTTACAAAATACAAAGTTCACACCACATATCATTACGAACAGTTGCCATGGCAACCATTTTTGTAAGCTTCTAGCAAAACACTAGTCAAAAAGTAACTACTTTCCATTATAGCCAAGTGAATCATGTAAAAGACATCAGTGAGTATACCAACACAGGTCTTGGAATCGAACTTTTACCAAAAATGGGGGTGGAATCAGGCTTTCTAATTTTTGTTGCTAAAAAGAGCTCAAGATCATTTTATGTCATGTGCCCTGGCCATCATCTTAGATTTTCCTCTTGCTTGGCAAATTTTTGTTTTACTTGAGTGTGAATACTACTGTTCACTCCTGAACACATTTAGAATGTTGAAGAATGCAGGAAATATATCAATCAACACTTCATTCATACAATTTGCAGCATTTTAGCTCTGAAATCCATAATTCAGCCTGGCAAAAGCCAAAGTGAATCTTTATCTCCATGCAGTTAATTTGTGATGTGACCCTGAATGACCTTTTGTCACGTTAAAATGAACAGGTGCCTTAATGAACAGATGAATCTACTTACCATGTCTTGAACAATGAGTTGATATTTCTTTTTTGTATTTCAATTCATACTGATGTGATTGTTACAGAGTACATAGGAAACATTCAAGTACATGCAGAAATGCAGGTCTGTGGTATATGAGGAAACTGAGGTCAATACATCTAGACAGGGGTCCACATCATATGTACGGACCTCAACATGGAAGTGTCATGTTTGTGTATTTTCTCAATATGTACCCCCTGCTTGGGTGGACCACAAGGCTTTGCAGAATATGTGTGAACTAAAGGCAAAACGGTTGAAACTGCAATGTACACAAAATCTTTTTTGGGTTAAAATGAAGTTTTTGTGAAATTTAGGATAGATCTTAAAAAATATTTCAATATAAAAAGACCAATCTTGTGCTATTATCATGCAGGGACCATTCGTTCCATAAGCCAATCAGTCAAATCCTAATGTTTCGTTCATTTGGCTAAAGAAATTTGCAAGTGGCTAATTTAATTAACATGAATTATATTTATTATAAGAGTTCAGTAAAATTCTGCAGTGATTACTTTTTTAATTCCCGATTTGGCTACAAATTTTGAAGGCCAATGGATATATGTTCCTGTATTATGGGCACAATACAGCTACATGCATCTGCAAAAAAGTATCGGGGACTTTTCATTAAAATATCTAGTTTTTCACAAGAATGATACAAAAAAATCAAATTTCTCTCTTTTTTTTTTTAAAGGGTAAGGTTTGTGGAGCTATTCAGTATAGATATGAATTTAAAAAGAAACTGATCATCAGCAAGAAAATCCATTTTCTTGTTGATTAGTCAGAGAATTTGCTTTAGAAATGAATATGTAAGCACATAAAATGGCTATTTTGGCTCAGATACATGTACCTGTCATCCAGATCTAAAGTTAGCACATCCAATACGGTCAGTGCTTAAGTTCACCAAGCGGGAAAACCCCAGCAGCTGTCTGATTACGAAAGCGAGCCATGCGGGCTGATTTTTTGCTACCAGATGGCGCACTGTGCACCTTCTCAAAAGTGGTCACGATAATGCATGATGGTGGACACTATTGTTCGTAACAACATGAACAGAAAAGCAGGAAATGGACCAAATACAGGGGGTGTACAGAAGTTTACCATTGTAGATCGTTGGTGGAGGGAGTGCAGAAAGCATTGATAGTTAGAACGTTGAGTGACAAGGCAAATTATCATGGTAAACCACCACTGACTGTTGTGTAGTGGCCTGTAATGTTGATACCGGGAAGAAACGTCAAACTGACAAATATCAAAAATAAAAGTGTTGCTTTATTCCTTCCGTCAACTGATATTCCTTTGTTTTTCAAATACTTTTTCAGCCATCCTAGATTCTGTTTTTTGAAGAAATCATGGTCCATGTTTCACTCCTCGTTACTTGCTGTATTCAGTAGCACTGTAGCCTGTGTGGTAAGACAGAATGGCCCGCAAATTACCCAGAAACCTGGCACTGACATCGGAATCTCCGTTGGGGTTTCCCCGCTTGGTGAACTTATGCATAGACAGTATTGGCTACCAAGTTCACCTTTAAGCTATGGTGTCCTCTGTCTACAAACACCACCCACATGGTTCTTTAAACTGTGGTCTCTTAAAGCAGGTGTTCTTTCATAGGAGGTATGAATAACATGAAAATTATATGGCAAAGTATCCTGAATTGGTGGTCTTTGAAGGCAGGTCATCACTCATTACACATGTTACAGTGGTCTTACTAGACAGAGACAACTGTATTCTGGTTGCTTCTCCAAATTATATTGGGGCTAGAATGTGCAAATGTGGTGATGTGACAAGCAACATGATATACGTTTGCCAAAGTAACTAAAATCCCGGTACAAACAAAATTATCAAAGCCTGATTGAAAATGACCTTGAAGGGAATGAGAAATGCTGCTACCACCAGGTGGCTGATTGCATATCAGTGATATGCACAGGGCAGGCCAGTGTACTATACATATAATCTCTTGAGGGCCTAAGAAGTTTACACCTGCCCTACAATTGGCAGCAGACCTGCCTAAAAACAGAGATGAAAGAAAATCGTATTATCACACGACCATTATAGAATGACATCACAGCTAAATGGCCCACTTTTCCTGCCCACTTCCTGTTATGTGTAATTGTTCGCTGGTTTTACATTAGACGAAAGTTCTACACATTCAAACAGGATATCGCTAGGCGAACTTAGTCTACATGAAACTGCATGGTACTCTGGAACACCTCATGAAACTTTAATTATGTTAACACCATGGAGTACTTTCTGACAATATGTACCCTTGAGCAACCTTTGCATGCATACATGACTACATACATCCTTATTGTCTGATCAAATCACAGATTACACATTCTGGAGTGGAAAGGACAGTGAAAAAAGATAACTCTCTTCTCAGCTTTATATCCACACCCTACAACAGGATTGAGGTGGGAATGCAAGAGTATTTTTATACCACATAATACTTCCCTGGAATGATTAAGGTTCAGATTGCAAGCAACTTTATCTGAGCAAATGATACATATGTAGATCAATGTCAAAATGACAATGCATGAATAGTCAGAAAACGAATAAAAAAAAATGATCACATTGACAAAAGGTCAGTAGGACCCCATCTATGGATGTGCAGATCTGCTACTGCTTGGCGCATAAAGTCTAAACAAAAGTGCAAACACAGCTCTAGACAACTTGAAAATCACAACAGTTTACACCCAAAACAAAAGTAAAATGTGAGTAAAGTCAGTAGGGTAGCATATAACTCTCAAAATGAGGGCGGAAATCATACCTCGAGATGTCGTATACAATAATTATTCAGAAGTACAAAGTATGGTTAAAAAGAAAACATTCAATGGTACCAATAACAAATTAACCAGATAGTTGATTGCAGACATGGTAATCAATAATGGTGCAAGTATCGAAATATTGACTGATTGGAAATGCTTTAAGGTATATAGAAAAGCCAGAGTAAGAATGAGTATTTATTTCCTCTTTTGTAAAATACGGCATGTTGTCAAGCACTCTGGGGATGTAGAATCAAAATTGTTTTTTAGTGAGGCTATGGAATTGGACTACATGTAGGTTATGGCAAACTTCATGACTGCAAGTAGCTAGTGCAAGGGTGAGAGACAAGTACAGGTGAAAACATTTGGTTCAAATACCTATGTAATTCATTTTAACTGTATTGGCTACAGAGCTTATGAGCCGTGGCATGCATCAAATCACCCAATTTGGGACCATTTAATATTTTTTTTTTTAAAAATGGCTCAGTATAAGTATTGAAACACACACACAGTACGTACGGCTCCTCAAGTTTGTTTATCCTGTCGGACATACTGTATAACTCAAAGTGAGAATTGGATAGTTTTAGCTGTGGGGTGGGGGTGGGGAAGAACATTCAACTTCATTACAAGTGCTTTTAAAGGCAGACAATTGCAAACTTAACTTAAAAATGCTGGAGAGTTTAGTTGTGCTTTTACTGTGATGGGCCTTCCAACTCAATGTTTCATCGATAAGTACCCCCAAGAAAATCAGACTGGTTTTGTTTTTCAATGACTGTGGTTGCATAATCTAAAGTAAAATTTTGGAGTTTTGCCTTGATGGAATAAAAAAAATCATGTATTTAGTTTTGAAAATTTAAAGACAATTTGCTAGCAGTCAACCCTTCACATACTTTGTCTAGTTCCAAATTCATATTACCAGATACACACCCTTCATCTAGGGAAGATTTCAGATCAAAATAGCATCCCCATCATAATAGACAGAATCAACTTTACAAGAAGCTTTTTGCATTTCATGTACATAAATTATAAAGAAAAGGGGACCATGACTAAAACCCTGTGGGACTCCGCAATTATTGCTAAAAACATTGAGCACTCGTCATTCAAACAAGCATGAAACCTATGTGACAAACAGCTTCCAAACCAGAGCAACGAGACACTGGTAATGCCAAAATAGTTCAATTTCCATAGAATATTGTGATCAAGAGTATCAAATGCCTTTGACAGGTCAAAGAAAATAGAGGTACGGTGGTCCCTCTTTTGACAGGCCACCTGGCTTGAAAGACCACTTTTGGCAGGTCCTGCAGCAATCTTTTCCATGTTATTGTACCTGTAATGAGAGGCCACATCTCGAGAGACCACTATTGGGCCTGCCTTTGGGGTGGCCTCTCAAGACATAGACTATTGTAATTTGCCAGACCCTAAAACATAAGAAATTCTATCAATGAATTCTAGAGTAGCCATTTCAGTTGGGTGTATTTTTAGAGAAAGCTGGTAACAGTAATAGGCCAATAGTCATCTAGGTACCTGAAGAATTAAAAATCTGTTCATCATCCTTTTTACAGGCAGCACTTTGGCAATTTTATCTGGAAACATTCTAGTGTTTCAAGATTGATTGATAATATGAGTCAGAGGAAAAGCCATAGGGCCACTAATAGATTTTAAAAGTGTCATAGAAAAGTTATCATGTCCTGTACTAGTTTTTAGTTTCAAAACGTGGATAATTTCTCAATCTCGCTGGCCACTACTGGAGTGAAGGAAGACCTGTGGTCAATAAGATAATTAGAGAAATAAAGAGCATTTTGTGTGCAGGCATTGGCCGTAAGCTCCAGACCAATGTTTACAGAAAAGAGAATTAACTCTTTAAGTGCCAATCACGTCTTAAGTTGATCTACTAAAGTCAAACTAGACTGAATTATCCTTATGATCTCATATTCATATTCCTCGTAAAAAAAACTTTCATTCAAGTACCAGCATGCCTCTAGTTCCAGAGAAAATATCCCAGGTCAACAGCTTTTTTTTTAGCGCGCACTGGGGGCATTGTGCCCAATACGTGCCAAGAAAAGCTGTTGACTCAGCCCAAAATTTGGCACTTAATGAGTTAAAATGTTCAGTAATTTCATCTTTGCTTGCTACCTTGAAGATACATGTATTTATATTGAAAAAGGAAGGGAAATCTATTTTAATTTTTATTCACATGAAGAACTGATTGGATAATGTCCTAAGTTTTTAATCATCTCCCATTTAATTCTGGCTTCAACCACTTAGAGGTGAGAATCAAGAATCTGTTATATTTTCCTTGACCTGTCAAAGGCATTTGATACACTTGATCACAATATTCTATGGAAACAAGTGATACTTCCCTGGATTGAGGTAGGAATGTAAGAGTATTTTCATACTAAGTGACACTGCTCTGTCAAAGTATGAAGAAAAAATATCTTAGAAGAGTTCTATGAATAACAATGAGCACAAAAACAGATGCATCAAAAGCAACCGTCAAAAAAAAATCTGGAACTACTAGTCCCTAACCAGACATTACTCACTGTCCCCAACTCTAACAAACCCACAAAAGAATACTGAATTCACCTGAAAAGTCTGAAAAATTTACATCCCTGACAAAACCCACAATAAAAAAATATATACACTAGGCTGGTGCCAGGAACTCTTAAGCTGTCAGCAATGGGGAAGGTACACAGCGAACAATGTCATGACACACCACTTCCTGTTGGAAATGGCCGACCAATAGGACAAGCTAATTTTGTTTATCTCCCAGATGGCAGCATCTGTAACAGTTTGATACCAGGTATAATTACCTGGTGCTGCCATCTGCTGTGTACCTCTCCCATCGGGTTTAAGGTAACATCACCCTTTTCAGTCAAATGCTGATTGTGTTAGCCATAGCTCTACACAAAATTCTACATTTTAAAATCTTGCTCAATAAATCTACTCTGTAAAATACCATGAATATGTGCATCAAAAGTTAAATAAATTACAAAATACCCTTACCCAATTTGGCCAATGCTTACAAAATTTTGCTGGACAAAAATGTTATCTTTTTAGCCAGTGGCAATTTGGCATACTGATAGTGCTAGTCTACATATATATGTTTGCTTGGTCCCATGCAATGAGTAGAAATAGAACTACAGTCAGACCCCATTATAATGTATTCTGGCATCTGACATATTCACTTAACAACACAACTTTTCAGGGACTTAGTCAAATTTCATTATAACGTAACTCATTAATCCAATACAGTAAAACCTGTTTTGAGGGACCATCCCTAGGGTTGGTCAAAAAGTGGTCAAATAAGACAGGCAGTCTGTCAACTGGGACGCAATAACCTGGGAAAGATGGCAAAAGGGATGTGGTAAACATGATCAGAAAAGACATATGGTCTTTCCTTACAGTGGTCTTATGAAACAGGTTTCACTGTATGTTCACATACCTGACAAAGCTTGCAGGGAAGCGACAGTGTCTTTACAATGAGGTTTCCCTATATAAGAATTTTTTACTGCTGGTAAATTGCTGCTATTAATTTGGAATGCAAGTGTTTCTATCATACATACATATATATATATATATATATATATATATATATATATATATATATATATATATACACATATACATACATACATATACATGTGTGTGCAAGTTGAACCCTGATAGTCTACAAAAATTTGGTTCCAATGTTCCAACTGATGTTCCTCTCTATGAGCTGATACTATTCAGGCTGCTGGTTTTGTTTGGCCTTGCTGGCAATAAAAAATGAACAGGATGGAATGTTTTCAAGTGGGACGTCACTCCGGCAGCTTGTCTGCTGTTGGTGACCCACTTCTCAGGAACGAAATACCTAGAGGATCAGGAACTGATCCTTCGCTCAGGTGACCCAGTGTGCTTTAAGTGAGTGTTTATTCCTGTGTTTAAGTCTCAGAAAGAGACCCTTGTGTGTATGGTATCTTAATGCGAACATTTACATACAATGACAGGTCAATGATTATTACATGAATGCCATCACTGATGTTGTCGCATTTGGAGAGCCTTATCTACTTGAAGGGCACCCCAACTCTGACAGTTAAGTCAGCGTTAATTTAATGATATCTCATGAGAACATCAAATTTTACAAACATATTCCTGAAGACCTACTTCTTATAACATAATCATACAGTTCGTCTCCTCAAGTGTGTTCTAATCCAGGTGGGATTTCCATATTTAACCAAATTTGTGCAAACTTAAAGAATTGCAGCCCTGTCTTCCTATATCTTATAATGCGAAGCCTAAGTCACAGCCCTAATTTCAGGATTACAGCCGTACAATTTGTAAGGCTGAAGGGCTATGGGGAGTACCCTGATTATCCATGTCAAACATATTTCGCACAAGTAGAACTTGCATATGTGAGCTTGGGGATTTGGCCAACTCCCCCCCCCCCCCCCCAAGAAAAAATGAATAAAAAATCCAAACATCAATGAAGTGTGACATTTTTCTTTTCTTTCAAAATTGGTAGAGACCCACTACAGCAACATTGATACCAAGTTTGAAGTTAATCAAGGTCATGGTTTTCAAAAATGGTATAATTCTTATAACAGTCCCTATTGATTTATGAGGGTGCAAAAAATCCTGTGATCCTTTTGTCTGGGACAAGTGAAATCCTTTAGAGAACAAGTGACTTGCAAATTTCACATGTCCCATTTCATCAGCAAAATTCCTAATCTGAGAAATTTCAAATTTGGTTGGCATAACAGACAATGTAACATAATGATTTCCATCAAAAAATGCTTTTTAAAACCAAAACTTTTGCACACTTCATAAGAACAAGTGATATCATGAGGGTGGATAAGTGAAAATTTTGTGTCACTTGCCCTACAGACAAGGAATTTCTGAAATTTTGCTTGTCCTGTTCACATATACTGCAGTAATCAACAGGCAAATATGGCTAAACTGATCAGTACCAAAAATGAAAAATTCCTTAAAAATCAGACATCTCAGCATCATACACTGATTGAACAGCTTTTCAGCGTTCCATGGGACACATTAATTTGTACCATGTTTCAGAAGAATCTGAGCATTGATTTAAATGGTAATCTATAGGCGTGTAAGCACTTCCTCATTATAAGAAAAAATGAAAAACCCATTAAAAATCAGAAATCCATAGCAACATCACCTTATGAAGGCCCTTGTCTAAGCCTTACATGAGGCACAGTTGTACCATGTTTCAGCATAATCTAACTGACGGTTTTGAGTCTCTGTCCAAAATAGCAAGAACACACAAAAAAAACCATTAAAAACTACAAACAAATCACAGGGCCTTCTCTTGTGCACATTCATAACTATGTTTCCAAAAGTATCCCAGGGTGATTTGAAGCAACTGGGTGAGCAGCTTTGGAAAACTTGATTTTTTAACATCGGTCACAAGACCCCACTGATTTGCATATTAATACACGGGTCTGTGTGCACTTACTGATTAGAACAAGTACTGAAACAATACATTTAAAATCAGAAATCGATAGCAGTATCACCTTATGAAGAAGTTTATATAGCCTTACACAAGGAACATCTGTACCATGTTTCAACAAAAACTTGACTGATGATTTTTGAGAAGTCGAAAATAGCAAAACAACACAAAAATAGAAAAATATTTGAGTATCACCATTTGAACAAACTAAAGTCTACTCATCCCAGAAAAGTGTCCCTATGCAATTTCAAAGCAATTGGCTTAGTCATTTTGGAGAAGATTTGCAAAAAAATTAACCCCAAAAATATCATAAAAATTTTAAAAAATCACTGGAGCATGACAATTTGAACATGTTGAGTAGAGAGCCACCTAAGGTACATCTCCACAAGGTTTGAAAAGAATCTGGCAGGTAGTTTTGGAAAAGTCAAAAATGCGAATTTCCATTGCAATCCATACTGACTTGCATAGTAATTAAAAGGTATGCATGCATTAACCAATATACTGAATTGAAAAATTCCTTAAAAATCAGGAATCGACAGTATTACCACCTAGTGAACACGTTTGTTTACCCTTTCCACAAGGTACATTTCTACCAAGTGTCAGCACAATCTGAGTGACAGTTTTGGAGAAGAAGTAAAAAAAAGCTTTAACACACAAAAATTCGTTAAAAATAGCAAAAAAAATTTCAGCACCACCTCTTGAACAAATTAACATGAACAAGGTCCAGGGATCGACATAAAGGTTTTTGGCTGGTTGTCCGATGGCAACATATGTGACAGTACGGGATACCCAAACAGTTAAATCTCCATAGAGACCAAAATTTGTGGTTTTCCAAACTGAAAATTTAGTTTTCCCAGGCAACCAAAAAGGCCCGAGGTCTGAGGGTCCCCAAAAGTGTCCCTATGCAATTATGAAGCAATTGCCTGAGTGGCTTTGGAGGTAATCTTTAAAATATTTGGTCAAAAAAAATGAAAAAAAATAAAATCATAAAAATTCAAAAAATCACTGATGCATAACCATTTGAATAAGCTTGGTAGACACCCATCTGAGGTACACTCCCACAAAGTGAATCTGGCTTGTGGTTTTGGAGAGGCCAAAGCTGTAAATTGCGAACGGACAATGCATGAACAAACTATAGTAAAAGCTCAGGCAACTGAGAGTCACCTGAGCTAAAAACAAAACAAACAAAAAAAAAAATACCCAGACCCAAAGACATCATATCTGATCCTGCTCAGCACAAAAGGGCAAAATTCACTGCAATATGTTTACAAATAAAAACTAAGTCACCAGATGGCAGCACTGTTCCAGAGTGAACAAAAAAGGAGGCCAACACCCTTACCATCCCCCACCTTTTCCACATTTCATCTGACATAAACTACTCGCACCGAATCCACAACATTTTGGAATCAACATTTTTTCTTAAAAACGAGATAAACAGTTGAAAATAGAAAAATTCTACATTCTCAGCAACTTCTCTTAGCCGGTCCTGCCTTCTGGTGATTCAAGTCTTCCCATATAAACTTTTCCCATGGTTAGTCCCAGATGACCTCTGCATTACATTTATATTTTGGATGATGTCCAGCATGCATCACATATCCCTCAAACTGTTTTGGGGTCATACCATTGGGGATGGTGGAGTACAATCTTTTATATCATCACTGGGTATTTCACCAATGGGATAAGAATCTATGTTGTCATTAAAAGCGTCAAATTTTTGCCCGACAAACTCCGCTCCCACACGTAGGATCGGCACTGGATGAGATCGTTTCCATCGATGACAGGACACGCTGTCGTGGCAGTATGTTTTGCTCTTTGTTTTTGGCCATATCACATTGTTTAAAAATGCCGTAGCATTGCTTTGGGAATGTTTTCTGAAGTATTGACGAATTACTACTTTAAATGTCCTGCCACCAAAAGACAAAGGGAGTGAGTATGGTTTACCACCCCACAGAGTTTCTGGCACTGCCAGCCATGCATGGGAAGGATGGTCTCGTATACAGTGATAACTTGATCCTGATTTTTCCCAGTCTGCCACCAGGGCAGCATCACGAGCACTCAAGCGGGTATCAGCTCGTCGAATGATGAAATTATCGACAGTTGGATCACTTGCAACTAGAAGACTCCATACACTTGGAGGGAAAGGTAATTTATCAGTGTCAACATGCACAAACTTTGCTCCAAGAAACTGTAACTTTTGTTGTATTTTAGGGGGCACAGATGGATATCTAGTTTTTCCATTTGACCCAACTTTCTCTACATAAAACCACAGTTCCCAAATTGGGAAGAAGATACGAAAGATTTGAGCATTACGGATGGCTCCGTAAGTGTGCATGATATTACTGCCGTACAGTGAAATGGCGATGACATTTTTTTCTGTAATCTTCAGAAAGGATTTCGTCTCCACAGCATTGATATATCTGAAACATATCCAAAACAAAATCTTAGACAGCAGACAGGTCATTTGGTATTCTTGCAAAAATTCAGATTGTGATGTTTTCTAAAGAGCTTTGCATGGTACACTGAAGATACAATAAGCCCAGAGTGCAACAAGAGAAACTTGAGTACAGAAAAAAAAAAACACACAAAACAGAAAGCAAATGAAAACAGTAACACAGGACACATTCTGGTTATTTCAATGAGAAACAAGACAGCTGTTTGAACAGCCCATACTCAGGTGACCTCGACACTTTCAACCTAAAGCAAGTCCCGCTCTGTTCCACGGGTACCACTTATGTGCAATTTCAAACCCATGGGACAAGTGAGTAGTGTGGACACTGGGTCCTTGAGCCACTTTGCACTCAATGACCTCCAAATCCTGGATTCTAATTGGTTGCAAATTAAGGTCACATGACCAGTCTGTGCCCTGATGTTCCTGTCTCCTGACTGATCACGTGACCAGAGAATGGGAAAAGGAGACTGGTTGAATAAATCAAGGCCCAGGGGTCTCTAGAAGTGCCCTATGCAATTTTGAAGCAATTGAATTTTTGGATTTTTTTAATCTTTTGCAAAAAAATGAACACAAAAATGTACAAAATATCCAAAAAAATTCCTGGAACATGACCAAATGAACACATCAGTTTCAGACCCACCCAAGGCATATCCCCACCAAGTTTAAGGATTGGCTGACTGTTTTGAAAAGGCTGAGAATGTAAATTTCCATTGCAATATCCACTGACTTGCATTGTCATCAACAGGAATGAATGCATTAACCATCTTAACCAAGAAGTAACTGAATTAAAATATTTGTTAACAATCAGGGATCTGGAGCATCACCATCTGGTCGACAAATTTGTTTGACGTTTCCACAAGCTAGAATCTACCAAGTTTCAGCACAATCTGCAAGATGATTTCAGAGAAGCTGAAAATAACATTCCCACCCAATATGAGGGCTGTGTGAACAGACCATGCTCCGCTGACCCAGAGATGAATAAAACTTGTGGCTCTGTGAACTTTGGATAGGATCATGGTCACCCATACACTGACAGTGAAGTCTGAACCTTATGGAAGAACACTAACGTGCAATATCAAGGTCCCAGTTCAAGTAGTTGTCAAGTTGTAGTGAAGACTAAAAGTTGTGCTGTAACCTCAGAAATGTCAGAGATCAAGGTCCCTCATATACTGTGTCAGCTTGATCTTCATAGAGAAACATGAAGATGTGCAACATCAGGTCCTGACTCAAAATAAATCTCAAGTTATCAAGTGAACAGTAAATTTCATGTCAGTTGTCTTATGACCCAGGAATGAGGTCAAGGTCTGAGTTTGGCCCTAAAAAGAATCACAACCATGTAAAACATCAAGGTCCTGGCTGAAATAGTTCTCCAGTTATCATCTGTATGTACTTAAATACACCTAAGTGATGCTGTGACCTCAAGAGTGAGGTCAAGGTCACCCATGTACTGTGTAACTCAATTGGTGGTTTTTGAGAACATTTTTTTTTTTAGGATTTGGCCAAAAATTGAACAAACAAAAGGGCTGTGTGAATAGCCCATGCTCAGCTGATCTTGACATTCATCACACTTGCAGTTCTATGAACTTGGGAAAGGATCATGGTCACTCATGTTCTGAGTAAGTCTGACCTTTATACAAGAACACTAACATGTGCAACATCAAGGTTCAAGTAGTTCTCAAGTTATAATGAAGAATAAAATTCATGTATGTTGCGCTGTGACCCAAGAAATGAGGTCAAGGTCATTCATGTACTGTCCAAGCATGACCTTCATACAGAAACATTAACATGTGCAGCATCACGGTACTAACTCAAAACAGATCTCAAGTTATCAAGCGAACAGTAAATCTCATATCAACCTTAGGAGTGAGATCAGTGTCCAAAAATCACTGCAGCATGACCTGTGAATTAGCATTAGAATGCCCATTGACTTACATAGTAATCAATAGGAAGGCTGCATTGACCGATAAGTACCCGAATTGAAATTCCTTAAAAATCAGGAATCCAAAGCAGTGCCACCTAGTAAACAACTTTGTTTGACCCTTTCACAAGAACATATCCATCACATTTCAGCTTAATCTGAGAGACAGTTCTGAGAACAAGTGAAAAATAGCAAAACCATACAAAAAATTCTTTAAAAAATTAGAAAAAAATTGCAGTGCCACCTGGTGAACAAATTGGGAACTAGGTGTCCCTGGGAGTGTCTATGTATCATATAAAAGCAATTGGGTGAGCGGTTTCAGAGGAGAGGAGTTTTTAAGGTTTGCCCCGAAAAAGAACAAAAAAATTCATAAAAAATCAAAAAATGAATAGAGCCTGACCATTTGAAAAAACTTGGTAGAGATCCACCCAATGCACATCCCCAACAAGTTTGAAGTAAATCTGGCCAAAATTATTCAAGTTATAAGAAATTCCCATGTTAAACTTTCCTATTAAAACTTTAGTAAAGATTTTTGAAAAAAAATTATTAAAAAATCCAAAATTCATTGGAACAAACTTGGTAGACACCCACCCAAGGTAAATCAACATCAAGTAGAAGTAAATCTGGAGGATGGTTTTTGAGAAGAAGTCAAAAATGTAAATTAGCATTAGAATGCCCATTGACTTACATGGTAATCAATAGGAAAGGTACATTTAGCAATAAGTACCTGAATTGAAAAATCGTTAAAAATCAGGAATCCGCAGCATTCCCACATAGTGAACAACTTTGTTTGACCCTTCTACAAGGAACATATCCACCATGTTTCAGCTTAATCTGTGTGATGGTTCTGGAGAAGAAGTCAAAAATAGCTATAACACACAAAAATTCATAAAAAATTAGAAAAAAATTGCAGCTCCACCTGCTGAACAAATTAAGAGCTAGGAGTACCAGGGAGTGTTCCTGTGTGATATCAAAGCAATTGGGTGAGCGATTTTGGAGAAGAAGATTTTCTAAGATTTGCCCAAAAAAGAACAAAAAAAAAAAATCATTAAAAATCCAAAAATCACTGGACCATGACCATTTGAACAACCTTGGTAGAGACCCACCCAAGGCACATCTCCACCAAGTTTGAAGTGGATCTGGCTTACTGTTTTTGAGAAGAAGTCGAAAATGTGAATTGTGAACGGACGACGACGGACGACAGACGGATGCCTCACCCTCCTAAAAGCTCAGCTGAATTAACAGCTGAGCTAAAAATTCATAAAAAATTCCAAAATCACTGAAGCGTGATCGTTTGAACAAACTAAGTAGAGACCCAGCCAAGGTACATCCCCCACCAAGTTTTAAGTGAATCTGGTCTGCAGTTTTGGAGAAGATGTCAAAATCATGAATTACCATTGCAATCCCATTCATGTGCATGTACATGGTAATCAATAGGACTGTATGCATTAATTGATAAGTACCCGTATTGAAAAATTCATGGATTCACAGCAACGTCACCTTGTGAACAACTTTATTTGGCCCTTCTACAAGTAACATTTCCACCAAGTTTCAGCATAATCTGAGCGACAGTTTTGGAGAACAAGTCCTAAATAGTGAAAATAAACTTTTTTACACAAAAAATATAATTTGAAAAAGACATAGCTTGAAGGCAAAGCTACACTGAAGGGTCTGTTCTAAGGATTATTCAAGGAGCACATAATTGGGCTGCCATTTGCTCAAATTACATCATGGGGACACCAAAATCTAATCAGTTCAGATAAGCATATTGCCAAATTTCAGCAAAATACATGGAGGCATTCTGCAGATATTGCAGCAAGGAGAATGTGCATAGCCGGACGGATGGAAATCTGGATGGACATCCAATTGATGTGCACATCGGGGCAGATGGAAATCCGGACGGACAACACGAAAACATAAAGGGTCCCCCATAAGGTGGACCCTTGCAAATCACAGTGCCACCTGTTGAACAAATCAAGGTCTCGTGGTCCCCAGAAGTCTCCCTAGGCAATTCGAAGCAATTGCATGGCCAGGTGGTTTCAGAGAAGATTTTTTAAGATTTAGCCCAAAAATGAACTTTTTTTTTTCTAAATCCAGAAATTACTGAACTGTGACCATTTGAACAAACTTGGAAGAGACCCACCCTAGGCACATCCACCAAGTTTGAAGCGAATCTGGTGGGGAGTTTTAAAGAAGAAGTCGAAAATGTGAATTGTGGATGCAGACAGACAGACAATGGACGGAGGACAACAGATGCCTAACCACAACATGACCTCAGCTGACTGACGAGTCAGCTGAACTAAAAACTAACAAGAGGCCCATGTGCCTAATGTTTTACTGACTACCATCATCAAAAAAATACTTTTCTGAAATTTATTCAAGCCAGGACCTTGAAAAATTCATCACTTTGAGGTTTTCCATATTATTCAACACCAAACTTCTACATGTTACATGTTTGTGATACATTTGGCATCATTCACCTTATTCTTTTTTGAGATAATGAAATAAATGCCCTTAATGACTTTGAAAAATATGTCAAGGTCACAATCATCGGGTCATGGTGACCCCAAAAATAGATCACCAAGTAGAGTTTTATATACAAGAGGCCCATGAGCATAATGCTCTGCTGGCACCGTGGTTTCCGAACATATTTAACTTGTGTGATTTTCGAGTCTTATTTGTCCACTGGACGACACTTCACTCCACCTGTAATCATAGCCTATTTGTGCAATTCCTGTGATGGATATTGTTGGATGTGCCACGACAACAATGAGTGAGACCTTAACTTTATGTCCTCAGTGACCTTGGGACAGAAGTTCAAGGTCACCCAGATAATATAATACAAGACGCCCATGGGACTGGTGTTGTGCTGATATTGCAATTTATGTCTATGCTACACCCTGCCATGACAAAAGCACCTCTTTCAACTTTACAGGCATGGTGACCTCACAAAAATAGGTCAAGGTCACTGGTATTACATAACATTTTAGCATTGGACATGGTCTTTATATCCTATAAATTTGACAAGTCTAACCCAATTACTTTTCAAGATATGGAATTTTATATCTTAAAACACATTTTGGCTCTTAATTTTGGTCAAATAATAGGTGGTGGTGCCCCTATTATAATTATCACTTAGATTTTGACCTCCCCCACAATCCCAACAAATGTGGTGAAGATCTGTCAAAAATTAAAAATGCCAGAGTGTTCACAAGATTTTCATATTTTGACCCCTACATTACATAATATTGTGGATGGCACAATTAAGGTCTAAGGGTGCTTAGAAGTGTCCCTATATAATTTCAAAGCAATATGGTCAGCATTTTTAGAAGAGAAGATTTCTTTAGATTTTGCGGAGAAATTAGTAAAAAAATCAAAATTTCATTATTTTTTTCTTTTTAATTATAGGATCACGACCAATTGAATAAAGTTGGTAGACACCCACCCAACATGGATGCCAACCAAGTTTGAAGCGCATCCCACCAACGCCTTTGCAGAAGAAGTCGAATAGGTAACTTGTGGGCAGATGGAGAGACAGCAAGTCAGGTGAAGTAAAGCTGCATGCTAATATATATATCAACCTTACTTCTCTCTAGTTTAAAAGCCCATGCTGCAAGGGCAGTTTTGGCAACACTACACTGGCATCATTAGGCCAATTACTTTAAGTTGCAAGTGTCTCGGGTACATTTCGGACAAAACTGTTCTCTCTCTCTCTCTCTCTCTCTCTCTCTCCGACATTTCATTTGAAAAGTATTACATGTAGAAACTCCAAACTTGGCACAATTATACTTCTATAGATTAAGTCTGGCCTTTTTATAATGAGAGGTCATGCTTTTCAAAATTATGCAAGTGAGGGCTAACTAAAGTTTTAAATCTTCAATATCTTATATACTATAGTAGATGTGGTTCTGAGTGTATAGGAGTTTGATCATACCAAGGTAAAGGTCATCTCAAATGTCAACGCCATGTCAAGGTCAAAGGTCAATTTTAGGCCAAAATGTCATTTTTAAGGTCAAGGTTCATTTCAGGTAGAGGTCATCTCAAGGTCAAAGGCCACTTTCGATGGTGGCTTTCTTCTGGCCATAACTTGGTCAATTCTTATCCAATTTTCATCATGTTGGGCTCAAATTGTAGCTATTGTAACACTGCACATTTTTGAAATTTACATGTGACCTCCAAAGGTCAAAAGTCAAGGTCATTTGGACCTTTGAAAGTTTCATCCAGTCATAACTTGGCCAATTTCCATCCAATTCTAATCACGTTGGACTCAAATTGTAGGTTTTGCAACACTGTACATTTTTATAAGAACATGTAACCTCAAAAGGGCAAAGGTCAAGATCATATGGCCCTTTGAAAGTTTCATCTTGCCATAACTTGGTCAATTTTCATTTGATTTGGTTCATGTTGGGCTTAAATTATGGGTATTGCAACACTGTGCATTTTTGCAATTTACATGTGACCTGTAAAGGTCGAAGGTCAAGGTCATTTGGACTTTGAAATTTTCATCCAGCTATAAGCTTAATGAATGTGAAGTACCAAAGGACAAAAGTTGTAGCCCCGAATATTTACAACCTTTGAAGGCACACAGACAGATTTGCTTTGAAGAAAATCTTCTTTTCTAGTTATCCTATATTATTCTATGTTTGAGGGTGAATTATCTCCTTCTAGACAGAAGTTCAAAAGTAGTAACTCACTGTGGACCACGTGACCTAAACATAGTTACAAGTAAATTGTGATGCGCCTTCACCAGTGACATAATGCATTGACATTCAGGGTTCAACTCTGAAACTGATCATATGCCTTTGTGTACAGCCTTAAATGAATATGATTAAATTACACTCAGCTACTAATATTTTGATTTTGATTTGATTTCTCTATTCTTTTACCAGGGTCACTGGCTCAGTATGGCAATACTGGTCTTCCACAGGCCCTGGATGATACATGGTAAAACAATATGAATGACATGACATGGAATGATTATAAAAAAAACAGTAATTAAAAGAGTGTTGTGATACAAACACTGATAAACTCTGGTAAAACACAATTGAAAAATCAAGTAAACAATTGACACAAAAAAGTCTATATACATCATGTTACTATGGAAAAACACAATAATCCCGTACATTATGCTGACTGGTGCATTTTGTGTTTGAGCTGTCCTTTTTGTTTGCTTCCCACCTCATTCTCGGCAATTCAGACATTTATTCTCGACAAGCAGGAAAAATTGGAGGAGTGAGCACAGTGATGTAAAATTTGGCCCATAGATGGCCCTGCTAAATGGCAAATGTGAAGGCCCATTGTCTCAAATGTTGAGAACTTGAGATACAATTGGCTGCTCCATGTGGTACATAACTTCACATGACATCACCATCCATTTCCTTTCTTCATTACTTCTGCTGCCATCTGAGGGTGGTTTCCACAAGGTCCATGATATCGGAAGCATGCATGACAGAGACACTCATTCTTCCTCTGACTAAATTACAGTATGCTGATGATCATAATACTGTACACAAGAAATGGATTTTTTCTATCTTCACCTTCAGACATCATCATAATTTCATCTTTCACCACAAAGCAATTATTCAATGTATGCAAGTCTTTTGATCACCTTGATTAACTGGTAATGAAAAGTCTCTCTCTCTCTCTCTCTCTCTCTCTCTCTCTCTCTCTCTCTCTCTCTCTCTCTCTCCTCTTCTCTTCTCTCTCACACAGACAGACAGACAGACAGACAGAGATATCAAAATATCATACATAATATTGCAGTATCTTTAAACACTTACTTGAGAAGTGTTTGCTGGTCTTTCTTGACTTGACCAGCCAGTTTCTCGCCCTTTCCAGCAATTAAATGGTACCTTCTTCCTGATGACATAGTATGCTGCAGTATGATATTCTTGAGCTTGGTGCTACGACCTGGCTTGTAGACATTAGTTATCCAGTCATCCCCAAACCAATCTGTGAAAACTCTTGGATAATAAAAGCCAAATATGTCCTGATGTGTACGATGAGTAAAGTCATATGTTAAAATGTCCATGTTACCACCAACATGAAGAGGCCCCACAACTCCAACATTTGGTGGATCGTAACTTCTCAGTGTACTAATGAATGCCTCTGTCCACCTTGCAGTTGATAAAATAGTATCATCGTTTATTCGGTAAAAATATGTCATATTATCAAGATAGGCAGCCATCATGGCATCATTTTGTGCCCAGGCTGGTCGGCCCTTGTGGTTACACTGCACAAAATGTAGCTTTACCGTAAAAGTTTTTGCACACATGCTGTTTGTCACACTGAAAAGCACATCTCTATACTTTGCTCTTGCATCTTCCTTTGAGAAAAAAGGATCATTGTAGTCGTAACTGACATAGAAGTGGTACTGGAATCCAGGACTTGCTGTTCTACAGAAAGATGGCACAAGTAGTGTAAACATACTGAATCTCTGCCCAATAGTATCCATCGTATAGGCAGTTCCTCGGCTTGTCACTGCACAGCCAATAGCAATCCTCCTGTCATGCTCTGACAAGCTGGCCGCTGAATCTCTTCCAATCAGATTGCCTGTTGCAGATTCGTCTCTGCCATCCTGATACCAATAACTCCCAGTCCATTTGGGAGTGTACTGTGCTTGGTCAAACTTAGAAACAATTCTTGCTCTTGTTCTAGTCTGGCGCCAAACTTGAAGATCTGCGAAGAACACCTGCACCACTATCACCAGACCAAAGAAAAAACAAATGATGACAAATATCCATTGTGTTTTGCTGATATTTAACATTGTGGCTGATCAGGCAGAGTGCTAAAGCACCTTCACAAAAAAATGTCATTTTCTCTACAGGATACTGACCTCCGCATAGCTGCCAAGTTAGATATCTGTCTGGTCCTATGCTTCCTGGTTAAACTCGCTGGATTGACTATACCTACATACATAGTGACGTAGCTGTACCATCTACATAATCAGATCAACCCAGTAGCAGTGACATATATATTGACAGGGATATCACTACCTTATCACTTGTGCAGGGATAAAGCAGCAACTACCTTCACTCATGGTCCAGTAATTTGACATCTGTCTGAAAGGACACTAGTCCAGATTTACAAACAATGTCAATGGAATGGTACCAACAACATCCTTCAGCTTGTGGTATTTTTGTGTCTGTCATGAACAGGAATCTGATAAAAGAAGAAAAAGAAAAGTAATTAATGCTTACTCCTTTAAACTGGCAAAAACCAGCAAGTGGTCAAATGCCATCTGCCTCAGTGTTTTTTTATTTCAACTTTACCCCAACTTTTTATTTCAACAGTAATGAAAACCAATTTGACCAAGAATATTATTGTACATGAGACCTGTCACTGTCACATGCCAAAGGTCAACAGCTTTCCTTGGCATGGATGAGGCACCTAGTTCTGAACCCATGCCAAGGAGAGCTATTAAGTGACTCAGTTTTAATTCAAGGGGCAAAAGATTATTGCAATAAAAACAAGACAGTTTCATAACCATTTATCTTTATCATAAAAACAATGTCGCTTCACATACACAAAAGCATATGAGTGATACACTATTCTGCCTGGTGGCAAACCCAAATTTCTGTGTCACATGACACTTTTGACCAATGAATGTAACAGATTTTGTTTACTGCCCATGTGTCTTAACCAGTAGGAGATTACTTGTGATGCCACCTGCAGGCAACAGGCTCCATTGTTCATGTTCATTTTTGGAGTTGATGGCACTTTCACATGTATTTTTACATAATCCATTAACCTTCCTCTCTTATTCTAATACTGTAAATGTCTTTAATTTCGCTGTATTCATATTTTCGCTTATGGCACAAAACAGTGAAAATAAAAACACAGTGAAATAGTTTTTTAACGTAGTCTGAATGGGAATTATGTACAAAACAGTGAAATTAAAACTACAGTAAAATGTGAAAAATACAAAAATTATAGTCATACACACAAAATTTAAATCTCAAATATCTTGAAAACTATTATAGATAGAGGTGCCAATCTAACTTCAATTAACAGGTTTGTGCACTTTCCAGTGAACTACGAACTAATGTTGTAGCATTTGAATTCATGCAATACATTTGAATACCTTCAAAAGTTATACACAGAGGTGCCATTCAAACTTCAAGTTAAAGATTTGTGATGGGAATCAATAGCAGCAAAACAAGTCTTGCACTGGTTCCCCACTCATGACCCAATGGGCTTAATTTTAAATGACGTAAAGAACACGGCAAGTGGCCAGTACATGAGACGGCTGTGTGTGCGGCACGTTTCGACTCGTATGAGTCTCATCAGGCAATGAAGAGATCCCAGTAGGCCTTCATTTTTATAGTGAAGTGCAACAATTACGGGGCTATGTTATGTTAAGCAGAGGCTTAATTTTAAAGCCTTAAACTTTTTTCTTAATTTCAAATATTATGAATATGACTCGTTCTTTATAAATACAAAATATATTGTTAATCCATGTAAAGATTTAGAACTTGACAGTTTTTAAGTGAGTGGTATGGAATAGGACTTTGCTCTTTTACTATCAGACTCGACAGTGTTCAAACAGTATGTGTACTTTGGTTTACCTGCTTACAGATCTGGGTTTGCTAAGTTTCTCTTTATTTATTAAATAGGCACATCCAATTAACAATGAACAAAAGTTGTAGCATTTTAATCTGTGCAAATTAGGCAAATACACAGAATGTAAATCTTGAATACTGTACCTTCAAAACAGTTATAGATAGAAGTGACTTGCCATTCCCATTTCAAGTTATAGATTTGTAGGGCCATGCACTTCCCGCCTTAGCTGTAAAACGGGCGGAATTGCAGAATCGTCATTTCTAACGCGGAATTACCTTTTGCCTGAAAATATTAAGTATCACTAAAAATAGTGAAAAACTATGAATATTTAACGATCATTTTATTCCTTTTAAGTCGGTAAAATCATTATTGGTAATTCTGATGTTTGTTTTCAGGCCATACATGTAGTTACTTTTTAGTTTGCATTTCCACACTACTTCAGCACTTCCTGTTTATCATTTCCGCAACATTCCTGGTTACCATGCCACTAAAATAACTTGCCTTGTACCGTCAATGTGCTTTGATCATCAGACTATGCTATTTATGGAGGTCATTTAATTCAATTACTAATAAAACAGAATTCAGTAAAATTAAAAGCAGAAAAAATGATTTCTTAAAGCAGGGTGTGCATGGCCCTAGACTTGTAATATAGGCCCATTCAATAAGCAATGAACAGAAGTTCTGAAAATTTAATAAGGCAAGTAAATGAACTTCAAATCTTGAACTAAAAGTGAGTTTTTCGTGCGAAAAACATTATGCACCCCCAAGCAGGCGCCTCTCACCAGAGGTCACCCCTCCAAGAGGGCCACCGTTTTTTTAAAGAAAGTTTGAACTCAAAGTCACTTCTTAGCAAATTAAAGGGAAGTCTCACCTGGGTACATAAGGACCAAGTTTGATGGACTTCAATCATACCCATTTGAAGATGTGGCAGGCAAACTATTTTATTTTGCAAGGCACTGTGACTTTGATCTAAGACCCGAAGGTCATCCACAATCATATGAAAAAAATTTCCCAAATCTATAAAGTATGTGTGGCAAAAGTTTCAAATGAATGTGGCTTATGGTTTTGATAGGAACTACTATTGTAGACCCCATTGACTTACATGGTAATCAGTAAGAATGCAAAAATTAACCCGCAAAAGCTCCTGTTAAAAATCCAAAAACCATTGGAGCATGACCATTTGAACACAGTTTGTAGATACCTACCCAATGTACATCCCCACCTAGTTTCATTTTATTGTAAAGATTTTATTATACTGCAAGTATATGACAGGTTTGCAAAAGTCCTTTCCACTGCAGCCCAGTACCAGGCGAATTCACATTTTGCATGTACTCCATTCAGTTTGCGAGCAAACAGCAGTGTAGAGCATCAGCCAGCGTGTGCCAGTGTTGGAAGTCTCTAAACTCTGGCAAATGTGGGCTTACACTGGCAGATTGGGAAGTGACTTGAAACGCAGAAATGATCAATTTAACACCAAGACTAATATGCATGCAATTGTGTGGCCTACCATATTAAAACGTTCGAGTTTTTCTCTAAATTGCTCAATCAACCATGACCAGAACAAAGAAGTGCGACTGTGATGGCACATATCTTTTGTGATGATTATTATAAATCTTCCTCTGAAATACAAAAGCCCTAATAACTAATGTAATTTGTGAAATAATGCCCCTCCAAAGTTTTTCTGCAATGCTTATTCAGGCATAATGTGACCAAGAAAGTATGACAGTGATGGTGCAAAAATCTGCAGGGACCATCACTATAAATCATTTACCCAAGTATGAAAGTCCTATCTAGTTTGAAAGATGAAAGCCCTAACTAATCTAATTTGTGAGATTTTCCCACTCCAAAGATTTTCTGCAATGCTCATTCAAGCATGATGTGACCAATGAAGTCTGACAGTGACGGTACAAATCTGTAGTGACCATTACCGTAAATCATTTACCCAAATATGAAAGCCCTACCTGCTGCAGTTAGTGAAATAATGCCACTCTGAAGTTTTTTGTTCACGGACTGACGTTCAGAAAGTGAGTGCTTAGTCTCGCCAACAGATGATGCTGGTGCAACAAAAATCACTTCCAGAGCATTGACCACATGGAGGGACTTAGTATATGAAATATACCGTTCCACCTCATTTCACCACGAACTGTCAAAACTAAACATTTTTCTGCACTGACTGATGAACAGGATGTCCCTGGGACACTAAAATTCATCCCAGCTGACTGATGCATGCAGTTATGTTCTGGGCCCCTACAGGGATCCTTATTGACCAATCTGTTGGTATTTAATTATTGCCATTAGCAACCAGGAACCAGGACTGCTGCAGATAACCACCTATTGGGGGCTGTTGTAATATGATGAACTGGTCCAATTACATTAATGAATTAATGACATTATTTTCATATCGTTCTGTCTGCCCCAGGCACATATTATATCAATCTGTCTCCCCGTTTTTTACTTGTGGCAGTCAATTCAGTGCAACAACACTAATAACATTCTTTGTTTTCAATTGACATGATTGAAAAATTTGTTTAGAATGTGGACTCCATTTATCTTGTTCATACACACATGTATGTTCACAAGTATCACATACACACTACATGTACTCATCACGATACAACTGTGTCAGAGTAATAAGCTAGTTAAAGTTACGAGCAATCAGACCACACAGATTACCAATATGATCTAGCAGATACAAATTTTCCACGTAACAGACCAGGATGTGCACCAGACGCTTCTGCAGGATCAGAAAAACAAGCCAAGGTCATAATAAGAAAAGGAAGAATTATCGAAAAAACCTAGGTGCTCCCCTGAAGGTCATCTCCACTTCTGCAGGATCAGATTCTGGGCGCTGCATTCCAATTTATATTGATACCTGCTATAAATATAAAACATCACGACACTCATGTAAATTTTTCTTTAAGGCTACTTTCTCCATGCAGTTTGTGTCTGTATACCTTTCCTGGCTCTCAAACTTTCTAACAACAAACTTCATCATGTTTTTTTTTCAGTTTTTGTTTTTTTTTTTTTTTTTTTTTTTTTTGTTTGTTTTTTTTTTTGGACCATTTTCATGTCTTTTATTATGTTTTATCTTCCTGTTTGACTTTAACAGTTTTGGTGCTAAATTTGCAAAATTCAACAGACTCAATTTATGCTGCTATGACCTGACAATTTTATGACATACTGTGAATACATTTAATTTTACTGTTTGTATTTTCACTTGTTTCACTGATAGCTTTAAAACTGCCAAAATAAGAACCCAGTGAAAAAAAATAACATGGTGTGGGTTGGAATTATAACAAAAATATTGAAATTTAAAGTTTCAGCGGAAGGTCCAACATGCAAACAAGAGGGCTATGTGAACAGCCCATGCTCAGCTGACCTACCTGGAGATCATTACACTTGTGGCTCTGTGAACTTGGGAAAGGATCAAGGTCATCCATGTACTGAGTAAGTCTGACCTTTATGGAAGAACACTAACGTATGTGCAACATCAAGGTCCAAGCTCAAGAAGTTTTCAAGTTATAGTGAAGAGTAAAATTCATGTATGTTGCACTGTGACCCCAGAAATTTAGGTCAAGGTAACTTATGTACTGTCTAAGCATGACCGTCATAGAGAAACATTAACATGTGCAACATCAAGGTCCTAACTCAAAATAAATCTCAAGTTATCAAGCGAACAGTAAATCTCATGTCAATTGTCCTGTGACCTTGGGAATGAGGTCAGTGTCCAAAAACCACTGGAGCATGACCACTTGCACAAAATAGGTGGACACTCATCAAAGGTTCATCCCTACTAAGTTTGACACAAATCTGACCAAAATTATTTAATTTATAAACATTACAAGAAATTCCCATGTTAAACTTTCCTATTATTAGCTTTTTTTACAGACCCCCCCCCCCAAAAAAAATATCCCCAAATCACTGGAGTATGACCATTTGAACAAACTGATAAAACCCACCCAAGGTACCTTGCCAGCAAGTTTGAAGTCAATCTGGATGATGGTTTTGGAGAAGAAGTCGAAAAAGTGAATTAGTATTAGAATGTCCATTGACCTACAGTAATCAATAGGAAAGATGCATCAACTGATAAGTAACCAAAGTTTGAAGTAAAGCTGGCCGACAGTTTTGCAGAAGAAGTGGTGAATGCAAATTGTTGACGACGGACGGACGACCATAAGATAAGCTCAGCTGACTGACAAGTCAGCTCAGCCAAAAATGCCAAAATTGCAACCAATGAAAATACATGTACAGTAAAACCACTCTAACCGAACACCTCTCTATACTGAACACCATTTCTCGGTCCCAAATATATACTTTCAATGCTATCAAACCTCCCTATACCAAACACCTCACTATACTGAACACCTTTTTCCGGTCCCAAGGGTGTTCAGTATAGGGAGGTTTCACTGTATGTAAATGCATTTATAGGGGTTTTTTTAGCGTTTACGGTATTCCTCCTGTTTGGTTTAAACATATTTTATTCGAAAAACAATCGGTCAACAGGCACAATGCCTATATTAAGACCTCTTGTACATAAAGTGACAATACATACATACAATGTTGGACTGCCAGATAACATATAAATACACGCACAGTACGTTACAGACAGCAGACAGTGAAAGGGAGAAGGAGAAGAGGCTATTGGGCGAGTACGTGTTAATTTGCTTGTCCATATCTTAAACTGGCGACGAGATCTGTATAAATGTAAATTATAGTTAGAGGTACCTGCTTGAAAGCTTTACTGAGGTTGACTAATCTTTGAATCTTTCCGTAGATTTAATATAACAATGTACTGATCGAAAAATGTCATAATTTGCGTTTTTGTTGCCACCTGATATTCCGTAAAGTAATGTTTTTAGGTTGAAAGGTGCCAAAGATACAATTTCAGTTTGAAGTTTGTTCCTTTGGATGGTATATTTGCTGCACTGAAAAAAATAGTGGAAGTAATCCTCAACAGAATGACCACAGGAACAAAGTGGTGACATTATCAAGCCCATTTTGTACAAGTCAGAATTCAGCTGGCTACAACCCATTCTTATCCTGGCATGTATAATGGCAATTTTTCTTTCTCCAAAGTAAAATAAATCATTTCTTTTCGGTGTACTTTTGCTTAATTTCCGTTTGAAGTCGTCAACATTTTCCGAATTTTTTATTGATCTTGAAAGAAGATTCCATTCACGGATAGTAGATGGGAGAAAGGAGTTGTAATGTATGTTTTTTCTAGCAATAGGAGGTGTTATGGTTTGTCTGGATCTTATGTTATATGCATTTCTTTCTCCCGCTGTCTGGGGAACTAGGTCACAGAGGTAGGCAGGAGCAAAACCATTTACTATTTTGAACATGAGAACTAATTTTTGTTTACGTCTTCTTTCGGAAAGTGTTTCCCAGCCTGTTTCTTCATATATTTTACTGTGACTTGTTCGACTCATTGCTCCTGTTACAACCCGGGCTGCAGCCAGTTGAATACTTTCCAGGAGATCCCTGTCCGATTGTGTGCATCCATCCCAGACCACGCTGGCATATTCTAAACAGGGCAGAATGAAAGAGAAGTATAAAGATTCCAGCGCCCGTCTGTTCAATTTGTATTGGAGGCTTTTTAGAATACCTACTAATTTCCTTGACTTTACAGCAATCAAATTTATGTGTGATGCCCACGAGAGGTCGGCAGAAAAGATGATGCCAAGGTGCTTATGATGTTCAACATTTTCAATA
This sequence comes from Hermodice carunculata, assembly GCA_964020975.1. NCBI lineage: Eukaryota > Metazoa > Annelida > Polychaeta > Eunicida > Amphinomidae > Hermodice > Hermodice carunculata. The sequence goes on along the minus strand of OZ026626.1, from coordinate 66,280,344 downwards.
TTTGTTTCTTGGAACATTAAGTCAGGGTGATCAACAGGTCTCTTTTTACGAGTAAAAAGTAATGATTTGGTCTTTGCTGGGTTGAAACTGACCAGCCATTGTTTTGCCCAATCAGACATGGAGGAAAGATCGTGAGTTAAAGTGTTTGCCCCTTCGGCTGGATTATCTACTTGGATATATAGTGTTGTATCGTCTGCAAAAAGACGAATTTCTGACTTGACTATATCTACAATGTCATTTACATAGATCAAAAACATGAGTGGGCCTAGTACTGAGCCTTGTGGGACGCCTGCTTCGATACTGCCCCAAGTAGACGCCTGACCTTGGATAACTACGCGCTGACACCTGTCATGAAGATAATTTTCGACCCATTTTAATAGATTGCCATGAATCCCTGCTTTCTTCATCTTGTAAACCAAACCCGGATGATGTACTTTGTCGAAAGCTTTTGTTATGTCACAAAAGACTACACGAACTTCTTTTTCCAAATCAACAGCTTTGGTAAACTCGTTATATAGAAAAACTAGTTGGTTAACAGTTCCGTCACCAGGAATAAAACCAGATTGTTTATCGGAAAGGACGCAGTTGTCCCGGAAAAAATTGAACATATGCTTGAAGACTGCTCGTTCAAACACTTTGCCTACACAACTTAGGAGCGAAATGGGTCTGTAATTTTTACAATGTTCTGGTGATCCATTTTTCAAGATCGGTGACACGTGGGCTTTTTTCCATTCTGACGGAAATCTAGAATTACTGAGAGAAAAGTTAAACAATTTAGTAAGGGAGGGAGTGATGCTAGATGCAGCCTCTTTTAATAATAAAGGACTTATGCCGTCTGGTCCACAAGCCTTATCAACTTTCAGAGATTTCAAGATGTCAAAAACTGTTTGTTCATCTAACTCTACTTGTTCTAAAACATTTTCCTGATCAAGAATATCATGCCCATCCAGTGTAAAGGCCGAGGAATCGACACGACATTGTTCAAGGAAAAAGTCATTAAAAATGTTTGCTTTTGTAGTATTATCGGAGGTGACTGTATTATCTGAAATAATTGCAGGAATCGATGATTTAGATTCTCCTCCTGTTTAAAGGACCCTGCTGTAATAAGCCCCACCCCCATCTCCTTGGAATCTAAAAATTGACAGTTAAAGATCATTTATTAGGAGGTTACTTATATTCCAAGTATGTCAAGCATACCAGTTAAGTTCTTCTGGTATGTATTTCTCTGCAACACGATATTTTTCACCTGCATGCATACACATGTGTAAATATAGGTGCAAGTTCCCTGATCTTCTAAAAAACTCGCTGATCTTCCAAAAAAATGTCAGGCCAGCATTGAATTTAATTGCAAACACATTTGATGTTAGGATTGTTTTTTACCTTAAATTTTACTGTCTGCAGTTACAGTGGAATGTTAATATTGAGAAAGTTTGGAAGGGGCTGGGAGGTGGGTGAAAGTCCCTATCTTCACCTTTTGGATTCCCGCTCCTTCAAACCCAGTAGAAGTGTCCATAATGTTCACAGTAAAGCCTGTCACGGCTAGTTAACGCCTTTGGAACCCAGCCAAAGTGTGGGGACGTGGCCTTGTAGCTACATCCTGCTCATGTAAACTTTGAATTCACGTGCACATGCATTGGGGAAATTTACAAACTCCGAAACATATATATATATATATATATGTTTCATGTTCGGAACGAGTGGGACTCGAACCTGCAACCTTTGGCACCAGTCGCCTAGCTGAAATGGGAAACGCACATACCCACTCGACCAAATCCCCATTCCTAAAAAGAATGGTTCAATGGAGGTAGTTATGTGCGAGTGCCATATCAACACGGTAATGCAGTATATTTACTGAGTCGGCATTTATTTCCAGAATCGGGGACTTAAATCCACCAGCATTAAGGAAATGCCGAAAATATATGTTTCATGTTCGGAACGAGTGGGACTCGAACCTGCAACCTTTGGCACCAGTCGCCTAGCTGAATTGGGAAACGCACATACCCACTCGACCAAATCCCCATTCCTAAAAAGAATGGTTCAATGGAGGTAGTTATGTGCGAGTGCCATATCAACACGGTAATGCAGTATATTAACTGAGTATATATATATATATATATATATATATATATATATATATATATATATATATATATGTATATATATATATTCATATAAATCACAAAAACTTGAAGGGAAAATAAAGTCTAAGATGAAAAAGAACTTTGTAAAAATTCCAGTTACTTGGGGAAAAAGTTTATAGGATTCATAAACTTTAGGCTAACAGTACATACACTTTTCAATAACATTAGGCTACATTACTAATGTTATTGGTACATGCATTATAGTGTACCTGCACTGAAGTATGTACATATCTATATCTCCTACTTGTGACAGTGCATTTATGTGTGCATAATCTGATGACATTTATTGTCCAACATTTACACACAATATGTGCTTTACCCTTTATCGCACTGCTAAACTTCAGAATGCACTTAACTAGTTTGATAAGTTTAAACCAGTTTCTTGTATGTACAGCTGTAGAAGGTCTCACATTGGAACCTACACACTGTTGACACCCTTTGAATATATGAATGCCACAAATTTGATGAAAGCGTTGAATATAAAAAAAATTGTGATGTTTTTGTATTAAATATCGATAATTTTCCAGAACATTCCTTCTTTCTGGGGAGTAATAGTTCAGCCTTGACAGGTTGCATGTTGCTTTGTGACCCAAATCAAGGCTTCAGGGTAGAGAGGTGTTCAGGTATTGCAAGTTCCAACATGTGGCCCTCCTATTAAATTACATACAAAAAAGTTGGGTCCCGAAAATAGGGTTCAGGTAACGGAGGTGTTCGGCTTGGCAGGTTTTGCTGTATATGTATTTCCTTGTAGACTACGATGGTGTGCCTTGCCCTACATTGTCTGCAGTGGTCCGTAAATGTTGTCTGGAAGATGCTTTTGGCCCTGTGCTTACAAACTGTCAGTTAAGTATCTAAGGATGACTGAATATTGATATGTTCAATAGAAACTGCTTTACTTGAGCCTTTTCTGGTCAGAATAGGGATGAGCCAGTATGAGCCCAACCCATGCAAAGCTGGTGCATAGAACTTTAAAACAATACCCAGTTTTGCTAAAGTAACACTACTATTTCTGGCCATAGGCTGATTATGTTAGCCAAGAACATGTATAAAATTCTACAGTTTATATCCATACTCAATTAATCCAAATAATAAATTATAAAAACCATCAGAGATTGCTGGATCTATGCCCCCCTCGCCTCATTTATAACCTTGCTAATCACAGACCTGTCTCATTTTGGAATGACCGTAGTCAATAAAAATAGGCCATGACCATGACCCAGACACTTGACCTGGTGAGCTACTTTTGTTTCATGACACACCTTTAGCTCAAGATATATGTGTGTGTCAAGTTACATAACAAAGGAATAATACCCCGGACAAGATTTTATAAGGATATGTCACTGTGACCCAGATACTTGACCTAGTGACATACTTTTGGTTCATAACACTCCCTTATGTCCAGATGCACCTGTGTGTAAAGTTTCATTAAAGTAAGTGTAAGGGCAAGCGAATTGTAGCCCACACATGAAAAGTGGATGGACGCACAGAAAAAGTGATTACTATATGCCCCCCCCCCCTGGTTGTGGGGATAACAAAATACCATGAATTTATTCATCAAAAGTTGGATCAATTAGGAAAAATCCTTAGCCGATTTGGCTAAAGCTAAACAATGGTCAATAGCCAAATCACACATTTTTTTGCCCGGTAGCTATTTTGCTAGTGGAAAGCACTAGCTTAGCGATGCCAAGGAAAGCCATTGGCCAGCACATCATGTAAGTCTTGTCTGTATTTCTGCAGTTCTCCACCAAAAAAAAAAAAGGTATATTTTCACGCAAGTACATGCTCAACCCATGCACCAGGTCAACAGCTTTCCTTGGCATGGGTTGGGCACCAAGTGCCCAACCCATGCCAAGGAAAGCTGTTGACTCAGTCTCAATTCAAGCAGGAAAGGGTTAAGAAGCAGCATCAGGGCCAGAAAATCCCTACACCCTATTGCTCATTATAAGCATAATATAATTTGATGCAGAACAAGGGAAAATTCAGAATAATAACGTCACAGAGAGGGGCACTTGTCTCCAACAAATAGGCCCACAATGGAATTTTCTCACCCTGAACATGCCTGGTCTCAAGTCGGTGGTTTCTCTACTAGTCTGCCAAGTCATGCTGCAGCTGCCTCAAGTCAATTGCGCATTCCCAATCAATGCAACAATGACTGACCAGGGCAGGTACCATGACATAATGAGTGATGGCTGTGGTGACCATCTTCTGATGTATTTTTAAAGTTCCTGCACATACAGACTTTTGACCAGAAATTTTCTTTCACCAGTTCCAATTATTGACAAAAAAAAAAAAAAAAAAAAGGGAATTCAGGTGGACCACTGTGCCCAGTGATTTTCTCACCTCCAATGCCTAAAGAAAGCCCCTTTGCTGGGGTAAGACTACTTGATTGTATAGTTTTAACACAGGCACTTGTCACAGAGCAAGGCTTACATGGTGAAATAACATAAATATTTCAGCTGAACAAGCTTCAGTATGGAAGGAAAATGGCCTGTAAGCTATTAATGAAACCTTTCATAAAATGTTGAACTTATTTCAATAGGTTAAGACTCTTTAGGGCAGTAAAGCTTGCCTAATCAGTGAAGTGTCTGCCATAACTGAAACAATGGCATTTTGCCCTTTAAATTCCACGCTTGTAAGAATTATTATATCCCACAGAGCCATATGCTGTGGCATCAGGAGCACATACTGCAAAAATGTACTCAGTTTAAAGGTTCAACAAACTACTCTGGTGATTAACCCCACAAGTATAAGAAACCAATTGACACCTATGCATGTGTGGTGGTCAGTACACACTTACTGTATGAGGGTCTCATTAAATTTGCCTGTAAAAAGTTTCTAACACTTTTAAATTTAAAATGCCTGGTACATTACTGATCTTGACAGGCACACTAATCAAACAGTTTTACAATGTATGTTAATGTTGCTTTAATAGGAGAGGTCAGAATTAGCTCTGAAATGTGTGTTCGCCCCAATACACAAAAATTTGGAGGGCTAGAGCTGTGTATTCCCATTGCCTTTGACATTGGTTAGCATGTTAAAGTGGCCTTATATAATCTGGTCACTTAAATAGCTGTGGTTATATTATTTTTGTGAGGTATTGAGTTATGCATCTAGATTTACTGTGCGGAATTTGGTGTCTTTATGTGCAGTTCTTTTCAAGTTATTGAGTTGCAAATTACAATGTTAAGTAATGGTAATACACAACCCTAGCCCTCCAGTGACTGCAGTGCCCTCTTTCAGGCAGGGCTAGAACCTTCTGTCCTTGTCCTTGCCTATTATCTTCAAATTTACTTTCAAGATTGGTACTTTTAACACGCATTACCATATGCCCACAAGTGTACACCCCTGTGATGCCCTCTCCAGTCAGCTGGAGGTGAGAAAATTCCATGTTTTGCTGGATGTGTGAAAGAAGTCAATTGGATTGTTGCTGTTGCTATTTGCTTCACTTCCTACTTTATTATTGTTTTTACTTTGGGGACGGTGTTTTGCATTATCACAATTCATAGAATCTCATTGATCAACTGGGTTTGCTGTGGGATAAAGGTGCGGTGAAAGAGTTAAAACAGCTCGGTAATCAAACAATTCTACAAAGCTGAAAAAAAGTGAATGTCTGGTGTCAAAGGGTCAGCTTCTCTTGTCCCATCAATGTTATGTCAGCAGTCAATGTTCCGCATTCCTCGACACAGATGAGTGTACTCAAAGAAAAATGGCCTGACCCAATTGCTCCGTGTGCTTTCTGCGTGTGAAACAATTGAATAAATGTCTTTTATATGATGCGTTACTAGATCTGACCTCATCCTGTCATGTCGTCCTAATGTTTCCAATGCATCACTCACACTGTGTCATATAGCAGTCCCTCTGCATTTTTTATAATCAAGTAGACCAGTATCCACAGCATCAGATGCCCCCAGCTGTCACAGTATTTATGGCTACTTGAGGTGTCTCATGTATGCATATGAAATGTCCAGACGAATAATTTGGTGTGCACGAATAAAGGTTTTGCAGTCTAGACTTTGAAGCCTTACAGTCAAACATAAAATGGTTAATATGAATGCTCACTTCCTGGTTTTGCTCATAATTTTAGCCCATAAAAGCATCCATGCAACAGATACTAGTTTCCATTACACGGATTCAGAGAAAAAACACAAGTTTGGCATAAAACCAAGCTAGTTTTTGTGTACATCATGTGCTTCAGATGACAATATGGACAAGAAAAGTACCACATGTACATCCTCATAGACTGATTATTAAGTTTGTGTGTGAGCAAAGACATCTTGTTTTTCCTTAAATACTTTATTTTTTATTTATTACATCTGTGTGTGAAAAAAAGACTTCTTGTTTTTCCTCAAATACTTGATTCTTTCTTTATTAGTCCCCCGCCCACTTGGTGGGGGACTATAGGTTTGCACCTCGTCCGTCCGTCCGTCCTTCTGTCCGAAGCTTCTCCGGGCCATATTTCCAACACCATAACACCCACAGCTACCAAATTTAATGCGTTTGTACTTCCTAGGATAGAGGTGTATGGTGTGCCAAAAGTAGGTCACTAGGTCAAATATCTGGGTCACAGAATACATATGTATGAAAAATCTTGTCCGGGCCATAACTTTTTTGTCCTTTTACTTAGAGTCATGAAATGTTACACAAATGTGAAGCTTAGTCTAAGAAAGTGTCATAAAGCAAAACTAGGTCACTAGGTCAAATATTTGGGTCACCGATCGATATGTAAATATACAGAAACAAATTTTGTCCGGCACATATCTTCCCTATATTAATGCTACCTCTTCAATTTTTTTTATGGTGGGTAGACCTTAGGTAGTAGCTGTGCATAGGCATTGTTTTGTGTGGCTAATTACTTGCATTAATTAATTATTTAACAAAGTTCGTTAAGCAAGACAAATTTTGTCCGGGCCATATCTTCTAAACTATTAATGCTAGCCCTTTGAATTTTTTGTGGTGGATAGACCATAGGTAGTAGGTGTGCATAGGCATTGTTTTGTGTGGCTAATTACTTGCATTAATTAATTATTTAACAAAGTTCGTTAAGCGAGACAAATTTTGTCCGGGCCATATCTTCTAAACTATTAATGCTAGCCCTTTGAATTTTTTATGGTGTGTAGACCTTAGGTAGTAGGTGTGCATACGCATTGTTTTCTGTGGCTAATTACTTCCATTAATTAATTAATTAATGAAGTTCATTAAGCAAGCTCAAGACAAATACAAATTTTGTCCGGGCCATATCTTCTAAATTATTGATGCCAGCCCTTTGATTTTTTTTATGGTGGGTAGACCTTAGAGGGGATATGGTAATGGGCACCGTCCGTGTGTCCGTCCGTCCGTCAAATATTTGGGTCACAGTAATACATAAATGTACAGTATTTTCATGTCCTTACTGTAATTCTTAAAAAAATTTGACTTCTTGTTATAAAAGTTTACTGATAATGTATTGTGACCTAAAATCTTGTCCGGGCCATAACTTTTTTGTCCTTTTACTTAGATTAATGAAATTTTACACAAATGTGAAGCTTAATCTAAGAATGTGCCATACTTTTAATTTTTTTTTCATCTAGGTCACACCCCTATATAGTAGTCCATTCAACCTCGTGGGTGACGAGCGGGGGACTATGTATTGCTCTGCAATACTCATTAACTTGTTTATTTATCTATTTCTGTGTGTGAGTTTGTGGTCAGCTTTTCTCAGACACTGTTTCCAAAAGTACCAAACTTTGCATATTGATGGACCTTAGTATTGCAGTTGTGCATACTGTTTGGTAGTCCATACATGTACTGTTTGGTAGTCCATACATGTACTGTTTGGTAGCCCATACATGTACTGTTTGGTAGTCCATACATGTACTGTTTGGTGCAGTCATCATGTCAAAAATTATGCAAATTAGAGGCTTATTTGTAGAAATTTTGAATCTTGCATATCTTTAAAAGTTTTCTATATAGAGTTGCCATTCAAAGCTTACTATGTGGATCTATTGCCAAAGCAAGATCCTATAGCATGCAAACAAAGTTGAGAAGTTTAATTGGCATTAAATTGACTGAATTTCCTCTGAATAAACATGCATGTGACATTTCATGTTATACAACCAGAGATAATTGAATTTTGAGAGCCCAGCCTCCAGCTAAATTTTACAAAAAAGATGACTATTATGTCTGAGCCTAGTGACCACCAAAAAAAAGTCAATGCAGCTGCTTATGGCAGTGTCTGCATACAGCAGGTACTGCTGTATATCAATGTACATGTATACACGTTTCACTTGTTGCAGTCATTTTATGCCCCAGATTTACAAAGCTTGGCAATCTGGTGTTGATGTAGCAGTTTTTACTTCATGGTATAAGGGTTTAGCATCATATTTAAATGTCATGTTAAAAATTATGCAAATTAGGTGCAATTAAAATTTTAAAAGCTTCCTATCTTCCAACCTTTTACAGATAGACACAAAATTTAAAGTACATGTAGTACGTACAAGTTTGTGACACCTGTCAATCTTATGGACAGTGAACAAAAACTGTAGCATTTGAAATTATGCTAATTAGCTGCACTTGATACATTTAAAAGTTGAATATCTGCAAAACTGTTATAAGCAGAGGTGCCAATCCAACTTCAATTTACAGGTTTGTGATATAGCCACATCCAATTAATCATGCACCAAAGTTGCAGCATTCTAATTTATGCAAATTAGGTGAATACACAAAATTTACATCCATAGTAACTTCGAAACTATTATAGACTGAGGTGTCACTCAAACTTCAATTGATAAATTTGCGGGAAAGTTGCATCCAAATACTTGTATAAGCAGGTTAGGCCGTACACAAGTGGGCTATGCACTCATCACATTCAGTCCCAGAAAAGTTACTATGCAGACCCCTATCTCTAATTAAACATAATTCTCTTACTAGAGATGCTTTTCCATTTGTTACAGAATCTGGTGTACTTTTTACACTCTGTAGCAACTCACAAAAATCATAAAAGTGAAAATTAGATTTGTACATTCCATATTTTGACAAGTTAAAATTAAGGGAGTTACAAAATGTTATGCAAGTGATGCCGTAAAAACACTACTCTGCGGAGCAGGAGATAATAGCACTATAGGACAAAATCTGGAAACTTTGATGTATTTGACACATAACTCTGCAAATACATGAATAAGCTGCAGATAAATACTCTGCATCCATCGTGCTGCCATGATGGAATATACAGCCATCAAAGCATGGATCCCAAAAACTTACCATTTTCATAAATAATATTTGCACATAAAACTGAAAGAATTTGTTTTCAACATTTTATATTGAGCTACAAATTGATCCTTTTTCATTAACCCTTAAAGTGCTGATTTAAGATTGAGTCAACAGCTTTCCTGGGGGCACTTTGCGCGCATTGCGCGCAAAGTGCCCCCAGGAAAGCTGTTGACTAAGACTACTTTTTGCTTTAGACTAGGCTTGCTGGTATTTGAATAAAAGTTCTCTTCGTGAGGAATTTGAATATCCTAACCATTCTATGTTTAACAGTAATGAGAAAACGGCTATAGCAGTGATTAGCACTTTAAGGGTTAAGTACCAGTGTAAAAATCACCCCAGTGGTGGGAGCATCAAAAGCCTGTGAATACTGAAAAATGTTAATCATGTCAAAGAACTGGGCTCCCATACATGCCTGGCTGATGACCTTGCCAAGATTCAAATGCTGTCTGAAGGCTCTGGTATATGCCCCAGATCCACATTCTAAATGTGCAAAATCTGCATAGTATTACTCCACTCCAATGATCAGTTGGGGTAAGGTGATACTATGCACATTTTGTACACAACAAAGGACGAATGGGGGGCAAAAATTAAAGACTTTTTAAACTTCAAAAACAAGCTATTTGTATAATAAGTCTCAGGAATAATGTGTTTACTCAGAACCTAGATTAAAATTGCTGTCGACCCTAATAAAGATTAGATGACTTGCATCAGCTTGCACAGCTCAAATTTTATTACAAGCTGGTTAATAACAGACTTCCCACTTATTTTAATCAAATTCCACTGCATCCCACTTCACAAATATGACACGCGGAGTCCTAACAACAATCTGCACAAAACACAGGTTATACACAAATTTGCTAAGAACGTATACGTCACAACATAGTAGAAACTAATTTAACAATACTCCCGATGTTACAAGAAGTAAATTACAACCTCACTCCTCACACGGATTTTCACTGTATGTAAAAAACTATTATATACACTGATATGAAGATATCCACACAACTGTAAACTGCCATGCATGTAACATATAGCGCAATGCTTATACACCAGAAATTACCTCCACTATTTGCTTTTGGTGTTTTTTAAAGTTCTGTAGGATTCTAACATTACATTCATAAATGCTTGTGGATTCATATGTTTCTATTTTTAACTTAGGATAAGCTCAATGGTTTTGTGGATCGATTGTAAGGACTCTAGATCTGTTTTTCATCTCTGACTATATACATGTAGAATATATCTGAAAAGGTACCTTGCAAGAGAGTGGCTTTTACAAAGCCTTAACTCTTACAGCACTGATTTAAGACTGAGTCAACAGCTTTCCTTGGGATGCACTGTGCACAAAGTGTCCCCAGGAAAGCTGTTGACTACAACTACTTTTTGCTTCAGACTAGACCTGGCATTTAAATGAAAGGTATCTTCATGAAGAATTTGAATCTTTTAACTATTATATGTTTAACAGTGATAAGAAAACAACTATAGTCGTTATTAGCACTTTAAGGGTTAAGGAGAGTGTCCCTGACCAGCCATTTAATTTGGTTGAGGCAGCTTGATTTTTTACCTGTTTCTCAATTCATGTAATCTATGTATTTTTCTCTGGAGGTCAAATAAAATATATCGGAGTTCTGATAAGAACTGCACTTGATAGAAAAAAAAGAAATCACCTCCTGACCATCCCTACGTGCATCTATCCCAAGTATAACTGTATCTTAAGATTTCATAAAAATATCCTGATCATTTACTCATACCAATTCCTATCCACCCTCAATGTCATCAAATTTGAGCTTTTGCTAACAATCATGAACATTTTGTTCCCCTACCCATCCCTACATGCATCTACCCTAACACTCTGGTACCTGCTGCATATGACCACTGCCATGAGAGACCACCAGATGTTTGTGGCCACATTCAGAGGGACAGGAGTCAATTTCTTTGCATGTTTACCTGCAGTGTAAGACCACCTGTTGTATGTGACATTTCCGTGGCAAAAGGTGTGGCTACATAGAGCAGGTTCTACAGTATCATTAAATTGAACTTTTTTTCTGAAAAATCTTTTATACATTTTATACCCCTATTCATTCTAAGCATCACCACATTTGAGTCTTTCATAAAAAAGCCTGAATATTTTATACCCCCTTCCTCCATAAATATCATCAAGGTTGAGCTTTTCGTAAAATATTTTCAACATTCTACAGTTAACTTTTTTGTCTGCATGAAAATAGGAATTTTTCCCATGGAAGGACAAGTCTCACCTATCAACAGGAGCATCAGCATGAACACCAAGTACTCCCCCCCCCCCCCATATAACCTCTCCTTCATAAGTGGCCAATGACACCATGTGTGCTGAGTACACATCAGTGGCCAATCATGCAGGCTGTTACTGGCAGGTGTGAGCTCAACAGGTCAAATCTTGCACAGGTACCACTTAACCCTTGGTCCCTGAATTATGACTGAGTGCTCTTGATCTGGGATACACAAGCTCTTCTACAAATTGTCAAATTGTTTCCCATTACTGTTGAGACATGCAAGACACAGCATGGAAAAGGCCCTTCCGCAGGCACACCCAGTCGGATGCAGACCTGTTGAACCCTTTCCCCCTTAAACTGGCCGAAAGCGGCTGGTGGTCAAATGTCGTCTGCTTCAGCGTTTACAACTGATTTCAACAGCAATGAAAAAACAATCTGACTAAGAATTGAAGATGAGACCTGTCAAGACAACATGATCCAGGTCAACAGCTTTCCTCGGCATGGATTAGGCACTTAGTGCCCAACCTATGCTGAGGAAAGCTGTTGACTCAGTCATAATTCAAGGCGGAAAGGGTTAAACAAAGTTGTTATTTTCAAAATACAGGACCTCTATATTAGCTGCGGTGGTGTTTTCCATCAGCAATACATATACAGAATAAAAAATTTAGAACAAAACAAGATATAGGTTCAAGATTTGGTGATGAGGATTCACAAGTGAAACACATAACATCACAGGGCTTGACAATTCACATGTCCGATTGCCCAGGACAAGTCAGATTTAATCTCAGGCAAGTTAAAATTAATAAGTACTTGCTTGGTCCGGCAATCATTTTTTGCACCTGTGATCACCAATAGATACAAGCTGACACACCTGAGTGAATAATCATGATGGATGGAATAATGAAACAATATTAGCTGATACCAGTCGAGAAAATGTACAAGAGTCAATATTAAATGGCATTAATAGAACTTATACCATGAATCTGACATACAACCTGAAAACTGAAGATGCAAGTTTCCACAAGTCTGGTACTAAAATTTCATCTGTCAAAAGTTGTATACAAATTAAGATCTACATGATGGACACCTGCATCTAGTAACTCAGCTGCAAGTATTAAGTCCCTTCATTGAAGGTGGATGATAAAAAGACTAAATGTTGTAAGTTGTATGTTGGAAGAGGCATACTATCCTTGGTGCTGTAAAAAGGGCTTATAACACAGACACAAAAAAAGAAACACACACACACACACACACACACACACACACACACACACAAAAATCAAAAACAAACACACACAAAAAAGCCTGTTTTTGTTGTTTTTGTTTGTATGAATGTGCATGAGGCTCTGACTCCCACATAGGATGTGAGTTGACATGTCTGATACAGTGGCTGTGCAAACATTGCAACTAAATAAATGAGTCGTCAATGTAATGCATGGCTTACCAACTTTCAGCCAACTTTCCCTTTAAGGTATCAGAACCCACCTGAAGCCTTCAATTGGCTAAATTTATAATTTATCACTTTCAGGAAAATGCAAGGCCAATCTTTCAACATGCCAAATAACTTTCACTGTAACATATTTACTTTTATACAAATACAAATGTACAAGACCAAATAGTGTCTTAATCTATTCACTGTACATACCAAATTCAAAAGTCACTCTGTGGTGGGTCCATGTGGCATTGACACATACAATCTGCTTCCTTTGGGGTGGGTAAGTCTTGTAAAGGTAGGCAATGGTTCGGACATGAATCAATAAAAGAAGACATTACCACGCCCCAGGTCAAGTGGAGGTCATCAGGTGTACTTGTTCATGTTTGCACTTTTTTTCCCCAGCACTTGTTTTCCAAGTGACAAGTATGTTATGATGAAGTTGATAGATCTGGGTGGAGGGTTACACTATGACTTGGGTGTGCCTTTGTTTGAGGTACCAGGACTGTTTAAAGCACATTACAGACTCTGGAGACTTATTTTGACCTTGTCCACTTCATCTAAATTGATAATCTGATCCATTAAACTATATATTTCCGTTATCACATGGATGTCTAGATTTGCTATCACAGAATATCAATCCTTTTCAAAAATTTTTTTAAGCAGTTGTATGCCGTTTCGTGAAATCCAGTTTCACAAGTTTATTTCAGCAAGTTTGACAAGTTTTATTATAATCGAAGGTCAGTACAAGACTGTTGAGGTTTGGATGCCATAACAATTATGAAAATATGACCAAGTCATTTGAAGAGTAAAAATCAGATGATTATGGGTAGATGAGCAGTGCACAAGGTGAATTAAAAGATAGTACATCAAGAACCTTAAAAATCAATTTCATTGAGCTCATAAGACATTAAGATCAGTTGAGAGCAAAAAGTCTGATAAAACAATCAATGATAAAAAAATCATTGATCAGAAAGGCTTGACGTGATCAAAGATGAATAATACTGTATACAACTTTTTTTAAACTAAACAGGGATCGTGCATCCCGGACATGCTGAGGTTGTTCATTCCAAAGTTTGGTACCAATAAAAGAGAGAGTTTTAGGGCAAGACCTTGCCCGGAAAAATTTTGAGGAAGTGGATGCTCTTGTTTGATAGGAATGGACTTCGGTCACTGGAGTAAAGATATTTTGTAAGTAAGGTGGGACTTTATTATCAGCTATTTTCCAAAGAAAAATACAGAGATTGTAAAACAATCTCTGTTTGACACTCATCCATTTTAGGGTCCTCAGCATGTCGAGGATGTGCGTCCTAGGGTAACACTGTAATATTATTCTCATTACCCTGTTCTGTAGTCGCTGGAGTCGTACAGTTTCTTCAGATTGCTACCCCAGACTGTGCTACAATAATCATAATGAGGTAACACCAAGGTGTTGTACAGGGTAATTTTGGAGTCTGCACAAAGGAAATTTGCAGCTCTGCTAAAGAGCTCTCTTTACTTTAGTAATAACCTCAACGACCTGCTTTTCAAATTTCACTTCCTGATCAAGCATTACACCCAAGTACTTACAAGCCTCTGATTGGGAGATAGCTTGATCATTGAGTGATAGAACAAAGGTTGAGTTGATGGAATTTCTCTTGTGATTGCGGCAAATAAGCATACAAGTTGTTTTTCCAAGGTGGAAACTTAATTTATTCACATGCAACCAGTCAGCTACTTGAATCAGCTCTTGCTGCAGTACAGTGGAGACAACATCATGTTCACAAACTATTCAACACAGCATGTTCACAAATTATTCAACTTTAAGATCTACAAACTATCTGAAATGATAATATAGACCCCTCTGCAGGAAACCAATTTTTATCTCGCGATAAAATTGATCATAGGAAATTTTATAGAATTTTGAAGTTTGTACCCCAATGTTATAAAGTTTCTCCATTTTTGGGGCTCCAAAAGTCATGATAGGAAGAGATGAAAAGCCAAATCAAAAAAAAAAAAAAAATTCCTAAGTTATCTTGCATTTGCCTATTTATTTTGAGGTGATACATCTATCCATTTTTGATTGATGTCATTTCAAACTTTGATGTATAAACTGACTTCTAAAAAAATCGGCCTCAAAGTTCCTGGCTCTGGTTTTTACATAGCATGCGCTGTTATGTGAAAATTGTTCATTCCATCTGATCAAACGTTTTAGTATGGGTGGAGTAGCTGAGAACCTTCAACTTTGATGTATTCTTGCCAAGATACATTGTGGTTTTGCAGTATAACAATAAAGTTTTTTATCTAAAATTTTGTAAAGCCAGCCATATCATAGGTTTTACGCTTGTGGCTTTGCATGCTACTACCTAGAATTAAAGGAAGAACATGAGGTGATTATGCAGTCACCTGACGATGACCCTAACAAAAGCTTGAGTCAAAATGGTTGCTGGCAAGTGGACATCCACGTGTGGTTTGACACTTTGTTTTGCAATGTTTTCTTGGGCGATGGGTTCATCTCATTTACTCACTCACTCAGTTCTCATCACCCAGCTGTTCCGTGGTCACAAAACATAATAGGATCGAAAAACAAGATGTCCATGTCAACTCCACTGACTGAGTATCCGACCACACAGTGTTTGGAAAGCCCAGAGCAAATACAACCTGGGAATGAGAAGGCATGAAGAGAGTACTGCACCAAAAAAATCAGCATGCCACGATCAATGGCAAAGAAAAAGCAGATGCAAAATTACAAAGAAAGTTGGTTGGCCAGGAAGAATGAGGACAGGCAGAAGTAAACTGACGAGAGTCAAGAATTGACAGCTACCCTATGGGTTTGACAGCATGGAAGTTTTTTTACCGCATTTATGCTCGACGGCAAGGCCAGGGACTCTTCAGAGAGCAGGGATGAGGACACAGCCATATGGGCGAAGTGAACTCCATCCTACTGTAAGTTCGAGCCTGATTCTGATATCTGTCACATAGGACCGACTATCACTGTCTTGTGCGAAGAGCAGGCAGTATATACATGCAATGTAATGTTAGCTAAATGACTGAAATCACAGACATACCCCAGAGAATATTATCAAATAGATGGCTTGGAAAACTAATTAAATTCAAGAGCAAACACCATAACACCCATCGTTCAGTGACGCAAGGTGCTTAATCCCGTTTAGTTTTGACAACCTTTGAAGTTGGGATGATAGAGTCTTGTCAAGTTGGCCAACTGCTGTCATGTAGTTTATGCTCTATTCAAATACATTACATCATACTGAATACCTCTAGATCCCCAATAATGTCAGTCAATCTATGTGTGGTAGCAAACAGAAATACCTCCTGATGCAGTGACCACATACTTTGAAATTAGTTGTTTATCTTTCAGAGTCAGATAAAGAACAAGTCATTTTGTGACTTTTTTTCAGCACAGCAGTCATACACCAAACCATCCTGGCACCTTAAACAGTGCCATTACTGTCCATCATTGCTCTTGTTTGCAGTGTCCTTGAATGCTTCATAACTAGCTAACATGCACATCTGTTTCTTCTGACATCTTGTTGGGACTGTAGACCACAAGTGTCATGCCATGATATTCTGTGTTCAGCTGTGTATATGAATATTAATTCTTTAATTGACCTCTATTGGTCAGGTCATTCTCTCCAAGAAACTTGACCTGAAAGCCAACAGGAGGTTGTCTTAATTGCGTGTCTGTATGCTTACTAGAGTATCACATTTGCTTGTAAATATGAGATAGGTCAACAGAAGAAAGACATATTGATGCTGATATTCAAAAAGTGTGTCAATTCTTTTACATTCTGCACATGCAGCATGACCTCTCAGGAGTGACCTGACAGAATTTTTTTTTACATTTAGTGTTTCCTACCTTGTATATTGGTACCTAATGTGCTTCATGAGAGGTCGAGCCTAGATGGTGTGGCAAGTGCCTATGACATGTGGCCATTCATGGAAATGTTTTGATAAGCATTTGAAACCTTTACAGATGTGTTTTCACAGGTGACTGTTTATCCACGCGGCACTACACTGTTGCGCCATAGGCTTTCTTATGCTGGTGACATTTGTGACTGTGTTAAACGGAGTTAGCTTTTAATTACCTTTCTTAATGAGGAAGAATGTCAAGGAAAGTTGTTGACTCAGTCTTACTTCAAGGGAGAAATGGTTAAGAGCCTTGACATCCCAGGCAAAGGATTAGAGAGTTTACCCATGAGCGAACAAAGGCCAACCTACCGCACCTGAGTAATTAGAGCCCTGCCAATAACACCTGTCCAGGACCAGGTGTTACACTCTGTCATATATCTATTAAAATTTTCTAATAATTATGACCAACCTCATAACAATAGTAAACAATACAAGTGATCCTGTCATGGCTAAAATATATACATGGCAAATTTTCTCACACAAATGACCCCCCCCCCCCCCCCCCAAGCAACAGCACTGATCTTATTGTGAACACACTCATGGGGTCATCGCAACATGACTTCAACAGCTTAAGTCCCACATGCCTATATAAAGTTAAGTAAACAACACCCAAAATACAGTTGGCTTCATATCGTCAAGGAGCTGCCATCGAATGCCAGCTCCCTGACATTGTCGACTAGTTTTGGTGGTGCTCCTGCCTTCATAAGGAAAAAAAAGGAAGCAATTTCAATTAAACTGAAACATGATAGCTTCAGCATATCAATTGAGAAGTAGTTGAAACTTCCGTATAAAATATTTTCAATGAAATTTTCAGGCAAGACATACCAGGATAACACACGGGTCTGACATATAATCTGATTACCATCACCAAAAAATAATTTCCTGGAAAGCATTTCTTCAATGACCTTGAGTTATTGATCAAGGTTATCCGTATGATACAATGTCAGCCTTCCACATGATAGATATACATTTGTGAAACATTTGGTATCATTTGCTGTATTCTTCATCAAGATTTTGAATCAAACATCCTTTTCTTAAATGCTTAATGACAGTGAAATACAATAATTGGGCCATAGTGACCCATGGTAGGTCACCAAGTAGAGTTATATGTACAGCAAACTCAAGTGCAATTTTGATCATGAAGCTCAATTCTCTTTGCCACTGATGCCAAGCTACACCCTGCCATTACAAAATCACCTCTTCCAACTTTATAGACCTGGTGACTTACAAAATATATGTCAATGTCACTGATATTACATAACCTGTTGCTATTGGACATGATCTATACCTCCTATAAATTTGGCATGTCTAATTCAAAAACTTTTAAAGATATGGAATTTCATATTTTTCAAGTCATTGTAACTTATAATTTCCGAGGAATTACAGGTGACGCCACTAGTATCATGTGCACCCAAAATGCTGATATCCACAATCCCACTGAATTTTGTGAAGATCTATGAAAAATTAAGTATGTAGACTGGTCACAAGATTTTCACATTTTGACCCATATATTACATAATATCTAGATTAGACTAGTGTAGGTGACAACACAGGCGTATGAAAATATTTTGAGCGCACGAGCATCTATGCTCATTATCTAGTAATACCACAAGGCCAATATCTAACTACCAGTGGGAACCAATGTTACGCATACCATATTGTACACATATGAATAAAGTACATATTCCTTGCTTGAATATGGTAAAACTGTTAATGTATGTCTTCCTTATCTGTTCGTCTTCACATAGAACACATTTTCAGTGCATTTTCAACTATATGGTGCACAATACACTTCAGAAACTGTTGCTGATGGCCATTTTGTAGAGCAACTTGGTGTGTTTACCTTGCATTTTCATGACCGGCGAAGGCAAAAGTGGAAACGCAATATCTAGTCTGCACAAAAAAGCCATTGCACCTGCGAACCTACCTGGAAAACTTTATGAAGCCACTGGGGGTCCATGAAAAGCACAGTTATGAAGCAACAGCTTCTTTGTGGTTGCATCAGAAGACTAAATAGGTTTTCAGATGGACCCACAGAGGGACAGACTGACAGACACACATGGATGATCACATAAGCTTTGTGACCTATGGTCAGCAGAGCCCAAACGGATGGCCTTAGGATTCATTTGTTACCTGCAAAGTTTTAGCACATGCAGATTAAGAAAAAAAATTTTTTAGTTCTACCCCTATTATCTACTCACACATGACATAGTGCACAACTGACCTGTTTGCACAGAAAATACTTTGAAGCTTTTCTATGCTATTAATTAATAATGGCCACAATTGATGGACATAATCTTCTATCTGACAGCAGTGCTGCTGGTATTGAGGCATAAGGTTGACCCATAGGGTCAAACCAATCGTCATTCAGAATGGATATATGTCAGATCTTGTGTGACGTGACATAGCTAATGCATGTCACTCTAACCTGCCAAGATGGCAGTTAGACCGGCAGATCATTTTGAGCCGACGTTACCTCATGGCCCGTAGCAACGTTACCCCCTTGCTATATAAGCAAGCGATATTAAAGTGTTTTCAAATGTCCCCTGATGAGTTCACAGAGAATGAAACCGGTCGGGACTTTGCTGCTATAGGCATCCCTCGCCACTGGTCTCGCCTGGTATTTTCTCATTAATTAAGAAAAGGCGGTGATCATGTGACTCACTATTGTCCCTACCTTTTAAAACCTGTGCACTACTTTAACCTCCTTGCATATTCACCAGCTACCTTCGTCACATTGTTCAATTGAAGCAAATGTGTAGATTCTTAGCTTTGAAATGATTATGTGATGGGCCTAACTATATCAAATCTGAATGAACTGTCCACTCTGTTTTCCCCTACCAGACACTTTTAGACTTGCAATGTGATTGGGGTACCCGTGATACTCAAAGGACAGACCAGGGGTAGATGGAACCATAACCTTTGTTAAAACTTAATACGGCAATGCGTGGCCATGGTGAAACATCCCTTTCTGCTGCCAGGAAAGGGTAAAAACAGGTGCAAAAATACTGAAATTCAAGAGCCTTGGGGCTGTAGTCCCCATGGGATCCGGCCTAGGGCCTGGCCCAATATTGATCAATATGTGGCATGCAAATATATACAAAATTTATTGCCACAACTGCACACCTGGTTGTCTTAGTAACCATAGTCTCGCCTGGTGAGCTACGGGCCGCTGCCTGGGTGGGGAAGCAGTATATATGACTAATATTTTGCAAATAAAGAATACTCACTGCAGGCAGATGAAGGTTTTTTCTTGTAACCAACTTTGGAAGCACTAAGGGATGGTTCACCCTTTTCATCATTTTTTAATTAGTACTTACAGTATGCAAGGGGGAAGGGGGTAAATGGGTCTGTACACTTTCACAAAATATGGAAAATGATGATCAATTTTTGGCTTATTTTTTGCAATTTTGGTATGATTTTGTGTGAAAATCATCATTTTTAAAGTACTAATATAGGGGAGGGGGGGGGGTCATGAAGTTGAGTACCCTGAGTACTAATTCAAAAAATGATGATAATGTTGAACTATCCCTAAATGAATATGACTTTGGTATTAGTTAACTTAAATTTCTCTAAAAGACACTAATTTTTTGACAACGGGATACCTAGCCTGTCTGTGACCGTGATATGCCTGTATGTCCTCAGTCATTGACAGCACGAACCCCGTGCTTTGTGGTGGGATTCTAATATGAATGTCTAATATTGTCAGCAAACAAACTAGATTTAATTTGGTCATGCAGTGAGAAACTCTAACGAGTTGTGATATACTTTTTATTGCAACTTTGATTAAATTATGTTGTATAGTCATTACCTGGCAAGTGCCAAGGCAGCAAAGTGCCTATGTGCCCGATAGCCAAATTATCAGGTCAAATTATTTATTTATTTTGTGTGGTATTAAGTCTGACCGGTTTCGCCCTATTATTTATGATTAGTGATTTCTACAGATCATATATGATTGTGGGGAGTCCATATACAACTCTCCTGATAAAACTGCATTCAACTAAAGACAGAAATCATGAGTTTCTGTTGTATAAATAGTCAGACTGGGCAAGTGTGAATGGCAAACAAGGATGCCTGTTTGTCACACCGACCAAAAATCGCTAGACCGGTTTTGACCTAAATGGTTCTCATCAGTAGCTGAATTTGTAACGGATTGGGCACGCTCTTTTTTTTATACCCTACGGTGGCACTGGCCTTAGTAACGTACGTTACATAAGAGACCTGACACAATACTATGTTTTCACGTCAAAAAAAAAAACTCAACTGCCAGAACTGGCCGGTTGAATTACGGGTCTGGTTGACGTGGGGACCCAACGTCATTCCAAACATAGACAGATGATTGCAAGGAAAAATTGGGGTTTCCCTAGAAGGATATCCCTATGAGAAGAATTTCTCATTGAAATATTTTCCATGGAAATCCTGGTGAATTCATGAAAATCATGTAAATTCATGATTATAACAAATCTTTCCATTAATCATTAATGAGCACCGACCTGGGAATAAAATTTTAATTAATTCCCTGACTATTCCCCCAATCCATTGGGACTGTTGTATAAATGTTTGTATTATGTTTAAGGGAAATGATTGATTAAATTATGGGTCACTGAACATTGCCACTACAGCATGGACTGATGACAAAATGGTCAGCATCTGGTTAGCATGAAGAGGTTTATCTGACATTAGTGCAAACAGCAAGTTATAGTGGTGTACATATACATGTAATTGACTGCTGATGACACATCATGGCCTATTTATGTCTGGTCTATCACAATATACATGTACATACAAGTCTGCTATTGTTGCTGCTAATTGCATTATTTCAACTTCATTGATAGGGCAACACACTGTTCCCGAGATTTGAGTTTTAGTGGTGTTTGGGAGCTTAGCTCTGAACAAAATTGATGATGGACAAACCTAGGACATGAAATCACAATGGCACATCTATGCATGGTACTTTTGAAGACAGATAATCAACATTTAAATTTGTCAACTCCGCATAATAGGTATAAATCCAAATTCTACAACTTTTGTTTGCAGTTCACTGGATGTGCCAACAGCACAAACCTATGAATTAAAATTGAAATGACACCTTTAACCATGATAATTCGGAAAATATTCAAGGTTTCAATTTCTAAATGGCCCTAATCTTTGTAATTTTCAAAACTGACATCCATTTTCATGAAACAGTTAGATTTGATGTATACATGGAAATACAACCATGCCAAGATTGGAGTTTCTACATACATAATGGCTAGGTTAGAGCTAGCACAAGCCAAAATACCCAAATGCTACTAAAACCTCAAAATGGCTACCAAAAGTAGTAAATGGCTACTAAAATTTCCCCCAAATTCTTTGTTTTAATGCAGAAATTTAACAAATTCAAAGTTTGAGTTGGTCTCTCCGGGAAAAAGAGAAATTTTGGCTAGTAATTTCAAAATGCTAGCGCTAACCTAGTAATAGTCTTCAAATAAAATGTGGAACAAATGGGGAGGGGGAGGGGGGGGGAAGAGAGAGCGAGAGGTTGTTGTTGGCACACAGATATAATTATACACACAAAAAGTAATATGTACACCTTAAGAAGGAACATAATATCTTGTGTCGCATTATGACAACCAGATGTACACCAGTGTGATATTTAATACCAAAGTATGTCAAACCTACATTCAAATATTGCATTGATATAAGCCTGATAATGGGAAGGCACACTTGACTTGTACCATCTCCTACAGTCTTAGAAATAAGGCCTTTTTACTTGTCAGAAACAAATGAAAAATGTGAAAGACATGTCAAAGTGCTACTATAACTTGTCCAGATATTACATTCGTTTCAACTTGAAACAATTTCATTTTACCAACAACAAAAAAAAAAAACTAGAAAAGACTGATTTTCCGACAGAAAATCAAATGTCTCCCGGTGGAACACTTACGTCTCTGAATAAGCTACAGGTGATAGAAATTACAAATGACCAAGTTTGCTTGAAAATTACAATCCTATTTTAGCTCTCACCTAGATACATTACTCTAGCAATTTTCATCAAGTTCTTTAAGACTTATCTCACGAAAACCAATTTCCCATAAGTGACCCTGTGACCTTGAGAATTCGCTCAAGGTCATCCAAATACAATTCCATCCTAGGTCTTGCCAAGATACACGATCCTACCAAGTTTCATCAAATTCCATCAAGTTCTTCATGACTTATCGCATGGAAACCAATTTCATATAAGTGACCCTGTGACCTTCAGAATTCCCTCAAGGTCATCCAAATACAATCCCAACCTAGGTCTTGCCAAGATACATAATCCTGCCAAGTTTCATCAAATTCCATCAAGTTCTTCATGACTTATTGAACGGAAACCAATTTCCCATAAGTGACCCTGTGACCTTGAAAATTAGGTCAAGGTCACCCAAATACAATCCCAACCTAGGTCTTGCCTAGATACATAATCCTACCAAGTTTCATCAAATTTCATCAAGTTCTTCAAGACTTATCGCACGGAAACCAATTTCACATAAGTGACCCTGTGACCTTGAGAATTCGCTCAAGGTCATCCAAATACAATCCCAACCTAGGTCTTGCCTAGATACATAATCCTACCAAGTTTCATCAAATTCCATCAGGTTCTTCATGACTTATCGAACGGAAACCAATTTCACATAAGTGACCCTGTGACCTTGAAAATTAGGTCAAGGTCACCCAAATACAATCCCAACCTAAGTCTTGCCTAGATACATAATCCTACCAAGTTTCATCAAATTCCATCAGGTTCTTCATGACTTATCGAACGGAAACCAATTTCACATAAGTGACCCTGTGACCTTGAAAATTAGGTCAAGGTCACCCAAATACAATCCCAACCTAAGTCTTGCCTAGATACATAATCCTACCAAGTTTCATCAAATTCTGTCAAGTCCTTCAAGACTTATCGCACGGAAACCAGGTGTTGAAGAACATGAACAACAACAACAACAACAACAACAACAACAACAACAACAAGAAGCGGAAGAAACGGGCACTAAACCAATATGTCCCCCGGCTTCCACCGGGAGACATAAAAAACACTGTCCGGGCAACCTTCACCACTAATTGATTTATTGTGCAGCACCATCACATTCCGGCTCTGTCTGGACTAGATATATCCGGTGTCGAACAATAAAAAGAGATACAAAATTAGCTCAGTTGCGATGTAAGATTCATCTGCAGTGCAAATGCTTTGCAACATAAAATTTCTGCCCGAAATGAAAAAAAACAAAAACAAAAACAAAAAAAACCCCCACAACCTTTCAATGATACTTTTTATCATTAGCATTTTGAAAGTGGTCATGAAGTGTTCGTTAAATTACTACCATTTTGTTTGATGATTGTGACATACGATCAATCTTATAAAAATATCTAGAGTGATTCTGAAAGTTCCTGAGAGCCTGCTTGATGCAAAAGTATTCGCAGAAATGCCCACCAAAGTGACCAACAAAAAATGTCCCCAGTTGTGTTTCCAGGCTCCTCAATTGTAGATTCAATCACACATCTGTCGCCACGCTCACTGTCCACTGAAATGTACATTAGATGCATGTGGACCACCAAAAGCAAACGAGAGGAAAACATACCAAACTCTCAGTAAAATTTTCTGGAACTAGAAACTAAATTTCAGCATTGTAATTTCATAAAAACAATTAGGTGTAATAAATTTTGTACACAAAATTTGACGGGAGTAAGAAGCCACATGTGGTGAAAAGTAAGAAAAATATGCCGACTGTGATGGTGATGAAGCCTCAGTTTAGTAAACATAAGGCAAGCTTGCTGATGATTGGTAACTGTAACATCCCAATAAAGATAAAGCACAACACACAATTGGAACAAACAACCAAAATTTATTGTGAACAGCACCAAGCAAAGGTCACAATGTTCAGTGGTGGATTAGTTCGACCGGTTTTGTCTTTTGCAAGACTCGCTAGGAACTGCTGGGGAGATGACGCGCAGGCATTTAAATATACTGTACCGTGCCATTTCTGTTGCTACATATGCAAAACAGGTACATGTAATTGTGATCACGTAACACAGAGGTCTGACCTTGCTGTGACAGTGGTTGTCAAACTGACCAATGACTCACATAAAGATCAAATCAGAGTCGACACAAGAATTCTGTGTTTACTGTCAGTACACTGTTGGGGTCAACTCGTGTACTGTAGGTACATTAGGCAGGGAAACTGAAGTTTCCCAATAACCCTTAATGTCAGAGGAGTTATGGACTATGTGGCTACACAGAAAAAAACATGTGCATTTCCCAAGGGGTGACAGAATGTCAATGCTTGGGTACATAAATAATGGCCATGGTATTTTGCGCCTAACTCAGAATGACCGAGCCAGCGTCCAATCAATTTCTGATGAACCCTGTTGAAGGCGAAATGCATCGAACTGTTTCCGAACAAATTTTCACTGAAAATAACTTATTTTCAGTGGTTCCCAAGTGGCCACGCACTAGTCTGATGCTTATAAGACAATTTGTTGATTGGATGATTCAGGGTCAACTGGAAAAAACAATGGACAAAATGGTGAGTGTTCATACTATACGTGGTTGTTTGCCACAGTTCGGCCTGACAGCCATCTGCCATTTTTCACTTGCCACTGTCTGACATGGCAGCAGTTTTTCATGTCACAAAAAGTGAAATTAAGCTTGGATTTGGAGGGTATAGCTACATCCTTGAATGTACCCAAGATATGCAGTGTACAAACAATTTTGGCGCTGCAATAATAATCCATGCAAGGGGAGAGCCACTACAGATGTCAAAATCATTATATCAGCCACACGTGAGTAAAAAAAAAAATAATAATAAAACAAGAGGGCTGTGTGAACAGCCCATGCTCAGCTGATCTTGACATTCATCACACTTGCAGATCTATGAACTTGGGAAAGGATCAAGGTCATCCATGTTCTGAGTAAGTCTGACCATCATAAAAGAACACTAACATGTGCAACATCAAGGTTCAAGTAGTTCTCAAGTTATAATGAAGAGTAAAATTCATGTATGTTGCACTGTGACCCCAGAGACAAGGTCAAAGTCATTCATGTACTGTCTGAGCATGACCTTCATACAAAAACATTAACATGTGCAGCATCACAGTACTAACTCAAAACAGATCTCAAGTTATCAAGTAAACAGTAAATTTTGTGTCAGTTGTCCTGTGAATTAGCACTAGAATGCCCATTGACTTACATAGTAATCAATAGGAAAGCTGCATTGATCGATAAGTACCCCAGTTGAAAATACTTAAAAATCAGGAATCTAAAGCAGTGCCACCTAGTAAACAACTTTGTTTGACCCTTCCACAAGAACATATCCATCACATTTCACTGTAATCTGAGTGACAGTTCTGAGAACAAGTGAAAAATAACAAAACCATATAAAAGATTCATAAAAAAAATAAAAAAAAATAGAAAAAAAATTGCAGTGCCACCTGGTGAACAAATTGGGAACTATGTGTCCCTGGAAGTGTCTATGAACGATATCAAAACAATTGGGTGAGCAGTTTCAGAGGTGAAGAGTTTTTAAGGTTTGCCCCCAAAAAAACCCCAAAAATTCATAAAAATTCCAAAAATCAATAGAGTGTGACCATTTGAACAAACTTGGTAGAGATCCACCCAAGGCACATCCCCACTAAGTTTGAAGTCAATCTGGCAAAAATTATTTAAGCTATAACCATTGCAAGAAATTCCCATGTTAAAACTTTCCTATTAAATCTTTTTGATTTTTGAAAAAAAAATCATAAAAAAAACCCAAAATTCATTGGAACATAACCATTGGAACAAACTTGGTAGACACCCAACCAAGGTACATCCCCACCAAGTTTGAAGTTAATCTGGATGACGGTTTTGGAGAAGAAGTCGAAAATGTGAATTAGCATTAGAATGCTCATTGACTTCCATAGTGATCAATAGGAAAGCTGCAGTGACCGATAAGTACCAGAACTGAAAAAATCGTTAAAAATCAGGAATCTGCAGCATTCTCACATAGTGAACAACTTTGTTTGACCCTTCTACAAGGAACATATCCACCATGTTTCAGCTAAATCTGAGTAATGGCTCTGGAGAAGAAGTCAAAAATAGCTATAACACACAAAAATTCATAAACAAGAGGGCTGTGTGAACAGCCTGTGCCTCAGCTGATCTTGACATTCATCACACTTGCAGCTCTATGAACTTGGGAAAGGATCAAGGACACCATCTTCTGAGTAAGTCTGACCTTTATAGAAGAACACCTACATGTGCAACATCAAAGTTCAAGTAATTCTCAAGTTATAATGAAGAGTAAAATTCATGTATGTTGCACTGTGACCCCACATACGAGGTCAAGGTCATTCATGTACTGTCTCAGCATGACCTTCATACAGAATAATTAACGTGTAGCTAACTCAAAACAGATATCAAGTTATCAAGTAAACAGTAAATATCGTGTCAGTTGTCCTGTGAATTAGCACTAGAATGCCCATTGACTTACATAGTAATCAATAGGAAAGCTGCATTGAACGATAAGTACCCAAATTGAAAATCCTTAAAAATCAGGAATCCAAAGCAACGCCACCTAGTAAACAACTGTTTGACCCTTCCACAACAATATATCCATCACATTTAATCTTAATGTGAGGGATGGTTCTGAGAACAAGTGAAAAATAGCAAAACCATACAAAAAATTCATGAAAAAATTGCAGCACCACCTGGTGAACAAATTGGGAACTAGGTGTCCCCGGGAGTGTCTATGTACGATATCAAAGCAATTGGGTGAGCGATTTCAGAGGAGAAGAATTTTAAAGGTTTGCCCCACCCCCCCCAAAAAAACAAAACAAGAGGGCTGTGTGAACAGCCCGAGCCTCAGCTGATCTTGACATTCATCACACTTGCAGCTCTATGAACTTGGGAAAGGATCAAGGACACCATGTTCTGAGTAAGCCTGACCTTATAGAAGAACACTTACATGTGCAACATCAAAGTTCAAGTAGTTCTCAAGTTATAATGAAGAGTAAAATTCATGTATGTTGCACTGTGACCCCACAAACGAGGTCAAGGTCATTCATGTACTGTCTCAGCATGATCTTCATACAGAATAATTAACATGTGTAGCTAACTCAAAACAGATCTCAAGTTATCAAGTAAACAGTAAATTTCGTGTCAGTTGTCCTGTGAATTAGCATTAGAATGCCCATTGACTTACATAGTAATCAATAGCAAAGCTGCATTGAACGACAAGTACCCGAATTGAAAATCCTTAAAAATCAGGAATCCAAAGCAGTGCCACCTAATAAACAACTGTTTGACCCTTCCACAACAACATATCCATCACATTTCAGCTTAATCTGAGGGCGGTTCTGAGAACAAGTGAAAAATAGCAAAACCATACAAAAAATGCACAAAAAAATTGCAGCGCCATCTGGCAAACAAATTGGGAACTATGTGTCCCCGGGAGTGTCTATGTACGATATCAAAGCAATTGGGTGAGCGGTTTCAGAGGAGAAGAATTTTGAAGGTTTGCCCCCCCCAAAAAACAAAAAAAAATCATTAAAAATCCAAAAATCAATAGAGCGTGACCATTTGAACACACTTGGTAGAGATCCACAAAAGGCACATCCCCACCAAGTTTGAAGTAAATCTGGTCAATGTTATTAAAGTTATGACCATTACAAGAAATTCCCATGTTAAAACTTTCCTATTAAAACTTTTGTAGAGATTTTTGAAAAAAAATCATAAAAAAATTCAAATTCATTGGAACATGACCATTCGCACAAACCTGGTAGACACCGACCCAAGGTACATTGCCACCAAGTTTGAAGTTAATCTGGATGACGGTTTTGGAGAAGAAGTCGAAAATGTGAATTTGCATTAGAATGCCCATTGACTTCCATAGTAATCAATAGGAAAGCTGCATTGACCGATAAGTACCCGAATGGAAAAAATCGTTTAAAATCAGGAATCTGCAGCATTCCCACATAGTGAACAACTTTGTTTGACCCTTCTACAAGGAACATATCCACCATATTTCAGCTTAATCTGAGTAACGGTTCTGGAGAAGAAGTCAAAAATAGCTATAACACACAAAAATTCATAAAAAATTAGGAAAACATTGCAGCGCCACCTGGTGCCAAAAATTAAGAACTAGGAGTCCCAGGGAGTGTCCCTGTGTAATATCAAAGCAATTGGGTGAGTGCTTTCGGAGAAGAAGATTTTTTAAGATTTACCCAAAAGAGAACAAAAAAAATCATTAAAAATCCAAAAATCACTGGACCGCGACGATTTGAACAAACTTGGTAGAAACCCATCCAAGGCACATTTCCAACAAGTTTGAAGTGAATCTGGCTGACGGTTTTTGAGAAGAAGTCGAAAATGTGAATTGTGGACGCAAACGGACGACGGACGACAGACGACGGACCCTCAAAAAACCTCAGCTGACTGACAAGTCAGCTGAGGTAATAACAAAACCATATAAAAAATTCATAAAAAAAAAATTAGAAAAAAATTGCAGTGCCACCTGGTGAACAAATTGGGAACTAGGTGTCCCTGGGAATGTCTATGAACAATATCAAAACAATTGGGTGAGCAGTTTCAGAGGTGAAGAGTTTTTAAGGTTTGCCCCCAAAAAGCGAAAAAAATTCATAACTAGAGGGCTGTGTGAACAGCCCGTGCCTCAGCTGATCTTGACATTCATCACACTTGCAGCTCTAGGAACTTGGGAAAGGATCAAGGACACCATCTTCTGAGTAAGTCTGACCTTTATAGAAGAACACCTACATGTGCAACATCAAAGTTCAAGTAATTCTCAAGTTATAATGAAGAGTAAAATTCATGTATGTTGCACTGTGACCCCACATACGAGGTCAAGGTCATTCATGTACTGTCTCAGCATGACCTTCATACAGAATAATTAACGTGTAGCTAACTCAAAACAGATATCAAGTTATCAAGTAAACAGTAAATATCGTGTCAGTTGTCCTGTGAATTAGCACTAGAATGCCCATTGACTTACATAGTAATCAATAGGAAAGCTGCATTGAACGATAAGTACCCGAATTGAAAATCCTTAAAAATCAGGAATCCAAAGCAGTGCCACCTAGTAAACAACTGTTTGACCCTTCCACAACAATATATCCATCACATTTCAGCTTAATCTGAGGGATGGTTCTGAGAACAAGTGAAAAAAAGCAAAACCATACAAAAAATTCATAAAAAAATTGCAGCGCCACATGGTGAACAAATTGGGAACTAGAGGTCCCCAGGAGTGTCTATGTACGATATCAAAGCAATTGGGCAAGTGGTTTCAGAGGAGAAGAATTTTGAAGCTTTGCCCCCCAAAAAACAAAAAAATTCATAAAAAATCCAAAAATCAATAGAGCGTGACCATTTGAACACACTTGGTAGAAATTCACCCAAGGCACATCCCCAACAAGTTTGAAGTAAATCTGGTTAATATTATTAAAGTTATGACCATTACAAGAAATTCCCATGTTAAGTTTTCCTATTAAAACTTTTGTAGAGATTTTTGAAAAAAAATCACAAAAAAATCCAAATTCATTGGAACATGACCAGTGGAACTAACCTGGTAGACACCCACCCAAGGTACATTGCCACCAAGTTTTAAGTAAATCTGGATGATGGATTTGGAGAAGAAGTCGAAAATGTAAATTAGCATTAGAATGCCCATTGACTTAAATGGTAATCAATAGGAAAGGTGCATTTACCCAAAAGGAGCCGACTTGAAAATATCATTAAAAATCAGGAATCCGCAGCATTCCCACACAGTGAACAACTTTGTTTGGCCCTTCCATTAGGAACATATCCACCAAGTGTAAGCTTAATCTGAGTGACGGTTCTTCTGGAGAAGTCGAAAATATCTATAAAACACAAAAATTCCAACAAAAAAAAAATTAGAAAAAAACTGCAGAGCCACGTGGTGAACAAACTAACAACAAAGAGTCCCTAGATGTCTTCCTGTGTGATATGAAAGCATTTGGGTAAGCAGTTTCGGGGAAGAAGATTTTTTAAGATTTGTCCAAAAAAACAACAAAAAAATTCATTAAAGATCCAAAAATCACTGGAGCATGACCACGTGAACAAAATTGGTAGAAACCCACCCAAGGTACATTGCCACCAAGTTTGAAGTTAATCTGGATGATGGTTTTGGAGAAGAAGTCAAAAATGTGAATTAGCACTAGAATGCCCATTGACTTCCATAGTAATCAATAGGAAAGCTGCAGTGACTGATAAGTACCTGAATGGAAAAAATCGTTAAAAATCAGGAATCCGCAGCATTCCCACATAGTGAACAACTTTGTTTGACCCTTCTACAAGGAACATATCCACCACGTTTCAGCTTAATCTGAGTGACGGTTCTGGAGAAAAAGTCGAAAATAGCTATAACACACAACAATTCATAAAAAATTAGGGAAAAATTGCAGCGCCACCTGGTGAACAAATTAAGAACTCTGGTCCCACGGAGTATTCCTGTGTGATATCAAAGCAATTGGGTGAGTGGTTTCGGAGAAGAAGATTTTTTAATATTTACCAAAAAAAGAACAAAACAAGAGGGCTGTGTGAACAGCCCATGCTCAGCTGATCTTGACATTCATCACACTTGCAGCTCTAGGAACTTGGGAAAGGATCAAAGTCATCCATGTTCTGAGTAAGCCTGACCTTTATACAAGAACACTTACATGTGCAACATCAAGGTTCAAGTAGTTCTCAAGTTATAATGAAGAGTAAAATTCATGTATGTTGCACTGTGACCCCAGAAAAGAGGTCAAGGTCATTCATGTACTGTCTGAGCATGACCTTCATACAAAAACAATCACATGTGCAGCATCACAGTACTAACTCAAAACAGATCTCAAGTTATCAAGTAAACA
This sequence comes from Hermodice carunculata, assembly GCA_964020975.1. Taxonomy (NCBI): domain Eukaryota; kingdom Metazoa; phylum Annelida; class Polychaeta; order Eunicida; family Amphinomidae; genus Hermodice; species Hermodice carunculata. The sequence continues at coordinate 66,248,488 of OZ026626.1, read as the reverse complement.
GTAAATTTTGTGTCAGTTGTCCTGTGAATTAGCACTAGAATGCCCATTGACTTACATAGTAATCAATAGGAAAGCTGCATTGATCGATAAGTACCCGAATGGAAAATACTTAAAAATCAGGAATCTAAAGCAACGCCACCTAGTAAACAACTTTGTTTGACCCTTCCACAAGAACATATCCATCACATTTCACTTTAATCTGAGTGACGGTTCTGAGAACAAGTGAAAAATAACAAAACCATATAAAAAATTCATAAAGAAAAAAACAGAAGAAATTGCAGTGCCACCTGGTGAACAAATTGGGAACTATGCGTCCCTGGGAGTGTCTATGAACGATATCAAAACAACTGGGTAAGCAGTTTCAGAGGTGAGGAGTTTTTAAGGTTTGCCCCCCCCCCCCCAAAAAAAAAAAATCATAAAAATTTGAAAAATCAATAGAGCGTGACCATTTGAACAAACTTGGTAGAGATCCACCCAAGGCACATCCCCACTAAGTTTGAAGTCAATCTGGCCAAAAGTATTTTAGTTATAACCATTACAAGAAATTCCCATGTTAAAACTTTCCTATTAAAACTTTTGTAAAGATTTTTGAAAAAAAAAATCATAAAAAAAAACAGAATTCATTGGAACATGACCATGGGAACAAACTTGGTAGACACTCACCCAAGGTACATCCCCATCAAGTTTGAAGTTAATCTGGATGACGGCTTTGGAGAAGAAGTCAAAAATGTGAATTAGCATTAGAATGCTCATTGACTACCATAGTAATCAATAGGAAAGCTGCATAGACTGATCAGTACCCAAATTGAAAAAGTCGTTAACAGTCAGGAATCTGCAGCATTCCCACATAGTGAACAACTTTGTTTGACCCTTCTACAAGGAACATATCCACCTCGTTTCAGCTTAATCTGAGTAACGGTTCTGGAGAAGAAGTCGAAAATAGCTATAACAACCAAAAAATCATAAAAAAATAGTAAAAAATTGCAGCGCCACCTGGTCAACAAATTAAGAACACGGAGTCCCTAGGTGTCTTTCCTTGTAATATAAGAGCGATTGAGTAAGCACTTTCAGAGAAAAAGATTTTTTAAGATTTGTCCAAAAAAAGAACAAAAAAATTCATTAAAAATCCAAAAATCACTGAAGCATGACCATTTGAACAAACCTGGTAGACACCCACCCAAGGTACATCCCCACCAAGTTTGAAGTTAATCTGGATGACGGTTTTGGAGAAGAAGTCCAAAATGTGAATTAGCATTAGAATGCTCATTGACTTCCATAGTAATCAATAGGAAAGCCGCATTGACCGATAAGTACCCAAATTGAAAAAATCGTTAAAAATCAGGAATCTGCAGCATTCCCATATAGTGAACAACTTTGTTTGACCCTTCTACAAGGAACATATCTACCATGTTTCAGCTTAATCTGAGTGACCGTTCTGGAGAAGAAGTCGAAAATAGCTCAAACACATAAAAATTCATAAAAAAATAGAGAAAAATTGCAGCGCCACCTGGTGAACAAATTAAGAACTAGGTGTCCCAGGGAATGTTTCTGTGTGATATCAAAGTAATTGGGTGGGCGGTTTCAGAGAAGAAGATTTTTTAAGACTTGCCCAAAAAAGAACAAAAAAAATCATTAAAAATCCAAAAATCAATGGACCATGACCATTTGAACAAACTTGGTAGACACCTACCCAAGGCACATCCCCACCAAGTTTGAAGTGGATCTGGATGATGGTTTCGGAGAAGAAGTCAAAATGTAAATTGATGACGGACGACGGACGGACGGACGGACGGAGGACCATAAGATAAGCTCAGCTGACTGACAAGTCAGCTGAGCTAAAAATTCATTAAAAATCCAAAAATCACTGGACTGACCATTTGAACAAACTTGGTAGAGACCCACCCAAGGCACATTTCCATCAAGTTTGAAGTGAATCTGGCTGACAGTTTTTAAGAAGAAGTCGAAAATGTGAATTGTGGACGACAGACGGACGAACGAACGGACGAACGGACGACAGACCCTCAAAAAACCTCAGCTGACTGACAAGTCAGCTGAGGTAAAAATTATTAAAAAATTGCAGCGCCCCCTGGTCGACAATTAAGAACACAGGGTCCCTAGGTGTCTTCCCGTGTGATATCAGAGCGATTGAGTAAGCTCTTTAGGAGAAAAAGATTTTTTAAAATTTGTCCAAAAAAAAAACAAAAAAATTCATTAAAAATTCAAAAATCACTGGAGCATGACCATTTGAACAAACCTAGTAGACATCCACCCAAGGTACATCCCCATCAAGTTTGAAGTTAATCTGGATGACGGTTTTGGAGAAGAAGTCCAAAATGTGAATTAGCATTAGAATGCTCATTGACTACCATAGTAATCAATAGGAAAGCTGCAGTGACCGATAAGTACCTGAATTGAAAAAATCGTTAAAAATCAGGAATCTGCAGCATTCCCATATAGTGAACAACTTTGTTTGACCCTTCTACAAGGAACATATCCACCATGTTTCAGCTTAATCTTAGTGACCGTTCTGGAGAAGAAGTCGAAAATAGCTAAAACACACAAAAATTCATAAAAAAATAGAAAAAAATTGCAGCGCCACCTGGTGGACAAATTAAGAACTAGGTGTCCCAGGGAATGTTTCTGTGTGATATCAAAGTAATTGGGTGAGCGGTTTCGGAGAAGATTTTCTAAGATTTGCCCAAAAAAGAACAAAAAAAATCATTAAAAATCCAAAAATCAATGGACCGTGACCAATTGAACAAACTTGGAAGACACCTACCCAAGGCACATCCCCACCAAGTTTGAAGTGGATCTGGCTGATGGTTTCGGAGAAGAAGTCGAAAATGTAAATTGTTGACGGACGACGGACGGACGGAGGACCATAAGATAAGCTCAGCTGACTGACAAGTCAGCTGAGCTAAAAATTGAAGGCAGTAAATTCAATGGGTTAGTTGCATTAGGGCAAACAAACAATATTTTAAGGGTGGCCTTATCCGCAACTTGCCTGGGGTCAAGTTCTGTCAGTGTCACCTTGCACTGATGCCCAAAGAAGCTGGCCTTACAAGGACTGCACAAAGAACACTTGCTATAGCAGGTCCATGGAGACTGTCTCATTAAGAAGAAGATTGGGTGCTGGAGGCTGACAGCAAGCACGAGGTGTGGCAAGGGGATAAAGACTTTGGCTGGAGATGGATACAACAACGCTGTATCTCTCTCCAGCCAAAATCTTTATCACCTTGCCACAGCAGATACCTGGTACACGGACTGCTGGGGCCATTAACCAATTAGCCAAATGCTAATGTTTCATTCATTTAGCTATTAATATATTTGCAAATGGCTAATTTAATGGAACATGAATTATATAAGAGGTCGGTCAAATTCTGCAGTGATTACTGTTTAATTTCTTGATTGGCTACAAATGCTGAAGGCCTAGATCTTGTCCCAGCTGATGTGCAGACATTGTTCCCAAGTGTTTTTTGTCACGTGTACACCATACCCTGGGAGGTCATGGCACAGATTCTACTCACGGCAAATTAGACTACATCTATGTATATTTATATTTGTTCCAGTGACAAGATTTAAGCTACATATTTAAATGTTTCACGCGTTGTAAACAGTCATGGAAGGCAAACGGTTAACATTTCATGCTTTATGTGTGACTTTGAAAAAGCAGCTATGAATGCCAGCTGCTTTTTTTAATTAGCTTTTGTTTGTACACATCTCTTATCTTACAACATACATAGAAATATGGGATTCTGATTTATAAGACATCTGGTACTCATGACTACATTTGAGTAACAATTTTTGTTATTTTCAGATAAAATAAACCATGAAAACATTTATGGAAAGGGTTACTTTGTATCAAATTGACAACATACAAGGCAGCACAAAGACTACATTGTCAAATTAGTGTACCGGTATATATTACCATTTAGGTCAACATTTAGTTGCATTTTGTCTTTATGAATTAGTTGGGACACATGTAACGCTTGGGATATCACACTGCCATAATGTGCTCATTTGCTGAATGAAATGTTCCAAACTGTTCTGGTATATGTGTTATTGTTGACATTCACCAAATCATCTACAGCCAGTGTAAATGTCACAAATCTTTATCTTGCTCCCTGTGCAAAAGCCAATATATTTCAGGTAACACTTGGGACACCTCCCATTTTGAGAATGACATGGCCATTTTGGCAGTGGATTATACGCTGACAACGCAAGGAACGCATACATAGAATCTGCTAACCCGATGCTATATGAATCTTTTGCCGAGGAAATGGTCTTCACTGACCCTGAGTACTCCAGTATTCTAAATGCACTTATATTTTGAAGACACCTTTATTTGAAGCTTGGAAAATACTTAAAATTATGAAATTTAGTGTAATTTTGGCTTTGAACAACCCAGTATTACCTATACATATTTTTTTGTGAAACTGCTGTACTATGATTGTAAATGAGTATTGCATTTCTGTTACACTAGGCTCTATTCATAGTAAAGCCTGTATTAACTCATTCCATACCAGTCCCTGATATTTCCCTAGATTTAAGATGACAATTGCAAATGTAAATTCTTCATGAAAATAGCTTTTGTTTAAGTACCAACATGCCTATAGACTTAAGTCAGTGGTTCTGGCACTGCCTGGCAAGTCATGCTGCAGCTGCCGCAAGGGCAGCAGCAGCATGACTTGCCAGGCAGTGCCAGAACCACTGACCAAGGCCTGTGACCATAGTATGGAATGAGTTAAAACAACCTTATACACACTTTATAAGACAAAAGAATCCGTGTTTTTGTTATGGTGTCAGCCAGAGGTTTGTCCACATGACTTTTTGGACATCCAGTTTCAAAATTGAACACCCAAACACAATGATTTTTATAATAATTAGAAAGAATAGGAAGCGGGCACCCTGATATCGAGGTCGAGGGGGTAAGGAGCTTTCCATACTAGCCTACTGGGCATTTTTATTTGCTGTCCTTACCTACTGGAATCCCTTTTAATTTTCATACTTCGTACCAGCCATTATTTGACATTCTCTTATTTTCCGTACCTTAATTGTATTGGACAAAATTATTATTTGTACCAGCATAAAAGGGACCCCCTTCATACACACTCCCCCTCGATATTATGTAATTGCGCAAATTTTGCATTTTTAACACCCATGGATACTTCAAATTCGGGCTAATACCATGGGTTTTTTTTGATGTATTCAATTTTTAACATGCTCGATCGCACAAAAGGGTTATTTCTAAGCAGGTTGCACAATGTCAGCTGCATTTTCTGGAACAAAATGGTATCGCCTTCAAGTTTGTAGCATCTTGCTGAACAATTCCCATGTATTCTTAAGAAGAAAGTGTATATTCGTGAACGTTTGCCATGACATACCAGTATCTTGATAAATACGGACTTCACGAGAATGCTGAATTTGAATTGACAGTTTTTTTGCTCGAGTCCACGACTTCATGTAGGATTCGCACTGGTCTGTTGGTGCCACACGCCAGCTTGACCACACCGTGAGTTTTGCTGTTCACCACACAATTTTAACATGACGACCAGACTCTACAGATTGTGGTCGTCATTGCTAAACATGGCAGCACAAGCTGATGAGAAAATTTTTGATTACCATGGTTTCCTCCGCCTCATCTCCCTCTCCTTTTTTCCCTTCCCCTTTTTCTAGCCTATAATACAAGGCCACCCGTGTCACACAGTACCGCGACCGAAAAGCGGACAGCCGCAAAATTATCATGCTCTGCGTAAAGTCGATAACATAGTGGCATCAGCTGAACATAAACATCAATCAAAGCATCAGCAAAAAAGGTGTTGTAATAAGTTACCACGTTTCACTAATGTCTGGGTGTTAATGGTCCCAATTAATTTTATAAACACACGCGGTTACCTTGTAGTCCGCCATACGTCATTCAGTGGGCCCTCATCCATTCAATTGCTGGCTGCGAAGAGCGGACAGCAGCGACCCTTTTCTGAGTCACATATGAGTATGCCTAATTACAGAAAGCAACCGAACTCGACAGATAACAACAGATACACCAAAGCGGCGGAAAGCAACCGAAAGCAACCTATTTTTAGATCTTTTTGTGGGAAAAAATCACAGGCATGCCTTGCGACAGGGAAAAACAAACAAACAAAACACACAAAAGCAAAAACAAAAAATAAAAAAAAAAACAAACAAACAAACAGCAACACAAACGGTTCCGCACTGTAGTTTCCAACTGCCTTAACCCTGGGCCTGGCAAAGGAGATGCAATCATGCATAAGTAGAAACTTCAACATAGTTTCAGGCTATACATTATCTGACTGTATCATCAGAACCACCACGGGAAGGAGGATACAAGAAGCACGATATTTTTCCATGATAAAAAGATAAATTTCATACAATAGAGACCATAAGAGTATGGGATAGACCCATCACATAATGTCAATAACAACAAAGTCAGCGAAGGAGATACAGGCATAGCCTTAGCCTTAGGGGCCAGACAAAATGCACACGTCAATATTTTTATATTCAGCTCCAGTGCACTTTTGGGAGGGGGGGGGGGGGCGCTGAGGGTCAAATATCCGTTTCCTAAACATGTACGTGAAAATATTGAGTTTTCGTTTATTTGCTTTCATTTTCTTTTTCTTTTCTTCACTTCGATTTTTGTGTGTTCTGCTTTTGGCTACCAAAACCTTTAAAAATTAAATATTTCTAGCAATAATCACAGGAGAAGCTTCATAAGCATACATCGATATATATATATATATATATATATATATATATATATATATATATATATATATATATATATATATATATATATATATATATATATATATATATATATATATATATGTATGCCAACTTTAGAATATCAACCAAGTCGTCAAATAATATAGCTTTTCATTGTGGTTTGAAAACATTTTCCGTGTTGTAAAGTTCTCAATTCCCTCAAAAATACCGCAAACCAATGTCTCTACGCTCCACAGCCGTTCCAGTCCCTGTCTAAGTCTAAACCTATAAATTAATTAACATATATGTCACGTTTGGTTAAAAATTTGGAAAAGTCTGAGGCTTCAACAGCCAAATGAGTTTATAAACAAGTCATGTGAAAATGCTGATATTTTTGGCTGGTCTCTTGATACAAGGCCATGTACATTGGTAATTGCTGCAAAGACCAACATCCGATTAGAGTCCACATTAGCTTTTGAGACCACCTTTTCAAGACTCTGATTTCTTTGTTGATATACCGGTAATTAAAGACCTCCTCAGCCGTTCCCTCTGCACTAATCACTCACCTTCAGTTCAGTGCTTACATGTGCAACCACTTTTTTCAGCCGAAGTGATCATTATGCGATATAAAATTATGCCTAAGTCTGACATTGTCTCAACCACTAAGGTCTGTAACGTTGCTCAAAATTCTTATCAATGTTGTCACATGTTAACGATCTTTCACATTTTGATCATGTCTGAAATTTTCATAATTATGTAGGCCTAAAAAAGGCAACTATAAGAGACCAGTCTACATTTTCACTAGCATGTATTCAATAATATACAATACAATTCATTTCACAATACTTGATGACACAAGGTCGAAAGCGTCCTAAGCGTATTTATCCAAATATAGCTTTCGGCGGATTTCTGCCGCTTTTGGTCGATGCCGGTTGCTTTCTATGTTTAGGCATACCGGCCGCATACAATGTGGGGCCTCGTGTTGGGATAGTGGAGGAGGTGTGGCCGTCTTGTAAAATTAAATGTTTGGACGTTAACTAGCGTTCTATGCACGCCCATACATTCAGTGATCGTAGATTTATACACACGAATTCTACAATGTTGCTATTGGTGTTGTTTTTGCCCTATCTATCCCAAACATGATGAAATAACGACCTTTCTTACTTTAAATTTTACCTGCGGGAGTGCCCGCCTCGAGGTAAAACACCTCTCCCATCGGGGTCAATTCTATTTCAATAGGAGGTATTCATATTAAGTACGATCCTGTGCTGCCACCTAGGCTACAGACAGGAACTTGACAGGAAGGAGGGCAGATTCATGTAGCATTGGGAGATCGAATTCCGAACAGCTAGAGTTTACCTGATCCGGTGCAAACCCAATTGATAGACTTTGGAAGGTTAAAGGCGAGCTAGGTTACGTTCACGAAATTGAATTTATTTGTTGCGGGGGCGGGTAAGGGGTTTTCCGTACTGGGAAATTTTATTTGCCGTACTTACGTACAGAAAGCCTTTTTAATTTCCGTACTTCGTACCAAACAGGGTCCCGGTCAAAACGTTGCCCCCCACCCACCCTTCTTCAAATGTATATACCGGTGTAGGCCTACGTTTTGACCAGCAAAAACGTACTCTGTAAATGTTCTGAATTTTTTGTTACTATTTTTTGCTTCACTAGTGTCATTTTCAGTCACAGTGATTTCAAAATGCACCCATTCATTAAAAACAAAAGCAAAAATAAAAAACAAAGAAAACAAAAACAAAACAAAACAAAACAAAAAACAAAACAAAAACAAACAAACAAACAAACAAACAAACAAAAAAAAACAAAAAAACAAAAACAAAACAAAAAAAGAACAAAACAAGTAAAAAAAAAAAAAAGAAAGAAAGAAAAAGAAAAGAAAAAAAAAAACAGCACGGGCATATAAACAGGAAACGTCACAGTTTACCATTGAAATCGATGGGAAAAAAAGCCCTGTTTAAAGATGTATATAGGTACACTATGGAAAGTCGCATTTGCTCATGCTAGTTGTGTATCTCTGTGTTAAATATATGCCCATGGCTGTGGATCTCTAAAGTTGCGGCATTTAAACTTGTTTAAATAGAATATGCAGTATGCATATCAATTTCCCGCCACAAAGCACGGGTTTGACGCCTGGTGATCATGGGGGACGTGCGGGTCGCATCACTGTCACACACAGTAGACCTGCGGCATAGAGGGCACTTCGGGGGTCATACCCCAACCCGTGGTATAACAAGTTACAACCTATATTTTCTTATAGGTATGTATGTCCTCTTCATGAAAAAATAGGTTGTGGAATCTGAAAAGCGTTTTATCATATATATTTCTGCCCGTTTCCATGACAACCTAAGCCATTTCTGAGACAACTAAAATTTGTCCTTAAAAATAATAACTTTGGTGATACTGCTTGTGGAAAGGCTAAATAAACACCAGAATGTGCTCAAGTGCTCTAATATAGTCACAAAATACAGAGTTTGTTCAAGGTGCCTAATTATCGTATGTTTATTTATGCAAATATATGAAATTTACATCGAAATTAAGTATTGTGCGACGGATAACATACTATATTTACTAAGATATAGTTTCGTTTATCTAAAAAATGGCAAAATGATTAGGAACAGTACTCATACAAGTTTTATTTATCATGTTTATATGAGTATACCATATGCATATTAATTAATATGCTTATATGGCTATCATATGTCGTGTTTGCTTAGGGAACCGTCATTACAATTGCCAGTACAACTGATAAAGTAAAATAGTACTTTGTACCATGTATTCACACCTACACGTAATTTACAGTGAACCATCCCATGGAGTCCTGCAACATAACTAATGTATCTCTGGTGTCAAACTATAATTCAAGATGCCTTTTAGTAAAGGAAAACAGTATAAGTACATGTACACTCTAAATACAGAAAGCTGATCAATTATGGTCACAGTTTGGAGATTCTACGCCAAGATTCAATCATCATCATCCTCATCATCCTCATCATCCCTGTCTGTTTCAGTGTCAAAAGTGTCTTTTGCACACTCATGTCAAAAGCATGCACATAATTCTGTACATTTAAGCCCTGTCTGGAGGCAATGGCACTTTCTTGCGACAGTACACTCAATATCGGTGCAATACATATGAGTCATGTTGTGGACTTCCAGTGGGGCTAGCTCCTTGGTATACATCAAAGGCTTGAGGTAGCCATCGTTAGACATTTCCCAGCCGTTACCATTGGGATCCCACACTTTAGGGTTAGAAATGTGACTGTTGTATTGGTGTCTTTTTTTCCCAAGACCACTTCCTAGTAGTCATTAGCCAATTCCGCAGTCTGAACTCTTCACTTTACTCTCCCCAAGCTAACCTGTCCCTGTCTAACCTATATACATATAGAAGAACTATTGTCCAAATTGCACACGTTCCTCTGTAAAATTTTGACATAGGCTGTATTAGCCCAAATAAATTAAAGGGTCTTCGGCGGGTAACTACTCAACATGTTTTGGACCCTTTTACCCGCACATGTCTCTCTGAGTAGCGGCTCTTTATCTAAGCTAAATATTCAGCAAAGACAACCCACATAATAATGAATAAATATGAACGCGGCAAATGATGAATTAGCTAAATACGCATAAATGCAGACCTTCATTATGAAAGAAGAATACCTGTCAAACAAACTATAGTTACCAAATTTGTGTAGTACAGGTTCAGTTAAGAACAATTTGACTTACCCCTGAACCAATATGTACCCTTTCTAGCTAGAAAGCTTATCCTAGTTAAACCATCCGCCAATGTTTAACTGAAGTGAAAAAAGCTGGGGTATTATATTCAGTCCCAGTGATTATAAAATAAACAGTTGCAGCTAGACCACCTGTATAAACCAAGGGAAATCCTAACAAGGATTGCAACAATGTACATCCTGCACCAGAAATGTAAAACAAATCCATGATGACACCTACTCCTCAAAATTTTACACAAGCAATGTCATCAATATATCTTGCGTTGTTTGATAATCTTGTAGCCATTTGAAAGTCCTTTTTCATCAGTTTATCCATATACTTAAATTCAAGCCTGGTTAAATACAAATCTGCCAGTAAAGGGGAGCAGTTGCTACCCATTGGAATGCCTTTTATTTGTTGAAAAACCAATGGTCCGCATTGAACAAAAGTATTATCCAAAAGAAATTTTATAGCATCTATCAAAGTTTCAACAGTGTAAGATTTAACGTTACTTTTTGAATATTTATTGTCTGACCAATATGCTTTCTTTGTATATGAATTAATATTAATGTATGGTTTACTATTATGGTTAAACATTTTGCTTATTAATTCTGAAAGTGAACTTTTGACTTCATCTATGGGCAGATTTGTGTGCAGTGTAGAAAAATCAAAACATTTGATATTTTTTGCTTTTACATCTTTGATTTTAGATACAAACTCGGAAGAATTGCTAATACTCCAAAAACAATTTATTTCAATGTTACAAGAAATTGCAATACAGTATTTACGAAAAGGATTCCTAATTGCAGTCAAACACAATGTTCCTTCTTTTGATAATTGTTTTGTTGTACATTTTGCAGCACCGGCTATGAATCTAGATTTAAAAGGGTTTTTATGTAATTTGGGTATCCAGAACAAAAGTGGAATAGAGGAGTCCTCTACAGAAATTTTGATATTCAAATTCCTTTTCATCTCATCTTTATGTGTATCTATCAAATTATCAATGGATTGTTTGTGTAATTTATATACGTCATTTCCTCTTATGTCTGAAATATTGTTTATACCAAGTTCTTTTTTCAAAACATCCAGATAATATTTTTTGCAGATGATCCCAAAATTGTTCCTTGCCTTATCTATGTTAGTGACTACAAAACTTCAGGTTGTTTTAGATTAACCGTGTTGAAATTCTTAATGTGGGATTTGTAACGATAAATTCTTTTTCTAAAGACTTTTTTCAAGTTTGATAACCATCCTTCAAATTTCTGAAATTCCATGTTTTCTTTCTTTGCCCATTTCATACAGTAGGAATCAAATGCATCACATGTATCCTGAAAAATACTGTCAATGTTCAACTTGGGACATATCCGAAATTTATACCTTTTTTCATAATTTCTTTTAAACTTGAATTTTGTATAATATCCAAATTACCTGTAAATACATGTTTGTGGTATGCATGAACAAAATTGGAATATTTACTGTTAGACTTACAGTCACAATTTTGATTCGCTGCGATATCTTCAAGAGTTATTGAAACCAGAAATTTCTTGTAATTCATGATACTTTGTCCAATATTGTAGCCATATTTATAGGAAATAATGGGAGGATCTTTTATTTTGCACTCCTTGGGAATCAGATTACGAACAAATTTCAATTTGAAAAGGGACTGAATGTTAAGTGAATCAATAATTTTGTGTTTGAAAGGAATGCTGCAAAACATTTGACAAATTTTTTTCTTATAAGATTCTGGGTTACGAATACTTGTTGTGTAAGCGTACACAATTTCACAAAAAATTTGCGGAAATGTGTGTTTTGAATCAGTAAGACCCAAATATATTCATTGCTTTTTGTCTGGAAATGATCGTGCTTTAAGAGCTGTATGTAATTGATCAATGCCATTGTGGCACCAGATGGCACATTGGTATTGTGCCATTTTCACATGTTACTCAAATGCATCCTCAGTAGGTGGTAGTTGAGCAGCTAATCGGTCTGTGGTGGAGGCAAGCATATATCGTAGCTTGTGCCAAATAGTTTTGTAATCGTCCCTTTTCCTGTGTTGAGAGCTTTGCTACATAAAACACAAGTATTGGGATTTAGCTTGGCTGGGGTGGCTTCTTGGATGGCGGTTCCAGGTTCATGATTTTAGGTCCACGGTACAAAATAATCTAACCTGCAAATACATTAAAACGTGGGTGTTTTTACCAGGTCTAAGCTTCATTTTAAAAAATAATCCAGCTCACCGTGTGTATGTTATCAATCATGCAACACATTTTGACAATGTGCACAATCATTCTCAAAAACACTGATAATGAGACAATCACATAGCAGAGTGAGAATCCGTCATGGACTCTGGAAGTCAAAGAAATGTGCCCAGATTTTGGTGCTTCTACAACACAACACATAAATTATAAAATCCTAATTTGAAGATGACCTCATTTGCATACATTTAATGATAGGGTTTCTAAAATGTATTCACTTCATATTTTTTCCGGTAATATATGTGCTAAATTTGCTCAAATTCCAACAATGCGTTCTGGAGAAAGCACTTTTGCACAAGCTAGCCAGACAGACAACCCATAAACATAATTCCCCCACCCTCACCCCACCCCGTGGCGGACCCATTAAATTTCAGTAAAACTGTGAACGAAAAATGCTGATAAGACGATTGAGATTCTATGTTCTATATGCTTTGAAGCACTTTTCAAGGATATGTAACTTTTTGCATTGGTAAAGCACATAATGCTTGATATACACCTCTAGAATGGCTTCAAAAACCCCAACATTTGAAGCCTAATTTGCATACATGTAATGGTGTCCACTTCATATACTCCAGTAAATTTGGTATCAGTATATCCCTGGATATATATTACCTTCATCATTAAACATTTACCCCCATTTTTGGTAATTTGGCAACTACAGCAAACAACATCAACAAATAGAGGTATTTATATTGCCAAATGATGACAAAATCTTGCATATAATTTTAATAATAATAATGATTTTAGTCAAATAAATTTTTAGAAGCTTACTGCCTGTTGAAAAAGTAAGGTTAGTGCTACCTTTTGGTGAAATTTGGAGTGCTTATCTTCAAAATTGAGGCAGATATTAAAAAATCAGTGAAAAGTAGTCATTTTCCACAAAAAATAGAGGTTGCCATAGAAACGGGCGTGTACACATACCAAAAAACGCTTTTTGGACTCCGCAACCTATTTTTCTGTAAAGAGGAGACATATGCGCACATTTTGATATAGGTTGTGTTTGTTATACCTTTGGTTGGGGTTGCACCTATTTTTAGGGCACTTTTGAAGCATTTGCCGCTAGCCTACAGGCCATATGTTCATTTCTCACAAAATTAGCATTTTTTGATAAATTTAAGTTCACAAATACCAAATTGGTATTCTTCTAGTACTTCCCGAGCCATATATATATATATATATATATCCATAAGCCATTAAAAAGTTTGCTGTATTTTCAAAATATTAGGACTATCCACGGTCCCCCCATGTACCGACCCGTATCTCGCCATATCTCACGAAGACTAGGAAAACAGGTATGCCGTTGGGGCGGGAACTTAATATACACATCTCCTATGGTATCATTTTGCGATATGCAGTTGGGTTTAGGCCTATCTGTTACTCTGGCTAAACACAACAGTCGGAATTTGCACACATTTCTTCTCTCCATGTCAGTGTACATTGAACATATTGTGATTTATCGCTTCTTTGTAGAACTTATCAACTTTTTTCCGTGGAATTATTAAGATATGATGAAGGAAAGCGGGGTGCTACCAACAGTGACATTGGTAGTTGGGGTAGGTGCTACGCGTTTCTACGTGTTAATCCCATCAAAGCAACCTTGTGCATGCAAACGCCAGGCTGTGCTAATCTTAAAAAAAAAATAATAATTTAAAAATAAAAAACAAAAAAACCCAGAGTGTTTGTTTCTTGAAAGACATCAGAGATTCCTTTGTAAATTATGGTGAGACTTTTCTCGAATTTATCATCCATTATAGACCTATTTGAAGAAAATAAATAAATAAATAAATAAATAAGTTATTAAGTAAGTAAGTAAGTAAGTAAATAAATAAATAAATAAATAAATAAATAAATAAATAAATAGACTCCACGCCTGTGTTAATCGTAAAAAAATCTATACACACAGTGTCTCTTGAAAGACATCAGAGATTCCTTTGTAAATTATGGTGAAATTTTTTTCTCGAAATTTTCCATTATAGACCTATTTAAAGAAAATAAATAAATAAATAAATATATAGACTCCATATAAAACAAAACCTGACATTTCTGGTTGACAACCTATCTCACTGCCCCCCCCCCCCCCCCCCTGTGTGAAATGCAACACTTGGGATTTGCATGTATTTTTTTCCACATCACTCTACATTAAATATACATGTTTATATATTGTATATATCAAAATGATCAAGTAATCACTTTAGTTGTATGTTCAGTTTGGCCGAACAGACACATGGTCACGCATGCTACAATGCTTGAGTCCTCTGGATCGCACACGAGTTTCCCTGGTATATTAGGAAATGGGGGCTAAAGTTGTCATCATAAGATTTTGATGCTTCACAGTTTTCGTGGTTGGCATATTCTTCTTATTTTTAGTAGTTTACTAATTTTAGTTGATATATAGAACAAGCTTGTGTATTTTGCAGTGGTCATCACAGCGTCTTGTGGTAAAATTAATGGGCATGCAACACTTGAAACAAAATATCAATAGTGAATAATAACGAAAAACATTAATTTGGGTGTTATTAACATTGTGTAGTATTCTTTCAAGACATGTGGCTATTATGTATCCGTATTAAAAGTGATTGATGACACACTTGTCAAGATGACACGCCCTTGTGTTGTATAACGTCAACTGTAGAAGAAAATGATAGAAGGTTACCAAGTCATGACCGCAAAGCTGAAGAGTCTTTTAAACGACGAGTATACTTGTTACTCCCTGGGTTTCCATCATTTCAATAATATATGCATGGTAATAGTCAATTACGTGTACATGTATATAAGCAGTTTAGTGAGCCTATAAATTTATATGATTTATGCGGATGCTATAACCTTAATTGAAATTATTGACACTTCCGACGGAACAGTTATAATCTTGAATGCAAATTTACAGATTGTTGAAGAATGGGGAAAAAGTGGAAATTAGATTTTAATCACGACAAAGCAGAAGAAATGATAATTTAGACAAAAAAGAAAAAGCCAACACATGGTCAATCGCTTTTAAGAACCAACACATCACACGTGTACGTGAAAATAAACACCGAGGAGTTACCTTGTCAGACAACCTGTGCTGGGATAGCCATACAAAAAATATTTGCAAAAAAAATGTCTCGTTTATTCTACGTTCAAATAAATAGGTTTACAAACAAATCTTTAATGGGGGTACACACGCTTGTAAATATTCATAGAAAGGGCAGAATTTATGGTTTGTGCTTTCGGATTGATTTGTATTTTTTCACATTACGACAAGAATCCACTCAGAAAAATCGGGAAGCGCCTGTGTTTTCAGTCTATTAACACATATAGTTACATAACGGCTCCATGTTGCGCATTAAAATACAGATGGTAGCGCTAGCAGCGTGTAATTCATTAATTAGCTTATCTACTCAAATATCGCCATCAGACAGACGGCGATATTTGATCAGATTAGCTAATTGGTGAATTACCGCGAGGGACCAAATGGATTTGGTGCATCTCTTGGGAGCAATTGTTAACAAAGTGCTGAACTCCCTGTCTGGTAGCCCAGTTGGTAGGCTACCAACATTTAAGAGCTCTGACGAGCGCCCACATCAGTAACTTTAGCGAGTCTGGGAGGCTGATATGGAGGCAACTGCTGGTCGCATCTTAACCAATTCCTATAATCTGATACAAATTGAGGTGCTAAACCTGCTTTTTGTGTAACTTCTATCATGAAAGGCACAAATTTTAATGGGCTTTTATGGAAAAACTCTCACATGTAAGTACTACAGTTTTTGTGATAAAAAAACAAGAATCTGAAACAGGTCACTTTTATGCACCAAGTTGCCGAGGTTAAGGCAATATAATTCCCGATGCAGTAGTGAGCAACGGAATTCACGAGTTTAAAGGTAAACATGTGTTCAAATTAATTTGTCAGATAGGAAGAAAATGAAGGTAAGTTTAAAGTATTTATCTGACTTGCTAATTTTGGACGTTTGTTAAAAAAAAATGTTAAAGCGTCCAGCTATTTCATGTTTGCCAGTCATTTTCTTGTTTTCTATTGGTAAGATTTGAGATAAATCGTTTTTCCATTTAATCATGTTCAGAATGGTTTTAATGGTATCCCATGTTTTCCTTATATCACCCTTAAACATTTCAAACTATGAATATAGTATTCTTGCTTTAATTTACAAATATTCTGTTTTAATATTTGTTTATACACTTTAAGGTTTTGTTTTATTATACTGTACTCAAAAGAATCTGTCATGGTACATTTCAATTTTTTTGTATAAGTTATCGCGGCATTTATGGATTTTATTACAGCTAGTGTTATCTTGGGACAGCGTGTATGCTTATATTTGTTAAATTTTAGTTTTTCTGGGAGGTGTAGTTCCCTTGCCGAGCAGATTATATTCTGTAAAATTTCATTTTTTTTTCTAATTGGGATCACACTTTAGATCAGAATTAAGACAATTGATTACGTCGGTTTTATTAATTTTATCATAAAATTTTGGAATGGAAGCATTATCTTTCGTCATTATTTTCATGAATTTTTGAGAATCTTGTGTGGCTAACCTTTGATCTATGTAGGCGAAACAAGGAAAGTGGTCCAACATTTCAGTGAAGAAGATACCGAAGAGGCAGGATTTTCTATTGTCAGATAAACTGCAAAAAATTTGATCTATTAATGTGGCACGCCGTTCGGACAGTCAGGTTGGGAGAGTTATCTTAGGTGTCAGACCTTTGTTCAGCATTACATCGAGAGAGTAGGCATATTTCTGTCTTGCTGTAACATTTAATAGGTCGATGTTGAAGTCACCCACGACTATTTTTGTTCGAAGACTCTTTACACACATTATGCAAAGAAGGCATAATGTCTTCAATAAATATTTGGATGTCCGTTTTTATCTCTTGGTGGTCGATAGATATTACATAGAGTAATTGTTTTTGTTAAGACGTTCCCGTAAACATCTATGAATTGACCTTTCCAATGCTTATTTTGAGAATAGAAGTCCCTTATAGTGTACTGAAAGTCCATATGTAGATATATTATCAGACCACCATGCGAGGTACATGTAGCACTTAAGGGAATTAACGTATAATTTTCTACTTCAAAAATGATAAATCAGATAGATCTTGATTTAACCAGGTTTCCTGCAAACATATTGTATTGAAAATAAAATTATCTCTTGCTGGCTCATCCAATAATAATCTAAATTCGTCAAATTTGGCATTAATACTTTGAATGTTTAGATCCAGAACAGAGAAATTATGCATATGCGATTTGAGGTAGGTTGTAAGATTGCCAATAGATATGTAAGGGGATTCTGAAGCAATTGAAATAGCATTATCTAAATCTTCAGGATGAGATAGCAATTCATTGAGATTGTGTTTTATTGACTTCACCAAAAGGTCTCAGAATTTCACCTTCTAATGTATTGGCTGTCATTCAAAAAAACAAAGTTGAAAGTAAGCACAACATAACACGACTTGGGTTATATATATGCAGGACAAACAGACACTTATCACGAAATGACATGTAACTTGACCATAATGAACTCTGAAAAGAAATATGACAAAAACTGAAATTGAAAATGTATAGAAAACTAATGGGAAAAGGTAATCATAAGAGTGTCTTTGTGTGTCAAAGAAACGGGCAAACTGGTGTGAGAAAAGTCAGTCATAGTAAACGAAGAAGCTTACACGAGCACTTCCAACTTCGCTAG
Source organism: Hermodice carunculata (assembly GCA_964020975.1). Taxonomy (NCBI): domain Eukaryota; kingdom Metazoa; phylum Annelida; class Polychaeta; order Eunicida; family Amphinomidae; genus Hermodice; species Hermodice carunculata. The sequence continues at coordinate 66,230,112 of OZ026626.1, read as the reverse complement.
TGTTCAACAGCGAAAAAAATCCGCATGGAGTGAAGTCAATGAGCATATACACGTAGGCTGGCATGATTTGTAATCAATAACACTATTGATCTCTGGTACAAGCAAAAAAACAAAATCCATATTTTTTATATAGATCTTAGAAGAAAGTATGTAAATAATGTTCACCGCTACACTTTGAGTCTCATAACATGTATCAGTCAGAATGTGGTTAAGCCATCTTGAAAGCCATATCAAGACGAAGTCCCAAGAATTCACTCATTATGTCTTGCTGGCTTGTTTTGAGGTAGACTGAGTTTTGACCCTGAATATCTAATTGGACATGGGGGCATGTTTTGAGGTAGTTGACCTTGGATTTCTGTTTTATGTCTGCCGGTAGACTGCGCCTGTGTGCCATGATTTCATTTTTCAATTTGCGCGTAACTGGTGGCATGTATGGGGCTACTTTATCTGGGTGTATTCGAAGATTTTTGGCACCAGATAGCCACCTGTTACGCTGGTCCAGATACACGTAAGTAATTATGATATCTGCATGTCTCTGTTGGTTCAGGCGATGACATGCTGCCATGTGGATGGGATCAGCATCAGAGATGGACAGATGGCTTTTTGCAATGTTAATACAAGTCTCTCTGGCGATTTTCTGGTCTACCCCAGCTGGACCTTTCAACCCCTGAATTATGATAGACCATTTTTTGTGCATGTCATTATCAAGGGATCTCATGGCCAGTGCAGTGGATAGTTCACTCATTTTTGCAGTGAACTCTGGCAAAAAACGATCAGTGATAGTGTCAACTCGATTACTCCAACTTTTTGTCCCCAAAAATGAAAATAAAAGAAAGGCTGCCTTGTTCACCAATAGAGATGATCTGGGTTGGTTTAATTTCTTGACACACAGCCTTTCATTTCCATGTTGCACATTTGTGACACCTAACAACCCATGCCATTAGAGGTCAGGTGTAAAAGTGGGTCAGCTAAGCCCATTACATTGCAGTGAACCTAAAAGTTTCACCCTGCATACGAGGAAGAATTTTGTATTTATCATCTAATCTACCTGAAGTATAGTCATCCTGCAATAACATCCTGGTGTGATAAAATGCAAGTTTAAAGCTTATTTGATAACATATAGAAAGGTTAAATTTATACCTGCAATGTTCCAAAAGGTGAAGATCATGGGAAGTGACCACAAGATCTGGGCAGTCAACCATGATCAGGATGGGCAGCACCATCTTTAGGTGAATTTTGGACTAACCCAGATCTTCCCTATTAGCCTGCCGGTACTAAATTGAGACACGTGTAGAACACACTGGGTCATGAGACATCGATTATCATATGTGAACAGCTAGCACCATAAAAAGCGAGCGCTGCTTTAATCCTTATATATGTATGTGTATGTTCATACATATGTATCTATTTATAGGTGTACACATGTATGAATACACACACTTTTATAATCATATACTATAACAATACCAACACAGGGACATACCTAAGCCTTAAAGATTTGTAGAAAATGGGGAAGTAAAACTGTAATTGTTGCGGAATCCGACAAAATTTCTTATATAATTCATGAAAAATAAAATTAGCCCTTTACGAATTTGTTTAGCCAACTTAAAGCAACATTTTTTTAGCATTTGATTTATTGACTAATGCCACTAGCAGTCCCTGAGGCTGAAAAAAAAGCTTACTTTGTCTCTTTTATATTTGTATATGTAACATGCGATATACAACATAATGTTGACTTGGTATGTAACATGTCAGAACCATTTGCGGACCGATCCGTTTCGGTTATGTATTATCGTAATTCATAACAAAGAAAAAAGAAGCATTTAGCTCCACCTTGAAGTCGAATGTATGACATGGGCATTTAACTTAACCGACATACGTAACAAGGTTTTTGGGACTGGCGGACACGTCGGCACCATTTATAGACCAATCGTTTTCGGTCATATATATTATAGTAAACCAAAACAAGAAAAAGAAGGATATTGGCTCTGCCTTGAAGTCGACGGTATGACATTTGCACACCAATCGGTTTTAGTCAAATATTATCGTAAATCACTACAATGAAACAGAAGGATATTAGCTTCATGCTGAAGTAGAAGGTGTGACATAGGTATCCAACTTAACCGGCTTACATACCAAGGTTTTTGGACTAGGTGGACATGGCGGCCCCATTTGCAGACCAATACGGTATCTCTCATAAATTATTGTAAATCACAACAAAGAAAAAAGAAGGATAATAGCTCCTCCTTAAAAATCGAAGGTATGACATGGGAATCTAACTTAACTGGCTTAAGTACCAAGGTTTTTGGACCAGGCAGACATGTCAGAATCATTTGCGGACCGATCCCTTTCGGTCTATATTATATAATAATAACCTTTATTTCAAATCGAGTACAAATAAAACGAATAACATAAGCGCCGAAGCAGCTATTCTTCGACGGTGATATAAATTGAAGAGATGAAAGATGATGAATATACACTGAAAACAGATGAATATATACAGCCAGTCCATTTACATATCCATAGCTTTCAAAATAAAGAGCTCAGGAAATTAAGTCAGACCGAAATTCTGGTTTCTCATATAGAGCATTTACAGGAGGGGCCAAGCCATTTGTTAGTCAGAGTCTTAAATTAATTTAAAGTGGTAACTTGCTTAGAGCAGGAAGTAGAGAGTTCCATATCTTGGCGCCTTGGTACCTCAGAGAATTATAACCGTAGGTGACAGAACCATATTTGGGCAGAAAGAGCTTGTGTTCATCCCGAAGTTCATATGTAAATTCCTTTTTGTCAAAAATATCGTTTAAGAATAGCCGCACATATTTCAGATATAATTTGGTATACTTCGATGGATAGTTTTCTTAGCCTACCAAAGTAAAGACAGGGTTTCTGAGAGCGCGCCAGAAGTTCGGCATAGGTGCCAGAAAAATCGTTATACATAAATCGGAGAGCTCTTTCCTGTGTCTTTTCCATTTTCCAAGAGTTTGTTTGCCCACATAGATGCCATGCTAGCAGACAGTAATTAAAATTTGGCAGTATAAAGGTATTGAAGATTGAGAGCTTTTCTTTGATACTTAGAATATTCGAGAACCTTCTTAGAACAGAAATTTGTCTTGCAGCTTGCTTACAGATATGTGTAACACGACTCTGGAATTTCAGATTATCGTCTATATAGACACCAAGTAGCTTGACACATCTTTCTGTACTTATGGTGAAACTATCAATTTGAAATTTGAAGTCATATTCATTAGGATAATTTTTGTACCTAATAACATAGCTTGAAACTTATTTGGATTTGCTTGCATACCATTTTGGCTGAACCATTCAGTGCCCATGTTGGTGGCACATTCAAGGGTTTCTTTCATAACATCCAAATTGTGAGCATCAAAAGACAGTGTATTAAGGTCAACATAATTATAAATGTCGCATTGGTTCTCTATATAGTAAAAGAAATCGTTCATGAAAATACTGAACAGAAGGGGCCCCAGTATACTTCCTTGAGGGACCCCTTGTAGAATTTGGGTCCACTCACAAGTTGTACCTCCATATTTCACTCTTTGTTTCCTTTGTCCAGGTAGCTAGACAGTAATTTACGTGCCGCTTCAGACATACCATATGCTTCAAGCTTTTGAACAAGAAGCTTATGGGGGAAGCAATCAAATGCCTTCGACAAGTCCATAAGAATAACCCCAGCATATTCATGCTTGTCGAGGGCTCTTTTCCAGTCTTCAATAATTTCGACGAGTAATATTTGACAACTATACTTTTTCCGAAAGGCACATAGTAACTTTGACAGGATATCATTAAAGAAATCAATCATTTGTTCACTTAGTAGACCTTCAAAAACTTTAGAAATGCATGAAAGGACACTGATTGGTTGATAGCTTGACTTATCTAGGGGATCAGATTTCTTGGAGATAGAAGAAACATCAGTCTTTTTCATATCAGATGGAAATGTGCTCGTCTAAATTGATTTATTCATGACAGCATTTTAGGATGGACAGAGGGCATCTGCGCCAGCTCGTAGCAGCTTAGGTGGAAAACCATCATGACCTGTGGCCTTTTTGGGATCAATCTTCTTGACAGAAGTAAGAACCTTTTGTTCAGAAACTGTCTGAAAATCAAAATGAAAATCACGGTATTTAATAGCAAATTTACTAAGATTTGTCCGGACTCTGGTTATGAACAAATTTGTAGATTGACGAGTTGAGTAAGAGTGAATGGCAGAGATGCATGTAAACAGCCTTTGAACAATTAGAGGTGTGATGTTGCTCACGGTTTTGAACATAAATAAAACTGTTGCATATGTGTTCATATGTTTAAGTTTCAGTATATTTAATTGTTTGAACATGAGATCAGTATGGGCGTTAAAGTCAGAATTTGTAATTGTGCGCATAATTTCTTTGTATTTTCACAAGTTTATCTAAATTTTAAACATAATTTGCAGCCCATGTTATATTGCAATACATAAAATAAGGATAAGCTAAAGTATAATATAGTTTAGTTAAAGTATTCTTACATCGTTTATATCTAATTTTCTTGATAATTCCAATAATTTTGCTTAGTTTATTTGATATACTTGATATATGTTGTTTCCAGTTTAGCTTATCATCAATCCAAATTCCCCCCCCCCCAAAAATACAACATATTATTTGTTCTAAATAACTATCCTTAACTTTAATTTTTAGATCATCTGGGATGTTAGCAAGCTTTTTTGTAGCAAAAGTCATATAATTGGTTTTGTCTAAGTTAACAGATAATTTGTTACCGTGGTGCGAGTTAAAAACTTTTGCTAATGATGAATTGATGTGCTGGAATGTGTGTTCCATATAATGACCTGTAAAAAGCAAGCTGGTATCATCACAAAAAGAAGAGTGAAAGCATTCTCACATAAAGTTCTTAAGTCTTTGATATACACTAGAAAGAGGAGTGGTCCCAAAATAGATCCTTCAGAAACTCCGCAGGTAATCTCCTGTAATGTAGACTCTTCATTCATAAAATACACATATTGTTTCCTCTTGGTAATGTTACTCCTAAACCAGTCAAGTGCTATGCCACGTACACCATAATGGGACAATTTTGAAAGGAGAAAGTTATATCAACCGAATCAAAGGCCTGGGAAATATCGAGAAAGACACTAACTGTGTGATCACCATTGTCCAAGGCCTCTGATATTTTGTGTACAAGATAAGCGACTGCCATTTGAGAACTGTAACCCTATCAGATTTCAAATGGGAAATGGAACAAAATCATATGTTTTTCTAAATAATCAATGAGCTGATTGTAAGCTGTTTTTTCAAATATTTTTTGAAAAGAAGGATAGAAAGGAAATAGGTCGATAATTGGTGAATATAACTCAAGATCTCTTTCTTGAATAATGGGGTGTCTTTTGTAATTTTTAGGTCATCTGGAAAGGTACCAGTTTGCAGAGACAGTTTTATGATATGGGTAAGAGGTTTAAGAATACCAGTAGAAATACATTTAGCAACCTTTGAATGGATCAGATCCCAAACTGGCGATAAATTTCTTAAGGAGTCAATTATAATACGTGTATCATCTTCTGTAACAGGGCTGAAGAAAAAGGAGTGTAGATAATTACCTTTGAGAAAGAATGAATGGTGTTTATTAGATACAGGGATCGTTTTAGCCAAATTTGGACCAACTTCGATGAAAAGTGAATTGAAGTCGGCAATACCTTTACTATTTGATAGAATTGATTCATTGTACTTAAATCTATTGTTATTGGTGGCCAATTTATTCTTACCAATGGCATTGTTATAATTTTCCACAATTTTGTTAGATTTTGTTTATTTGTTTCAATTGGGCGGGAATAATACCGGTTTTCTTCAGAGACACGCAAAAAATGATTCAATCTATTTTCATATGATTTATGTTTAGACAATTACTTGTTTTCCATGTTTACAAAGGATGTAATTTTAGTACAATTTATTTTTTCGTTTGAAAGATTTAAGAAGACCTGTTATATATATATATATATATATATATATATATATATATATATATATATATATATATATATATATATATATATATATATACATATAGTGTTGTAAGCCAAGGTTTGCTAAGATGAGGTTTGTAGTTATTGTTTTGTTAGGGAAACACTCACTGTAAATACTTTTAAATTTAATCATGAAGGAAGTCATGCCTGTGTTGTTCCGCAATACTTGACCAGTCATGAGAATCAATTCTTAATTTTAAGTCATGAAGCGTTTTAAGGGTAATGAATTGTTGATTTGGGAAAGTCTGTTTTTTAGACAGCAATTGTTTTTGACTAATATGAAATACTAGTAAATAGTCATAAAAATTGGCTAAGAATAGTACATATGAAACCTGATTCACTTTTTTACGGTTGTTTTCTCTGCAACACAGAAAATATACATACGGGGGAATTCATTGGATAACATGTGTTAGAGATACGTTATGCAACCTAGACTTCACAATGGTATCGGGAAATATTGGTTTACTGACAGATGACTTTCCAACATCAAAATTTGTCGAAAATATTAGAAATCATTTCAGAAACGAGTGGCAGAAAGAGATGGATATCAATTCAGGCGCCGATAAAAAAATTACGAACCTATCCGAAATTTAGGAGAAAATTTGAAGTTGAAAATTACCTTCTTACGGTCAAAGATCGGTCCATAAAGAAAAATATAACAAGATTTAGAATCAGTGCACATAACCTTTTTAAAAACTGAAACAGGGAGACCTACGAGACCACAAAAAACACTTTTGGAAGAAAGCGTTTGTGAAATTTTTGAAAAAGTTGAAGATGAAATACATGTAATGTTACACTGCAAAATATATTATTCTGAAAGAACTGTTTTATTTAATGAGATAACCGATATTTTCCCTACATTTACCACACTTGACGATCAAGAAAAAATTACATTTCTCATGAATTTGGATGATACAGAAAATAATTAAAATAGTAGAAACATATTTTGTTAATATTCTTAAAAAAGGAGGATTCCTCTAACTTATTATTAAAATTTAAAATGCAATAGTGAATAGTGACAATGTCATGTAACATAGTTTCACTGACGCCAGCTTGTCGACATAGGTTTAACTCTCTCTCTCTCTCTCTCTCTCTCTCTCTCTCTCTCTCTCTCTCTCTGTGTATGTATGTATGTATGTATGTATGTATGTATGTGTGTGTGTACGTATGTGTGTGTGTGTGTGTTTTCAGTATTAGTTAATTGCAGTTTTTTATGATTTTTGTAAGTGTGTGTCTGATATATGTGATATGTGCGTTTTCGTATTGCATGGTCCGGTTTTGTAACTTTTGTACGTATGTATCGTGTATTAACAAAATACTATAGTTGTATTTGTGTGGTGCAGTTAATAAAGTTTCATTCGTATCATTCAACAAATAAGTTTAATTTACAAGAATTAAGCCATGTCTCAGTTAGACCAATAACTTTGAAACTATAATGTAAGGTGTGCAAGTAAGCTTCAAATTCATTTATATGTGCTAGGAGGCTTCGAATATTCAAATTCATAAATGATAGATCATCTGATCTAGTAAGAATTTTACTGTACATAGCATTGAATGAGTCTTTGACAAAATATTGACTATAGCATACGCTGTTTACTTTATCATACAGGTTGATGAAATTGATATCTGGGTCACAATCATAAATAGGTAAAAAGGTTTGTTTGAAATTTGTTTCAAAAGTAATGCATTTTTTGTATAATACAGAAAAATCAATGTGTGTATCAGAAAACCACAATTCAGATATGCCAATAAGGAAAGCATCATTGTCATCAATATGATTAAATGGGATGATATTATGTAAATAAGGTGGACATAAGCAGGTTTTATCGGAGGTGTTAACATTAGGAGGGCACTTAATGTGGTAATAATTAGAGCATGAAGTACATAACCGTTGATTACTATTTTTTTTTCACATTTACCCTCTTCTTACATGTGTTACAATATCCAGTCATAGAGAGAGGAAAAAAAGAGTTAAATGCATTTGCATAAACAAGAAAATACAAAGACACCAAAGAAAAATTGCTTAGGTCACCGTGTTTCACGGTAAGGGATGGTTCAACCTTTCCATCATATTTGATTTAGTACTAACAGTAAGCAAGGGGGAGGGGGTTAATTGGGTGTGTACACTTTCACAGAATATGGAAAATGATGGTCAATTTTGGGCATGTTTTGTGCAATTTTGCTATGAATTTTGGGGAAAATCATCATTTTTAAAGTACTTAATTGGGGGAGGGGGTCATGAAATTTAGTACCATAAGTACTGATTCAAAAATGATGATAATGTGGAACCATCCCTAGGCATATTTAACCAATTTGAATATTTTTAAGGCCCTCAGACATATAAAATACAATTTGAATGCATAATGGGTAATATATGACATGCGAAAAATTGCCTTTGTTAAGACAAGAGTAAGAATTAAATAATGCGTAGAATAGCATTGGAACACGAGTCTTGTATGCCATACAGTACTGTCGGCGGAAAGTCGGCTCTGATGCATAGGGTTTAAAAAAGTATACATGTATAGACATTGTAAACAAAAAAAAATAACGAATTAAAGCATAAGTAGAATATGGGGTAACTGTCCAGTTTGCAAATGTATTCAAATCCCGTTGAGTACTACAAATGAAGAAAAAAAGGGTAGATAGGCCCAATGAAAAAAATGGATTATGATGCTTAGATTTGGGTGGAGTCTGTGGTTGGGAGGTGCCTTAGGTCGAGAGAGAGAGAGAGAGAGAGAGAGAGAGAGAGAGAGAGAGAGAGAGAGAGAGAGAGAGAGAGAGAGAGAGAGAGAGAGAGAGAGAGAGAGAGAGAGAGAGAGAGAGAGAGAGAGAGAGAGAGAGAGAGAGAGAGAGAGAGAGAGAGAGAGAGAGAGAGAGTTAAACCTATGTCGACAAGCTGGCGTCAGTGAAACAATGAACCTGCAGGCAGAGAATACTTACATAATTAGCCTCCGATATTTACTAAATGGTTACCTAAAAATTTTGAAAAGGTTGCATTCCCTAAACATTGATTCTCCCTAAGTGCATTTCCGATGTCAACAGTGCCTACAAATATTTCAGCACTAAATTTACTCTTCACGAAAATGACAAAATAGTAGCCCAAGACGGGCAAGAGAAAAGTGAAAGGCCATTAGAGTCATTTAGACAGTTTAAAAAGCTATAATAATTTTAGTTATAATTTTGAACACTAACTGGCAGCACCAGCTTGTCTCCCGGACATGCCACCGTCGTGCCACGATGAATGGAGAACAGTACAACACACTGTATAGTACACTCACACTGTAGTTATTAATTCGGAAGCCAGGCCCAAGTTTTTGTTTATCATTCACACATCAATGACTTGACACTCATGAGGAAAATTGTACCAGTAAGGGCTGTCGGATAGCTAATCTGATGTAACTTGATAACAAGAGGCAAAGGACTTTGGGTTTATGTTTGTAACACTCTAGCAAGATTAAAAAGTCACACACCAGGCCGTGATTCAGCATTTGCACTTGCAGGTCTCTCACCCTTCTGGATTCTTTTAATTTTAAAACACATGTTTACATTGGCACACTTTTGAAATACAAATTATTCATGTTCTTTGAATGCAACTCTAAATAGACTAAAAGGTACAACAAAGAGAAGACAGGCACTTTCATGCAGAAATCCTAGGACTCCCGATACTTACTATAGTATAGCAACCTTCCCTCCCCCCAGTCACCGTAAATAGTTCTTTTACCAACACTTATGTATGCATAACTAATGACATCTATCAGAAAAACATTTACGACAGTTTTGTAATCACATTGCCTGGTCAAGCAGAACGGGCATCATTGCAAGGAGCTACATGTACGATTGTCGGATTCCCCACTAAAGTTTGTTGTCACGTTGTCATTGGAATAATTTTAGAACACGATTGGCGTTATAAAATGATTCCTTCATCGGCTGAATACTGCATTCTGATTGGGATGTTACATTGGATGGCTTCAGGCTATGGAGACGTCCACACATTTTTTGCATATACTGCCTCATTAAATAACTTTTTGAAATTTCGAAATAGAATGGAGATAAATTCGGCTTTATTCTTTATTAAGCACAGACACATTTGTTTTGCATGGATTGTGATAGAAGTCAAGCATTGACTTACTGAGTCACTCTCCATGGCACAGATGTTGGCGTATACTTCCTACCTTGTCTGTGGTGGAGGAAACCGAAGAACTCAGAGAAAATCAGTGTGCACTGTTGTTAAGTCGTAGGAACTTTCTCCCCATGCTTCCCAGGAAGAGAATTAAATCTGGGTCGCCGAGGTGAAAGGCGAGCGTCTTGCCGCTCAGCCAACCATGTACCCTTCGATTCGAACTTATTACATAGGTATATTGTGTAATATAATGGGACTTCGGTTTTCCTTTATTGCTTTAAGGTGTTACAGGAATAAATATGGCATTGTGCAGCTGATGGTTTTATGCTCAAAATGAGGTCTCGTGGCCACCCCACATGTAGCTAGATTTTATCCCAACAGGCAACACATACTTGATGGCTATCTTAAAAAGAGTGTAGCTACAATTTATCCCTACACATATTTGACGTCTATCTCAACTCTTTCAGTGCCAACTGAGACTGAAGTTAATTACATAGAATGAACTGCTCTGAATTATAAGGGTGCTAGGTTCATGTTCCTTGTAAAAAGACCTTGCATTCAAGTACCAGCATGCCTGAAGTTACAAAGAATATAAGTCCAAGTCAACAGCTTTCCTTGGTGCAGTTTGGACACAAGGTGCCCAAAGTGCACCAAGGAAACCTGTTGACTCCATCCAAAATGTGGCACTGAAAGAGTTAAAATGAGTATACATGTAGTGGTACCTGCTGTATGCAACCACTGCCGCAAGCAGCCGCATTGCTTTTTGTGGTCACTATAGCCTGGGACATAGGAGTCAATTTCTTTGTAAAATTTACCTGTGGTGACAGGTCACCTGCTGTATGTGGCCACTTTTTCTTGGCTGAATGGGTGGCCACATACAACAGGTACCACTGTATTGACAGGAGGCATCATCATGACAAAATGTTGCGTGGCACAATTTTTGGTCATGCACCCAGATGAATGATCTGTGAGCATGATAAATCCCCCCCCCCCCAAACAAAAAAATTCAAAGTAAAAATAACACTCAACAACTTCAATGTATGCAGTGTTCCTTTATGGCACTTGACAGTCTTTTTCTTGAACCTCTAACCGAGACTCCCTTTTACATTTACTAATACTGCCTTGCCTTCCAACAGCACAGTATTACCAAGTCTATAATCAAAGTCTGAGCAGTTATAAAATGCGTACATATCACAGCGTCACGTTTCAAGGTACATGTATCATGTATGCAACATTTCCATTAACTTGCTGTGCTCTTACAACACACATACATGTATATACTTCGGCTGAAAAACTTGATGAGACATGCAAATTAAAACTCCTAATTATACAATTTCCTCAAAAAAAAATGCATTTTCTTTCAAGGAATGTCAAATCTGCCTTTAACAGAAGTCACAATACGAGGCATGCATATTAATTTCCCACCACAGCTGCATATTTGGCTGTCTCAGTAACCATAGTCTGGCCTGGTGAGATACGGGTGGCTGCCTGTGTGGGGAAGCGAGATATCACTACTATTTTGCAAATAAAGAATATTTAGTATAGCCAGATGGAAATTTATTCTTGTTACCAATTTAGGAAATGCTAAATGAATGACTTTGGTATTTGTAAAATTAACTTTAATTTCTCTAAAAGACACTACTTTTGTGAGAAAGGGGTACCAAGCCCTATCGGTGACAGTGATATGCCCGTGTGTGTCCGTGATTGACAGGCATGAGCACCGTTCTTTGTGGCAGGAAATTAACATGCATGTCTCATATTAGCAAATCCATATGTATTCAGCTGAATGCTCTCTCAATGCACAAAATTTTGGGGGGCCAGAGTTGGACTGTACAATGTCCATACGTCATGTAGCATGTATGTTGACCCTTTCCCCCTTGGAACCTAGTATACAAGGCTCTCAAAACTTTATCATTTGACCAACCCTTTGTGGGTGTCAATGTCGAGTTTGAGGACAATGATCTTGACCCAATTTCAAGGTCACCAGGATCAATTATCTCTGAATTTCTTTGGCATGATATCTTGAGGTCCAGATAAGCTAGGATCATAAAACTTTTATAGCAGATCAGCTTTGTTACAGTCAATATCAAGTTTGATGGACAATGACCCTGACCTAATTTCGAGTTCACTTGGTCAATTCTCTTTCACTTTCTTGTGCAGGATATCTCAGGAACCACATATGCTAGTATCGCAAAGCTTTTACAGTTGGTAACCCTTTAAAAAGTCCTATGCTGAGATCAAACAGCAATGACCTTGATGTGATTTCATGGTTGGCAGGGTACATTCTCTTTAATAGCACACATTATCGGAAGAACCAGACAGGCTAAGATGGTAAAACTTGATCAAATATAAAACATTCTGTTCTACCTCAATTGAAACGATACTGATGAACTCTATTTTAGAAACAAATGACCGACAGAAAGAGTTTCTTCTGGAAGTACTGCACCATGACCCATACCTTCTAAACTTCATTCATTAAACTAAATAGACTTCATGATAATTATATGTTAAGCACATAGTGCCTATAATAAACAAATGTCTCAAGAATTGATCACTATAATTTACTTATACCCGTTACAATGATCTCATGCATATGTATACATGTACATTCTTTTCTGTGTGCTGCTGAGGGGTTTTAACCCTTAACTCATTCCACCCTGATAGAAGACTGAGTCAACAGCTTTCCTTGGCGCGCTCTGGGCGCAATGCGCCCAGAGCGCGCCAAGGAAAGCTGTTGACCATGAGCATATAATTTGGAATGATCTTCCATGCAAGTTTCATCCAAAATATTGAAAAATAATCCCTAAATTAGTAAAATACAATGAGCAGACGACATTTAGATATTAGCGGGAAAAAGCGTCATCAGGGTGGAATGAGTTAAAGCACTGATTTAAGACTGAGGCAACAGCCTACCTGGGGGAACTTTGTGCGCAAAGTGTCCCGAGGAACGCTGTTGACCAAGACTACTTTTTGCTTTAGACTAAGCTTGCTGGTATTTGGCAATTTGACTCTTTTAACCATTATATGTTTAACAGTAATGAGAAAACGACTACAGCCATGAAAGCACTTTAAGGGTTAAGGCAGTAACCATTATATTTCAAGTACGACGTACCACTTGACATTTTACCTAGTCTAAAAGTCAGTGGTTTTTTTCATTGCCTTGCAGTTCATGCTCCATGATAGAATCATGATTTCATGCTCCATGACAGAATCATGATTGCATGCTCTGTGACAGAATCATGACTTCATGCTTCATGACAGAATCATGATTTCATGCATACCAGGCAATGCTAAAACCAGTGGCCATGGTCTTTACCTGCTTTGTATGGAAGGATTTTGAAAGAAGACGGAGCTTACACATAAGTTACAGAGTGGTCCCCCTCCTATAATGGAAAACCAAGAGCACAAGCAAAGTGGCCTTATAGGTACATGGTCTCTCTTGAGGGGTAATATGAAATGGAATTAACTCTTTCAGTGCCAACTGTGACCAAAGTCAAACTACTTACAATGAACTGCTCTGAATTATTGTAAGGGTGCTCAATTCATGTTCCATGTAAGATGTTCCATTCAAGTAGCAGCATGCCTGAAACTACATAGAACATATTAACTCTTTCAGTGCCAAATTTTTGGACTGAGTCAGCAGCTGTTCTCGGCATGCATTGAGCACATTGCGCCCAATGCACGCCAAGAAAAGCTGTTGACCTGGGATATTCTCTCTGGAACTATATAATAGGCATGCTGGTACTTGAATGAAAGGTCTTTTTGCAAGGAATACAAATCTGGGGTTCTTACAATAATTCAGACTAGTTTGACTTAAATGGATTGGTTTTAGTTGTGCTTGGCACTGAAAGAACTAATAGTACGGGTCACCAGCTTTCCTTGGTGCATTTTGGGTGCATTGTGTCCTGAGGAAAGCTGTTGACTTAGTCCAAATGTGGCATTGAAAGAGATAAATACCATACTAGCTACATGGAGAAGTGGCCTCTATACAGGGGTGGCCTCTTATTGGGGGGCCGTCAGCTTAGGGAGGTAGAAAAAAAGGACACCACGGCACCAAACTACTGTGTTCTACCTCTTTGTGCTTCAAATATGTATTAATCTGATGGACTAGAGAATAAAGCTTACATGTTCCTCTTGGCAATAAAGAAAATTTGTTTCATTATGGCACCAGCAGATTAGGATTTCTACCCGAAGAGCTGCACTGCAGCACTAAAACGAGATATTTTCACCAACTGTGGCTAATTGCATTGTCTGATAAATTTGAGCACTAACAGTACAATGCAACCTGGCTTGAAAGACCACTTACTATACAAATGACTAAACTGTGGTCCCTGGAGACAGGTGGCTTTTCATAGGAGCGAAATAATAAATAGAAAAGCACTGATCAAAATAATCTGAAAATGTGGTCTTTGAAGACAGATAGTCACATTGGAAAGGTATCTCTAGACAAGGACCACTGTACATACCAGTCAACTTTGCGAGAGCTCATGCACGTCAGTCCGTGAAATCTTGCAATTAACAACTATATCACTGACATAGACTCAAGTACAATACATTAACTTCAACAAGATTATTCCAGTAAGTTAAACTAATGTGCATATGACATTAATCTCTTTTTAAACAAGAGAAGAGTATTTCTCACATAACAGTGCCCTGTATCAAGGGGCCTCTTTCCCATAGGATTTTATTTTACGCAAATGTACATATAGTATGGTATATTTACACTGACTTATAAATACATATCACAAATGTTGCAATGTATCAAATGTCTATGCTTTTCAATGCTAAAAATATCTCATAATTTAAGCCAGTGATCAAAATTCACTTGAAAATTGCATTGAAAACAACTATAGTGGAATCTCCATGTCAAAACCACCTCCTGGACTGAAAAACGTGATCTCAACAGGGTACTGGTCTTGATAAGGACAAAATTTAATTAAGAAGCAACAAACACAGGATTGTAAATTGGTGGTCATAATAAGGAAGCGGTCTCTTTATATAGGTGGTCTTGATTGGAGATTTAACTGTATATTTATGCCAACACATCCTAACAAAATTATTCGTAATTGGCTCTTTTGCTACGACAACAATGGCCGTCTTTCGTCGTCTTCACGTTCATTTTGGTTTTTCTCGAGTTCTGTTGAGGAAGTACCTCTTCTGGATTCATTACGTCTGGTGTTTGATCTGTCCCTCCTGTTGCCAGGGTTAGTGATGCTGTTTGTTGATCTGTCCCTCCTGTTGCCAGGGTTAGTGATGCTGTTTGTTCCTGACTGAGCAGTTTCCACAGTAACAGGTCTATGTGCCATATACTTGTAAGATAACAAGAACATTATCTGAAACAACAAAGTGCAAGAAAATCAGTGAACACACCCCCTCGATTAGGATCACCTGAGGGTCTGAAAAAATGTGTCCCTAAATAGGGGAATGACCTCAGCAGGGGACACAATTTTATTAAGGATATACAAACAAAAGTCTGTAACATGGCAGTCTATAATTAGACATGGTCTCTTTTCAAACATGGTCTTTGCAGATTCTACTCTGTTAGACAAATTGACCTGTTAGGCTAAAAATTTCCAAGTGCTGATGACAAAAACTTTCTTTATTTTGTTCTTTCACTGTCACGTGAACAGCATAGACAAGCTGGACATGATTTCTTTCTGAAATCATTATGTACTAATTTTAACAAAGTCTTATTACCTCCAAGAATTTAAGAAAAACTGTGAAAAATCCACTTGATGACATATGAAAATAAATATGATAAGTAATACAAAAGATACAGTGTATTTCCCTCTTGTAAGGCTACCCAAACTGTGCCTTATGAGAGGAGATGAACTTATACTGTACATGTACATGTAGCTATTTTCATTTTTGCAAGAGGGGTTAATATAGGGCCTGGCCCTTCTCCCCAATTGTATTCTTTTTGAATAAAATATGTTTAAACCACCTATTTTCATGTGTACAAGTGCCTTCGGCTGTGCCCAGGTAACAAATTCAACTGACGCCAAAGGAGGTAATATGTAAAAGGGGAATGAACATTCATTTTAAACATGTTTCAACAAATGTCCAAGTTATCTGAGGCCTAACAAAAATATACCTGTGGTTCCGGTAACCAGACAAACCCTACCAAAAAAAGCCCAGCCCAAACGTTAGTGGAACAAAAAACAAAGTACTTTCAAACCACCCGTCCCATCATGGTTTAAGGTAATCTGAGTGAGGTTTTGGAGAAGTCGAAAATACAGAAAACACAAAAATTCACACGAAAAAAAAAAAGATAGAGAAAAAAATCACAGTTCCACTTGTGGAAAAATAAAGATCTGGGGGTCCCCAGAAGTGTTCCTATGCAATTCCAAAGCAATTGGCTGAGTATCTTTTTAAGGAGTAGATTTTTTTAACATTTTACCAAAGAAATGAACCCAAAAAATTCACCAAAAAAAAAAAATGAAAATCACTGGAGCATGACCATTTGAACAAAATTCATAGAAACCCACCTATGGTACAACTGCACTCAATTTGAAGTGAATCTGGTTGACAGTTTTGGAGAAGTCGAAAATGTGAATTTTTATTACAAACCCCATCGACTTACATGGTAATCAATAGCAATGCCTGCATTAACTGACAGGTACCAAAATTGAAAAATTTGTTAAAAGTCAGGGATCCAGGGTATCACTACCTGGTGAGCAGCTTTGTATAACCTTTCCACCAGCTACAGTTCCTCCAAGTTTCACAAAAATCTGAGCAGTGGTTGTGAATTCAAAAATAGAAAAATTACAAAATTCACAAAAAAAATGGGGAAAAAATTGCAGTGCCACCTGTTGAACAAGTTAAGGTCTGGAGGTTCAGAACTGTCCCTATGCAATTTTAAAGCAATTGACTGAGCGGTTTCAGAGAAGAATCTTCAAGATTTTACAAAAAAATTGAACCAATACATGTTTATTCATAAACCAGACATAATTTCAATGCGAAGTGTTGACTAAAGGGTTCGCCATCTGCTCAAATTAGGTCATGGTGACACCAAAATCTAATCAGTTCATCTTGGCATGCTAGATTGCATACCGCCAAATTTGAGCAAAATACATTGGAGCATCGTGGAGATTTTGTGATAACCAGCCCTAACGAGTATGTAATTATGCTGCCATTTGCTCAAATTAGGTCATGGTGACACCAAAATCAAATCAGTTCATCTTGACAGGTAAGATAAGCATATTGCGAAATTTCAGCAAAATACATGGAGGCATTCTTTAGATATCGCGGTAATGAGTATGTGCACAGACGGACAGACGGACAGCAACCCAAAAACAGAAAGGGTCCCCCCCCATGGAACGGACCCTTAAAAATCTAAAATCACTATAACATGACCATTTGAACAAAAGTGACAAAGACTCACCCACAGTGTGTATTAAGCCCAATGCACAATTGAATACACAAACATTTATCTGGGCTTGAGTTGTGTACATTCCCATTAGTTAACTTATTCCATACCAGTCCCTGATTTTTCCGTATATTTACCTAGATTTAAGACGACAATTGCATATTTAAATTCTTCATGAAAAGAGCTTTCGTTCAAGTGTCAACAGGCCTACAGTCTTAAGTCAGTGGTTCTGGCACCACCTGGCAAGTCACCATTGTACGGAATGAGTTAAAAGTAACCCACAATAAAATAGTCACCATTGAAGCTGTGGTTTATAATTTTAATGAATATTTCAGCTATATAAACAGTTTTGGAAATTTGATATCTCTGTTAGCAATAGTTTTAAAGTTATTAACTTGCAAATTACAATGGAAAGTAATGGGAACACACAACCCTAGCCCTGAAATGACTGCACTGCCCTCTACAGCCAGGGCTTAGAATCTTTTATTTTTGTCCTGTCCTATTTTAAAGCAACTGTCTGAACGGTTTCGGAGAAGTTTTTTGAAGTTTCGCCCAAAAATGAACAAACAAATTTATACAAAAGAAAAAAAAAGAATCATTGAAGCATCACCATTTGAACAGTTTTGGTAGGGCCCTGCCAAAGGTACATCCCCACCAAATCAAGTGAATCCAGCTGACAGTTTTTGAGAAGTAAAAAATGTGAATTGCTGACGACTGACGAAGGGCTTTCCTGTAACCTCAGCTGACTGGCAAAGTCAGCCGAGGCAATAAAAATATAGCAAAATTAAGGGAATTTATAGTACTCACCAAGACAAGAGCCATCAAGCCCAGCATGACTCCTACCAGTATGTATGGCCTGTTAAGCATTCCCCCTGTCCACAGGGGGCCCATGATAAAAGCAATACCACAAACAGTTCTCCTGAGTCCCTGGGAGAACCCTGCAGAGGATAAGATAAATTTGTGATATCAGATTTACAATGTATACACTGTAATCATTCCAGATACAGCCTTCTGTAACAATATACCACTAAATGAGATTAATTCTTCCCCGCCCAAACCACCAACAAAAAAACCCCACCAGGATGGAAAAAAAAAAAAAAAATGTTGGCTGCAGCAATGTTTTTGCTTCAATTTTGCATTATCATAAAACATTTTGAATGAAAAATTGTGACAAGTCCAATCAAGATAAAGTACTCTGAATCAACAGCTTTCCTTAGTGCAAGTTAAGCACAATACACCCAAACAATGACAGATGTTAAGTTAGTCGCGCTCTAACTTGAAATGGCTTGACAGATTTGTGGTATGGGTTTTCTCTTACGGTTCATGCTGTTACAGGTCAAAGGTTAAATCAGTGTCACCATCTGATGGTTTAACTGCTCGATTATGTCCGTGTGCAACACAGATCTTCTTTTCTTTCATTCTTTCGTGCTTCTTTACACCCTAATTTTGTCCAAATTAGTTCTTGGATATCATTCTACACAGAAATACTAAATTTGCCTAAATTATCAACCTAGCACTGATGTTGTGCATCAGAGTGTTGAAAAGTCAGTTTTAAATCCTCCATATTTCCAAAGCTATATAGTTACAGATGCAATTTCCACTTTAATTCCTAGCTTTGGGCAATAGACACATCTGATGCCACACAAAAAAATTATGCAATTTTCATTTATGTTAACCAGGAGCACTAGAACTGTTCAAATATTGAACGTCTTCAAAATATAACAGATAAAGGTGCATTCCAAGTTTAATTCCGATGTTTGTGTGGTGGGAACATCCAATAAACCACCAAAGGTTGTATAATTCTAATTTATGCTAATTTTTGAAAAGTTTCAATGTTGAATATCTTCAAAAACTCTTTCAGATTGAGATGCCACTCCAACTTAAATTCCTAGGTTTGTGTTGCAGGCACGTCTAATGAACGGCAAACAAAGCTTATAGACTTTGAAATAATGCTAATTCAGGACAATTGAACATTTCAACTGTTACATATAGTAGTCCCTCCTTTGAAAGACCACTCCTTTGGGAGACCACCTCCTTTGAGAGACCACAGTTGTCAAGGTCTTTCTGTAGTACTTTTTGATGTTATTTAAACCTCCTTTGAGGGACCACCTCCTTTATGTGAACTGCCTTTTGGGTGGCACTAGGGGTAGTCTCTCAAAGGAGGGACTACTGTATCTTCAAAACTACGATGGGTTGTTAAGTAGACATTGCAACTTATCACTATGTGTTGTGATATGGATGCATCCAATGAACCACAAGCAAAAGTAATAATATTTTAAGTTATACTAATTGCCGGATTTGAAAAGTTTAAATGTTGACAATCTTCAAAACTATTATTGGTAAATGTGCCATTTCCGCTTCTAATTCATAGGCACTGCATTGAATAAACAAAAGTTGTACAATTGGATTTCTGCTAATTACCGAAACCTGAAACATTCTAATGTTGAATGTCTTCAAAACTGTAATAAAGAGAAGTATCAATCATAGGCCTGTGCTATAGGTAAAATCATCAAAATTTGAATTTTTGTGAGTTTTAAAAACTGCTTCAGATAATTAATTCATTCCAACTTTAATTTGTATCTTATGCTATAGTGCAAAGAATAAAAGTTGTAGATTTATGTTTAAATACTCCTTCAAACAAGTGAAAGTTATGTTGGGATTACAGATAAAGCTTGACTCCAGCCTGTGCATGTATCTCACCTTGTGTTTCGGCTCTTGTGACTTTGGAATATAGGGACGTACTGCATACAATAAGGAAAGGAAGACCAAACAGATCAAGGACCACACCCACTATTAGACGTGGCAAGTTATATCCTGGATCATCTGAAGGGAAATAGATATAGATATATACATGTATATTAGATCATTGCTTGCTCCCCCAGTAACATTTTAATGTACAAAAGATCTTTCACTTTGGGGGTACTAAATACTTGCAAAGTGGTACCTGCTGTATGTGGCCACCCCTTCTGCCAAGAAGTGGCCACATACAGCAGGTGACCTGTCATCACAGGCAAATTTCACACAGAAATCGACTCCTATGCCTGTGCCTAGAGACCATACAGCACGTACCACTGTACTACCAAAAATTTTCCCAAAACTGATACTAAATACATGTACTACCAAAAATTTTCCCATCTCTGTTTTTTTTTTTCTTTTTAGACATTGCTTGCTGCATTTAATGAAAACCATGCTCCTCCTGCTTGCATCCACTTTCACCAACATCTTGTTACCCATGCTGTATTTGACCGTCTGTGAAATATCCACTGGACAAGTCTCTCAGCAAAGGACAAGTCACTTGCATCTCTGCAACTGTCCAAAACTTACATGTACTTCAACAAGAAATATTGGGTTTATAATTAAGCGACTGCACAAAAGTGGCACCTAAACTCTTTGGTTTCAGTGTACCTTCCATTTTACTGATTTAAAACTTGCTATTCAATTTTTAATGCAACTTTTGAGTCTTCCCCGTAACTTACGTGGCTGAGCCGTCGGAAGAAAGTAGAGCAGCCACCCAACTGCTGCCATCTCCAGTAGGAACCCAAACACCAGTAACGTTCGATCTTCAAACCGCTTGCTCAGGAAACGAATGAAGATAAATGCGATAATGACCTGGAAAATAAATTTACACGCCTTTTTTTTACGTGGAGGAACACACTGTTATTGTCTCCAAAGTCTCTGAACGTGACACTAGGTGCAAATACCAGGGTGTTTGATATTCACAACATGGGACCGGCCAGTTGATTTCCCACCAAAATCTCTGACCTGGTCACTTCACTATTAGCTGCCATGAGACAGGTTTTAATTCAGGGGTCACAGTAAGGATTTTGAAGGATGAGTCCATTTACAAACAATTTAGCCCCACTTATTTAGAATCCACTGTAAATGATATAGATTTTGCGTGAATTCCTAGGGTATTGGGATATAAATTATGAGTCTTCTGCAGTTTTGAGAGGTCATGGACCCTGGACCCACCCTTAATGTTATCTCTGTACACTGATAGGAAAACCAAGGCTGTTCCTACATTTGGGGGATAAAGAACAGTCTTATTCCAAATGGTATGGCGACTTCCTATGATATGAGGCTCAGTGAGTGGTTGGAGACCATGACTGGGAATTCTTGAACAGCTGATTTCATCTCAGACGCTAGTTTGGCATGAGCAACATATTTTCCTGTTTGATAGAGAGATCTGTCGACACAAACAGGTACTTTCTCTGTTGCTTCACTGTTGAATGATATGGTCTAAAGCAGCACTGCACCTGATACGAATGTCCTGCATTAACCATGGGACATCTACACGCCAATATGACCACATGAAACTTTTATGTATTTAACCCTTTCCCCCTTAAACCGGCCAAAACTGGCTGGTGGTCAAATGTCGTCTGCTTCAGCGTTTTCAACTGATTTCAACAGCAATAAAAAACAATTTGACTGAGAATTGAAGATGAGACCTGTCAAGACAACATGACCCATGCCGAGGAAAGCTGTTGACTCAGTCTTAATTCGAGGGGAAAGGGTTAAACCACAAATACAGTGTCAGACGTCATATAAAATACCAGCTGCTTCATTTGGACTTAACCCTTGTTTTCTTGCCATCCAGAATGTTACACTATAAGTCAACAGATTTCTTGTGTTTTAGCTGGGTACATACATGTACAGGTGCCATCAAGAGGGTGCAGAGAAAGCTGTTGATTTGGTCCCTGGATGAATAAAGTTGTCTCTTGACCCTGACGAAACCGGCATCTATGTATCAGCACGTGACTTTCGCCCATGAACAACTGCCAGAAAGTGTCCAGTGTTGTGAATATTGTTTGCTTCCTGCTTGTCATGGAGTAATATACCATTTCAGCCGCTCAAATTGCTCCAAAGGGCTCGGGTGTAAATTGACATCTGCTTTGAAGTCTTTACTTGACTTTCTCATTACTAGAAAACTGTTTTGCTTGGATTTGTATGTAAGACTAGTCATGATGGCACACCTCAAGTCAATAGCTTTCCTTGGCACGGGTTGGGCACAATGTGCAGGAAAGCTGTTGACTCAGTCTCACTCTGACCAGAAATGGGTTACATCAACAGCTTTACCCTCTGCACTCTGTGTGTGCTGTATCCACAGAGCATCCAAGAATGCTGTTGACCCAGTTTTCAGAGACCTACACGCACAGTGGCTCCCCCTCCCTGAGGCTCCTCACTACAAAGTGGATTCTGATATAACACAGTGGGTTCTCAGTGTTTTTGTTAGGAATTTTTTAGGGGTTACAAAGGGAAAATTCAGGGGAGAGAACTATATTTTTGCCAATTTTTCATGTTAATAAACAAGACTTCTGACCCTTCAGAATTTTCTCAGAGGCTAGTTTGGATGTTGAAAGGGTACTATACCCTCATTTGGGGGTTAACGGAAACACTGGTTCTTGGTTCCCACTGAAGCACTTAGTTTCCCACTTTATTACTTCTATGCCAAATGTCCGTTCATTATCTGCAAGTTTTGTTATAATGCGGTGTACTCCACCATCAGCGTCATAATGAGGAAGCAATCTGAATGATTATCCCTTAAATTTACATATGAACAGTTAAATGCGGCCGAAGTCTAAATATGCACACAAACAGTAGTTCTTACCTCAACTCCCCCAGCACAATATAATATACTGTTCTCTAGTTCTCGCCAATCCAGCAGTTTCTCTGTTAATGGAGTGACCATAGTCTGGAAACGTCAAGATGTGAGTTTGACAACACATACTTAAAATTGATTCGAATGAAGCAAGCAAATGTAAATTTGAAGTAGTTACCTCCTTGACAAGCAACCACATACAGATTACAATGAGCTTTGTCACATGGTGTGCTGAATTTGAAAGGGTCTACTACTGGATTGCGTATATATGCTACATGAATATATTCACAGGCTACAATTGTTAATTACAGATTTGTTGTACGGGCTCAATAGAAAATTCTGAATTCAGAAAGACGGCATACCAATCCCTTTTCACAACTATGTCATCAGGTCTGTTTTTTTTAATCTTACTTGACCCTGCTTTCATGCATCCATTAGCTCAAGGCTTGGTCACACACACCCTTACATCCCCATTCCATTATATGTACAACAATAATCTTCACTCACAGCTACTTGGACTCTTAAACTTTGACAAAATGAAACTGTATATGTCCAACATCTGCAGACATGTCAATTAGTAACTTACCTCTAAAGAAACTTGGTTAAAATTCCCTACGAATGCCCCTGCTAAGATAACTATAATTTCTTCCCTGACATACTCTGCAAACAGAAACATTCAGTGGTGCATCATTGCTTTATACATATAAGAACAGAATACCTATCCCCTCTTCGACTTACTTTCTGCCTAGTTAATGCAAAGTTAAAGGATTGCTTCTCAGCCATTTATAAAATATTTTTGATGATGAAAAATCACTTTCTTTTCGAAATATCCTCTGCAGTCTTTTCCAAACTGTATGTTGTTAAAACATTACTAGTGTAATATGGAATTAAATTTACATATCTTTGAACATGTGTAAAAATGTATCTTCAATTTACAAGTCACCTACATGTATGAAAAAAAAAGTTTCAGGAGGGACAAATTGGTACATCATACATATTTCATGATGGTAGCTCAATTTGTTCAAAACTTATTGCATCTGCAAGGGTAATGGACAAAAAAATGGACAGAAGGAAGGAGGGATGAACAAGTACCGCTACTTTACATAAAAAATTTAAGTCCCCATTTTAGGCCCATTTCACTTTAAAATTGGCCAGCCTTTGAAGTGCCACATGATGTGGTTTATAATCAATCAGGGCAAATATTATGATGATTATGGATTGCGTATCATTCTGTTTACTTTGACACTTGTATGCAACATACTGCAAACTTCATTTCTTGTTCTCAAGGCAAGTTCTTTTTAACTTTTATTACTCCACACTTAAGTCACTGGTCATCCATTTAAACTGAATTTTTGATAGTTAGACAAATGCCATAAAATTTTCACTTGTCTCTATTGGAATTTTAATTGTCCAGAACAACAGGACATATATGCAATGGGGCATGTCTGATGTACTACACTGTAGGTGGCAGCACTTGCTTCCTGTACCAGGACCTTTTAGGACCAAAAGACTGAAGCTGGATTTGTTTATCCCTAGGACTCTGTTCCTATAACAGATGGATATAGGGCTGGGATGATACACTCTGTTCATATGATACATATCTCGATATTTGCTTCACGATACGATACACATCACGATACACATTTCAAGCTACTTGACTGTACTACCATAGGTTACAAATTGCAGTACAGTGGTACCTGCTGTATGTGGCCACCCCTTTTGCCAAGAAACAGTGGCCACATACAGCAGGTGACCTGTCACCACAGGTAAATTTTACAAAGAAATTGACTCTTATGTCCTAGCCTAGTGACCACAAAAAGCAATGCAGCTGTTCATGGCAGTGGTTGCATACAGCAGGTACCACTGTAATAGGTAAATATATATAGTAGGTATAAACTAGTAAATAGCAGAATAATAGTTATTCATCTTTTCATGCTGTATTGTCATGATAGTGTCTTGAAATGTAACTTGGATAGGAAATGATAAACACACCATTTTTACGAAACTATGCATTTTGAGGGAAAATACATAGCACTTTTTATCTTTTTGAAGTTATTCATGAAGAAAATTACAATACGATACTTATCTAAATATTCTCTTCACAATTTGATGCATGATTCTTCAAGCTAAGTATCACGATACACGACCATATCGATATATCATCCCAGCCCTAGATGGATACCAGTCTCGGGTAGCTAGCACTTTTCCCCATCAAAAATTACCAGAATTGGTCCAGTGCTATGCATTCTTTAATGTCATTATGCATAGCAGTAAACATGCAGGTGTAATGTTCAGGTTTACCACGTGTAGACACTTCAGCTTGACAAGTAGGACATGACATAGGGTTGAGATTCAAAATCTTAATGCAGAGCCTCCAAGCTGGCCGATGTTAAAAGTGGGAGATCTCCCTCCTGCAGGGAGTGAAAAGTTGGAGGGTGAGCGCCAAAGATGCAAAGTACAGGTATGGGGGTCTGTGGGCATGCTTCTCCAAGAAATATTTGAAATTTTCACCTTCATTTCCTCCATTTTGAACCGTTTTAGGCACCATCAGAGACATTTTTAGTCAATGAAAATAATCACTCAACTGCTCTAACAGCTAGCATACATATGTGTTTTTTTATGGTCAGCACCTTTATCTTAAGACCAAACAGTCTGCCAGAGAATTACAATGATTGTTGTCAAATTAATAAGTAAAAGAGGCACAGCAAAAACATTGCTATACATTACACATATCACAAAATGAGGATAAAGATGTGTAGAGCACAACATGACAAAACACAATTTTACAGCCACTGATGGAATAATGCTACTTTCTTTTCACTTTACAAAAAACGGGAGACATTTAATAAAAAGTGGAAGAGTGGGAGACTTTGAAAAAAAAAGTAAGAAAAAGTGGCAGATCTCCTGCCGTGGTGGGAGACTTGGAAGCTCTGTAATGTTCTATAGAATTGGCTGTCTCTGTCATAAATGATGTAGGCCAATTAGTATGCCACTGAAAACCTTACTGTCTCTGACCAGTGAGGATAACTCAATTAAGATCAGCCCTGCATATGTCAGCTGTGTTCATGACTTGAACGATCTGTAGCCCTTTGGGTGCAGAAAAGATAACTTTTGTTTAAATACAGTCAATATAGAGTGTATCACCTTAAAGTATAGTCTAGAGAGATATAATGTTTTGGGAATCAACAAAATAAGCGCTTTTCATCCTTCTTCATTTCTACCTTGGATATATAGCTTTAACATCATCAGTCAGCCTTTTGAACACACCTACATGTACATAATGTCATCATTAGAGATATCAATATCATGAACACACCTATATGTACAATGTAATCATTAAAGATATCAATATCACACAACTTTACCACAGATATTGCAGGTGTTACCACGGTTACAATACTCACCATCAAAATAGTACCTCCAGGGCCTTTTTTCTTGAGTAACTTCCACTTCATTCTGTTGGGATTCTGGTGTAGTTGGAGACACCTGGTGGTATAACTGGGAACTGTGCTCCTGAGCATCATACGACCTAGGCCCCTCAGATCCATAAATGTTTGTCTGTGTGTCGTCCCCAATATAAAATTTTGGAGCAGTATATGTAACATTATTCACACCTGTGTCTTGATTATCAAGCACCTCCCATTCTTCAGAGTCACGTGCCCTCTGTAAACTATTTGCAAAATCTCTCCCCGGGTTTTCAAAAGAATTATAATTTTGTGCTTGTCCTTGACTTGGTGAATGCCTCCTGTCAAGTCCAATACTTCCATGTGTGCTTTCCTCGGACACGTGTCTCAGAACGGGCCCTGATCGGGGTGCAGATGAGGACATAATTTTTTCAATAGTCACAATCATTTCACTAGATGCTGTAGCAAAGCCCGCCGGGCTTTGTCTTTGCCTAACACGATCTTGAAAACTAGAAGGTGGTGTTCGCCTGATAATCTTTGGAGTGGAGGAACGTCCACTAGATGACCCAGTTCTTGGTGCTGGCACTGCTTCGTCAGAATTTATACTGTGGCTGGGACTAGTTTCAAACGCTGGGGATGGAGCGAGATTTTGCGCTCCTTGTTCATAGCTATCATGATACCCATAGTTAATTTGCTCTTTGGTTTCAACCTGGTCCTTCAGCAAGTGGAGATCAAAGTAAAGGAAGATCACTAAAATCTCAAGTAAAATCCACATGAGAGCCATGAAAACCTGAAAGAAGTACGACATGAAGGTCAGTATCTGTCTAAATCCAGACATGTAGGTCAGTTCCTGCAAAAATCCACATCTTCTGGAACTACACCACAATATGACAAATCAAAGAAAATGTTTGTTTTAGAATCATACAAACAAGCCAGCTTGGGTGAAGGCTCTAGATAAATATTACATGTGCATATGTAGTCTCACATCAGCCAAGAGGCCAAAAATAATATACAATGTAATGTTCGGATTATGATTTTTGACAAGAAATTCAGTTTTCCGTGCATGCATAATTAAACTGAACTACAACATTAATAATCAAAATCAAAATAAATGCATGTTTGTCAAACTTTGATATTGCTTCATACATGCATGTGGTCATGTGGTCATGTGCTTCAATACACATGTATAATTATCTGCTTTGGAATGCTGTTAATATATGAAATAAGGGGATACCTGCCCTAAAGACCACCTCTCGTGAGAGACCACATTAGTTTTTAAGACCACTCTTTCAAGACATTGGCCTTTTATTTCTTAGTTAATTTACCTGCAATGAAAGACCACCTGTCATATGTGACCCCTTTTGCCTGGCATTAGGGGTGGTCTTAAATTGCAGGTACCACTGTATAATTAACATATGAACTAGACGTTGCTGAGTTTGCAAAACAAAATCAAATATCTCTAAATGGAAGCTTTTGCCTCTGAAGGATATAGCAGATCAATACTTTCTCTGCACAGAAACCAAATTCACATACAAAGAGATCCTGTGAACTTAAGAATTACATCAAGGTGACCCAGATTCAGTCCAGATGCATAATCCCATAGAATTTCACCAAGTTTTGTTAAGTTCTTCCGTAGTTACCGACTTCACATAGGTGACCCTGTGACCTTGAGAATAAGATCAAGGTCACCCAGATATCATCCAGGACTTACCCAGATACACAAGCCTACAATGTTTGACCAAGTTTTGTTAAGTTCTAAAGTAGTTAAGCACAGAAGCTGATTTCACAGACGTGACCTTGACAATTAGTATAAAATCATTAAAATATATTCCAAATTAAGGCCTAATCCAGACACATAATCCTACCCAGTTTTTGCCAAGTTTTACTACATTCTGTAGTAGTTATCACACGGAAACTGATTTCACCAGTGCCCCTGTGACCTTAACAATTAGGGCAAGGTCATCCACATACATTTCACACCTAGGTCTCACCCAGATACATCATCCTAGCAAGCTTCGCCGAGTTTTGTTAAGTTCTACAGCAGTTGTCTCATGAAACCTAAAGTGTTGAACAACAACAATAAACAGAAGTGGAAGAAATGGGCACTAAACGAAAACAATACATATTTGCTTGTGTCCACTAGTTGACATAATATGATACACTATGAGCATCAAAAGAGTTAAGTTATTAGTACTGTTTTCTAGTGTACCATTGGAGAGATTCGTGACATGTTCTACTTTCACTATCTTTATGATTTTGAAGGAAAGCAAACACTTGCCACCAGGTGTCAGCACCTCATTGCACTTTCTATGGTCAAATTTTCAATACATTTACATAATTAAAATTCACACTTTGACAGAAAAAATATCGTTTTCCATGAGGTTATGCAAATCAGGTGTGAATGTGTAGACCTGTCCTATCCCTACACCACATAAAACTTTCAGCGCTTTGTGTTCATGGAATGTTCAAACTACAGCCATCGAAAGCTGTCACGCCTGGTGTCTGGATGGAAAATAAGTCTACAAAACTAATGCTGGACAGGATAATGAGCACACCGTTATGTCACCAAAATATATATATATATATATATATATATATATATATATATATATATATATATATCATATCAAAAGTTTTATCACCATAAAAAAGTTCCTGCATATGTAATGAAACACAACTACCATAGCTTTTCATGGGAGCTGCCCATAATCACTCACCTGGTTACTAAGCACAGACAATAGGCATATGTAGTACAGGGGTGTTACTGTTATAGAGGTACCTGGCTCAAGGTTACTGGGTAACCTTCTATTGATTGGCCAAGATACCATAATCAAATCAGGGTCTAATTTTGTTTCCAGAGGTCAATGAGGCACTTACCCCAGGGGAGGTGTATTTGTCTACAACAAACGGCCCAATAAAGAAATGCAATTCCCTCAAGAAAACATTCAATCCAGGTCCTGCAAGAGAAATTGAAAGTTGTATTACATATCAAACTAAATACAATGTAGTGGGATGAGTCAGCAGATTTCCTTAAAGTGTGCTGAGGAATGTGCTTGACCTAGGCCATTTTTATACATGTACTTCTTTGTAGTCTCTAAAACTCCAGGAACTGTGGTACATAACGGAAAACCAAGTTTACAAAAGAATATGGATCCAGTTTTGTAATGTGATTTCAAAGCATATCAACTTTTCTGAAATTTGGGGACTTAACCAAAACAACATTTATTTTTTGCTAACTTTTGACATACAGTATACCTGTTAAAAAGGAGAAAATTTCAAAACATGTGATTTGGTCTTAAATACGGAAAGAATTTTAAATGCAAACTATAATAATTGACCAATAACTGAAAACCTCATTAAACTTCTATTCTGGCAACTGAGAGTTACCTTTAAAGATCCAAACCACATATACAGAATAACACGACCAAAAATAGCATGCAACAGAATAACAGGACTAAATATAGTATGACCCTCGGCAACCCTTTAAGTTTTGTTTTCTTTTGTGGTTGGGGGTGTTTTTCAGTTTATCCATCAGAGTAAGGCCTCTCTCACCCAACCTTCAAATAGAGTACTCATTAAATCAAATAATAAACTAGAACAGGCTTATTTCCAATAGAAAATCAAATGTCTCCTTGTGTGTCCTTATCAACGAAATGCCCATGTGACCTTGAAAAATAGCTCAAAGGTCACCCATCTGCAATCCCAACTTAGCTTTTATATTGGTACTAATCACACAAAATTTCAACCTCCCAAGGCATAACCTTCTGGACTTATCACATCCGCAATGATTTTGGAGAAAATGGCCATGATATGACCTTAAAAATCTACAATCTTAAACTAGTTCTTATACTTGTATATAATCATACAAAAATCCAACCTCTTAAATCAAATTCTTCTGAAGTTATCACCTCTGCAATATTTTCAAGCTCCTAAGTCAAATCCTTGTGAAGTTATTGTGTCCACATCAATTTTAGATTAAATGCCCATGTGACATTGAAAGTAGGTCAAGGTCACCAATTTGTAATCCCAAACAAGGTCTTATATGGGAACATATTAAAAAAATATTTTAATTTCCCAAGTCAAATTTTTCTTGAGTATTTGGGTTTGCAACAATGTTGCTTCTGCAAATTCAATGAAGTGCTTGTGGCCTTGAAAAATAGGTCAAGATCAAACATCTGCAAGAACAAGCAAGGTCTTGCAAAAGTCTTTTCTCAAGCGTGCCTGCAATGATCTTTAAAAAGTGGTCATGTGACCTTGAAAATAGGTCATGGTCACCCATCTACACTCTCAACCTAGTTTGTATTATGGTACATAATCATGCAAAATGTCAACCTCCTGAGTCAAAACCTTGCAGAGTTATCCCGTTAGAGTCGATTTTAAAAGAAATGCCCATGTGACCTGGAAAAATAAATCACGGTTACCAATTTGCAATATGAAGCAAGGTCTTATACAGGAAGATACTCACAAAAAATTTCAACTTCCCAAGTCAAATCTTTCTTGATTTATTGTGTTTTTGAGGAGGAGGAGGAGGAGGAGGAGGAGGAGGAGGAGGAGGAGGAGGAGGAGGAGGAGGAGGAGGAGGAGGAGGAGAAGGAGGAGGAGGAGGAGAAGGAGGAGGAGAAGAAGAAGAAGGAGGAGAAGAAGAAGAAGAAGGAGAAGAAGAAGAAGAAGAAGAAGAAGAAGAAGAAGAAGAAGAAGAAGAAGAAGAAATATGTCCCCCGTTGCACAGGGAGACATAATAAATGAATGACCAAGTTAATGTGGTTTTAAAACGGGGTATGGTCCATCTTAAAGTGCATTGGTAGCACCAATTTACAATTTAAGCAGTCATCAATAGTTATTATTGTACTTGATATATGGCAGTACATGCGATATAATGCCATTGGATGCCATTCACCCCTACCTCCAAATAAAAAATTAAGAATTCAAAAGAAAAAATTTGACAAGAGGACAGACAGACAGACATGATACAGGGAACAAGAATACCTGCTGGTACCTTGTGTCAGGGCAAAGACGTACGACAAAACACCAACCTAGTAGGAGCCCGAACTGTCGCACAGCCATAAAAAGAGACAGAACAGCAGTCCTTTCCTCTGTGTTCGTTACTCGTGAAATATCTGCAATGATGGCTGCTCCAACACCAGTACCTACCCCTATGTCAGAAAATAACAAAATTAAAGCAAAAATATAACTTTCAAGAAACTTACACAGTGTGAAAATATATATCCATGCATTATCCTGACCTCTCATCACTTTTATTTCATAAAAGATTGATCCATTAATGAGTAGGAGTTACTTACTATCTTAATTATCATGAGTGGTTGTTTATTTTGATGGTAGCACAAGACACTTCAAATCTTTATGGGGCTACAGGGCACAATGTACCTCTATCCCTATGTAATTTGTTGATCAAAATGAGGATTTTACTGTCATGAAACTTTCAAAGATAGGCATGCTCTGCTTTTGGTCCCCAGAGGGCAGCACTAGACAGTGTTATTTGCATACAATTTTCTTATTTGCATATCAATAAATCCTTTCAAGCTTTTATTGCATAAAAGTTAACCCTATGCAAATGATCATCCAAGCAGCGCTGCCACCTGGGGTCCTAAATTCCATAAATTGCTTCTATCATCGGACATGCAGGGAATTCAAACTTGTAGTAATCCTCTTACAAATGAACATATTAATTGTGTCATGCAATTCTATTAACCTTTTACTGCTAAAATAACCCAAAAGTACCTGAGAGTAAATTGTCTGCTTTTATGGTTTTGCTTAAATTTCATGTCGATACAGAAGATTTTTCCTCCTGAGAATTGTAGATAAGACCTTTCATGATAACATGCCCCACGTCAATAGCTTTCCTAAGCATGGGTTAGGCACGTTGTACATTCAGAGTAAACGCCTGAGCAAATGTGGAAAAATAATGACAGTTCCATCTGCTGGTATTTGTGTTTGTTTGGCAGAGGAACTTGAAGGCTTAAGTCTGGTTTCCTAACTTGTCACCAGCTTGCTGCATGTTTGTGAGTGTGTGCAGGTTGTATCAGCCAGTTCCCTTACCTGCCACGAGTCTGCTGGCAAGGATGAAGTATTTATTCAAACCCAAGAAATACATGATGTTGCCTGCAACTTCCCACAGGTTGGCAAAAAGTAGGATGTACTTTGTCTTCTTTGTTTTGTCTGACCATCTGCACCAGAAATAAGACAATTATACAAATTCTTGATACGTTACCAGTAGAGCCTGACCAAACCCGAGCTTACCAGGTTTTAGGATTGAAGCCCGGCTCGTTTTCGGCTTTTACAGTCGCTTAACGTTTGGGTTCGGTTATGACTCTCAATGTTGGCAATAAAGTTAAACAAAAAGGTCACTCAGGTTACTTTTTGTACTTGTATGTACACTTTAAACAATGCAACAAACAATACTTTGCAATTAAGTGTCACATGGGTTGCATTAATCGCCTTAATTACATTACAATAGTAATGCCCCAGTGCAAAAGGGTAACAGCTATAAACCCCTGTCGAACGTTTTCATGTTCAAATTGCATATATCGAACCTGAACGGTGCCTGGTTCGGGATCCGTAATGTGTACATACGAAGTACCGAGCATCCAGTTAGGTTTCAAAATGCATGCTTAGTCAGGCTCTAGTTACCAGGTACATGTACCTTATGTGCATATGCACGTCGTACACCAGGCTTTTATATCAACACGAGAAGTCAGCACTGAGTGACATAGAGGCTCAAAGTCTCATCATAAAGTGAGATCTTGAGATAATGGTTATATTTGTTATAAAAATTGCTGGTATTTTTCTTTATTCAGCCTGTTCAGCTTTTTGGATAACACTTGCTATATTCTGATATTAGTATGACTACTACCCTTTGCAGCTTTTTTTCGCCAAAACCTTCCATTTTCTATGTCACACTGCTTGCACAACACTGCGGCATGAATTGTCTCATTCGACAATCCATAACTACAGTGAATAATCTATGCCATATCACTCCATTCATCATGTTCATACAAAGATTTGATAAGATTTATGATGTCATGTGATTAATTGTGTACATTATGCAGTTATCAACAAAAGGCTATGTACACTGTATTATATTAATTGTGTGTCTTTTTGTCCAGAACCACTTCCTGATAGTCATTACCCTATTCTGCAGTCCGAAGTCTTTACACTGCATAAGCTAACCTGTCACTGTCTAACTTATATAAATATGGATTTTGAAGTACTATTGTATGTATAATAAATGCTGATGTTTGGTTCAAAAAAGTCAGGGAAACCCCTTCAGTATCTAAATATAGTTTGGCTGATTTTTTCTTTTTTTTTTCAGTAGAAAATTGAATCTGTTCATCCATAAACGTATAGATTTCAACATCAACATCTATGTACATGACCAAGAGCTACAATTATCATGATAGTGTTTTGTCACAAACAGGACGTTAATTGGTCTGGACTTTCCCCTGGATTTGAAAAAAATGGTTATAACAAATGGTTGTCTAGAATTTCATTGGGGGTTTTTTTGGACACATTTGTATCATGCATTACATTATTGAAGCTGAATTAGCAGACTTTTTATTCAAAAAATAAGTGATAATGGTACAAAGTACTCATATTTCTAAAGATGGTGAGAAAAAGTGGAAAGGTGAGCCAGCCTTGAGCTTTCAGACTGGGATAAACGATAAACACTGCCTTTAAAAGTACATAATTATATACAGTGTACCCCAGGTACATTAACATAACAAACTCACGATTTGATACTTCACATGAAAAAAACCAAAAAAAAAATACCATGGAATGTTTGAAAGTTGATACACCATCAGGAGCAAAGAGCATAAAATAATAAACTTTAATTAATATTGCTTGCTGTACATTTCAAAGTGAAGTGCTAACTACTCTGATCCATACACATACACGTACCAGAACTTGTATCATGATGCATCTATGGTATCCTACACCTAAATTTGTTATTCAATATAATAAAATATCAGACTGTACTCAGTACAGTGAAACTTCATTATAACGACACTCAGATATCCGACATACCCGGTATTCAATGTAATGACGCAAATTTTCATTGGAAAAAGTTCATTTTGTTTGTTATTTGAATCATTTATCTGACATATTCCGTTATCTGACACTTTTTTTAGGGAACAGATGGTGTCATTATAACGAGTTTTCACTGTACATTTAAAATATCAGACTGGGCCCTACTCTGAGTTGGCTCATCAGGTTACATGTAAGGATCTGCAATAATGCATTGATTTAGGCGAAAAAGTCGGGTCCCAGGACCCCGCAAATAAATTATGTTAAGAGTCAACGCACTACTCTGCAATTTGCAGGTCATCTAGCCCAGGACAAGTCATATTCCAATAAGGGCAAGTGAAGATCTCAAAGTATTAGCCCTTGGGGCAACCAAAAATTACAGTTTTCTCAACGACAGTTTGATGAATAAGCAAGTTTGAATGAAGGGAGACTTGTAAAATGATAAAACAACTGTCTCTGAGCACAACGGCACATACAGAGAGAACTGCAGAGCCCTGCAATGGTAACTTAAGGGTTTTGTAGTCCTTACCTGCCCATAATGGGTCCAGCAAAGAGACCAGTAAAGCTGAAAGCTGACAAGACAAGTCCAAGAAAGTATGGCTGAGCACAGAATCTCTCCTGTAGATAAAGCCACAGTGTTGGTAAGATGACAGCTGTACAAAGAAACAAACAAACAAAACAACATGTTATAGTTTCAACTTTTATTATAATGGAATCTGTAGACCTAAACAATGTCAACAATACCCTGTATGCATATTAATTTCCCGGCAATCACGGGGAATGTGTGGGTCACATCACTGTCACAGACAGGGCCATATGTTCATTTCTCACAAAATTAGCGTTATTTTGAGAAATTTAAGTCCACACGTGTCACACTGGTATTCATCTAGTACTTCCTGAGCCATATATATATATATATATATATATATATATATATATATATATATATATATATAAGAAAAATTTATGTATGCCTTTAATAAAATTAATATTCTTTATTTCCAAAATATTAGTAAAATATCCCACTTGTCCCAACAGGTACAGACCCGTATCTCGCCATATCCTGCCAAGCGAGACTACGGTAGCTAAACAGGTATGCAGCTGTGGCAGGAAATTAATATGTGTATTTCCTATTGTAACAGTGCCTCACTGTCTTCATGGTATCGACCTGATTCAGACATTCATGCAGGACTTATTTGTTGACCCATGTGATGCATCCTTTATAATGTTAATTTCAGGGAATCAAGAAATGCCAATTGAAGAAGACCTCACATAATATATTTCAAATGCTTCTGAGTCAGATTTTCAAACAATACAGTAACTTTTGAACTATAATTTGGCTTAAGCACTGTAAATTGCTTATAAATTTCTCCATGAACAACTGTTTACATTTTTCAAAGATTGACAAATTTGCAAGGTTTACAATTTACACTGACAAGCAAAACTTGCTTACAGTTTAAAGTGAAAACTTGCAAAAAACAACAATTTAAAAATTCAATATTTTGTGTGAGTATGACTGTGTCTTTTCTGAAGAAATAAAGCAATTTGGTTTCAACACATTTTTATTTGCAAAAACAATTGGCCAACAGGCACAATGCCTATGTGAAGGCCTCTTGTACATGAATTGACAATACAACAAAAAGTGGATAACATCCAGATAACAAATATAATGGTAAAGAGGGAGAGGCTAAGGAAATGGGTGGGCGTAATCCCTGTAAATACATGGATATATAACTGGACATAACAATAAGTAGAATATATATATATATATATATATATATATATATATATATATATATATATATATATATATATGACTTATCTCTGTAAAATATTTGCCTTGTGTGTAATTATGTGGCTAATTATAATGGCACAGCTGCAATCCGGTGCTAGGACAGCTAAACATTGAATCTTCCAAATAAAGCAATTTGCAGAATACTGACACAAAATAAGGAGGAGCAAGAACAGAAGTTCCCCAAGTTCATCCTGTTGAGGGACCTGTATACTTCGATTTGAACAGCTGTATTTTCATTCCATTCCATGTTTTTTGCTACTGAATTACCTTAAAACTACTTCATATAGAAACCCCAAAATTTATCGTAATTAATTTATGTAAAAAGCTGGACTGTTTGGGCAAATGTTATTACATCAGTAACCAACTTATTAAATACTACTTTCTCATACAATCCAATGAAAACACACATGGACCTTTAGCCTGCTGAATTTTGTGTATAGGGTTGTGTTTTTAGCTGAATACACACCTTAATGCTAAAAAAAAAAAAAAAAAAAAAAAAAGTATTGTATTTTCATTTGAGGATACAAGCAAACTTGTTAATACCAGTTGAGAAATTGCTTCCTCACATCAGTTTCCTGCCTATATACGCCTCCCCTAATTGTTGTGTTGCTAATAAGAAATAGCCTTGTTATCAACAAAAATATTTCTTACTGATGTTATTGTCACCATGAATCTACAGTAGCTACATGTACTTATAATATGTTATATACGGACACATATGTGTGTGCTACTGGCTCTGTATACCACTTATTGAGAGACCACGGTTTTTAAGACTACCCTTCTAAGCCAAAGAACTCTTGTATCTTTGGTAGTTTATAAGACCACCTGTCACATGTGACCTTCTGTTTTGTGTTGGAATAGAAGTTGTCTTAAATAGCAGGTACCACTAAATATGGGTTCCTGCAGACCTATAAATACATATAAATGAAGCATGCAAAACTTCTGTATATTTTGGACATGTTTTTTTCCGCCAGTATCTGTTATCATCTGTGTTGACATGGTAAGATAATCCAAATCTGGGTTTTCAACTTGTTACTCATTTCAAAGACTTATTTGCACAGAACCACACTTGTCAATAACATGGAAAATGATGTCAGAGATAGGAAACATACAGGAAATATGTTATTTGATTACAAGCTATACTGTGCTTCACTCAGGATATTTCATTGTCTGATACATCATATTATCATAATGACATACCACTTCAAAGATTTGGCACCTTGGCTTAAACAAAAAAAAAAAATAATAAATAAAAATGAAATAAAAAAAATACAAGTAAAATAAAATAAAATAAATAAATGAAAAAAAAATGCTATCACATACCTCATAACATGATAAATATGATGAAATTGTCATTTTTGTGTTGTCTAAGGAGTTGCTTGCATGCATGTGAAAATTGAAACAGTGGAAATAATGGGGGGAAGGCCAGGTTGGACTCTGGGATTGAGGTTGCTCCACTTCGATGTCGATCCCCATTGTCAAGGGGAGTGCCTCACTGCTGGTATAGTATGGTCCAAATCCCAAAACAGAAGTTGGTGAATAGTGCAATTAGTCAGTCCTGGATGTATATTGTATTTTGCCGAGCTTTCCACACAAAGCCATTCTTATTATTGTCACAGGGCTATCCTTTTTTATTTCATATCCAAATAAGTCATCACAGAAAACTGCTCTTAAACATGTCAAACCTGTCAGTGTTGAGGAAATGAAAATAGACTGTATTGATTTATTAATAATTGCAGTGAACTGCACTGGGGTACATGTATTGAGCCTCAAGTTCTGTGGCTTGGGCAATGTGTGTGTTTGTAAATAACATGCCCAAATTTTCATTAATCCACATCTGAAGTTGATAATGGTGCCACAGAGCTCTGCAGAAAGTTCAGACAAGATCGGGGGGGGGGGGGGGGGGGCCTAGGATCAGGGAATGCATTAATTCTTTCAGTGCCAATCACATCTAAAGTCGATTTACTTAAGTCAGACAAGTCTGAATTATCATGAGGATATCAGATTCTTATTCCTTGCAAAAAGACCTTTCATTCAAGTACCAGTATGCCTGTTGTTCCAGAGAGAACTAGAACAGACTGATTTTCCAACAGAAAATCAAATGTCTCCCGGTGGAACACTTATGTCTCTGAATAAGCTACAGGTGATAACAAATTACAAATGACCAAGTTTGCTTGAAAATTACAATCCTATTTTAGCTCTCACCTAGATACATTACTCTAGCAATTTTCATCAAGTTCTTCAAGACTTATTGCAGAGAAACCAATTTCACATAAATGACCCTGTGACCTTGAAAATTAGGTCAAGGTCACCCAAATACAATCCCAACCTTGGTCTTACCTTGATACATAATCCTACCAAGTTTCATCAAACTCCATCCTGTTCTTCATGACTTATCGAATGGAAATCAATTTCACATAAGTGACCCTGTGACCTTGAGAATTCGCTCAAGGTCATCCAAATACAATCCCATCCTAGGTCTTGCCTAGATACATACGCCTACCAAGTTTCATCAAATTCCATCAAGTTCTTCATGACTTATCACACGGAAACCAATTTGCCATAAGTGACCCTGTGACCTTGAAAATTAGGTCAAGGTCACCCAAATACAATCCCAACCTTGGTCTTACCTTGATACATAATCCTACCAAGTTTCATCAAACTCCATCCTGTTCTTCATGACTTATCGAACGGAAACCAATTTCACATAAGTGACCCTGTGACCTTGAGAATTCGCTCAAGGTCATCCAAATACAATCCCAACCTAGGTCTTGCCTAGATACATAATCCTGCCAAGTTTCATCAAATTGCATCAAGTTCTTCAAGACTTACTGCACGGAAACCAATTTTACATAAGTGACCCTGTGACCTTGAGAATTAGGTCAAGGTCACCCAAAGACAATCCCCACCTAGGTCTTGCCTAGATACATAATCCTGCCAAGTTTCATCAAATTCCATCAAGTTCTTCAAGACTTATCGCACAGAAACCAATTTGCCATAAGTGACCCTGTGACCTTGAAAATTAGGTCAAGGTCACCCAAATACAATCCCAACCTAGGTCTTGCCTAGATACATAATCCTACCCAGTTTCATCAAATTCTGTCAAGTCCTTCAAGACTTATCACTCGGAAACCAAGTGTTGAAGAACCTCAACAACAACAACAACAACAAGCGGAAGAAACGGGCACTAAACCAATGTGTCCCCCGGCTTCCACCGGGAGACATAATACCCCAGGTCAACAGGTTTTCATGGCATGCATTGGGCGCATTGCACACCCAGGAAAAGCTGTTGACTCAGTCCAAATTTGGCCCTTAAAGAGCTAAAATCAGGAAAGAGCCACTCAATTGCAATTGTGGCACTTGAAGATTTGTTCCAGGTTTTACTGTTTGCTGTCCAACCGCATTTGATAATTTTGTTTATTCTGAGATTTGGGGACATTTTAGTAGACATATATATGTTGTCCATCATGTCTAATTTCAGTAGTTCTAGCCCCAATACAATCTAGAAAAAAACAACAAAATATTTTCAATGCTAACGTGGTAATTAATGGATTGTGTTAACCATTGGGTCTTGATTACTGACAACAGATGTATCTGCTGTAAAATGTCCATTTCACATGGATATTTTTCTAAAACAAATTCTCTGGTTTTGATCTAGCTTGAGGCTCATTGGTCTAATGCTCTTTTGACATAAAATCTGATCACCATCACCAAGGATTCATTTCCTAAAAAGCATTTTATCCATGACCCTTAAAAATTAGCCATACATATGATGCAACATCAAATTTTCACATGCACACATTTGTGACACATTTGGCATCATCCCTCTTATTCTTTATCAACATATTGAATTTAGTGTCCCTTTCTTCAGTGCTTGGCCTTGAAAAATAGGTCAAGGTCACACAGCATATTACAAAATTTGACCATTTGCCTAATGCGTATTTGTAAAGTGAAAGTCATCTCTAGGCTCGCTACTAAGTTCTGCTGTAAGGTCCTCGAATCTCTGAAGAAGGGCCAGTAGGCCCGAAACACGTCAGGGAGGTCCTCCAATTTATTGTTCCACAACTTCAAAAGTTGGTTTTATTCTTTTTCATAATTCAATCTTCATCAGTATTTTAATGTTGGAACTACAGCATCTTTATGAATGGATTTAACTGATGGTTTCACAGCTAAACTAATTTTGGGCTTTGTTATAAGGACCTTATTACAACATATGTTAAACTGCTTTGCTCCTGCTTACTTTACCCATCTTTCTGATATTGAATATCAGGAAAAACCGCAAAACAATCTGGCTATATATCTATTCAGTAATCTTCACAAAAAAACTTTGCTCAACAATATAGGCAGCCAACTGGTTCAATGAGCAAGCAGTGAATAACTGATGGTCACATGGGAGACTGGATGTATAATACTCAGGTATAAGCTAGAATTGATAGGCACAGGAGTAACAAAACATTTCCTTATTCATTGTTTCCTTCCCGGGAATTTCATTGTGATCCAATTGTCTATGCAAGTATTTCACACCATCTGGCCTACAGCCGTGGAGCTGCTTTGGCTCCTCCAGATGCTTACCCTCTTAGTCTGATTAATGCTCCTCGTCTCATTGTCACAGGTATAGCACAAGTAAGGTGTTAACTTTGAAGGGGTCAGATGAAGAAACGGTAACCTGTGCTTTATGTACCCTGTAGATGTTATGATCTGACAAGACTACATGCACAAGCTCAAGCAATGATTTACATATATATGTATTACCATACACTAGTTTTAATTTTGTGGTCAAACACTTGGCACAATACCATCTCCCATATATGTTGTGGCATATTACATGTATGAGTAGCAGCTTTGACAACACCACTAACAATCTCAGTAATCCACAGTCTGCAAACAGATAATATTGACAACCGCAGCATGCTTTGACAGCTAACACAACCAGAGCCACGCCGGGGGGGGGGGGGGGGATGAACGTCTCGCCAGCATTATTCGACAATGTACATGTACTTGTATGTCCTAACATATTAATGGTATTCTGTAAAGCTGTTGAATCTGAGAAATTAATCTCAATAAATACATAGCAACAACAGACCACTTTTTTTATGCAAAATTACAAATGAGGTGAATACATGTGATCATATGGTCAGAGCTCAATTGACATTTTCAAAGTGTAGCCTTTCTAGTCTAATTAGAGACATACTGTGACTCCAAAGTTTTGCCAATGCTCATTCATGCATGACACGCTCAATAAAGTGTGACAGTGATGGTACATGTCTCTAGTATTGATTACTATGAATCATCCAGTTTTTCTTTGCATCAGTCCTAAGTGTTGTCAATCGTCTTCTCTAATTTCTCTCTTATGTGTGCAAGAAGGATTAATATAGGGCACCGCCCTGTTTCCCAATTGCTTCAATAAAATATGTTTAAACCAATCATCCAGCCAAATATGAAAGCCCTACCTAACGTTGACAGTGGAATAATATACCACTCCGAAGTTTTTTCTGTAATGCTCAATCAAGCATGACATGACCACTAAAGTGCTACAATGATGACACATATCACTAAGGATCAATACTATAAATCATGCAGCCAAGTATAAAAGACATACCTGCTGTAATAAATGAAATACTGCCCTTCCAAACTTTTTCTCCAATGCTCAATCAAGCATGACATGGTCAATTAAATCCAACAGTGATGGTACATATCTCTAGTGATCATTACTGGAAGTCATTCAGCCAAGTATGAACAACCTACCTAGTGTAGTTAGTGAAATAATGCCACTCCGAAGTTTTTTGTTGACAGACGTCTCTACTATGATATTATATAGAAAAACATGACCCGTATTCATAAATTATATCAAACCCAACAATGACAGCAAAGAGATTCCAGAGTTACATGTACCAAAGCATCAACATTCATCTTCCAATACCAATGTGAAACAAATTTCACTCATGACTTGAGACAGGCAGTCACCCACAAAAGGCAACTGGTGGTTTTAAACCGGTCCTCTCAACCTTTGAAATATTCTTCAATAAATACAGACTATAGTGTTTCCAATATGTACAGGCCCAACCACTCAAAATCCAAATTTTATTACTTCTGCAAAGGATAAAGGAGAATTGGTAGGCCTATCACTATTTTGGTTCTGCTAACTAGTTCGTCTGCTGAGTTTATAGCAAAAGTAGAAAGTGGGCCTATAACATTTTTGTGATACGGACGTCCCGAAAGTGACTGCTTTGTCTCGCCAACAGCTTATGTTGGCGAGATAAAAATGCAGTTGTCTGTTGTTATGGACAGCAGAACAGTATTTTTCAAAGAAAGAATGTGCATGGAAGTGGCATGTACCTTGTCACCTTCCTATTCTATAGAATGCCATATTTTACATATGCCAGGGGGTAGGTACATAAACTGGCGGTGCTTTGCGGTGTTCGGCATTAGACTGTGGTGGTCAGTGGAAGAGGGCAATAAATAAGG
The DNA here is from genome assembly GCA_964020975.1 of Hermodice carunculata. Lineage (NCBI taxonomy): Eukaryota > Metazoa > Annelida > Polychaeta > Eunicida > Amphinomidae > Hermodice > Hermodice carunculata. The sequence continues at coordinate 66,187,298 of OZ026626.1, read as the reverse complement.
TCCTACCGCTGGCCAATGCTGTTTACTGCTGGCTACCGCCGACCACCAGAGGCCACCGCTGAGCTCTCAGAGCCCTAATTGATGTCTGGCGGCGGCCAGCGGTACAGAGCAGTAGCCAGTGGGACCACTGTCGGCCACCGCTGTGTATCGCTGGCTACCTGTTTACTGCTGAAATGAAGCATTTACCACTGAAATCAATCTACTACTGATCCTTAATGACCTTGAAAAATAGGTCAATGTCAACAAAAAATTTGCAAAAAAATTGAAAATGTGTTCCCTCTGTGACCTTGCCACAGTAGGTCAAAGTCACACATATTATGTAATACATGTATTGAACTTACATGATGCACATTTATGATACACTTTGTATTCCCAGCCAAGTTATTTCTCAAGATGTAGAATTAAGCGTCCCTCTACTACATCCTCAATAACATTGAAAATTATGTAAAGGTCACCCAAAATTTTACTTTATTTAGAAGTTCCATCTCAATTCATAAGCAAAATAAAGAAAGTACTTGTAATACCTAGGATGTGAGTTTTACTTAATTCCAACAGTGGCGGCACCATGGCTCCACATGGCATAGACTTTTTTCTGTTTAATACTCCTATGCAGGTATACATGTGCACAAATTGAGATTTAATGACCAAAACAAAATAATTTCCTGATATGTATTCCCTTTGTGACCTTCATAAATTAGGGCAAGGTCATCCATATTATGCAACATGTAACTTCTACATATGATACACATTTGTGGTAAATTTGGTATCATTAGCCTTATTCTTTCTCAACATATTGAATTTAATGTGTTTGCAACACATTCTGGAGACAATCTGCCATAATACTGCGGGGGTGGGGGGTGGGGGTGGGGGCGGTACCACATTTTGGTGCATTTTCATCTTTTTGCCTGATTGACATTTCCACTATGTTTCGAGATGATTCATGAAAAAATTGTCAAAAAAATATTCTCAAAATTTTTCAACATGTAGTTTGGCCCAGAAATTACATAATACTGCAGGTGGCATCACCAATATCAAACTTAACCTAGATTTTCATACCCTATAAAAGTTCAGAAAGTTATATGGGCTTACATGAAAACTGTTGACTGTATCACCTTCATAAAAACAAAAGTTTATTTACGGATGGATTCAGGTGCAGACACTAGTGATTGCATAAGCTCTCCAACCTATGTTCAGCAGAGCTAAAGACTGATTTATTCTAAAAATTATCCAGAGTGAAAACCTATCAGGGATTTTTTTTCTTTAATCAGTTCTTTTTAAATGGGGACCAAACATGAAAAGTCACACAAACTTTACAAATTTCACAAAACCATTTGATCCAAATTTTGCATCACTATTGTAAGCTAACAGATACAGTTATGAAAAATCCAATACCTTTTTGCAGATACATGTCCATGTATTCAAATTATACTAGCACAAATTTGACCATTTTATCTTGAATATTTTTTTTTTGGAGAAATATGTAAAAGTTTACAAAAGAACATTTCTGCCCAAAAAGCTTGTGTTCATACAACATTATTAATTTTGAGTTCCATCTGTGGTGCAGACAGATTTTGCAAAACTTGCTGTCAGTTGAGTATACATGTACATATACAATGTACTCATAATGTGGGGGATGCATGTCTCAGTGATATTTGCCATTTGGCCTGCAAGTGAAGTCACTTTTCCAGGTTGGCCATTACCTTAAACACTGTTGAAGATCAACAGAAGGACAAGGCAAGTGATAAATCACAGTTTCTATTGTCAGGGTGTCAGCAAGCATGCGGTGTGGAATAAAAAAAATATATTACAGAAACTCAAAATTTATGATTTATGAAAGGCTTTGAGCAGCTTCTCTCTCTCTCTCTCTCTCTCTCTCTCTCTCTCTCTCTCTCTCTCTCTCTCTCTCTCTCTCTCTCTCTCTCTCTCTCTCTCTCTCTCTCTCTCTCTGTCTCTCTCTCTCTCTCTCTCTCTCTCTCTCTCTCTCTCCAGTGAAACCCTATGCCTAATGCCCTTGGGACCAAACAAAAGTGTCCGGTATAGGGAGGTGTTCAGTTTAGGGAAGTTAACATGAAGCAAAAGCCTGTATGACTTATAGCTTTTCACAAAGATATCAGATTTTCCCTTTACTGGACATTGTGAACATGTAGTTGTGCTCTCCTCTAACAGCAGCAATGAGCTGATAGTTGGTACATAATGTTAAAAATAGATCACAATGGTGATGTTTAAAAAGTTAAGTCTTAATGTGTCAGCAAAAGAATAACGGCCCAGCTAAAATAACATGCTTTTGAACATACGCCTTATTTTAGCAGTGCTGTTGCTTATTTCAGTGTACTCATGGCACTCCTTGAAATTAAATCCCCCGACTTTGGTGAGACAATTATGATTATTTATCCTTTTGAACCCTGGGATCCTGAGGTTACCATGGTTACACATATCCATTGGCATATGTGTATGTAAATTATGATTTGCTTCTGGAATTGACTTAAAACAAATAATATTATATATTTTTGTAATCCTCAGACTACAAACAACATTATTATGTACATAATATAGTTCATTATTTTTCAACATTATGCAAGCTAATTAGCATATATATATTTGGTATTCAAAATGGCTGCAGTATAATTTTTGAAGAAAAAATTCATATCTTTGAAGAAATTTTTCATTTAGGGATTCTAGTTTTCCAAATAAATAAAAATATTAATGAGATAAGACCAGATAATAAAGGCAGAGGTCCTTAGCTACATTTTGATATTTATCATGTCACCAGTTGCATGTCATCCACATGTATATCATAATTATGACTCTGGTAAACAACTGTAGGCATGCAAAGCTATATCCACCATGTTGGATAAAGATGAAAAGCACATGACTTCATTTCAAGGTCATATGCCACCTGCTGGTATCTACTCACTCCTCAGAGCATAAAATGAGACATAATTATCAATTAACTTAATTATTAGACCAAAACATATCATAACAATATATTTCGTGCTGTTCAGCTTTTATTATGTTAATTATATATGCAAAATACGTATGTGTGGGCCAAAATTTCAGTCTACCGGGTTCATAAGATTAATTTGTAAGTTTTTGTTTTTAGGAGTGAGGTGTTATTAAAGTAATATTGACACTTTCCCCCTTCACTCTGTTGTTGCCATTTATAGAAGTAGCAACAGGTGTTCAACAGCTTGCCTGTGGAAGGTTTCTGCTGCTGCTGCATAAGCAAGTAAGCCTGTCTTTGAATTTAATCAGTTTAGTTCCAGCCTTATCAGTGATTACTCACTGCAAATACACAAAAAAGTACTGAATGTGTGTTCAGTATAGGGAGATTTTTTCTGGAAAAGTGGTGTTCATTTGGGGTGTTTATGTTCAGTATAGAGAGGTTTGCTTATCATAGAAGTACATGGGAAAAAATTGGGACCGAGAAAAAGTGTTCAGTATATGGGGGTGTTTGGTTTGGTTTGGGGAGGGAGGGAGGGAGACAGGGAGGGAGAGAGGGAGGGAGGGGGGGAGAGAGAGAGAGAGAGAGAGAGAGAGAGAGAGAGAGAGAGAGAGAGAAAAAATGTGTGTGTGTATGCACACATAATGTTGCATACCAGCCTGTACTATATGTAATATGTAACGGCCAGGCTGTGGAAGCTCCCGAAGGCAAAGTACGACTCGACGCTTTGTCGCCCTACTGTGTTTGGTGTCTTTCCAAGCGTGATTCATATTTTGCGATGACTGTGTGTTGTGTAGCTCCCTACAGCCTGATTCATATTTTCCGTGCAGCGAGGCAGGGAACCAGCCAAGGCCATAGCCTGGGGCCGGTGAGCGTTTATCATTGCTTATCAACTGTCATTCCCTGAAGAAGGACTAATGATCCGAAAATTTGAGAAAAATATTAATAATTATGTACACGACAATGAACTTGTTCTGTCATTTGGGTTAATCTGTCGCGGAGAATGATTCAGTTTTCATGGGTTCTAGACTGCACTTCCGCTTCCTGTTTGCTTCAAAACACAACTTCCGTGCTGCAAGCAATTCAGGCCATCCACTAGCAAGATAAGGGAGCATGAATTAATTTGTTTCCTGTACGCGCGTAACGGTTTAGCTCCCTTCGGGAGCTATAAGTAGCTGTCTATGTACATGTATTTCCAACTTCTCTCAGCTTTCTTCTTGTGACTTGGCTGAAAAGGGTCAACAGAAATTCTACCATTTCCTTCAGATGTGAGATCAAAGCTATGTTAAAACATTGAGCCAGGGTGTGAAGTAATCATGATGACTGGTTTCCTTGTGTCCCCTTACTAGCATCTCTCGGACCATCCCAACTTTATGGCCCCAGAACACTGGACAATGCTGTGGTGGAGGAGCACAGTAATTAACTGAGGTGTACTGTGCTGATAGATAACCTTCACTGTGTAAACTGTGTAGTTTTAACAACAGACCTTATATATAAAGTGTATGTGCACATTGCTGAGAGCACACCCAGTGAAGGTGCAGGTCCACAATGTATGTGCAACTGTGCTGATCATGTGACGGCAGATACACACTCTGTGTACTGCACAGTGAAGTGTGCTCCTATTCCCCTAGGTTAGGTTCGGGCCTAAATAAAGCCCAGTTACCCTGGTGTAGTCAGAGTTTAAGTTTTCAGATAAGTTTCAGTTAAGTTGAGTCTGTGCTCACTGGGAGTTCTTGAGATCAAGTCAGCATTGAGTTCATTTGATGCAGATGTACCACGAATAAAGAGCTTTTTAAATGCTAATTGTGTGTTGGTCGAGCTATTATTATTTTATCTGTGCTATTTTTATTTCTTTTACCTCTATGCTTGAGTTATCTATGTTCTTTGACTTTTGTTATCCATATACTTGAGTTCTGTACTGTTTTCATTTGTATCTTTAAGTTCTGTGCTGAATTATGTGATCCGAATGCTTGAGATTTTCATTCTATGCAGACCAATTTGTACCTAGATTTGTGATAATAGGCCGGTTGATGTGATTTCAGTTTTGTACATATATTTATTTTGATGTATTTATCCTTTTCCTCACTATCAGGGGTTAAATAAAATTATTATTATTATTATTATTATTATTATTATTATTATTATTATTATTATTATTATTATTATATGTAAAAAAGAGTTTGGTCATACATCAAGTTAATCTGCAATCTTCGATAAAGTCATCTGAACTGGAAGAACTGGTGTTTTCCGTGAACCCAACAATTATTCATAAATAAACACACCGATAATATTAATAATGTGTACATGTATGTACACATTATTATCCGTGTCCCATTCCCAACATGCCCAAGGCCAAGGCCAAGATGACTGCAGGTTGTAACCATGGCAAATGTGCGTGCGTCACGGTTGAATAATTCAGTTGTCATTTTTGCCCGTCAATAACGTGTACCAATACCGATCAATGGATCGACGCCCTATCAATATCCGACCTTCTTCCAAATTTGTTTTAACTCGTGAACTTGTGTCACTGTCAGGCTACTTGTGTCGACTTAGTGAACTCACCATATTCAATGCCCCCCAGGAGAAAAAACATGCCGATAGTGAAATAAGTCAGCTTCTTCTTCCTGGCCGGAGTCATCTTATTCTTGTCTTCTTTCCGTCACCGATGTTCCATTGATCGATCCATGGTTTATGTGTAAGATACACCATGCATCGATCATGAACTGTTCAGTGTTTGGGACTTCCAACTCGTACTCGTGACACAGTTCAAGGTTGTTCACCGTCGGTCACTGTCACTTCCAGTGTCATAGCAAAATCTTGATACTGTTTGTTTTCCAACTTGTCGTCAGGTGGCGAAACCAGTCGACAGCCTGTTGAGGGGTTTTGGGCGTTGTCCTGGGCAGGACTTGCAGTTCAAATTTATTGATAATCAATCAATCGAAATTATCACAATCAATCATCTTTGAATAATGCACATGCCAATTAACTGATTCAAATTCTAACTTATCCTAGCGAGTCTATTGAGGCGGAAGTCGGGGAGATCAAGTTGTACATCAGCAGCACTCCTGTATCATGGAGTCGAAGAGGAGAAAATGGCTTTTAACATCCCAACTAGCACATAACACAAAAAATTATTTTGTGCTAAAATATTATTATAATAACATAAAAGTGCATGGTTTAAATAACATCAGAAAAAATATTAATCACAAATGTTATACAAGTATGTTTTTATAATATCGGGAAAATGTTTGAAAACATCATGATGTTATAATGATATTAGGCCAATAACATTTTTGTAAAACGTTGAAAAAAATATTACTAACGCCATACACTTTTCATGTTGTGACAACATTTGGCCAAATGTTGTTTTAACATAATACTGCTGTTGTATAGTGTGCTGCTTGGGATTTTAGGCCCAAAGTCCCAAAACGGCTCATATTAGAATTTGCGTTGCTGCTTTGGCCCGTTTCATTAACCAAGAAAGTACCCAGGCCATACGTAGGAAAAAACGAGTACGAGCAGATTCCTGGGTCAAACATGGCAAAATCTGTTGCCCTTGTCAAACTAGAAACTTGAACTAACAATCGATTAACTGTTTAGACAGGGTATAGTCATGTTCCCCAAACACATACACTAAGCTAGATGTTAGATCTCTCCATCTGTTTCGAATAATTATTCCCAGAAATATTAGACAGTAAGCCTAACACCCTTCAATAACGGTCCTTCTCTTTTTTCCCACAGCCCCAGCAGTGAAATTTGATTAAAAAAAAAAAACAGTGTTCACATATGGTGTTTAAAACCATATGTAACATGGAAACAGTAAAATATTCTGGCACAAGTCTTAGGAAATTGAGTGTTATTTTACACACACACATATGTATGTATGTAATTATTTTTTTTAATATTTTTTATTTCCATATGTGAGGTAGATACAAAATACAGAGTTTCAATTTCATAATGTACATCAGGAGTTGTCGAGTATTTCATCACATACTACAGATACAAGTACTTTGGGCATTTACAATAAGAATTTTTTTTTTTTTTTTTTTTTTTTTTTTTAGCATATGTATACCATAATGATTGTTCGAGGATATATGTTTATAGATGACTAGATGTCTAGTCTATAGTGAGTCCAGACCATTTCTTTTCATGTTTACTGACATTCCTTCTGTTGCTGGCAATACAATACTCAATGAATTTTACTTTCTTGACCAGAGCTCTAAAACCAATAACATTGGGCATTCTATTCCCATGTTTGCAACCATATATAAATTTTTTGCCTAGAATAAAAATCAAATTGTATATTGGTTTTAAACTTTTATCACCTATTAGGACCTGTTTAATAGTGAATTCATTAATTCTAATACCTTTTACTGTCAAACATGTGAAAACCTGCTCCCAAAACTGGGAAACATGTTCACATTCCCAGAACAGTATGTATGTAATTATGTATGTATGTATGTATGTATGTATGTATGTATGTATGTATGTATGTATGTATATATATATATATATATATATATATATATATATATATATATATATATATATATATATATATATATATATACCTAAAATTATACATACATACACACTTGCGAGCCTGCATACGTAGGCCTACATGTGCATGAAACATGCAAGCGTACATACATGGATGATAAGATGTTTAAGGTTAGCTGTTAAATTTTACTAGCATACATATCAAATAAATTCCATTTATCACTTTGCTCGAGACTGTTTTTCTTTCTTTTTTTGTTTTGTTTTGTTTGTTTTGTTTTTTTTTTTTTTTGTTTTTTTTTTTTTTCGTGTTTGTTTGTTTTTGTTTTTGTTTTTTGTTTGTTTGTTTGTTCTGTTTTTTTTGTTGTTGTTCTGTTTTTGTTTTCAGTTTTGAAGCATGTCCTAAATTGAAATCACCTAGTTCTTTTCGCATCTGGATAACTTTACGCATGAATAATTTTATATCAAACAAAATGAAAACATAAAAATGTAATGGGCCAGATGTGAATGCTCCATTGTGCTGGAGGGACCCTTCATCCAACCTATACACGTGATTGCACTGTATGATACTTATGTATGTACCAGAGTTTACTATATTTTCAGTATAAGTGTACACTTATATGTATCCATGCTGATTTTATTTCTCAGTTCTGCTCTTTTGTAATATATGGGTGCCATGTTATTTTCACCTTGTCGGCATAAGTAGCATATGGATAAATGTATCACATCCGACTTTAAATAAAGCTATGCACATATCTATGCCCATGTCTAAATAAATACAAGTCTTTTTCTTCCGTGTGTTTTGTTTATATTTTTTGCTTTGTTTTTTTTTTTCTATAGGTAGCTGTACGGACGAGGCGTCATTAAAAATAAAATCAGACAAAGCACAAAAACAAATAGAGACTTCTTATTCTCTGTTTCTCCATTAAAATACAGTTTCTTGATTTTCTTAGTTTACGCCAAAATTTTGAGTCGCTTTATAGTTTGGCATTTGATCTGTTGGTGTCATTGTTTCTGCTTAAATAACGATGGTGTCTTTTCGGTATTGGTCATAATAGTATGGAAATCTGTTTGTACCTATAAACAACTATGTCCTGAGCCTTTCAGTTATGTCAAAAATCCAAAGATCATAAGATAGAATAAAGATTTATTTTTTTTAGTTCTCTTTCAAACTTAAGCTTTGCACTCTGTGGTTGAAGTCCTGAAGAACTTATTCACACGTGGTTCACTGCTGTCCCCGAGTCACTGGACCCTGCACAGACCTCACGTGGGGCCAGTCCCGACCTCCTGAACAATGAACGGTGCGAGCGTGATGTGTTGAGTCATCAGCAACTTTCAGCCAATCACATTCAAGTTACAGGGTTTCCCCTTAAATTTGGTTGTACTTGTAGAGCTCTTTGGGATAATTTGGTAGCGTTAATTATCAGTTTGCTGTGTTGACATTGCATCTTTGACACTAATAATTGCAAAGATGCATTTGACAAAACAGTTATAGCCTTTGGATTCGGTCTACACATGGGTCTATGGACCTGTCTACACAATAGTTACACCTTGGCATTCGGCCTCCGTGAAATATATAGGCCTGCTGTTTTGGTGAGGACAGTTGGATGGACTGAGTGATCTTGAGTATGAACAAAGATTAAAAAGGAAAACTTAATGTCATTAGAACTGAGGAGATTGAGGGCAGACCTGATGGAGGTTTCTAAGATAATGAACATTCACCGATTGCGAAGGTCTGCAAAAGGAGGACATTTTCATTATGATGGATTCAAATCTCATAACCAGCCTGAGAAGGCATAAATTTCCAAACAGAAGGCCATATTGGATAAATTCTTCTGTTCACAAAGAGTTATAGATGAGTGGAACAATTTATAAGTAGATAGGCCTACTGTAAATGCCTACTCTGTGACCGAATTTTATAAGTAGCCTAAGTTACACCCCCTATTAAAGAGAAGGGGACATTGACCAAAAAGCCCGAAGAGAGCTTCCCGGCCCTTTAATGAAAACCACCAGCAGATGAAACAGTTACAAATGTTAACTTTCTGGTCATTTCATTGTAAATCATTCTGTATTTTAGTTAATTATTGCTGTATTTCCGACTGTTTTTAGATTAAAAACAGGGGGTTCGTAAAAATAGAGACTACATCATACATGTCATTTTTTGAATGTGAGGACACATGATCAATTGCTCTATACTAAATGCCATTTGACATAACCGATGTAAAGAAGCTGTGATCATTTTTTCCACGCTTTTTAAACTCGTTTTTGTTTCTTTTGTTTTTGTTTTTTGAAAGTACACTTGAGTCTGAGAGTATAGCCTATAGGCCTATTGACGACTATTGTATTATTAGGCATGAACAATGCAAGAGAAATTCGAATTTTCTGCATGGATATACGCAACACAATTTTAACACCACCACAGAAAGTTACGCATTTTGATGCATATTCATAAATTCATAAATTTCAATGTTATTCTAAAGAAACGTCTCAATTAACGTACTCGTATTGTACTGAAGTCAAACGTAGTGTATACTACCACTAGATGTCAGCACATAACCATCATGGCGACGACAATGATGCAGCACACTCTCCAGAACGAGCAGAAGTATTCCCAAAGTTTGGTGCCCGACTGGGTGTCGTCCGAACATTTAACTGGGGTAAGTTATCCCTCACGGTCCATAGATTGGATAGAACTGCCCTTAATTGTATATGTTGCTGGAATGGAGTGCGAAATGCCGCATTGAAGCCAACACAATTAATTGGCCCGTAAATCGTCATATTATCGCCCAACTATTGAAGCCGGTCCTAGTGCTCCGCAAAACGAAGGATTTGCTCAAGTTGGAAGAAGGAATAATTATTTTTCTACAACCAGATATTCTGAAATTTATACGGAAAGCCTGTCGTGATTAGGAATTGTCGGGAGTTGAGGTAGGGAAGCGCCCTCAGGATCATGTGTGGCAATTCACCAGGTCCATGCCAGTCATTTTGTCACGGGCAGCAGTTTTCCATGGGCATGCCGCATGGCGTTGACATCGGCATTGATAGGGATCTATAACGACTGGTCGAATACCATCGGGTCGAAACATGAGCTGGTCGCTGTACCAATTAGTCGATGTAACAGGTTGATGAATGTCATCTCCTCGAATGAATCAATGGTCGAAATAACAATTGATCGAAAACATTATACTCGTCGAAAGTCCCTCTTACAATTGCACCATGGCTTTTTCGACCTATGTGACCAAATAAAACGGAACGAAATAACGAAACTAAACAAAAATATAAACTAAACTAAAAGAACAGAAAGAGACAAAAATGTGCATTTTTTTTATATGGTACATGCGATATGTAAAGTGACCCCCCCCCCCCCCCCCCCGGGGGAAAAAAAGATACCTCGACGGCCGCGGGATCAGGACAGTGGACATGCGGTTTGCTGGGGGTGTAAACTTCTTGGCGCTGTATAAGCCTACCGTTACATGCTCTGTTTTCACATTTCCAGTACTTGGCATTGGCTGTATGCCTATCAAGGGTGTACCTGTACCCCTGGAAGCACAATTTGTCTCGACCTCGTTGCGTCTTGACTGTTTGGGCTTGTTGAGCCAGACCTTCGGCGTCCGACATGGTCGGTGTTCAAATGGCAAATGCGTATAAAATTCATACAATTGGACAAAGTTAAACCAGACAAAATTGAAGTGTACTAATTGTTTTATTCAACTGTGAAAAGTAATTACATTTGAAAACCATCAACACAATGACATTTAATTTATGGAGGCAATGTTTGCTGTCCATGTTCATTCGCCTAGTTGTGTCATCGACAAACTGTCACAGCGACCAATTGTCTAATCGACCAGATGGAATTCGACTAATTGTTGCGTAGACGGGCTGTGACTTTGACGAGATTGGTTTCGACGAGTTGTGGTGTTTCGATTGATAGAATGGTACTGTGCCCGAGTCCGTTTAGTCTCACATTTCTCAATTTGCCATGCTCATTCAAAGCATGGACGTATTATACAGTGAAACTGCCAAGTTTTATGGGGGCCGATTGGCATTGAACCCCCACACTGCTAATGTGCGGCAGCCGGGGCACAGCTTGTATAAACCCATATACCTCTATGACTAAGTGTAAACACAGAGGCTATTAGTGCTCGGCATTCAGCACCTCAGAGATTACCTTTTGGTAATCTCCAAAGTGCTGGGTACAAGATTCACCTTTGTCAAGGCTGATTTTCTACCTGGCCAAAATCATGCTACAAAATAATTGTTAACACCATGATATTCTGGATATTCCATTATACAGATCTATATTCAAGCTAAAATGCCCATAGGAGATGAACCATCCATCTTGGGAGAAACTGGATTTCCTCCAGATATCCAGGTTGATTTTCTGCATGGTTTGTTTTCCAGGGCAATATCCTGTGTATTTTGCACGCACTCTTGATGTTATGATGAGTAAAAGTGTTCTTTTACAGATTTCAGGAAGGCAGCCTCATTGTCCACAAGTTGTTTGTTCCAGTAGGCCAGACCAGTTTGTCTCGCCAGCATTGTTCTATTCAAGAAGGCAGCTATATGCAGATTTAACAGGGATGGAAGTGGGGTATTTTAAAAGTATATAGATCCAGTATTTTAGGATGATGAGTTGTTGTTGTAAAGCCAATGGAAAGCTCCCTGTCTCTGAATAAATACCCATGTTAGGAATTTGTTTTTTGACACAAAGCATATGCTTGAGATGTTTTAGTTGCATAAGTTTGTTCAAATACAGTGTTTGTCAATTCTTCTGCATGTGGTGACATCATATGGTATGTACGTTATGCGTTTTGTGGATCATTGGAAAATGTACATAAACCACTGTTTGTGTGTGTCACATTTTCAGACATCCATCATGGCTGTGGAATTTGATGGGGGTGTTGTCATAGGAGCAGACTCCAGAACAACTACTGGGTAAGCATTCACCAAGATTAATAGCCAGGTTGCCAAGGCAGCATTCTGCACTCCATGTAAGCATTGATGGCAGGTCAACAGTAGAAATACACAAGTCTTGTGCAGCAGATGTTCATGTCCAGAGGTACTTGTACATTCTGTATTCAGCTGTTTGTATGCATACTTGAGACCCGAATGACTGCTTGGTGCATAATCTAGCATTAATTTGTTAGCCTTTACAAAGTATATATTGTGAGCTATAAAACTTTACCCTGTGGATTAAGACTGAGTCAACAGATTTCCTTGGCATGAGTTGGGCACTTAATGTCAATCCATGCCAAGGAAAGCTGTTGACCTGGAGCATGTGATCTTGATAGGGCTCATCTAAATACTCAAATCCTTTGTAATTACTGTTGAAGTAAGTTGAAAACACTGAAGCAGACAACATTTGACCACCAGCCAGTTCTGGCTGGTTTGGGGGTTGGGGGGTTGATTAGATACTTGTTCTTTTTTTGTTTGTTTGTTTTTTTTCATTCTTACATGTTGCACTTTGTTTTGTACATCAGGTCCTATGTAGCAAACAGAGTCACCGACAAACTAACAGAAGTTACAGATTTCATCTACTGCTGTCGGTCAGGGTCTGCAGCTGATACTCAGGCCATCACGGATATTGTCAAGTACCACCTTAATTTTCACAAGTGAGGTTTACTTTTTAAAATTTTGATTCATAATGTCAGGATATAAATGGGCACAGTTGCCATTTATATATGCAGACAGGTTTTCCTAGATTTCCATAAATTCTTGTATGAAAAATTCCAAAAGTCAAATCATCTATGTCTGAACTACTCTGAAGTGGGCCACCTCTACCTGGCTATACCATGCTTATGATGAAATAAAAGAAAAAAAAATTACATGCAAAGCTGACAAATGTACATACATGTATATACGTCAGATCAGTATTTCTCAAGTGATTTAAAGTTGGTGAGGCATTTCTGTAGTACCATTTAAGAAAAAAGGGGGATAAAAAATGTGCAACCCCATGCAAATATGAGTAAAAGAAGCTTATACCAATTACTTATTGTAGTGTTATCAAAAATGCTAGCCTTGGAGAAGTCCTCGTGCCTGGTTGTTTTGTCCCAAAGTTGTGGTGAAATTAAATGCGGTCATCTAGTATGGGTATCTAATATTAAAATGATGCACCACAGGCTCCGAGTTCATGAAGCTAACAGATGGTTGGCTTGGAAGGAAAAGCCTTAGTTCTACTGGCTGACAGTTATTGATAACCACCCAGTGGCGTTGCAGTCATTGAAAAGAAGGGGAATCTTACAGTACACTGAAAATGAGACCCACTTACTGCAGGAAAGCAGCCGTGATTGTCCTTATGATGAGACCAGGATAGCTCAGTGGTAGTATATCAGGAGTGGGATAATTTCTCTCTAACCAGAGGGTACTGTGTGCACTTTACAACCAGAACCAAGGCCTTCTCTACTCACCAGAGGTCTGTTTACCCTACTAACTGTGTTAGTGGCACATCCATGTTACATGATGGCAGTTAACTTTTACCTCAATTTGGTACTGAAAAATGAAAATGAGAGAAGGACTTTTCTGAGGCTACAGAAATGCAAGTACATGTACAGTGCTCCCTCCATATAACACTGGTGTTGGGATCCCCAGAACAGACAGCGTTATAGCAAAACCTCCTTATAACAGAGGGACTTTTAACACAGAAGTTATGGGCAAATTTTCAGTGGGAACCATGCTACACACCGTGTTATATCAGAAACCGCCTTGTAATGATGGGTGTTATAAAGAGAGAGCATTGTACTTGCTGTATTTCATTTGGTTATTTGTGATATAAAAACAACCTGTGCTTGTAAACAGGATGGAAATGGGGGAGCAGCCCTTAGTCAAGACTGCAGCCAGCGTTTTCCAAGATCTGTGTTACAACTACCGTGACAGCCTTTCTGCATCCATCATCTGTGCTGGGTGGGACAAAAGGCTAGGAGGCCAGGTAAGTCTGAATGATGTATGCATAGACATTAGATCGGGTGCCAGTTGGTATGCTACACGTCATGTGGATAATTGTTCTCTTAATTTTAACTTTGTTAACCTTGTATATTTAATTGGCTGCCTGACTTTATGATTCTTCATGAACTATGAAAACACCAGTCCACACTGTACAGACCAATCTCAAATCAATGCCGTTTATACACAATAGTGGCACCTGCTGTATGTGGCCACCTGTTGTGCCACAAAAGAAGTGACCACATACAGCAGGTGACATCTCACTGCATGTAAATTAAAGAAATTGACTCTTGTAGCCAGAAAAATGTGGCTGTGAAGCAAAGAGCAGGAGACAAGTCAGGGCAGTGGCTGCATAGGACAGGTACCACTGTATATGTTATCTGTGTGTTATTTATACAGTGGTACCTGTCTTGAGAGACCCTCTAATGAGAGACCGCACATCTTTTTAAGGCCACTCTCTGAGAACATTGTGCTATCTTTTCCATGTTATTGTACCTCTGATGAAAGACCACCTGTTCTGAGAGACCACATTTTGACCCTCCCTTGGGGTGGTCTCTCAGGACAGGGACCACTGTACAGGAAAGGTGCTGACCAAGGAAGACCTGGATCTTGACGAGTGCAATACTTTTATTTCATGGTGTCTGTGCAAGCATACATTGTTAGAACAATATACATTGCACAAAACAGTGAAGGTTTCACAGGATTATCATTTTAACACCTTTAGTGTCAACCTCCACACAAGGCGTGCTCAGCTGAATTACATGGACAATGTACATGTATTAGTATGACCCTAGACTCAAATTGATCATAACAAAAGATATTTCATTGAGCTTCCAGCATTTCATTTTGACCAGAAAAAATGAGAATGGTACACGTAAGAAGCTTTCCTTATGCACCCAAAGCAATCCAAAGAAAGCTGTTGACTTAGTCTTCAAATTAACATTGAAAGAGTTTTTAATATTAACAGTGTATCAAGTCAAGCTCATTTACACAATGTACATAATGATAGTGTCTGTGGGCTAGATTGTTGTAAGGTCAGTTTATACAATTGTATTAAACAATCGTGTACAGCGTTACCTGCTGTATGCAACTACTGCCATGAGCAGCACATTGCTTTTTGTGGTCACTAGACTCGGATGTAGGAGTCAATTTCTTTGTAAAATTTACCTGTTGTGACAGGTCACCTGCTGTATGTGACCACTTTTTCTAGGCAGAAGGGCTGGCCACATACAGCAGGTACCACTGTATACTGCTTCTTCACAGGTGTTTATAAACAGGCACACACATGAACACTTGTCAAGAAGCACTACACACACACACACACACACACACACACACACACACACATATATATATATTCAATGTACAGTGGTACCTGCAATTTAAGACCACTGCCATGGGAGACCACCTGGCTTTTTGACCACATTTCTGATGGTGTAACAGTCTAGATGCTTTGTAAATGTACCTCTAGTTTAAGACGAGCTGTTATATGAGACCATTTTGGGCTGGCAGAAGGGGTGGTCTTAAATAGCAGGTACCACCATATATACATGTAAAACCTGTGTTAAAAGACCACCCATACAAATTGCCAAATTAAGATTTTCAAGACAGGTGGTCTCTCATTGGAGGTATAAATAACATGAAAAATACTGAACAGAGTATTTTGTAAAGGACAGAGGGTCTTTAGAGGCAGATGGTCGCTGATTGGAGTGGTCCTTCATGATGGTGACCACTATATAAAGGGTGACCACTGTATATGATACAGTAGAATCTCCAATAAAGACCACCTTCATAAAGAGACCATTTTTATATTAAAGACCACCAATTCACAGACCCATTTTTGTGTATCCTTGAAATTATATCCCTATTAAGACCACATGTTTGAAGTCCCATAATTGGTCTTAATAGGGAGATTCCATTGTATATACTGCTCGACAGATCTACGGAACATGTATATATTATTTATGATATTGCTTCATTACAGGTGTATACAGTGCCACTAGGAGGCATGTGCCAAAGGCAGCCCTTTTCTATTGGAGGCTCGGGGTCCACGTATGTCTATGGTCATGTTGACGCTAACTTCAAAGAAGGCATGACGAAAGAAGAATGTCTGGAGTTCACGGCCAACAGTAAGTAAACCCTCCACAGACTGTGTCAGCACCTCTCCTTGGTGCACTGTGGGTGCTAAAGAAGGCTGTTGAGCAACGGCACAATGTTCATTATGAAAGATGAAAGAAGAAAAATTCACTCAAAATTGAGAAGCACACAAGATGTACATTATCAGCATGATCAGTGATCTTTAATTGCGAAAACCGGCATTTGGCAATGGGTCCCATCAGGTTATACCTACTGGCTTTGCACTACATGCATATGTTGGTAAAGTAATTGTGTCTGCATTAAAATAGTACAGGAATTTCAGATTTTAAATCATTTGGCTTTACATACTGTCTCGCACTGTTAGGTTTTGAGAGCGTCTAGGCATACAGACATATAATAAAAACAAAAAGACAGTTAACTTGAATTACTAACATCAGTAGGGGTATCAGGCAATATTCCTTCCATTGATCCCATTTTGTCAGAACAATGACAGCTGAAGCTGTCTGTGAACCAAGAACACAAAATACAACACATGGGAAAACTTGTGTAAAATTTTAATTCACTGAAGAAATTAGTTATTAATTTGAAAATGTGGTGGCAGCAGCAGTGCACTGTCTCTTTGAGTATGGTATTTCAGTTAATCAGCAGATAGTAGCTTTTGAACTGCATAAATAATAATATTTTGCCTGTACCTAGTAGGTCTGTTGTGTATGCTCATCACCAGGTGAAGAATCATGGATAGTTGCTGGGAACAGCTACATTATATGATTGAGTACAAATTAACATTTTGTACGGGTTAGAATTTTGGTGTCTTAGTGGAGTATTCAATCACCATTGATCCTGATAAGCATTATGTAGTCTTTTGTTTTGGCATATAGGAGTTGTTGTAGTTTCTCTTAATTGCCATAGTGCAAAAATTACACAAACATAAAGCCCTGAAATTTATAATTTTTTTATCAATAAGACAGGTCTACACATTGACGTACATCTTGGACAGCCCCATGAATGAAGGTTTTAGCATTCCTCCCCACTGAAGTCCATGTTTTGACATGTAAATAATAATATTTTGCCTGTACCTAGTAGGTCTGTTGTGTATGCTCATCACCAGGTGAAGAATCATGGATAGTTGCTGGGAACAGCTACATTATATGATTGAGTACAAATTAACATTTTGTACGGGTTAGAATTTTGGTGTCTTAGTGGAGTATTCAATCACCATTGATCCTGATAAGCATTATGTAGTCTTTTGTTTTGGCATATAGGAGTTGTTGTAGTTTCTCTTAATTGCCATAGTGCAAAAATTACACAAACATAAAGCCCTGAAATTTATAATTTTTTTATCAATAAGACAGGTCTACACATTGACGTACATCTTGGACAGCCCCATGAATGAAGGTTTTAGCATTCCTCCCCACTGAAGTCCATGTTTTGACATATAAATGTATATAAAAACCCTGATACCTTTGTCAACCCTATAGCTGTGATAGTGTTGATGTGTGTCAGTGCCCAGGATGACGAGGATATTGCCCTTTTGATACATGAGCAATGGATGAGTGGTATGGTGTCTGTAGGCTGTGCCTGGAAAGAGTCTTTGTCAGTCATAACTATGAGTATATTGACACAACTGGGGAAACTTAAAAAAGTATCTCAAATTCAATAATTTTGGTGACATTGGCCAACAATGGGTGTCCTACATGTCTGATTTTGTAGAGGATGCTGACCTTTCCATATTGAGGCTCCTTTCTGTGTGAAATTTGGAATGCTGAAGCACACATGCCTCCGACTGTATGTGGGGAATTGGTCTGAGTGATTCCATTAACTCCCATATGGCAGTGTATGACCCCTTCAGAAGTACCCATCTTTGAGACAAATTCAAAGGATATAAGCCATAGTTACATTATCCCTTAAAGCACTGATTTAAGACTGAGTCAACAGCTTTCCTCAGGCACTTTGCATGCAAAGTGCCCCCTAAGAAAACCGTTGACTAAGACTACTTTTTGCTTTAGACTAGGCTTCCTGGTATTTGACTGAAAGGTATCTTCAGGAGATATTTTAATCCTTAAACCCTTATATTTTTTTATGTTTGGAATGAGCGAAACTTGAACTCGCAACCTTTGGCATCAGTTGTCTTGCTGAAAATAGGAAACGCACGTATCCATTCTTATGTTTAACGGTATTGAGAAAACAACTGTTGCTGTGATTAGCATTTTAAGGGTTAGATATGATGTTGTTTTCACCCATGAAGTTACCTAAATATGATCCCTCCATTCTTCTTTTTTTTTTTTAACTGCAGTTGGGACACTGCAGAATGTGCAATTTTCTCAAATGGGGATATACACTGGTGCAACAACTTTGGCAATTTAAGAAATAATGATTTGTGTAACTATGTGATTTTTTTTCTTTTTCCCTGCAGCACTGGCTCTGGCAATGATGAGGGATGGTTCCAGTGGAGGCATCATTCGTCTTGCTGCCATCACAGAAAAGGGTGTCGAAAGGAAAGTAATCCTTGGTCACGAGCTACCTAGATTCTATGAAGGGTAGAATTAACTGTCACTTAAGCAAGCAGTTTCATGCAATTCAGTGTGCTGGACCAAGTATGGACCTGTAAAAACTACGCCCTGCTGAACACTTGTCAAGCTTCATGCTGGGTACTGATTGAAGGACCAAAGGGAATATTTTGAAGATGATGGAACGGAAAAGCTCTATTTCTGTCAACATATTTTGCATTGTTCTCTGAACTAAAATGTACATGTATCATGCATAGCAGAGTCATTTAAGCATGTAAAATAGGAAAGAGACAAAGGTCTTTCAAAGTATTTTGGTCTGAAATGTGGATTAAAACATTAAAGTTTTGGGACTTTAAGCAGGTGGAATAATCTGTAAGTTTGTATTTACGATACAGTTGGGTGTCCTTTCCATACGGAGCCCCACAAGGGCCTCTAATGCTATGTACAAATCCTACATCTTGGCTTTTTTCCTAGCAACAGTTTGTAAATGAGTCAAACTTGGTACTGACCGAAGCATGAAGATTTAACATGTAAATATATGGTGTTACGATATCACCATTATCTAGACTTAGAAAAAAATTGACAAATAAAAATGAATATTGTATTAATGTATGTAGATGATTTTGTTCTCTGTATATAATGTGATGCAGCTTACCTGTTATTTAAGACTGCCCCTGGTGCCATCCAAAAGTGGTCACATATGGCAAGTGGTCCTAAATTGCAGGTAAATTAACAATGAAATGAGGGTTGAGTGTCTTGAAATGCAGTCTTAAAAACTAATGCAGTCTGTCATGAGAGGTGGTCTTTAGAGCAGGTACCACTGTACGCCGGTATAATGTCTATGGGTTCCACAGGTGCGGCTAGCTTTGGGTATATGAAGTCGCCTTATAGTATCCCACATCAAGCTTCTTACACATCTCAATTAATATAGTTCGCATATCCATGGGGTAGCTTGGCATAACTGGGTAGCTTGAAGTAGACTTAGGATGTCTTTAGGGGATCTATAGGCTACCTCAGGGTAACACTGGAGCAGCTTGGGGTGTGCTCACTGTGTCCTTGACATCTGACATCACAACTACTTTGGGGTGACAGACCAGTTCTGCATGGTTACTGCTGCTGACCTCAAGGTAAGCTTAGGGTACCTGGATGGAACTGTGGGGTAACCTTGGGGTTTCTTGCACATCACAAATACTGCAGTGTAACATCACTGAAGTATCTTGGGGGTATCCTGAGGGTATCTCAGAATAGTCTTTTTGTATTTGTGTCTTTTTCCCCAGAACCACTTCCTATTAGTCAATACGCTATTCCGCAGTTCGAACTCTTTACTCTCCATAAGCTAGCCTGTCCCTGTCTAACCTATGTACATATGGAATAATATTACTATTGTCCATATTGCACACGTTCCTCTGTAAAATTTTGACATAGGGTGTATCAGCCCAAATAAATTAAAGGGTCTTCAGCGGGTAACTACTCAACATGTTTCGGAGCCTTTCACCTGTACATGTCTCTCTGAGTAGCGGCTCCTTGTCTATTCTAAATATTCAGCAAAGACAACCCACATAATAAAGAATAAATATGAACGTGGCAAATGATGAATTTGCTAAATACGTGAAGTTTTGCTTATAAATGCAGAGCTTCATTATGAAAGAAGAAGACCTGTCAAACAAACCACAACTACTAAATTTGTATAGTACAGGTTCAGATAAGAACAATTTGACTTACCCCTGAACCAATATGTACCCTTTCTAGCTGGACAGCTTATTCTAGTTAAACCACCCGCCAGTGTATAACTGAAGTGGAAACAAGCTGGGGCCTTATATTCAGTCCCAGTGACAGTAAAATAAACAGTTGTAGCTAGACCACCTGTACAAACCAAGGGAAATCCCAACAAGGACTGCAACAATGGACATCCTACACCAGAAATGTAAAACAAACTCTGTGATGACACCTACCCTTCAAACAATTAAGCTCTATTTAACCACCAACCCTGAGTCAATGTATCAACGTAAAGTGTCAGGTTTGTGACATTTGAGAAAATACTGTCAATTTTGAGTAAATGTGCATTTAGGCATGTCAGAAAAGAATGAAAGTCATTAGCATTTATGTAAAAAACATGTTATCAAAAAAATTTTTCTCAACAGGAATTTAAGTACAATTAGGCAAGCTTGTAACTGTCGTCAGTAGCTGCTTGCTACCTATAGCCCCTTGGGGGTTTGACCTAACAGAAAACAAGCTAGCCTAAAATATCTGAAAGGTGAACATTAAAACAGAATGATGCCATAAGTAGCAAAACAGACAAGTCTAAAAACTGTAAATTATTGTAGCCAAACTTTCTAATAATCTTTGGATGTTAACAGCTAAATTATAGGGCAAGTCCGAAAAGAATGAAAGTCATTTGTACTTAAGTCAAGAGAATGCAATGAAAATATAATATTTCTTAACCAGATATCAAGCACAATTAGCTAAGCTTGTAACTGTCGCCAGTAGCTGCTTTCTACCTGTAGCCCCTGGGGGTTTGACCTAACAGAAAACAAGCTAGCCTAAAATGTATGATACTTGGGATACCTGTGGGAAGGTTGGCTAAGTGTAGCTTGGGGTACCTTGGGATACGATCCCCCATGCTTGTTTTCCTGGGGAGTTTTATAACTTTGAGATGAAAACAACCATAATTTTCCTCAACTGTTCTGCATACCTTATTTTTGGTAGCACTAGAGAATGATTATGCAAAGTCTTTGGGTCCAGTAGAGTGCCAATTAAAAGTACATAACCATTAAATCTCTGCTTTGCGATCTACTGTGGAGATCATGTAAATGGTTCTCCAGCATCGTACATTATATTGCGCAACAGAGTGATATGGCAGTTGGATGCACAAGGTTTGTGGCCTGGTGCTGAAACCATTCATTATGTATTCCTGTGCACAGTACACAGATCCTGGTTGATGATGTCGGTATATTTTGCATGTTGAACATTAGATCCAATCCTTAGGGGATGACCAAACAAAAAAAAAAAATTGCTGAAAATTTTAAAGGAGTTTAATGAAAAAGATGTATTCTTCATGTCTATTTAACAAAATAATGCATGCATCTAACACAAGTGTGCCCGAAAATTTATCATAACCTCCTGGGGGGGGGGGGGGGGGTAGATTAACAAAGAAATGCACAGACATGTGGAATTTTAGAGTGCATTCTTATGTTAAGGATGTATCCTAGCATGCATTTGCATGACAAAAGTATTTTTTTCTTCCTGTGCTGGGTTTCTCCCCATTTTCAACATACGAAATCCCCCTCATGACTACGTTAAACCACTTGAGTTCCAATACTAAATTTACATGTATATACATGGAAAAACATATTGCACTATGGGGTTTGAAAATAACTTTGTGACCAGAGATGCAGTCAAAATCCCATGACAAGGTCAAGTGGCCCCCAGTGGCTGAATTCTGAACTAGCTGTCAGCAGGCTTTGCAAATGACAAACAGAATAAAATTCTCTGGGAAATCAAGGGCAAATATCAATTAGGGTGATGATTTGGTTGAGTGTAGTCTATACCTTTTAACCATATTTTAGACATGAAAACAGACAAAAAATAAAATTGTTTGCTCTTGTAAAAGCAAACTAAAAGTGAAACTGCAAAGTATTAACAGTGCACAGGGATATTCCATGGTAAATATATTCATCTTATTTCATATAATGGTAAAGAGTTTGTACAGGTTTATATAAAATTGGACAAAGTCATGTCCATACAGTAAATAATAATTATTGTTTTTATAAGGCACCTTACTAGTTTTTATTGGTGGCTAATCCTGCTTGGAGGACCCCGTTAACTTACGTGGAAGATTTTATTATACAGAAGGCCCAGTGTTGGTTGTGGAGTTGACAATATTTGAAGAATGCATAATGCCAACAATGTAAGCTGTGGATTGAAGATGTTTAGCCTCCCTGAAATGTTACCAATTACCTTTAAGAAAGCCTCCAATACATTTGCCATTCCTGTATTTGGGTGCCTATAAAGTTTAAAACATAGGCCTGCATTTCTTGGACACCAAAAACAAGATCAAGGCTAATGTTACCTTTATGCAGTATCAAGTGAGTAGCCGTCCTAGTTTCAGAAAACTTAACACAGTTTGAATGGCATCATTTTGTTGTAATCCTCTCTTCCACAGGTAGACGTCCAGGCTACCATGAGAAGAGGGTTAAAGTTCATGGTTGACTACACTTGAGTGGAAAATGTTCCGCATCAAGAAATATGAAATGCAGCAAACAATATTTCTGTTTCATTTTACATAAATGTATATAAATTGAAAGAAAACATGATATGCAGTGGTCCCTTTCTTTTTAGGCCACCCCAAGTGCACCAGAAATCTGGCCTAATGAGAGGAGTGTCCTCTTGTGAGGGGGAAAAGAAAGTGAAACCTGATGCATGAAGAAGTGGGCTTTCATGGGGCAGACCCTTAAAAAACGAACACCCCCCCCCCCCGCCATCACCAAAGTACAAAAACCTGTTGGAGCATGACCATTAAATTGAACACACTCAGTGGAGATTGACTCTCCCAAGTCTGAAGTGGATCTTGATTTATGATTTTGGAGAAGTCAAAAATGTGAATTACCATTGTAATCCTTCCATTGACTTAATTGCATTGCAGTCAAAAAGAATGTACATGTGTGCATTAACTGACAGGTAGCTGAATTACAAAATTGGTTGAAAATCAGGGATTGGCCACATCATCACCTAGTGAAGAAATGTCTGGGGGTCTCCAGAAGAGGGCACATTTAAACGACTAAAAATTGTAAAAAAAAAACAAACAAACAAAATCAAGAATAATCCCCGAATCAATGGAATGTAAACTTGATAGGGATGTACTCCAGGTACAAATGTACATCCCCTGCATGTTTGAAGTGAATCTGGCTGACAGTTTTGGAGAAATCAAAAATGTGAATTTCCATTTACATGTACATGTAGTGCAATATCTACAGACTTGCCTTCTTATCAGTAGGGATGTATGCATTAACTGACAAATACCAGAACTGAAATAATAATTTAAAAAAAAACAAAAAAATCAGGATCCACAGCATCGCCACCTAGTGAACATCTTTGAATGACCTTTCCACAAGGTATATTTTCACCAAGTTTCAACACAATATGAGTGATGATTTTGGGGGAAGTAGAAAATTGTGAAAGTACATTAAAAAAAAAATGTCAGTAAATGGAAGAAAAAAATCACAGTGCTACCTTTTAAACAAACTAAGCTCCAGGGGTCCCCAGAAGTGTTCCAGTACAATTTTGAAGTAATGGCCAAATGGTTTTGGAGAAGATTTTTAAAGATTTGCCAAAAATGGAGAAAAATGTTTTAAATCCAAAAATTGATGGAGCTTTACCAATTAGAGCAGACCTGGTAGAGATCCACCCAAGACAGATCCCCGCCAAGTTTGAAGAGGATTTGGCTGACTGTTTTGAAGAAGTAGAAAATATCAACTATGGACGGCACACAATGATACACCACGATCTAAGATGGCTGACAAGTAAGCTGAGGTAAGAATAGTGAAGGCCCACTGGAATCTAACAACAGAGTAACAAGCTGTAATTCACTTGCTATCTTCCTATATCAGATATTAAAGTTTCCTTGTATGATGGATTTTATAGAGTCTTAAAATTTTTTTGTCAAATTTAAAGTTGTGTCAAATAGGCTAAAATGCAAGAAATAGTGCAACAAATTTGTGAAAGATTGAAATCAGGTGGCATCAATTTTGTAATCTGACACACCAAAGCTAGATTGCATCAGTAGGTAATATCAGTTATTTAAATCCTTCACTTATGGTCACTTGGAGTTTGACATTAAGGTGTTTTGGAGGTAGTCCAGCTGCCAGTTTTGTATCAATTAAGGACAAATAGGTTAAATCTCCATGAAGCTCAGCTTTCCGTCTACGTGTACTTGTGCAGGACAATAGGAACTGCCATATTGACCCTGTTTCTGATAGTAGACATGCCCAAAGGATTTTTAGCCTGTGTGGAAGCTTTGCAAAGCAGCTGTATACATTGGATGTAAATGTCAGAAGAACATTCAATATTTATCTTGGTTGACGAGTGAATGGATGGCTGGACTTTCTATTGCCCTGATTCCCTCAGATTAAATGCATGGAAGTGACGCTGTGCCAATATCAAGGGGTTTGTGAACTTGGATTGGGTTCAGCTGTACTTGAGTTAAGAAATATTCAATAAAAATGGCTGAGTTAAAGGAGAGAAAGATCAACAGAAAAAGGAAGAAAAAAAGAGAAATAAAGAAAGAATGAACATGACTAAAAAGCTGTGGCATGTGGAAGTATTTCAAGAAGACCAATTGTCTTGAGGAATCAGGCTCCAGGTGACTTTGTGTACGTCCCCCACTCCCCCCCTCCCCCCCCCCCACCAAAAAAATACACTGAGAGACATGACAGTGTGCAAAATACAGTATCAAAGGGAAATGTGGCAGAGTCATCTGTGTACATGTACATCAACCTATATGGATTGTGTTTATACCCTGCAGAAGATTTGTATGCAACATCCATCTCCTGTCCCCAAAATGGTTGGACTGATATACCATCTGGAAACCCATGGAACTGTGACCTTCCCAAATGAGTTAAAGTCTGTTGAACACAAAACTTACCTTGCTTGTGTAGAGGACAGTCATGCCTTGTTTGCAAGTCTCTGTTGAACACAAAACCTGCCTTGCTTGTGTAGAGGACAGCCATGCCTTGTTTGCAAGTCTGTTGAACACAAAACCTGCCTTGCTTGTGTAGAGGACAGTCATGCCTTGTTTGCAAGTCCAAGCTTGACAGGATATGAATTAGTATTCTGTGTTCATTGTGGACATATTGCTAAACTCTACATGAAATAATACCTACAGAGTAGTCCTAATTACCTTGGTTACCTTTACCTGTAGAGACATCATTTGCAGAGAGTCCTTAAGGGGTAAAGAACTAAGATATTGTCACAGGCTGACAATATTTTCTTTGACATAGGAACAGCCTAGCAGATGATTTGACAGCAACTGATTTGGAAGAGTAAATATGCCTAAAATTATGCAAATAAAATTTTAAATCTCTGCTATCTTCGAAAATATGATGGATATGCACAGAACTCCAACACATGCCTAACGTTTGTGACAGTTGCACATCAAATATTTGACCAAAGTCACCATATTTACAATTTTGCTAATTACAGGGATATTTGAAAATTTAAATGTTGAATATATTAAAAAATATTATGGCGATGCAATTGTAAATTATACCAATAAGTTTGTGATATAGGAACAAGCAGCGAGTCAATGCATGACCTCAGTGACAGTCTTTAACCTCTTTCTGCTCAAATTGCCCAAATGCACTCGGATGTAAACATCATCTGCCTGAACATTTTTACTTAAATTTCTCATCACTAGGAAACATTTTTGTTGAGATTTGTATGCGAGACCCCACTCATGATGGCACGCCCTAGGTCAATAGCTTTCCTTGGCCCAGGCTGGGCACCCAACGTGTGCCAATTAAGGAAAGCTGTTGACTCAGTCATACTTTGACCAGGAATGGGTTAAATGTATGATAACTGGGGGTAACTGGAAATGAAAATGGATTGTTTTAAAAAGTATTGTAAAGATGGAATGTCAATTTCTAGCTTTAGGTTTATTATATGATGATCTGTCTCAGCCAGATCTAGATTGAGAACAATGTAACGTGGATGGGTAATTTCCAAGCTTACGCCTTTTCAAGTGGTCATGCTCCAGTGATTTTTGGATTTGTTATGAGTTTCTTGTTCATTATAGGCAAAATCTTCAAAAAATCTCAGAAACCAACAAAGTTGTGGGCAAAAAAAACACTATTAAATTGATTTCAGTGGTAGATAGCAGTGGCCACCAGTATACATTGGCAGCCAGTGGTGGTATTGTTGGGTACCACTGGCCAATGTGGAACATCAATTGGGGCTCTGGGGGCTAAGCAGTGGCCAGCGGTGGTTGGTTGTAGCCAAAGGTACACAGCAGTGCTCAGGGGTTGACCCTTCTTTATTATTATGTACGTTCTACCACCGCTCAGTTCATGTCCTACACTCTGACATATGTAAAATAGGGAATCCTGTGGAGTAGGAAGGTGAAAAGGTACGGGACGGATCATGTGGGCCTGTAGAACCAGATACCTTCCCCAGGGAGCTTAACTCAGGTCGCAAGCTGAGAAAAACCCTCATTCTTTATAGTTTGGGTTGACTTGGATATGATCCTGAGATAGATGACTACTGAGGCAGCAGCACTAGTCGACCACTAGTGGGAAATTGTGTCAGAATGGTGACATAAGAGACACCCATGGGAATGTATGACTTGTGTTATTAATCATTAGAGATTAAAAGATTTTGTACTATAGTGAAACCTCATTATAACGACACTCAGATATCCAACATATTCAATATAATGACACAAATTTTCATGGGAAAAGTTTATTTTCTTTCTTATTTGATTCATTTATTGACATGTTCAGTTATCTGAAACATTTCATAGGGAACAGATGGTGTCATTATAACAAGTTTTCACAGTACATGCAGTTACATGTATGAACAAATATATTTTCCAATAGATATTGTACCATAGGTGTAGAAACTATGTCACCTTATTATGTTTCTATTTGCCCATGTCCCTCTGACCAGGCCAGCTGGCTGGTAAATTAATGCGACATTGTATTTACATGTCTTCTCAGCAGTACTCGATAATAAATGTCAAGGGAGACTGGGAAAAGTTAATACGGTAATGGTGATCTTTTTCTGTCGGGATGGAAGATATGGACTACATATGTGCGTGAGGGCTGACATCCATGTTCAGGTTATTTCGAATGTACCATATTTATATTTTTATTTATTACAAACACAGACACCTTCATTTACCCAATATTCTTTATTTATTTATGTTTCTGTTTAATTTTGTAACACAGTTTTCTCAGCCACTATACAAGTTACAACCTTGTATTTTGGCATGGTAATAGTCTTGCAGGTGAAACTGTGCATCTGGGCTGAAAAAATGGATATGTTAAAAATTATGCAAATTATGGGTAATTAACATTGTAAAAGCTTAATTTCTTCCAAACTGTTAAAGAGAGACATAAAATAATGAACTGTGCATATAGGTTTATGGCACCTACAAATCAAATGGACACAGGAAAAAGGTAGTATTTCAAATCATACTAATTAGGGGCACTTGGAAAATTTTAATGTTAAATATCTTCGAAAATTATCATAGATAGAAGGACTGTCCCAATTTCATTCTATTGGTTTGTCAGCACAGGCAAATCCAATTAACAGTGAACCAAAGTTATAACATTTAAATTCATGCAAAGTAGCTGAATATAAAACAAGAAGACTGTGCCAGTCCTGTGCTCAGCCGACATGTACATATACCCTTGCCAATTGTACGAGATATCAGCTAATATGTCCAATATGCTGCTATCTCTATTGTACAGTTACCATGGTTACAATGTGAACATGTACATACCCTACCGATGTATCCTGATGTTGACAATTTGTTAAGAATCAGAAAATGACAGCACCATCATCTGTTGAGAAAAAAAACTTGGTGGAGTTCAAGTCCAGGTACATTCCCACAAAGTTTTAAGAGAATCCAATTTACAGAATGGGAGAAGTCAAAATAATAAACAAGCAAAACTGGTAAAAATGGAAAAGAACTGCAGTGCCAACTCTTGAAAAAAGGTCTGGGGTCCATAGAAGTGTCCCTCAAAGGAAATGGACCCATACGTTTGAGGAAAAATAATGTTCTTTAAGGTTTTACCAACAAAATGAACAAATAACATAAAAAAAAAACAAACTTGGAGTCTCTAGGAGTGTTCATGTGTGATATCAAAGCAATCAGGTTAGTGGTTTCTTCAGGTAAGATTTTTTAAGATTGGCCCCCGAAAAAACAACAAACCAATTCCTAAAAAAATACAAAATTCAATGGAACATGACCATTTGAACAAATACATTGCCACCAAGTTTGAAGTCAATCTGGCTGATGGTTTCTGAGAAATTGAAAAATAATGTAAATTATCATTAGAATGCCCACTGACTTACCTCAATAAGAAAGGTGCATTT
This sequence comes from Hermodice carunculata, assembly GCA_964020975.1. Lineage (NCBI taxonomy): Eukaryota > Metazoa > Annelida > Polychaeta > Eunicida > Amphinomidae > Hermodice > Hermodice carunculata. Next base: position 66,158,225 of record OZ026626.1, on the reverse strand, counting down.
AAAGTATGAGTACCTGAATTGAAAAAAATAATTAAAAATCATGAATCCATAGCAGTGCCAACTAGTGGACAGCTATGTTTGTAACTTCCACAAGGAACATATCCACTAAGTTTCAGCTTAATCTGAGTGGAGACCAACCCAAGGCACCTCCCTACCAAGTTTGAAGTGGATCTGGTCCAAGCTTTCAGAGAAGTCGAAATGTAAATTGTTGACAATGGATGGATGGACGACAGACTGTAAGATGAGCTCAGCTGACTGACAAGTCAGTTGAGCTTAAAAGTTAAATCTTAAATATACATTCAAAACTACTGAAGCTAGTGGTGCCATTCCAACTACAATTGATAGGTTTGTAGAATAGGTCAATCCAATGAATCACCAACATTTTAGCATTTAGATTTTTGCAAATTAGCTGAATAAGCAAGATTTGTATTCCTGAATATCATTAAAATTACTATAGATACAGGCGTTGTTCAAAGTTCAATTCATATGTTTGTGGCATAGAATACAATGAACAGTGAACCAAAACTGTAACATTTTAATTTATGCAAATCAGGCAAATACACAAAATTTGAATTTTGAATTTCTTAAAAACTGTTATAGACAGAGGTGCCATTCCAACTTCATAGGCTGTGCTATAGACAATTCCAGTGAGCCCTGAACCATATGATAGCAGCATTTTAATTATGCAAATAAATAAAATTTAAATTGAATATCCTCAAAACCGTCCTAGGTAGAGATGCCATCCCTACTTTCATTTAGACGTTTGTCTAACATTGTATTCTACAAAGAATGAACAAAAGCTGTGGCAGTTCAATTTATGTAAATACACAAAATTCAAATCTTTAATATATCTGAAAATTTTATCTATAGATACAGATGTCATTCAAATTTCAGTTTGTATATGTTTGTGTCATAGGCACAACTGGTGAACAGTGATTCAAATTAACTGTTTTATTTGTACACAAGGAATTCAGGCAATAAAATCAGTGCTGATAAAGTTGAAAAAAAAATATACTGAAAGAAATTTACCAATGGACATTATATGGTAGAATGTAGAAAGAGATTAGAGGAAAGAAGTGCATTTCAGGCATGCACTGCTCAGTCTGTTTATCATGGATGAGGTGTTTTTATTACAAATGCAATTCATTTTATATGTATTTATTATGGATGGAATATTGTAGAAAATTATAAAACCAGTTTTGTGTGCACTTTTGTTTGTCTCAATTACTTTTCCAACAGAACAGTATCTGTGAATAAAAGAATGTACATGGAAGTGTCAAGAATGCCTACACAGAGCTACATTTATCAATCCTGTGCCCTTTAACCTTCCCATTCCACTGGATTCCTTATTTTACATATGTCAGAGTGTAGGTTGTAGGTAAATGAACTGAACCGTGGCTGGCAGTGATAGGCATTAGACAGTGGTGGTCAGCGGTACTAGACAGTATACAAATTTGGTCCTGGGCAATAATCAAGCTGGGACACCACCATCTCGAGGGTACATGGATTTGGAATATTGCCCAGTAACAGGCTATATTTGTTTTATTAAATTTTGAATAAAATTCAACTTATACATGTTTATGGAAACAGACATTTCAATGTTTTGAAGACACACTTTAGTTAACAGTATCTGGTAAACATGTGGCTTGCAAAAGTAAGAATAGCAGTCAGAGTGGTATTTGTTGAAAATATATAATTAGTACTGCTTGATAACAGTGAAGGATTACTAAATGTCATTTTCCATGTCTGTCTCTTTTGGCAAAGACGAGGATATGCAACAATTACATATAGTTTTAATCCCAGGAACCACAAAGCAGGGCAATGTAATAGTCTTTAGACTTTTGCCTGGTGCATCAAAACATGACTGGGAACCAACCACAAAGCAGGGCAATTGTCTTTCGACTTGCCTGGTGCATCGATTCAAAGCAGACAATAGTCCATTGGTAAAGGCTGGTCACGTTAAATGAATGATATCGAAGATCTAGTACCCAAAATTTAATAACCATAAGTATGAGTCTGCCACTGACCATCAATGTCTACCACCAAACACTGCAGGGAGCTCCCGGAGCCCTAATAGATGTTTGCTGGTGGCGAGTGTTACACAGAGGCAGCTGGTGGTACCACTGGTACCGTCTGCTGCCAAAATCAATTTGCCAGTGAAAGTTGACCCATGTAACCTTGAAACAGGGTCAAGGCCACTGATATGCAATCCCATCCCAGGAGAGTGTGCCACATGCTACATTTCGGTCATGTAGCGCAGTTAACCTTTTCCCCCTTGAATTAAGACTGAGTCAACAGCTTTCCTTGGCATGGGTTGGGCACTAAGTGCCCGACCCATGGCAAGGAAAGCTGTTGACCTGGGGCATATGATCTTGATAACTCTCATGTACATTTCTCAGTCAAAATGTTTTTCATAACTGTTGAAATTAGTTGAAAACACTGAAGCAGACGACATTTGACCACCAGCCGGTTTGAGGGGAAAAGGGTTAATATTCTGAAGTCATCATGTGGAGAATAAATAGGCCATTAAAGCTGACAAGGTGTACCCCAGTGACCTTGAAGGAAGGTTGTTAATATATGCACCCATCCAACTTTTTCACAAGGCTCAATAGGCATAATTAGGTTCAGGTAGCTCTTTGCATTTTTACCTTATCATGACGAGACGCACTTTTGAGACTTAAGGTGGAAGGTCTGAAGCTGGCACCTTCGGATAACCTCTAATCACTTTTTCATATTTTGGGAAAGCGTGATACTTAAATTGCATGCTCCCAAAAACTCAGATGTGTGAACATAAAATTTATATGAGATAATTTATCTCAAAACTTTTGTTTACAATGAAAAGTTTAAACAGTGCCAGGCACATGGGTTTGTTTGCATGGGCATGATAGTAAACCATGTCATTGTTTGCACAGTCATCAGTCCATGACCCCTGGAAACCAATTGAGCTACTGACAAGGGTCACTTACAGGAAACCATTTGCCATGGAGATAAGAATGGGCCAGTTGAGACTAATCACTACCATTGTTATGATTACTTTGAAGTTCTCTATTGATGTAAAAACAATATAGCACAATCCACTTATTGGTACCCAAATATGGAAAGCCGTATGTGAACCCATATCCAAACATGCCAAGTGTGATGTTCCAAAGTTAAAAAAGTCGAGATTAAAGCCACAAAATATACTTTTGTTTAATGACAACATCACGGAGGTAAAGCTATCAAGTTTATTTCACACAATAATTAAAACGCAGGACAGAAGAAATGAGTATGTGTCATATTACAGCTATAAATGTGTAAGAATTGACAACTTTTTCTTTCAATGCTATTTTCTTGGAACTGTTTTTTGCTCAACCTCTGCAATTTGTTCCTTGCCTCACAAACGTACAAATTGCCCTATCACATTAAAATCAACAGACATTAAAAGAAAAATATATCCAGGAACGGTTCCCAGGATTTTCTGACAACCAGTTCCATGACTTTTGGAGCAATTTATCGAAGGAAAATGAACAACCTGTGAAGACTAAATTAAAAATTTTATAACTTTTTATTTATGCTATTTCAGGACTAACCATTGAATTCGATCCTGGACATAGATATATATATTTAAATTTCATCTGATTTCAACTGGAAAAAACAATTTTGTGTAACTTCTGCACGAAAAACGCGAAAATCCTACCAAGTCAGAAAGAATGCTATAAAATCTAAAAAAATTCCAATCCTGCAAAAATTCTATGGATACAAATCTATGGATATGAAGTAATCAGAAAATATAAAGGTTTAATGTACTTTTGAAAAAATGTAATGCGTAATTGCGATCCAAAGTTGCCAGTCTCACTGCGCACTAGCTTCACAGCTTCCACCTTAGGTCAATATTATATGTGCCTTAGACCTTGACTTGACCTTTCTAGGTCACTAATGGTCAAAATTTATTAGGGAACAGTGGTACTATTAGCCAGATGCTAACGTTTCACTCATTTGGCTAAAGAAATTTGCAAATGGCTAATCCATTAAACATGAATTATACAAGAGTTAGGTTGAATTCAGCAGTGATTAAGGTTTCATTTCCTGATTTGGCTACAAATTGTCAAGGCCTGGATCTGTCCATGATTTACAGCACCAAAGGTACCTCCATAGGTGCTTTCCCATGAACAGTATTAAAAACTCTATTCATCCTTGATTTACCAAACTCCATACTGAACTCGACTTGAGAGACATTGACCCTAAAAGATGGTGGTGTCTTAGCAAGTCTATTCTCGGCCACCAGAGAGCCATGGGGGACATCAGCTCTTACATATCCCCATTCAGAAAACGGGCTTTTGTGCAGTTAACCGTTTTGAGCTCTCTACAAGAGTTCCACATACTAAATTTAGTTTTGGTAGCTCTTTGCTTTAGTTTTGGTAGCTCTTTGCGTTTGAATATTATCATGCTGGGAAGAGAAAGCAGAAAGCCAGGAGCTGAAACAATACGTTTCCCCAGTTCCATCGGGAGATAAATGTATAATCATGGGAGCATGACCATTTGAGCAAACTTGGTAGAGGCCCACCCAAGGTAGATCCCTACCAAATCTGTTAAGCTGTTTTGGATAAATTGAAAACATGAATTAAGGTCAGATGGATGAATGAATGATGGACCATTGTGTATTAAACCTCCACTGACTTGTCAGTCAGCTGTGGTCAAAATGAAGGAGGCCATAATGATATAATCATGAGAATACTCAACTGGAAGATTTCAGTACCAAAAATGAATTCCACAGCTTTCTGAATTGAGAAAATGGAAAGTTTCTCCCAAAGCTCTCTACCGAACATTCAACCCAGGACATATACATGTATTGAATGCCACGCCTGGGACAGATCCAGGCCTTCAAAATTTATAGCCAGATCGGGAAACAAAACCATAGTCACTGCAGAATTTGAACTGATTATTATTATTATTTCATGTCAAAATAAATTAGCTATTTGCAAATTTCTTTAGCCAAATGAATGAAACATTAGCATTTGGCTAGGTTACTGATGGCACCAACAGTGCCTGCCTTGTCACCCTTCAACCAGAATAAAATACAATGTAACGTGTACAGACTTACACAGTAACAAGAAAATTGGGTACATGTCAGAAAAAAAAAAAACACAACAAAAGGTGTGTTCAATATTTATTGATTCGGTGGACTGGTAAAAAACCTGGAGTAACAAAAATAAAGTGTCTCTCATAATTTTCAAATGACACATGTACAAGTATATGTATACATATATATATATCCCTGTTTGCATGGCAGCCAATTACTACAATTGTATTTTCCTTGTAGGAAGAAACATCTGACAATTTGTGAAGCCTTTAAAATTTGAAGTACTTACTGTTTTGCAGTAAAAACGAGTCATCTGTCACATATATGTGGCAAACTTTAATGTGGTGCCATGTATTTGATACTTGGCATTTCTACATCATGCAGACAAAAATAAAATTATGTTCCACTTAACAGGTGTTACCATTGAAAGAACACACATGGTGACCTCAAAATGATGGCTAATCACCAATGCAAATGTCATTTTGTTGCATATATAAATAAATTCACAAGGAACAGCAGTTCTTGGCCAGATCTCTTTGGCTGAATCACTACCTATCAGACATATAAAATAGACTTTGAAAAAGCAGATTACTTCAAGCATGTCCAACATTTGTTTGAATACTGATAAGGAGACATCCTGAGGCCTCAGAAGTACACTTTCCACAGGTCAAGAAGTTTGTTAATTTCTTTATTCATGTTTTATTTTATTTTTTCAAGTCAGGATTTTAAAAAATAATTTTATTGTCAACAAAATATGTTTATTTCTTTGAGAGTCTTTATTTACTTGACAGGGAAAGCTAAGTGCAATGTGACCATGCACTGCCCAGTTGAGTAATTGCCAAACAGATGGCTCTCACTTTCAGATCTACTGCAGCCAGTGACTAGTGCCTTGGTGAAAAAAAAAAAAAACAAAAAAACCATGGCCTATCTGGTTAAATGCCATCCACTGACCACAGTACAATCACCCCAAAATCCATCACAGCAGACAGATAAATTGTAGTTTTGCAGTCCACAGGATGCGCTTAATTTGATTAAATTTGCCTTAGATGCCCTTCAAACTATCATATGATGTTGTTCCTGATGAGAAAATAAAATTTTTTTTTCCGTTTGTGTGATAAAAACGGCCTTTATTGAGCTGTATTTCTCAAGTTGATTTACAGGGAGTATCTAACAGGGAGTAGGCAGAAAAAGTGGGCCACTTTTTACTTCTTGGGTGGGCTCTTTAGCTGTGATGTCATCCTCCAATGCTCATGTGATAATTAACTTTTCTTTCATCTCTGTTTGTGGGGCTGGCATGCTGGCCAGCGTGACATTGGTTGAAGTGTTACCCATGGTAAGCTGACAATCTGAGATTATGTATACTGGTCTGCCCATGCATATAATTAACATACCATTAGCCACCTGGTGGCTGCAGCACTTCTCATTCCCCTTCAGTAAATTCTATACACCAAGCCAGGTCTCGCTCAGGTGATACAGAAGCCATCCTTGACCCAACAGTGCACATTTCCATAAACTGGGCTCCTTCTGTGAGTCACTATTTTATATCACACAAAAAAACTGATAAGCTCTCTTCATACACTTTCACATACAGTAAGCCAGATTTCAGTTGTAGCATAATAACAATGTTCAAGGTGTGCACACAGTTTGGCCCTGGTCATGACATCACAGCCTGACCACTCCACGCACAAGCATGTCACCTGGTCTAGTATGCTTGCTGGGCTGGCACTAATGATTAGCCATAGGCTAATGAATGTGGAATTTGGCTGAAAGAATTTACAACATTTTCGCCAAATTGAATCAAGAAATTTTTGATACATTGTAGCTTCAAAATCAATTTTACTGTTCTATCAAATTGCCACCTGTTAGATATAAAACGTTTAAAACTGTGAGCTGACTTTGGCTCACAAAATTTAATTTTGGCCGAGAGACTGAAGTGATTTTAGCCAAGCTATCTAACAAAGTAAAATCCCTGGAGCAAGCCCAGCCTCCAAGCTGTGGACACAGACCCAGACATAGACACAGGCTGCTGCAACCAACACTTGCTGTACCTCTCAACCAAAACTGTCGCCTTGTTAAAATTCTGTGTATGGAATAAAGCTTAAAATATGATAGACATCTCGTGCACTTTCGAACCTTGTATGGAATGTACATGAAGATAGGACAGAATATCTCCCACACATGAGACAGTAATTATGAAAGGGCTCAGATGAGCTGCACTAGAATGGGAAATGTTACTTTTAGTTTTAAAATTTAATTAGTTAATTTTTTTTTCTTTGGATTGAACAGGTATTCCTTTCCCTACTCAAAACAGCTGTGCATTAGCCATATGTCTTCTATGTTTTGACGGATTTCATCACTTATAAAAAATTTCCATCAGGATTGCTGACGAGACCGACCAAGATAACATGACCCAGGTTAACAGCATTCCATGGTCAAGGGGAAAGGGTTCATAAAAAAAAAAAAATGAAGTGGGGTACATGTAGGAAGGTGAACTGCAAAACAAAAGAAGTTTGTTTTCTTGTCTTGTATAACTAGCCTATCACCCCTCCCCCCCCCCCCCCATAATAATAAATAAATCAAGATGAGAATAGACCCTTTAAGGACCCCAGAGGGCAGCACTAAAGGGTGACCATTTGCACAGTGTTACTTATTTGCATAACAACATGACCCTTTGAAGTTTTGGATTGGCTAACAGCCAAATTTATGCAAATGAACACTGTCAACTGCTGCCCTCTGTGGTCCTAAACTCCTCTATAGAAAACATATCCAGTGGTATGGTCATAATCTCTAATGTTAAGGCACAGTCTTATGAGTGCTCGGAAAATATTTGCATCACAGTGCGGAAGCATGAGTGTATGACTGTCTATACTGTCTGTACAATCACACATGAAATAAAGTCATTAAGATATTATTCCTGTGAAGCATCCCAAGCATTTGTATGTAGGAAATTTTAAGACAGTCAGATTCACGTTCAGATACGCTGTATTCCTTCCAATTAGGGCCTCTGCTCTTGTTTACACCCCCTCCCCCCACTTCTTGGAATCTGAGTTAAATTCCACATTTAATGAATATTGATGGTACTTTACCCATAAAATTCAAAGTAGGACTCTAGAAGATTATTACATTGTTATTATTTTTGTTTTATTGTCAGTGCCCTGGACAGTGATAGGGAGGAATGTGGATTAATGTTTCTAAAACTTCGTGTTTGTGCATAATGAATGGTAGAAATTTGGAACAATTACAGTGTATATTATCAACACTTTCTGAGTCATAAATAGGGTGGGGCATGGGGGGGGGGGCAGCCATAAATGGGATATGATACAAGCATTGTGAGTATATGAATGTTTTTGAACAAATTGGGATCTTAAAAAAAATAAACTTTTCCACAAAATTTACAAAATTGTTGTGACAAACCCAGTACCGGAAAAATGATGTGCAAGTTCCTCAGACTATATTATACATTGTGGAGATTCTCAGTCATTTGGAATTGGAGTATTACAGTTTCCATGATAAACATTTATATATTCTTTACAGTCAAAATATGAAGGAAATATATCCTCATATCCCTTATCCCTCCACCATTGGCATAGTTGCCGATTCCATGAGCATGGTAAAACGTGGAAAAGTTTTTCATACTTCATATTTACTAATGTAAAAAAATCTTGATCACCTAAATGGCCCTTAAACATATATTCTTGAGTGAGTTGCTTCACTGCGTCAGCATTAATCAGTGAGTTATAAAGCTTGGATTTCCGCATGTGCTCAAGGTGTAACAATAACACTCCACTGTTGAAGCCAGTGAGTCCATTTGGTGGTGGCTCCCCAACTCTTGTTCCTGGATGGCCGTTTCTGTACTGCCAAAAAGCGTGTCTGTAGACAGGCTGCGTTTCCCGTGCTATGCCAATAATGTTGTCATCAGTGAAGAGATCAAAGCGGTTGTACAGTTTTTTAATATCCGCTCGGAATTTTAGATCACAGTCGATCATGATGACCCTCTTCATTGTCTCAGGCATGACACGGTGCATAGCTATGGACAGGAAAAACAGAGCGTGGCTGTAGTAGGCACCCGGCTTATAGCTGAAATGCTGCTGCATTGGACGGACAATTTCATCCAGATCCTTAGCAAGTTTATCCACATCCAAGTTCACCAACTACAATAAAAAAGAAAAAAACACAGATATGTATATGTATATGTATATATATATATATATATACATATATACAGTAGAATCTCCAACTATTACAGACCACCTCCATGAAGAGATTTCTATATTTAGAACACCAACTTACAGACCCATTTTTGTTGATACTTAGTTAAATTATATCCCCATTATGACCACTCATGATACAGACCACATTTTTGGTCCCTTGGGTGGTCTTAATAAGGAGATTCCATTGTGTATATATATATATATATATATATATATATATATATATATATATATATATATATATATATATACATATATATACATACGAGGGCTGGCTGAAAAGTTCTAAGCCTAAGTGGGATATCTCAATTGGATTGAAATAAACTTTTGCCACTAACAAGTACTATCATTTAATGAATCATAGACATAAGAACTGCACCTGTAGTGTGATTAGTGTCTTTGTACAAGACCATCTTGTGAACCTATCCCTTGAAATCACCAGAAATGGACAAACTGGCTACAGGGCAGTGATCAAGTACCTACAACTGAAAGGGTTAACTCCAACACAGATACATGCCGACATGGTCTCCACTTTAGGGGATGATGCCCCTTCCTTTTCCACTGTTAATAAGTGGACTGCGGAATTCAACCATAGAAGAGACAGCCGAAGCATTCAGGCTGAAGAGAGAGTTTTTCTCGATCCATCAACTCTGCACAATGGAGCCTTTCGGTCTCCATGTCATGGGAAAATAAGCATATTTACCAAGTATTATGCTAAATTTTTATTCTCCATGCTTATTTTCCCTATGACCATTCCAATGCCAAGTTTATAATTGATGGTCTACTGTAGAAACAAACTCCTACTGAGTTTACTTATAATATGGGAGCCCCCACTTGGGATCCCTCACATCCCCAAATCCAGGCATGTAAGCACAATTCCTTCATTTACATTCCTTGGGGTCCGCACTATCACGCGGACTACCCAGTGATAGCACACCTATACTTATGATGTCATAAGTACAACACGGAAGGCACGTACCAATGTTGACACTGCATTCCACACCATGCCACTGGATGGATGGCCCCATATAAAAATGAAGCAGATAAAACGATCTGCATTGACGTTTGCCTAATTACGTTAGCAATGTCAATTGTTGGCACCTCCCCTTAAATACCAGGTACGCTCGATAGTCCAGCAGTCCCTGATGATGCCCCACTAGAGCTAAACCGGTCGGACTTTCCTGTTACCATTTTCGCTGTCAGGCCCTTGCCTGGTTGTTTTTCATTTGCCTGATCAGTATGTTTGGTGTTTGTCAATACATGTATGTTTACAACACGTTTATCATATAGAAAGTATACATATGAATATAGACCTCTGATCATAACTTTCTCATGCAGTGTCAGACAGTTCAAACATTGTGTATTTTGATGCCAACAAAACTGAATAGATACTGCCAGAGCAACAGAGACCTATATGTACCCCCCCTCCCAAGCATCCAGCAGTGTTGTGCAATTTAAATATAACAGGGTGAGGATTAAAACTAATCATCATAATAATGGCTTGAAACAACTATGAATAATTGTTCAAACGTGTGTCATAGAATTATGTACTTTTTTTTATCTCTTTCAGGCAAACTTGTACATATTCATGAATACTGAAATGATGCTGAATTTGTGATGCCTTAGCTTGAACAAGTCCCCAAAAACTCTTCACAAAAGACCTATTCTGTACATGTCATCATGATTAGGTTGCTGATTAAAGTTAGCACCACACAGTGGTTAAAACATAAAGAAAAACATGTTCACTATCAATTTCTTTAAACTGGAAGAAGTTTTAAAACTTGCTGGCATAAAGCTCATGTTAACTTCAGCCTTACACTTGCAACCTGTCCCTCATTATTAAGGACAGGAGATACAACAAAACATTTTTAGGTAACCACCATCTTTGAAGGCCAATGGAAAAGTATTGATGGAAACATGTTAACACTACACATGTATACTACTGGAAAGAACATGATCCACAGATTTCAAATATGATTATAATTTAAACTTTTTGAGCTAATTGTTAAAAAAACATTGAACTGAATGACAAACATGTCATTCAGTTCAATGTTTGTTGGACCCTTTGTTCAAAATGGATACATGTACTTCCTTTGGTTTTTTAATGAATCCTCACCCCCCCCCCCCCCAACAAAAATAATGCACATTATTATGTCTGAAAAGGGCATCCAGTGATTTTTTTATATCTCATTTGGTTTTGCAGATTATGTGAAATGGGTATTAAAGATGATCCACTTTGTATCTTTTGTCGAGAGGAGAATGAAACACTTGTTCACTTTTTTCACAAAGTTGTGTAGCATCAAAACATTTTGGCACAATATTTTTTAGTGCAGGAAAGATATGAGCAGTAACTAATGTCAATCCTTCTAGAATAGAATTTTGATGGATCTAGAATTTATAGATAATGTGATCTGGCCCTTAATATGTATAGTTGGAAAAATATTTGTACAGCTTACAAATTATGATATTCTAAATGATCTTCACTGTGAAAGGATATAACTTTCATTTTGTGCTATTTTGTTGTCAATGAAGAACTGTTAAAAAAAAAAAATCTTGTTTGGTTTTTAGTTATGACTTTCAAACATGGAGGGAGTCCAAAATATGGAAACACCAAGTTTGCCTCGTCGTAACTACAAATGAAGCACTGATGAAAAATTTCCCCTGATCAAAACGTTTTTGAGCCAGATTGGTGTACAATATTTCTGAGAAAAAAAAATTAAGATTGAATAAATTTGAAAAGAGAAATATGTATTTGAAGAAGGGGTCTGAAATTTTTCAACCTCTTCATATATATCTGCATATTTATATTTAACAGTTACTGAAATATTTTCATTCAAATAATATACATTCAACAGTTTTCTGTGGTAGTTTTCAATATATGGGCCTTGAAAGGTGGTGGTTACCTTAAACCAGAAGCCGATCAGTGACCGAAAACCCTCCGTCAGAATGGATGAACAGACAGAGAGACAGATGCCTAGGTGAAAACGATACCCCTCTGGTAGGTCAAGGTTACTTCTGTTTGACCTAATTACAAAGCTTTGGTGCAAATGCAATGAGCAGAGATACCATGGCAAGGCCATTTTTCTTGAATGCAGCACTATGATAAATATGTGACCCAGTGACCTAGTTTTCCCTAGGTGTCTGAGGCATCCTTAGGACCAGCTGTCATAAATAATTGGTGCACTACAATAAGTAATTTAATTTATGAAGATATAGTATGGCCATTTTTCAATGCAGCACTGTGACCTAAATATGTGACCCAGTGACCTAGTTTTCAATAGGCATCCTTAGGACCAACCCTCATATATAATTGATAAAGCACCACTCAGTATTTTTTTAAAGATATTATGTTAATGGCGTTTTTTTTCTTCAATGTAGTTCTGTGACCTAAATATGTGACCTACTTTTCGATAGGAACCTGAAGCACATCAATTGCCCCCTGTGATAAAAATTCTGTCTCTGTAACGTGAGTATTTTTGGAGATATGGCGTGGAAAGGCCATTTGTCTTCAATGCAGCACTGTAACCTTAAATATGTGACCCAGTGACCTAGTTTTCACTAGGAGTCTTAGGCATCCTTAGGCCCAACTGTAATAAATAATTGGTGCTGCTACAATAAATAACTTAATATTTGCAGATGTCATGGCCATTTTTCTTCAATGGGGCACTGTGACCTAAACATGTGATTAAGTGACCTAGTTTTTGATAGGCATCCTTAGGACCAACTGTCAAAAATAACTTATGAATCTACATTCAATATTTTTTTTAGATATTGTGTTAATGCCGTTTTTTTCATTCAATGTAGTACTGTGACCTAAATTTGACCTAGTGACCTACTTTTCAATAGTGACTTGAAGCACCTCAATGGCTTCCCCCGTGATAAAAAATTGGTCTCCGTAAAGTGAGTATGTTTGGAGATATGGTGTAAACTAAGCATGGACGGACGGACACATAGGTGACAATACCCCTCTGGCCTTATGGGCCAAGGGGTCAAAATTGTTTTGGTGTATCTCACGTCATTAAAGTGTGTGCCTGCATGATGGAAGTCTGGGGATTATGCATGGATGAACATAATCTATGAACACACAGGGAGTGCTCCACGACTGACACTCATAGCTCTAGAACATCACTGTAGCCGTATATCACTGGATTAGGACAAGTCACCCTTGCCAGGATATTGCCCTTCCTGTAAACTGTATAGGTCATCTGTGCAAACACATGTGTTTGCATATGTGCCTTGTGTTTGTTGATTAATGTTTACTTGCAGGGCAGCTAGCCAACTAATTACTTCTCATATTTATATGAGCATTACATGCCATGTCAAAGAAGCTTTGTGATTCCAGCGTGTTGCTAATATCTTTATAGGGCAGAGCAACAAAGGTGTACAATATATGTGTTTAAATGTATACTTTTCATGTTTTCAACAAGGAAGAACGACATCTCAAAACCAGCAACCTTCAGTATGTACGTTTCAGCTATATGTCAGTTTATTCCCATTCTATGTATTATTCCATTGTAATTTTCACTCAAACACCTTGAGAAACCCTGCCCTTAGAAACACAAAATACTAGTTAACGTACATTGAATTTTTAATGAGTTGTGATGTAGAAAAATGGCAATTCAAAGCCAAAATATCTTTCCAACATTCTTATTGACAAGCAGTGAAACCTGTCAATGGGGACCCCTCGGGTGTGTTCAGCATACCAGTATGCTCTGGACTGTTTGCCTTTAAACAAAGAATAGTTACAGAACATGTACATTTCAGCAAGCTGAACACCAGGCAGCTATCATATAGGACAGTTTTTCATGAAACGGATATACATAGCTCTAGACTCTGTGTTTATACACATATGCATATAATTTCACATGCATTATTACAGGGTTTTCCCCAGGAAATTCTCAAAGAGTACAGGGATTGTAAAAATAGCTACAAAGGAAAAATTCAAAATAAATTTAAAGGGGGGGGGGGGGGGGAGAAATTGAAAGCCCTAAATTTTGATGCAAAGCTCCAGATTTTTAGGGATATGGGGCTGGGGGGGGGGGGGGGGAAGACCCTGATTTTAGATGTACATACAATATCTGATATATATGGCCAAAAGTCATAACCATAATGGCAACATCAGTAGCATGAATTCAAATATTGCATAGACCAAACATTTGGAGTAATATAACATAATATCAAAAAGGACAGAGAATGTATATTGAAATGTAACGGATATATATAGACGTATGAACAGTTTAAATACTGTCAAAGATCATAGATGTTTAGATATACCACCAGACAGCAAATTTAATTTGAAAGTGGTGGCAATACGCCAAGCTGTTTGAGTTATTTTCCACTTTTTCTATTATCTATTTTCTGTTACATCGCAGAGGGGGGTGCGATCAATTTAATGATGCAAAATAGAATATTCCATCAGGAACAACAGAATATAACATCAGGCAAAATAGAATTTACCACAAGGCGTAATGAAATTTTGGCCCTAATATCGTTCCACAGTCTCAAGGACTGACTTGGGACACATTTGGCAGGCCCCTCTATCCCCTACCTTTAAGTATTTGCCTGTGACTCCAAATAATTGTTGCTATATTCACTGGAATCTTTATTTTTGCATGCTGCAATACAATCAAAGCTTCCCGTTCGCGTGTTCCCTCCGTAAATTATGGCAGATTCACACATGTTCAGTGGGCAGAAGACATGATGAACACACTGTAACATGAGCCGTGATTGGCTCATTTTTGCATGTGACTTAATTGACCAATTCAATCGGGTGATGTGTTGTGCATCAGACCACATGGCCAAAGCCGCTGTTTGTGTACAGTTTTACATGGGAAAGATGGTGACAGTGTGCACACACGATTTCCAATTTGAAAGATAAAAATTTTAGTTTGAATTTGAATTAAGAACACTTTTTGTTGCTAGGAACTTGCCAATACTGTATATGCAAACGATATGCATCCCATCACGGCATCAGAGGCAACAAGAAAGGATCCTGAAACCAATGTAACTATTTTATCTCTGTTCAAGTCTACCCGGGATACTGACTCCTATAGTCCCAGAAATTTATCTGTTTTTTTTTCATCGTAAGTCACTCCATATGAATAACTTACTTTTCAATTTGTATTTTTGATATTTTGCCACTTTCACTGTTAATAAGTCACAGCTAAAATTGTGGTGAAATTTGACATATTTTTTGTGAATTTGCAAGCAAAAAGCGGCAAATAAAAGTAAGGGTATATGGTTTGCCTAGGCCTTTGTCTATGGATTGATGAAAAAACTTTCGTTTATAGTATCAAGTTGTATTTGGACAAGTGGATTTTGAACATGGGCATGTGGATATTGAAATCTACTTGCCCTGCAGACAAGTGATTTTTAAAAAAAATTGTCGAGCCCTGAGTATCATGCTCATTGGTTATATTGGGCCTACTTTGTAAATCTTGGCATCACTTTGTTTTATTCAAACCTCAAATGTCCACAAAATAATGTAAGGAAAACATTCATGAAGTTCTGCTGGGCCATTGAAACTATTACCCAAGGAAATGGCCTCACAGTTACTGCTGCTCAATCTGTTGATGTTTCATCAGTCAACAGTCAACCACAAAGCGGGTCAATAATACGCCCAATAAAACATAGTCCATTCAGTGTATGGGTCTAAGTTCTGTAATAACATTGCAGAGATGAGTTGTCTGAACTATCCTACTATCCTGTTATATTATATTGCTGAATATTTAGCTTAGACAAGGAGCCCCTTCTCAGAGATATGTACGGGTAAAGACTCCGAAACATGTTCTGAGTAGTTACCTGCTGAAAACCCTTTAATTTATTTGGGCTTATACAGCCTATTTAATACAAAGAGAAACTATGTCAAAATTCTACTGAAGAACGTGTGCAATATAGACAATAGCACTTCCATATGTATATAGGTTAGATAGTGACAGGTTAGCTATAGAGAGAGTCAAGAGTTTGGACTAAGGAATAGGGTAATGACTACAAGGAAGTAGTTCTGGACAAAAAGACATAAATTTATACAATATTGATGTTTACTGTTTATCAGTAACCCTTTCCCCCAATGAATCAAGATGAGTCAACAGCTTAATTTGGCATGGGTTGAGCACCAAGTGCCCAACCAATGACAATGAAAGCTGTTGAGCCGGGGCATATAATCTTGATAGGTCTCATCTACAACTCTCAGCCAAACTGTCTTTCATTCCTGTTGAAATTAGCTGAAAACGCTGAAGCAGACATTTGCCCTGAAGCCAATTTTGGTCGGTATAAAGGGGGAAAGGGTCAAAAGTGACGGCAACAGGTCTCTACCTGATCGCCAACAGTGGGGGTTGCCACAAGGCAAGGAGAAGAACAGAAGGTTCAAGAACTGCCTAAAAGAGGGCACTGCAGTCAGTGGAAGGCTAGGGTTGTGTATTCCCATTGCTTTACATTGTAATTAGCAACTTAATAACTTGGAAACTACTGCAGACAGAAACACCAAATTTCAGACACTAAATCTAGATGCATTATTACTAAATACCTCACAAAAATCATATAGCCACAGCTATATTGAGCCAACTAGGGTATTGAATCACTATCTTCTATGTCACCAAATGAATGAAGTCTGAAATCCTGAATCCTATTTTGTATCAATATGCCAAAATACCTGCACACTGCAAGCAGGGATCAGAGGTGAGGGTGGGTGGGAGCATACTCCCATTCCCCCCTCCTTTTTTTAAAAAAGGGGGATTGGACTTGGGCATATGTTTATTTCTGTATCTCCTCTTTCGTGCCATGAAAAATACTGGTAATGTGTTATGCCTGGCTAAAGGGGCTACTGCAGACAATGACCCATAAAAAATTCTGAAACACTATCATCAACAGAATACCTGAATTTACACCGTACAGATGTGAAATACTGATACAAATTTTCGGTTTTTGTGTGTGTTTTTTTTTTTGCTAATTTCCTTTCAGGCCATAATCCATATTATCAAGACAGCTATTTTAGGCCACAATATTAAAACTGATTTTAAAAATCAATGCCAAGCGGTGGGGGGGGGGGGGGGGGGGTAAGAGAGCAGTGTTGTCCACCCCTTCACCTGGGCTTTCATTTCTGTACCAATACCCATCCAATCGACCCCGCCCACCTTCACCCGTCCATGGACCATGCCGAATCCGCACGTGCATTCTT
Organism: Hermodice carunculata; assembly: GCA_964020975.1. Lineage (NCBI taxonomy): Eukaryota > Metazoa > Annelida > Polychaeta > Eunicida > Amphinomidae > Hermodice > Hermodice carunculata. Next base: position 66,140,779 of record OZ026626.1, on the reverse strand, counting down.
CAGTTGTCTTCAAGTTTCTTACCCTGTATTTACTTGCGGAGGGGGCGACTTCATTCAGTATCTTGGCTGCAATCTTGCGACTCTCATCATCACCAATGATGAATATAGCTAGTGGCACCGATGACTGCTTCAACAGGGAACTGGTTGTGACCCGAAATTTTTGCTGTAGATTGTGATTGTCCCGTGCATTTGTGAATGTGATAATGACATTAATTTCACGTTCACGTTGATTGTCCTTCTTTGACTTTGTACCGTCTTCATTCTCAGACTCAGTCTTCTCTTTGTCCGGAGAATCTCGGCCTTGTGACTTCAGTGTCTTTTCAGCGACATTCTTAACAGTCTCCTTCTTTTCTTCAGTCTCCTTAATTTCCCCTTGCTTCATGTTGACTGTTTCTTTCTTATCTTTTGTCAGCTTGTCCTGTGTTTTGTCATCTGTCGGAGGCTTGGGAGGATTGAGTTGGTCACGGACTTCTTGTTTCACCTTCTCCTCAAACTTGTCATTGTGATAAAACTTCGTATTTTCGTTACTGAAATTATTTTTAGCTCCTGCATAGTAAAAGCTATAGATCATACCCAACAGAATTGTCAACAGCAAGAGCTGAACAAGGCGTGACCGCAGCAGGCGAGACACGACACCAGCCATACCGCGTACCTCGCCGTCATGTGGGTCAGGCATGCTCGAATGGGAGGATGTGGAAATGTGGAACGGTAAACTGGATAGAGAAATGTGACACCTGGGCCAATCACTCGCCAGAAAAATAACCACATGACCAGCCCAGTTTCCAAGCAAAATAATGGCGGCAGTAATAGGCAATTGACACTCCGTGTGAGTTTCTTTTTCACAGTTTCTCAGCATTTTAACATGTTTTGGTAAAAAGCATTGTGAGCAGTGACTGAGTGTGAACTTGGTATCTCTTGCACATGTAATATTTTTGATTCCACGAGCACACGATGGCACAAACACCGCAATCTAGATCCATTGGAGCGATAATCAAGGTTATTGACGGCAAGGAGCTGGTTTCGCACAACTTGTCAGGACATGCAATACAACATGTGAAGTGATGGGTCATTCGTAGATTATATAAATTCCGTACTTTTTTAAATTTAGGATCTGGTCAGGTACAGTGGCGCACGCATTCATGGATTTGATTAATCAGGGATAAATCCAAATTTTCTTAAGCCAAGGCCAAGGGGGTGCTGAATGTATGGATTTGGGGTTGGGGTTGGGGGGTGGGGAGGGTCTGTGTGTGTGGCGGGGCACTGTGGAGCCAGCCTTTTGAAACAGGGACAACCAGCAGAATGGTCATCTGAGCTTTAACACTCCGAGAGATATGGATCCATAGATATTGACCACCAAAGATACGGTCCAGCACACAAGAAGGGAGTAGTTGCCAGTGCCCAGTAAAATAAAAATAAATTCCAGGAGGGCAACACTACACAGACTGTGGGCCTCCTGGAATTTATTTTTATTTAGTTATTTAGCCTCAAAATTTAGGGTCAGATATATAGAATACCTCATGACACATCCATGTGTATTTTTCAGTGTGCTTGCAGCAGCGGTTTCAACTCCATTTTGTGCAGTTTCAACATTGTGTTGCTAAGCCTAAGGTACGTCATTCAAGAAAGAACTTTCAGTTACTCTTTTCTATCTAATGTAATCTGATTGGCTTACAAATAAAGCAACAACCCATAGGAATCTCTCTTTTATTTCATTTCAGTCATAAAATGTTCCACACATATGTTGGGAACAATAATTGTGTTTCCACATGGGCAACTATGGGAGAACAGTAATTACCTAATGGTAGTCACAATGTCCACATCATGTTTCAGTTCAGAAGTTTGAAAGTTTGGGAGACTGTTTGCTTCAGATATGTAAAGATAGTGTCACTGTTGGGCCTGTAAGCTCATTGCAGTGCAGCTGCCCACCTGCCATTATCAGTCACTGGCCTCTTGAATCTTCCACACTTTGTTTTTTTCTTGCCAAATCAACAACAGACACTTCAATTACTGTAAAATGAATGTGCTTGCTAGTGTTTATAAATCTTCATTGTTTTTGGCATTTCGGGCATGCAACTGAAGATTCAATTTAATCTTATTGTGGACATGCATGGGTTGTTGTTTAGAATCCACCACCCCATTACCGTAATATAAATATGGTATACTGTGCACTAGGAATGTACGAGTGAACTAAAAAATACCTCTGCGGTCAATGTTTCTTGATACATTTAGTGTATACCAGAAGGCATGTGATTATGTCCATTTTGTATGGCGGAGTACAGTGGTCAGTGAGTACCATGTAGCTATAGTAGTACTTCTGGTTCTCACAAGATGGCACTCCTCGCAGTGCCTCTGAGCACTTGAGCGTTCAGGTGAGGCATGAATGCCATGGATCACCAACTCAGGTGGTTAGACAGGAGGGATACGGGAAAAGGTTCCATGTGTGGGTTCGACGCCCACACAGGGTAGCGGAAAAGGAAGGCCAGAGGGGTGTGTGGGGGCACCCCTTACCAAAGAAAGCACCGTTTTTGCCAGTCTCCTCACCAACTAAATGGGGTGGTGGATTCTAAACAAGCTCCCATACATGAAGTTCTCATTTAACCTATATTAATGTATCATTTTGTTGTGGGGAGTGGAAAATAAACAAAAATCAAAATACAGTAAAATTCGGTGAATGTACAGCAATATATTTTGTGTAGTGTATCACAGTATGTGGTAAATTTTTTTTTTCAGCTATACAGCATACAGACAGGACAAAGAGAAGCAAAAACAAGCGTACGTGTTAACAGCAGTTCTGTAAGATGTCTATGGTTGAATCGCTAGAAAGTCTTCGACTTCAAAATACCACTTTATTAGAAAAACTAAAATACAATCAAGAGAAGCTGAGAACAACTTTTCAAAGTACATGTACTGCATTAATTGGCAGTTATGCTTCAACAGGAAATTTTGACAAAGATACATTCCCTAAGGTATGCAGCACTAAGTTAAGCAATTCTTTGCGCACAAAAACAAACAAAGAAATTCAAGGGCAGTTGCTTGATGCAGACAAGCAGCATCTAGCCCGACAAAGACTTGCTGCCAGAAGTGGTTTGAATATGCAGGAATCATCAGTTTTATCAAATGGGGGAGAAGCTGTAGAACATGTCGGCAACCCCCAGCATGGAACTGCCCCCATGGGATATTCAGTGATGGGAAGAAGTATGACTAGCACACCAAACAAAGAAACACAAGAATCTATTATTGAAACTCCTAAATCCATCCTTAAACGGAGGATGATTATTGACAGTCATGTTCATGTGGATTCAAAATTTCCTCACCCAGAGCTGGTAGGACCAACACCGAGAAGAGAAACTTTGAATTTTTCATACACAGGTGTGGGAGATGCATCCCCGGGAAAGAAGGTGGAAGCAGAGGATACAGAGGCCCTGTCAGACCTTGACGGGTCTTACTTGGAAGAATATGTTGCAAAGCAGAAGTCTACAGCAAAGAAGAAATCTCCTGTACCAAGGAGAGATACCACCTTGAATGATGGTGTTTCTAGAAATTTGGTTTTAGACCCGGGCAATGATAGGAAGAATGCTTTTGTTGTCAGGCAACTGGATCAGCGACCAAAATCTGTGATTTACTCCCCAGGTACATCAGAAAGCAAACAGGTAAGCAGCTCATTAATGGCTTAGCATTATCATGCACAGTGTTCATATATATATATCCATCGGTAAATTATATCAATTGCTATTCGAACCTCATGCGTTTCATTTTTAACATTTGTAAGCATCTATCAAGTCTGAAAGGGAGTGCTGGTGCTCGAATCAGTCAACTATTGTGTTTTTTTCCCTAAAATTGTTTACAGCCATGTGCACCTGATGTGTACAGTACATACATATATCATGGTTTTAGACAAGAACTTCATCTTTCTTATTTTATTAAATGCACCATGGCCTTTCATTGGTTTGTCTAATACTTAAAACCAATGAGTGACAAATCAAATGAAGGATTACAATATTATTAAAACCTTATCCTTCATACCCATGTAGGATAACCCATTCAGGATAACCTTCAGACATCGGAGAAATTTACAGATCCTCACCATAACTTCCCATCATAAGCCCTACTTAAAAAGAGAAAAATGAGGACCCGTGTGTGTAACCACAGATGAATCAGTTATGGGAATGTTAATTTCCCTCATTTTTACTCAGGAAATACCTTTACTTGTACAGTAAAAACTTTTTATAATGACACCATTTGTCCCCTTAGAAATGTGTCAGATTAAACGAAATATGTTAGATAAATGAATCAAAAAACAAAGAAAACGAACTTTTGCCATTCAAAACTTGTGTCATTATAATGAATATATAGGATATCTGAGTGTCGTTATAATGTGGTTTCACTGTACCTCTATGAAAACCATGATGAAGTTGATGCACATACATGTGTTACATTTCTTCCTTTTCACTAAGTGTACAGTAAACCTGTTTTGAGAGACTGCCCTTAAAGCAGGCCTAAAAGTGGTCGCATAAATTAGGTGGTCTCAATGGAACATGGGAAAGATAGCAAAAGGGACTTTGAAAATATGGTCTTAAATGTATTTTATTTCAGTGGTCTCTCAAAACAGGTTCCACTGTATTTGTTTGGACAAAATTCTCTGAGATTACAAATTGAAGAGGCCCATTGTCAATGAACCAATGGGCCTGTAAGTTGTGGAAAAAGAGGATCTAATTTGAAAATGTCAAGTGCAAATTTGTTCTCACTCGTGTGATAAATTTGTATGTATTAGATCTGCTACATGCACATTCAAGATCACTGCCAAGTTCCAACACACCATACAATTGAGTTACCATTATTGCAAACTGACCTCAGCTTCATTATTAAAGCCACTGGTATAATTTGGCATCAGCGAGTTACTTATGAATTCCTCTCTTTGCAAACTGTGGTCTACTACCACTACATTTTGTGTCTTAAGTTGTGAAAGGAAAAATAAGTTACTGCAAGATTAATTTGGCTGCTGGAAATATACTATCTAACAGGTTTAAGTAAAAATTTCATGGTATCCAATTTCTTGCATAGAAATGATTATTCAACCATCATATGTGATGCAAAATGCAAACTAGATATTTTTTTTTATACATGTTAACAGTATGTTGCAACTGGCTATTGATCTTTAAGCAGTTGAAGAAGACAAAGCCAAAGTCACCCAAGAATTTGACAACCATGGGAAAAATCACCAGCCACAAACAGTACCCTCTCTTGGGTTATGACTGGATTGCAGGCTTGTTGGATAATGAACCTGGAGCAATTAACCAGTCGGAGGAGTTTTTTGAAGATCTTAAAGAATTTCGCCGATTAAACAAAGCAGACTGCACAAGCAAGTCATTTTTGTTGTAAGTATGAGTTTAATGGTGTTGGTTTTTACAATTTCTTTTCATTGTATGGTTGCTGTTATATGTACATCTGACCTGATGAAAGACGTTTTCATTTTTGTTTTTTAGTTCAAGCTGACTTGTCAGTCAGCTGAGCTTATGTGGTAGTTCGGCATCTGTCGTGCGTCTGTCAGCATCCACAATTCACATTGGCGATTTCTTATCCAAAACCACTGGCCAGATTCACCTCAAACTTGGTGGTGATGTACCTTGGGTCGGTCTCTACTAAGTTTGTTCCCATAATGGTCAATGTCCAGTGATTTTAGGACTTTCTACAAATTTTTTGTTTAATTTTTGGTCAAATCTTTAAAAATGATTTTCTATGGAACTTACTGCTTTGTCAATTGACTTGAAATTGCCTAAGGAGACTTCTTGGTACCTCAAGACCTTGATTTGTTCAAAGGGTGGCGCTGTGAGTTTTCAAAAAAAAAAAAAGAATGTATGCAAAAAAGTGTGTTTTCGCTATTTTCGACTTCTTTTCCAAAAAAAATTGTCATTGTAGAAAGCTAGGACAACCAAATATGTTCACAGAATGGGGTTACTGTGAATCTATGATTTTTCAAAATTTTAAGGAATTTTTCAATTTGGGTACTTATCGGTTAATGCATACAGCGCTATTGATTACTACATTTTGTATATCATTGAATGTTGATTGCAATGATAATTCAAGATTTTGACGTATTCTCCAAAACTGATGTCCAGATTCACTTCAGACTTGGTGGGGATGTACCTTGGTTTGGCGTGTCCTAAGGTTGCTCAAATGGTCATGCTCTAGTGATTTTTATATTTTTTATGTGTTTTTTACCTCAGCTGACTTGTCAGTCAGCTGAGATTTTTCAGGGTCGGTCGTCCGTCGTCCGTCCTTCGTCCAAATATTCAAATTTTCGACTTCTTCTCAAAAACTGTCAGCCAGATTCACTTCAAACTTGGTGGGGATGTGCCTTGGGTGGGTCTCTACCAAGTTTGTTCAAATGGTTACGGTCCAGTGATTTTTGGATTTTTAATGAATTTTTTTTGTTCTTTTTTAGGTAAATCTTAAAAAATCTTCTTCTCCGAAACCGCTCACCCAATTGCTTTGATATAACACAGGAACAATCCCTGGGACTCCTAGTTCTTAATTTGTTCACCAGGTGGCGCTGCAATTTTTTATGAATTTTTGTGTGTTATAGCTATTTTTGACTTCTTCTCCAGAACCGTTACTCAGATTAAGCTGAAACGTGGTGGATATGTTCCTTGTAGAAGGGTCAAACAAAGTTGTTCACTATGTGGGAATGCTGCGGATTCCTGATTTTTAGCGATTTTTTCAGTTCTGGTACTTGTGTGACAATGCAGCTTTCCTATTGATTACTATGGAAGTCAATGAGCATTCTAATGCTAATTCACATTTTTGACTTCTTCTCCAAAACCGTCATCCAGATTAACTTCAAGCTTGGTGGCAATGTACCTTGGGTTGGTTTCTACCAATTTTGTTCAAATGTTCATGCTCCATTAATTTTTGGATTTTTAATGAATTTTTATGTTCTTTTTTTTGACAAATCTTAAAAAATCTTCTTCTCCGAAACTGCTTACCCAATTGCTTTGATATCACACTGGAAGACATCTAAGGACTCTTTGTTGTTAAATTGTTCACCCGGTGGCACTGCAGTTTTTTTCTAATTTTTTATGAATTTTTGTGTGTTATAGCTATTTTCGACTTCTTCTCCAGAACTGTCACTAAGATTAAGCGTACACATGGTGGATATGTTCCTTATGGAAGGGCCAAACAAAGTTGTTCACTATGTGGGAATGCTGCGGATTCTTGATTTTTAATGATTTTTTCAATTCGGCTCCTTTAGGGTAATTGTGCCTTTCCTATTGATTACCATGTAAGTCAATGGGTGTTCTAATGCTAATTTACATTTTCGACTTCTCCAAAACCATCATCCAGATTTACTTCAAACTTGATGGTAATGTACCTTGGGTGGGTGTCTACCAGGTTTGTTCCAATGGTCGTGTTCCAATGAATTTGGATTTTTTTATAATTTTTTTTTTCAAAAATCTCTACAAAAGTTTTAATAGGAAAGTTTAACATGGGAATTTCTTGTAATGGTCATAACTTAAATAATATTGACCAGATTTACTTCAAACTTGGTGGGGATGTGCCTTGGGTGGATCTCTACCAAGTGTCTTCAAATGGTCACGCTCTATTGATTTTTGGATTTTTTATGAATTTTTTTGTTCTTTTTGGGGGCAAACCTTAAAAATTCTTCTCCTCTGAAACTGCTCACCCAATTGCTTTGATATCGTACATAGACACTCCCGGGGACACCTAGTTCCCAATTTTTTCACCAGGTGGCTCTGCAATTTTTTCATGAATTTTTTGTATCGATTTGCTTTTTTTCACTTGTTCTCAGAACCATCCCTCAGATTAAGCTGAAATGTGATGGATATGTTGTTGTGGAAGGGTCAAACAGTTGTTTACTGGGTGGCACTGCTTTGGATTCCTGATTTTTAAGGATTTTCAATTCGGGTACTTATCGTTCAATGCAGCTTTCCTATTGATTACTATGTAAGTCAATGGGTATTCTAATGCTAATTCACAGGACAACTGACGCGAAATTTACTGTTTACTTGTACTTGAGATCTGTTTTGAGTTAGCTACACATGTTAATTATTCTGTATGAAAGTCATGCTGAGACAGTACATGAATGACCTTGACCTCGTTTGTGGGGTCACAGTGCAACATACATGAATTTTACTCTTCATTATAGCTTGAGAACTACTTGAACTTTGATGTTGCACATGTAAGTGTTCTTCTATAAAGGTCAGACTTACTCAGAACATGGTGTCCTTGATCCTTTCCCAAGTTCATAGAGCTGCAAGTGTGATGAATGTCAAGATCAGCTGAGGCACGGGCTGTTCACACAGCCCTCTTGTTTTTTTTCGTTCTTGGCCTTGATCTGTTTTTGGCCAAATCTTAATGAATCTTCTTCCCCCAAACCACTTGGTCTATACCTTTGGTCCAAATGAGCTGGTACTGTTAGCTACTGCTGCATCGCAGCAATCACACCCCCACTTTCCACTCGCCAACTGTCCTTTCCCCATTGCTGGGTAGATCGCTCGATTCTTGGCCGTCTCACACGGTTCTCCCATTGCTTTGTTGCGTGTTGTTTTTCTGCAATCTTCCAGTTGTTATACAGAAGTAATGTGGGCACTGGTGTTCTGGTGTTTGACCTTTACCCCCAACAAAATGTTTTGAACAAGTTCTGTCAAATTCCCTGCAAGTGCATAATCTTCTGGTATTTCTTGCCATATTTAAGCACTCCTGTTGTTTCTGTTTGTCTTTCTTTGGAGGAATTTGGAAAACTGTAGAAAGTTACGCATTACATCCAGGGGTGTTTATCTAATTTACCAAGTTTTCTTGTGTCTGACGTACAGTAAGGAACTTTGCAATTGTATACTGTCATTGTAGGTTGTGAATACTCCCATCATATGTTGACTCATAACAATCAACTTTGGCGATGTCTTTTCCTTGTACTTTAACTATGACATGGTATGACTGCTATATTAAATGGACCTAACCTACCGCGAGGTGCTCTGGGAATTGACCTTAGCGACTACCGGTGGTATTCATGAGCTTATTTGGACCTTAAGTCTTGATTCAAAATTGCATAGGAACACTTGAGGGCGTGAATCTTTAGGTCAGCTGAGCATGGGCTGTTCACACAGGCGTCTTGTTGTTTACCTCAGCTGACTTGTCAGTCAGCTGAGGTTTTTTGAGGGTCCGTCGTCCGTCCGTCGTCCGTCCGTCGTCCACAATTCACATTTTCGACTTCTTCTCAAAAACCGTCAGCCAGATTTACTTCAAACTTGGTGGAGATGTGCCTTGGGTGGGTCTCTACCAAGTTTGTTCAAATGGTCACGGTCCAGTGAATTTTGGATTTTTAATGAATTTTTTTGTTCTTTTTTAGGTAAATCTTAAAAAATCTTCTTCTCCGAAACAGCTCACCCAATTACTTTGATATCACACAGGAACACTCCCTGGGACTCCTAGTTCTGAATTTGTTCACCAGGTGGCGCTGCAATTGTTTTCTAATTTTTTATGAATTTTTGTGTGTTATAGCTATTTTCGACTTCTTCTCCAGAACCGTTACTCAGATTAAGCTGAAACATGGTGGATATGTTCCTTGTAGAAGGGTCAAACAAAGTTTTTCACTCTGTGGGAATGCTGCAGATTCCTGATTTTTAACGATTTTTTCAATTCTGGTACCTGTCGGTCAATGCAGCTTTCCTATTGATTACTATGGAAGTCAATGGGCATTCTAATGCTAATTCACATTTTCAACTTCTTTTCCAAAACCGTCATCTAGATTAACTTCAAACTTAGTGGCAATGTACCTTGGGTGGGTTTCTACCAATTTTGTTCAAATGTTCATGCTCCAGTGATTTTTGGATTTTTAATGAATTTTTTTGTTCCTTTTTTTGGACAAATCTTAAAAAATCTTCTTCTCCGAAACTGCTTACCCAATTGTTTTGATATCACACAGGAAGACACCTAGGGACTCCTTGTTGTTAATTTGTTCACCAGGTGGCACTGCGGTTTTTTCTAATTTTTTATGAATTTTTGTGTGTTCTTGCTATTTTCGACTTCTTCTCCAGAACGTCACTCAGATTAAGCTTACAGGTGGTGGATATGTTCCTTATGGAAGGGCCAAACAAAGTTGTCCACTATGTGAGAATGGTGCGGATTCCTGATTTTAGCTCAGCTGACTTGTCAGTTCATAGAGCTGTGGGATCACAGTGCAACATACATGAATTTATACTCTTCATTATAACTTGACAACTACTTGAACTTTGATGTTGCGCTAGTAAGTGTTCTTCTATAAAGGTCAGACTTACTCAGAACATGGTGTCGTTGATCCTTTCCCAAGTTCATAGAGCTGCAAGTGTGATGAATATCAAGATCAGCTGAGGCACGGGCTGTTCACACAGCCCTCTTGTTTTTATTTTGCATGGTATGCTGTGAAATTCAGCTTCAAGGGGAATTGTAAATGTAACTTTTCAACAAGAACTTTCATTCAAGTACAGGTGCTCATTTGAACATGTTTAAAGCTAGCAATTAAATTGCATCATCTGTACCAAATCATACTTCAAGAGCACTGCAAAGCCAGGAAGAGTTATATTTACCTGGCAATGCAAAAATCTCACCATGTGGTGCATGACATGCTAAAAAGTGTGGAAAAAAAGACCGTGATTTTCACCATCAGTATTAGTTGGAAAAAACAGTGTTTCCGAAAAGTCCTAAAATACATGTAGTAGGCCCACTGTGATCTGGGTTTTCATAAGTATTTTCAAAAGTCTTCTTAGGGCATTAAAAGCAGTATTTACCCCACAAAATATATAAGTTACTGACCAGTGCCAAACAATCTCATATTGAAAAGTATTAGTTAAGGCTTGATCATGTTGACCACCTCTATTGTCCAGGACAAGTTAACATTTTGATACAAAGATCTGTTATCAGGGCTGTGGGCTTGCCGAGCGCAAAGTTGCGACAGTGGGATAGGGCTTGCTTGCTTCTTCTTCTTCTTCTTTTTTTTCATTCTTGAAGGCCACCTGACTAGCTACTAAGCTTGCCAGGACCGCAGCAAATAAGCAGAGTGCCACAGAATATTATTGTCCCATTCTACATGTGTAAATATCCTGTCTTAACTGTGTAGGTTTATTGTAATGTAAGTATTTAGATTTGCAATGTAAAAGCAGGTGAAATGACAGATGGCTGCACAAATAATGAACATTACTAACTGATTGGATCTTAAACATGCTAAAACTTGAATTATTATTTGTCAAGTAGATGTTTTCTGACTGTAGTGAAATCATTAGATCTGCACCTGTTCTGGCAGAATCTAAAATTTCATCATCAAAACAATTTTTTCCTGGTTGGCTGAAGAGAATCACAATATACATTTGTATCAGTTTGTTTTATTGTTGCAAAAGGGCACAAAATGATATACACGAACAGAAGTATGTTCAGTTGGGCTTTAATCTCAAGCAATAGTTTATATACACAGGAAGATTGGACAATAATTAATACATGTAATATATAATGATGAAGATTACATCATTTACAATGGTAATTACATCTTTACACAAATTTAAGTATTAACTAGAAGAACTGGATATTAACAATGAGTATAACATACACAATACAGGACAATATACACAAGGTAAATTGTTCAGAATAAATATCGCAGAACATCATGAATATATTTAATGACATACTATATGAAAAGATATAACTTTGACTATTTACACACTAAGTACTGTTTTAGTGATATTTTCAATTTATTAAGGCTGCTTGATTGGTGTAATTTGAGTGGCAGCTGATTCCATAGTTTATTTTCTTGAAGCTGTAAAGTAAACCTACATAAATTAGTAAACATGATAAAGGTAAGATACTGTTTTGTATCATAGCTATGAACAGAGCAAGTAACATGTAATGTGAACCACCCTTAAAAGACATACCTGCCAAGTCTTACTGTTTAGGAGTAATAATTACTATTTCTGAGGTGAAATTTTCATGAAATGGTGTTAAATTTGCTAAAAGTAGTAAAGTATTACAAATTTTAAGGACAACTTTTTGTGAATAATTATTGTAAAAATATCACTGCTTACTATTTTTCATAAAAAATATTACTAATTTGGAAACTTGTGGTCAGCAGCTATGAAAAGATTATAGGAATTATATAGCCACAGTATATTACCTGTATGGACTCTAAATGGGCTATTTAAATGGTTGGAATATAATTTTCTAAAAGGGACAGTTTCTACCCAGACACATGTTAAAAATTTACATGTTTGTGTACATTTTTATTTAATATTCTGTAACATTGCATAGGCCACAAATTATGAAACACATTGAACATGTTAAAAAAGACTGTAAATTTTACAAAAGAAAATTATAGGAATTATTAGATTTTCTATTCCAAAACTGAGTCAATAGCTGTCCTCAGCAGGCACCTGTCCTGTGCCAGGAAAAGCAATTGATGGGGGTGGGGGTGTGGGGGGATTGTGGGGGGCATGCCAGCATGATGGGTCAAAGTTTCCAATTTTCAGCAAAAACGGTTTCTTTGAAGATGAAATTTAATTTCTTTGAAGATGAAATTTAAGGAAGACATTAAGGCAGATGATAGTTTCACGTTCTTTTTGGGAGGATTTAGTGGCATAGGGATAAGGCTGTACAGTAACCATGGTAACTGTGAAAGCAACACTGGGATCATATGAACCTTGTACATTAACCCTTACCCATTGAAATTGCTCAAAGGCACCCAGATGTAAATTGTAATCTGTCTGAACTGTTTTAATGCTTTACTTGAATATCTCATGACTACAATTCATTTTTTTTCGAAAAGTGAAGCCATACCTTTGCTCGTATTTTCAATTTACAATTCATTTTTGCCGAGATTTGTATGTGAGACCACATCATGATGGCATGTCCTAGGTCAGTAGCTTTCCTTGGTGTGTGTTGGGCACAATTACCACGCCAAGGGGAGCTATTGACTCCATTGTACTCTTACCAGGAATGGGTCACACTTGTTGGCTTCCTATTATTTCTGTGTTTGGTGTGCATTAGTGCATTTGTATCATATTAAATATTCCCATTTTAACATGCTGGTGGCAAACTTGACTGTTTGTGTGTTTATATGCATTGTGTTTCTATTTTCTTTTAAACTCAAAGATTACCAGAAGAGAAAATGAAAGCTGTGCCACCTCAAGTTCAAGACTCCATGCAGAAACGTGAGTTAATACACTTAATGCCCAAGTAATGTGTGAAACGTGAAAGAACATTGAATTCCCGACATCACAGGGCCTTTAGGTGAAGGTAATTGTAAAGAGCAGTTTTGAGAGCAAATCATCTCCTTTTTTTTCGGGAGTGGGTAGCAGTGGGCGTTGTCAGACTAAAAGTAATTCTGCAAGTGCGTCAAGCCACTAAACTATCTCAAGAAATCATATTACGGAGCCTGGGATGGATAACTGCAATGGTAGCAACAAATAGAACACCAAAGTTGTGTATTCAGTGAAATAGATTTGGGTAATTCACAAATTTCATTTTTATAAACTTAAAATTTTAGGCATCAACATTTGCACTTTTTTTTTTTTTTTTATTAAGTTTTTATTATTTGCATTCTGCAGTGATGGGATATGTATGTTTTTATATAGATTTACCTGTAGTTCTGTTAAATAGGCCATTAGTATACCTTCATCCAGTGTGATTAATAATATTGTTTTGTCCTTTGTACAAAAGGGGTTTCCATCTATAATGTTGTATTTGTGTCTTTTCATCCAGAACCACTTTCCTGGTAGTCATTACCCTATTTCGAACTCTACACTCCATAAGCTAATCTCTCTCTCTCTCTCTCTCTCTCTCTCTCTCTCTCTCTCTCTCTCTCTCTCTCTCTCTCTCTCTCTCTCTCTCTCTCTCTCTCTCTCTCATCTCTCTCTCTCTCTCTCTCTCTCTCTCTCTCTCTCTCTCTCTCTCTCTCTCTCTCTCTCTCTCTCTCTCTCTCTCTCTCTCTCTCTCTCTCTCTCTCTCTGTGCGTGTGTGTGTGCGCGTGTGTGTACTATAGTCATGTTCTTCTGTAGAATTTCGACATAGGCTGTCAGGGACAGATCTAGGCTGTAAAAATCCTTAGCCAAATTGGAAAATGAAAGAAACAAAATTGAAAAATTCAGCCATGGCTTTCAGTAATTCATATTTAAACATAGTAGCCATTTACAAATTTTATTAGCCAAATTCCAGAAACATTAGCATTTGGCTAATGGCTAGAGCGGTCCCTTGCTGTATTAGCCCAAGTAAATAAGAAAAGGTCTTCAGCGGGTAACTACTTAGAACATGTTTCAGAGCCTGTAACCATACATGTCTCTCTGAGTTACAGCTCATTGTTTTAGCTAAATATTCAGCAAAGATAATGTGCAATGTAGGCCCTATAAATGTATTTTGCTGAAGAAAAAAAAGCCCAACAACTTAAAAAGTTCTTGAACTCTGGCATTTTGAACTACACTGGTACCTGTGGCCACCCCTTCTATCAAGAAAAAGTGGCCACATAAAGCAGGTGACCTGTCACCACAGGTATATTTTACATTTAGAAATTGGCTCATATGTCCAAGCATAGTGACCACAAAAAGCAATGCGGCTGCTCACGGCACTGGTTGCATACAGCAGGTACAACTGTACACACTTTCTCAGCAGGAATAGTGTTTAACTTTATCAAATGGGTTCAATCACTGATAGGTCATTCTTGGTTACTGTGGTAACTATCAGCAATGAAACTAAGTCATAGCAATCACCACTGGCTGGTAAGGCAAGCACCCCTCTCCCCCCCTCACTCTCATTAGACCCCAAGCACTTGCTGAAAGCATGGGCACACCTATAGGCTATGTGAGGGAACACATTATCATAGAATAATGCACAACAGTTCAGGTATGTATGTTTGAAAGTACATGTACATGTATTTAAGGAATCCGCAGCTACGCTATCACAATTCACATGCATTCGTTGCAACGGATCTGTTACCCCACGGTATAAATATAGGCCGCTCACAGTGTTCCCAACAGTTCCTGATGAGTTGCAGGTCGCAACGAAACTAGTCAAACGTTTATCTTGAAATATCATAGCCACACCGGCCACTTGCCCTGCCTTAGTCATATACATGTATTTAAGGGCGTGGTACACTTTTACAGCACTTTATGCGGAAAACACTACTTAGCTTCAAACATGTCCTGATATACACTAGACTTCTTGTTTGAGATGGTGTGAACTATATTTGGATTGAACTATTAAAAGTAAGGAAACGCCTGTAAGTATTAAGAAATTGAATTGTAATGGCTCAGTTAAAAAGTTTTAATTTTACCAGTAAAAATAAAACACACAAAAATAGTGTGCATACCAAAAATTGGAAACATTGGATAATATGCAATGAAACAGTACACTTCTAGCAGCAAAACTGTATTTTAAACTTTGGATAAGGGTTTTAGTTCACAATTTGCAGGGTATTTGAAATCAAAATTTAAATATTTTTGAAAAATTTAATCGGGCATTAAATTAGAACTTAGCCTTTTCATACAGAAATTAAAACATGGTTTTTATTTTTTGTTATTCAAAATCACTACGTATAATGTTACCTTTAATTCAAAATCTGCTTTATGCAATTGTCCCATCCGTTGAAATACTATCTACCATATGGGACAATGTGACAATGGTGCTACCTTTGTCACATTATATGACCTTGATTGAACAACTACATGTACCTGCTTTATGTGTGAAAATGTACCTTTAAAGATGTTCTGGGGGCTATTTTTCAACGTGAGGGTTACTTTAGAAGCTTCAGTGCTAATGATTACTTTGTTGTTAGTACAGTACTCCCTCCTTTGAGAGACCACCCCTAGTGCCACCCAAAAGGTGGTCACATTAAGCAGGGGGTCCCTCAAAGGAAGTATAAATAACATGAAAAGTACTACAGAAAGACCTGACAATTGTGGTCTGTGAAAGGAGGTGGTCTCCCAAAGCAGTGGTCTTTCAAAAGAGGGACTACAGTAATGTCATAGTTATTATTATTCAAAAGTATGCAGACACACCTTGGTATTGCCAAGTACAGTGGTAACAAATTGGAAAAAAAAAACACGCAAAACTCCACCAAAATTTGGCAACCTAAACTGTGTACTGGTGTGTGGGTCTTGTAAAATTTTGCTGGTTTGTTGTGAAGAGAACTGCATGTGCCAATTGTCCATACATTTGCACATGGTCTGTTTCAGCGATTCATGGTTTCACAGTCAATGATCGACTGTTCACTGTGCCTATGAGTGAAGATTATGATCCTGAGAGTGACAAGCCCACAACAGTATCACCAAGATTTGTCAGGTATTTCTGTTAGCCGGTTGACGCTGACAACATTCCATATTATTTTACATCCCAAATTTGTGCTGGGCTAATGGGAATTTTCATGATTATATGTTGAAATCCATTGTGAAAATGGCCGTTAGGCTAATACATTTACAAGGAACTTTATCTCAATCCACCCTGATAGAAGACCGAGTCAACAGCTTTCTTTGGTGCGCTCTGGATGCATGCCCAGGAAAGCTGTTGACCATGGGCTTATAATTTGGAATGATTTTGCATGCAAGTTTCATCCAAAATTTTGAAAAATAATCCTTAAATTAGTAAAATACAATTAGCACGCGACATTTAGATACATATATCAGCGACAAAAAGCATTATTAGGGTGAAATTTGTTAATACAGTGGTCCCCCTCTTTTAACGCCGCAGCATATTTTAGGACATGATGTCAAATTGAAAGAATTGAATCCAATTTTGTGATACCATGAAGAGTGCTTCACTTTCACGATAATTGCAACATACATATAATGAAGTCAATTGCCATATTCTCTACATTTTGTATTTGGTTTTCAGGAAATGTGTAGATCCTTTCGTAAATGCTTTCAAATTTTTATTAACAATTTGGAAAGTCACTTTGTTTATGGTTTACAGTATACATGTAGTATCTGAGACCAAGACACTGAGAGGGTTTTGCAACTTAGGCCCAAGAGATCAAAAAGATTGTTTGGTGCTAATTTGCCATCACTGCGTAACCTTCATCAGGTGTTCGTATGCCTTGCAAGTGTTGTTAAAACTTTCAAAATAAAGTCTTAAATCTAAAAGCAATAGAAACAATGTCATTCTACCTGATGTGATACTGTGCAAGTAGCATTTTGTTTGCCAAAATAGCATCTGTATTTTGGAGAGAAAGCAAAATAAATTCATAGGGAAATACTGCAAAATACTGTCAGGCATTAAACTAATTTCCCTCGCAACGAAAGGCCATGAAAGGGTAATTATTATATTCTGTGGATCGCGAAGCATTGATTGTTACAACTGTCCATACCAGTTACTAAGCCCTCTCATTGTAGCGATCTCTGGCCTTATCCATTTGCACAAAATCAGCAAATTTTGACATTAAGAGCTACATATTATCGGTTAGTTTTCCATGGGTTACTTCTGGGAAAACCTCATCACAGTCTTTCTCTGATCACAGGGTCAGCATACCACGTTCCAGTTTACGCAGCCCATATCACATTAAACCACATCGGCGGCGCAGCTTCGACGGCTTGGATACTTGTTCTCTATCACAGGTAAAGTAATCAATAATATTGCTACTATAAATTAACATTTTTTTTATCTCAGCTGACTTGTCAGTAAGCTGAGGTAATAGTATGGTCCACCATCTGTCTGTCCACATTTTACGTTTCAACTTCTCCAAAATTGTCAGCCAGATTCACTTCAAACTTGGTGGGGATCTGCCTTGGGTAGGTCAAGTTTGTACAATTGGTCATGCTCCAGTGATTGGATTTTTTGAAAATTTTTTTGTTTATTTTTTGACAAATACTGAACTAAAATCTTTCCAAAAACCACTTAGCCAACTGCTTCCAAATTGCATACAGATGCTTCTGGGGATCTCTAGACCTTATTTTTTGTCAATAGATAGGGTTGTAATTTTTTGGTTAATTTTGTGTGTCAAAAATTTTTGACTTCATTTCCAAAAATGTCTCTCAAATTGTGCTGAAACCTGGCAGTAATGTAACTTATGGAAGGGTCAAACAAAAGTGGTCACCAAGTGGTAAAACCCCAGATCTCTGATTTTTAATGAATTATTCAGTTCAGGTGCTGCTTGGTCAAGGCATATTCCTGTTGATGACTATCTAGGTCAATGTGGAATGCACTCTGTAATTATTCACATTTTTTACATCTCCAAAACAGCGGGCTAAATTCAATCAAAACATGTCAGAGGATTGCCTAAAGTGAGTCTATTACAGTCCTTCAAATGGTCATAGGCCAGTCATTTTTAGATTTTTTTTTTTTTTTTTTATGATTTAAGAAATGTGTTAACCCTGAAAATGTTCAACTATAAAGCCACTTGGCCAGTGGGTTTTAAATTGCACACAAACAGCTCCAGCAAGGCCAGCAGAGGAAGAGCTGTTCAGACAGCCCTCTTGATTTGTTGTGTCCTTGTTTTCGCTTTTCTTAAAATTGTTTTCCTGCTGAGTTCAGTGCTGACACGAAACTGAATATAAAAACACTTTTAAATAGTATAAATGTCCAAAATATTGAAATTGAAACTTATTTTATTCCTAAAATACAGAAAAAACTACAAATATGAAAATTTATGCCAAGTGGAAATAAGTATGCACATACATGCATAATATTCCAGTTAATGGCCCAGTATTACATGTATTACACACACAAAGAACTGCACTGTATGCATCTAACATTAATCCTTGCCCCCCCCCCCCCAAACCTGCAAGATCACTGTTTTAGTGCTAAAAAAAGTGACTCAATTTCAAATTGGTCTACAGGTACTTTGGTTACTAATGGTAACAGACTGCAATGCAATAGGGCACACACACACACTGCCCGTGGACAAGATAATAGTAATCAACTTGCTGGTTGGTTCCGAAGTCCATGGGAAGGGTGACACTGCTCTTTTGTCACCTGACTACAAATCAAAATCGTAGTTCAGGGGCAGACTGAATGTAGTCTAGATAGACATGATAGTATGGAGCTTGGTCTTCTGGGGAGGCAATCTATGCCAGTATTTGTATGACTTGTTGGTACAGTAACTGACCGGCTAACATCATGATGATGAGGAAACACCATGATCATGAAACACTCATTTGCTTGGATGACAATGTGTTCCTTGATGAAGGGATACACACAGGGTAAATTACTGTTATCAGTCTGTAGTTTTTTCTAGAAAATGACTGTATGCCTGTGAGCATGCTTTTATAAACTTGAATTAACCAGGGTTCAAAATAAAGTCTTTTCACTTGTTCAAGACAAGAGGAAATGTTTCCTTGCTTCTATATCAGTGTATAATTACCCTTATGACATCCCATTAATGTTTGTGAATGAGATTCACATTCATTATTTCATCATGGTACAGATTTGAAACTGTAGAGACAAAGTTCAGATTACCATCATTACATAATGCTGTGTATATTTATGTTGTAAAGCCAGAAGTAATCCATAACAGATGATATACATGAACAACATCCCACTCTTCCTCCCACCCCCACCCCCAACCTTCACAACAATGATGCAGTATACAGTGGTACTTGCTACACCCCCAATGCCAGACAAAAGTGGTCACATATTACAGGTGGTCTTTCATTGCAGGTAAATTGACAAAGAAATGAAAGTCCAAAGTCAGGAAAGAGTGGTGTGAAAACTAAACAAAGTGTGGTGTCTTATGAGAGGTGGTCGTTATAGCAGGTACACTGTACCATGGCAAGAACCTAGATATTTATTAACTAAATTAATATGCCATGTGCATCTGGGTGTGTTTGCATGTCCGATACCTGCACTGGACTAAACTCCCATGTTTCATGTTGACTAGACATGAGATGTGGTCTGTTTAGGTACACACAAGTTTAGGTAATGCTGTAGTTGACCTATGCACCAGAAGAATCGGTCGTATGTTGCTTTTTTAGCCTGATAAACTGAAAAATCTTGGCAAAAACCCTAACAAAGTGTACATTTGAAAAGATATACATGTACATAAATAATATTTCACTCTAACTGTCAAAATACAGTAATTTCCATCAAAGTAAAATATATTATGTGTCTTTAAAATATGTATCAGGAATATGTATGATGAAATGTGTCAAATGATACATATTTAATTTACCCAAGTTATAGGCCTCTACTGGTCACTGAAACCCAGTGCATTGTCACATGTTAGAAACACACATTTCCCATGACCATCACACCATATACCTACAGGTAATACATGTACTGATTATGTAAAACACACATTGAAGTACTCAGTAACGAACTCAGTTGCCAGCATCACCTTACACATATAATTGATCTCAACACAGCTTATTTCCATATTTTCTCATGTATATATGTATTTGGTGTAACATAGTATAGAATGATCCAGATCTTCAACGTGCCCTTGTTGACACACGTTAGAAAGTCACATTGCCAGATTTGATATTTTAAGCAATGTTTAAGTTTCCATGTTTAAGTTTCCAAACAGATGTATTAACCATTTCAGGGTCATATTTTGGACTGAGTCAACAACTTTCCTTGCACGTTTTAGGTGCCTACGGCCCACTAAGGAAAGCCTTTCACGTGGACTAATATATTCTATCTGCTACAAGCATGCTGGCACTTGACTGAAAAGTCTTTTAACAAGGAACCTTTTTCTAGTATGCTTATGATAATTCAGAGAAGTTCTTTTTAAGTAGTTCAAATAATAAGTCACAATTGGCACTGAAAGAGTTAATTTAGTGTTTTGTGCCAATTTTGTTTTTTAAATGAAATTTGTTTTGATTAAGTATAAATGTCTGGTGGTGACCCATTCACAGTGAGCTGTTTTGAAAATGTCCATGGATGAGAATATGGCTTGTGGATTTGTTTTCAGCACTGTGTGGCCGGGTGGGAGTGTTCTAAGCCAGCAACCATCCCTACAGCCTCCAACATGGACCTCAAACAGGCAGCAGCCGGCATAACGGCCAAGCTGTCCACTGTGAGTTTACATATCTGTAACTCATACCATGTGATTTTTCAGATGTTTTTAGCTGTCTGCTTTTCCAGTTTTTATTTACAATCTAGGGGTAATATTTAGGGTACCACTTAAAAAAATCCTTGGGGTAATAATTATGGTACCATACCACTTAAAAAATAAAAAATAAAAAAGTGACTGCATGAATGAATGGATAAATAAACAAACAAACAAACAAATAAGTGTGTCATGTTTACGGCCACATCCATGTCAACCCTCCCACCCCCAGATATACTTACCTCGGAAAGCCATGGGATTCGATTAAAACTGCATGTCAAAATACTGACAAAAAGGGCTTTCATTCAAGAAGAAATATAGCTCCTCCGAGCCAATACCATGCTTTTAATGCTGCTGGGCAGTGCCAAACGAACTGATGAAGACATTTGCCAATTTGGTGTGGCAAGCGTTGATTTGTGCATGTAATTACAAATTTCCTATAGCTTGCATTTTGAATGAGGAAACAATTATTCCTCAGGTACTGGTGGTCAAAATAATCGTTTTTTTTTGGAGTCGAACCTATATTCTAATACATGTATGAATGATCCTTGACTTTGTTGCACCATTTGCATGTCAAAATATTCATTTCTAAACCAAGATGGGCGCATGAAACATCAACCTGAGTTTAACTTTTCATTACCTTTTCTGAAGTTGCTTAAACTGATTTTGATAATTGTGGTATTTGTAGTTGCAACACTGCAAATGCAGATTAGATCACAACATTCGCATACACAGATGCCCACATGCACAGATGCACATACCTACGTTGCAGTCAAGTCCAACAAAATACTACATATTAGGGTTGAACCATAAGGGATGAAATATTTTTTTCAAACAGGATGTTGAGGGTGCAACAAGGAAAAAATCCAAATCAATGGGGAAGGTACACAGGGAACAATGTCATGACACATCACTTCCTGTTTCACCTCCAAGAGAGGCCTGCCCCCCTCCCCCCCCCCCCCCCGATTTTATAAGGCTCTGTTCGGATGCAGTAGGGGTGGTCCAATAAAAAAGAGGAGGGGAACCACTGTAATATTTCAATGGTTAGCCAAATGATTTTGCATATTTGTTTCAAAAAAGATGTCAACGTATTGTTTTTATCACATAAATCAGTTTTGAGGCTAGTAACAATGAAGAGAATCAGGAAAATGGGTTAAAGAAATATATCTGTCACTGTGGTCATTGTACCTCTTCAAACGAAGTGGGAGTAGAGGGGCGGGGAAGGGTTATATAGGAATCAGCTTGTTGGTCCACCTATCTTTCTTTGTGTTTGAAAAAAGGTCTCACTCTCTGTTTCTTGTACTTTTAATTTCATTTCAGACTGCATCTCAGGCAGAAAGCTTTGCCAACCAGTACAGCCATCTGTCCAAGGCAACCAAGTCCACCAAGGAACTTCTGAATACATCATATGCACTAAGATATGAACTGCAGAAGATGGAACAGAACCTTAGTTCTTTGTCTGGTGATCAAACTGTGAAACATCCACAACTGCGATGAAAGATCAGATGTAATCTTGCATTTCAAGTTGCGACACTTGTTTTCTTCTTTATGCTGTGGTCATCTGTGTATATATCTGTCAGTATCTAGTTTGAAAATGGCCATACATTATTATTGTAGAAGAACTTTCCATAAAAAAAAAAATAAACACAAATTCCTCACAAAGTCTGCAATAAATTTCAAGATTATTTTTACCTCAGATGAGGTGTTAGCTGAGGTTTCAGGATGGTCTGTCATCTGTCGTCTGTCTTTCCATTTGTTGTCCATCAAAGTTATGTCACAGTGGGTCTGAGGAGGACGACTTGAACTTTACATGTAACAGGTGGTGAGAGGGATAGTTCTGCACATAAACTTAATATACCTGGGGAATTTCTCTAGTCCATCTAAAGTCAGAAACCCTCAATCTTTAGAGTTTGATCTAGTGTATCCTAGCCAGCATCTACAGTTCCGTCATCTTTATACCATTTTACAACTCTAACCCTTTCCCACTTGAATTAAGACTGAGTCAACAGCTTTCCTTGACACGGTGTTGGGCACTCATGCCAAAGAAGGCAGTCCACCTGGGGTTTGTGATCTTAATAGGCCTCATCTACAATTCTCAAATTGTTTTTCATTACTGTTGCAATTATTAAAATAAGCACAGAAGCAGACTACAGTTGACCACCAGTCAGTTTAAGGGGGGAAAGGGTTAAATTAAAATCTAGAGTAAATGGTTTTATATACAAATGTAGTTAAGATACTCCTGTAAATTTGATAACTTTTGCTTAAAAACTATTCAAACTACTGACTGTTACTGTAGGTCAAAATTGCACGTGAGTACACTGTACATAAAACTCCACTTGGTGATCTACTTTGGGGATTCTGTGACCTCAACCTATTTTGCAAAGTCACAAAGCACTTGAGAAAATGAGATTTAATTCAATATCTAGATAAAGAATAAGGCAAATGATACCAAATATATCACAAATGTATATCATGTGGAAGTTTGATATTGTATAATACGGATGATCTTGATTAATTCTCAAGGTCATGGAAGGAATGCTTTTCAGGATTTTTGTTTTTATTTTTGGTGTTGGACATCAGATTTTATGCCCATGGGCCTCTTGTTATATTATTGTAATACATTTCAAGTCAGCAGAGCACAAGGCCCATGAGCTTCTTGTTTGCATTATGTTACTAGATTTTGTTGGTCTGGTGTCTGGCATTTTGAGTAAAATATCCTTTATAGACCTCTGATGGAATGAAACAATAGCATTTCATTGTTTTGTTGTCCCACCAAAAATTCAAAAGAAACTGTTAACAGTCACTGGGAGTCCCAAACACACTGTGCTTGGATTTACCTGACGCTAGCTAACATGAGCTTCTTTTATGAATTGAAATAATTGGTGTCAATGTTGAACATTGTTCATGTGCTTGAACAAGTTATTATAAGAACCTGGGGACCTGGCATAGAATACCCTGTTTTGTTGATAAATTGATAAACTTATAACTGCTAAGTATCCCGGTGTAGGATGACAAAAGGGTTAACATTTGGGTGTAATTAACAGCTGTTACGAATACACTTGCTCCATATTCTAGTATTGGAGCAGACAAAAACTTCACTTCCAGTATGTCTGATTCTGCACTGGAACAAGAAAACTACAACATTTGGTCATGTTCCTACACCAGAACAGACAAAAACCATGTATTATGAATAAATACAATGTGCTTTTGACCATCTTGGTTTGTGCATGAAACAAATCTATGATATACAGACCAGCTGCACTAGCTCTCTGGTCCAGAAATGCCCAGTGCATCTGTTTAACACATTGGTGCACATGTACCCATGTACTGGACCCATTGCATGTTGAACACAGATTTCATTAAGCCTTTCTCAAGATTTGCTGACAAAATTTGGGTTCCTCTACAGGAATACACAAAGGCTGCACACTGCACGATTGTGTAGAGCCTTATAATAAACAAGCAAATGCAATTCAGTCAAGAGTTGTCAGTAAATGTCCCAATACCAAGGAATATGTATAAACTGCCTCATAAAATATACATGTCTGCATTCTGAAACACATTACTCAATGCAGAGCTTAAAATCAAGCAAAGAAATCTAAATTGCAGGGCTGTCCAAAGTACATGTAAGAAATGCTGGAGAAAAATGTAAAATGCCTGGAGCAAATTATATTTTTGGCCATTGATTTGGGGGCTGCCTAGGCCTCCAGCAGGGTTGAGGGGCAGCGCCCAGTGGAGATCCAGGGGGAAAGCCCCATGAGGCACATTACATGAGGGAAATAAGGGCTTCAGAGAAGCTATTTTGGCAACAGTTTTTGAGACACTTGTACACCTTTTAAGCAGAAAAAGTGATATGCTACAATGGAATAAAAAAAAAATTCCCAACCTATACACTTTATTCAAAAGTCCCTGCCATATTTGGAACACTGCTACCCTCTGGTGGCAGAAACCAGAATGAGGCAGGGAGGGAAACCAAATCAAGTCCCCATTCACTTACATGTTAAATTTGCATACTTTTCTAGCTGGTATCTATCATTTAAAAACACTTTTGAATACACCCATTGCTATATCCTGTTAGGACAACTGTATGTCTACAACAGTGAGGGAAAAAGAGGTCTTAAGTGTTTGATCCATTGTTGCAAAAGTTGCTGTGATGCTGTCTGTTAATATGAAATAAGTTTTCATGGCAACAAGTTTTTGATCATCTTAGTATAAAACACTATCTGTTGAATTCATATTTTAGAACCAGACAACCATGTAATTTGTATTACCTGGGGCAACAATATACAATGTATATATATATATAAACCATGGTCCAATAATCACGTTTCATCAGAATTTGTTTTAGTCCTGATTAGAAAATTTGGTCTGCACTGATCAGTCTGCTCCATAACAAGTCAGTTGAGCTTTAGAATAAATACACCTGTGACAGCTAATCATATATCCTTAAAAACCCATATATTATTAAAGCTTTGCTGCTGGAAATGCCTTAAATGTATATAGAGTCAACTCAGTTATTCTGGCTTTGGGTCTAGCAGTACAGGGGATCAAAGTTGCAGTGAGATGTATGTCAGTGGCAATTAGGAAAAGTCAAAACATGGACGATTTTTCCCCTTATGTTGTACTCCTGGCGTTTTCCTAACAGAATAATACAAAGGTTATATTCAGAAGTGTTTTTAATGACAGATAGGAGCTAGCAAAGTATGCAAATTTATCATGTAAGTGGATGGGGACTTAAATTGGTGTCCACCACAGCCTCATTCTGGTTTCTGTCACCAGAGGCTTGTAGTGTTGAAGTATGGCAGGGCCTTTTTGAATAGTTCATATCAGCTCATCAAATTATTGTGGTAAACTACTCATCTTCTAAAATTTGTTGATGCAATTTTGGAAGTCTCTATGCCATTTTTTTTTTCAACAATGTGGCAGTTGGACAGCCCTGAATTGACTGATACTAAACCAGGGCTCAATGGGTACTGCTAGTTCGTACAACTATTTTGTCAGAAACATCTTGCTGTCAACCTTGGGTGATTGACACTGAACCAAGACTTAACAGGTGCTACTGGTTATCACTTGTGTGGACTCAATTATTTGATTTTATCTTTTGAGGTCGATGCTGAACTAGGGCTTAATGGATGCTACTCGTTTTTACTTGTGTTGTCCCCAAGCATCATCTCCCATTGGGTCTGGACTTGGGCCACTAGTTCCAGGGGCTGGCACCTTGGACACCTTCCCCAGGCTCACACTTTTGAAAGTAGGGAGTACATCTTTCAGCTGATAGATGAACTGTTCTTGCATCTATATCTTCCCACTCCTGAATTGGATGTCATTGAATTCCACTTCATAGTCAGCAAAGGAATGGTTGACTGTGAAGGTAGGTCCTGTGGTATCTGTAGGGCAGACAAGTAATAGTATGTATGCTGCTATTTCTTTTGCTGTTGAAGGAGCATGATTGTTTGTCCCTGTGAGGGCAAGGGAAGGCACTTATCTAGCCACTGCCTGTGGATAATGACCCTCTGAATGGGATGTCATGAGACAAATCCCTGTGGCCATTTCCCAGGCCCGAAGTAAATTGTCTGGTGAAAACTAGTGGTAGTTCTTTGTTGGCCAAAGAGTCTGCAGATCAGGCACATTAATTTTGCTGGCTTGGTTTAGTCCTTTCTGTGTGGGCAACCTCTGGCCATGCTTCATCCTTCAGTATCTTTTGACATGATGAGCACAGATCAACAGGTTGTGTATGAAGTCTCCACCGAGGTCATTCTCACACACCAACAACTGGTTCTTCTCTTTTCCCTCACTTTGGTGGCTTATTCTATTAAGGACACATTACAACACCATAGATCACTTAAGCTGGTCTCCACGCACTTTAAGTGCTTTGCCAGAGCTCCCAAAAAATTACCGTGGGTCCAGTGCCGTACCATGCTGCTGCAATGGCTGTTTAAGACGCCCTGTGGTGTGTCACAGCACCCCTAGTGTCAGTAATGCGTACTAGCGAGCATGTGCAATCAGTTTCCTACTCTGGCGTCCCTCTATGGTGGACCCGTTTTGTTGGAAGCTCCTGCTTTTTTCTTACCGTTATCGGTACTTTTGTGGGTCCTTCGTGTGTCGTGAGTTAGTCAATAGGTTCCCAGGAACTGGTCCTATCTCCGGTTGGTTTGTTCAGGTTACGGGTAGTTGAGGTGCATCCATGAACTTGAATGCAGATTTCAACGTCCGTTGGGACGCCAACCATCACAGGATGGCATTTTGGGATGATTATCCTGCATGCCTTTCCTGCATGCATAGGAGTGGTGTGTTCTGCACTGAAGAGAGTCCATGCGACGTTTGTCGAGGTTGGACTCCCTATCAGTGGCAGAAAGTCTGTCGGGCTGATGTGAGGTGGGCCAGACGAAGGCTGCAACGTGCAGAGTCACATCAGTGAGAGGACAGTGTGCCTCTGGAGGGATCGGAGGCTTGCTTCGCGGCATGTGCTGCAGATGCAGCCATCCAGGCACCTGGCAGCTTGCCACGTCATGTGCAAGCTGGTCCTCGAATCGAGACACATCCTCGATTTGAGGCTTCCATTGGTGGGCATGCCAGTATGAACAAGCTTGTTCATGCTGGTCCTCGATTCGAGGCCTCTGATCCTCGAATTGAGGATCGGCCTCGAATCGAGGATGGTCCTCGAATCGAGGCCCCTATGGTAAAAGTGCCGTCTACGGACGTTAAGTGGGCTGTGGTAGAGAGGTCCCGTTCGCGGGTTCCCCCCACAGCCCCTTCTGCTACAGTAAGCAGGTCTGTAGGCAAGTGTCCCTCGCGTCCTGTCTGCCCTACTGCCGGCTGTTCGGCGAAAGGATGGAACCTTGGTAGTCACTGAGGCAGTGAATACCAGGGGGGGGGGGGGGGGAAGTCAGTAGTGTCTTCAGGTGGAGATAGGGTGATGTTGTCATCACTACCTGTTGGTACTACTCATCCAGGCTTTCCTCCCTGTGCCCTGCTGGGTCAAGCTTTGGCTGTGCAGGCGGAGGTGACCGCCCAAGTGATTCTGGGCAAAGTGGAGGCACTGTTCGCTGCGGTCGGCGAACGGCTGGACAAGTTGGAGCGTAAGGTTTCCTCCGGGGGACCTGTGGTCACTCCTCCTTCCCCCGCTCACTCGGTGTTGCCTGGCCCCCCTTGTGAAAGTGGGGCCAAGTCTTCTCCCGAGTCGACTGCACCTAAGCCTAAGGTGGCTAGTGCGGTCAGGGCGGTTGCCCCCACTGCGTCCTCCGTGGTGTTCGCGGGCGTTTCCGGGTCTCTTGGGGACCAGGTGACAGACCAGAAAATAGTCCTCGGTGGTGAGGGCTCGGCCATTACGGTCACTTGGGGGGGGGTGAGAGATCGGCTTCTTGGCTGGTTTCTCACCTACCTCCCTCCCCGTGCTGCGAGCGTTAGCACTCCCGCCACGGGAGGGAGAAGAAGAAAAGGAAGAAGGGGAAGAGACATCATCGGCACCTCTCCTCCTCTCCGTCACCGGATGGGAAGGTACGTCACCAGAACTGTCGCTCGGGCGTTTCCACTGCTGGAGGGAGGCAGGTCTCTCCCTTGGCAATTCCCTCTCTGGACGGTGGCACAGTGGTGCGTGGATCGGATGACCAGATGCCTAGTCCCACCGGGAGAGTCGATCAGTCCGGGTTGGAGGCTCGGCCATCTTCTCCCACCCCAATGGAGATTGATCAGGCGGTCGATTTTCTTCTGTTGGGGAGGTTTCCTCTGCAGTGACCTATGCTGATGTGACGGCGGTCCGGGGTGCTTTGGTGCTTTAGCCTACCCCTGCAGAGGCTAAAGGAATTGTTTCGGAGACAACTAGGCCGGTGCAAGAGGTTGCGGCAAGGCTCGCTCCCCCGGCCCCTAGGCCTATTCGCCTAGTGCGTGCCGGCAGGCCTGTGTCACCTCCTCCCACCGGGGGGCTTCTGTCGGGCATCTTGCTCGAGGAGACTCTTCATGCGTGGGAGGAACTGCAATCTCAGTACAGTTTTGGGACTCCGGCACTGGCCGCCGAAGCTCCCACAGTGTCGGGACCTCTCCCGGATTGCAAGGCAAGGACTGAGGAGGAGCCCCTCGAGGATTTTCTCCTTGCGTGGGGGGACGATCTGGAGGATTGTCCCATGGCCGAAGACATTCTGGACCTCGATTGCTCGGATTTCCCAAGTGAGGATTCCGAGTATGAGGAACGGGGTGCTTGTTTCTCCTGCCTTGCGGCTGAGCGGAAGGAAGCCGAGTCTCGACCACATCTTGCGGCTGCTGAGCGGGCGAAAGCTCTCCAGTCTACGGCTTCAGCGGAGGAGGTGGTAGACCAGGCAGATAGGTCTCCCTGTAAGGCGGACAGGCCGGGGGCTGTGTTTCAGGAAAACATCGCTTTTATGCGGGATACCCTTCCTGGGGAGGCTGCCCCACACCCCACATCGGTACGGCCAAAGGCAGTGCCGATGTCGGTCGACGGAGTGGAGCTGGCCTCCAAGTTAGAGGTGCCTTTCTCCACCTTCGTGGCTGGGAAGTTCGTTGAATTGTCAACAGAACTCTCTGGGTCTAGCGACGCGCCAGAAACGGGATCCTCCGGGGACGGCCCAGCCTCGGGTAGGTTGCCGGCAAGGCCAAAGTCCAGGCTGGAGTTGTACCAGACAAGTCGATCTGTGTATAACTTCTCCCCTGCGATGGTGGACGCTCCCTTACGGGACCGCGCCGTCAAGGAGTCCGAGTTTGTAACCCAGCCTCTCTCATCTCTCTGGCGGTTTGAGCAGGATGCACGGGTTATGACTATTGTGGGCTCCATCCTGGACTGTGCAGGGTGTTCTGCCATGTGCCTTTTGGAGGAGGCGCGTGACGACCCCTTGGCGCCAGCCTCCACCAAGCGTTTGGTGGGACCCTGCTGGGTCTGGAGCAGTCTCTGGGCTGCGCTGTAGGTCACATTCTTAGCGGGACCATTAGGCTTGATGCAAATTGAGGGTTGGTAGGCGGGCGACTAGTGTCGTTCGCCGATTAATGGGATCGATTAACGGACGATGTTTTTGTCAGGAATGTCGTCCATCACGGCTACGCACTGGACTTTGCCGAGGGCAGTCCTCCACTTTCAAGAGTCCCCTTCTTGTTTCTGCCTCGCGTAGAAGTGGATCGGGCACTCTTGGACGAGGCCGTGCAAAAGCTGCTAGACAAACATTCCATCGAACCAGTGCTCAATGTTGCGTCTCCAGGCTTTTACAGTCGTCTCTTTTTGGTGCCAAAAAAAGGATGGCGGACAAAGACTGGTGATCAACCTGTCATGTCTCAAGGAGTATCTTGTTGTGCAGCACTTCAAGATGAAGACCCCTGCCACCATCATGGCGGCGATGCGACAGGGCGATTGGGCAACCTGGATAGACCTGGAAGACGCTTATTTTCACATTTCCATAGCTCCGTGCTCTTGGAAATTTTTGCGTTTCATGGTCAACGGAAGAGGGTTTCAGTTCCGTGCTCTCCCGTTCGGCCTGGCGCCGGCACCGCTCGTCTTCACTCAGGTCATGAGTGAGGTAGCAGCTTTTGTGCACCAGCAAGGGATCCGGCTGCACATCTATCTGGACGATTGGCTCCTGTGGTCTCAGGACCACGGCCTCCTTCTTTGGAACACGCAGTTTGTTTTGAATCTGTGTGCAAAGTTAGGTCTCATTGTGAATCTCCCGAAGTCCAGTCTAATGCCCGCGAGGGAGTTTGTTTTTCTGGGGATTCAATTTTTGACGGTCCCTTTCATCTGTCTCCCGTCAGAGGACAGATGGAGGCGACTTGTCTCCCTCTTGAACATTTTTAGGAGGGTGTCGGCTTCATTGGCATGTCAATGGATGCGTCTGGTAGGGACCCTAAGGTCCATAGATTCTCAAGTTCCCCTGGGGAGGCTTTATCGTTGGCCTGTCCAGCTCAGCTTCCGGGATCAGTGGGATAGACAGAGCAGGCTCTTGTCCCAACGTATCTAGATTCAACCTCACGATCGGCTAATTCTGAGTTGGTGGTCTGGTCGGGCGAACATGATGCCGGGACAGTCCCTGGTGCAGTTCAGCGCCGAGGTAACTCTGTTTACCGACGCCTCCCTTCAGGGCTGGGGAGCCCATTTGGACTCTGTGACAGCCTCAGGCGAATGGCCTCTTCTGTGGAGGCAGTTTGCCATCAACTGGCTCGAACTGGAGGCTATTCATTGCGCCCTTCTCCAGTTCAAGTCACAGGTGGAGAACAAGCACGTCCTGATGATGTGCGACAACCGTACGGCGGTTGTGTACATCAACAAACAGGGAGGTACCAGGTTGAAAAGGCGGTTCTCCCTGGCCAAGTCAATCTTGCTTTGGTGCCGTCAGTAATGCGTCAGGATCCAATGTCGGCACATTTCGGGTTGCCTAAATGTCAAGGCGGACCTGCTCTTGCGCCGATCGCAAGAGATTCAGACCGAGTGGTGTCTGAATCCCAGAGTGGTGGAAGGGATCTGGGCTCATTGGGGCCGACCGTACATTGATCTCTTCGCCACCAGGGACAAGAACTATAGCCCTGGGAGACGACGGTCCAGCAGGTCGCAGATTTCTTGTTAAGTCTGTTTGAGGAAGGGCACTTGAGGGTTTGCACCATCGAGGGGTACAAGTCAGCCATTGCTGCTACCCTTAAGACCAGGGGGCAGAGTCTGGGGACAGACCCCTTTCTCTGCGGGCTTGTCAACAGTTTTTATACTGATCGACCAGTAGAGCGCAATGTGGTGCTGGGGGCATTGACCAATTCCCTATTTGAGCCTAAGGATATGGGCTCGATCGATCTTAAGAACTTGACCTTCAAGACGGTCTTCCTGTTAGCTCTGGCCACAGGTGCTAGGCGCGGGGAGATACACGTGTTAGATAGGTCCCTCATCAGGTGGTCTTCTGATAGGAAGGATGTTTTTCTAAGGCCCCGAGTGGGATTTGTGTCCCAAGACACAAGTAGCATGGGACCCGTCGACTGTGTTGACAGGGTTTTGGGTTAAGTCCCTTTTGGCGACAATGTCGAGGTCCAAGCCAGATCGGGCCCTTTGTCCTGTGAGAGCGCTGCGGTTCTATTTAAGTAGGACTGAACCTCATCAAGCTGGGCGGAAACCTCTGTTTCTTCCCCTTAAGCAGACTGAGTCTGGGACCTTGTCTCCTAGCACCATCTCGGGGTGGATAAGGAAAACGATTTCCTTAGCCTACCAGGTGGCCGGCAAGGATGAAGAGCTCAGCCTTCTGCATTCTCTCAGGGCTCATGAGACTAGGGCAATCTCTGCCTCCTGGGGCACATTTAAAAACGTGTCAGTAGGGGATATTATGGCTGCCTTAAGGTGGCGTTCTCATAATACCATTACGTCCTTCTACCTGCAGGACTTGATGGAACAGGCTGCGGCTGTTGGCGCTGAAGTACTTCCCGACTACCGCATCCAACCGGTCTTAGGGGGTGCCTCCCCCACTCTCTCCAGCTCAACGGAGCTGGTGTAGGGTCACCGGGGTCCGTGGCTCTCTAGTGTGGAGTTTTTTGGGCTAGATACCTTAGGAGGTACCTCCCTCCTCCAGTCTGATTTTATATCAGCTTAAATGAGCTATGGTGTTGTAATGTGTCCTTAATATGAAGTTTTTCAACGTAAAACCATTATTAAGAAACATTACTCACCATAGGTCACTAATATTCCCACCCAACCATCCCCGCTTTTGGTCCCTCCTACACAGTGTAGGAAACTGATTGTGCATGCTCGCTTGTACACATTACTGACACTAGGGGTGGTGTGACACACCACAGGGCATCTAGGACAGTAATTGCAGCAGCATGGTACGGCACTGGACCCACGGAAATTTTTTGGGAGCTCTGGCAAAGCACCTAAATTGCGTGGAGACCAGCTTAAGTGACCTATGGTGAGTAATGTTTCTTAATAATAGTTTTACGTTGAAAAACTTCATTTCTCAACACTCTTCTGGTGTTCTTTGGGATGGTACTGTTTGCCTGTCCTTCTACTATGTTGAAGGTTGGCAACTCGGACATTCTCTCACGCCATTAACTGGATCTTCTCTCTTCCCTCACTTTGGTCTCTAAATCTTTCTCAACACTCGTCTGATGTCCCTTGGGATGGTACTGTTTGCCTGTACTTGTACTATGTTGGAGGTTGGCAATTCCTTCTGCAGTATACACTTCCACAGCCTCATTGGTGGTGGAAGCACTAGTTTTTTCATGCTGTCTCATTATTTATAGTTTTCACTGGGCAGCTGTTAGCGAATCTTCTAATGGCTGGAATTTAGGCAACTGCTGCTTTAGTAGAACTGCCACAAGGTAGTCCATTACAGGTCATTGTTAGGTCTTCGGAATGGTATGCCCTGTAGGGGTTCCTCTGAAAGGTTGTCTGAGGGTGTGTGTGAAAATGCTGGAAGTGGTGACATCATTGGGGATGAGGTAATTCCAAAATGCCGATTTGGCTCTCTTGTAAACTTCCAAGTGAATTCTCTCCCCAGCACAGGCAGACCTCATGGTTGTCGCCCCATTTGACACTTCCTTGATAACCGTGCTGGGATGCACATGGAAGACAGCAGCAAAGGATGCTCTCCGCCACAAAATCATCCAGAGAGACGCTCCCATAGTAAGCGTGCAGATAATTTCACTCCTGTTCTCAGACATCCTCACTGATGCATGAGATGGTTTTTCATTAATTTCTGCTCTACTTCTGCTCTTACTCTCACCCAATAAAATTGTTCACCATCTTGGATCTTCCAGGTGAGGCTTCACTCTGTACCACCTCCATATTGAACATCCTCCAAATGGGCATTATCAGACATGCTGTACTCTTTCATGTGTCTCTTTCTCACACTCTCCCGTCTTGTTTTTATGCTACTCTCTCGAAGAATTATTTTGACTAACAAGTCAGGAGAATGAAAAAGGTGCAGACCTGCCATATGTCTCTTTATGTTTGGCACAAGTGACAACGTTTGGGTTTTAAGTGGTTAGGCCTGATTGTTTTAGAATAAACCAAAAAAAAAAAAGTTTATGAAGAATATCTCAAAGGTTGAGAGCACTGGTTTAAAATCACTTGTTGCCCATTATGGATAACTGTCTATCTGAAGTCAGGAGTGAAATTTTGTTTCTTCACATTGGTACTGGAAGATGAATGTTGGTGTTTTGGTTATTCTTGAATCTTTGTCTTTTGATGTATTTAAGTTTGTTGTCATTGTTGGCCCGAAATTTATGAATTTGTGTAATTTTTTTTCTGAATTGTTTACTGCAGCGGAGCACACTTATTGATTTCAAGAGATAACTTGATTGGCTTCTGGAGTTTCTGATTCCACTCTTCCAGGTGATGCCTTTATCTTATTTTCATCTTGGAGGTTTTCATGCCCATCTTTGCATTCCTCGGTGATGCTGTGCACTGATGTCTGTTTCTTTTAAGCTTTTCTGTCTGCATCACACTGTTCCCCATGAGCAGTGCCAAACTCCATCCTCTATCAATAGACCATTTGTCATGTTCCTTCTCTTACCTTTTCAATTTTGTCTGTGCAATTTTATCTGCTGACTCCAGCACAATCCTGTAACCATCCATGCCTACCATTTCTTTCTCTGAGCCCTTTCCCACTGTTTTTATTTCCACTTTATGTGGTTGGGTCCCTTGTCCATCTTCTTTTTCTTGTTTGCTTGGCCTGATTTTTCTACGTTATTTGTCTCCTTGGATGGACAGGTAAGTACACTGTCTGCATCCAGCATCTTGTTACCAGTCTGTCATACACCAGGCATATCACTGGCATCATTTGCTCCATCTGTATGGCTGACCAGCATGGATCCTGCAAGGCAACTGCATCATGTCCTCCTGTTCATCATCTGGTACTGCCACATCCTTCACCTTGCTGGAGTGGTGTTTTGTTTTAACATGGAGCTCTGCCTTACCCTATGACAGCTGGAATGGTGATTTCTGCACATGGGGTGTGTGGACTGCATGCTAATCCTCGGGCAGCAAGAAGGCTTCTGCAAAGAAGTCATCATTCATTAACCTTTGGGTCCTTCCCACGAGCCAAGCTGTGCTACATAGATAGCAATCACACTGGTTTCCAGATACTGCTGATGGTTTGTCTCTACTTATTTGCAAAGATTGCTGGGGCAGGACAAATAGTTTTTTCTTTGCACCAGACACAAAACACTTTATTGGCACCATGCTGCGTGACGTGTCATCTTAGCTGGTACATTCCCCTTTCTTCTTCAATTTCCATGACCACTGGTTGCAAGAAAGCATTCACATTCATGCCACTTCTTTTTCTTACTGGTTTGCCTCTCAGGAGTCTAAGTGCTTGGGGTGACACCAGCTAGTTTAGCTGCTTGCTAGACAATATCAATGTTCACCATAACTGGTCAGCTTCTACAAATATATGAAATGATAAAGACACTTTAGAGTTTTATGCTTGTGCAATTTGTTTGCCTTAATTTCAGTAAAAAGACTCCATCTGCTAGCATTCATCCCTTGATGCAATCTAAGGTGTGTAGATTATGATTTGCACCAATTTATAAGCAAACTATAAGCATATCCTATGATCATGACCCATAGTCCATCATCCCAAATCCTGTCCATGATAAGATGCATGCATATTTTACCCAGAATCCCCCATGCTGGCTACGTCCATTGCAGGGATTCTATAAAGGTGTGGAGCAATTGGAGATTAAGAGTGTTAGTGTTTATATATCTACTGTCTTGAAACTATATATATTCTGAATTATACAGTGTGTACTCCCAAGTTAAATTAAGCTTTTATCCACAAGTGCGGGTGGCACTTTTGTCAAAGGGTCTTATATACACTTTGTGACAAGATTTTACTCCAAATGCATGAAAGCTACAAATTTAAAGCATTGTGAAATTATGTCTCCCCGTGTTCCCACAGGGGATGGGGGACATAAATCTTCTTCTTCTTCTTCTTCTTCTTCTTCTTCTTCTTCTTCTTCTTCTTCTTCTTCTTCTTCTTCTTCTTCTTCTTCTTCTTCTTCTTCTTCTTCTTCTTATTCTTCTTCTTCTTCTTCTTCTTCTTCTTCTTCTTCTTCTTCTTCTTCTTCTTCTTCTTCTCCTCCTCTTCCACCTCCCCTCCTTTTAATCGACTTCATCTTCCGCTTCTTCTCCTCCTCTGTCAAGACATCGAGGTGAACAAGATTAAGTCGAACTATTTTTTAGCCAGGGCTTTCATATTGCACACTATTATAGTCCTTGGTTGGTCACCTTCAACTCAAGTGTACAGAGCCACATTAGTGAATTTGTTTCTGCATGATTAGTTGAGAAATTTTGAGCCTAGGCCTTCACACTGAATGGAATGATAGTTCTTTATACGGGCTTGGTCAACTTTGAAGATGGTTTTCCTTATTCTAGTTTCCAAGGTGAAAGAGCCACATTAGTGAATTCTTGAACACGTCAACTTGAATGAGATAGCTACAGAGGTTTTGGAGTTCAATCAAGTTCGAAGATGGGTGACCTTAATCCCATTCCCAAAGTCACACAGCCACATCCTTATTTGTGGATCACTGCCAATATTTGTGTTAAATTTGTAAGATTCGTAAGGGCAACCACTGGTATGGGCAAAGGGGGGAGACATTTCATTTCCTCCTGGGAAGTCAGCCTGTTTCAGTTGTACCTGAAACTATAACTTGGGAAGGTAATTTTCTTGTTTTTGTTTAAATGGGGTAGTATACATGTTTATGTGAGTTCCAAGTGTTTTTAACTGACCTGACCATTTCTTCCCTTTGGAGTTTCAAAATTCACATAAAGAAAAGGAATATCAGGAAACGTAAAAACGACTTGCTAAGTTACATTCTTAGTTTTATATTTGTGCATAGTTTCTAAGAATTGATAGAATAGATTTTGAGCAAGGCTGTTTCAAAATTGAAGAAATTCTGTGAAAAATTACTTCTAGGAAATCTGCAGTAAAAGGTGAAGAGACAATTTAAATAATTTGAGCAATATGCTGTTACATCTAATCTACTTGCTCTGTCGCTTTCTTGGTAATTACATTTTACCATCATGCAAAGGGTGTGCCTTTATATATGTTCTGCATGTAAAATGGAATACTTTGGAAATTAAGTTCTTTGATCTTATCTGACGAAGCCTGAGACATAATGTGCTTTCAGCTTATTGGTATCACACGTAGAGGGCCAAATGCCTTTTTAATCATGAATACAATTGTGACACATATTACTAAAAAAAAGGCATTTCATAAGACCAGGTATTGTGTGCACAATGGAGCCACATGCATCATTGCACATTCCCAGCTCTTTGATCACATGGATTTCTAACTAAAGACTAACAGATGACTTCACTTATAAAAGATATTCACAGCAATAATTTGTGAATGGGCTAAATTTTCTCACAAAACTGAAAAGGTCCTTACAAAGCTGCTCGGTATGATGGGAGATCACCAGTACCTTTAACCAAAAATAATAGAAAGACAAATGTTGAGGAAGCATGATTTTCACAAGAAATTGATTTATATACGCGAAAGCTGATATAACATGGAGAGATTTCAATGGTTTATGTCCCATTTGCCTCATAATACACTTGGTAACTGGATGGCCATTGCTAAACCTTTTGTCAGGTGTCATTCTGGATTCCCGAAATTCTTCACCAATAATCAACGGGCAGTGTTTGGTGGCTTTTTAGCTGGACCAGGTATATTTTGTATCAGATAATTGTATATGCCTACTTTGTCAACATTTGTTCAAAGAGCTTTTATGAACTGATGATAGTGCGGATCACTCTTTAAACATGTTATGCATTTGATATGCTCACCAAATTCAGTAATTAGTTTCTGGAAGTGTCACCCGACAGATCAACAAGAGTTATATTTTCAGGGATTTTCTCTGTTTGAAATGATTTTGTTTTTCTCCAATACAATTATATATACATATTTTGTGCTCTTTCAAATATTCCTCACTATACTCTATCTCTCCATCATGTTTCTGACTATAATATGAATTTCTGTGACCTTGGAAAAGCCCAAGGCATATCTGCCAACTATGTCATTATCGGCAACACCCTGTCTTATGTCAACATACTGGTCTTATTTCACGAGTGAGTGCCCCCTAGTTGTTAGTCATTGAGTCTTGAAGTTCATTTCCAACGTGCTCAAGTGCCGGTACCACGTGGAAAAAAAGGAGCTTGCAAAACCAACCTGGTAAGCCACCTACTTGTTTTTTCTTAGCAGGAATGAAAGTTTTCAGTTTTTTTTTTGTTTAAAGTCAAAGAAGAAAGTATTGTCCTTTTTTTGTCCAGAAAGCCGTAATATGGTAAAAAATGAAGGGACGGGGTATGGTTTCAGTTTTTTTCTCAGCAAAGTCACTTTCATCCCTGCTTAGTTAATGTGTGTGCAGATAAGCAGAGGGAGAGAGAGAGAGAGAGAGAGAGAGAGAGAGAGAGAGAGAGAGAGAGAGAGAGAGATGTGCATCATGAATCTGCAAATTCTAATGTATGTTATCATTTACATATACTCAAATGCTTGCATGTTCTAGCTTTATGTTTCAGATTTCTTTCATCATTCTCAATGCAACTGTGGTAAATTTTGATGTCGTGTGTGACGTTCAGAATAATTATTCTATCTTTCTGCAAGACACATGGGGCTCTGCACGCACTTTCAGTTCACTTTTTTATGTTGTCTTGATATTTACAGAATAGATTATACATTCGTTACTTCAGTTGTTTGTATTAGCTTTAAGACAACATTTAGCATGATATAAATATTAAAAACATCGACCTCTTTTGGTTCTTTTTTCCTTGAGGATATGCTGATATTATTAGACTACTCCAGAACCATAGCAAGGCCATAGCACCTGAAAACCAACCTAACAATCTTTGTAAATATGGTAAATCCACCACATGGTACCCATGTATGGTAAACTGAAGGTTGTACGAACCTGTTTATTAAGGCAATGATTGCTGAGGTGAATGTTGTGAGCTCGTAGAAACTGTCAATTGTTAGAAAATACACACACAGACAGAGAAACATAAACACAGACACAGACACAGACACAGACATATATATATGTATATATATGTATGTATATATATATTTATGTATACATATGTATGTATATATATGTATATATATATATGTATATATATATATATATATATATATATATATATATATATATATATATATATATATATGTATATATATATATATATATATAAATGCCTCATCCAAGGTGTATTAACTCAGGACTCGAGCAGTGTAAGTTTTATTTATTTATTCATTTTTTAGAAAATACTTGTGTTGGTACACAATTAAATAACTAAATGAAAAAAAGGAAAAAAACAACACATGCACAAATATTCATAAATGCTTATCTGTCTGTGTAGAGTGGTACTTTTAAAGTGAAACTGCCTCCCAGCAATGACTGTCAATGTAGTTATGTACGCACGTTCAGATATGGGCTATCTGTCTGACCATGATTGATTAACCGATCCCAGCAGGATGAAAACAACATAACATAGTAAAGGACTAAAGAGTCACAATAACGCAAGTTTTAAAAAGTATTATTTATGATAAGTTTCAATGCCTTTGATTAAGTGTTTCTGCTATGGTATGCACGTATGTTTCTCTCCCTATTTATCTGTCTCTCTCCTCCCTCTGTCTCTTTTTGTCTGTGTGTCTGTTTTTGTATCGATCTTATCTGTCTGTATGTCTCTATACGAACACTCACACACACACACACACACACACACACACACACACACATAAATATATGTGAACTGTCAATACCAAGCCAAAAATATTAACCTTACTGAAACTAGGCTACCACATGGTTCTTTCTTGTGTATTTAGAATCAGGTTGTGGCCCTCAGTGGCTGCCTGTAACGTTCTTACATTAAACTAAACAATGACATTTTTATGTCTACAGGAAAAATTGAAGAGTAGTGCCTGTTTTTTGCGTTGTCACCGTGAAAACAGACTATGGCTTCCTTCGTCACTTGCAGCAGCACTTGTTATGATTTTATTGCTTTGCCGGTACTCTTTTCTCTTTTTGGTCAGTGAAAGACGGAAGTAAATTGGAATGGTTTCTGTAGAGATGAATTGTCGCTGGAAAATAATGCAAATTTATGGTAAGCTATAGCCTAAAACCGGACTGAAAATATGTTCATTACAGAGAATGAAAGATAAGAAATTCATACACGTGTTTTGACCAGATTCGACTGAGGAATTTCTTCCTATAGAGAGTGACATTGATACCAAAGAACATTGAGTTATTGGTGTTTTGGGTATAGACTACAGAACGCACTTACGTCTTCCTGGAACCCAACTATTTTTTCTTACCTGTGGTTAAGGGATAATAAATCAATAATATAGTTTATGACGATTACACAGAGCCTATGACACTTCCTAAGGTATCTCTGTCTACATCTGGCAAAGAGGCCGTTCAATACAGGTTTGCTTGCCCTTCCAAGACCAATATCTTCAGGTGCAGACTTGCATTAGACCCCAGGTATTCAGTTTTGGCCAATTGTGTCTGGATCTATTGCTAACCTGAGCATAACTTAGAGGACAAATTAGCTGAAAGATTTATGGCAGGCTCGAGACTTCTTGTCTGAATGACAATAAGCCATGGCTGAATTGGTTCATAATGGTATCCAGAGTTTTTTCCCCCATCTTTTTATTTAGTTCCTCGAGCATATACAGATCAGTCAAAGCTGTACAGATAAATATAAAACAAAATCCATTAGTGACATCTTATTGCATACCTTTGTCACTATTCGAAACTAATACATGTGCAAAAAAAAAAAACCAAAAAACAAACAAACAAACAAACAAACAAAAACAAAACAAAAAAAAAAAAAAAAAAAAGGTACGGCCCATACAAATTTGAAATAACAATGCAAAATTATAAATGGAAATTGTACAAAAACAAACAAGTGCAAAGCATTCATCCATCTATAAACAGTAGAGGATTATTAAATAAGGGGAGGGGACATACTCAAACTTCTGACAATCTGAGAGAAATGGCATCAAGCAGTAACTGCCATCTTAATTCAAACTGAGGTAATTTATCATTAATTATACTTATATCTTTAAATACAGATATTTTACTGTCCAACGCGAACAAAAAACTGATGAGATTGACATTACCTGAATTGAATCTTTGAGAATATAAGTAATGTTTTCCATGTAATATACAGTAATTCAGTAATAAATATATTCATGCCAAAAATAATTTGAAGTGGGACAATCCCAAAAATTATGAATTATTGTTTCAGATGCTCCTCCACAAAAATCGCATGTTTCATCTTCTGCAATCCCCATTTTATGAAGCCAATGCTTATTCACAATAATTCGATATAAAATTTTAAATTGAAAAGACTGTAGCTTGGTTTCAATTGTAGTGTTAAAAGCCAAAGAAAACACTTTTTTTGCCAGAATTGACTTGTACCACATAATTCAGGAAAAGTTACCGCCCACTTTTTGGTACAGGTTGGTTCAGTTTTAGATACCTGCTCAACTAGCACGCAATAAACATCTTTACATTTAATATCCTCCAAGGGAACAAATTTACCATTAATTAAAAATTTTAAAACAGTATTTCTCATACGTGCATTTGGGTGACTCTTTAACAACTGTTTCAAGGTAAACGGCATTGCTGAACGTATTTGAAAATATTCTAAAAAGGTAGGTTCAAAATCAAATTTCACAATAATCTGTTCTGGGGTGAGAAATTCCCCTGCATCATTTACAATATCATGTATAAATTTAATACCTTTGTCATACCACTTTTTAAAAAATATAGGTGTAGTCTGCACTGTTATGTTCTCATTGAACCACAACATTTCTTTTCAGACCGAGACAGCACTACTTGAAGAAATAGAGACCTAAACTCATTCCACGCCTTCATGACTTGAGAATAAATTAATGGTACACGTATTTTGTTCAACTTGAAATCAATAGTACATCGACTTTTAAAAAGATCACAAATTTTGATACAGGGAAAAAATTCTTGAATCACCTGTTTCCATTTAGCTTTTTCCTCATTCAAAAGACGTTTAACCGAAGTCATCAATAATGCTTTCACTTTTTTACCAAAATCGGATGCTTTCAATCCACCATGAACCGTCTTTTGGCACATTATATTACTTTTGACCTCAGGGATGCTATTTCCCCATATGAATTTATCAATTTCTTTTTGGACTTTATTTACCATGTCAGAGCTTAGCGGAACTGTTGATGCACCATATACTAATTTTGATATGCTCAGTGACTTAATAACTAGAATTTTTCCAATTATAGAGAGATCTCTCATTTTTCAAATGTTCAAAACCTCCTTCACAAGTTGAAATTTGTCATCAAAATTTTGAGACAGCATGTCTTGCTCATTGCTAAGAAAGTTAATACCCAAGGTAGAGAAGTCTATAGAGCTCCAATTTGCAGGTATATTACTAGGTTGTCTTCCAGCATTGCTGCCTATCCATAAACATTCAGTTTTGTCCAGGTTTACTTTTAAACCACTGCATCTTTCAATATTTTTAAAAAATTCTAAATTTGCTTTGCTTGATGCCTCATCAAGAACAAGGTATTTAGTAGCATCAGCAAGTTGACTTAATTTAACCTCTTCTAATCCTATGGTGATTCCTTTTATATTAGGATTAGACCGGATATGAATGGCTAATAACTCAACCACCAAAGTAAAGAGAAAATGGGAAAGTAGACAACCTTGAAGAACCCCTCTGTATAGAGTAAAACAAGATGAAGTGTATCCGTTGTTGATTACACAACTACTTATGTCTGTATACATGATTTTAACCCACTTTCGAAGCGAATCAGCAAAATTGAATACACCTAAAGCTTTGTCCAGAAAGTGCCATTCTAAAGTATCTAAAGCTTTTTCAAAGTCAATATGGTAGAGCAATAACTCTGCGTTCTCTCATTGACCACCATGTGGCGCTGCGGACAGCTTTCATCCGGGTATTCAATAGCGGGTCAACCCGAGTAGCGTCGCATACTATGATGTGTTAACGCATGGTGCAAAACTGAGTGTTTTTCTTGGCGAATGAAATAACCAAGTGTAACTCATAATCGTGACAATGTTATCATTAATAAATACTTTTTGTAGAAAGTAATGCAATCAAGGAAACAACCCAATACACATTGTTGTGGAGTTAATCACATTTGATTTTAATTTTAATTTAACTTTTAACGCTACCTGCCGACCCCCCCACACCCACCCACACACATACAGTAACACTGTAAAACTTAGGAATTCATCTACAATAACATATTCTGACGAGGTTGTCTACTTGTCTTTATTTTGGACACAATGACAACACACCCGACAAATAGAATACAATCGACTTCTTAAAAGAGGGTGGGTAAGGGGTTTCCGTACTGGCGCACTGGCATTTTTATTTACTGTACTGGCGTACTGGAAGCCCTCTTGTTTTACGTACTTTGTATAATTATTAAATTTTAAAAGATTTTGATTTTCCGTACTGCGTACTCTAGAAAAATAATTACCTGTACCAGCGTACCGAAACCCCCCCCCCCCCTTACCCCCCCCCCCCAAAAAAACGCGATGACCAATGTTGTTAAATCCTACTCGATCCTCCATTATCGCTCGCGATGAACCGGGTCACATTAAATCCTTGCAACAGGAGTCTTACGAAATCCTTATGCTGTTGAGTCATATATGTGCTATGTTGATAATTTGTTATATGTGATCATTGCATTATCTTAATAACTGTCGAAGAATATTCTTTATTATTGCATTTCTTTCGACCATTCACATAATCGAGTAGCCCTACGCGGGAATGTAACAAGCAGAATGCGGTTCCCGGTCACTGCAGTTCAAATGGATTTTTCACTTTTTTAACACAACATACGAACAAATGCATTCATG
Organism: Hermodice carunculata; assembly: GCA_964020975.1. NCBI lineage: Eukaryota > Metazoa > Annelida > Polychaeta > Eunicida > Amphinomidae > Hermodice > Hermodice carunculata. Next base: position 66,096,924 of record OZ026626.1, on the reverse strand, counting down.
CTCTGCTATAATACAATCTTATTTTTCGTGTGTGTAAAATTTATTAGCAGATATTACGTGAAAAGGAACATTTTTGGCACTTTGATTGCCGATAAGTACAATGTTATCACAGTGTTTGCAAATCCGCTGAGACCCATGTTCACCCGCAGGCGAGTACCCGGATGAAAGAGATGACTCGCGCTGTGTAGTGGAGGTTTCTGGAAATTTAAGAAACTGCCCTTCCCCATTAACAAGATCAAACCAGGTGCATCACACAAGCCAGTAAATTCTATGATATCTGATATTTGTCTTATATTTTCCCCAATATATCTAACCTTAACATAATCAGTTTGGTCTGTATTAATCAATTTCGGCAAAAAAATTTGTAATCTTAATGCCATAACTTTTGCAACTAATTTATAATCTAAATTCAGTAGAGACAAAGGTCGCCAGTTTTTCACTTGTAAGTGATTCTTATTTAATTTTTTTTCTGTATTAATGAAATGATACCTCTAATTGGTTAGTGGAAGGTAATCCTTGCTGATAAGAGTAATTAAACTATCTAAAACTAGGTGTTCTATGTCAAGCCAAAAAATTTATAAAACATGGCCGAAAAACCATCACTTCCAGGGCTTTTGTTATTCTTGAACTGTTTCAAAGCACTTAAACATTCATGTCTGGTTATCATACCTTCACACTTGTCTTTCTCATCCTCAGATAGATTGGGAATGTTTGGGTTATTAAAAATTGGACTATATTTTCTGATATCTGCTCATCTCGATTTGAGAAATAGAGTTTTTCATAAAATTTCTTTTCTTCTTCAATAATATCTTCTAGTGCACTGATTTCTTTATTGTCTTTCGTAATTAATTTTGAAATGCATTTACTTTTGTAATTTCGTTTTTTTAAATTAAGGAAATATTTGGTACTTATTTTTCCATGTTCGCACCATCTAGCATGTGACCTGAGCATTATGCCCTCAACCTGTCTATTATTCAATTCAATTAATTGCTCTTGAATTTGATCAATTTCGCATAGTAAGAAGAAGATGCTAATTTGCATTGTAAATCTTCCAATTGTTTCTTCAATTCTTTTTCTTTCTTTTTAATAGCATGTCCTTTTCTTTTGGAATAAGACACTGTAAACCCTTGAATTTCACATTTAATAATGTCTCATTTTAAACTTTTGTTTTCTAAATCGGTATATTTCGCACCTTGCGTCTGAATTATATCTTTGACTTCTCTTAAATATGTTTCATCTTTTAATAAACTACTATTGAATTTCGAAAAGCCAGGGACTCTTGTTTTGAAAGAAGATTCCCTGAGCTGAAGACATTAAACTGTGATCAGTCTTTATTGATGGTTTGATTCTGCAAGAAGTAACATGCGGGCTTAGGAAACTAGAGGTAAGCCAGAAATCAATCCTGAATTGAATTAATGGTGTTTTTGAATCCCATGTATGCATAAAAGTATCTGGATTCTGTAATCTCTAAATCTGTACCAGCTCAAATACCTCAATTAAAGATAGTAATTCAGTGCGATAAGTATAGATTCCTTCATCTCTTTCACTTTTTTTTGTCAACTGCTGGAGACAAAACAATATTGAAATCTCCTCCAAAGATTAAATAAATTACTTTCTAACTGGTAAAGTAAGTTCAATCTTAGATTATGAAGAAAATCTACTTGTTCTACTATATGATCTTTAGTTGATGCGTAGACATTGATTAACGTAAACTTCCCCTCGTCGATTGTAATTTTGAGTATGATGAATCTGCCATCAGGGTCAGTAGTACAATTTTCGATACTGTAACTTGTGTTAGTAGGGAATAATATGGCTACTCCTTTATTGTCTCTTGTTCCATGTGAACAAATCATATCAGCACCCCATTTATTTTTCCACATTTGTTCATTCTCAGGGCTGCTGTGGGTTTCTTGAAGAAATATAATACCATAATAAAATTTCCTCAACCAATGAAACATAGACCTACGTTTCTTAGGATCCCGCAGCCCTCTAACTTTTAATGAACATAAATTTAAATTATAATTATCATTCATCATTGGTAGCTAAAATATGATTTTACTTTGGTCTGCCAAGGTTGCTGCACATGCGCCCAACTAGATACACAGAGATTTGATATCAAGTTATTGTCATTTAAATCCAGAGTTGCTGTCCATCAGTACAGGGAGTTTTAACACCTGTCTTTCCAGAGTATTGAGAGAGTTCTTTGAATTATGATTTAACAAACATGTAGAATGCTGAATCACATGCTCTGCCAATCTCTGTGTCACATAACTCAATGTGCCCAACATTGCCACGACGTTTGTGGGGCCGCATCATACATCACAAGGGAGTGAGTGAATAAATATATATATACATATATAACACACACACACACACACACACACACACACACACATATACATATATATATATATATATATATATATATATATATATATATATATATGAGCCTGACCGAGCATGCATTTTGAAACCGAACCGGGTACTCGGTACTCGGTACACATTACTGATACCGAACCGGGCACCGTTCAGGTTCGGTATATGCAATTCAAACGTTTGACAGGGGTTAATAGCTGTTACCCTTATGTACAGGGGTATTACTATTGTTATGTAATTAAGGCGATTAATGCAACCCATGTGACACACGTAATTACAAAGTATCGTTTGTTGCATTGTTTAAGTGTATACAAGTACGAAAAGTAACTTCATTGCCAACATTGATTTTGTGAATCAAATCGAAATTTTAGGCACTATTTTTACTTCGACTATGTCCGGTGCATCCCATGTAGACAGGCGAGTCCAGGCATGTCGCCGGGCTATGTGCAGTTTGTAGGAGGTGGGGTGTTCTTACCCAGGTCTTTCGACCCAAGTTAAGTACCATCCCTGGCAGTCTGTGGGTCTGCCATGCCAACTCTTTTATTTGGATGTGAGTCGATCAATGTTAAGCAGACTCAGTTAGACAAGTTAGAGACAGTCCAGGCTATGGCTGTGAAGAGAGTGCTAGGATTACCGATTCGGAGCCACCACTCAAAATTACTGCGGGCTGTGGAGATAGATCTGGTGGGGGATAGAATAAAATCCAACACAAATTCTTTGTGGTGGCGAACATTCTGGGTGGCGAGCCCCACCAGGACTTTGTGCACGAGTCTGCTTGCGCTTTACATTGCCCACGGTGTTGTGGTTTCGGGGACACTCCTGGACAGGGTGATAAAAGCAGGCGGGTCGCCTGTGGACCTAATTTTCAATAAACCTTGCAATAACAGTCAGAGGCTGCCACAGGACGGGGTAGTAAACAGCATTGCCTACCTGGTCATGCAGGAGAATTTTATTAAGCCATATTCTGAGGAGCACGTGCTGGCCACACTTCTATTAAGAACTTTTTAACCTTGGTTTTTAATTCGGAGTTTTTAGTTATCCATGACTGCCTGCTTTTTATTTTGCCTTTATTGTATTGATCTCGATGTATTGTGATTATTTCCTCGTCCGCCGGGGTTTTAATACATTATTATTATTATTATTATTATTATTATTATTATTATTATTATTATTATTATTATTACTATTATTATTACTATTATTATTGACAGTGATAACCGAACCGAACGTTCAGTGACTGTAAAAGCCAAACCCGAGCCGGGCTTCAATCCTGAAACCTGGCAAGCTTGGGTTCAGTTGTTTGGATTCGGTCAGTCTCTAATATATATATATATATTTATATATAATGTGTGTTGCTGGTATTAAAGCACCTTACATAGCACACGGAGAGAAAAATATAGCCAGCACTTGCAAAGTACCCATCATAGCATTTAAACCATACAGGTACATTGTTGAAGCTCATATTCAATTCTCCAGTGCCAGGAACCAGTATTATTCTTGGAAGCTGCAAACTAGCTCCAAGGCGGCCAGAAGGCAACGAAAAAAATAGAAGAGTTCCACACACCACTCACATTTAAGCTTTGGCACATTTCCAGTATGCTGTGGCTACCAACATGAAACACAGAAGCCAAAGGTCCAAAGGAATTACAAGACTGTTCTGTCTCCCGTTCAGACCCTGGAAACAGCCAAAAAATTTAAAAAAAAAAAAAAAAAAAAAAAAGGAAGAAGAAAAAGAAAAAGAAAAATAAAGAGAGACAGCCCCAAAGAAAGATCAACGATTTGAAAGTTATTCAGAATGACAACAAAACTGAAACATATCATTCTGGTTCTTGAAGATGAAATAACAAAAAAGCTAAGCTAAGTAGGTATGGACAGAAATAGTCATTTGAGCTTGACCATTTGAATAAATTGAATAGAGATCCACACAAAAATTACACTCATGCCAAGTTTGCAATACAATTTCGATGCAAATGACCATTTGAAAAATTATAATAATATATCCAAAAGTACATACCAACCAAGTTGAAATGGATCTGACCAATAGTTTTGCAGAAGTCGAAAATGTAAAATAGATAGATATGCTGCCAGATGACCGAGGGACAGATAACATTGGTGGACGACCACAAGAAAAGTTCATCTGATTAACAAGTCAGTGGAATTTCCAAAAATACTGAATTTATTCTGGAATACTATTATTCCTTTTCAAAAACTGTCTGTCAAGCCTTTTTCTGTTAAGCAGATTCATAGTGTATTGGCCAATAGACCTGTAATGCCATGGGCATGTTTATTTCTAAGGCCACACATAGGGTAATTATGAAATTCTGATCCTTTGACTTGTGAAGCACATCAAGCAGCTATTTCAGTTTATGTAATTCCATGTTTTGACTCTCGCATAATTTGTAGCTTGAATTCAGTGATTTCAAATAAGGTCCAGAGAGTTATGACACATATATTGGCCCATCTCAATTCTGTTGACACCTCAATTCTGACTGCACTTATTTATGTATAAATAATGTTCACCTTTATGATGTTCATGAATTATATATTTACGTTTTAAATTTTTAGCGCCAAAGTTAAATCAAGTCCATGAAGAAAATGTACAAACAGGAAGTTCTTGTATGCATACCAGTACACTTATACAACTATGAAGTTACATTGCGCCCTGATAGAATACTTTGATCAGGTATAAATGTGTCGATACCACATGAATTGTGATTCATATCATACATGATTTTTTTAGTTGTTGTCTTTGTCTACGATTAGTGCCTAGTGGCAGTTTTGTCAATGTGACCTTGTTAAATCCTCATGAACAACAAATGCTCTATCAGTGCTATCAGGTCATGCAAGGAACATTTCCACAAGCTGGTTGCCAGTCTCATTTATGAGATTAAATTTACAAGCATGGTGTAAACCAATTGATAGGAATATATATACCTTCTATGCTTAAGAGTACGTTTGCCACAGATAGGGTTAACGTTACTTGCATATGTTCATATTAATTATGTACCACATTTTTATGTCAATATAATGCATGATGAATGTTGTATCAAGTCTATTGGACATATACATGTTTATATAGGGCAATTGATCTTTGCTTTAATTATTGACCTCAGTGTTGTTGATTTTTTGACATTATACATATATTTTTTCACATGATATGACAAACGAGTACAATGTTCACATATTTTATTCATGAATTAAGTAGCTTTTCATTGTGAAGTAACAAAATCTTACGAGTAGTATAGTTGCTTGGCCAGTGCATTTATTTGTCAGGCAATGTACCCGCACATTAAATACAGACCAAAATGGCAATTATGTATTTACATAACATTTACTTATTCTGCCATACAGAGAATACTTGTTATGGGCATATTGTATTCACTCACGTTACGTTGAAGCTTTAAGTTTTTTAAAGCACCTCATGCATAACGAGCATTCTAACGCGAAGTTATTATGCCTGATCCCTCACGTTGCATAGTATGCAACCTAACATTTAATGTACACAGGAGTGTAAATTAAATATGGCATAGTTTTTTCATCAATATTCCTATTCTCCTTACAAATTCACTTATTTGTGATGTGTTTCTGCTAATGTGTAACACATGTCCAATGACCAAACCACAGGCTAGATTCTCTGGAATATTTCCAGTGATATCAGGATGTGACACTATGTCAAATTTGAATTGTTCTCATTCGTCAAAAATCTTTGTCATATACTGTTTGTTGTCAACCCTATTTCAAGATCAAGGACAGGCACCCTATTGTCACTCTCATTTTCTTGATTCAAAATGAGTTCCTTTGGATTAATTTTCCTCCAATGTTACTTGATCTCATCCTTGAAGAGTACATAGATCATCAATGAATCTTCTAGTCTGTGAGTTGAATCTTCTTGCAGCAGTATAGTTTGCTCTTGCCAATTCTTCCATCCATTTGGAATAGTAAAAATGTAGATGCAACTTGGCAGTGTTAGTAGCTGGATCAGTTTCCATTGGTATTCGAACTATTTGTCGAAATACTTTATTACCAAAGCTAAAGTATGTATTGTTGATAATATACTTTATCAAATCAGAACAATGTTTTTTGGTGTAACACTTTCTTTTATCCTTAAAGTTTCCTTTCTCAAATCTTGCATCAATGTTGGAAACTTTAATGTATTGACATGTTCCTCCTTTGAAAGCCTTGTCCAACATTGAAACTAGCTCTTCTTTCAGGTCTGTTAAGTTGATCTTTGCATATAATTTGAAAAATTGAAGGTTTGGATTCATTTGACACTTTTCTTCTTGTTGTCTCATCTAAGTCCCGTAATATATCTGTGGTACTTGTAGTGATCCACGTCCTACTCACTCTTGTGTATGTATGAACTTTTTCACAATAATTAGTATGGGATTTTTGGACAAGTTTAAGAACTTTAGTTGGCATCTTTGCAACTTGTTTTGAAACACACTTCTTCGCTGCAATGATTTACCTAAATTTGAAGGTTACTTGTGCATTTTGACAATTGCACAGATGATCGGTAATCTCCTGTCTTCATTTGGCATAACACTTTTGAAAACGTTGTTCTTGTGTACTTGTTCGTCAAGTTTCGCTATGTAATTTTTGTAGCATGTTGTTGATATAATATGTCTTGCAAGTAAGTGCAATGTTTTTACTTGCTTCATACGGATGGACGCATGGCCCCCTATGCCACCTTCAGTGGTGGAGGACAACAGGTGCCTCCACCTGTGCCCGGGTAATAGATTAAACTGACATCAAGGAGGTAATGTGTAAAAGGTGAAAGAACATCCATTTTAAATATTCTTCAACAAATGTCCAAGTTACCTAAAGCCCAACTCTACTAACTTGACCGACCCTTCTGAAAAGGCCTGACCATAAATAAATTTTCTGAAACATAAAAAAAAAAGTTTCAAGCCACCCTTCCCTATTGAACAATTGATCGACAACAGCGAACAGATTTTATTGAGATGGTGGCTGCCGTGTGCAGTTACTTTGTAGTAAAGTCAACTCAAGCATGGCACTTCTTTTCAACTTGTCTGGACGGTTAACTTGGGCTGGGCAAACAGCATGCATAGCCATGGTTGTTTGCTATAACAGCATAACCCTCGTTGTTCTATGATCATCATCGTAATATTAGTCTAGGTTCTAGGTGTCCTGTCTGATTTCCAAGGGCAAACAGTCCTCATAGTAGTTTTAAAAATGATTACAATCTTAACTTTAATCTGCCTGTTTGGTTGTTTCTGAAGCAGGTGTCATCATTAGTTACAAATCCAAATGCAACACAATACCCTGGTAAATCTTGCACGTTGGTGAGTGCCATTTCGAACTAGGCAGAATGCAGTGTAGGATGGTCACACAAAAGTACATTTGATTTGGATATCAAAGTAAATCATTGCCACAGCATATATCATATCATTATTGATGCTCTGAAATATTTGCAAAATATATACTTTTGGTTTTATATGTTAACCCCCCCCCCCATTGGATAATTAGTACAGGTAGAATCCAAAATATATGTACAATTAGTGTTAGCGAAAGGTTGATTTGTGGAATGAATGTAATGTACAATATGTAATGGGACTTTTCCAGTGTGAGTATAACTTAAAAATGTAAATACAAAGCTTTGAAAATACCAGTTGTGGTTGGCGTTGGGCCCCAGAATACGACTATTGTATCAGACATTGAAGTCGTCCCCAGGTTTTGAATTGAGTAGCAGCACTGGGTACAGCAGCCAAGAGCCCCTGCTGAGTCAAAGATGGAGCTTAATGGAGAAGGTTGCCCCAATGGTGGATACACATCCGAAAGTCCTGGCAGTTTTTGCCATAATTGGTAAAAATTACAGACTAAAACAGATTTATTGGCCAAACCTAAAAGTTAACTGACTAGCATATGATGTCTGAGATTATGTGATGTTTAAGTACAGGTAATGGTTTTACTTTTCAGCAGTTGCACTGTATTATATATATGTATGTATATATTAAATTGCATGAAACTCCATATGATGTAATGATGTTGCCTCAGGTATTGTACCGCGCTTACGATATGTACAAACTTATACATGTAACAGACAACATGTTGTTATCCTGCTTTATGTACACTCCGCATAACAGCTATTTGGAAGCTGCAATGGTATACTGGCCATTGCCCATTATGTAGTGGTAATGTGGTTCTCTGCAACCTCATCTGAATGTAAAAATCACTATATACTTGCTACATAGTAGGAAATGCGTGTATATTACCGATACATGTCCACTTTATGTAGCAGTGTCTGCATTGTTCATGGCCGGGGGATCAATGCACTGATTATTACCACTATTCTATGCTCTTTTTTCACATGGCTTTGCTTAACTTGAGTATGAATACATTGTGCAACCTTATCAATCTGTGAATTTCAATTTCATCTTAACCCATCATCTTCAATTTCTTTGTAGGCTCATTCTGCTGAGGAAACGCCATGACTCTTTTACACTGGGTGGATTATTTTGCATTTTCCTGCTTTGTTGTGGGGTCTCTTGGCATCGGAGTGTACACAGGATGTACCGGAGGCAAACAGCGCACTATTGGGGAGTTTCTTATGGCTGATAGGAAGTTAGATGTACTTTCAACCTCGCTTTCGATACTTGTGTCATTTATATCAGGCATTATAATCCTTGGCCAAACAGCAGAATTCTATTTATATGGTGGCCAGGATGATTTTGGTAAACCCATTGCATTTATTCTTGGGCTATTCTTAGCAGAGAGGCTTTTTGTGCCTTGGTTATACCCCATGAAAATTGTCAGCGTATACGAGGTGAGTAGCAGACTTATAATGAAGCATCAGTTACAACATTACAATAATATTTCAAAATACTGTGTTTAAAAAAAACCCCATTCATTAAACCAGTTTGGCCGTACTCAATCTATGGCAAACATTATTCATCTGGAAGAACATAGTTATACTTTCAGCGGTAGGTGTTTTTTAAGTGGGTAACTTGAAATGAAAAATAACAAATATAGTGGTGATGGTTGTAGTGGTATTAGTAGTAGTATTTTACTGCCTTTTTACTGTTACCATTATCATTATTGCTTATTACAAATTAACCGCTGCCAGCTCAAATGTCTACTCAAGTTACAGGATCTTGCATCTTCAATTCACTGTTATTTATATGTTGAGCTTCTCCTTTAAATCGTTTAGTCGAATTCTCTTCATATCAACATCGAGTGGGTTTCTCCTCAGTTTGTTCAAATGTGCACTAATTTAGGGATTACGTATTACATGTTTCTTCAGTTGTAGGTAAACTCTTAAAAATCATCTCCGAAATCCCTTTGCCAATTTCCTGGACACCCTTAAATCTTAGTTTGTTCAAGAGGAGGTGACACGATTATCTTGTTTCTGTAATTTTCAATGACAAATTCTGAACTACAGAGTCTATTGATTCTCTTCAAACATGAGTCATAATGTTCTGACCCATGTATAAAACTATACCACCCTGTAAACTGGAATCACAACACAAGCAATGTTTTGTTAAAACATGGATGTCAATATGGTGCAATGTGAATAGGTAACAAAAGGTTTACTTCTCGCCTTCAGGTGAAGACGTTGATCATGGGAGAGCAATTATAGAAAATGACTCGATCAATTTAACTCTTATATCCTACAAGTATGATTTACCTTACACGTACATTTATACATATAATGTTAAATGTGATGGCACTGCTCCATGACCACCAGGTTATCTATAAATACCAATCAGAACGAACTTTGCGGTGATATAAATTAGTACAATGATTGCAAGTTCAATTCCTTGCAACAAGATCTCTCGGTCAACTGCCATTTTGGCTACATTTTCAATGGAAAGATCAAGGTAATGTCCTACCTGGGAAAGTGACTTCACCTTTGGGCTAAATATCACTGACATTTTTTATATTTTGTGAAAATATTCAAGATAAAATGGTCAAAGTTACGCTATTATAATCTATATTTATCTGCAAAAATGTAGCAGTTTGTTTCACAACTTCATAAGTTTTTACATCGGTATTACAAAAAGTGCAAAAGGCTGATTTTGTCCAAATTTATATTATTGATGGACTCTTCATTTTTACACAGATGTGGAAAAGAACTGTTTATTTCTTAGAAAATCCCTGATACGTGTTTGCTGTAAAGATTCCTTACAATAAGCTAGTTTTTATATCATAAAAATAAGATAATTAGTTTTACAGAAATATCCACATGAACTAGAATTTTGGTGCAAATACTTTTAGTCTGTAAGTAGGATTCAACTGTTAATATATCCATTGACTACCATGTTAGCACGAAAATATTTTCTCAGTTTCTTCAGGTTGTATTGGTACTAGAACTACCAAATTTGGACAAGTGATAGACCATGTGTATATCTAAATGTCTCCAAATCTCAAAATGAGCAAAATAATCTAAAACCATTTGGACATTATCTCATTTTTCCAATTAGTACTGACACCCTTTAACCTTCTCCCACCTATTCACATATGCTTTCAAATAGTTTCACTATCCATTAATTTCATATCATGTAGTCTTAAGTGCAACTTTTACTAATTGAAAGATGTACATCTTCCCTATTTCGAAATTACTTCATGTTTGAAGTAAAGTAAATCAGGACAGAACAGAATCAGAACGAAAATACAGAAAAAAGGACTGAGAAATTATTAAGTTTATAGAGATATATTAGAAACATCTTAAACATCCGTGGGCATTTGGCAGAAAACCAGGTATTGACAAATGCAAAGGATGTAAGAATTATTTTATTTAGAACAAATTTTTGGTGATGTTACAAATGCAAGACGTAAGGAAAAACTATCCAAAATATTCAGTGTGCTAAACTCATAGCTGCACTAATATAACAGCGTCGTTATTCATTGATTTCTAAGGTTAACTTGGAATATAAGATTACAACAGGAATCAAATAGCAAAAAAGCATATATGGAACCCAGCATTACCATCATTGTGCAGTCACAGCTCCAAACATTAAGATGATCTAACAACTAAACGTTTTCTTTCACAAGACAACTAAATTCAAGTTATATCATGATATAGAATAGAATTGATTATGATGAAATAATGATGATGATGATAATAATAATAATGATAATAATAATAATAATAATAATAATAATAATAATAATAATAATAATAATAATAATAATAATAATAATAATAATAATAATATTATTATTATTAGTAGTAGTAGTAGTGGTAGCAGTTTGTGTGGTTGCAATAATGTACACTTTGTCACTTGATAAGGAATTGCCAAAAAGAGCCCTTCCTTGTATATGCTTATCATAGAGGACTAAATTAAGGCATAGTTAACTAAAAATTTCACTTTGGTACAAGGTGTACTGAATATAGAAATATTATGATACAAACACAATGTAAATCAGAACAGGACAACAAAAATTATGATCAAATGTAACATAATGTTTTCACATTTTTTAGCCACAGCCCATACTTTACCAGCAGCACACATGACACAATTATATTATGCTGCAATGCCATAACACATGTAATGAAATTCAAATTCAATATTCAGTTTCAATGAGGCACGGTATTTTATCTTATTAGATTTATCTCATTCATTAACTGATTCAGTTCTATAATGTGAAACAAATTCAAGACAACTCTTGAATTGCAATAGACATATTACCTGCTTGATCACTATCATCCACAACAGGAGTGCAGCATATTTTTTCTTTGTCACCATGTTCAATATCTTAATTTCAAATATATTTGTCTGTTTAGTTTCTCAAATTCTTGATTTGAATCAGAGTTGACACATATTGAACTTGTGTAGAGTATTATCGTGGACAATCACAGCAAACCTGACGTATAATAAAAAAAGCGTTATAGTGGACAAACCAGATTACTTATAGAATTTCGTGATATCAAAAAGAGCCAATACTTTTGATAAACTTGAGTTTTTCATAGACATGTGTAATTCACTTGCATTTGTCAATATCAGCAATGATCACGTATAGTGGCAACTCCATGATATACTTCCTGTGTTCAGTTAGGGTTTGAAGAAATTGGATTGTCAGAGGAATTCGGACAAACAGTTATGTCCAATATTTTAATGATTGATTTTACATGCTAATGTATAGTGAAGAGTATGCAGGGCCCATATGATACGCATTTACCATCAGAATTTATCCTCTTCGGAAAAAAATAAAATAAACAATAAAAAGTAAACTAAAAAATAAATAAAATAAAAAAGTAAATAAATATGTATATATATATATATATATATATATATATATATATATATATATATATATATATATATATATATACGTATATGATTGAAGTGTATATGATGAAGGCTTTATCTCTTATTTGCAGTATTTGGAGCTGCGCTTCAAATCTAAAGCTGCTCGTATTACAGGAGCAACCATTGGAATCCTATCTTCGGTAAGGATTACTTCTTGATTTACGTACTACCAATGTTCATAAATATTTTTAATCAATGTTATTGAAACGTGTACGTGTTTAATAGATCTCAAATCGGTGGTTGAAGATTTTGGCTGCTGGGATTGTGGGGATATTATCGTAACCGGATTTTCAGGGTTAAAACTACAATCTTGTATATGAGTATACACAAAATATACTTATTTATTAAGTATTTCTATGTTTTTCTCTATATATCTGGCACTTCACTTTTATGAAAGACAATGAAAAAGTAATGAAATAAATACATAATCTAAAGAGAACATAGACAAAGAAAAAGAAGAGACAGGAGTAACCTGAATGGCATGGAAAAATTGAGAAATATAGAGGTGACATTTGAAAAAGGGTAGTGACAAAAGTGGAAAAAGTAAGCAGATAGAAAGTTTAAAGGGGAGATGCAAGAACTGAGAAAACATGAAACAAACAAATTATCTAAAGTAAACACAGAAAAGGTAAACGAAGACAGCAGAATATATATGACAAAAAGATAAAGGCATATAGAGATAATGAAAGATAAAGGATGGTAAGTGAAATGAAAGTGCGAAAGGTAGGCGGGGTAGAAAACGAACAAGGAGGATTACAGAACCGGTAAGGAGAAGGGGAAGGAAAAGAGAAGATGGATAACAAGTATGCTGATTTTATTTATCAATTCATGTTTTCAAAATATTTCTTCTTTCAAGGCAGCAAGAGAAAAGAAACTTTCATGACATCCTGCCATTATGTTTTCGGAGTCATGAAGCCACAGGATATTTGTTATCATCTGTGTATCGATGCAGTGTGCACAGCGTTCAACGTACCACCTGTTCAAATTATCATCCATGCATATTTTCCTTTGTTTTGGTAAAGCTCTCAAATGTTGTTTTTACATTAATCTGTTTTTACATAACCTCAGACCAAAAGTGTGTCCAAAGGAAAAATATACCCATAGGGCTCAGAGAGTGGCTTAGTAGTGTAATATTGCGACATGGTAACGTCTGAAGAATATTTAGAAAGAGAAGAAAACAGATTGTATAAGTGCTTTACCTTTACTTTTCAAAAGAAATATTAAAAAATACAGAGTACTTCAGTGGGTTAATTGCACATTTTGTAAACACCAGTTGACACTGTATCACAACCCTCATCGTGATCATAGGGACTACCCATTCTTGACTGTTACAGTATTGCAATAGATCAGGTGTCTAAATGTAATTGACATTTTTTTGGCTTTTTGTCGATGTATAAGAAATAATGATTCCGCTCATTTTTTACTTTTGATTCGTGAAACAGGTTGACTTTTTATTGTTCAGTCACTTTCACTTGTTTCTGCAGCCTCCAGTAAAAGCCGCATCAGAGCTCTGCCATTTAAATTTTTTTTACTAATAGGTTGTTTCTTACTCAAAGTTGCTACCCAAGTATTCTGTTTCAGTGATACAAGTGATTTACATGAAAGGGCAAACACTTGATACGTGACAGGTCGGGTCAATAGTCACACAACAGATACAACAGTCCAGGTAGAGCATCACTTCGACTTGAAACTCCAAAATATCGACATTTTAATTTTCAAGTAGACGAAAACAAAACCACGTTAACAGCATTTGTTTCAGTTCTGCAACTCATAAAGGAATACAGCACAACTAACCTGATACAACCATAAAGGACAGAAAATCTCCTCGAAGAAACACCCGGGCCTGCAGGATGTAACTACAGAGCAGGGTATTTCAATCTGCCCAGTTCTCTCTGGCAACTGCAGAGTAACTATGTAATGGTTATTATACGTCAAAGGATTTCAAGTTGGCCAATAAGAAGTCTCCCCACTGGCAGTGAATCCATCTCCAGTTATGTCTCCTAACATAAATAAATGATAATTGAAAAACTCTTTTCAAGCATTAATAGAGACTCACACCCTGATAGGTTTTTGATATTGTGCCTTAGGCATACTTACTTTTTACAAAATGTTCATAAGACAATAACATGATGCTTAACCTTCTCTTTTCCCCTATCCATGGTCCCATGACTGCCTTTCAATAAGACAGCAAGGAGTCATCATCAAAGGCTAGAACTCTGAATGGGGCTTTTTTCAATCCAGGTGTGCCTCAAGGTTGGGTACTTGGCCCTCTCTTGTTCCTTGTATTTATTAACGATATTCCTGACATAGTACGTTCGCAAATAATTTTTGGCTGATGACACGACTCTGTAAATTACTAGTGATGATCCCAAGACAACATCTGCTATCTTAAATACTGATCTATCTTCTGTCCACGAGTAATTCAAGCGATGGTTTATTACGTTTAATGCTTTCAAATGAACCCAATGCTTATTTCTGGAAAACATCAATCTACTATCCATCCTCCACAAATCTTTCAAGGTCATACACTTACTAATGTAAGTGAACATAAGCATTTGGGTTTAACATTTAGATCCGATATAACTGGACAAATCATTTAAAGCAGCGCTAGTTTTGAAGGCATCCACGCAGCTAAACATTTTGAAATCTTTGCAATATCGTCTCAATCATGAAACACTGGAAGTGAGTCATATCTCCTTCAGTAGACCATCACTTGCATATGCTTGGGTAGTCTGGGATAGCAGTGCAGAGTTTGATGTTAATCATTTGGAAAAAGTCAGCTGTGTGCTGCCCGTGTAGTAATAGGAGCAATGCAAACGACTTCATCAGCTAAATTATATGAGGCAACTGGTTGGGAAACGTTAGCCATATGTTGTTTAAAGGCCAAACTAATTCATATGCATGAAATTGTGTGAAATATTGCCCCCATTCTACCTGAAAAACGTTTTCCATACATTCCAGATGGTGGGGGTGAACTTCAGTCATGATACCTGTTGATGATTAGACATTCCCCCATTTTAGAGCATTTGATCAATCTTTTTTCCATTTGCTGTTAGATTGTGGAAGGTTCTCCCCTAAGAAACTCAAAATGCTGCAAGCCTGTAACAGTTTGAACTCAGAATTGAATCTAATGTGCCTCGCCCAGTGAAGCATACTCATCTTTATTATGTTGGTGAACGGACAGCTGCAATTCAGCATGCAAGAT
This sequence comes from Hermodice carunculata, assembly GCA_964020975.1. Taxonomy (NCBI): domain Eukaryota; kingdom Metazoa; phylum Annelida; class Polychaeta; order Eunicida; family Amphinomidae; genus Hermodice; species Hermodice carunculata. Next base: position 66,081,072 of record OZ026626.1, on the reverse strand, counting down.
TAAGAATGGTCAGCATGGAGCTGAATAGTTGCCTGCGTAGACAGACCCTTCTCACCGCGGTCCGACTGAGGGCGAAAAAAACATAACCCCACTCGAAGGGTCTGCCGAGGACCTGCATTAATCCGTTTCACAGGGCAATAAAACTGGTCATAAGACTTAGGTGCGAAGATTTCTGATATGGTTACTACGGGACGGCGGCCAATAGCGAATTTGTGTAATGGACGGAAGGCCCAATAGAAAAACTGTGTATTGCACGCAAGGCCAAGACGGGCGACGGTCATAAATATGCATGAGTAAACACTGTTTTTAGATCAAAGCAGCTGGATATATCTATAATTCAGTGAACTTGTCCTTATCAGTTTATACATATATACATAAATGTAATTTTCTTCACCACAATTTGACCTGCTTTCAGGCAAGTGAAAATTGTTGGTGCATTTTACATGAAGTAATGCATTGTTGTACATGTTAATGGTGTACTTGTGCTAATACTTTGAACAATATCAATATGTAATATTCAATTCCACTTGAAGCATTCAAAATTACTCCTGATTAAAGATGAGAGTGAAATATCATCAACTATACATACAACACACTGTGAACACAGCCACAAAAGTGTTCAAAAAGAGAGAAAAATGAAGATATGGTCTTTGAAATTTATCCAAAATTGATAAGACAAATCATACATCCAAAGTTCACCAGCAGTTTCAAGTGTAAATTGATTAGCAAATTGCTGTGCATATATATGTATATATATATATATATATATATATATATATATATATATATATATATATATATATATATATATTTTGCCTTTGTCATATGCAAGGAAAATATATATTCACATTGGATATTAAATAGTTCCAACATTTTTTTTTCAAGTATTATCCTGTTATACACTGTGTAAATTGTATTATAACTCTCTGTATATTAAAACCAGCTTTTATTTTTGGTCCTGTGTGACAGTACAATTCGTCATACATGTATTTGAATGAAATATTCAAATGTATCAAATTAGCACCATACTATGCCATACTAAAATTAAAAGCTTTTAATATGAACATACAAAAAGGCAGCAGATTTTTCGTCAAACTGTTTACTAACCATTTGTGTACACAATGTACTTCATCTGCTACGATGGTTGTGACATTCTTCTGGTATTTGTCCGACAACAGCATGTCTCTCCATCTTTGATTCTTTAGCCAAGTTTCAGGAGATGCCATCACTATTTGATACTTCCCATCTTGCACTCCGTCATCATTTTCCCCCAGAATACACGCGGAAATCCCCATTGAATTTAGTTCAACAAGGTGCGATTTTAACAAGCTAACTAGCGGGCACACAAGAACAACTATCCCATCGTCTTTGCCCTGGATGATATCGTATAACTTGGGGATTAGTTGAAAGGTGATGGACTTCCCACCGCCTGTAGGTAGTATAACAAACGTATCCCTTTTGTTCACTATTATTTCATATAGTGCTTTATTTTGTTCTGACGATGTCTCAAAATCTTTGCCGCACGCATGAACTGCTTTTTTTAACAAAGTCCCGGAATTCGTCATCCATGTTTAGGCTGTTGCAGGCAGCGTACGGCAAACCGCAATGGCGATGCAACAGGTACGGTCAGAGCTATTCTGCTCTGGAATCACCGTACACACATCGCATCCCACAGTAGCCAATTCACCCCTATAGACGCTAATTCAATTACTCGCTGATTACCTTATCTCAATATCAAACACTTTTTAATTGCTACCGTACCGCCCGCCAATACACAAATCGTTCGCACCTGGGTTAATTACTTAGATACAACCATGTCTACGACGCTAAAATTATCCCAGAAGGCTACTCGCACTTATGACTTCCGCTTCACAGCGCAGCCAATCAGGGCGGCCCGTTTCACGGAGCATCAGCGCTAGGATCTGAACGCTGATGCAGCTCCTCGGCAGACCAAGTCCGCCGTCAATAGAAATCCACAATATGAATAGCGCGGCGGTATTGGTCTGTCTACGAAGGCAAGCTGAATAGTCACTTGATCAAGATCTGTGTCAAAGGTTCGCCATTATGTTGCTGTGATCAAGGCTCACAGGATGTTTGGCACTATTTTTTGTTTGCCCAAATTACATATATATCAGAAAATCTTAATATTTCTTCATAATTACAATTGCCCCTCTCTACTTTGATAACATTACTGTATGGCTCGAATGATTGTTTTAGTTTAGAAAATGAGGCAATATTTTTATTCGTCCAAAATTACATTTTAAGCACCAAACAATTTGATAGCAGTGCCATTACATGATTCCGACTTCAATAGCTATCGTTGGATCAAATATTTCCATTTAAATTATCCAATTTCATGATTCATAATGTTTCAAATGTTTGCCCACTGTCTCTATTGTTTTTGTTGCAGTAGCTCGTTTCAGTGTTATACTAGCGGGGGTTGTGTCACCATGTTAGCCTATATACATCTTACTATTATCATGTATTCCATGGCGCTACACCTCTCTATGGTTGTCTTGTAACGTTTCTGTCCAGTGTCATTTGTCTTTTCTGCAAAAGGGTTTTGTATAGGGCTTGGGTGCTTCCCAATTGCTGGATAAAATATGGTGAAAACATGATAGAGTTAAAGTATAGAGTGACATGCAGGGTGAATTATATTAAGTAGTTCAATTAGTACATTCGTTATAAATGTATTTGTGTGTATGTAAGAGCCTATTAAAGTGAACTGTATACAAAAGGAAAACGAAACAACAACAAAAAAAAAACAAAAACAAAAACAAAAAAACAAACAAACAAACAAACAAACAAACAAAAAAAAAACAAAAAACCACACACACAAAAAAAAACACCCCCCCAAAAAACCCAACCAACCCCCATCCACCCAATTTATACAGGGTATTTAGTTTGAGCATCACGGTTCTATCAAATTAGCTAACAATGGTGCCCTCTGGTGGTGATATTTTGAAATTTAGGGAAGAAGAGAGTGCAACCCACTGAGCTAGCCATACAATAGGATTTAAGTTCAATTTAGTTTAAGGAGTCTAACCTCGATCTGGGATCCTGAGTGATGGCCATTCTGAGTCAAGAAGCAATTAGATGGCTTAACGTAGTTGTCTTTTTCACCTTGTAAGCTACCAAGTTTCTGAAATTTTTGGGCAATATTTCCCATTGTAAATATATGTAATTTGATTTGAAGTTTTGACAAATGCTGAAATTAATATTTTCAGATCAAAATCGTGATATAACTGTGAATGATACCCTGAAATTTTGGGATAAAAATTGTACCCATGGCCCTAGTTCAACCAGACCAGTGTGTTTATGTATAGTAAATACAGATGGCTCATTGAAGTTTTAAAATTCCAAGCACATATGGTAACTATTACCATATCTTATAGAAGTCCTTACTCTCATAACCTGTCTGTGCCTGAGGAAATGTGATGTGACCTTAGAGATTTGACTTTGTTGAGGCCACCACCAAGGGCCATGGCCAAAAATTGTCAGTCTCCACAGCAACAGTTCATATTGTGGTCATCACCTTTAATGACAGTCTAGAGTAATTAATTGTCCACCATTTGACACCAGATTTATGGTTTAGGACGGACCGATAACTTGGTAAGATAATTTTTGGCAGTCCTGGTCATATTCCTTGTGACACTGGAGGGGTGAGTGGGCTGTGATACAATTGAGGATACCTTATTACAGAAGCTCCTGTCCCCATTAGTACCAAGTGGTCAGTCTGTGGAAGCCATAAATGTGGATTTTGGCAGGTTCCATTGAATAAGTAGGGTGTGATCATGATTTCGACTGATCAAATCTGTCACATGTTCAAGGGCAAGAACAGCATGCACATACAGATGCTCCTCTGTAGATTACGCAAAAGATGACAATGTGTAAATCCTTATCACAGGGTTAATTTGGATCAAGTAACTTACAGTTTAAAAGATTTTCAGCCCACCGATTGCTCAATTATTTATCGCTACAGTTCATTTTGTAATGTCCTGTATTTATGTTGTCCTTTTTCTTGCTGAGAGGGATTAATATGGGACTGGGCCCTTTTTTCCCAATTGGATCATGTTTATTTTTATAATTTTGGTACATCGTTATGAATAAAAATATGTTTAAACCAACCCACCGAGAGCTCAGAAAGGTAAATAGATTTTGACCTGCTTGCAGAAATTGCCATATCATCCTGTGAATATCTTTTCATACAGGACATCTTTATGGATTGATCTCAAGCCTCCTATGCTGCATATTGCTATACTTTTGTTTGAAACTTGCCAGCAGGTTCCTCTGTTCAGATGCAAGATCTAAATTTTTAATAATACAATAGATAACGACCTATTAAATATATAATGAATGGGGAAATTTCAAAATTCCCTCATGTTGGATCATGACGTCTCATATATATGCTCTCCTATTGGCTACTTCATCCCAAGGTCCCCAAGTCAGGGTGCAGGTTCAACCAAGTATTGTGACTGACTACAGCCACTCTCAACAGATGTTTCTGTGAATATTAGAACTGATACTTTTAAGTCCATCTGCATGCTTACCCCTCTATACCTTCAAATGGGTGTGGTAATGTTGACAGTTTTCCTGATGGCATGAATTTCGCCCAATTTAGCTCGCTAGTTCTCCACCTGTAATTGGCAGGATTTTGTTTGCCACGTTGAGGTATGATCCACACCGAAACATGGTGGCTGTGTTTCCTGGTAGGGTCACATTAGAAGCACACAAGGGCTTAATTCCTGTTCCTGTGGAGTTTGCTTATAGATTGTATGAAGAATTATGTAATGCCTGCAGATAACCAGGCATATAAAATAGGTAACAGGTTGGTGCCATGGTAGGAAACTGATAATTTTACCAGGCTTGATAAAAAGGTTATCATTTTCGTTAGTTGCATGCTGTCATCAACTTCTAGTAACTGATACAATAATTTTCACTAATGTTGTAGAATTTCTCAAAGATGTCACAAAGAAGGGCAACAGAATGACCCCTATGTTATATATATATATATATATATATATATATATATATATATATATATATATATATATATATATATATATATATATATATATGAAAAACAATTAGAAAATATCTTTCATCCGAATTTGTTTTACTGTTCAAATGTTACAGGTAAAAGAGCAAATAAATCGTGTTTGCAGATTCACGAAGAACAAGTTGACTTTTTGACTTTTTGGAAGTTATGATTGGCTAACCAATGTTGTGAAGCAAACAGTGTGTTGGAAAGAGTACTCGAAATAATACAGAGACAGGCCCGTTGTCTACATTCATATTTAATCAACAATACTGTATTAAAGAAAACACATTTGCTTTTGTGTTATATTTCAAGGTTCTGTATATGGGTATCGCCCTCTATGCACCAGCTACAGCCTTACAAATAGGTAAATATATGTTCCAACATAAATAAGCCAAGTTGGTAGTACAGAAATATTTTCTCTTCTGAAAAATGATAATTATAGCATAGTTTTTTCATTATCATTTTCTTTGGGGATGTCAGTTGACTGGATTCCTGCTTGATGTTTTCATTTCAAAAAAGGTCCTTATGATGATGATGATGATGATGATGATGATGATAATGATGACATAATCTTAGAATATAACTTGAGACATGGTATTAATTTTATTTTCTTACAGAATAGCAATTTTACAATTATTTCAGTTAAAAATGATACTTTGAAATTTTAAAGATACAGGATTCTACTGTATTAACAACAACTGTTCTATCCATACACAAAAAGGTCATAACATAAATAAATTATACCTTGAATTAAAATGATTTGCCGAGGGCATTAAAGACAATTTGGCTTTAACCTAATTAAATTCCATACAAGTTTCGCGTGTGCTTTTCTAGTTAATAATGGTAATAAAGATGATGATGGTGATAATAATAGGTAGTAGTAGTTGTTTTAGTAGTTGTAATCGATTTAATGGTTTTGGTGTGCCATGTAATTTCAGTGACTGGTATACAGGCCACCGTTTCAATTCCTGTTATGGCTTGTGTGTGTATGGTATATACAGCAATGGTCAGTGATCATGTATTTTTTACCTGTTTTTGCCACAAGTAATTCATTGATGTAGCCCACCTTCACTCTTCTTCATCAGCATTACTGTAGGCATATTGCAAAAAAACAGTATAATTTGTTGTTTACTTTGTAGGTTTTGTGCAACATGTGTTTTACTTTAGATAATTATTAAAACGTAAACTATCGCTATGGCATTATAATTAAAAGTTAGTTTTTCATATTCCAGCATCCCACATTTTATTTGGGTGTTCTTTAAAGCTTTGACGGATGGATGTAGTTAAGGAGGAAGGGAGAAAAGGGAAATAAAAAAGGAGGAACAGGAAAGAAGATCAAGGTGGAAATGGAGAAAGGGATAGAAAATGATAGAAATAATGACAAAAGAATGAAGGAGAAAGGAAACATAGAAAGAAAGTATGGCTGTTTAAAGCATATCTACATATGTTAGATATATCTGGAACCAAAACTTGTCTAGATTACAGACTTTCATCTGCAGCGACAATAAAATCCATTGACAGTGGGTCTGAAATGCACAATTGCGAGTTTACAAAATTGGCATAATCTGACACCAAGATATTAACTTTTAGGGTGGCATGAGAGCAGTGGTATGGACCGATGTGTTTCAGTTCACTGTCATAATGGGAGCATTGATAACTATAGTTATTGTGGTAAGTGTGTCTTTGAATTACTTGACGTATCTACTATTTATCTTATGAGACTTTCCCGCCTACTAAGTGATGAGCTGCAATGATCATGGTATAACATCAGCTATTTGTTATTTGATTACTTGATTTTCAAATGTTACATCTACTTCTCTTAGAATATTTCATTGAGTACAAATATAAGAAAATAATATTTTATCTTCTTATGGTAAATAAGATATAAAGAAAAAAACTTTATTACCATATGGCATCCCCCAAGGGCTGCAGCAAGGTGGCATGGGGCTACCTTAAGGTGCTGCCATCTTGTAGGCACTCCGAAAGACCCCCATAGCGCATGGAATCATTATAAATAATAATAAATTGCATGTAATTCAATCTGAAATATACCCTTATAGTCCAAATGCCTCATTCTATATATATTATGTACCCTTATTGTCTATATAGTACTTGAGACATGACAAACAGAGAAAAAGTCTGTATAGTATTGTGACACGAGATGAGTACCGGAAAAGATTCGTTACATCAAAATTTAAGTTTTCAGTCTTCTGAGTGAACATATTTACATGTCCACTGTCTAGATATCAGCCAAAGTGCATTTTATGAGAGTGCTAGTTGGCATGAAAGGTCCTCATATAATTGCCGTTTCTCAACATGCTAGGTAGTGAGCCACTTCTTTTATGAATCCATCTTTAGTTGCCATGAGATCATTTGTTATTGGTAAGTCTACCAAAGTTAGAACATTCAAACTAGTAGATTTATCAAAGATGTGAAACTAAACATGATCAGATTTTTTCTCTTACTCCTAAAGAGGGAACATTCTATAAGGAAGGCCAGTAACGTACACATAAATGTCACATGAATAACATGTTATCTGTAACAGAATATGTCCCATTCTCAAATTTTGCGCCTGGCGCCTCTTTTATATTTGCTTGTCAAGCAGGGCGTAGATCTGTGTCTCTTACAATGGCATTGTGTTGTTGAGAAAATTTGAATTCATTTCCCATGACTTCTAGTAAGGGTATTGATTATTGTTTATTTTATGTTTAATTTCATTTTGTTTACGTCATTTAATTTACCTCACCTTACATTATTTTCCCTGATTTTAAGATGGAAGATCTGAGGTCAAAGCACCTTTGGATAACCTCTAATCGCTTTTTTAAAAAATATTTTCGGATGGTTTGATACTTAAACTACATGCTCCCAAAAACACAGATGTGTGAACAAAAAGTTTACATGAGAAAATTGAGCTCAAAAATTTTGTTAATACTGAAGAGTTCTTCATTGCTGACCACATGGGCTTTGTTTGCATGGGCATGATCATGAACCGTGTCATTGTTTGTACAGTCATTAGTCCATGACCTCTGGAAACAAGGTGAGCCACTGACAAGGGTTCACTCACAGGGAACAGGAAAGCTTTAGCCATGAAGAATGGGCCAGTGCAAACTAATCACTACCATTATTCTGACTAATTTGAAATTCAATATTGTTGTAAAAACAAATTAGCACAATCCACGTACTGAGCCCAAAATATGGGAAGCCGCATGTGAACCCACACCCAAACATGCCAAGTGTGGTTACGTTTGATGTTCCCAAGTTAAAAAAATCAAGTTTTAAGCCACAAAATATGCTTTTTTGAATGATAACATCACAGAAGTAAAGCTACAAGTTTATCTCGTACAATAATAAAACGCAGGACAGAAGAAGTGAGTTAGTGTCATATTACACCCATAAATGCATAAGAATTGGCAACATTTTCTTTCAACGCAATTGTCTCGGAACTGTTGTTGTACAACTTAGTTGATCTGTATCTAGCCTCACAAACAAACAAATTGCCCTATCACATTAAAGTCAATGCACATCAAAAGAAAAATATCAAATCTAGGTGCGGATTCCAGGATTTTTTTTTCTGACTACCCCTTCTGTGACTTTTGGAGCAATTTTGAGAAGGAAAATGAACAACCTGTTAAGACCAACATAAAATTTTAGAACGTTTTATTTATGCTATTTCAGGACTCACCATTGAATTCAGTCCTGGACGGAGACATATTTTTTCAGTTCCTTCTGATTTCATCTTCGAACAAAAAATGTGCGATTTCTTCGCAAAAAATGTGAAAATCTCAAAAATATCACATTTTACACAAAAAAAAGCTATGGATACAAATCTGTGTATATGTTGTGATCAGATATTATATAGGTTTAATGTACTTTTGAAAAAATTAGATGGGTAATATTGATCCAAAGTTGCTAGTCTCACTGCACACTAGCTTCACATCTTCCACCTTAAACATTTATTCAGTAGCACATAAACACATACACTGATTTTCTTCTGATTATTATATTTTTTTTTGTTCAAATTAGGGTTCAATTCAAATAGGGGGCTTGGGCCGAGCGTGGGCCATCGGGAGAGACTGGGGCCGTTCTCCGTGGTTTGAGTATGCAGAATACCCAGGCATCTTTCGCTTGAAGAATTTTTATCATAAATGCTTTATAATGAAAACAAATATGAAACACACCTATATAATGCAAAATCTGAATTTTATTTACCTGTTTGTGCACTTTGCACCTCAGTGTACTGAATAATCATGGCAGTAAACCTAATATCATGTCATGTCAATATGATACGCATCGAGTAAGTGGCTTTCATTTTGTCACATACCTGGCAGTTGCTCTTTTGTGATTACCTTATCTGTCTATCACTCCTAGTGTATAACTCAGTTGCCCAATTGTTGGGTTTCTTTTGGTTGATTTTCAACAAAGGCTCGGAACTACGTTCTTATGCATATTCAATTAGATTTCAAGATGCGTCTTGAAGATTCCTTTTTCAACATCCACGTTTCTAGCAAAGCGTAGGTATAAATTATTATAAGGAGCTAATAATCTGTTTCACCATCCAACGATGGTGTTGGTATGATAATCCATGTACTAATTCTGGAACACCAATTGCGTACAAAATCTCAAATAAACCTTGTTATAATAAGTAAATCCATTTAAAAGGTAACTATTGTTAGTTTTTCGTTAAAATACGTTACAGAAATTTGGAACTATGCTTTGCGGACACGCAAGTCTACATCTCTGGATAGATGTGCTTAAAGTGGGGGCAGATCACGCGTAGGAAAATATCAAAGATGGTGATTTCGAAGCTTGAACAGTATCTCGACCAACTATATCTCTCTGTGATTCCTGTCATTTTGAGATATGTGAGAAACAGAATCTGGCATTGGGGAGTCACGATGTATAACGTTTGTGGCACCAGTTGTTGGACTTTGCGGTTTTTGCAAGGCTTGCCAGTGCGAGATGCTCTGTGTGCCTTTTTCTAATCCACTCTTGTATATTACCCTGCATCCCTTTGAGGAGGTATTATGTAAATTGTGCCGTATGGGTGCTTGTAATGACACATACACATAACAATAAGGCTGCAAATACCAATCATACATTAAAATTAAAATTATATATGTGGTGTGTGTGTGCAATTTGTATTTTACAGCCTTAGTCCTGATGTTCGTACAAGAAAAACACTTTGGGGCTACTTGTTCGGCAAATCAATGATCGTCCTGAACAATTTTGGACTGACCCAGGCTTCAGTGCAGAGATTCAATGCTATTAAATCACTAGCAAGATCCAGAATGTACGTAACTAGCAACGCTATACGCAGCACAAGTTGATATGTGCACTACACATATGTGCAGCCTGTCAAAATATGATTATAACAAAAGGCCTGGTTTCTTTTCTTAAAGTTCTTCATCATGTCTCAGAAAGCACATATTAAACTATATTTTGAAGCATATATTACATATAATTTTCTCAATTAAAAATCCTCCATGTCCATAATTTACAATATGTGCACATAGGTCTTTTTAAGCCAAAATTATTGATTCGCAATTGCATATGTATGAGTTGATCTAAATGTACTGCCCATGGGTTTGTTATTTGCAATCAATAATATAAAATGTGTTCTATCCACTCACAAAGTTAATATTCAGTTTAGTTTATCGTTTTCTTCGTTACTTGGCTGGTTCGGTAGCTTATTTGTTAAATTTTACTTTGTTGGCATCGTGACTACATTTACATCTGTAACTTTACAGGGCTTTATGGCTGGTCATCCCCACTATACTTGTGATGTATTTCCTCATAACCATGGCCGCTCACTTGGCTTTTAGTCACTTTGCGGACATGCGCTGTGACCCTCTGTCAACTGGACGAGCAAAAAACGCCAACCATATACTTACACTCTATGTAGCAGATATATTTAAATATGTTCCTGGGACTCTGGGACTTTTCATGGCAGCGCTTTACAGCGGGGCCCTGAGGTAAACTTGTCAAGCTACTGTTCCACTCTACACAACACACACACACGCGCATATGTGCACACATGCATATGCTCTCTCTCTCTCTCTCTCTCTCTCTCTCTCTCTCTCTCTCTCTCTCTCGCTCTCTCTCACACACACACATTCATATTTTAAGAAACCCAACCAATGTAATGTTGATTTACGACGGCTCACATACGAAATAGTATATTTTCAAATAAAAATCACAAATGTATAGGAAGTAATGAATGATGTTTATAAAAAAGTGATTTCAACTTGGGTTAAGTGTCACCACCGAATATTTAAGTATGCAACTACATACGGGTCTCTGCTCGCTCATCATGCTGACGTAACCAAGCAGATATACTTAGGTTCCTGCTTGGCGTTGGTAGGTGATAGTGGTACTTTATATCTATAATTAGAATAAATCAAATTTCAGTCATATTTATAATTGTGACGTCCAGAATGATGTAAAAGGATTACCATTCTAGCTATCAGCATCAGTGGTTCTGCTGCTACCCGCCCATACTTCAGATTTCCATATCAGACATGGAGTTCTATATATTTTCCTTAATTTATAATTATCGATGAAGATGTAAGAGAGCAGGAAACATATAAACCATGCATGGAACTATGAACTATGACTTTTTCACATGGAAAAAATATGGATGTGGCGCCGTAAGAAGGGGAATTATGTGTAAATGTGGACTTTTTATGGGAAAATGGAAACTGACAATTTTTTGCATGGTTAAAGCATGCAATTTGTGACTTTAACATTCAAATTACATGGAAACGCAGACTGATTTAGTTTTTCAATGGGATAAGGCGAATATATTTATGGAAACAATTTTTTTAACATGAAAAATATCAGGACTACATAAAGGTCTTTGTACACACAGATACTCATTACCATGCAACTAGGTCATGTGTCTGAATATTTCAAGATCATCCTAACTTTCTATCTTTCATTGAACTTTTACAGGCATATCTTTTGCATAATATATGGTATTTGCCAATCAAAATTTGAAAATGATGGATTTCGATCAGATATCTATCATTTGTCAGATATAAGAAACACAAAGTTCATTTGAATACATCAAACTATTCTTTGAAATTTTAATCTTTTTCTTGTATTAGAATGTGAGAAAGGCATTATAATTGTGTGACTTTCAGTTCTTTACGGAAATATCCCACTGCAAAAGTAAACACCACATAAAGTTGTAACAATCCATATTTTAAATATGGAAAATTGGTCAAGCAACAATAGCATGTTACCCATATTTCTTGTTTTTCATATCATATGGAGACTATTCCGTTTTTCTTCTTTCATGTGCACGAATTTCAATATTCATTACACATCTTGCACAGAAATAAGTGGGCGAATACTGCCTGAAAATTTTTCTCCATGGAAACATATGGAATTTGGAATTATGGGTAAGAGAACAGATCTTAAGCAAAATTGGCGCCTCAGAAATTAAAGATGTTTACTGCAGTCCAATTGAGTGATTACCTTTGTGGAGGTAACAGTTGATTATTTTGTCAATGTTCACATAGCATGGGGAGGGGAGAGGATTGGTGAAGAACATTTGGTGGATGTGCATTTCCGTCTTTATGTGGCTCTGGTCTCTTCATGATGCTGTTGAAGAAAGAATATGCTAAAATAATGGGCGAATAGTGAGACCATTATGTGTCAATATTATACTCGAAAATCAGTCCAGGTCAAGAACTGTCCAAATCTTGACAAGTCTTTCAGCAAGAACATCACCAGACACAAAAGTAACACCTGCATAACCATCAAGCAATACATTATTTATCGAACGTCTAAATATACAAACTGTGATGAGCTGTGTTCCTGGTTGGAACAAAATGATTTTGGGCAGGAAACCACGAGCCGCAATGAGGCTCGTGGTTCCCTTGCACATAATCATTGAGTCACAACCAGAAACACACATGAAAGACGGTTTGTATTTATCCGATAATGTTTCTATAGTTTTTAAGCAAAAACATGCCATAAACGCATAGAGAAGCATAACTATTAATCACTACTATACATGGATGAATCTGTCTATTTTTCTAGAGAGGTAATGCAGTACTATGTGATACAGAAAGCAGATGTGCTAGCCATAACACATACCTTTATTACCTTCCCAAGGGCCGCATTATGGGATAAGATGGCATATTGACAAAGTAGAAATACTGACTTTCATGAAAAATAGATGTGGACAACATTTTTCAACAATATTAGAAAGAAGTGCACAGAAAAAAACTGAGTGAACAAGAACTATCCATGATAAAAAACCTTCAGTCATCAAACAAGCGAGGTCAAAATTCAGAAGTGCGAAGTAGACCTATAAGCAACTTATATTAATATATATATATATATATATATATGCCAACGAATGCAAAATGCAGTATGAAAGAAAACATCTCTCTCCTGACATGAGACAGGTAGCAACAAAAGTTAGTAGTAGTTTATATCGATTTGATGCTGGCATCTCTCAAATTTAAGAATGATTTGGCCTCATACAAGCATTGAATAAAATGTCAGCTTCAATCGTTATGTTTCCGTATTGATTACATCATTTATATAACATCTCAAATTCACTTTCAAATTCGTTGACTGATGTCTGAAATATAGAGTTGTTGGTATATCTACCTTGAACTTGAAGCAGGTTTTTCCATGGCCTACTTTTGGTTTTGTGCATGTGGTTTCATATTTTGTGTCCCTTTCCAAAGCCTACCTTTTGCCTGGTTCATATTAAATTTCGTATTTTCTATCCTGCCCTGATGCGACGACAAATAAAATACTACATCGCAATTATGGGTGATCTGGGTTGGTTTAATATCTTGACACACAGCCTTTTGTTCCCACGATGCATGCTTTTGGCACCTTGCAACCCATGCCTTTTGAGGTCAGGTGGGTCAGCAAAGCTCATAACATTTCAGTGAACCTGAACGTTTCACCCTACATGTGGAGTGATTTTTTTAATTATCATCTTTCAATCTACCTGAAGTACATATTATTATCTTTCAAATACACCCAGGTGTGATAAAATGAAAGTTTAATGCTTATTTGGCAACATATAGAGAGCTTAAATATATATCTGACCGTGTAAGAAATGAGTTTCACCACCAGATGGCTCTGGGGTATTATACACCCAAGGCTGGCTTAGTGCCCAATGGCAACACATGGCTGAGTATGGGAGATGGAGAGTTTTTGAGTTTATTGCTATAAACATATTTATTTTCTCTGGATTTCCTAATAGTTTACAGAGACTAATCTGGAGGCTCTCCAGTTCTCAAAAAGACGCACATGAATGTTATATACAATACTCACTGGACGAGAGCAGGTTGTTGCCTGTACCATCAGGACCACAAGCAAAACTAGTTTTCAGAGATTTTAAAATCTTTTCCACATCGTGTACTTGCACTTGAAGCATAGACAGGCGGGCCTCAGTCCAAAAGGCAAAGTCGTGCAAGGGCAAAGGATTGTCATCATGCGGGGTCTTGCATTGAGTAGCAAAATTACTTGTTGAATGTTAATGTTGAGTTAACACAGGAACTTATCAAGAGAGATGTACCAACTAAAGGCAAAAAATGTGATTTGGTATAAAGGTAAGTACGTGCTGATTAGTTTCATATATTATCTTACAGAAATTCATCCCAAGATTTTAAGTTTCGACACTTTACTCCAATGTGTTGAACCGTTCGTTTGCATCACTGCATGGTCATTTACTGCTCTGTGTGTATATGAATATTTCTCTTGGCCACACACAATTCTGTGACAAGTCAAATTATGAGACTGTGATGAAAAGTATAATTAATGTTCCATAAAGAGAAATTTTAATAGCCACACATGCATTATTTTGAATGTGGCATAGCATGGTCAAAGTGTACACAAGCCACCAGTAGCCTGAACTGAGCTAAGTCTCTGGGGCCCAGCCAGTAGCTTGTATATTGGGTCACTCCAGGAGATTAGCAAGGTGTTAATGCTGTTGTTGTCTAGTTCGTCTGGGGACAGTGTGGGTCTGTTTTGTGTACAAGATACTTGTTTGTAATGTGTTTGTCCAGAGTAACAATGAGGTAAAAACACTGCATATTCGTAAGCAATGATAAAAGACTTTGAAAGATTGAACAAGAAAAGGAAAAGTAACTTTATGTCCCTCCAGTTTGAAAGATTATTTTTTCTTCTTACATTTGAACAAGTTTGCAATTCTCCACTTTAGCCTGATTTCGTTATCCCGTGAAAATTCATGCCCACTACCCCTCACCCTACAGCCAGGTACACAACAATATCTATGCATCTTTGAGCAACAGTTTTCACACCAAAACGTGTAAAATAGTCAAAATCTGCCTGTCTGTTTACCACTGCACTCAATGCAAATCCAACACGGCGCTGGCCAGCGAAGGATTTCTAGTACTGCAGCGCCATCTGAAGGACAGGATTTTTACATGCCCATGTTAAGGTGGAAGCTGTGAAGCTAGTGCGCAGTGAGACTGGCAACTTTGGATCGCAATTACCCATTTAATTTGTTCACAAGTACATTAAACCTATATATTTTCTGATTACTACATATCCATAGAGTTTTTTTTTGCAGGATTGGAATTTTTGGAGATTTTATAGCATTCTTTCTGACTTGGTAGGATTTTCACACTTTTCGCGCAGAAGTCACACAAAATTGTTTTTTTTTTCCAGTTGAAATCAGAAGAATTCAAAATATATATCAATATCCAGGATCGAATTCAATGGTTAGTCCTGAAATAGCATAAATAAAAAGTTATAAAATTTTTAATTTAGTCCTGACAGGTTGTTCATTTTCCTTCTATAAATTGCTCCAAAAGTCACGGAAGGGGTTGTCAGAAAAAAAAATCCTGGGAACCGTTCCTGGATATGATATTTTTCTTTTAATGTCCGTTGACTTTAATGTGATAGGGCAATTTGTACATTTGTGAGGCGAGATACAAATTGCAGAGGTTGAACAAAAAACAGTTCCGAGAAAATTGCATTAAAAGAAAAAGTTGCCAATTCTTACAAATTTATGGTTGTAATATGACACATACTCATTTCTTCTGTCCTGTGTTTTAATTATTGTGTGAAATAAACTTGTAGCTTTACCTCTGTGATGTTGTCATTAAACAAAAGTATATTTTGTGGCTTAAATCTCGACTTTTTTTAACTTGGGAACCCCACACTTGGCTTGTTTGGGTGTGGGTTCACATGCGGCTTTTCATATTTGGGGACCAGTAAGTGGATTGTGCTAATTTGTTTTCACATCAATAGACAATTTCAAAGTAATCAGAACAATGGTAGTGATTAGTCTGAACTGGCCCATTCTTCTCTTCACAGCTAATGGTTTCCTATGAGCGACTCTTGTCAATAGTTCAATTGGTTTCCAGGGTCATGGACTAACGACTGTGCAAACAATGACATTGTTCATTATCATGCCCATGCAAACAAAGCCATGTGTCCAGCACTGTTTAAAGTTTTCAATGTCAACAAAAGTTTTAAGATCAGTTACCTCATATAAATTTTATATTCACACATCTGAGTTTTTGGGAGCATGTAGTTTAAGTATCAGACTACCCAAAAATATGAAAAAGTGATTTGAGGTTATCCAAAGGTGTGGCTTCAGACCTTCCACCTTAATCTATGGAGAAAAAGTGAGGGTCATGGAAAGTGACCACAACATATGGGCGGTCAACCATGAACAGGATGGGCAGCGCCACCTTTAGGCGAATAAAGAACTAACCCAGATATAGACTATTGTGACTCGTTAGGCCCAGTATTTTCGGATTTTAAACTTTCTTATACTTACAGCTCTGTCTCGTCGGGGCTCAGTGCATGTGCAGCGATTTGCTGGGAGGATATTTTCAAGTCACGGTTGCGTACCTTATCGGATTACCAGGGAACACTCCTTAATAAAATTCTTGGTAGGCTTTCAGTTTTATCACAGTGCAAGCCTGCCGTAACTTTCTATTACAAATTTCTCATTGCAGTGAGGCGAATCCTTGCATGTATATCATTGACACTTAAGCGGCAGAATTTTTAAAATGAGAATACAGTTCGAAAATGGTGTACGTTTTCATTATATGTATCTGTGGAAAACTATGTAATGTGAATGTTATTAAAAAAACAAAAACAACAAAAAAAAACAAAAAACAAAAAAAAACAAAAAAAAAAAAAACAACAACAGCACAAAAAACAAACAACAACAACAACAAAAAAAAAAAAAAAAAAAAGAAACAACAACAACAAAAAAAAAAACAAAAAACAAAAAAAAACAAAAAAAAAAAAAACAACAACAGCACAAAAAACAAACAACAACAACAACAAAAAAAAAAAAAAAAAAAAAAAAGAAACAACAACAACAAAAAAAAAACAAAACAAAACAAAACAAAACAAAAACCCGCACACACAATCAGCTAGTTCATAGTTGGCTGGCGCTATGTGATCTTCTTGTGTCATCTCTCCAGGGCAAAGGGATCACATGATGTCTTCCCTAGACATTGCATAGTCGATGCGGTTACATGGGCGATCTGATTGATACACCACACTTCAGGGTCCGGGAACGGGCTTTGCCTTTCATCAGCGGTGCCTTCTAAATATGTGCGCGCCTTGAAAGGCCTGATCAGTTTAATTCACGGTTCACATACCTTAAAGATTACAAATAATGTTGTCAAAAGTTAAAAATTGATAGGATATATTGAAAACCAAAATCAAGAAATATACGTCTGGTATCTTTTAAAAATACCAGAGAAAGAAACGTGTAATGTTACTAGGTATGCTAGATACCGAAAGAGCAAAAGAAGCCAGCAAATTCAGCATTAGGCCTATCTTTATGCTGTGCCGTAGCCAGGCTGAGGCAGAGGAGGCGCTTGCCTCCTCTGAATTTTGGCTGATGATGTTAGGAGTTAGCACAGAAATAGTTTATTTAGCCTCAACAAGACTTTTTAAGTTTGCGTTATTATACACAACAAAAACAAAAAGACCCTATTGTAACTAAGACTTTGAGTCACTCATAGTGATAGAAGATAAGAGCATCACAGAAGGCGTACTTTTTTCAATGATTACTTGTATTTTGCCCTAGTAGTTGTAGGACCAAATTCAATTCATATACTGAACCCCAATGAAAAGTATCCACATAAAAAAATTAACACATTAATTTTGTAAGTTACTAAGTACTGTGTGTGCATATATGCATGGCTTGGAGCCTTCATCAGGGTCATTCAGGACAACTTTTTAACTTTTGCTGGGTTGTTACATAATGCATGTGACTTTTGTGCACCGAATATGGCTTCTGACCACCACTCCTATTGGATGGCTAAAATGACCTGATGTTTTCAGTGGCTTTAAAAAGGGATGTTCAGCCAAGAAAAAAGCCAGTGGTCTCAGGTGTGTTGAGGCGATCATGCCGCGTCTGAGCCAAGGTCAAAGACACCATGCTTTGGGGCTTGCAGATGGTGGAGTCCCAATCACTCAAATCGCACAAAGAATGGGGTGTACTCGGCGCACCATCCAACGACTAATTGAACGGCAACAAGAAACTGGATCCGTAGATGATCGGCCTAGGCCTGGCCGAGAAAGAGTGACAACACCTGGCCAAGACCGTCACATCCGGCTGATGCACCTGCGAGACCGTTTCCGTACAGCAGCCCAAACAGCCCGTGAGACTCAAGGGGTGAATCACCGTCCTGTCAGTAGTTCTACTGTGCAGAGGCGACTGAGGAGCAGTGGCCTAACAGCCAGAAGACCTTACAGGGGTAACCTGCTGACCCAACCCAGAAGAGAAAGACGACTTCAGTGGTGTAGAGCACACTCCAGGTGGACTCGCCAGCAGTGGAATACCGTCCTTTTTACTGACGAGTCCCGTTTTTGTGTCAGCAGAGCAGATGGCAGAGAACGTGTGTGGCGCCGGACTGGGGAGAGATATGCAGATGCCTGTGTCCGTCAGGCAGATCGATGGGGTGGACCCTCTGTCATGGTGTGGGCAGGCATCAGCAACCGCTACCGGACACCCCTAGTGGTCATTCAAGGGATCCTCAATGCTAGGCGGTACATTGATGAGGTGCTGGAGCCGCACATGGTCCCATTTATGGAGCAGCATCAAGATCTGGCGATCTTTCAGCAGGACAATGCACGTGCACACTCTGCAAGATTAACAATGAACTTTCTCAATGAGAACAACATCAATGTCATGGAATGGCCAGCGTTCTCACCCGATGTGAGCCCTATTGAACATTTGTGGGATCAGTTAGGCCAAGGTATTCAACGGAGGACACCTAGGCCTACTACCCGAAACCAGCTGATCCAAGCTCTGCAGGAAGAATGGAATAATGTTCCCCAACACAGAATTCAAACCCTGGTCAGCAGTATGCGCCGCAGATGTATAGCATGTGTTGATGCTCGAGGTGGCCACATCCCATATTGAACAGAAAAATTTGTGTGACTTTCAATTAGGGCAGTTAATGACATTTTTTGCCTGTAAGTGACGTTAATGTCGGTAGAGCGTGACATTATTTTTACGCCAGAAAAGTGAATGCTTTGTTAAGTTCTAAGCACGTCTAGGTATGAAATGTTTCAAGTATAAACAATAAAATACTTCAACATTGGCATGTGGATACTTTTCATTGGGGTTCAGTATATAAAATGATCAAAAATAGTCACATTTAAGTAAAATTTTGAGAATTTATATATGTATAAAGTCTTTTTTTCCTCTTCAAAACCCACTGAATTACACCATTTTATGTGCCATTTTTCAAAAGTTTTCAATCTTGGGACGGGGCACGCCCCCCTCCCAAACCCACCCCCACCAGTGTCCTTTGCCTCGTCTATTTTAGAAGGCTGGCTACGGCCCTGCTTTATGATCAAATGTACGTACAGGAACCCCTGGATAGTTTTAGTTCAATATGTAAACAACACAGTATTCAGCTTTATTTACATATCTTTGCTGGCGTGACGAAAAAGACGCCAACTGTTCACAACTCAAGAACCTGACCCTATAAGTGCAGGTGCAACGCTCCTTAATCACACCGAGGAAAGCTGTTGACCCGGAACATTATATTCTCTGCAGCTACAGGCATGCTGGTACTTGAATGAGTAGTCTTTTCATGGGGAGTATGAATCTAGCATCCTTATTATAATTGAGTGCACCTCGTCTTAAGCTGTTCGACTTTTGTCGCAGTTGGCACTGAGAGACCATATGCACTAAGCGTGAAATGTCAAAAACACAAAAAGGTTTGAAGTACGCCATGCATAACCGTTATTACAATTTGTGTCACAGCAATTTTATTATACTATATATATATATATATATATATATATATATATATATATATATATATATATATATATATATATATATATATGTATGTATGTATGTATGTATGTATGTATGTATGTATGTATGTATATATATATACACATATATATGTATACCTCCGCATACGTAGACTTAGCGAACTCCTTCCCTCTCGGTGTTTTGTTCCATATTGGCGGTAAAAATCGAGTGGGACGGTTATTTTGCATGCACCGAAGGCGCAGAATTATTTTCGCGAAGAGATGGAGCGCGGAGGACACGACTTGGCTCACCTCGGTGTAGACATACAGTGCCTTCTGTGGACGAAAATAATTTAATAATTTGCTCTGTGATATCATCAGGTCTGTACAGGGGTGTCTCTTCATCATGACGGCATTCATGTGATGGTCGAGGCCATAAATAAATAAATAAATAAATAAATAAATAAATAAATAAATAAATAAATAAATAAATAAATGAATAAATAAATACATAAATAAATAAGTAGCTGAATGAATAGATAAATGAATAAATAAATAGATAAACAAACAAACAAACAAATAAATAAATAAATAAATAAATAAATAAATAAATAAATAAATAATTTTACTTGCCCATGAGAAGTAGGACCGCCAAGTTAAATAAGTGTTAAGTCACACTCAGTAGTGCTTGACAGTAGGGTGAGTTTCAATAAATGTACATGCACATATCTTCATGTAAATGTTTTATTTAAAGCTGTAACGGTGACCCTCGTGCTTTATTCTTCCAGTTGTTATTTTTGGTGTCCTGGCAACTACCGTTGGTATAATGTGCTCAGTAATCCCTGCACATGTTAACCAAGTGAGTATTTTAACACAAACCAATGCCGGTATGGTGTGTAGTTAGAATGTACATGCACATCACCTCGCCTTTTAACCGGCAAACCTGATATCATTCACGGCATGTAAGCATGGGCACGTAAATTAGAGTTTGCGTGGGACACAAGTAACACTCATTTTGGTCACAATATTGTGTTTATTTTTCAAAGGCAGTGGAAATCATCTGTGTGATATAAATTATGCAACAAAAGTAGCTCTCCGTCTTCTGTGAAATTAAAATTTCGTCCGCACTTAGATACATCACCAAGTGTCCTGTTGACACGTGTGACAACATCTTCTCCACAGGACCTGTGATTCAGAAAAGTATTAGCCCCACGCTTGGCTGCATTTGCAACTGGAAGCAAGTCCAAGACGATATTCAGTTTGCAAAACAAACATACTGCTAGGTAAAAGAGTATGAACATTTCATTTACACAATGTCTTTGGTGTCTGGTCTGTCATTTCCTGGCAATGGTAGAAATGTGTGTTAGATGTCCACAAAACGAAAATGTCATTGCAGGATAAAAATTATACATTTCAGGCGGCTTTCAATTTTTTGAACCATAATGCTGACGTAGCATAGTGCCTTGCCTTTCAAAGAAAGAAAGAACTGGAGTTCTGCAGGCAAACTGGGAGCCAAGGAAAGCGTGACAGCATTGCCACTAGACTTGGCGTTCTTGATTGACCAATGACACCAGAAGAAAGTTTCATCCACCAATATTTGCTGCGGATGATGTTCTGTGTTCGAAATTCCAAAAATGACCACTGGGCAGCAGGACATAGTTGCTTGAAATGTGACAAGTCCCATCACAAAAAGCGGTTTGGACTGTAGGGACCACGTTTGTCGCATTACTCCACATCAGAGGCATATTCCTGTTCAAACAAATAGTAAGGCTCTTAAACGAGAGCTTAACAGAAACAGTCCAAAACGTCATGAATTGTACTATTTTGGAGAAAGGAAAATTGCCATAATTCGTTCTAGAATGAGAATGGGCTGCATCCAGCAGAACAGCAACTTGTACAAAATAGGTGTTGTAGAGTCTCCAGCATGCTCATGCGGAGCCAGTCAAGAATCTATTTGCCATTTTTTCTTTGAATGTGATAAATATGTAGCCCTACGAAACGAATTGCAGTGTAAAGCACTCACTCTTGGTAATTCCAACTTGAAAACATTATTGTTCGGAATAGAAAGAAAAGGATTTTCAAAAAGTCAAAATGAGGAAATTTTTGATGCAGTACATAAGTACATAAAATTATCTGGCAGATTTAAAACGTGATCCTATTTTGGTAACTGTGTTCATGGAGTACGACTCCTTCTATTGGTACCAATGCTCACGCATCACTTCTTTTCCCTTCCGTTTTCATATTTGTGGTCCTGTGCGTGACCTATCTGTGAATTGGTGTTTACAATATCTATGTAGTCTTGTCTTCTTTGTACAAGAGGCCCTCATATAGGCTGGTGAGCCTGTCGGCCAATTGTGTTAATGAAATATGTTTAAACCAAGGCTCTGAAAGGGGAAGACGCCTTAAGTGCACTTGCATGTTCCCCACAGCTAAAATTACAAGAAAGAGACACCACAAGGGACCAGAGAGCATACGTATTTTTACTCAGGTACAAGAGACCAAAATGCTGTGCATGGAGCAGCACCGGACCTCTGCATCATACTGGTGGTTGGTCGAAACTCAAGTGATAGACGCAATCAATATTAATCAAAAGCGTGTATCTGTTTCTTTTGAAGTCAAAAGCCATGCAATGCTACTGATTGGAGTTATTGCGAGGTCACAATTTTTGTTTTTTTCCCCATATAAAAAGCTACAGGTAGCCAAGCATGAAATATGATTACTTACAGACCTTTGGTTTTTTATCCATTAGGTGTCATGGGAAGTGTGTCCAAAAGAATTCGGTGACATATCTAAAAACACGTTAACTATAGAATCTGTAAAATCTGCATTTATCTTTGTTGCAGAGTTTACACACACACACATATATATATATATATATATATATATATATATATATATATATATATATATATATATATATATATATATATATATATATTGTGTGTGTAACGGGATATCACTCAATGGAACTGTCCGCTATCTATCTGTCTGTCTATCTATCTATTTTTCCATCTATCTGTCTATCTATTTATCTACCTACGACTTGAGCATCATGAACCTGTAGAAGTCTATTTATTTTATGTATGTTTGATGTTTAATAAGCATTAATACATCACTGTTAATATTTGTCTAAGATTTCAGAAGCCTTCTTTGGTGCTGCTGGCGGGCCTCTCATGGGGATGTTTATGCTCGGGGGACTAGTGGTCTACAGCAATTGGATAGTAAGTGCCCGATCGGTCCTGAGTTGTCATCAGGGGCTGCAAAATCAGATAACTACACACGTTTGTCAAGACAAGATTTGATCAGCGACAGCTGTAATTCATAGTTTCGTAACTGAATACAAGTAACTGAACATTTTTTTTTCTCAATCAAATTAAATCTCTCACTCCTCATGTTGCCGCGCGCTGAGACCAACACGATTATTAATAATATATTTGATTATTTAATTTATTAAGAAAAAATGAGGAAGTTGCATCCAGTTATCCCCCTATAGACCACGGTCACATGACCCTCCAGGAGCACGTCATGCTTGTTGTGCATGTGGTTGGGCAGCATTTCGTTGAATGCATGGATGTTTGCTAGATTGGAGAGTATAGGGAGGCAAATTGCAAATCTGATAATCTGCTGGATAACATTGGAATGACCTTGACTGAAGCATAATAATCTGGGAAGGCCTCGTTGGGGTCATGTCTTGTCTTTTCGATAGATACAATCGTAGAAAAATCTTTTTTTTTTATCAACTTTTCATATTTTAAAACAAAATTATACATTTTGGCCAAAATTGAACACGCAATTGCTGGAGCTCTGGATTTTTTTCCCGAATTTTTAAATTTGGAGACCATGGAGCGATAGAAGTGAAACCAAAAGTTTAGGTGAATTTGTCAGATGTCTTTTTAAACAATCGGCACATTTTCTGGGGTTTCCCAATTTAAGTATACTTCTCGTTTGGACATGGTGCCTACCACGTTGGATTTTTTGAAAGTCTAGAATGAGGCTCTCATATTTAAATCTACGTAATTTCATCACCATTAGTTTATTATTATTGCAGATGAACGTTTTAATTTTTTAGAATGTTTCACATCGTGAAGCTGCATTCATTGGTTTATATTCCCATTAACAGTTTTCTTAATTCATCATGGAAATTTGCTAAATGACCTTTTTATATTCACGTGGACAGTTTTCGTTATTCGTCATGGAAGCTTGCTAATGATCTTTGTAACATGGGTGGTAGGAACCGACTAATAGGGAGCCGGAAAAAGTTTTGATTACGTCACATAATCCACCCTTCTTGTCAAAAGTGTGGATTGTGGTCTTCCTTCACCATTAAACAACAAGTAAAAACATAGTGAACACTTTTCACACCATAGCATTGCTAAGTAGGGTCCATGACAAGCATGAATACTAAAATAAAAGTAAGTAAAATTCATTCCAAAAATTGATTGCTCTTTTTACCTGTAGTAGGTTTCTTGTACTCTCCACTTTCTTCATTATAAAAGTGTGGATTACGATGAAAAGTAAACACATAATGAACACTTTTCACACAAAAGCACCGCTTAACAGTGTCCATGACAAGCATGAATCCTGCAAAAAGTAAGTGAATTAATTTCCAAAAATTGACAGTTTTTTTTTTTTACCTGCAATAGGTTTCTTGTATCCTCTACTCTCTTCATTATCACACATACCCCCTTTGAAATAATAACTGTTGCGTGGGAATGCTGACTATTCACTTAAATCTGTCATTGTTGCTTCCACTGCCTCGTCTTCCGACCGCCACATTAACAAGTGGAAAATACACGAACAAGCAGTGGAACTTGACTGTGCATGTGACAACTTACACAAGAAGCAAACTACACAAAAAGCAGGGGAACAATGTGTTTGCACCAAGGAATATCTTGGTCGGTTCCCACCACCCATGTTAAAGTCTTTTATAACATGCCACAATGACCATTATGCCATCAAAATCAACTCAGTCTTCTACCTCGTTGATTATGTGGCATAATGGTGATGTGACATGTTATAAATAAATTAATTTTGAGGTAAAAACTTCCTTCCTTGTCACCATTTTCAATGAAGTTGTGAATATACTGGTGAAAAGTGAGACAGGTCACAGTAAGGTCAAATATTTTTGGCATCTTATATTCTAAGCACCAGGCAAGTTTCTTACAGATGTGTGTGTGTGTTTAAGTTTCACAAAAAGCATATTTTCACATGCTGTATATTTGGCAAGAAAAGCCTATTAAGTGCGCACGAAAATACACACACAAGTAAAATAAAATGAAATAAAATAATATAAAATACACATATATTTATATAGCATTATATATGTGTGTGTTTGCGTGTGTGTGTATGCGTGCGTGCGTGCGCGTGTGTGTATTTGTGTGAGAGACTTTGCTGACACAATTCTGATGGATGGTCACGAAAGATGCCATGGTTGAGGATGTCCGTTGAATTTAATATACTTTGCATTCGTTTGTGCCCTCTGAGTTGCTGAGTACAAGGGCAAATGATTTCAGTGAAGGGTTATTTAATGTCCGTTTGTAGGGTGTAATATCTGGTGGAATGACAGGGTTCATTTTCAATTTATGGTTAAGTCTTGGAACGAGCTTTGATCCAGCAATGGCAAAGAGCAAATATCAACTAACTCTTCCCCCGACCAGTGGATGCGAAGGACACATAGCACATACTGTAATCAATTCTACTGTGGCGTCCCTGACTACCCCATGGCCTCCCTTGTGAGTACCGTACATGCCCTTTCAGACGCTTACTTATCTTTGACCTTTGGAAAAGCGTTAATCACAACGCCATTATATTGTCGGTTTTGTATCAGAATTCAAGTTATTGCTAGTAAATTGTGCCGATATATGAGTATTATAAACCAGTCAGTAGGATAATGATGCAGCAAAACACTCCATATCCCAATAGTATACCTTCAGTGAAAATTTGAATAATGTAATGCAATGCAATCTTTTGTGTTGGCACAATAAATGGGGGGGGGGGTAGTATTGTACAGTACAATATGTGGGCTTAACGTCGTCCATTGGCATGTTTATCATATACATGTAGTACAGATTCGATGATCAAGGATGTGTACCTTTTGTTTCACATCAGTCCAATTGAAATCTGTACGAATAATGTATTGCGAGAACTGTATGCATACACAGATCTCTGATACTCCGGTTTTACCTGGCATGCAACCTTGATACATCACTTTTCCACAACAATTTAAATTCTTTATTTCACAACCAATCGTCATTTAGCACCAAACATACCAACAAGTGCGTTAGAATGTCACTTTGCCTCTTTACATGTGAAGACTCGTGAATTACAAGTTGCGTGTGACCAACCCATGAACTCATTCCATACTATGGTCACATGCCTTGGTCAGTGGTTCTGGCACTGCCTGGTAAGTCATGCTGCAGCTGCCGCAAGGGCAGCTGCAGCATGACTTGCCAGGCTGTGCCAGATCCACTGACTTACGACGATGGGCATGTTAGTACTTGAACGAAAGCTCTGTTCATGAAGAATTCAAATATGCAAATGTCACCTTAAATCTTGGTAAATATACGTAAATATCAGTGACTGGTATGGGAGGAGTTCAAACGAAAACATAATATGAATACACGCAAAGGGCTATAACGTGCCTCCTGGTCAAGATAATCTCAATTAATGCAGTACCACAATGTTTTCAGACAAGGATTGTCAAAGTTTTACGAAATATCATTTTTGTGGTATCCTTTGCTGGGTCTTCTTGTGACCATGACGGTAGGGACCATTGTTTCTTTGTTAACAGGTAAGCAAAGGCGTTAACGCACACTGCCTTTATTGGTTACCACCATACCTAGTCCCAGTTGACAACAATCATTATGTATGCAGGAACACGTATGACTGACTCTTACATGTCATTTTTGTTGTGTCCTGAACTGAAACATACGCAACAAACAATGGCTAAGATCAGGATCAGTTAGTTTAGGTGAGTTTCCACCCGAGGGCTCTGCAGGCAGGAGGGCCAGGTTTGTGCATTCCCTATAACTACCATTATAATTTACACCTAAATAACTAGAAAACCGCTGTGTTTAGAAACTCAGAATTTCAAATGGTATATTTTTATGCACGGTTGAAATGTTTAATGATATGTTAATTTTATCACCTCGGGTGCAAAACTAGCCAACTTATTGAATATTACTTTAACACTGAATGGAATGGGAATACGCATCTCTAGCCCGCATGAATTTTGTGTATTGTGTTAAATACTTAGCTGAATGCACATACCATAGCTGTATGAGTGGCTCTTGGCGGTGGGTGGATGGGGGGGGGGGGGTGGGCATCCTATAATTCCCTGCCACTTCTCGTCATGTCATTGCCTGCTAAACATCCGTTCTTGGCGGTCTACTACCCCCCAGCTGGGGGCCAACATAGTGTATCGCCCCAAGAAAGTCTGCTTAGGAGGCAAGTCATGTCAATAATTCTCACAAATGAGGTAATCTTCTGTATAAAGCTTTGACGTGGGGCTGTCTAATGTTTTCTATTGCACGCCGATTTCGGCACTTAAAATAACGTACATGTATACCTAGTGGTGCTTGGAAATAGATGTACTTTATGTTTCTAATGAAACATTGGTACTGTCAGGCAAGAACCAATATATCAAAAGGAGAGGTCCTAATTCACAATGGTATGCGTATTTGGCTGAAAACACAACCCAATACACAAATTTCTTGCGGGCTAGTGGTGTGTATTCCTATAAGACTGTATGTTAAAGTAACATTTAGTACGTTGAATAGTTTTCGAGTTAAAGATACCAACTTTACGAGGGTACTCTAACTATGTACAACCATTTAGCACTAGAAATTTGGTGTTTCTAGGTAGAGCGGTTTTAAAGTTACTTAGGTGCAGATTGCAATGGCAACTCATAGACATGCACATACCTAGCCCGTCTGCCTACAGAACCCTCCACTGAGAGCCCACATGAACCAGTTGAGCTTGATATTTAATATTTAACATATTTGTAATGATCACACACGATAAGCATCTGGAATTTCGTACAAATATACATAAAAAAGAGTAAAGCTTTTTCGGAAATACTATATCTGGGTTTAGCCTTCCGGTTACATCATTGTTTTCGTTGTGTGCGTCAAAAGAATCATGGGAAGGAGAAGACAAATGTTTAGCTGGGAATTTGGTGAAATCTTTGGCATGTGGCGAGAAAATGTATGGAGTAAGTCATATATACAATCACCTGTGGTTTTTCTCCTTGTTCAAGATATGTATGTATATGTATGTATTGATGCATGTATGTATGTATGTACATATGTATGTATGTACGTACGTGCGTATGTTATATCTGATTTCTGCAAAATGTACGAGTATGTACCTGCAAACTAGCATTGCGCGAACAGGAAACGCGTTGAAATTATGGTCCATGTTTTATATGGATTGCGAAGCAGGACATGCCTGTGACAATCATTTAATAATTATGGAGAAATCCGAAAGGCTGGGAGACAACCACCGTGAATATGTAGAGTCGAAGTGATAGAAACTCTTTTTGCGTACTCGCGGGGATGAGAATCAAATCCCGTTCGCCGAGATGACACGCGAGAATGTTATAAATCTTGACATATAAAGACTGGTTCATAGCAAATAAATTATCATGAAATACATCAAAAACTAAGTACATGATTTTTCACTTGCCACAACGCCAAATTAATATAAATCTGGAACTCAAAATTAATGATGCTCCAATAGAAAGAACAGGTGAATTTGGCCTCTTTAGGACAATTGATTCATGAACCTGGAAACTTGAATGCTCATATTAATAAAATAGAACCCCCCCCCCCACCATTATTGGTGTTTGAAAACAACTACAAAAGTTGATCCCTGTGAAAGGTCCCTTGCTTATATACAACTCTTTTTTTTTAGCTGGCTTAACTTATTCTATCCTTGGATGGGGTTATTCCTGTGATCGGGTCAAAAAATTACAGACGAAACTATCCACCTTATTGACAATTCTTCTTTTAATGGACACACTTAGCTTTTATCTAAGCAATATTATTTGATAAAGTTCAATGACTGACTACATCAAAAAGTTTTAAATTCTTACTACAGATACGGTGAAAACCAACTACCCAGATACTTTTCTGAATTGCTTGTCATTTATTTATTCCATGGATACAAGATACCTAAGCGCACCTCGCTACTCATAATATTCAAGACACACCATTCAAAATTGTTTCGATATTTTATCTCATGGTTAATCAAAGAAACACCTGCCAATACTATGAAAAAATTAACACACACACCTATTCTGGCTTTTACAGATTAAAAAAAAAATCTTGTAGGTAAATATTCTGAAACTTGTTCTATTCCAAACTGATATGTACCTAAATTTGTCCGTCTCTTTTCTAATGCATACCTAACTAGTGTTATGCTTTGTTTGGGGGTTTACATTATCTAGTCATTTGTCTGTAGGTAGTCCCAATAGTAGCGGATTTTTAATCCTTAGTGGGGGTTGTCCTGATCTCGCATATGATTTAAAGATACCGAGGTTTATGTATTATACTAATATGGAGCTGTACCAAACGTTTTCTTTCGACGGATATCACAGATACTAAATTAAAAATCATTGTATATTTATGTCGAATAAAATGTTTCTGAGGCCAAATCGTGCAAAAACGGATGCGTTGCACCAAAATTCGCCGCAGCAGGCCTTACTGTTAAAATATAGCCTTAATGACGATTCGGGTGATCGACCGAAGCAAAAACGTAAGGTGAATTCTTACTTTGAAAGGGAGGAAACCTGACGAAGGTACTGAGTGCGTCCTGAAAGGCTCTCTATGGGAGTACGAGTTGGCCACAGCATTGCATTCAAAGACATGCGTGCCATTTTGCGGCTAACGCTTTCGGTGTCACATTTTGGACTGAGTCAACAGGTTTCGTCAGAGAGTTTTGTGTGCTATGCGCCCAAAGCGCGCCGAGAAAAGCTGTTGACCTGAATTATTATGTTCTGTGTAACTACAGGCATGCTAGTAG